>CM033326.1:51784701-53022471 GCA_019359835.1 Pharus latifolius | reverse complement strand
CGGTCCTCTTTTACGTACAATGCAGGGGCCACTGGATCCTCATCGTGATCTGTCCGCCGAGGAACGAGGTGTACTACCTCGATTCGATGCGTGACAGATTATCGATGGAATATGTGCTCAAGGGGAATATGGAGGCGTAAGTAACTTATATGTTTGATTTATATTTTGACCTCACTAGCTAATGATAATACATTAACTGGCAATACTAACTGAAAGCAGGGCTTTTGATAAATATGTGTCCGCTGGAGGGAGGCATGCCGCACCGCAGGGCTCCGTACTAGCTTGGAAATATGAGGTACTCACGAGACTTTTTGTTTATGCTTAATTAGTTTATGGAAACAATATATAGCTAACATGTCTTCGCATATGCATTATTATCTCAGTGCCATCAGCAGCCGCAATCGTGGGAATGCGGTTTTATGTGCTGCGCTACATGTACGACCTAGTGCAGACAAACTTTTCCCGATTCCCCCAGGTAAGCATCGATAGCTAACTCAAATTTCAAAAATGGGTGTCACGTTCTAAATTAGGATCGAAGTTAGTTACTCAGTATGCACACATGCTTGCAGATCGCCATGTCGAAAGACCAATATGAAAATGCAAAGATTATATATCTTCGACAAATCTGGGCACAATATGTCATGGAGGAAGTAGCGCCCAACCATCCAGCATGACAATTTTCTCCTTTTTGTGTACTCTGCATAGACTGTTCATATACATGTGAATAAATATATATATGTGAATAAATGTCCCACATTGGATTGCAATCTGTTTTGTCCATACATAGTGAATAAATGTGAATAATTGCCTAATGTGTCAATTTGTTCTGTGAATTTACCTTGCATCTGTACTGTATTGTGTATCCAATCTATACTGTATTGCATCTGTACTGTATTGTGAATGCAAATAAAGTACTGTATATGTGAATGCTCTATCGGTAAATTCATCAACAACCGAGAGACTACTGTACTTTTTTCTATCGGTACAATCAAAATTAACCGTTAGAAGAGTGGTACTTTTCCAATCCATAGCGACGAGTTTCTATCGGTAAACTTATAAGATGCCGATAGAATAGTATGATTTTTCCTATCGGTAAACTTATAATTAGCCGTTAGAATAGTGGTACTTTTCCAACCGCTGACGACGAGTTTTCTATCGGTACACTCCTAATATGCCGATAGAATATTATGATTTTTTCTGTCGGTAATCTTGTAATTAACCGTTAGAATAATGGTACTTTCCCTGCCGATGGACGTAAGACTACGACGGGTTTTCTATCGGTAGATTCATAATATGCCGATAGAATAGTGAACTTCTTCTGTCGGTTATTTACCGATAGAAAATGTCCAGTCTTGTTCTATCGTGTCTATCTCTATCGGTACAAAAACCGATAGTAGAAGGGTGTTTTTTACCGATAGAAGACTGCAATTCTGTACTAGTGGTCCTTCTCCCGGTCAAGTGCCTTGGATGCTTGACAGGTGGTCGCTGATTCCCAAGGCGCTCCTCGCGTGACCTGCACGTGATCAAGAACCAAAGACTTTACCTTTAAAAGGGGGACGATGCTCGGGGCAGGCACCGGAGGCCACGTCCCCGGGCAAAAAGCGGCGCCCGGGACATGTCCGGGAGGCAAGGTCCCGGGAGCCAAATGGCGGCGCCCGGGGCAGGCACCAGAGGCCACGTCCCCGAGCAAAAGGCGGCGCCCGGGACATGCCCGGGAGGCAAGGTCCCGGGAGCCACATGGCGGCCCCCGGGGCAAGCACCGAAGGCCACGTCCCCGGGCAAAAGGCAGCGCACAGGACATGCCCCGGAGGCAAGGTCCCGGGAGCCACATTGCGGCGCCCGGGGTAGGCACCGGAGGCCACGTCCCCGGGCAAAAGGCGGCTCCCGGGACATGCCCCGGAGGCAAGGTCCCGGGAACCAAATGGCGGCGCGCGGGGCAGGCACCGGAGGCCACGTCCCCAGGCAAACCGCGGGGCCCGGGACATGCCTTGGAGGCAAGGTCCCGGGAGCCACATCGGCGCCCGGGATAGGCACCGGAGGCCTCGTCCCTGGGCAAAAGGCAACACCAGGACATGCCCCGGAGGCAAGGTCTCGGGAGCCACATTGCGGCGCCCGGGGCAGGCACCGGAGGCCACGTCCCCGGGCAAAAGGCGTCGCCCGGGACATGCCCCGGGGCAAGGTCCTGAGAGCCACATGGCGGCGCCCGGGACATGCACTGGAGGCCACGTCCCCGGGCGAAGGTGACGCAACTTACCTGGACTTAGTCTCGCGGAGATTTCCCCCAACAGCAGCCCCCCATGCTCTCCGGCGATGACTCTCAAGTCCCCGGAGGGCTTGGTATACGTTACCGGGAAAATCTCTGGACTAAGCTACCGGAACCGCGACGCTTCGATTCCCGTGCCATTAAAGCGCCCGCGGTTTGAACCGGCACCTCGGTTTGCGCTCCCGTCCCTTCGTTTCCCGCCGCGGTTTGAATTTGGACGACACAGATGCACCGTGGGTGCCACATGGCGGCCATCTGGGCCACGCCCCACCCCTATAAATAGGGCCTTGGGGGACCCGGGAAGCTCATTCGAAACTTTGAATTCCAGTGCTCTTAGCTCTCCCGGTAGCCCTTTCCCGGTAGCGGTCTCCTGGTAGCTAGCTTCCGGTAGCTAAGCATCCGGAACCTCTAGGTCCAGCTCCCTGAAAATTTAGCCACCGGAAAAAACCAAACCTGATGGCACCGAAGGGTCGAGCGAAGAGCACGGAGGTGCCCCCGGAGGAAATCGCTCCGGATTTCCTCTGGGCGTCGGAGTTCACGGCCGGGGACTTGGAGTCCCTGGTCGAGCGCGGAGTTGTCGAGGACGGGGACATCCGGGTCCCCGCAAAGAACGATGGAGCCCCCCGCCCGAGGCCCGTGGAGATCGTGGCCTTTGAGGCCTTCCTCGAGGCGGGGCTCTGGCTCCCGGTGCATCCCTTGCTCCGGGAGTTTCTGAAGGAGTATGGGGTGGCACTGAACCACCTAACGCCTAACGCCATCGTCCGGATGGGCCTCTTCATTTGGCTCTTCGAGACGGCGACCGGGTGGGAGCCTACACTACGAGCCTTCCGGTACTTTTACGAACCGGGGGCGAGGAGCTCTCACCTGGTGAAGGGGGGACCCAAGTCCCCCTTCGGCTCGGTGATGGTGCAGATGCTACCGTCGCGGGTAGCCGACTACTCGACGGCGGCCTCCCGGGACCACTGGGGCGAGTGGGTCCAGAGGTGGTTCTACCTCCGGGTCTGGGACGACGAGGTTCTGTACGCCTCGGAGCCCCCTACCTACAGCAGGTCGTCCTCGCCGAAGCCTCCGGTGTGGACAGACGAGCTGGAGCTCCTTGGCAAGGTCATTATCTCCCGGGGCACCCGCTCGATGCGGGACGCAGCCGAGGAGATGATGCTCCTGAGGGTCTCCCCCTTCTCACGTGGGAGAAGGGGGATCGGGATGGGCCCGGAGCAGCGGCCCCCGGTCAAGCCGGTGACCCGACGTAAGTCTTCGCGACCTGGTTCATTGCATTTACAAATTTTATAAAATTTGACTAACTCTTTACCTTTTGCAGTGCGGCCGTACCCGGCGGCGCCGGAGAAGGCAGAGAACCTCCTGGGGAGGTACTTCACCGACGAGCACGAGTGTGTCGTGCGCCTCATGGGGGAGGGCCCTCCCCGGAACTTAGTAGCCGAGGCCTACGGGCCGAAGCAGCCGGAGAGGAAGCCCCTCCCCACCCCCGGATCACACAAGCGGGGGAAGGATGTGGACCCTCATTTGAGGATTCCGGTGGCAATCGCCCAGGTGGATTGCACTCAGAAAGGCACATTGCAGCTCACAATAACAAGATGCATTATATAAAAATGCGAGTAATTAAGAACAAGTGCTGATCACAAGGACCAAACATTACAATAACTTAGCGCCAAAATGACGTGTTTAAATGTTGATACAAATTAAGGAGTTTTCGACACGAAGGTCGGCACAAAATAAAACAGTAATAATAAACAAAAGGACTTCATTGGTCTTCTTTTTCAGCAGCAGCGGTGTTGCACGGGCCTTCTCCACATCGAACTCCACCTTGGTGCATAACCCTTTAACCAGATGGGTCTTCCGTTTCTTCTTCTTGTTCCACATTGGGTTCAAGACCATAAGATTCGGGGTCGACGAATCCTTCTTCTAAATTCGTTTGTAAAAGCAAGGGTGAGCACATTGTCCACATGGTGCTCAACAAGTCCCAAATAAGAATGCAAGTGTATATATAGATGAGGGGGAAATCTCTCACAGAATGGCTCTTTGGCTTTGTATATGTATATAGGATAGATTTTCACACTTAGTCTTTGGAGAAAAGACTTTTATTTTCACAAGGAGTGCTTTTAAAATCCTAAGCTAAACTCTTAGAAATGTTGTGTGTGGCGGTCTTTCATGAGTCACCACTTTATCCTGATTTTGTGAAAACTTTCCAAAAGCTACTTGTGCTGCATCGACGTGAATAGAATCCACAGCGCGCAGACTCCATAACCTGGGAGCTCAGAGTATCCGATACTTTTTAAACTTTGCAAAGGTGTACCACCTTAATCCACCGATCATTCGGCTTTCAAGTCAGTACCTCTCCATGCGACCTCTTACGCATGTGACAAGGCCGAGATGACACAACAATTTACAGTCCTAGCATTAACTATTGTAACACCCTGATTTTGGGGGTGAAAATTCCTTTTCATGAAAATCATGCTTGCACGTATCTCTTTAGAAGTAGCAAGGATCAGTTCAATTCTAAATCTATCGTAAGCCCCAAAAATCTCAAATCTATCCTGAAGATCCAATTCAAGATCAGATATCCAGAAATAATCTACTATCTATCCTGAGTATAAAAAGCCCTTCAGAAGCCAGATCGAATTCAATCTCTAACTCCCAGATTTATCAATCTCTTTCTGTTTTCGAAAACAAGAATTAATTGAATATTCTAATTACCCTAAATACCCTAAGTTTCAGAATTCAGATTTAACCAGATCTTAACCTAATCTAGAACAAATTATTCTTGGATTGTAATCATGGGATGCCAATACCTTAATCCAAAAAGTTGGCAGCCAGATTCCATCATTTTAAACCCTTTTTGCAAATCAGTCCCAAATTATATCGCAGCTTAGTCCTTTTCTAATTTCCAAGAGCCCAAAAAGGCTAAAAGCCACAAATTAACTCCAGATCTCAATTTGATTCAAGGAATGCCTCCTAAATGCTATTCAATACAAAATCGCCTTTTGTCAGCACATCAAAATCCCACCCTAAGTCTCATATTTCCAGGTTTTAACAAAACCAGACTCAAGATACCCTAATTACCCTGTTTTCACTTCAGTTCAAAATTGATCAAGAGTTCCCAGATTTCATCAGGTATTCTCTCAAATCGTCCGTTGAATAAAGTTCTTCAAATCTGTGAAGTCGAAATCAGCCATAATCCTCAATATCTCAGATTTTACAGATTAGTCCAAATCAGAAAACTGAAATTGCAATCGAGTCCAGCCTCTTGTTTCGACCAACAGCATCACCTTCGACCAGGGAAGCCACGACCAGTAGATGTGCCGTTTTCGACCTCGGGCCCAGCTGCGACCAGCAGCGTAACTACACCGCGAACCTCACCGCCGGTGGAGCTTCGCCGTTGCCAGCTTCGCCGCAACCCCGTCGCCACATGCGCGCACCAGATTGGCCGTAGCAGCGCTGCAGCAGCACCAGCATCGCCCGAATCCTTCCTTCGCACGCGCGCGCTCGCCTGCAGCAATGTCAGAAGCTTTATGCCACATTGCTTCCATGCCGGAGCCTGCCAGACACTTTACCACTGCACCTGCCAGAGCACGCGATGACCGTGTTGAAAAGCCGTTGAGACCGCTGAACACCGCCACCGTAGCCAACCCAGCTGGATATCCTCCCGATTTCTCCAAGTCTCGAGAGCCCCATACTCCACTATTTAAGCCCCCCCCCGTAGCTCGCAGCAGTTCACTCCTCACCAGAGCAGCAGGTCTCGTTTCCTCTTGCTCTTCTCGTCTTCTTCCTCGTCTCCGGCAAGCCGCCGAAGGGGAGAACGACGACAGGGAGCTTCGCTGCATCAACCTCCGATCCAAATTCGCCAGTAAGTGTCTCTGCCTCGCCTCTCTGTGCTGTGCCAAGTAATTGAACTCCGGTGGTTCCTGTCGCCGGCAATCGCCGTTATTTGCTTTTGCCCTGTTCCAGCCTTGTAACCCGATTTAGCCAAAATTAGTACTCGTTTTAGTAGGGGCAATTGATCAGTAGATCCTTCCTTGCAAGCCCTTGCTGTTGGATTTCAAATTGAAGCTCGGATGGAGCCTTTCCCCTGTTTTCGCGCGCCACCGTGAGCTGTACACGTCGCCGGCCCGAAATAGCTTCACCTCCGACCAAATTGACTGTAGCATTGTGATCCCTGAACTCCGTAGATGGTGTAGCCAAACCAAATTGACCGGAGCTACCTTGTATCAGCGGCGCCCCAGTGGCCGTCTTCTTCGAGTCCGGCATCAACGCCGGCGAGCTCCAGTGTTTGATTGCAACCCAGTTCCTCGCTGGAGAATGATCAGCAGCATCCCAGAAGCGTTAATCCTCAACCAATTTCGAGTTTCATCGCCTGTAGCTTGTGCCCACCGTAGCTCACCTTAGTTCCTGAAACCGACGAGTTCAACCTCACCGTTCGCCGTCGTTTCATCGCCGTTGTTCAATCTACTTTGTCCTGTAGATCTGCCTCAACCTACTGAGCATATCACTCCACTGCATCGCCCTCCGATGCTGTGCCAAATCGCAAGATATAGCCGTGCCAAGATCTGTCCAGTACCTGTGTCTTGCCGTGTCGGCACCGTGATTTCTCATCGCCGTTCATCACCGTCCGACCACCTTAGTTCCTGAAACCTCCACCACTGGATTCCTGTTGTCTTCGCCTACCTCCTAGACATAGTTGGCGAAGCAAAGCTCAAGAGGATCGATCAAACACTCAAGCCCTAGAATCTGGCCGTGCACTGACATTCAATTCTCTGTGTCCAGGGGCCTCGTTGCAAATTGCCTAAATTCTGGACTTTCCTGTGAAAACCACCTTGTCAAATAGCTACCTTATTACATTTTGCATCTAATGCTTTGATCAAATCACATTCTTCCCACTGGAAATTATCCAAACCACATCAATGCCATTCCTTGACAATGCCAGCCCTTGTCAGTTCATGTCAGCCAATGGCATTGGGCAAGTTTAACCACTTCTGGTTGTGCAACCTGAAAACCACCTTGTCCATTGAACTTGTAGAGCCATGTTCTACATTTTATTCAACTACCACACCTTGAGATAAACTCTCTAGCATTCTCTGAAGCTATGTCAAAACCCTGAACCGAATGTCGACCTTTGATGTTCGTTGTTTTTGAGCAAAATAGCCGCGGAGTTGATGTCCATATCGCAGCCTTGAAACCCTGAGAGTCTCTAGCATTCGTCCTGAACCCTAATTCCATAAATCTCCAAGATTAACTCAAATCCAGCTTTCAAGCTTACCAGTTCCAGTATCGCCGAGAGTATTTCCCCTTTGCATGTTGCATATAGATTATTAATGGATTGTGATTCCTGTTTGCTTGTTTGATCCTTGATTAGAACAAGAGCCTGAGTACAGAGATTTCATCAGACCCGACATCGACTGCTGTACCTTACGACGCGGAAGGCAAGTCATATTCTTGGACATCTTGAACCTATATTTTATGAATTGTTAAGACATTGCCTTGATTATAAGCAGTATTGCATTTGATGAAATGACAAAGGTATGATATGGCAGTACCAGGCTGTATGCCGACAAAAGATGAGGAGATTCCTTATAAAATGATCAAACCGTGAGCCATAACTGATATATATGTATATATATATATTCATGAAATAGAACCCTTGCCGTGGCCAGAGTTTGGTATGGAATGGTGGTGGCACTGACGAGTGCAGGGTTTGTGGAATGCACTGGTCATGGGCATGTAAGGACTAGAACGTTGTGTTGTGCTTCTATGCGGCATGAAAAACGTACCAACCACTTGCCCGGTTATGGGACGGGCGCAACTTAGTAGCTTTCTTTAGTATTAGCTTTTCCCTGCAATGGTTGTCGATCCAGTGTCTTGCGAGAACTGGTGGGCCGCAGAAGGCCATGAGTGATGTGAGTTCAGAAAAATCATGAGAGGAAAGGGTGGAAAGAAGGAAGACGCCCTATGCCAGATTAAGTCGTGCGCGACTGTAATCAAGAGAGGCTATGTGTCTTGCGAGAACATAGACCCAGGCTAGGAAGTAAGGCAGTGGGGAGGACCCACAACGGTACTTGAGACTTAACTGTCTATTTACCGGGCAGGGAATTGTTAATGCTAGGACTGTAAACTGTTGTGTCATCTCGGCCTTGTCACATGCGTAAAAGTCGCATGGAGAGGTACCGACTTGAAAGCCGAATGATTGGTGGATTAAAGTGGTACACCTTTGCAAAGTTAAAAACGTATTCGAATACTCCGAGCTCCCGGGTTTATAGGAGCCTGCGCGCTGTGGATCCTATCCACGTCGATGTGACACAAGTATGTTTTTCTAAATAAAATATGGCTAGACTTAGCTCATGTGTGCTTGACATGTGTTGTCATGAAATGAGGTGCTAACGTGGGCAGACATGTGTTGTCGTGCTATGGTAGTACTTCTAAGAGTTTATAAAAGATATTAATGATATGTCATGATGAGCACTGCCATAGATTTAGAAAGAGGAAAAGTATTTTGCAACCTTCCCTCCTTCCCTAATAGCATAGGTTCATATCATTCTACTATATGTATCTACTCTTATCTATGGACTTGCTGAGTACGTAAGTGCTCACCCTTGCAATTCACTATCCAATAGATGGAATGTTCCTGATCAAGACGAAGGCCTGGATAACTTCTTGGATCCCTGAAGGAAGAGAGTCAGTTCTACCCAAGTCCTGAAAAGTGTTGCTCTGCTTTCAACTTCTTGCTGTGGGGGTTCACTTAGCTTCTGCCGAGTAGTTGTTCTTCTGCAACCAAACTTATTTACGCCGTGATGGCTTGTAATTTATTATGTTGTAATGAGGCCAATTGGCCATACTGCTCAATTTAATGCAAGTTAAACTGATGCAATATACTCCTATGTTTGGCTCATCCTGGGAAGTCAAAGGGTAAGGGATCAGCTGCAGTAAGCTGGGTCCCCATGGGAGTAGTCGTGTCCCCCTGTGAGGGCGGGATGCGGCAATTTCCCTGCCCGGTAATTAGACAGTTAAGTCACAAGTACCGTTGTGGGTCCTCCCCACTACCTTACTTCCTAGCCTGGGTCTATGCTCTCGCAAGACACATAGCCTCTCTTGATTACAGTCGCGCACGACTTAATCTAGCATAGGGCGTCTTCCTTCTTTCCACCTTTTCCTCTCATGATTTTTCTGAACTCACATCACTCATGGCCTTCTGCGGCCCACCAGTTCTCGCAAGACACTGGATCGACAACCATTGCAGGGAAAAGCTAATACTAAAGAAAGCTACTAAGTTGCGCCCATCCCAAAAACAGGCAAGTGGTTGGTACGTTTTTCATGCCGCATAGAAGCACAACACAAGGTTCTAGTCCTTATGAATCTCTAGCGAGGAGTCTTTCACATTCCCAGTGCGCACACAGCACCATCCTATCAAACCATCCTCACTATCGATTCCAATCATATTTTCTTTCACAAGAGGGTTTTTGAACACGCTTTTCTCATATGTGACCATTCAACATTTATCATATTATCTTGTGCATAGCATAGCCTAAGCATGATATTCTAGGGTAACAAGGGTGCAGGGGTATTCAATGTCAAAAGGGGCTTTACAATCATTTGGGTCATATATAATCATTTTATTGAAACATAGTTCTTATTTGAATCTAAGGCATGCATATACTTGAAAAAAGATAACATACTTCATTTCAAAATAATAGGCTAGACATGATCAAGGGTTTGAGACTTGCCTTGCAGTGATGGGTCTAGCTGCTCAAATGAATCCTCGAAGATCTCCTCGGTTCCTTCAACGTCTGGTTCCACGGCGGATACAAAGAACACATACACACTATATAAGCACCCAAGTACTAGAAAATAATACGTAAATACATCATGCATGCAGGGGTAAGGGTTTGGACAAGGTCGCTTGACATAGGTTGAAGAGATGGGCTCAAAGGGCTTGAATGTCGAAGGGCTGACATTCGACTCATGGCTTGACATTGCTCTAAATCGGTTCTAGGTTTGTTTTCTGGAGATATGGTAGTAGGGAATGTTGTAGATCATGGCTCAAGGGACTTACTGGACAAAGTGGCATTTCAATTGCTCAAATGAAACAAGTCTAAATCATCCAATGCCACTGGTGGTCATGCACTGACATAGTGCTAGACATGGCCAGAAACTAGGGCATTGCATAACTTTTGACTCAGGGCTCCAATTGATGCAAAACTTTGTCTGGGTTTAGGCATTGATAACAGTTACAAAACTCTCAACATGCTCAAAGGCAGAAGGTGGCCGGAAGGTGGCCAAATCCGGTGAGCAATCACGATGGCCTGAACATGAACTGAACCACTGGACAGCAACCTTGGCATGCCCATAACTTTTGATCCAGGTCGATTCAGGATTCGGGCCTGTAGAGTAAATTGCTCAGGGGGTTGAGATCTATCTAAGGGACAAGGTGTGCGGGGCTAGATCGGCCGGGGAAAAATTCCGGCGACCGGCGCTGGAGAAGACGACTCCTGAATTGGGCGTTTCTGATTTAAAAGGTTTGAGGTCGATTCACTGCTCAGGGAGTGAGAAGGTGAGGTGAGGGGTCTAATTGCAAGGTTAATTCGGCCGGAGAATGGCCGGAGAAGCTTGGCGACGAGGACCAGTTCACTGGTGGCGCGTAAACTTCGGAAAGGCTATGATCGCTGCTCAATTTTGAAATCTAAGTTTGCAGGTTTGCTCAATTGGGTGCACTGGTCAATTCTTATCACTGGCACGAGGATTAATTCGGACTAAATCATTCGGCATTACGGGAACAGGGGATTTCGGTTTTCCGGTGATTGCCGGCGTTGAGGTGCGCCGGGGACCAATCAATGGCTATGAAACACACAGGGGGAAGAAAGGAGCTTACTGGTGGCGTTGGTTTGGGGGGAAAAGCTTCGGGCAGGGCTGGCGCCGTGAGCTCCAGAATTGCTCGCCGGAGAAGAAGATCTTCGCGGTGGCGCTGGAGAACTCGGTTGCTCTCTGGTGGTGGAGGCTTGGGCTCACAAATGCAGGTTGTCGTGGTATTAAGAATACCCCGGCAGGTTTTGAAGACGATCCTAGCGGAGATTACGCAGCGCGGGTTGACCGGGCGACCGGTCCTCCCCCGCCGGACAAACACAAGAAAAGACACGAGGATTTATACAGGTTCGGGTCCCAGTGGGGGCCCTAGTCCTGTCGATGCGCTCCCGACCGGAGTCGGCTGGGGAGGCTCTCTCCGGGGGAGAGGCTTCCGGAGCACGTCTGTGAGATTAGCTATTCCAAATAATAATGAGTTGATCCTTTACAACAGAGGGGCACAAGGGCTATTTATAGCCCCAAAAAGAAGCAAAAAACCTAAACTACCCCGGAAGCCACCGTCGGATTGAAGGGTAAGACCGCCCTTCTCCCGGTCAAATGTCTTGGATGCTTGACAGGTGGTCGCTGATTCCCGAGGCGTCCCTCGCGTGACCTGCACGTGATAAACAAACAGGGATTTTACCTTTTAGGAGGGCGGTGACGTCCGGGACCACTTCCGGAGAGCAGGGTCCCGGGAGCCTAGGAGGCGGCGCCCGGGGCAGGCACCGGAGGCCACTGTCCCCGGGCAAATGGTGGCGCCCGGGACCCGCCCCGGGGGGCACGGTCCCGGGGGCCAAAAGGCGGCGCCCGGGGCAGGCACCGGAGGCCACTGTCCCCGGGCAAATGGCAGCGCCCGGGACATGCCCGGGGGGCACAGTCCCGGGGGCCAAAAGGCGGCGCCCGGGGCAGGCACCGGAGGCCACTGTCCCCGGGCAAATGGCGGCGCCCGGGACATGCCCGAGGGGCACGGTCCCGGGGGCCAAATGGCCGCGCCCGGGGCAGGCACCGGAGGCCACTGTCCCCGGGCAAATGGCGGCGCCTGGGACATGCCCGGGGGGCACGGTCCCGGGGGCCAAAAGGCGGCCCCCGGGGCAGGCACCGGAGGCCACTGTCCCCGGGCAAATGGCGGCGCCCGGGACATGCCCGGGGGGCACGGTCCCGGGGGCCAAATGGCGGCGCCCGGGCCATACCCCGGAGGCACGGTCCCGGGAGCCTAACAGGCGGCGCCCGGGGCAGGCACCGGCGGCCACTGTCCCCGGGCAAATGGCGGCGCCCGGGACCCGCCCCGGGGGGCACGGTCCCGGGGGCCAAAAGGCGGCGCCCGGGACATGCCCCGGAGGCACGGTCCCGGGAGCCTAAAAGGCGGCGCCCGGGGCAGGCACCGGAGGCCACTGTCCCCAGGCAATCATGAACTTACCTGAACTTGACCGCGTGGAGATTTCCCCGAACAGCAGCCCCCCATGCCCTCCGGGGACGAGGCTTGAGCCCCCGGAGGGAATGGTTACGGTACCGAAAAATCTCCGGACGAAAATCACCGGAGCCCCGGCGACGCTTCGGTTTCTGTGCCGGGCGCTTTATGGCCGCGCCGTTTTCGCAATAAATGCACGCGCGGTTCAAACCGGCGTCTCGATTTACGCGCCTGTCCCTTCGTTTCCCGCGCACGATTTGAATTTCAGTGGTCCAGATTGCTCCGAGGGGGCCACGTGGCGCGCATCTAGATCTCGGCCAACCTCTATAAATAGGGCCTTAGGGGGCCCCGGAAGCTCATTCCAAATCTTCAACTCTAACTTCAGCTCTCCCGGTAGCGCTCTTCCGGTAACTTCTCCGGTAGCCTTTTCCGGTAGTGAGCGTCCGGGAGTTGTAGACGTAGCCACCTGAAAACTTAGCCACCGAAAAACAAAGAACTCACCTCATGGCGCCCAAAGGTCGAGCGAAGACCACGGAGGTGCCCCCGGAGGAAATCCCCGCGGATTTCCTCTGGACCTCCGAGTTCTCGGCCTCGGACGCGGAGTCCCTGGTCAAGAAGGGCGTCGTTGAAGAGGGGGACATCCGGGTCCCCCTAAAGAAGGACGGAGCCCCCCGCCCCAGGCCCGGAGAGGTTGTGGCCTTTGAGGCCTTCCTCGAGGCAGGGCTCCGGCTCCCCGTGCACCCGATGCTCCGGGAGTTCCTGAAGGAGTACGGGGTGGCGCTCAACCACCTCACCCCCAACGCCCTCGTCCGGATGGGTCTCTTCATCTGGCTGTACGAGACGGTGACCGGGCGGGAGCCCACCCTCCGCGCCTTCCGGTACTTTTACGAGCCGGCAGCGCGGAGCTCCCACCTGGTGAAGGGAGGACTGAAGTCCCCCTTCGGCTCGGTGATGGTCCAGATGCTGCCCTCCCGGGTGGCGGACTACCCGGCGGCGGCCTCCCGAGACCACTGGGGGGACTGGCTCCGGAGGTGGTTCTACCTCCGGGTCCGGGACGAGGCGGTGGTCTACGCCCCGGAGCCTCCCACCTACAGCCGGTCATCCGCACCGAAGCCACCGGTGTGGACGGACGAGGAGTTCGAGCTCCTCGGGAAGGTGGTGCTGACGCAGAAGGCCCGCTCGATGCGGGACGCCGCGGAGGAGCTGGCGCTCCTGCGGCTTTCCCCCTTCTCACGCGGGGGAAGGGGTATCGGCATGGGCCCGGAGCAGCAGCCTCCGGTCAAGCCGGTGACACGGCGTAAGTCGCCTGCATTTTTGTACTTGCAGTTTTTTATGAGAAATCGACTAACTTTTTACCTCTTGCAGTGCGCCCGTACCCGGCGGCGAGGGACAAGGCGGAGCACCTCCTGGGGAGGTACTTCGCCGACGAACACGAGCGCATCGTGCGCCTCGTGGGGGAGGGGCCTCCCCGGAACCTGGTGGCCGAGGCCTACGGGCTCAGGCTTCCGGAGAGGAAGCCCCTTCCCACCCTCGGGTCTCATAAGCAGGGGAAGGATGCGGCCGGGGGCTCGGAGCCCAAGAGGCCTCGGGTCCAAAAGACCCCCGCCCCGACGACGACGCCGGCGACGACGCCGGTGAGGGCCCGGGAAGCGGCTCCCGGAGCCGAACATGCCCGGGCGGCGCCCCGGGCAGAGGCGACGCCTCCGCCCCCGGAGGCCCCCGTCGAGGCCCGGGGGAAGGAGGTTGTTACCGGCGAGGCGGGGTCCGATTCCGCGGACTACGCCCCGTCGCCAGTTCGAGTGGCGCTCCTCTCGCCTCTCCCGGCGACATTGGCGCCGGAGAGGCTGGAGGTGAGGTTCTCGGAGGCGGCGCCTCCGTGCCCCTGGCCGGTGGATGACGAGGGGGGGAGCCCCTCGGTCTACGTGGTCCCCCCGGAGCAGGAGGCCCCGAGGGCCCTTCGGCCTGGGGCGGGGAAAGGCCCGATGATCCCCCCTCGGGCGGAGAACCCCGCCCAATCTTCGTCTTCGTCTTCGGAGGAAACTTCGTCGACAAAGACGCCGACGACGCCGGCCGTGCTCCCGGATTCTGAGGTCCGGGGGCCCTCTCCCGGCCGCGACAGGAGGGCCGGGCAAGATACCTCCCTACTTCCCGCGGGGGAGGTGGCCCGCTACGCGGAGGGTCTGCACAACCGGAAGGTGCAGGCCTTCGTAGCAGGAGGAACGCTCCACGAGCGTTTTGAGGGGCTCGAGTCCCTCGGAGCCCAGGTAACCCGAGCTCTCAACACCTCGGCTTTTTTCCTGCACTTGAGAATTTCCTAACTCTTTATGTATTTTGTAGGTAGCGACTGTTACCTGGGGCCTTGAGCAGCGGGTCACCCGGCTGCTCAAGGAGGCGGAGAGCCGGGCCGCGGCCTGCGTGGAGCAGCGGGAGGCGGCCCTCCGGGAGCGGGACGAAGCTCTTGATGAGCTGTCCCGGGCCCGGGCGCAGGTGCACCTTTCGGAGGGCGCCTACATCCGCCTCCGAGAGGAGGCCAAGGTGCGGGAGAAGGCGCTCCGGGAGCTCGAGAGCTCCAGCATCCGGGCGCTGTCGGACGCGGGCCGCTCCGTCCGTTCGACCTTGGAAAGCCTTGGCATTAGCCTGGGCTCCGGGAGCGGCCCGGAGGTGCCCCCGGCGACCCTCGCGGAGGCTGTGCGTTTTCTTAACGCACAAGTCTCCGCCATCCCGGAGGCTGCGGACGTCCAGGCACGGGCCGGGCGATCCCCGTCATCGCGGCCGCCGCGGGGCTCGTTGACTACAGTGGGGTCGGCGCCCGGGTGATCGGGGGGCGCATCCCCCGGAGCTTCCCGGGGGCCTTCGAGCCAACGCACCGGGAGGTGGAGCTGCTGGCGGAGGGGTTCTACGACCGGATCATCCGGACGAGGTTCCCGACACCGGCGCCTCCGGCCGCTGATGCCCCTGCCCCGGCCACGGAGGAAGCTCCCCGGGGGGAGGACCCCAATGCTAAAGTATGAGCCTCCCCCGGGTCTTTAGCTAGGACCCCTTTTTATTTTGTTAGACATTTTGATTCCGGTAGCTTCTTAGGAGAAGCCCCGGGCACTTGTACAAGAACATTTTGCAATGAAATATATTTGAAATTTTTCTAAGTCTGCAATGAAATGTTACCAGGGTACCCGGGGGGTTATTCCCGGGCAACGGTCCGGGAGAGGCTCTCCGGGGGACGCCCAAGCGGCTTTGATTTTGCTGAGCCTTGTCTCCGGGGAGCGCGACGGGGGTACTGTCCGGGAGCCTGTCCGGTTGAGGTGGCGCCCGGAGTGGCACTTGAATAATTTTGACAAGAGCCGTGCTGAATTAACTCCCCCGCGCCCGGAGGCCCGGATGATACCTCCTCTCCGGATACTTCCGCCGCCTGGGTACAAGTTTTGGCCCGAAGACGTACTTCGGGACTCTCAGTGTCGCGTCCGGGCACTGTACCGGGACTTGGCCCGGGAGCTGAGGGAGCGCCTCCGGGAGCTTTAGGCGTAGGGGCCTTAGGCTCGTAGAAAATCCCCCGGGTTAGGACCCGGGTTGTATCATTTCCGAAACCCACCGGAGGGGGAAGATGTCCTCCGGGTTTCCCGATCAATAAAGCACGTTGTTGTTGTTTCCTTTTATTGCGCCTCTTTATTTTCTTCTTGGATGGTCTGGACGACTCATCTTAACAAGGACGAGCTAAGTTTCTTCGTGGGTGGTGCGGTCAACACCCGGGGGTTCCTTATCCCCCCCCGCCCACAGTGGGCCGGAGAATAGCTCCGCGCGCTGTGGGGGTAACAAGGCCCCCGGGAAGGAAGACACCTGTAGCATAGGAAATTTTCCAAGTTAGAAAATTTTAAAGCGAGGTTTTCAAGGAGAAGACCTTCCGGGAGATAATCATCCGGTTGCCGTGAGAACGGGGAGCCGGGAATAAGGCCTTAGGCGGAAGGAATGTCCAAGAGAACCCGATGGGATTTCCAGAGGCGAGCTTCCTGGGAGACTCTCGTCCGGTCGCCGTAAGAACGGGGAGCCGGGAATAGGGTGTTCGGGGGAGGAAACACCCGAGAAATCCGACTCTCCGAGAGACAATCGTCCGGTCGCCGTGAGAACGGGGAGCCGGGAATAACGTCGACTCCCGGGGGAGGAAGATAGATCCAATCAAGCCGCAAGGGGCTGATCTTCCGGTCGCCGTGAGAACGGGGAGCCGGGAATAACGTCGACTCCTGGAGGAGGAAGATTATCCAGAAAGCCATTAGACGTCCCGCTGAGGAGAGCGTCTACTCCCGGAGGAGGAAGTGCCCGAAGACGGGACTTGAGTGTTTGGGCAGGGGACTAGTCTCCCAAAGTGACTCGTTACCACGGCCACTGTGACCGGGTTGCCGCTTACACCCTCAGTCCACGAGGGCTGGTCGTAAGCCGCCCTACGGGAGTGCAGGCTTCGTTGTAGGGACTTGTTGGGGATGGCCCACTTCCTCGCGGGGAGGGCATCCTCACAAGGAGGGCTTCCTCGCGGGGAGGGCATCCTCGCGGGGAGGGCTTCCTCGCGGGGAGGGCATCGCCGCTAGGGGCGGTAACGAGAAAGACCTGCAATGAGACAGTTGAAGAACAAAGGCTATGCATTGATTAACAAAATATACAAAGCCCCCCCCTGCGAAACCGCGAAGGGGGGGGGAAGGGGAGCTACAGTGTCCCTCCTACCCCTCGGGCGTGATCGCTCCGGGGGAGGGGACAGACCCGTAAGGCTAGACGTAGAACTTGCGAAGTAAACGCAAGTTCCAGGTGTGCTTCAGCTCCTGCTCTTGAGGGTTGGGGAGCTTGTAGGCCCCCGAGCCTAGAACAGCGGAGATCCTGTAGGGGCCCTCCCACTTGGGGGAGAGTTTTCCCTGGGCTTGGGGGTCTGTGACGCGCTTGAGGACAAGGTCCCCAAGGCGGAAAGCTCTCTCTCGCACGCGCTGGTTGTATGCGCGCGACATCTCGCGCTCGTAGATGGCGTGGCGGAGGAGTGCTCGGTCGCGTTCCTCCTCCACGAGGTCGATTTCCAGCCGCCGGTTGTCTTCGTTGGCCTGGTAGGCTGCGGTCGTCGCCCCGTTCAGGAGCTCGACCCGCAGCGACCTGAAGCCGATCTCTGGGGGGAGGACTGCCTCCGCCCCGTAGACCAGAGAGAAGGGGGCACGCCCTGTGGCCCGGGACGGGGTCGTGCGCATCGAGCAGAGGATGCTAGGGAGCTCCTCTGCCCACGCGCCCCGCTTGGAAATGGTTTGCTCGAGTCTCCGGCGTAACCCCTGTAGGATTACGCCATTGACCCTCTCGACGGCCCCGTTGCTTTGAGGATGGGCCACTGAGGCGAAGTGGATGACGATCCCCAGGCCTTCGTAGAATTCCCGGAAATAAGCCGAGTCGAATTGGGTCCCGTTGTCCACGGTGATTTCCCGGGGGACACCAAAACGGCAAACGACGTTTTTCCAGAAAAACCGCTGAATGGCCCGGGAGGTGATGCTAGCCAAGGGCTCCGCCTCAACCCACTTTGTAAAGTAGTCGACCGCGACTACCGCATACTTGTATCCTTCGGGCGCTGGGGGGAAGGGCCCTAAGAGGTCCATCCCCCAGCGCACGAAGGGCGAAGTGATGGGGATAGTCCGCAGCGCTACAGGGGGGAGATTCGAGCCCTTGGCCATCTTCTGGCATGCTTCGCACGCGGAGACAAGGTCTCGCGCGTCGCGCATGACTGTAGGCCAGTAGAAGCCCTGCCGAAGGGCCTTGGCGGCGACGGCACGCGGGGCTAGGTGGGAACCACAGCTCCCCGCGTGAATGTCCTCCAGGAGTTGAAGTCCCTCTGACCAGGGGAGGCAGCGTAGGAGGGCTGAAGCCCCCCTCTTGTAGAGCCTTCCCTCCAGCAGGAGATATGCCCGGGCTTTGGCCCGGAGGCGCTCAGCCTCGGTCTCGTCGGGAGGGTCCCCCTCCCCCTTGATGAAGGAGATGAGGGGATCCATCCATGATGACGGCCGGACGATCTCGGCGACCTCCGGGACTGGAGGCTCGGTGCCTGCGTCCGGGGAGGCCACCGAGGGCTTCGTGATTGTTTCCAAGAAGGCCCCCTTGGGGAGCGTTTCCCGGGCGCTTGCCGCCCGGGCCAAGGCATCAGCCCGGTCATTCTCCCTTCGCGGGATATGCCGGGCCTCAAGGCCGTCGAAGTGTTTCTCCATCTTCCGTACTTCCTGCAAGTAAAGACTTAAATTTACGTCATGGCACAGGTAAGATTTGTCCATTTGGCAGACAACGAGCCGAGAGTCTCCCTTCACTAGTAGGCGCCGGATCCCCAGGGAGCGCGCGAGGCGCATCCCGAGGAGCAGAGCCTCGTATTCGGCGACGTTGTTGGTTGCGGGGAACTCGAGCCGCGCGGCGTACTCGAGCTCCTTCCCCTCGGGGCTCCAGAGGACTACCCCCGCGCCAGCCCCAGCGAGACACAGCGACCCATCAAACAGCAGGGTCCAATGGTCACTGCGTCGGGGCGGCACAGGGTGATCTTCGTCCCCGGACCCAGAGGCGGGAGTCCATTCTGCGACGAAGTCGGCGAGGACCTGTGACTTGATTGCGGAGCGGCCGGTAAGGGACAGGGAGAAAGGGGCAAGCTCGGCCCCCCACTTCCCAATCCGGCCGGTGGCTTCTTTATTCCGCAGTACCTCCCCCAGGGGGAGGGACGACGGAACAGTGATGGGGTGCCCCAGGAAGTAGTGCCGGAGCTTCCGGGATGCCATGAGGAGAGCGTAGCAAATCTTCTCCATCTCCGTGTACCGAGTCTTGGCCACTTGGAGGGCTTCACTGACGTAGTACACGGGACGTTGCTGCCCCCCTTGCTCCTTCACCAAAACCGCGCTGACGGCGACGGGGGTCGCGGCGAGGTAGAGGAGCAAGGGCTCTTCCGGAGACGGACTCACGAGCATTGGAGGGCTCGAGAGGTACTTCTTGAGGTCGTTGAAGGCTTCCTGGGCCTCGGGGGTCCAGCGGAACCCCTCGAGCCCTCGGAGGATCTTGAAGAACTGGAGGCCCCGCTCCCCCGAACGGGAGACGAAGCGACTGAGCGCGGCCAGGCGGCTGGAGAGCCGCTGGACATCTTTGAAGGAGCGCGGTGGGGGCATGTCTAGGAAGGCCCGGATCTTCTCGGGGTTTGCCTCAATGCCCTACTGGGACACGAGGAAACCCAGGAGCTTCCCCCCGCGCACCCCGAAGGCGCACTTCTCCGGGTTGAGCTTGAGCCCGAACGCGCGGAGGTTGCGGAAGGTCTCTGCAAGGTCGTCGATGTGGGAGGCTGCACGGGGGCTCTTGACGACCGCGTCGTCTACGTAGACTTCGACGTTGCGGCCGACTTGATCTTTGAAGACCAGCGTCATCAGGAGCTGGAAGGTGGCTCCCGCATTCTTGAGCCCGAAGGGCATCTGGCGGTAGCAGAAGGTTCCGAGGGGAGTTATAAAACTCGTCTTTTCCTCGTCCCCCTCCGCCATCCGGACTTGATGGTATCCCGAGTAGGCGTCTAGGAAGCTCATCAGCTCGCACCCCGCGGTGGAGTCAACGAGCTGGTCGATCCGCGGGAGCGGGAAGTTGTCTTTGGGGCAAGCGCGGTTAAGGTCGGTGAAGTCCACGCACATGCGCCACTTGCCACTTGATTTCTTGACGAGGACGAGGTTTGCGAGCCACTCAGGGTGCAAGACTTCCCGGATGAACCCTGCCTCTTGGAGCCGGGCTATCTCCGTCTTGATGGCTTCTTGACGTTCGAGGGAGAGCTTTCTCAACTTCTGCTTGACCGGGGGGTGACCGGGGGTTACCGCGAGCTTGTGTTCAATAACCCCCCGGGCGACACCCCGCTTGTCCGAAGGCTTCCACGCAAAAACATCGGAGTTTTCGCGCAGAAAGGCTGCGAGTTGCGCTGCATGGTCTTGGGGGAGCTCTGCCCCGATTTGGATAGTTTCGTCCTCGCTGCTTGGGGACAGCGGGACCTTCCGGAGGCCCCCTTCCGGACGCGGCTTGAGAAGGGGCCTCACAGGGGACGGCGCAGCGATGCCTATGTCCGGGGGGGGAGCCTCCCCCCCGGGCGCCTTGATAAGGTTGACGCTTCCTATTGTGGCAACAGCTCGTTCGTATAGAGCACGGGCCATGTCTTGGTCCCCCCGGACGTTAATCACGCCGTGCGGCTCGGGGATCTTCATGCACAGGTAATTTTAGTGGGTGGCAGCCCCCAGCCGATTGATCGTAGTCCTCCCCATAATCACATTGCAGGAGGAGGGGAGGTCCACTACGTCGAAGTGGACTAGCTCGGTCCGGTAGTTCTCGGGGGTGCCGAAGGTGATCGGGAGATCTACCTTGCCCATGGGGTGGATCGCCTTCCCCGGGACAAACCCTTGCAGAGGCCCTGCCGCTGGTTGCAGGAGCTTTTCATCCACCTGCATTTCCTTGAAGGTTTTGAGGAACAGGACGTCGGCGGAGCTTCCGCCGTCCACGAGGATGCGGGCCAAGTGGCAGTTGTAGATTGTCGTGGAGACAATGAGCGCGTCGTCGTGGGGGAAGCGAACCCCTCGCGCGTCTTCCGCCGTAAAGGTGAGGGGGACGTCCGACCACTTGGGCGGCACGGACGCGTGTAGCACCCCCACTACCTTAACTTCTCGCGTGTACTCCTTGCGCTGGCGCTTGGAATCCCGCCCGGAGGCGGACCCCCCTACGATGACGTTGATGCGGCGCTGAGAAGTTTGAAAGGGGAGAGCGTCTGAAGGCTCCCCCTCCTGCACCTGCTGCCCCCCCGCGGGAGCGGGAAGGGCCGGAACAGCTGGCCGAGGGGGCAAGGAGGCCGGAGTCCCCCCCCCCCCCCCCCGCCCGCGCTGGTCGAGGAACGCCGCGAAGTGCTGCAGCAACTGGTGGCAATCTCGGGTGGCGTGGGTACTGGACCCGTGGAAGCTGCACCACGGTCCTTCCCGGCTTCTCCCCGCGGGGCCTTCGCGGCCGCGCGAAGACTGTCCCCCCCCCCATGGCCTCTCGGCTTGGGAAAGGGGCGACTGCCCTTCGGGGGGTCGCGCGAGCCGCCTCCGCCCTCGAGGACAAAAGTGTCCCGAGGCCGTGGTTCGCTACGGCCCCCCTGCCTGGGGCGCCTGGGGGGATCCTGGGCCCCCCGCTCGGCGGGGGCAGGAGCCCCCTGGGTCTTCTTCCAGATGTCGTCTTCCTCCGCGCGAGCGTACTTTTCGAGTACGTTAAAGAGCTCGTCGGCGGAAGAGGGGCAGCTTCGAGAGAGTCTTCGGTGGAGTTCCCCCGGGAGGATCCCGCTTTTGCAGGCTTCGATCACTGTGGAGTCCGGGACGTGGGCCACTTTGCTTTTTACTTGGGCAAAGCGCTTGAAGAAGCTTCTGATGGTCTCCCCGGTCCTCTGGCGCACTATGTATAGCTGTGAAGAATCCAGGGGACGTACGTAATTTTCCTGAAAGTTGGCGCAGAACTCCCGCTTCAGCTGCGAGAAAGACTTGATGGAGCCCGCCTTCAGATTGTAAAACCAGGAGCGGGCAATGCCGGTGAGGTAGAGGGGGAAGACGTTGCATTGGATGCTCTCGTCCCCCCCCGCCGCGGAGATGGCTGTGGAGTAGATCTGCACCAACTCGTAAGGGTCCGCTTCGCCATTATAATGTTCGATGTGCGGGGGACGGTAGGGCCGCGGCCATCGGATGCTGCGGAGTCTTCGACATAGAGGCTGGTTCGCCCCCTGCACTTCCCGGGGGGAGCCCTGGTCACTATCTTCTTTAATGGGGGACGCCCCCTCGTTATCCGAGTCAGGTAGCGGCCCAAGAGGGCCGCCAGAGTGGTGGTGGCGACGCTGCTCTTCCGGGCCGGGACTGATTTCCCGGACGTCCGGGCTTCCCTCCGGGGAGGATGGTTCTTCGGCGGGTCTCTTCCCCCGACCGGTGCGAGAGCGAGTCTCCCTGCGACAACGACCGGGGGGAAGCTCTTCCCCGCGGCTGGGAGAATGCATTCGCTCGACCTTCCCCCGGGAGAAGTGGACCTGCTTCGCCGGGGGAGGGAGCTCCTGCACTGTAGCAGCCGGCCCGGAAGCTACCGGGGCCTGCTGGGGGGAGCCCACTGCGACGGCCCCCGGGACCGGAAAGGGGGGAGCCCCTGCACCATCCGGAACCGGGGAGGGGGCGCCCGGGGCGACGTTTGGGTCCGAAGAGGGGGCCCCTGCGGCAACGACCGGGACCGGAAAGGGGGAAGCCCCTGCGACATCCGGAACCAGTGGGGGGTCAGCCCCCTCGGTGACGTCCGGGGTTGGGGAGCCAATGCGGGGGGAAATTCGCTGAGGCACGGAAGCTGCTCTGTCGACCGGCCCCGGTGCGGTAAACGCAACGCGAGGGGCGGGACTGGCTCCCGGCGTAGGAATAACCCCCGGCATGAAATGACCCCCCAGTCCCGGAAGCGGGCCGGGGACGGGGTACCCCCCTGGTGCCACGAAGGGCCCGGGCGTGAAATAGCCTCCCGGCACTGGGACAGGCCCGGGTGCCGAGAAGTGTCCGGAAGTATATCCCGCGGGGGGAGGGAACCCCCCAGCGGGATCATACGGGGTAGACAGCCCCCCTGACGCTGGAGGGGCCGCTGGGTATCCCATAAACGGGGGCATGATCCCCGGATACGGGTGCGACGAAAATGTGGGGGCCGAGGGCCGCGCCAACACACTAAGGAGCTCGTCCATAGAGCGCTGGGCGCGGAGCTGGCCCTCCACGAGAGCCTCCAGCAAGGCGTCCCGGGGAGCCGGGGGGGCCGTCGGGGGGAAACTTGTCCCGGCAGAGGTCCCCGCGGCCTCCGGGAGCGACCCGGAGGTGGAGGCACCTAGATTGAGAGGAAAGGTGGGAGGCGGTACCTGGGAATGGTCGCCTCCGGACGGAAGCGCCGGAACAGCAGTGTCCCGGACGGGCGGCGCCAGGTCACCGGGACCGGCGTCACCAGGAAGGGCGCAGGCCCTTGTTCTCAGAGGAGCCATGGCGATTCGTCACGGATCCCCACGGACGGCGCCAACTGTCGTGGTATTAAGAATACCCCGGCAGGTTTTGAAGACGATCCTAGCGGAGATTACGCAGCGCGGGTTGACCGGGCGACCGGTCCTCCCCCGCCGGACAAACACAAGAAAAGACACGAGGATTTATACAGGTTCGGGTCCCAGTGGGGGCCCTAGTCCTGTCGACGCGCTCCCGACCGGAGTCGGCTGGGGAGGCTCTCTCCGGGGGAGAGGCTTCCGGAGCACGTCTGTGAGATTAGCTATTCCAAATAATAATGAGTTGATCCTTTACAACAGAGGGGCACAAGGGCTATTTATAGCCCCAAAAAGAAACAAAAAACCTAAACTACCCCGGAAGGCACCGTCGGATTGAAGGGTAAGACCGTCCTTCTCCCGGTCAAACGTCTTGGATGCTTGACAGGTGGTCGCTGATTCCCGAGGCGTCCCTCGCGTGACCTGCACGTGATAAACAAACAGGGATTTTACCTTTTAGGAGGGCGGTGACGTCCGGGACCCCTTCCGGAGAGCAGGGTCCCGGGAGCCTAGGAGGCGGCGCCCGGGGCAGGCACCGGAGGCCACTGTCCCCGTGTGAGACCCCCATTTGAGGATCACCTTGGTAACCGCCCAGGTAGGTTACACACAGCAGGATGACACAAGAGCTCCAAACCAAACAAGCATGATAATAACATTAAACAGGTAGCAGGCCAGCTTGGCCAATATTACATACCCAAAGCACCGAAAATGGCGCTAAGTAGAGTTGCTAAGAAAATAACAAGTTTATCATAACCAGAATCGGTATCCAAGTACCGAACACACAGCATGAAGCACAAAGCAACGACAAAAAGCTTGACTTCCATCCGCAGCGAGGTTGAAGTGGCTCTTCCCACATCTGACTTGACTTGGTGCGCAATCCTTCTAGAACGTGGGCTCGTCCGGTGCACTTCCATCTTCTGCCGGGAACTCATAACTGAAGGAATCGGGATCCTCGAATCCCTCTTCTACAGTTGGATGCAAATTGCAAGGGTGAGCACTTGGTGCTCAGCAATACTCATTCCGGGGATTATAGTAATTGTACTTACATGAGGGTGAAACATATGATTCAGGGGTTTTAGTTTCATATAGATAGAGATATATAGATTTCCAAGTTATTTGTTCCGTAAACAGTACTTTGTCATGAAAATAGCACTTTAAACATGTTACATGTTTTCAATAAAAACATTAGATGTAGTGGTCTCTCATGAGTCACTACTTTGTTAGCCGCATTATGAAAACATTCCAAAACATTACTTGTGCTATAACCCATGGATAACATCCACTACGAAAAGACTCCTGAACCTGGGAGTACAGAGTATCTGACACTTCTTTTACGCTTTGCAAAGGTGTACCTCTTTTTAAATCCACTGGTTCACTCGGCTTTCAAGTCGGATCAGCTCCATGTGACTTATACACATGTGACAAGGCCGAGATCACACAACGCTTTACAGTTCAGTATTAACAGTATCCCTGCCCGGTAAATAGACAATTAAGTCTCAAGTACCGTTGTGGGTCTTACCCACTGCCTTACTTCCTAGCCTCTCTGGTCTATGTTCCCTCAGGACACATAGCCTTGGTCTATGTCCACGCGAGACATACGACCATTTAAGATTACAGCCGCTCACGGCTTAATCAGGTCTAGGGCGCCTTCCTTCATTTACGCCTTTTTCTCTCATCATTTTTCTGACTCACATCACTCATGGCCGAACCATGGCCTTCCAGTTTCCACGCGAGAAACCAGATCGTCAAACCATGCAGGGAACTGCTAATACCAAAAGGTTACTGAGTTGTGCCTGTCCCATACCAGGCAAGTGGTTGGTACGTTTACAATTCGTATAGAGACACAGCACAAGGTTCTTGTCCTTATGAACCAATAGTGAGGAACATTCACATACCCTGGTGCGCACCGCACCCTCTCCATACAATCCAATCCTCACTACTGATCCCTTTTATCATTTTTCTTGTCAAAACGGTTTTCATTATAACTTCTCATGCATTTGACCATTTTAAGTTTAATGTGGATATTCAGTATATGAGTCCTAGGGTGACAAAAGCATATATAAGAAGGTTCAATAACAAAAAGGGTTTCATGATTCATTTAGGGAATATCTACTCATGTCATTCAAACATAACTTGTATTTCAACTAAACATGCATAGTAAGAAACAGTGAATATACTTCATATGAAAATATTGGGTGAGACATGATCAAAGGAATGAGGCTTGCCTTGCAATGTTGGGTCTAAAAACTCAGACGGCTCTTCAAAGACTTCTTCCGTTCCTTCCGCTTCTGACTCTGCGGCAAACAATTAACACACAAACACATACCACATAAGCATACTGAAAATAGTTTCTATGGAAAGTGTTAAGTAAATAAGTCATGTATGCAGGGGAAAAGGTTAGGGCAAGGTTACAAGGGTTCTGGTTGAAGAAACAGCTAAAAAGGATTGAACGTCGAAGGGTCGACATTCAGTTCATGGCTTTGGCATAGCTGGAAACTAGTCTTAGGATGGTTTTCTGGAGAAGTGATAGTAGAGAAAGTTGTAGATCTCAACTCCAGGAATCTAAAGGACAAGGTGGCATTTCAATTGCTCAACCAGAAGGGGTCAAACAAAGCTAATGCCAGTGGCTGACATGCACTGACATAGTGCTGGACATGGCCAGAAACTAGGGCATGGCTTAACTTTTGATCCAGGGCTCCAATTGATGCACCACTTTGTCTGGGAGGTAGGCATTACTAACAGGAACAATATGCTCAACAGGCACAAGGGCTGAAAGTGGCCGGAGGGTGGCCAAATCCGGCGATGAACTACGGTGACCTGGACATGAACTGAGTTACTGGACAGTGATCTTGGCATAGGCATAACTCACAATCTAGGCAGATCCAGGTGTCGAGCTAGTGGACAATATTGCTCAGGGAGGTGAGGCGAAGCTAAGGGACAAGGTGGTGTCGGCTGGATCGGCCGGGAACAAATTCCGGCGACCGGCGCTGGAGAAGACGACACTGGAGATTGGGGATTTTTGCTACAAGGCGATTGAACTTGATTCTTTGCTCAGGGAGTGAAAGGGTGGAGTTTAGAAGCTACTGGTGCAGTCAATTTGGTTGGAGATTGACCGGAGAAGCTTGGCGCCGAAGTCCGGCGAACGGCCGAGGTTCCAAACTGGGGTTTCTTCGATTTGAGTTCAATTGGGGATCCTGATTCAACAGGCTTGCTAAGGAATGGCTAAGGATCAATTTCTACTACTGGGACGAGAGCTAATTCGGGATGAAATGGCTAGCATTGGGGAAACAGGGCAATTGGGCCTTTCCGGCGATCACCGGCGATGATGAGCGTTAGGACGCAATTGGTTGCTTGGGCACGGGAAGATGGGTGTGGGGAACTTACTGGTGAACCTGGATTGGAGAGATGGGCTATGGTTTGCTCTGGCGTCGATGGCCTCAGAATCAGCTCGTCGGGGAAGAAAGGGAAACAGTGAGCAAACTGGAAAATAGCTAAGTCCTGGCGTTGTACTTCATCACAGCGCTGAAGGGGTTTAAATAGGCGATGAGGCGGAGCTTGCGAGGGGGAACGGCGAGAGAACTTGTGCCGGGGACGAGACCGGCCGGGTGCAGCTGCGACAGCGGTGACCGGCGATGTGATTGCGCACTGGCGGTGTAGCTGCTCTACAGGCTTTGTCGATTGCATTGGGACTTCACCAAAGATGGCGCAGATGCGAAGGCAGTAGCAAAGCTCCGGCAACGACACGTAACGCATGCAATTGCCACGGCAACGGTTGCGCGCGCGCGGAGACAATGCCCTGGAGCGCGGGCGCTTATCCGCTGGACATGGCGCGGTACTGGTGGCAAGCACGTGCGCGCGGGGTGGCTCTTTTGCTCACAGAGCAGGCGACAAAAGGCGACGGCCGGCGGCGAGCAACTGCGGCGAGAAAACGTGGCACGGCAACGGCGATGCAGCACTGGTCGAGGGCACGACCAGGCACTGGTCGAAAAGGGCCTGAAAATAATATTTGGGCCGATTTGCTATTTCTGAAACTTACTCCAGGGGCTGTTCTGTGAGGAAAACTTGAATAGGACTTGGGCCTGTTTGCAAATTTGGAGATCTGAGGGTCCGATCTAAAATCTGATTTCGCAGCTAAGTTGCAAAAGATTAGTAGAACTTATCTGGCCAAAGTTTGGTAAGATCGGGCAAGATCTGAAGGGTTTCGACAAAATTGGGGAAAACAGTTTAGGGTAAATAGGGTAATTAGGGTTTTAAAATAGCAAGGCTTGAAACTCAGCTTTAGGGTGAGATTTTGGAGATGGTCCTGAAGGGAAAAATGCTCTGAACAGCATTTAGAAGGGAATGGCTGAAGCAGATTAGGTTTTGGGGTCCGGATGTGGATTTTGGCTATTTTAGGGTTTAGCAAAAACAGGGGTGTTACACCCCGGGCAAATGGCGGCGCCCGGGACCCGCCCCGGGGGGCACTGTCCCGGGGGCCAAAAGGCGACGCCCGGGGCAGGCACCGGAGGCCACTGTCCCCGGGCAAATGGCGGCGCCCGGGACATGCCCGGGGGGCACGGTCCCGGGGGCCAAAAGGCGGCGCCCGGGGCAGGCACCGGAGTCCACTATCCCTGGGCAAATGGCGGCGCCCGGGACATGCCCGGGGGGCACGGTCCTGGGGGCCAAATGGCGGCGCCCGGGGCAGGCACCGGAGGCCACTGTCCCCGGGCAAATGGCGGCGCCCGGGACATGCCCGGGGAGCACGGTCCCGGGGGCCAAAAGGCGGCGCCCGGGGCAGGCACCGGAGGCCACTGTCCCCGGGCAAATGGCGGCGCCCGGGTCATGCCCGGGGGGCACGGTCCCGGGGGCCAAATGGCGGCGCCCGGGCCATACCCCGGAGGCACGGTCCCGCGAGCCTAACAGGCGGTGCCCGGGGCAGGCACCGGCGGCCACTGTCCCCGGGCAAATGGCGGCGCCCGGGACCCGCCCCGGGGAGCACGGTCCCGGGGGCCAAAAGGCGGCCCCCGGGACATGCCCCGGAGGCACGGTCCCGGGAGCCTAAAAGGCGGTGCCCGGGGCAAGCACCGGAGGCCACTGTCCCCGGGCAATCATGAACTTACCTGGACTTGACCGCGTGGAGATTTCCCCCAACACAGGTGGTGTGTGAAGAAACGCTAGGCAAGGGGGGCTTATATAGCCGCGGGTGAAGCTCTCGGGAGCAGCAGCAATCGCCGGAGGGATTTTCTTCTGGCGCTGGGGTGGTCATCGAGGTATTTCGGCGACACGGCGGGGCTCTGCCAGAGGCGATGAATCGTGGGAAATCAGGATTCCGTCAGGGGTGTGGCGACGATCTCCGGGATGGCGGCCATGTGGCGTGAGGCTTCTGGCAACAGCAGCAGCAGGTACGCGCGCGCGGGGAAGAACATGGCACGGTGCGGTTGAAGCGTTCCACGGTGGCGGTACAGCTGTGCATGGTTGGTGGCTACGTGGCCGTGAAGGTGGCAGCGCGAGGCACTTCGCCGGCGGCGAGTTCAACGGCGCGGCAAAAAGGCGGGCGCTGGTTGAAAACTTCACAGGGACCTGGTTGCGAACTTTGGACTGAATTGCGACGATTTGGACTGATCTGTAAGGATTTTAACTCGGGTACTTGGGCCTATTTGCAAATATGGAGATCCAAAGGGCTGATCTGAGCTCTGGTTTTGTAGATGAGTGCTGCTAAATGTCTTGGACTCATCTAGTAGGAAAAATGATGAAATCTGATAAGATCTGGTGGTTTTGACAAAAATCGAAAACAGGGTAATTAGGGTTTGAACTTTTGTCGAAGCTGAAACTAGGGTTTCGGTTGAGATTCTGGAATTCTTCCAGAAGGGAAAAATGTTCAGAAAAATGAAAGAAAGGTTATCACTTGATCGGATTTGGATTTGGAGATGATCTGAGACTTTTAGCCTTTTTTGGGTTTTCTGAAACTTCTGAAAAGGACTAAATTGAAACACTTTTGGACTGAAATGTGAAAATGATCTGGGAGATGAAGTTTAGCAGCCAACTTTTTAGGATAAGGTAGTGGCACACCTAACATCAAGACAGGGTTGAGACAACAGGGATTCTAAAGAATATATGCTGACTCGTAAGCAGAAAAGATAGTCAAAAACTGGGGTGTTACAACCTACCCTCCTTAGGAATAATCTCGTCCTCGAGATTCCAATGAGTCTGAGAACAGGTAGGGAAAGTTCTGACGCAGCTCTTCTTCTCTTTCCCAAGTCGACTCTTCTTTGGTGTGGTTATTCCATTGGACTCTGTAGAATTTTATGGTCCTTGATTTTAACCTTCTTTCGCTGACCTCTAACACCTTGACTGGGTATTCTTGATATGTCAGATCTGGTTGAATCTCTGTTTCTGTGGGAGACACTTGCTCCGTTGGTTCCCACAAGCATGTCCTCAGTTGGGATACGTGAAAGACATCATGGACTCCTGCTAACTCAGGCGGTAGCTCCAGTTTGTATGCTACTTCTCCTCGCCTTTCCAAAATCTTGTATGGTCCTACGTATCTCGGACTTAGCTTTCCTTTTATTTGGAAACGTTGAACTCCCTTGTAGGGTGTCACTTTGAGATATACGTAATCACCTATCTCGAAGGATAGTTCTCTCCTTCTTCTGTCAGCGTAACTTTTCTGTCGAGACTGGGCCGTTTTCAATCTCTCTTGTATGATCTTTGCGTGGGTTGTGGCATCCTCAACTAATTGCAGTCCTAAAAATTGTTTCTGTCCCACTTCGGTCCAATATAGTGGCGTGCGGCACTTTCTTCCATAAAGCGCTTCATAAGGAGCCATCTGTAGACTCACTTGATAACTGTTGTTGTAGGTAAATTCCGCGTACGGTAGAAATTGTTCCCAAGAATTTCCATAATCCAAAGCACACGCTCTCAACATGTCTTCTAAAATCTGGTTCACTCTTTCCGTTTGACCTCCAGTTTGCGGGTGGTAAGCTGTACTGAACTTCAATTTCGTTCCTAGGGACTTCTGTAACTCTTCCCAAAATCTTGATACGAATTGGGCTCCTCTGTCTGAGACGATTGCTTTTGGTACTCCATGTAGCGTAACAATCCTGGTGAGATATATTTCTGCCAGCTTTTGCGTTGTGTACTACATCCTTACTGGTAGAAAATGAGCTACTTTCGTCAATCTATCGACTATGACCCATATAGAATCATATCCTTGTTGGGTTCTTGGTAAACCAACTATGAAATCCATTCCAATCTCATCCCATTTCCACTCTGGGGTTGGTAGGGGTTGTAACGGTCCTGCAGGTTTCTGGTGTTCTGCTTTCACTCTTTGACAGGTATCACAAGAAGCTATAAACTCGGCAATTTCCTTTTTCATTCCCTTCCACCAAAACCGATCCTTTAGATCTTGGTACATCTTTGTACTGCCTGGGTGAATAGAGTATGGGGCACAATGGGCTTCTTGCAGTATTATATTCTTGATTTCCTTGTCCTCTGGGATACAGATTCGGTTATGATACCACAAAATTCCTTCCTCGTCTTCACGAAAGTCAATTGCATCTTCATGTTTCATGTCCTCTTTCATCTTTTGAATACTCTGATCTACTTCCTGGGCCCTTCGGATTTGGTCCTTCAGCTCGCAATTCATCGTTAATGCGGCGACGGTTCCTTGTTCAACAAACTCTAAATTCAACCTCTCGAAATCTCTAAGCAATTGGGGTGGTATTCCTAATGTCTTCTCTTGATTGCAGTAGGATTTTCTGCTCAAGGCGTCTGCTACTACATTTGCTTTTCCAGGGTGGTAGTGTATTCCAAGGTCAAAATCTTTAATCAGCTCTAGCCATCTTCGCTGTCTCATGTTCAAGTCTTGTTGGGTGAAGATGTATTTCAAACTCTTGTGGTCCGTGTAGATTTCACATCTATTTCCAAGTAGATAGTGTCACCAAATCTTTAGCGCATGAACAACGGCGGCTAATTCCAAATCATGAGTTGGATAATTCTCCTCATGTGGTCGCAATTGTCTCGATGCGTAAGCCACGACTCTCCCTTCTTGCATAAGGACACAGCCTAGTCCTTGCTTTGATGCATCGCAGTAGACTTCAAAATTCTTTTTGTTATCTGGCAATGTAAGGACAGGTGCGGTTGTTAATATCTTCTTCAACTCCTCAAAGCTCTTTTCACATCCTTCTGTCCAGTCGAATGAAACATCTTTCTTTAGTAGTCTGGTGAGTGGCTTTGTAATCTTGGAGAATTAAAGAATCCTTTGACAAATCTCCGGTAATATCCGGCTAATCCTAGGAAACTTCTTACTTCAGTCACTGTCTCCGGTTGTTTCCATTCCATGATAGCCTGAATTTTTGACGGATCCATTGAGATTCCTTTTCCAGAGATAATGTGGCCTAAGAATGAAATTTCTTTCAACCAAAAGGCACACTTATCGAATTTGGCATACAGTCGATGTTCTACTAACTTCTCCAACACCATCCTAAGATGTTGTGCGTGTCTTTCCTCTGACTCCGAAAAGATGAGAATGTCATCGACAAACACAATGACGAACTTGTCCAGAAATTCCATGAGAACCTTGTTCATTAAATTCATGAACACTGCTAGTGCGTTCGTCAAACCAAATGGCACTACGGTAAACTCATGCAACCCATATCTCGTTATGAATGCAGTTTTTGGAATATCTTGTTCTCGAATCTTCAGTTGGTGGTATCCGGACCTCAGGTCGATCCTTGAGAATATCCTCGCTCCTCTTAGTTGATCAAAGAGATCATCGATCCTTGGCAAAGGGTACTTGTTCTTGATCGTCATATCGTTCAGTTTCCGGTAGTCGACACAAAGTCGTAGACTGCCGTCCTTCTTCTTAGCGAAAAGTACAGGGGCTCCCCAAGGTGAGGAACTTGTTCTAACAAATCCCTTCCTTTCCAATTCTTCCACTTGCTTTCTTAATTCTTCTTGTTCTTCACTTGTCATACGCGCAAGCTTTCTTGCATAAGGGGCAGATCCGGGTTTTAATTCGATTGAGAATTCAATGTCCCGATCTGGTGGCATTCCAGGAAGCTCTTCAGGAAAAACTTCTGGATACTCATTTACTATTGGAACTCCTTCAAACTCAACTCCTTCCAAGCTGTTCAAACTACACACTCGGTTGTTCACTATTGATCTCTCTGCGTGGAACGTGACTTGTTTTCCTTCAGCATTCATCAGGGTTATTGCTTTCTTTTCACAGTCCATCTGACCTTTATGCTTGGCTAACCAATCCATTCCAAGGATGACATCTAATCCTTGAAGGTCCAAAACTAGCAGGTTTGCTAGGAATCCTAGATTGCCAATACTAAAGGCGATATTTCTACAGATAGAGTTGACAGGCATTCGAGCTCCAGGGGATTGAATTAAGATAGGGAACTCTAATGCAGATACTGGCAACTTATTTCTGAGCACGAAAGGTCTTGACACAAATGAATGAGTAGCACCAGGGTCAAATAATGCAACTGAAAGTTCAGAGTGGATAAAGATCCTACCGATCACGACGTCTGATGCTTCTCCTGCTTCAACAACAGATGCGTAGTTGAGTCTTCCGCGACCTGCAGCAGGCATTCCTCTTCCTCGGCCATTCTGGAACCTTCCTCCTCTGGAGGGTGGAGCATTTCTAGCGAAGCCTTGGGCTGGAACAGGGGGTCTTGCAGCTTGTGCTCGGGCAACATTGGATGGCAAGTGTTGTAGCGGACAGGTGTTCCTACGATGTCCCTTTCTTCCACAGTGAAAACACTCTTCATTCTTCAGGGGACAATCTTTCAAGAAGTGGTTTCCTCTACATCCGATACATTGAGCTATTGCAGTAGGCGCAGGCCTTTGGAGTCTTTGAGGTGGTCTGAAGGCTGGTCGGAAAGTAGGCATTGGTCTCCCTCGACTAGCACTTCCTTGGTAAGAGTTGGGCAAAGCCTTCCTCTTTCGGTCTTCTTCAATTATTCCCCTTTTTTCCTCCATCTTAAGCAGCCGGTTTATCAGGACGTGGAAGTCCGTGAATTCATGAGATGATAGCTGGTATTGCATGGAGTTTTGTAGTCCTTCGCAAAACCTGTCGATCTTCCTTTCCTCCGTCGCAATATCTTCAGGTGCGTATCTTGCCAGTTGAATAAATTCATGCAGGTACTGTTTCACGGTCTTATTCCCTTGTCGCAGATTTACGAATTCTCGGCGCTTTGCCTGGACAACGCCTTTTGGGACGTGGTATCTACGGAATTCCTCCTTGAACTCATTCCAGGTGATCGAATCTCTGTTGGTGTGCACAGTCTGGTAATTCTCCCACCAAGCAGCAGCGGGTCCAGCTAGTTGGTTCGATCCATACAGAAGCTTCTCTTCATCGCTGCACCTAACAGTATTCAATTTCCTCTCCACGTCTCTCAGCCAATCGTCGGCTACTATAGGGTCTCCTGTGCTCGAGAAGGTTGGGGGCCGTGTTTTCTGGAAGTCAGTTAACTTTGCGCCCATCACGGGTCCTTCATTTTGTCCGGATGCAATATGCTCAATCAGCTGTCCCAAGATTTTGTTCTGCACAGCCGCTGACTCTTGCCGGTTGCGCTCCATCCATAGCAGTACATCGTTGATGTCACCTCCTTGTGGCATCGTCGAAGATCCTGGTCTATCGGGGTTTGTGCGGCTCCTCGCTCCGGGTGTGGCCCTTGCATTGCTAGGGTTTCCCTCTAGCTCTCCTTCCTGGGGTCTTGCTCGCGTGTTAACCATCCTACTCAAACAGGAGGTTAAGAACAGAGACATTGATTCGGAAAGAATCATTTACACAGGTGCTAGCAGAATGCTGGCATTAGCTCAAGAAGTAAGAGTAAGGATATGCAAAATGACCTTTTCATAAATTAGCTTTTCAAAAGATACAAAGCTTCTAGCCTCATCGGCTTACAGAGCTTATCTAACATCCAGCATACATCAACCATACTAAAATAACTACTACAACAAAAGGAAATCTAGCGTCTGCTGGACTAGGCACAAAAGGTCAAAGGAAGTCTGCAGTCACTCCTCAGCATCATCAGAAGAATCACAAGGCTCTACCTCCTCGGGATCCTCCTCCTCATCATCATCAGCATCCATCGGATCATCTTCGTTGTCGTCGTTGATATTGACAATTTCCTTCCCTTTTCCCTCAGGGGTCTTCTCCTTCTTTGCAGTGCAGGGAAGCTCGATCGTCTGACCGTTGATGACTATGCCACGCGATGCAGGCATGAAACCGCTGAGATACTCGTTCAAATTTCCTACCTTCTTGCGAGCGGTGATCTTCAACTTTGGGTGACTCTTCTTGGTTACTGACTCTGCAGCTTCGAGGTCCTTCTCTCCACTTGATTAAGCCATTTCTTGAATTTGTCTTTCCTTTTCTTGGAGACTCGCACGAGCCCTAATAAGCATGCCCTCAAGGTAGTGGCGATCATCGCGAACACGCTCGTAGTCTCGAAGTAGGCGGGTGTATCCGATCTCCGAAGCACGAACGACATCTCGAGTCTTCGTCAGAATAGCGTTCTCCTGGTCGCTGGACTGAAGAACAACTCGGTACTCTGATCCGGGGACCTGGTAAGGTACGAAGCGGTAGGGGGAATCAGTAAGGTAGTCGCTGTACATCTGCCGGACAGAACCTACAGCACGACGGGCAGCGTCTAAGATAGCATCCTCCTCTTCTTCTCTGCGGGCTTGACGTCTCACTGAGCCTCTCTCGTGCTCGAGAATCTCATAGACAATCACTGAAGCCCGACAACCTATGGGTCGTCCGTTGATCTCATCCTGCCAGACACAATACACTGGCCTCTGACTGTCTCGTGCTCCAAGAAATTGCAGCATCATCCACAACAACAGTGCCCACGATCCAAGCTCGTCTCCATGAAGGTATCTCCTGTCGGAAGCCATCTGAAGACAGAACGAAAGGTATCTATGAGTTTAAAGAGAAGTCTAAAGCCTTTTTCCAAAAATCGAAAATAACATTTTTCTTAAGGAAAATAGGTTTTCGTAAACAAATTTTTGATAAAGAACTAGCGAACTTTCTTCTAGGGACGCCAAAATCTATCTAAGGGTTACGACCTACAGTCGAGTCTTCTGCTCTGATACCAAGTTCTGTGGGACCCTCATTTGAGGATTCCAGTGGCAATCGCCCAGGTGGATTGCACTCAGAAAAGGCACATTGCAACTCACAATAACAAGATGTATTATATAAAAATATGAGTAATTAAGAACAAGTGCTGATCACATGGACCAACATTACAATAACTTAGCGCCAAAATGACGCGTTTAAATGTTGATACAAATTAAGGAGTTTTCGACACGAAGGTCGGCACAAAATAAAACAGTAATAATAAACAAAAGGACTTCATTGGTCTTCTTTTTCAGCAGCAGCGGTGTTGCACGGGCCTTCTCCACATCGAACTCCACCTTGCTGCATAACCCTTTAACCAGATGGGTCTTCAGTTTCTTCTTCTTGTTCCACATTGGGTTCAAGACCATAAGATTCGGGTCGACGAATCCTTCTTCTAAATTCGTTTGTAAAAGCAAGGGTGAGCACATTGTCCACATGGTGCTCAACAAGTCCCAAATAAGAATGCAAGTGTATATATAGATGAGGGGGAAATCTCTCACAGAATGGCTCTTTGGCTTTGTATATGTATATAGGATAGATTTTCACACTTAGTCTTTGGAGAAAAGACTTTTATTTTCACAAGCAGTGCTTTTAAAATCCTAAGCTAAACTCTTAGAAAATGTTGTGTGTGGCGGTCTTTCATGAGTCACCACTTTATCCTGATTTTGTGAAAACTTTCCAAAAGCTACTTGTGCTGCATCGACGTGAATAGAATCCACAGCGCGCAGACTCCATAACCTGGGAGCTCAGAGTATCCGATACTTTTTAAACTTTGCAAAGGTGTACCACCTTAATCCACCGATCATTCGGCTTTCAAGTCGGTACCTCTCCATGCGACTCTTACGCATGTGACAAGGCCGAGATGACACAACAATTTACAGTCCCAGCATTAACTATTTCCCTGCCCGGTAATTAGACAGTTAAGTCTCAAGTACCGTTGTGGGTCCTCCCCACTGCCTTACTTCCTAGCCTGGGTCTATGCTCTCGCAAGACACATAGCCTCTCTTGATTACAGTCGCGCACGACTTAATCCGGCATAGGGCGTCTTCCTTCTTTCCACCTTTTCCTCTCATGATTTTTCTGAACTCACATCACTCATGGCCTTCTGCGGCCCACCAGTTCTCGCAAGACACTGGATCGACAACCATTGCAGGGAAAAGCTAATACTAAAGAAAGCTACTAAGTTGCGCCCGTCCCATAAACAGGCAAGTGGTTGGTACGTTTTTCATGCCGCATAGAAGCACAACACAAGGTTCTAGTCCTTATGAATCTCTAGCGAGGAGTCTTTCACATTCCCAGTGCGCACACAGCACCATCCTATCAAACCATCCTCACTATCGATTCCAATCATATTTTCTTTCACAAGAGGGTTTTTGAACACGCTTTTCACATATGTGACCATTCAACATTTATCATATTATCTTGTGCATAGCATAGCCTAAGCATCATATTCTAGGGTAACAAGGGTGCAGGGGTATTCAATGTCAAAAGGGGCTTTACAATCATTTGGGTCATATCTAATCATTTTATTGAAACATAGTTCTTATTTGAATCTAAGGCATGCATATACTTGAAAACAGATAACATACTTCATTTCAAAATAATAGGCTAGACATGATCAAGGGTTTGAGACTTGCCTTGCAGTGATGGGTCTAGCTGCTCAAATGAATCCTCAAAGATCTCCTCGGTTCCTTCAACGTCTGGTTCCACGGCGGATACAAACAACACATACACACTATATAAGCACCCAAGTACTAGAAAATAATACGTAAATACATCATGCATGCAGGGGTAAGGGTTTGGACAAGGTCGCTTGACATAGGTTGAAGAGATGGGCTCAAAGGGCTTGAATGTCGAAGGGCTGACATTCGACTCATGTCTTGACATTGCTCTAAATCGGTTCTAGGTCTGTTTTCTGAAGATATGGTAGTAGGGAATGTTGTAGATCATGGCTCAAGGGAGTTACTGGACAAAGTGGCATTTCAATTGCTCAAATGAAACAAGTCTAAATCATCCAATGCCACTGGTGGTCATGCACTGACATAGTGCTAGACATGGCCAGAAACTAGGGCATTGCATAACTTTTGACTCCGGGCTCCAATTGATGCAAAACTTTGTCTGGGGTTTAGGCATTGATAACAGCTACCAAACTCTCAACATGCTCAAAGGCAGAAGGTGGCCGGAAGGTGGCCAAATCCGGTGAGCAATCACGGTGGCCTGAACATGAACTGAACCACTGGACAGCAACCTTGGCATGCCCATAACTTTTGATCCAGGTCGATTCAGGGTTCGGGCCAGTAGAGTAAATTGCTCAGGGGGTTGAGATCTATCTAAGGGACAAGGTGTGCGGGGCTAGATCGGCCGGGGGAAAATTCCGGCGACCGGCGCTGGAGAAGACGACTCCTGAATTGGGCGTTTCTGATTTAAAAGGTTTGAGGTCGATTCACTGCTCTGGGAGTAAGAGGGTGAGGTGAGGGGTCTAATTGCAAGGTTAATTCGGCTGGAGAATGGCCGGAGAAGCTTGGCGACGAGGACCAGTTCACTGGTGGCGCGTAAACTTCGGAAAGGCTATGATCGCTGCTCAATTTTGAAATCTAAGTTTGCAGGCTTGCTCAATTGGGTGCACTGGTCAATTCTTATCACTGGCATGAGGATTAATTCGGACTAAATCATTCGGCATTACGGGAACAGGGGATTTCGGTTTTCCGGTGATTGCCGGCGTTGAGGTGCGCCGGGGACCAATCAATGGCTATGAAACACACAAGGGGAAGAAAGGAGCTTACTGGTGGCGTTGGTTTGGGGGGGAAAGCTTCGGGCAGGGTTGGCGCCGTGAGCTCCAGAAATTGCTCGCCGATGAAGAAGATCTTCGCGGCGGCGCTAGAGAACTCGGTTGCTCTCTGGTGGTGGAGGCTTGGGCTCACAAATGCAGGTGGTGTGTGAAGAAACGCTGGGCAAGGGGGGCTTATATAGCCGCGGGTGAAGCTCTCGGGAGCAGCAGCAATCGCTGGAGGGATTTTCTTCTGGCGCTGGGGCGGTCATCGAGGTATTTCGGGACATGGCGGGGCTCTGCTAGAGGCGATGAATCGCGGGAAATCAGGATTCCGTCAGGGGTGTGGCGACGATCTCCGGGATGGCGGCCATGTGGCGTGAGGCTTCTGGCAGCAGCAGCAGGTACGCGCGCGCGGGGAAGAACATGGGACGGTGCGGTTGAAGCGTTCCACGGTAGCGGTACAGCTGTGCATGGTTGGTGGCTATGTGGCCGTGAAGGTGGCAGCGCGAGGCACTTCGACGGCGGCGAGTTCAACGACGCGGCAAAAAGGCGGGCGCTGGTTGAAAACTTCACAGGGACCTGGTTGCGAACTTTGGACTGAATTGCGACGATTTGGACTGATCTGTAAGGATTTTAACTCGGGTACTTAGGCCTATTTGCAAATATGGAGATCCAAAGGGCTGATCTGAGCTCTGGTTTTGCAGATGAGTGCTACTAAATGTCTTGGACTCATCTAGCAGGAAAAACGATGAAATCTGATAAGATCTGGTGGTTTTGACAAAAATCGAAAACAGGGTAATTAGGGTAAACAGGGTAATTAGGGTTTGAACTTTTGTCGAAGCTGAAACTAGGGTTTCGGTTGAGATTCTGGAATTCTTCCAGAAGGGAAAAATGTTCAGAAAAATGAAAGAAAGGTTATCACTTGATCAGATTTGGATTTGGAGATGATTTGAGACTTTTAGCCTTTTTTGGGTTTTTTGAATCTTCTGAAAAGGACTAAATTGAAACACTTTTGGACTGAAATGTGAAAATGATCTGGGAGATGAAGTTTAGCAGCCAACTTTTTAGGTTAAGGTAGTGGCACACCTAACATCAAGACAGGGTTGAGACAACAGGGATTCCAAAGAATATATGCTGACTCGTAAGCAGAAAAAATAGTCAAAAACTGGGGTGTTACAAAGGACGCTGCCGGGGGCTCTGAGCCTAGGAAGGCCAGGGTCCAAAAAACCCCCGGCCCATCGACGACGCCGGCTTCGACGCCGGCGAAGGCCCGGGATGAGACCCCCGGGACGGGGCGCGCCCGGGCTCCGGCCCGGAAAGAAGCAACACCCGCTCCCCGGAAGAGCCCCGTTGAGGCTCGGGGGAAGGAGCCGGCCGCGGGTGGGGCGGTGTCCGATTCCGCGGACTACGCCCCCTCGTCGTCTGTGGCAGCCCTTCCGGTGCCCCCGGCACCTTTGGAGCCGGAGAAGCTGGAGGTGAGATTTGCAGAGGCCTCGCCTCCGCGGGTGGAGTGGCCGGTGGATGAAGGGGGAGCCCCTCAGTCTACGAGGTTCCCCCGAAAGTGGAGTCCCCGGGGGCCTTCCCACCCGGGAAGGGGAAAGGGCTGATGGTTCCTTACCGGGCGAGGACCCCTTCCGAGAGCTCCTCGGCCACTTCCACAGAGGCCGCCTCCTCGGCGACGAAGGCGCCGACAACACTGCCGGACGCTCAAGTCCGGGGACCCCTCACCGGCCGCGACGGGGCTGGCGTAAGGCGGGAGACCCCCCTGCTATCCGCGGGGGAGATCGCCCGCTACGCGGAGGGCCTGCAGACCGGGAAGGTCCGGGCCTACGCTGCGGAGGGGACGCTCCACGAGCATTTTGGGGAGCTTCAATCTCTCCAAGTCCAGGTACTTACCCGAGTCGATGACGCCTTCTTTGGGCACCTACACTTGAATTTTTCTAACTCTGGAGTTTTGTAGGGGGCGCCCATTACCTGGGGCCTCGAGCAGTGGATCGGCCGGCTGCTTAAGGACGCGGATGAGAGGGCCGCACCCTACCTGTGGCAGCGCGATGAAGCCCTCCAGAAGCTGACCCGGGTCCGGGCCCAGGTCCAAATCTCCGAGGCCGTTAACGGCCGCCTTCGACAGGAGGCCAAGGCGAAGGAGGAGGCGTTCCGGGAGCTCAAGGGCTCGAGCGTCTGGGCGGTGACGGACGCGGGCCGCTCCGTCCGCTCGGTCCTCGAGAGCCTTGGAGTGAGCCTAGGCTCCGGGAGCAGCTCGGAGGTGCCCCCGACGACCCTCGTGGAGGCTGTGTGTTTTCTCAACGCACAGGTCTCCGTCATCCCATAGGCTGCCGACGCCGGGGCGCGGGGCCGGGCGATCCCCGTCGCTGCGGCCGCGGCCGGGCTCGTCGAGCACCGGGGGGTGGGCGCCCGACCAATCGGGGGCCGCATCCCCCAGAGCTTCCCCGAGTTCTTCAAACCCTCGCGTCGGGAGGTCGAGCAGCTCGCCGGGGGCTTCTATGACCGGATCGTCCGGGTGAGATTCCCGGCACCGGCGCCTCCGGCAGCGGATGCCCCGGCCCCATCGGAAGCCCCCCGGGGGGAGGACACCAATGACAAAGTATGAGGCTCCCCCCGGGTCTTAGATAGGACCCTTTTCGCTTTCTTAGGATTTTGTTCCTGGTAGCTTCTTAGAGGAAGCCCCGGACACTTGTAAAAAGACATTTTGAATGCAATACAATTAGAAATTTTTCTAAGTCTGGAATTGAATGCAACGTTACCAGGGTTCCCGGGAGGTTACTCCTGGGCAAAGGTCCAGGAGGGGTTCCCCGGGGGTGAGGCCTTCAAGCCCCGGCAGGTGCCCCCCCGGGGAAGCCCAAGCGGCTTTGATTTTGCTAAGCCTCATCTCCGGGAAGCCCAGCGGGGACGCCGTCCGGGAGCCGATCCGGTTGAGGTGGCATCTGGAGTGGCACTTGGACAATTTTGACAATCATCGCGCCGAATTGTCCCCTCCACGTCCAAGGTTCCGGATGGTCCCCCCACTTCGAATACTTCCACCGGCGGGCTACGAGTACTGGCCCAAAGATGTGCTCCGAGAAGCTCGGCGCTGCATACGCGCATTGTATCGGGACTTGACCCGGGAGCTAGCGGAGGGCCTCCGGGACTATTAGGCGTAGGAGCCTTAGGATGTAGAGAATCCATCGGGTTAGAGCCCGGGTTGCACCGTTTTCGATGCCCACCGGAGGGGGTAGATGTCCTACGGGTTATGATCAATAAAGTTGTGTTTGCTTGCTTCTTTGAGTCTTCTTTCATTTTTTCTTGGATGGTCTGGACGACTCCTTTTCATAAGAATGAGCTAAGCTTTCTCGTTGTCGGTGCGGTCGACACCCGGGGGTTCCTTATCCCCCCCCGCCCACAGCGGGCCGGAGGGTAGCTCCGCGCGCTGTGGGGGTAACAAGGCCCCCGGGGTGGAGATAACCTGTAGCATGAGAATTTTTCTAAGTTAGAAAATTCTAAAACGAGGTTTCCAAGGGAAAAACCTTCCAGGAGACAATCATCTGGTCGCCGTGAGAACGGGGAGCCGGGAATAAGGCCTCGTGTGGAAGAAACATCCAAGAAAACCCGATGAGATTTCCGGAGGCGAGCTTCCTCGGAGACGATCGTCCGATTGCTGTGAGAACGGGGAGCCGGGAATAGGGTCCCCAGGAAAGAAATGTCCAAGAAATCAGTAATTTCCCCGGGAGACAATCATCCGGTCGTCGTGAGAACGAGGAGCTGGGAATAGGGCCAGAAATCCTGAGGAAGATTCCGGCGAAAATCCTTCCGGGAGACAATCGTCCGGTCGTCGTGAGAACGGGGAGCCGGGAATAAAGTCTCCGGAGAAAAGATATCCAAGAAATCCTTTAGACGTCCCGCTAGGGAGAGCGTCTACTCCTGGAGGAGGAAGTGCCCGATGATGGGTCTAAGTGTTTGGGAAGGGGACTAGTCTCCCAAAGTGACTCGTTACCACGGCCGCTGGGGACCGGGTCGCCGCTTACACCCTCAGTCCACGAGGGCTGATCGTAAGCCGCCCTTCAAGAGGGACTTGCTGGGTCTGGGCCCACTTCCTCAAGGAGAGGGCATTCTCACGGGGAGGGTGTCCTCGCGGGGAGGGCGTCCTCGCGGTGAGGGCATCCTCGCGGGGAGGGTATCGCCGTTAGGGGCGGTAATGAGAAGGACCTGCAATGAGACAATTGAAGAGCAAGATCTATGTATTCATAACAAAATGAAATACGGTGCCTCCCCATGCGAAGCCGCGAGGGGGGAGGGAAAAGTAAATACAGTGTCCCTCCTCCCCCTCCGGTGTGATCGCTCCGGGGGAGGGGACAAGCCCGTTAGGCTAAACATAGAACTTGCGAAGTAAACGCAAGTTCCATGTGTGCTTCAGCTCCTGCTCTTGAAGGTTGGAGAGGTTGTGGGCCCCCAAGCCCAGGACAGTGGAGATCCTGTAGGGGCCCTCCCACTTGGGGGAGGGCTTACCCCGGGCTTGGGGGTCCGTGACGCGCTTGAGGACAAGGTCCCCAAGGCGGAAGGATGTTTCGCCCACGCGCTAGTCGGCGGCCTGGGACGTGATGCTGGCTACCCGGGCCGGGCCGGCTGTGGGGAGCGCCCTGCGAGGACCCCCAGGACCGAAAAGGGGGAAGCCCCTGTGTTGTCCGGAACCCGGGAGGGGGCGCCCGTGGCGACGTTCGGAACCAAAGTAGAGGGAACCCCCATGGCGACGGCCGGAATCGGAAAGGGGGAAGCCCCTGTAATATCCGGAACCGGCAAGGGGGGAGCCCCTGTAATATCCGGAACCGGGGGGCCAATGTGGGGGGAAGTCCACTGAGGCACGGGAGCTGCTCTGTCGACCGCCCCCGGTGCGGTAAACGCGACGCGAGGGGTGGGACTGGCTCTCGGCGCAGGGACAACCCCCGGGAGGGAAGTCCGCTATGGCACGGGAGCTGCTCTGTCGACCGCCCCCGGTGCGGTAAACGCGACGCGAGGGGCGGGACTGGCTCCTGGCGCAGGGAAAACCCCCGGGATGAAATGGGCCCCCGGCCCAAGGAATGGGCCTCGAACGAGGTACTCCCCCGTGCCACGAAGGGCCCGGGCATCTTTCGCACCACCTGCAAATAAAAGACTCAAGTTTGCGTCATAGCACAGGTAAGGCTTGTCTATTTCGTAAATTACGAGCTGAGAATATCCCTTCAGTAGGAGACGTCGGATACCCGGGGAACGCGCGGGAACGCGCACAGCGCAACCTGAGGAGCAAAGCCTCGTACTCGGCGACGTTGTTGGTTCCGGGGACAACAGGACCTTCCGGAGGCCCCCTTCCGGATGCGGCTTGGGGAGGGGCCTCCCGGCGGATATCACCGTGACGTCTGGTTCCAGGGGAGAGACCTCCCCCCCGGGCGCCTCAATGATGTTGACGCTTCCGATCGTGGCGGCGGTGCGCTCGTACAAGGCGCGGGCCATGTCTTGGTCTCCCCGGACATTGATCACGCCATGCGGCCCGGGGATCTTCATGCAGAGGTAGTTTTGATGGGTGGCAGCCCCCAGCCGGTTGATCGTGGTCCTCCCCATGATCGCGTTGTAGGAGGAGGGGAGGTCCACTACGTCGAAGCGGACCAGCTCGGTCCGGTAGTTCTCTGGGGCGCCGAATGTCATAGGGAGATCCACCTTCCCCATGGGATGGATCGCCTTCCCCGGGACGAACCCTTGCAAGGGCCCTGCCGCGGGTTGCAGGAGCTTCTCATCCACGTGCATCTCTTTGAAGGCCTTCAGGAATAGGACGTCGGCGGAGCTCCCGCCATCCACGAGGATACGGGCCAGGTGGCAGTTGTAGATGGTCGCAGAGATGATGAGCGCGTCGTCGTGGGGGAAGCGAACCCCTTGCACGTCTTCCGCCGTGAAGGTGAGGGGGACGTCTAACCACTTGGGTGGCGCGGACGTGTGTAGCACCCCCACAACCTTGACTTCACGCGCTTACTCCTTACACTGGCGCTTAGAGTCCCGCCCAGAGGCGGACCCTCCCATGATGACGTTGATGCGGCGCTGAGAAGTTTGGAAGGGGAGAGCTTCTAAAGGCTCCCCCTCCAGCGGCTGCCCCTGCGGAACCCCGCGGGAGTGGGAAGGGCCGGAACAGCTGGCCGAGGGGGCAAGGAGGCCAGAGTCCCCCCCCTGCCCGCGCTGGTCGAGGAACGCCGCGAAGTGCTGCAGCAGCTGGTGGCAGTCTCGGGTATTGTGGGTACTGGACCAGTGGAAGCTGCACCACGGTCCTTCCCGACTTCTCCCCACGGGGCCGTCCCGGCCGCGCAAAGACTGTCCTCCCCCATGGCCTTTCAGCTTGGGAAAGGGGCGGTTGTCCCTGGGGGGGTCGCGCGAGCCGCCTCCGCCCTTGAGGACAAAGGTGTCCCGAGGCCGTGGCTCGTTACGCCCCCCCTGCCTGGGGTGCTTGAGGGGATCCCTGGCCCCCCAGTCGACGGGGGCGGGAGCCCCTGGGTCTTCTTCCAGATGTCGTCTTCCTCCGCCCGAGTGTACTTTTCGAGTACGTTGAAGAGCTCATTGGATGCTTCGATGACCGTAGAGTCGGGGACGTGGGCCACTTTGCTCTTCACTTGAGCAAAGCGCTTGAAGAAGCTTCTAATGGTTTCCCCAGTCCTCTGCCGGACGGTGTATAGCTGCGAGGAGTCCAGGGGACCCACGTAGTTCCCTTGGAAGTTCGCGCAGAACTCCCGCTGGAGCTGCGTGAAAGACTTGATGGAGCCGGCCTTCAAGTTGTTGAACCAGGAGCGGGCAATGCCGGTGAGGTAGAGGGGCAAGACGTTTCACTGTACCGTCTCGTCCCCCCCGGCAGCGGAGATGGCTGTGGAGTATACCTGCACAAATTCGTAAGGATCAGCCTCACCGTTGTAGTGCTTGATGTGTGGAGGGCGGAAGGGCCGCGGCCACCGGATGCTTCGAAGCCTTCGGCATAGGGGCTCGTTAGCCCCTGCACTTCCCGGGGAGAGCCCCGGTCGCTGTCTTCTTTGACGGGGGACACACCCTCGTTATCGGAGTCTGGGAGCGGTGCGAGAGGTCCGCCGGAGTGGCGGTGGCGACGCTTTTCTTCCGGACTGGGGCTGAGTTCCCGGACGTCCGGGCTCTCCTCCGGAGAGGCTTGCTCTTCAGCGGGTCTCTTCCCCTGACCGGTGCGAGAGCGAGGCTCCCCACACCCGTGGCCATGGGGAAGTTCTTCCCCGCTCTCGGGTGACTACATTCGCTCGACCTCCCCCAGGAGAAACGGACCTGTTCCACCGAGGGAGGGAGCTTATGCACTGTAGCTGCCGGCCCGGAGGCTTCCGGTGCTAGCTGGGGGGAGCCCCCTGCGAAGACCCCCGCGACTGGAAAGGGGGAAGCCCCTGTATTATCTGGAACCGGGGAGGGGGCGCCCACGGCGACGTTTGGAACCGAAGTGGAGGGAGCCCCCGTGGCAACGACCGGAACCGGAAAGGGGGAAGCCCCTGTAATATCCGGAACCAGCGTCGGGGGAGCCCCTGGGGCGGCGTCCGGAGCCGGGGAGCCGATGCGGGGGAAGTCCGCTGAGGCACGGGAGCTACTCTGTCGACCGCCCCCGGTGCGATAAACGCGACGCGCGGGGCGGGACTGGCTCCCGGCGTAGGGAAAACCCCCGGCACGTAATGGGCAGCCGGCCCTGGGAATGGGCCCGGAACGGGGTATCCCCCATGTGCCACGAAGGGCCCTGGCAGGAAGTAGCCCCCCGGCACCGGGACGGGCCCGGCTGCCGGGAAGGGTCCGGACGTATAGCCCGCAACGGGAGGGAACCCCCCGGCGGGGTCATAGGGGGCGGCCCAACCTCTGGAGACCGGAGGGGCCGCCGGGTGACCCATAAACGGGGGCATCGTCCTCGGGTATAGGTGCGGCACAAATGTGGGGGCCGGACGCCGCGCCAACACACTGAGCAGCTCATCCATAGAGCACTGGGCGCGGAGTTGGCCCTCCACTAAAGCCTCAAGCAGGGCGTCCCGGGGAGCCGGGGGAGCCATCGGGGGGAGACTGGTCCCGGCCGAGGTCCCCGCGGTCACCGGGAGCGACCTGGAGGTAGAAGCGCCTAAGTTAAGAGAAAAGGCGGGAGGCGGTACCTGGGCCTGGCCGCCTCCGGGCGGAAGTGCCGGGACAGCCGTGTCCCGGACGGGCGGCGCCGGGTCTCTGAGACCGGCGTCACCGGGAAGGGTGCGAGACCTTGTTCTTGGGGGAGCCATGGCGTCTTGTCACGAGTCCCCACGGTCGGCGCCAACTATCGTGGTATTGCGAATACCCCGGCAGGTTTTGTGTACGATCCTAGCAAAGAAAATGCGACGCGGGCTAACCAGGTGACCGGTCCTCCCCCACCGGACAAACACAAGAATTGACATGAGGATTTATACAGGTTCGGGTGCCGGTGGGGGCACTAGTCCTGTCGGCGTGCTCCCAACCGGAGTCGGCTGGGGAGGCACTCTCGGGGGAGAGGCTTCCGGAGCACACTAGTAAGATTCGGCTATTCCAATAATGAATCACTTGTCTTTACAACTGAGGGTACAAGGGCAATTTATAGCCCCAAAAAGAAGAAAAAAGTCTAATCTACCCCGGACGCTACTGTCAGATTGAGGGGTAGCGACATCCTTCTCCCGGTCAAGTGCCTTGGATGCTTGAGAGGTGGTCGCTGATTCCCGAGGCGCTCCTCGCGTGACTTGCACGTGATCAAGAACGAAAGACTTTACCGTTAAATGGGGGACGATGCTCGGGGCAGGCACCGGAGGCCACGTCCCCGGGCAAAAGGTGGCGCCCCGGACATGTCTGGGAGGCAAGGTCCCCGAGAGCAAAATGGCGGCGCCCGGGGCAGGCACCGGAGGCCACGTCCCCGGGCAAAAGTCGGCGCCCGGGTCATGCCCGGGAGGCAAGGTCCCGGGAGCCACATGGTGACGCCCGGGGCAGGCACCGGAGGCCACGTCCCCGGGCAAAAGGCGGCGCCCGGAACATGCCCGGGAGGCAAGGTCCCGGGAGCCACATAGCGGCGCCCGGTGCAGGCACCGGAGGCCACGTCCCTGGGCAAAAGGCGGCGCACGGGACATGCCCCGGAGGCAAGGTCCCGGGAGCCATATTGCGGCGCCCAGGGCAGGCACTGAAGGCCACGTCCCTGGGCAAAAGGCGGCACCCGGGACATGCCCCGGAGGCAAGGTCCCGGGAACCAAATGGCAGCGCCCGGGGTAGGCACTGGAGGCCACGTCCCCGGGCAAAAGGTGGCGCCCGGGACATGCCCCGAAGGCAAGGTCCTGGGAGCCACATGGCGGCGCCCGGGGCAGGCACCGGAGGCCATGTCCCCGAGCAAAAGGCGGCGCCCGGGACATGCCCCGGAGGCAAGGTCCCGGGAACCAAATGGCGGCTCCCGGGGCAGGCACCGGACGCCACGTCCCCGGGCAAAAGGCGGCGCCCGGGACATGCCCCGGAGGCAAGGTCCCGGGAACCAAATGGCGGCGCCCGGGGCAGGCACCGGAGGCCACGTCCCCGGGCAAAAGGCGGCGGCTGGGACATGCGTCGGAGGCAAGGTCCCGGGAGCCACATGGCGGCGCCCGGGGCAGGCACCGGAGGCCACGTCCCCGGGCAAAAGGTGGCGCCCGGGACATGCCCCGGAGGCAAGGTCCCGGGAGCCACATTGCAGCGCCCGGGGCAGGCACCGGAGGCCACGTCCCCATGCAAAAGGCGGCAGTCGGGACATGCCCCGGAGGCAAGGTCCCGGAAGCCACATTGCAGCGCCCGGGGCAGGCACCGGAGGCCACGTCCCCAGGCAAAATGCGGCACCTGGGACATGCCCCGGATGCAAGGTCCAGGGAGCCACATGGTGGCGCCCGGGGCAGGCACCGGAGGCCACGTCCCCGAGCAAAAGGCGGCGCCCGGGGCAGGCACCGGAGGCCACGTCCCTGGGCAAAAGGCGGCGCCCGGTGGCGCCCGGGACATGCCCGGGAGGAAAGGTCCCGGGAGCCACATGGCGGTGCCCAGGTCAGGCACCGGAGGCCACGTCCCCGGGCAAAAGGCGGCGCCCGGGACATGCCCCAGAGGCAATGTCCCGGGAACCAAATGGCGGCGCCCGGGGAAGGCACCGGAGGCCACGTCCCCGGGCAAAAGGCGGCGGCTGGGACATGCGTCGGAGGCAAGGTCCCGGGAGCCACATGGCGGCGCCCGGGGCAGGCACCGGAGGGCACGTCCCCGGGCAAAAGGCGGCGCCCGGGACATGCCCCGGAGGCAAGGTCCCGGGAGCCACATTGCAGCGCCCGGGGCAGGCACCGGAGGCCACGTCCCCATGCAAAAGGCGGTAGCCGGGACATGCCCCGGAGGCAAGGTCCCGGAAGCCACATTGCAGAGCCCGGGGTAGGCACCGGAGGCCACGTCCCCAGGCAAAAGGCGGCACCTGGGACATGCCCCGGATGCAAGGTCCAGGGAGCCACATGGCGGCGCCCGGGGCAGGCACCGGAGGCCACGTCCCTGGGCAAAAGGCGGCGCCCGGGGCAGGCACCGGAGGCCACGTCCCCGGGCAAAAGGTGGCGCTCGGGACATGCCCGGGAGGCAAGGTCCCGGGAGCCACATGGCGGTGCCCAGGTCAGGCACCAGAGGCCACGTCCCCGGGCAAAAGGCGGCTCCCGGGACATGCACCGAAGGCCACGTCCCCGGGCGAATGTGACGCAACCTACCTGGACTTAGTATCGCGGAGATTTCCCCCAACATCATGCATGTAGAGAAGAATGTTTGCAACAGTTTAATCATCCTATTGCTGAAAATTCCGAGGAAGACAAAGGATGGCGTCAATGTGCGGGCTGACATGATCGAAATGAAAATCAGGCTCAAGCTAGCACCGAGAGCGGACAATAAGGTCCGTATATACCTCCCCCCTGCATGCTACACTTTGTGCAAGGCTGAGAGGATAGAACTCTGTAAGTGTCTCTATGGTGTTAAAGTTCCATCGGGTTACTCCGCAAATATGAAAAAGCTTGTGTCCATGGATGATTTAAAATTGCTGGGTGTGAAGTCTCATGATTGTCACGTGTTGATGACACAAATGCTTCCTGTTGCCATCCGGAGTATTCTGTTGCATAAGGTCAGAGTGACGATCACGAGGCTGTGGTTTTTCTTCAATGCAATTTCATGCAAGGTCATTGATCCTGATGGACTAGATTCTCTGCAGAGTGAGGTGGTTCGAACACTCTGTCAGCTTGAGATGTATTTTCCTCCGTCGTTTTTTGATATCATGGTCCATCTCACCGTCCACCTAGTCAGAGAAATCAAGATATGTGGACATGTATTCCTATGTTATATGTATCCATTCGAGAGGTACATGGGTGTACTTAAGGCCTACGTGAGGAATCGGTCTCAGCCCGAGGGTAGCATTGTCGAAGGTTATGCAGCGGAAGATGTTGTTGAGTTCTGCGTCGATTAAATGGCCGAGGTAGAACCAATAGGAGTTCCTGTGTCTTGTCATGAGGGGAGGCTTGATGGTGTTGGCACTATTGGACGGAGAGCCATCACTCCTGATTTTGATATGTACTCGAAAGCTCATTTTCGGGTCTTGCAACACATGATGGAGGTGTCCCCGTACATCAACAAGTACAAGGAGATGCTACGACAAGACAATTCTCCCCGATTTGAGGTTTGGATCACGGGAGAACATAACAGTAAATTCAACGCATGGATGAAAGTGCAAATCACCGGAGAGTCCGCAAGTGAGAACCTTAAATGGTTGGCAAAAGGGCCCACGTTTACTATACAGACATGGTAGGGATACGACATCAATGGGTACACATTTTACACGAAAGCTCAAGATCGAAAGAGCACTGTGCAAAATAGTGGAGTGAGCGAAGAAGCTTTTCATGAGGAGTTCAGCGAGATAGGCCCAACAAGGATAGTACGTGGATTGAACTCGTATTATGGGTTCATTGAAGAAATTTGGGAGCTCGATTACGTACTGTTCAAGATTCCCCTGTTTCGATGTCGATGGGTCTAAATCCCACAGGGTGTGAAGGTTGATCGTTACGGTTTCACTTCTGTGGATCTCGATCGAGTTGCTTATAAAGATGAGCCATTCATACTTGCAAAGCAAGCCATTCAGGTCATTTATGTCACTGACCCGGCCAATAAGAAGTGGCACGTCGTCCTTCATGGCAAGAGAAGGATTGTTGGAGTTGAAAATGTCGTAGACGAGGGGGAATACAATCAATTTGATGAGATACCTCCATTTGGAGATGGCATACAATTCGATACTGAAGACACCGACGAAACCAGTTACATGCGTATGGATCACCAGGAAGGGTTATACTTTAAAGGTAATCAACCGTACGTCCTTATCTCTCTGTTTCCATCGGTATAGCTTATATATCTCCTCTAATTCTCATCTTTGCAGGGCCGCGGCAGGTGGAAAGTTGAGGATAACATGGTTGTGTATGTAGAAATTGTCAGTCGAAGTCTCCATTTGTATGTAACATTTATTTGAGCATGCTCCACATTGTATGTTAAATTTATTTGAGCATGCTCCACATTGTAACCAATTTTTGGATCTACATTGCAACCAATTTACGGAGCATTTGGACTCCATTTGAAATATCTGAGTTTTCATTTAAAACAAGTTTTCTAGCATTCAGAGTTGCAGAGGTACAGAGTTTCTGGTTGTAAAACTCTACATATTGTGTAGAAGGCGTTCACTAGAGAAATTATCACAAACGGTTATGAATCTAGAACCGATTGTGATATTCCCAATAGTGTCCGATGCTTCGAGTTCTTAACGTGCATTCGTGCAGTCACAGTCGGTTCTCAAGTCAAAACCGTCTGTGATATATCACAGACGGTTTTGACTTGAGAACCGACTGTGATAATATTATCACAGACGGTTGTGAATATAGGACAGAATGTGATAATCTCTATGTGGTACATAGTTCAAGGCGGGCTTTGTCCCACTCATTTCTAGACTTCACGACTGTTTGCCCTAGCTCTCTCCGCCCTCGCATTGTCCGGCGTGATCACCTCCATCGCCTCCCCACAGTTCGGCGCAATCACCTCCATCTCCTCCCCACCGTCCGTCACGATCACCTCCATTGCCTTTCCACCGTCAGGCGCGACCACCTCCATCGCCCTCCCACCTTCCGACGAGATCACCTCCGTCGCCTCCCCACCGTTTTTGTCATTCTTGGTTAATTATAAGTATATGGGTTTTTTTATAGAATTATTAGTTTCAGATTTACTTGAACTGTTCTCCCTTTCACTTATGTTAGGAACTGATATGTCTGGTGACGAAATGCACCACTCGGGGAGTCAGAGTGACCTCGCTGGCGATGAGACACCTGGGCCGGAGGTCGCCGCGTCCACCGTGACCCAGTCGCAGAAGAGAAAGGGGTGAGGCCGGACGACATGTACGCATCACGACAAGCGGGAAAAGCAGCACGTACATTTCGACGACAATGGTGTGCCGGAAGCTCCGGACAAACTTGTTGGTCAGTACCACTCACTATGCGGCAAAGTGGCAAGGGAGAGGGTGCCCATCACCACCTCCGACTGGGGTCAAGTGCCCCCAGAGTGCAAGGATGCGCTGTGGGAAAAAGTGCAGGCGGAGTTTGACATTCCCGAGGATCGCCAGTTCACCATCCGCCGGATGACACTGATGTCAATAAACAAGGTGTGGAGGAACTTCAAGAGCCACCTTGTCAGGCACAATGTGAAGGAGTCGAAGACCCCCTTCAATGACTACCCTTTCGTGACTCCCAAGGCATGGTAGTAGTTCGTGGAGATGAAGGGCAAGCCTGAGTACCAGGAGCTTAGTGCGAAGGGCCAGGCTAACCAGGCCAAGAATACCCACCCACACACACTAGGCACCGGTGGGTATGTGGGGAAGAAGGGGTTGTGGGGGAAGCAGGACGAGGAGGCTTCCCAGTCTTCGGCCGACGCTCCTTATGCGGGCATAACGTACCTGTGCGCCCGCAATTGGTGCTGACCAAGATCGACAATGACCTCCTCTGGAAGCGTCTCTGTGAATAACCCTGCGGACAGGGAAGTGATCGACCGGCTGGTAAGATTGTACGATCATGTACTATCCTCGTAACATGCATGCAATGGGTTGTATTGCTAAGTTCTCCTGTTGCAGGTGACGTTGAGTGTGCAGGCGGCATCTGGAGAGTTCAACCCGAGGAGGGACAGGGATATCCTCACGGTGGCGCTAGGAAACAAGGAGCATCGAGGCCGCGTGAGCGGCCTCGGTGCCACTGTGCCTTGGAGGGATGGTTTCCCTGATGATGAGGAGGCGGCTAAGAGGAGAAAGAGATCGAACAAAGCCTGCGATGAACGGCTCAAGGAGGAGATGCGATCGGAGTTCGCTGCTCGGGACAAAGCACTCCTACAGCAGTTGTCGGAGATGCGGGACTACCGACCCCCATTCTTGGCCACCGTAGTAGCTGCACGTCTGCGTCGGGGTCTTCGCAGACGGAGCCCTCTCTAAAGTATCTGGTGGACTTTCTACAGGTAATGACCGTTTTTCTATGTTAATTCATTCGAAAGTGAAAAACGGTGAAATTCAATATGTTAATGCACACCATTTGTAGGAACCCGCCTCCTGCAAGCTTATGGTGCTGGCCGGTCTCTTCCTGATTGAGGCTGGCCGTGGGATGGCGCAACCATGCACGGCGGGGGCCACAATCCACGGTGTCCCTCTATCTGAGGGCTTTACACGGGTCCAGGTGGACAGTGTCTCTGACGATTGCAAGGGTTTTCTGTGGGAGAAGCCACCAAACGACGAGATTACCACTCTCGGGGATGCGGTGCACACGTTCGTGCAATGGCCCAAGAAAGACATCGTCCGGGATGAGGTGACTGCCCCACCAGTTTCATAATTCGTACTATAATAATAGCCCTCGGAGTTAGTGTCCTAATACGTAGGTTCTTACATCACAGACCGACACTCGGCCTACTAGCCAGCCGACCCCTCCGAAAAGCCAACCAACGGGTCCGATGACGAAGCTGACTCCGACTAGGAGGCAACCATTCAAGAAGCTGGCTAGTAGGGGAAAAGCAAAGAAGAGCTCAGCGAAGGAGAGTGAGAAGAGTGCACCAGCTCTCATGTCGTTCTCTTTGGGGATGCCCATGGCCTCCGATGCCGCAATTTCTAGCATGGGGTTAGCATGCCAGAGCTTGCATGGATGGTACATGAAGAGGACAAACCAGACCAAGACGCAGCGTCCGACGCACATCATGGTCAAGTACATAGTGGCAGAGTTCCATAACGACGTTGGGACCTACCCGGTAACCTTCAAAGACCTGTACAATTTACTCAACAAAGATGCACTCGACTTGTCAATCCTACGGTCTTGGGTGTTGTAAGTATCCTACTATCCTACGCCTGTTCGTGCATATACGGATATATGTCATTTATTAATTGGTTACTTCTATGCAGCTGCATGACCAGATATGCCAAATCTCAGGGCAAACCTGTTGGTTTCTTGGACCCCCAGATGGTCGCCAAGGTGATGTTTAGGACCGACACAAACTTTGTGGTCGACTACATCAAAAGAGGGTTGCTTTCTCAGGTCGACAAAGAGGACATCCTTGTACCCTACAACCAGAGGTGAGTGCTTTCATCAGTACTTCACTTGTAGATTAGTGTCTCCATATGCACACCCCCAAACTTAGATTAAATTATTAACTCTTTACGTGTAACATGTAGCTACCACTGGATCCTGCTAGTACTTATTCCTAAAAGGAACAAGGTGTTCTACCTTGATTCATTGCAGAGGAAAGGGTACGAGTATTGCGGCGCACGAGATGTATTCGAAAGGTTATGATATTCATGTAGACCTGTCTTGCATCTAGATTTACTGTCCTCAAATTGTCAATTTTGACTATCCTCAAACTGTCAATTTTGACTATTTGCAGGGCTTTCACGAACTACTTTGCCGAGGGAGGGTGACAACACGAGCGACGAGCCGACAAGTTTCAGTGGTTACAATTTTTGGTACAAATTTCAATTGGCATCTGTTTTACTTTATTACGTGTCTCCTGCTAACTCTCGGTCTGTAAATTTGCAGTGCCATCAGCAGCCAGACGATAATACATGTGGGTTCTATGTGATGCGCCACATGTATGACCTGATCATCACCCCTCACCGGCCAGATTTCCCCGAGGTATACAACTGCTCCCCTTTGTATCGATTTGGCAGAATTTACAACTGCATTGAGCTAATTTTTTATGTACATATTCCTGAGTATGAAATGCTATTGTACATATTTCTAAGTTGTGTGCATGTATGAGATGAACTATATATATTTGAGTACTGTGCATGTATGAAATGAACTGTATATATGAAATGCTATTTGTACAGAGGACATGGCTAGCATGATTCCTGAGGCTAGCCACAAAAAATAGAAATTTATTAAAAATAATATTAATATGCACATACGGTTTTGATCTTATAAACCATCTGAGATTATAACCGTCGCCGATAATGACACTATCACAGATGGTTTTGACCTTAAAATCGTCTGTGATAAGGACACTATCACAGACGGTTCATTGAATCATTTATTTCTCTTGAAAGCGATTTAAATTATAACCGTCTGTGATAAGGACACGATCACAGACGGTTCTGAGATTATAACCGTCACCAATAATGACAATATTGTAGATGGTTTTGACCTCAAAGCCGTCTGTGATACTCTTACTGCACAGACGGTTCTGAGATTATAACCGTCTATGAAAATCACAATATCACAGATGGCTCTGAGATTATAACCGTTGCCGATAATGACAATATCACAGATGATTTTGACCTCAAAGCCGTCTATGGTACTCTTACTAAACAGACGGTTCTAAAATTATAACTGTCTGTGAGGTCAGAACCGTCTCTGATAATGATACTATCCCAGATGGTTTTGACCTCAAAACTGTATGCGGTACTCATACTATTACTGACGGTTCTGAGATGATAACCGTCTGTGGTAGTATGAGTATCACAGACGGCTTTGATGTTATAACAGTCTGTGTATTAAGAGTATCACAGATGGTTCTGATGTTATAACAGTCTGTGTAGTATGAGTATCACAAACGGTTTTGATCTTATAACAGTCTGTGAAGGGAAAAATCACAGACAGTTCAAAACCGTCAGTGATAGTACTAGATTATCACTGACTCGAATATCACTAACGGGTCAGAACTGTCTGTGATGACTGTTTTGACCCAACTGTGATAATGAATTCTGTAGTAGTGTCTCCTCCCCTATAAGAAAAGTAATTCGTCCCTCACGAACATCTATGAGGACACCTGCTGTCCGGAGCATGGGTCGTCCCAATATAATAGGTATAGAAACATCTTCATCCATATCGAGAACGACAAAATCAACTGGAAGATAAAATTTACCGACTTGAAGAGGCACATGTTTCAGGATTCCCTCCGGATGCTTTATCGAACGATTGGCAAGTTGAAGAACCATGTGGGTAGGTTTGATTGCACCCATGCTCAAACATTGTGCAATGGTGAGAGGCATTACACTAATGCTTGCACCTAGGTCACAAAGTGCTCGATTTATGTGTACCGTACCTATGTTGCAAGGGATGGAGAAGCTCCCTTGATCTTGTCGCTTTGCCGGCATCCTGTTTTGAATTAGAGCACTACAATTTTTGGTCAAAGCAACAGGTTGAAATTCACTCATCTCTCTTTTTAGTAAGAATGTCTTTCAAGAATTTTTCATAAGAAGGCATTTGAGTTACTAAATCAGTAAAAGGCACTATCTTATTATCGAGTTTTGCTTTTACGTACCTTCCCAAAAATGGTGGAGTTGGATTATAAGTACGTGTTACCTGATTTTCTCCACTCTGCTTTTCTTGTGGTTCAGTGACCTTGTCATCATCCTTTGCTGGTGGTATTGGTGTTTCTTCAATTTCGTTTTCCGACACAGGTTCGGTTGATGGCATTCGTTCTGGTAGCTTTGTTCCACATCGTAGGATAACTGCATTAGACACAAGAGGTTTAGAACAAGCTATAGAATTAATTTGCTCAGAATTGCGAGGATTAATAGGTTGAGAAGGAAGAGGGTTATTGTTTTTCCGTGCAGGGTTTGCCAATTGTGCGATTTGAGTCTCTAGCATGCGGATGCGAGTTGATATGGAGTCTATCTTTTGGCTCATGGACGTCTTCTCTTTCTCTTGATTTTCTAGAAATTTCTCTAGCATGCGCTCCTTGTTCGATTGGTCGGGTTGTCGTTGGTTAGGCAGTCGATAAGGTTGCTGATTTTGTGGTTGAAACAGCGGCCTTTGAGCTTGATATTGGGGATTTTGTTGCTGTTGTTGCTGCTATCCGAAGTTTTGTTGTTGGCATTGAGGTTGCTAATTTTGTCCTGACCATGCAAAATTTTGATTGTTGTGCCATCCAGAGTTATACAAGTTAGGAAAAGTATTACCTTGCCGTTATTGCATACCCTGAAAAGAGTTTGCCTGCTCCATGGATGTGTTAAATTGGCATTGATGGCCATAGTGGCCTTGTATACCGCACAGTTCACATATCAGTGTAATTGCATTAACAGACGAAGTAGCATTTGATCCAAGAATAGCAAGTTCATCTGTTAGAAGTGCTACTTGTTCGGCTAATTGCGACATTACACTTACATCCATGCTGTTGGTCGGTGTTTGTTGAGAAGCTCGTTCGGCACCCCATTGCATGTAGTTCGGAGTTATACCTTCAATGAGGTCGTATGCTTCGTCTACACTTTTGTTCATTAATGTGCCACCAGCTGCGGCGTCTACAGCCATCCGTGCGTTGTAATTCAATCCGCTATAAAACATTTGAACTACAAACCACTTTTCCAGTTAGTGATGTGGACATTTGATCAACAAGTTCTTATACCGCTCCCAAGCGTCGTAGAGTGATTCACCTACCTGCTGAGAAAAAGATGCAATCTGGATGCGAATTTGAATAGTTTTTGATCCGTTTGAGACCTAGCCTTGGTTTTCGCACTAGGCTCACCCAGATTCTAATATGCGGAATAACGGGATCTTACTCGGAATTACCGAAACCCAAAGGATGATCGAAAACACAACTCAAAGCAATTGCACAACTCTTTATTTCAAAGAGGGCTTTACACGTCAAACGTTAGACACACTTGCCTACGTCGAAGGACTATGAGCTAGATATATGATCCATGGCTGTAATAATATTCGATGATCTAAACTAGACCTATTACAAGGTATTTATAGTCCAATCGTATGAGTACGTATCAGACTCAATAACCTAAACGTATTAGACTCATATAACTAACTAACCCTAAACAGATAAGCTTAGCTATAAATGTTCAGATCGAATTACAATTTCGACCAAAGTTTGAATCCTTCCCAAGGTCACAAACCTTTCCAAAGTCGCAAACATTTTCTTGGTCGCGAATCCGTTGCGAACTCGACCTGAGATCCTCTCGGATCAGTTTTACCAGGAGGGAAAAACTTACCAAGAAAAACTTGTGAGAGTTCGTCCCAAGTAGTGTTTAACACAGGAGGAAGAGTGTATAACCATGCTCTCGCCTTCTCACGCAGCGAGAAAGGAAATACCCTCAAATGAAGTGCATCCTGTGTTACTCCATGAATCTTGAAAGTATCACAATGCTCAAGAAACATATGTAAATGAAGTGATGGATCTTCAGCGGGAAGACCGCTGAATTGGTTTTGTTGAACCAAATTCAAAAGTGCAGGTTTTATCTCAAAATTGTTTGATTCAATCAGTGGTCTAAGAATACCTGATTGCAATCTCATGCTGAGTGGGGTTGCATAATCCTTGAGACTTTTTTGGTCCTCCATTGTTGGTTGTATTTTGTTGTCTTGCGGGTTTTCCTTTGATCTTACCTATCTTGCCTCGTACTAAAGTTAGCACGTGGTTTTAACAGGTTTGTCTGAGCTATCCAGTTTTGCACTACTTTCCTAAAAGGTTAGTAGTGCAAAGAAAAGAAAAAGAATAAAAAATGGAAGCAAGATTGGGAAGTGAGATAGACTTAGGTCAGCGAAAAATTTAATCTAGAAAGATGAATTATCGTTGTTCCCCGACAATGGCGCCAAAAACTTGATTGCAACAGAAAGGGTCGTGATTGTGTAATAACCGCAAGTGAACAGTTGAACGTTGAGCACTTGAGGGTCGAATTCCATGAGGAACAAGCGTATTCGTCTTTCTAGCTTAAAGGATCACTGATTAAGTCTAAGTGATTTTGGGGTGGTTGTTTTTCTACAACTAAGTCTAACAATTTAGGGTTTGCAAGTTAGAATGAAAATCTAGGGTTTCGGGATCCCCATAACCATTTGGCGTAATTCTATCCAAGCTCCGGGGATTGTAAGATAATTTCAATCGTTTTCCAAGATAAATTAAGTTTCTAGCTTGGGGCGCTGGGTCAACAGTCAGAGGATCACTTCTACTGTCACGTTTGGCGAGAGCCTCTCTCCTGTTCAATGTTCCACGTCATGGCACTAAGAACTCAGGAACTCCCATAAATTCTTGCGAAGGCTCAACTGTTACATCTGTTGTCGAAACGAGAATTTAGGGTTTGGAGGAAGAAAACATCATGAAATTACTCCAAAACTTGAAATAAAGACAGAGGAAGAATCACACCTTCAGGATTAGGTCATCCCTAACCCTAGAGGGGATCTACTAACTAAAAGCCATAAGAATGCAGAAAATAATAATAAGAGATAAACAAAAACTCACTTGATTGCTTGAGAATTGAAGTTGCCATCCTTGCTGGCTTATAAAAGCAGTAAAATAGAGAAGGGGGCTCTACTAGACTAAAAACTAAGCCCTAATGGCTTCTAAAACCTAAGAAAAGAAATCCTTAATTGAGCCAAAAGCTTCTCTATTTATAGTACAAGAAAACATGTCCAAAAATAACTCCTTGACGTGTTGGTGGCGAAGTTTGCTTTCAAATAGTGCGAGAACGGATGAAATTGAGTCAAAACTGACCATATTCGACCAGTTCTGGTTAAATACGACTCAAACCGACCAATTCTAGTAAAAAAACAAAGCAATTCGAGCAGTTTAAGTGTAAACCAGATCAAAACGGCCCACAAACAACCAGTTTGGATCAAACCCGCTTCAAAATAGCTCATCCATGACCAAACTAAGTCAAAACTGGCCCACAATGACCAGTTTGGATCAAAACTGATCCAAACTGCACCAAGGAAACTAGTTCAAACACGATCGGACATGTGGTGCAATCTCGTTCACACACGCGTCATGGCCGAAGCCGCATCAATCACGACTGAGACACGTGGCGTAACCGCTACATGCGAGCCTTGGCCAAAACTGAGTCGAACACGACTGGGCCACGTGACGCAATGACGGCCAGACACGTGGTGCAACCAGGACCGATTGAGAATCTTCTTTGACCGCAACCAGGTCTTTCTTTTGCTAGCAGGAGTCATTTTCGAGTACAAATCCTTTTTTCTCCTGTTTTCGTACGGATAAGATTCTTTACCCGCCAATTCAACTTGAACTAGGACTCTTGCTTCTAAAGTTGGTTTTCTTGGTCATTGGAGGCTCAAATGTGGTAGAAATTGCTTCAAATTTGGAGGGCTTGATCCCTGAAATGTGATGAACACAATTGTGTAAGCATTTTGTAAGATGATCAAATTTTGACATAAAATGCCACATCAAAGGGATTTTAAGCATGATTTGTTCCTCTCGTCTTCGGTCATAACTAGCTTACCCTTATCATGTTGATTTTTAGGGGCAGTTGGTCGATTATCATTCGAGTGACCAGAGGAAGATGATTGTTTGGCCTTTGGCTTTGGTTGTTGAGACTCAAGAGCCTGACGTATTGCAGGGAATTACTTCCCTTCTTCTTCGAACACGATTTTTTCTTGTCGTTGTCAGCTTTGGATGATTTTTTCTTCAATCCAAGCTGCTGAGCTAGGTTTCATGTATCTTCCATCTTGTTCCATTAGATTTCTTCACTTGCCATGGCATAGAGATCAGCCGTATCGAACAGTTCCTCGATGTCCTTTGGTGGGTTGATATTTAGGTCTTTTGTAAACCTTGTGTATCAAACCCCCTATTTGAACACTTGGATCATAGATCAATCTGATATCTCAATGATTGTGTTTTGAACTCGAACAAAATGCTTTATGAAATGGCACAGTGTCTCATCTACTTTTTGATGCAATTGATGGAGTTCATCCTCTTTTCCTGGTTGTGCATAGGTTCCTTGAAAGTTAGCAATCATGAGATCGCAAAGGTGCTCCCAGGAATAAATGTACTTTGCTCGCTGGTTGAGTAACCATGATTGAGCCGATCCTTGCAACACTGCGGGGAGATAATTGGCCATTATCTTTTCATTTCCCCCAGTAGCTTGAATCGCCGTACAAGAAATCTGTAGGAACCCTACTGGGTTCTTAGTCCCATCGAAACGTTCTACTGAGACGAACTGAAATTTGGAAGGCCATCTCATTGCTTTGAGGTTTTTTTAGAATGCTTTGCATCTAGTAATAACCTCATGGTGGCGTCGCTAAGCATTTGGCTCTGATTTTGAGTTTGGTGATCGAGATCGTGTGTACCTCACAGTTTGTCGAGGGCCAAGGCGATCATGAACGTTACAAGTGCCCAAACTCTCATGGACGTTGCACTTGACAGGTTGCCTATACTCTGAAGGGAAACAATCATCACATTGATCCTGCTCTTTATTTGAGTTACAAGAAAGTCATGTTGTGCTCATTGTGGAGTAGAGTCCTATCTGACACTAGCTCCTGCTCGAGAGAGCAGAAATCTCCTTGGCGGCTTGACTTAAAGTCCCTCCAAATTCATAGCAAATTGGGTGAATCCTAGAACGCTGTTTAAATCGGGAGGAGGTTCACGCAGTTTTGCGGAGTAACTCGGAGTTGTTGGGCTGTAGATTCATGTGGTCGCATGGGTCATTCCCCATGTGCTGGTGCAGGTGGAGTCACTCGTTCTCCTCCTTCACTAATGATTGGTGTGCTTAGGTCTAGAGGTGGTAGCAGGCCAACCCCAGGTTCCTGTGCACCAACATTGCCACTAGGTGCATCATTCATCTGTGAATAGGATTCAGGCAAATGACGTATTGGATAATTAAGAGGAGGTGGATTATCGTCTTCCCCAATGATCCCTTTTGTGATCATAGTTGGAAGTTGATAACATTTTGTCAGCCCCTGAGTCTAACTCGGGTTCTAAACAAACGTCAGCATGGCTTGGAGATTTGGTCTCCACGAACTCAACTCCTTGATGATTAGAATCATCTTATGTTGGTGGTTGTTCACACGCCGTCTTGGTTGTCTAGCGATCAAAATCACCGGCAATTGGCAGGGATTAGTTAACTTCTGAATCAGATTTGACATCAAAAATGACATTGCCCTCGTCATCGAAGTCAACGGCGAATTCATCTCCGAGGCCATCGGAATCTAAACCATAGTCATTTTCCTCATCGTAACAAGGAGACAACCCCATCATCTTCCCACGATCGGTGCCAGCTGTTGATGATCAAGAGATCTGACTATTCAACCTATGAAAAAATCAACAAAGAGTGTCGGAATGATGAGAGGGGGTGACATTCGTCATTTCTTGCATATTTTCCATATATTTTACCTCCCGATCATGCACATCTTAGTCTTAAAGCTCGGCATTTGCACAAATTACATATGTATTTATTGTGAAATCGACCGGATTACTTGTTTATGATTTTTAATCATAGGTTGAGATAAATCAGGTGATTTCGGACTGAGTGGATGTGCTTCATTGATTGGATTTCACTTGCGGATGATTCCGGAAAGAAGTACGCGTCACTACGGACTCGTAAGAATTGACCGCGCCAAAATCGGAGCCTCCGGGGACTCCGAATCCTAAAACCTAGCAGTAGAGCACCCAGTTGTAAATTTCTAAAACCTTAAACATCCCTTTGCAAAACAACCAAGACACAGAAAAGCCAAAACTCTAAGTGGGAGGACCTAGTTATAATTCTAAATCTTTTGAAGGCCAAATTGCGAAATTGCCAATTTTCGACCCTAACCCTAGCAGTCACAGTTTTCACTGTTGAGCCTAGTTTTTTTTTCCCTTCTTCTTCCTCTCACCCCACACTTCCACACATCCTACCACCCCCCACCACCAGCGGCCTGGCCATACACTAGCGGTGTAGCTTGTTTTCTCTCCTTCCCCAAAGTATTCCACACCTTCATCCACCTCCGGCCCGAGCCGGTCTCCTTTTCCTCTCCGGCACCATTTCTTCCCCTTCGTGCTCACCCGTGCGCCTACACCATTAGCTTCATCGCCAATGGCACCGCCCTGCTTCTCATCCTTCCTCCATGCGCTGGATCTGTGCGTTCGCACCTCACCACCGCTCGCCGGCTCAAAGCCCTAGCTACAGCCGTTTCCTCTATTTCTATTTTTTTTGAATCCTCGCCACTAGATCCTTGCCGCCTCGCACCCAGATCTACCGGATCTACTCCGTGTGAGCACCATGCCACTTCCCTACACTTTCCTCGTCATCGCCGTTCATCAAGCCTCACCGTGCCACCGATTTCACACCCGAGCGCCTCCAGAGCACAAAAACCATCGCTGCTGACCTGCGCCTGAGCAGATCTACTCTGATCTGCCACTGCATGACCACCATTGCTCCCATTCTTACTTGTCATGTGCCACCACTCCATCTAATCGCCTCACCACGCTTCCTCGCGCATAGATCTTGCCGGATCCACACACTTCGCTGTATGAATCTACGCCGCCACATTTCACGCTGTTGAAGCTGTGAAGTGTCGCCGTACCAGCTGCAATAGCCGTGAGACCACTCTACCCGCGATGACGAATTCGACCACTCGACCGCTCTGGGCCGACAGCAAATTCAACCACTTCGATGGTCCATGACCACCTCCACTTTGACCACTCGACTACTCCGGGCCGACGGCGCATTCGACCACTTTGACGGTCTTCAACCACATCCACTTCGACCACTTGACCACAACCTCTACTACGTCACCCTCCAGTGAGCTCCAAAATGAAGAAGGGTGATATAGTATCCTCCCGTTATTCAATGCCTGATGAATTGCAATGTTTGAGATGTATGAAATGCTTGATGTTGTAAGAGTGAGTTAGATGAACCAATTCTTGAATCAACACCTAATTTTTGAACTAAGTTGAATTCATAATAGAATATGTTCTAATGTTTAGTTCAGTCTTGATTCAAGAATTGGTCAGCACGCTCGGTTCGTCAGGTTACACGAATCAACGAGTTATCAATGATCCTACGTCGTGAAGATCGGGCACCCCGTATCATGATTGGCCAGCACGCTCATGGTCTTTTTAGCTCCAAAGTGACCCATGAGGCCGTCAGCATGTGCTTCCTGCAATAATAGTAATTGAATCAAGCAATCTGGAATCCACAATTTGTTAGCTCAAAATAAGAAACCATCATGCAAATGATACTTATCCCATCCTTTTCCTTCGCCACCCTTAGAATAAGGTTGAGAAAAGAACACATAAGTAGCATACAAGTCTTTTATACTCGCTAATCCCAAAATCTTAGCATCCAGATGATTAAGAAAAGTATGTCGCCTACACAATGCATCTGTTACAACATTATCCATCCCTTTCTTATATTTAACAATGTACGGAAAGGATTCAATGAACTCACTCCAACATGCATGTCTATGGTTCAGTCTCAATTGACCCTTAAGATGTTTAAGTGATTCACGGTTAGAATGACTTAACAAATTCTTTAGGCCATAAGTAGTGCTGCCAAGTTTCCAACACAAGCACTAATGCATACAACTCCTTATCATAAACTGAATAATTAAGTGTTGGACCACTTAGTTTGTCGCTGAACTAAACAATTGGCCTACCTTCTTGCATAAGAACGCCACCAATACCTACACCACTTGCATCACATTCAATTTCAAACATCTTACCTAAATTCGGCAGTGCTAGTAGTGGTGCCGATGTAAGATTATCTCTTAGCTCGTGCAATGCTTGGTCTTGAGCCGGCCCCCCAAGTGAAAGGAAACTCCTTCGTTAATTCATTAATTGCGGCAACGATAGTACTAAAATTTTTCACGAACCGGCGGTAGAGACCCCCGAGTCTTAGAAAGCTCCTCACTTGACTTACGTTTTGTCGAGGTGGCCAGCAAAGAATGGCTTTGATTTTCTCCTCATCCACCTCAACTCCATTTCCTAAAACAACAAAGCCAAGAAACAAAACCTTGTCTATGCAAAAGGTGCACTTTTTAAGGTTAGCATATAAGCACTCTTCTCTCAAAATAGAAAGCACGCATCATATATGTTCTATGTGCTCTTCTAAAGTTCGGCTGTAAATTAAAATATCATCAAAGTATACCACGATGAACTTTCTAATGAATTCTCTAAGCACATGATTCATAAGTCGCATGAAAGTACTAGGTGTGTTGGTTAAACTAAAGGGCATGACTAACTATTCATATAAACCAAACTTAGCTTTAAACGTTGTTTTCCATTCATCACCCTCTTTCATTCAATTCTGATGGTAGCCACTACGAAGATCAATCTTTGTGAATATGGTAGCACCACTAAGTTCATCGAGCATGTCATCAAGTCTAGGTATTGGATATCTATACCTAACAGTGATATTATTTATAGCTCTACAATCAACGTACATTCTCCAAGTACCATCTTTCTTTGGAACTAAAATAACCGGAACAGCACAAGGGAAAAGACTTTCCTTTACATAACCTTTGTCAAGAAGTTCTTGAACTTGGCACTGAATTTCCTTAGTCTCCTCCGGGTTTGTGCAGTAAGGTGCCTAGTTTGGCAATGGAGCTCTTATCACCAAATCGATTTGGTGCTCAATCCCGCACTTCAGCAGCAGCCCTAGTGGTACCTCATCGGGGAATACGTCCTGATATGCCTGCAAGAGATCAAAACAAACACTAGGAAAAATAGAGGATAAGTCGTCAGTCGAAATCAAAGATTCCTTGTACAGGAGTACAAAGAATGTGCTATTAGGTTCACTCAACTCTTTTAAGTCCTCCTTCCTAGCCATCAAAACTAATCCCTGTTTTCCATTTGGCTTGGATATATTTGGCTTTGGAGCTTTTGGCTGTGGTACCACTCCCTCACGTTTATTGTGGCTCACTCCAGATTGTATTCCACTCTCTCTCACCTACTGAACTTTCCTTCTTGACTCATCTAGATAAACCTCCTCGGGTGTCATGGGCAGCCATGTGAACTTCTCTCCTTTACACACTACCACAGAAACAGACATCCAGGACGGCACATCACAGACGGTTAGAGTATTATTAATTAGCATGTGTATGAATTTAATTAATTGCAGATGATCCATCGAGACTAGATGTATAATGACAACCGAGTGAGTGAGGAATACATGAAAGGTGTTTTAGATTTCCAAAAAGTTGCTGAGCAAGACATGGCGAAGAAGGGTTTACCACATATGTACTGTCCTTGCGTAGACTGCCAGAATCTTAAGATGTTCACCAAGTCATCTCAAATTGTCGCCCACTTGATCCGACGTGGTCTCAAAAAGGGGTACACGTGTTGGGTCCACCATGGAGAAGAGCCAACTGCAGAAACAAGTGCCACTCAGGTTGAGGAACAGGACATGTTCGATCCCAACAATGACTTCGATGAGGATATGCCAGAGGATGACAATTTAGATGACATGTTGCGCGATGTCGAAGGAAATTACAGTGAAACGAAGTTTGGCAAATTCAAGTGCTTGATTGAGGACTCAGAAAAGCTATTGTTCCCTGGTTGCAAATCGAAGTACACAAAGTTGTCCTCCGTGCTTGAACTGTTAAAATTGAAGGCAAGTAACAGCTGGACCGACAAGAGTTTCACGGTACTGTTAGATCTTTTGCCGGACATGCTTCCGAAAGGAAACGAGTTGCCAAAAAAACCTATCAAGCGAAAAAGCTGTTGTGTCCTTTGGGAATGGAAGTAGAAAGGATACACGCATGCCCTAATGATTGCATCCTTTACCGTAACGACTACAAGGATATGCATGTTTGTCCGGTGTGCGGCGCATCCCGCTATAAGCGTAAAGACCGAACCGATGACAGCGACTACGTTGATATAAAGTAAGGACCTCCTACTAAGGTGTTGTGGTATTTGCCCATCATTCCCAGCTTGCAGCGTTTGTTTGCAAACAGTAAAGAGGCAAAATTATTGCGTTGGCACTCGGAAGACCGGAAGAAGGAAGGAAAGCTGGGACACCCCGCTGATTCTCCGCACTGGAGAAACATCGACAGGGAATTTGTTAACTTTGGAGCGAAATTGAGGAATATAAGGTTCGGGTTGAGTATCGATGGAATTAATCCTTTTGGTAACATGAGCAGTCGGCATAGCACTTGGCCAGTTCTTTTGTGTATCTACAACCTTCCTCCTTGGTTGTGTATGAAGCGCAAGTACATCATGATGTCTCTACTTATCTCAGGACCAAAACAACCCAGAAACGATATTGATGTGTACCTAGCACCATTGATAGAGGATCTCCATAGGTTGGGCCGTAGTATGAAAGGAGCCAAAGCCTGTCCCCACTGCGAAGATGAGACTGAGAGCGTGTGGCTGAAAAATTGCAGGAAAATAGTGTACATGCGTCACCATAGGTTTCTTCCGAAGAATGACGCATATCATAAGAGGAAGAGGGAATTTGACGGCCACAAGAAAGATGGTTCAGCCCTGACGGCTACGCATGGGAAAGAAGTTTACTCACGGGTGAAGGATATAGACGTTGTGTTTGGAAAGGGTCGTAAATTGAAACCCCGCACGAAGAACATTTGGAAGAAGAAATCGATATTTTGGCACTTACCGTATTGGGAGAATTTAGACGTTCGTCATTGCATTGATGTCCAGCATGTAGAGAAGAATGTTTGCGACAGTTTAATCGGTCTATTGCTGAACATTCCGGCGAAGACAAAGGATGGCGTGAAAGTGCGGCGTGACATGATCGAAATGAAAATCAGGCCCGAGCTAGTACCGAGAGAGGACGATAAAGGACGTATATACCTCCCCCCTGCATGCTACACTTTGTGCAAGGCTAAGAGGACAGAACTCTGTAAGTGTCTCTATGGTGCTAAAGTTCCATCGGGTTACTCCGAAATATGAAAAAGCTTGTGTCCATGGATGATTTGAAATTGCTGGGTATGAAGTGTCATGATTGTCACGTGTTGATGACACAAATGCTTCCTGTTGCCATTCGGAGTATTCTGCCGCATAAGGTTAGAGAGACGATCACGTGACTGTGTTATTTCTTCAATGGAATTTCTTGCAAGGTCATTGATCCCGAGGGACTAGATTCTCCACAGAGCGAGGTGGTTCAAACTCTCTGTCAGCTTGAGATGTATTTTCCTCCGTCGTTTTTTGATATCATGGTCCATCCCACCGTCCACCTTGTCAGAGAAATCAAGATATGTGGACTCGTGTTCCTACGTTATATGTATCCATTCGAGAGGTACATGGTTGTACTTAAGGCCTACGTGAGGAATTATTCTCGGCCCGAGGGTAGCATTGTCGAAGGTTATGCAGCGGAAGAGGTTGTTGAGTTCTGCGTCGATTACATGGCCGAGGCAGAAGCAATAGGAGTTCCTGTGTCTCGTCACGAGGGGAGGCTTGATGGTGTTGGCACTATTGGATAGAGAGCCATCACTCCTGATTTCGATATGTACTCGAAAGCTCATTTTTGGGTCTTGCAACACATGACGGAGGTGTCTCCGTACATCAATGAGCACAAGGAGATGCTACGACAAGACAATCCTCGCCGATCTGAGGTTTTGATCACGGGAGAACATAACAGTCAATTCAATGCCTGGATGAAAGTGTGAATCACCGGAGAGTCCGCAAGTGAGAACCTTAAGTGGTTGGCAAAAGGGCCCACGTTTACTGTACAGACATGGTAGGGATACGGCATCAATGGGTACACATTTTACACGAAAGCTCAAGATCGAAAGAGCACTGTGCAAAATATTGGAGTGAGCGTAGAAGCTTTTCATGAGGAGTTCAGCGAGACAGGCCCAACAAGGATAATATGTGGATTGAACTCGTACTATGGGTTCATTGAAGAAATTTGGGAGCTCGATTACGTACTGTTGAAGATTCCCCTGTTTCAATGCCGATGGGTCCAAATCCCACAGGGTGTGAAGGTTGACAGTTACGGTTTCACTTCTGTGGATCTCGATCGAGTTGCTTATAAAGATGAGCCATTAATACTTACAAAGCAAGCCATTTAGGTCATTTATGTCACTAACCCGGCCAATAAGAAGTGGCACGTCATGCTTCATGGCATGAGAAGGATTGTTGGAGTTGAAAATGTCATAGATGAGGAGGAATACAATCAATTTGATGATATGCCTCCATTTGGAGATGGCGTACTGGTTGATACTGAAGACACCGACAAAAACAGTTACGTGCGTATGGATCACCAGGAAGGGTTATACTTTAAAGGTAATCAATCGTCCTTATCTCTCTGTTTCCATCGGTATAGCTTATATATCTCCTCTAATTCTCGTCTTTGTAGGGCCGCAGCAAGTGGAAAGTTGAGGATAACATGGCTGTGTCTATGGAAATTGTTGGTCAAAGTCCCCATTTGTATGTAACATTTATTTGAGCATGCTCCACATTGCATGTTAAATTTATTTGAGCATGCTCCACATTGTAACCAATTTTCGGATCTACATTGTAACCAATTTACGAGCATTTGGACTCTATTTGAAATATCTGAGTATTAATTTAAAACAAGTTTTCAAGCATTCAGAGTTGCAGAGCTACAGAGTTTCTGGTTGTAAAACTCTACATATTGTGTAGAAGACGTCCAGAGTTAAGGTTCTGAAGTTACATGCATTCGTGCAGTCACAGTCGGTTCTGAAGTCAAAACCGTCTGTGATAATCTCTCTAGAGATTATCACTAAAGAGATTATCATAGACGGTTATGAAGTTAGAACCGACTGTGATATTCCCAACAGTGTGCGATGCTTCGAGTTCTTAACGTGTATTCGTGCAGTCACAGTCGGTTCTCAAGTCAAAACCGTCTGTGGTAATCTCTTTAGAGATTATCACTAGAGAGATTATCACAAACGGTTTTGACTTGACAACCGACTGTGATAATATTATCACAGACGGTTATGAAGTTAGGACCAACTGTGATAATCACTCTACATGGTACATAGTTTAAGGTGGGCTTTGTCCCGCTCATTTCTAGACTTCGTGACTGTTTGTCCTAGCTCTCTCCGCCCTCGCACCGTCTGGCGCGATCACCTCCATCGCCTACCCACAGTCCAGCACGATCACCTCCATCTCCTCCCCACCATCCATCGCGATCACCTCCTTCGCCGTTCCTCCGTCAGGTGCGATCACCTCCATTGCCCTCCCACCTTCCGGGGCGATCACCTCCATCACCTCCCCACCGTTTCTGTCATTCTTAGTTAATTATAAGTATATGGGTTTTGTTATAGAATTATTAGTTTCATATTTACTTAAACTGATATGTCTGGTGACGAATTGAACCACTGGGGGAGTCAGAGTGACCTCGCTGGCGATGAGATGCCTGGGCCGGAGGTCGCCGCATCCTCCGTGACCCAGTCGCAGAAGAGAAAGGGGCTAGGCTAGACGACATGCGCGCATCTCGACAAGCGGGAAAAGCAGCACGTACAGTTCGACGACAATGCTGTGCCGGAAGCTCTGGACAAACTTGTCCGTCAATACCGCTCACTATACGGCAAAGTGGCAAGGGAGCGAGTGCCCATCACCACCTCCGACTGGGGTCAAGTGCCCCCAGAGTGCAAGGATGCGCTGTGGGAAGAAGTGCAGGCAGCGTTTCACATTCCCGAGAATCGCCAGTTCACCGTCTGCCAGACAACACTGATGTCAATAAACAAGGCGTGGAGGAACTTCAAGAGCTCTCATGTCGTTCGTTCTGGGGATGCCCATGGCCTCCGATGCCGCAATTTCTAGCATGGAGTTAGCATGCCAGAGCTTGCATGCATGGTGCATGAAGAGGACAAACAAGACCAGGACGCAGCGTCCGACGCACATCATGGTAAAGTACACCATGGCAGAGTTCCATAACGACGTCGGGACCTACTCGGTGACCTTCGAAGACCTGCACAATTTACTCAACAAAGATACACTCGACTTGTCAATCCTACGGTCTTGGGTTCTATAAGTATCCTACTATCCTACGCCTGTTCGTGCATATACGGATATATGTCATTTATTAATTGGCTACTTTCGTGCAGCTGCATGACCAGATATGCCAAAGGTAAGGGCGAACCTGTTGGTTTCTTAGACCTCCAGATGGTCTCTGAGATGATGTTTAGGACCGATGCAGACTTCGTTGTCGACTACATCAAAAGAGGGTTGCTTGCTTAGGTCGACAAGGAGTACATACTTGTACCCTACAACCAAAGGTGAGTACTTTCATCAGTACTTCACCCGTAGATTAGTGTCTCCATATGCACACCCCCAAACTTAGATTAAATTATTAATTCTTTACGTGTAACATGTAGCTACCACTGGAACCTGCTAGTACTTATTCCGAAAAGGAACAAGGTGTTCTACCTTGATTCATTGTAGAGGAAAGGGTACGAGTATTGCGGCGCACGAGATGTATTCGAAAGGTTATGATATTCGTGTGGACCTGTCTTGCATCTAGATTTACTATCCTCAAATTGTCAATTTTGACTATCCTCAAACTGTCAATTTTGACTATCTGCAGGGCTTTCATGAACTACTTTGCCAAGGGAGGGCGACAACACGAGCAACAAGCCGATAAGTTTCAGTGGTTACAATTTTCGGTACAAATTTCAACTAGCATCTGTTTTACTTTATAACGTGTCCCCAGCTAACTCTCGATCTGTAAATTGGCAGTGCCATCAGCAGTCGGACGACAATAGATGTAGGTTCTACGTGATGCGCCACATGTATGACCTGATCATCACCCCTCACCGGCCAGATTTCCCTGAGGTTCACAACTGCTCCCCTTTGTATCGATTTGGCAGAATTTTTTCTGTACCAACTCTTGCTGCAGGGGGTCGACTTCCCTTCATAAAGCTTTGACCCTCGACAGATTGGTGTGGTCCGAAGGATGCTCGCTGAGTTTTTCCTTGTAGAGGTCATATCAACCAAGGGGAAGTTTAGGGACCCGCAAGGTTTGTATTAGTGTGGCCTTACTAATTGAGATTATCTGAAGGGAAATAGGTACATATAGTATAGTACATCTAACATACTGACTTTAATTATCGATTACATTTATTTTTTCAATCTCAATTGTACATATTTCTGACTTCTGTGCTGTATATATGAAATGCATGCTATTGTACATGTTTCCAAGTTGTGTGCATGTATGAGATGAACTGTATATATTTGAGTACTGTGCATGTATGAAATGCTATTGTACAGAGGGCATGGCTAGCATGTTTCCAAGTTGTGTGCATGTATGAAATGCTATTGTACTGACGGTTCTGAGATTACAACCGTCTGTGGTAATATGAGTATCACAGACGGCTTTGATCTTATAACAGTCCGTGTAGTAAGAGTATCATAGACAGCTTTTATCTTACAACATCTGTGATACTCATACTATCACAGACGGTTCTGAGATTATAACCGTCGCTGATAATGATACTATCCCAGATGGTTTTGACCTCAAAACCGTTTGCGATACTCATACTATCACTGACGGTTCTGACATTATAACCGTCTGTGATAGTATGAGTATCACAGATGGCTTTGATCTTATAACAGTCTGTGTAGTAAGAGTATCATAGATGATTTTGATATTATAATAGTCTGTGTAGTATGAGTGTCACAGACGGTTTTGATCTTATAACTGTCTGTGAAGGGAAAAATCACAGACGGTTCAAAACCGTTAGTGATAGTACTCGATTATCACTGACTCAAATATCCCTGACGGGTCAGAACCGTCTGTGATGACTGTTTTGACCCGACTGTGATAATGAATTCTGTAGTAATGACACTTGAAGCATTGTATGTCCTGGCTGCGAGAAGAATATGATGACGCCGGTGTAGTAGAAGGCATCTCCACCGATGCAGTAGGGCGCCTATCACCAGAATGAGATGCCAACAACAATGGTGACGAAACCGCTGGCCGACTAGTAGGCACGGTCGATGCCAGCCTAGAGACAGGGCCTCCTCCAGATGTGGCAGATGAGCGGGTGCTGGTTTACTGTGATCCATGGCGCCAACTTGGTGCAGTAGGATGATCAAGAAAATAACGAGACAGCCCTCGGCACTGATTTCTCTTGTCCACTCGCATGGCTTGTTGCACAGGTTCTTGCATAGTGTTATAGGGATACAACTCAACATCATCAGCAATGCCATCATTTAAACCACACAGAAACCTTGCCATCTTAGCTTCATCACTTTCTTGAACTCTCGCACAAATCAGCAATACTACCATCTCTTTATAATACTCATCAACTGAGCAGGAACCTTGAATAAGGCGCTGCAATCTATTATGAAAATCTCTTGGGTAATGTTGAGGAATAAAGCGGCATCGCATCGCACGCCTCATCCCTTCCAAAGTGGTGATGTAATCATTGCCCGCTACATATATGGTCTTCTGTAACTGATTCCACCATGTTAGTGCATAACCGAAAAACTCAATAGAAGCTAACTTTACCCTCTTTGCATCAGGGAAATAATGAATACGAAAAATCCGACTGCACTTCTCCTCCCAGTCAACATAAGCATCCGAATCCTCATGTCCAGTAAATGAGGGCACAGTGAACTTTACTTTCGCCATGCTGTCCGGATCATCACGGTTATGATAGCCACGTGGGCAACCACCGTCACTGTAATACCCACCACGTCGAGGGGGTGGTGGTTGTACAAAGGGGTGAAATGCGTCACGTGCATCGTCACCATCGTCATAGTCTTCATCGAACATGTGGTGCGTACCGGGGGCAGCATACCCACACTGATCATAATCATGTGCACGAGGGCCTAAGCCATGCCCACGTGCAGTGCCACGGCCCCGGAACAGCCGAGCTCCTCCGCCATAGGTGCCTCTCCCATGCCCAGCAACATCGGGCAACGGAGCAGGGCAGTTAGGGTTTTGTGGGACCCCGTTGCCCACTGCAGGTTGACGCTCATTGAGCATCCTCGCAAAAGATCCTTCCAAGCGCTCTTCTAATGCCGCGATTTCAGGGTTGAGCCTTGTAGGATTGAGGATGCTGACTAGAGGGGGGTGAATAGGAGGCTTTAAAATCTTTTCAAATAAAACAAGTTTTGCAAAATTAAAGCTTAAATGAACTAAGTGCAAATAAAAACTGAATCAATTAAATAGTTAGATTGCACAAATAAAATGAGAGGAAGAGAATCAAACACAACGATGTATCCCGATGTCTCGGAGACTCGCCTGGTCTCCCTTACTCCTCATTGAAGCACTCAAATGAATAAGTCTCTCTTCAATAGCCATGAAGGATATTTTCACTAGGGTTTCTTCTTCTCCACTCCAGAAAGGTGAGCACCAAACCTCTTACAAACACACTGAGCCTTTCCGGCAAACTTCTTCAATGGAGAGATCAATGGCCACGCCTGCAAACTGTCTAAGTGAAAGTGATCACCAAGAGTAATAAGTTGCGAGATCTTCTCTTGACCTCCAATGACCAACGAGAAACTCTATGGACGTAAATGATGCGAATGAATGCTCTCGGAGGCTCTCTTTTAATCACAAAGAATGATACTTGATCAACAGATCAAGATTTTAGCACTAGGAAATTTTGGCTCAAGTGTATATATGAATATGGATCAGAGATATGTAGAAAAACTGCTCAAAGTTGTTTAGCAAAACTGCTCAAAAGTGTTTATAAAAATTGCTAAAAAATGTTTATAAAAACTGATCAAAAGTGTTTATAAAAATCTGATCAAAAGTGTTTGTAAAAACTGCTCAAAATGTTTATAAAAACTGCTCAAAATCTGCTCAAAAATGTTTATAAAAACTGAACAAAATTTGCTCAAAAATATTTATAAAAACTGATCAAAAGTGTTTATAAAAATCTGCTTAAAAACTGCTCAAAATCTACTAAAAATGTATAGAAAATCTTCTCAAAAACTACTCAAAATCTACTCAAAAGTGTATGTGAGAAAGTAGCTCGAATATATATTAAAATATTGCTCAAAACTCACATATATATAGCCCAACCTCTCAGTTAGCCGTTGAGGTCGAGTAAGGAAAAAATTAGTACAACTAACGGACTACTTCGACCTCTAACGACTAGTAAGTAACCGTTTGAATGAACAGTGCACAAAAGACCTCTAATCGAATGAACAGTGCTCAGAAAACCCCTAGTCGAATGAACAGGGCTCAAAAGACCAGTTTCAATCCCTCTTTCAAATCTAAATATTTTTCCCAGATTCGACCAAGATTGTGAAAGAAAATGTTACCAACATATGACCTAAGAGTTTCTCAGATTTTGCTAGAACTAAAAGAGATTTCGCAACCCCTCTTAATAGTACGATTAAAAACTAAAAAGAATTTCTCTAAATCCGGTCAATACTCCATATACCGAGACTGGTACAATAAACAAGCACTTACCTTAGGTCTTTGTGGTTTTCTTTTTGCCGACCTTGCGCTTGCAACCTTGGCTCGCGACCTTGGACTGTGACCTCGGGCGACACTGCGACCTTGGCTTACGACCTTGGATTGCGACCTCAGGCGACACTGTGACCTTGGCTCGCGACCTTGGATTGCGACCTCTGGGGACACTGCGACCTTGGCTCGCGACCTTGGACTGCGACCTACAGATCCTTCCAGATCTCTTGCAAACTTTCCAGAAATAGCTCTACATACAAATAGCTCAAAGACACGATTAGTCCAAGACACTTAATGTCATGAATAATCGAAATCAACCAAAAAGGGCATAGATGCAACAATCTCCCCCTTTTGATGATTGATGATAACAAGTGTTTAAAATGAATAAATTTGAATGACTCCTTCTAATTGTATGCATAGGCATCAAATATATAAGAACTCTCCCTGAATGCATGCATATACAAATGCACATATGAATCTTTTGAGAGTCCACAATGAATAAACAAGAGCATATAAACTATCAATAATGTCATCCAGATACAAAAATCTCTCTCCCTTTGACATCGAGCAGAAAAAGGCGGGAGGACAGCAAAGCAGACAATTAACTTGCATTTGATATAGTAAGAATATTCAATTCACTTCTAAGAAAGCAAAATCTAGTCTCATCTAAAGGTTTGGTGAAGATGTCTTCTAGCTGCAAGTCAATTCTTATATAATTCACATCTATATGCCCTTTTTCCACATGATCTCTTATAAAATGGTGCCTAATATCAATATGCTTGGTTCTAGAATGTTGCACTGGATTTTTATGGTACTTACATTATCACATAAGAGTGGCACTTTTTCAATGAGAATTCCATAATCCAAGACGGTTTGCTTCATCCATAAAATTTGAGCACAACAACTACATGCCAAAACATATTCTGCTTCTACAGTGGAGAGAGATACGGAATTTTGTTTCTTAGATGACCAAGAGACTAGAGATCTCCTCAAAAGTTGACAACTACCAGATGTGCTTTTTCTATCAATTTTGCAACCCGCATAATCCAAATCCGAGTAACCAATTAATTCATAGTTTGCATATTTATGGTACCAAAGTCCAATATTTGGATAGCATTTCAAGTACCTAAGGATTCTTTTAAGAGTCATCAAATGACATTCCTTAGGAGACGATTGAAATCTAGTACATAAGCAAACACTAAACATGATGTCGGGCTTGGATGCGGTAATATAAAGCAAGCTACCAATCATAGATCGATAAAGTTTAGAATCAACCGCTTTTCTATCATTGTTCATATCGAGATGTCCATTAGTGGCCATGGGAGTTTTGATGGCTTTAGCATCTTTCATCTCAAAGCGCTTGAGCAAGTCCTTCACATACTTGGTTTGACTCACGAACGTTCCGTTCTTGAGTTGCTTGATTTGAAGTCCAAGGAAGAAGTTTAGCTCTCCAATCATTGACATCTCAAATTCCCTAGACATCATTGCTCCAAATTCATGACAAAAGGATTCATTAGTAGACCCAAATAAGATATCATCAACATATATTTGACACACAAAAAGATTTTTTTCAACCCCTTTTGTAAATAGCGTTGTGTCCACCTTCCCAATTTTAAAACCTTTTGAAATAAGAAAGTCTCTAAGACGTTCATACCAAGCTCAAGGACCTTGTTTAAGTCCATAAAGAGCCTTAGAGAGCTTGTATACATGATTTTGAAAATTTGAATCTTCAAAACTGGGAGGTTGTTCCACAAAAACTAATTCGGATATTTATCCATTTAAAAAAGCACTTTTCACATACATTTGAAATAATTTGATATTGAAATTTGATGCAAATGCAAGAAGTATGCGAATAGCTTCTAATCTTGCTATGGGTGCAAAAGTTTCACCAAAATCTAAACCTTCAACTTGCAAATATCCTTGTGCAACAATACGTGCTTTGTTTCGTACTACGACTCCATTTTCATCTTGTTTATTCCTAAAAGCCCATTTTGTTCAAATCACATTATGATCCTTAGATCATTCTACTAATGTCCATACTTTGTTTGTAGTGAAATTATTTAGTTCTTCATGCATGGCATTTACCCAATCCGGATCATTAAGTGCTTCATCCACAAGTTTAGGTTCCAAGAAAGAAACAAAGGAAAAATGTTCATAGAAAGAAGCAATACGAGAGCGAGTTTGAACACCCTTACTAACATCACCCAATACTTGATCTAAAGGGTGATCTTTGACAATGGCTTGATGTTGTCTTGGTGCTTCAACTTGTGATGCTTCCATTTGATTTGTCTCTAGTGGATTAACAATAAGAGGAGATGATGTATGTTGTTCATCACACTCTATATTATCATCATCCTCTTGATCATCATCTCTAGGTTTGATGTCTCCAATAGTAATATTCTTCTTCATTTCTTGGAGATCTTCACCTAAAACATGACAAGACACTTGCTGCTTTTGAGAGCCATTACATTAATCGAATTCTAAATCACAGGATTCTCAATACAATTTGTATTTTTGTTGGAAACTGATAGCTTTGCTAGTGGTGGAGTATCCGACTAGAAAGCCTTCATCCACTCTTCTTTGAAATTTTCCACAATATGTTCTTTTTCTTAGGATATTGCATTTACAACCAAACACCCGGAAATAAGAAACATTTGTCTTACACCCAATAAGAAGTTCATAGGGAGTTAAATTTAGAAGAGGATGCAAATAAAGCCGATTAATAGAATAGCAAGCGGTATGCACGACTTCACCCCAAAAGCAACTAGGAGTATCATACTCACTTTGCATTGTTCTTGCCATTTCTATTAGTGTTCGATTTTTTCTTTCTACAACCCCATTTTGTTGTGGTGTGTAGGAAGTTGAAAATTCATGATTAATGCCCAAACAGTCACAAAAATCAACAAAGGTAAAATTTACAAACTCTCCATCATGATCACTAGGGATTTTCTTGATGGAAAGTTCAAATTGGGTGGAAACACGTTTTGCAAAACTTTTAAAAACATCGAGGGTTTCAGATTTTTGAGAAATGAAGAAGACCCAAGTATAACGTGTAAAATCATCAACAATGACAAAACCATAGTTGTGTCCCCCAATACTTTGGAACTCGAAAGGTCCAAATAGATCCATATTTAAGAGTTCTAAAAGTTTGCAAGTTGAAAGAGTGCGCTTGGTCGGATGTGAAGTAGCTACTTGCTTCCCCGCTTGACAAGCACTACAAAGTTTGTCCTTCTCAAAATTCACATCCTTCAAGCCAACTACCAAATCACGTTCTAAAAGCTTTTTAAGTTGATGCATTCCAACATATACAAGTCTTCTATGACAAAGCCAACCCTTCAATGTTTGAGAAAGAAGACATATTGAAAAAGATGCATCTTTTGAGTTGAAATCAACAAGATAGAGATTTCCAAAATGAAAACCTTTGAAGATCGAAGAGTTGTCTTTTAAACTTTAAACTAAAACATCTTTAGTACAAAATATGCAATGAAATCCAAGATCACAAATTTATGCAACGGATAACAAATTAAAATTCAATGATTTCACAAGTAAGAGATTTGAAATTGAAAGACATGAGATATAGTGATTTTACCCAAGCCTATCACATTTCCTTGACGATTGTTGCCAAAGGTAATCTTTTGGTCTTCACTTGAGTTATCTTCCAATGAAGTGAATAACTTTTTGTTACCGGTCATATGTTCAGTGCATCCACTATCTAGCACCTAATGTTTACCACCGGTCTTGTACTTCACCTACAAAAACAAAAGAATCAAGTTCGTTTATGTACCCAAACCCTTTTGGGTCCTTCGATGTTAGCAATCAAAGCTTTGGGCACCCAAATTGATTTCTTCTTCTTATTTAGCATGGGTGCTCCAACAAAATTTGCTATCACTTATCCTTTCTTTCACCTCTTAAGCATACAACATGCATCAAAATGAGTTGAAGTCATTAAAGGACAAGCATCATGTGAATGACCAATTTCATGACATCTAAAACAAAATTTGTTGCATGCTTTTACAAAAATATTTTTTGTGTTTGGTTTATTTCCTTTCTTTGGAAAGTATCCAAGTCCTTCTTTTCTAAATGAGCATTTTTGCTCACTAAGAACAAGATCAAGAGATGCTTTCCCTTTGTAACCATTTTCTAAACCTTTACTATGTTTCTTGATTTGAGCCTTTAGTTCATTGTTTTCTTTTAAGATTATTTCAATAGAGGGTGATCCATGGCATTGATTTTTTATCACTAGATCTAGATGAACATGGTGTATCAATTAAATCATTACAACTAGTTGACAAATCAATTTTTGAGACTATATTTGGTATATCATCAACTAAGTCACAAGATATAGAAACATTCCTTTTAGTTGGTGAGTTAGTAAGATCCTTGATGAGTAGACCTTCATAAGAGTCTTTTAAATCTGAGTAAACAACAAGTAAAGAAGAGTGCTATTCTTTAAGTGTTCTATACTTCTTCTTTGTGATTCCAAGAGCATCATTTAATTCATTAATTATTTCAACTAGATCATCATATGGTCAAGAGAGTGTACCTTCTCATCATCTTTAGCCATAAGGCAAAAAGATGAACTTGTTGATGTATTGTTGTTGCCAAGAGCTAATCCGACTAGCTTCTTGAACAACCTCCCTCATCATCGGAGTATGAATCAGAGCTCTCTCCTCTGGAGATCCATTCTCCGAAGCATGCTTCGTTGTTTCCGCCATTGATTTTCTTGAGAATTTCCTCTTCTTAGGATCTTTCTTCTTCTTATCCCAAGGGTTGTTCTTATTTGAACATCTTGAAGCTATATGTCCCTTTTTCATGACATTCATAGCATATAATGTCCTTGAAATTTACTTGCTTTGACCCCTTTGGTCTTGTTTCAATGTTGACTCCCTTCTTGTGCAACTTACGAAGAAGTTTTTTTGTGTTCTTTACAAGAAGGTCCAGATCCTCATTGGAGGAGCCATTGTTTGAATCACCTTTGGAGTCGGCTTTGAATGCCAAGTTCTTCTATTTCGTCTCTGATGATTCGGCCACCTCCTTCTTCGCCTTCCGATGCATCTCATGGGTGATGAGGTTCCCATAGAGATCGGTAGATGTGGTGGATGATAAGTCGGAGTTGTTGAGGACCGTCACAAGAGTGTCGAAACTCTCCGGAAGAGCCCTAAGCATTTTTCTTACAATCTCAATGTTAGTAAAAACAACTCTGAGTCCTTTGAGCTCATTCACAATGTTGTTCAACCGAGTCAACATGAAATCTACAGACTTGTTTGGTGACATGGTGAATGTCTCCTATCTTTGCTTAACCATGAGCAACTTTGCCTCCTTGACCCTTGTGGAGCCCACATGTATCTCCTCGAGGGTGGTCCAAACCTTGTGAGCGGTGGTAAGGTTGTTCACGCGGTTGAACTCATTTAGGGACAAGCTAGCAAATAGAGCATTTTTGGCATGGGTATTTAAGTGGAGTTTTCTCTTATCATCATCAGAGTGACTTGTTGGATCAACCGGAGGAGTAAACTCAATGTTAACAATGTCTCAAACATCAAGACCCATGGCCTCTAGAAAAACCGTCATGCGCACTTTCCAATAGGGATAGTTAGTCCCTTCAAAGATAGGCGCACTTTCGGTGTGACCAAGATGAAAACCCTCATTTGAAGCCATCCTCTCTCTAGGCGGTGAAGCCTACTCAAATGAGAGATCACGCTCTCGTAGGATCGCGGATGCCAACTAGAGGGGGATGAATAGGAGGTTTTAAAAACTTTCTAATAAAACAACTTTTGCAAGATTAAAGCCTAAAAGAGTTAAGAGCAAATAAAAACTGAATCAATTAAACAAATAGATTGCACAAATAAAAAGAGAGGAAGAGAGATAAACACAACAATGTATCCCGATGTCGCGGAGACTCTCCTGGTCTCCCCTACTCCTAGTTGAAGCACTCAAATGAATGAGTCTTGCTTCAATATCCACAAAGGATTTTTCCACTATGGTTTCTCCTTCTCCACTCTAGAAAGGTGAGCACCAAACCTCTCACAAACACACTGAGCCTCTCTGACAAACTTCGTCAATGGAGAGATCAACACCACGCCACCAAACAGTCTAGGTGAAGGCGATCACCAAGAGTAACAAGTTGTGAGATCTTCTCTTGATCTCTAACAAATACTGAGAAACTTCTAAGGATGCAAATGATGAAAATGAATGCTCTCAGAAGATCTCTCTTAATCACAATGTGTCACGTCTGCCACGACAGTGACATCACCTGTGAGGAGCCCAGCTCGGTGCAGCTGGTCCCTTAAACCACTTGACTTCCCAGGATGAGTCAAACACAGGGATACATTGAAGCAGGAAAATAATACAGTAGTCATAATTGTATGGCCATCAGGCCTTAGTACAAAACGAGGTACAGTGCCTTACAAGGCACAAGGGTCTAACAAAATGACATATCTAGTCGGCGGAAGCTAGGCCCAAAAGCAATCCACAGGAAATAGAGGTTGACAGCAAGACAGCACCACATCAGGGCTCCGGAGGGAACTGCTTATCATCTCCAGGGTCCGCAGCATCTTCAGGGTATCCTCCAAGGTCGTAGAACGCTCCATCTATTGATGAGTTGTTGCAAGGGTGAGTACTTACGTACTCAGCAAGTCATAGGGAAGGTAGAGATACATATATATATATATGACATGAACCTATGCTATTGGGGAAAGAGTGAAAGGTTTTTCCCAAAATACATTTCTTTCTCAATTCTTACTCAACTTCTGATCATACCCATGGCAGTAAATAAATCATACTGATGGTGATACATATATCCCATATCCAAGGCGATATATCCTCATATCACATTATCTTTATTCAAGCCTTTCAATCTTATACTCATAACAGTATTTCATAACTTAGGGCATAAACCACATGCCTCTTAATTATCACATGATCTCTATATTATGGTATTACCGCGACACGTCAACACATGACAGCCCACGGCAACGCCCCTTATCATGACAACACATGCCACTTGGGTAATCTTGAGCTAACAAATTTTAGTTTATAAAACAATACTTGTGTCACACCCCATGGATTTAATCCACCGCGGCATACTCCTAAATCTCGGGAGCACGAAGTATTCAAATACATTTTTAAACTCTGCAGAGATGTACCTCTTTTTAAATCCACTTTTTCACTCGACTTCCAAGTCGGCCAACTCCATGCGACTTATACGCATGTGACAAGGCCGAGATCACACAACGTTTTTGCAGTCTAGTATTAACAGTATCCCTGCCCGGTAAATGGACAATACCGTCCCAAGTACCGTTGTGGGTCCTCCCCACTGCCTTACTTCCTAGCCTGGGTCTATGTTCCCGCAGGACACATAACCTCTTTTGATTACAGTCGCGCACGACTTAATCTGGCGTAGGGCGTCTTCCTTCTTTACACCTTATCCTCTCATAATTTTTCTGATCTCACATCACTCATGGACGAACTGCGTCCCACCAGTTTCCACGCGAGAAACCGGATCGACAAGCCATGCAGGGAACTGATAATACTAAGAAAGCTACTAGGTTGCGCCTGTCCCATACCAGGTAAGTGGTTGGTACGTTTTTCATGCCACTAGACGCATAACACAAGATTCTAGTCCTTACATGCCAGTGACCAGATCATACCACAAACCATGCACCTTCAGTGCCTACACATTCTGTGCAGCCAAGCACCTCCAGTGCTACCACCATTCCATACCAAAATACTGGTCACGGCTAGGGGTTCTATTTCATGAATATAAATGTACATGTTTATACTTTTATTAGTTCGTGGCTTGCTATCTTATCGAGTTCACATTCCTCAAGTATTCAATCTATCACTGCCATAATATTATTGATCTCAACACATGCAATATTAACGAAATATCTACTCATGGAATAGCATAGCAATTCATAAAATATGGGTTTCAATATGTTCAAAGTATGACTTGCCTTCCGCGTCGTAAGTATCAGCAGTCGATGATGGTTCAGCGACAAGATCTTCAACCCCGGACTCTTGCTCTGAACAAGATCAAACAAGCAAACAGGCATTACAATCAATCCTATTCTTACTAATCCACTACATGCAAAGATGCAAGGAGAAAATACTCTGGTGATACAAGGTTTGAAAGCAATTTGAGTTTAACTATGGAAATTAGGGTTAAAATTAGCTGTTAAGGTTTACAAGGTTCCAAAATATCAGGGTAATATCAAGGTGGTGACTGGCTCGCCCAAAAACAGCGAATGTCTTTAGGTTGGCATTCGGTTCAAGGCATCGACATAAGGTTGATGGGTGATAGAGGGCTCAACTCAAGTTGTGACAGTAGAGAAAAGTGTAGATCACAACATCAGGAGTCTAAGGGACAAAGTTATTTCCAAAGTTCATGGCTAGAAGTGGGTGAAAAGGCTCAATGCCACTGGCTGATATAGGCTGACAGTGCTCTAGAATGGCATTGACATGGTTTGAACAGTTTCCAGTGGCCAAAGTAGGTTTTGATTCAAGCATATGGTGCATAAGGTAGTGAGGCAGCTATTTGACAAAGAAATTTCTGTTTTACATGACCAGAGGTGGGTGAACAGGGCTAATGCCACTGGCTGACATAGCCTGGCATAGGCTTGACACGGCCAGAACTAGGGTTAGCCATATCTTTTGACTCAGGGCTCCAAATGATGCACCACTTTGTTTGGTGGTTAGGCATTTGCAACAGGAACAAATGTCTCAACAGGACCTAGGGTAGGAGATGGCCGGAAAGTGATGAAATCCGGCGAAGAACACGGTGGCCGAGCTGTTCTCAACAGTTTCTGGACAAAACTTTGGCATGGCGATACCTCTTCATCTGGGCCGATCCAGGTGTCGAGCTTGAAGGCAAAAATACTCCTGGGGTCGAGGCACATCTACTAGACAAGGTGGTTGGGGTTGAAACGGCCGGGAACAAAATCCGGCGACCGGAGCTAGGGAAGAAGACACCAAAATTGGGCATTTCTGTTCTAGGGCAAATAAACTTAATTCCTTGCTTGAGGATGGTCTCTGGGGCATAAGTAAGCTAGGTGTGAAGCTAGATTGGCTGGGGAAACACCAGAGAAGCTTAACAGCGAGCCCCCGTTCACATGCAAGGTGCAAAGTTGGGGTTTTTTATATTTTAGCAAATTCTTCGATTCTGGTTGCTTAGATGTGTTCTAATCAGTCCACTGATCATGTTTGATTACAGGCTCGAGAGCTAATTTGACTTGGTTAAGGATTAATTGCTCGCCGGAGTTGCTGGAGAGAAAAGGAAATTGCCGGCGACTGGAGAGGTTTGAAGTCAATTACATGCTCGAGTATGATGAGGGAGGTAAGAGGAGCTTACTGAAGTAGCTGGAATCGAGGAGGAAGCAGTGTAGAGGCTTGGCACCGTGAGCCTCTTCTCGAGCTCGCCGAAGAAGACGAAGACGACGGCGTGGTTAGGGATTTTGGGTGGTTCCAGTGTGAGTGTCTTCCTGCTGGGCTGGGGCGGCTTTTATAGGCACAGCAAGGGGCTTGCAACGGCTGGAATTGCACGGGGAAGTGAAGCTCGAATCGATGGCGAAAAGACCGGTCGGGCGGGACAGCAGCGAAGCGACGCGCTCCAGCGGCCGTGCCGGCTTTGCAGGCTGGCGTGCGCTGTCCCGGGTGATGCAACGGCGAACTGACGGGCTCCTCTGGCATGCTTGCAACGTGGCACAGAGCTTCTGCAGTGGCTGCAGCGATGGCATGCGTGCGCGGGCAAAATTGGAGATGCTGGTGCGGCTGCGGTGGCTCCACGGTGGCGAACGACGTGCGCACACGTGGCAGGAACGCGGTGGCAGGGGTGGCGACCACGGGGCTTCACCGGTGATGAAGCTCCCGGCGTGGCAGCGCGGTGGTCGCGGTCGTGCACAGCTGCTGGTCGTGCACGGTGGCCTGGTCGAACCAGGGACCAAATTGCAAGGATTCTTATTTGAAATCTGGACTGATTTGCAATTTCTGTCTTAGAGATGGTTAATTTGAGGATTGATTTCATGGCTGAGTATAACATTTCTATTAGTACTCATTTAGCTCAAATTTGGAGAAAGTTTGATAAGATTTGAGGGATTTCACCTATTTTCGAAAATAGGATAAAATTAGGGTAAACTAAATCTGGATTTTGTCGATCTTGAATTCTAGTGATTGGAGAGAGATTTTGAAGTCTGGACAGAAGGGAAATTTGTATCAAATAGCATTTGGAAGGTGTTCCCTGAAGAAATTCTGGAGTTGGAATTGATTCGTGGATTTTAGCCTTTTCGGGCTTCCAGGTAAACAGAAAAGGACTTATTCGCAGTAAAATTTGGACTAAACTGCGAAAAGTGTTTAGATGAATTAATCTGGCTCCCAACTTTTTGAAGTGAGTTGAGGATGAACCTAGGAACATATCCCAGGGGTTACTTGAGTCTGAATAGGGTTAAATCAGAATAATTCAATCATCTGGAGACTGGGGTACTTAGGGTAAATCTGAATTTTCCTGTTTTCGAAAACAGAGAGAGGCTTAGGTACTGGGAGTTAGGGTCAGAATTTGATCTGGCTCCTGAAGGCTTTTATCCTCAGGGTAATTGGTAGGTTAAATCTGGATGGTCAGATCTTGATATGGATCTAGGGAATAAATTTGGAGATTTTTAGGGTTTGGGAGAGATTAGAGTTCAGCTGATCTGGCTACTACTACAGGGATACATGCATGCAGGGTTTTTATGCAAAACTTTTCACCCCCAAAACTAGGGTGTTACACAATGAATGATACTTGATCAAAAGACTAAGATTTTAGCACTTTGGCTCAAGTGTATATTAAAAATATCTCTTGGTTCTTTAGAAAAATTGCTCAAAAAATGTTTAAAAACACTGCTCAAAACTGTTTAGAATCTGCTCAATAAGTGTTTATAAAAATAGATCAAAATCTGCTTGAAAGTGTTTATAAAAACTGATCAAAATCTACTTTGAAGTGTTTATAAAAACAGATTAAAAATGTGAACAGAAACTACTCAAAAATGTTTATCAAAAATGATAAAAAATGTGAACAAAAACTGCTCAAAAGTGTTTATAAAAACTGATAAAAAATATTTATAAAAACTGATCAAAACAGTAGAGAAATCTGCTCAAAAACTATTTTAAAAACTGCTCAAAACAGTAAAGAAAATCTGCTCAAAAACTATTTAAAAACTGTTCAAAACAATAGAGAAATGATTCTCGAGGGTGTATATGAGAATATGGCTTGAAGATGTGTGTGAATACTGCTCAAAACATCTATATATATAGCCCAATATCTCAACTAGCCGTTATGGTTGATATGGAAAGGAATCAGCACAGCTAACAGCCAGCTTCGACCTCTAATGGCTAGTAAATAGCTGTTGGAATGTCTGGTCGAATGAAAAGTGTATGGTCAAATGAACAGTGTCTCAAAAGACCATTTTCAGTCCCTCTGTGAAATATATATATTTTTCTCAGATTTCGACCAAGAATATGAATGAATGCGAATACAACATATGACCTAAGAGTTTCTCATTTTTGCCGGAACTAAAAGAGATTTCACAACCCCTCTTAATAGTACGGTTAAACACTAAAAATAATTTCTATAAAACTGGTCAATACTCCAAACACTGAGACCGGTACAATAAACAAGCACTTACCTTAGGTCTTTCCTGCTTTCTTCTTGCCGACCTTGCGCTTGCGACCTTGGCTTGTAACCTTGGCTACCGGCCTTGGACTGCAACCTCGGGCGACACTGCGACTTGCGCTTGCGACATTGGCTCACGACCTGCAGATCCTTGTGACACTGTAACCTTGAGCACGCAACCTTGGCTCGCGACTTGTAGATATTTCCGGATCACTTGCAGACTTTACAGAAATAGCTCTGTATACAAATAGTTCAAAGATATGGTTAGTCCAAGACACTTAATTTCATCAATAATCAAAATCAACCAAAAATGGTCTAGATGCAACAATTTCCCCCTTTTTGATGATTGATGACAATAAGTGCTTAAAATGAATAAAATTTAATGACTCCCCCTAATTGTATGCATAGGAATTAAATATATAAGAACTCCCCCTGAATGCATGCATATATAAATACACATATAAGTCATTTGAGAGTCCACAATGAATAAATAACGAGCATGTAAACTATCAACAATGTCATACAAGAATCTCTCCCCAATCTCTCCCTAATCTCTCCCCCTTTGACATCAAGCACAAAAAGGCAAGAGGACAGCAAAAGCAGACATGTAACTTGCATTTGATATATCAATAATATTCAGTTCACATCTAAGAAAGCAAAATCTAGTCTCATCTAAAGGTTTGGTGAAGATGTCTGGTAGCTGCAAGTCAATTCTTTTATAATTCACATCTATGTCCCCTTTTGTCACATGATCTCTTATAAAATGGTGCCTAATATCAATATGCTTTCTTGTATAATGTTGAACCGGTTTGTTTGCAATCTTTATGGCATTTTTATTATCACACAAGAGTGGCACTTTTTCAAAGGAAATTCCGTAATCCAAAAGGGTTTACTTCATCCATAAAATTTGAGTACAACAACTACCCGCTGAAACATATTCCACTTCAATGGTGGAGAGAGCTACGGAATTTTGTTTCTTAGATGACCAAGAGACTAGTGACCTCCCCAAAAGTTGACAACTACCAAATGTGCTTTTTCTATCAAATTTGCAACCCACATAATATGAATCTCAGTAGCCAATTAATTCAAAGTTTGCATTTTTAGGGTACCAAAGTCCTATATTGGGATAACATTTCAAGTACCTAAGGATTATTTTAATAGCAATAAAATGACATTCCTTAGGAGACGATTCAAATCTAGCACATAAGCAAGCATTAAACATGATGTCGGGCTTCAATGCGGTAAGATAAAGAAAGCTACCAATCATAGATCGATAATGTTTAGAATCAACCACTTTTCTGTCATTGTTCATATCGAGATGCCCATTAGTGTCCATGGGAGTTTTTATGGCTTTAGCATCTTCCATCCCAAAGCGCTTGAGCAAGTCCTTCACATACTTGGTTTGACTCACGAACATTCCATCCTTGAGTTGCTTGATTTGAAGTCCAAAGAAGAATCTTAGCTCTCCAATCGTCAACATCTCAAATTCCCTAGACATCATTTCTCCAAACTCATGACAAAAGGATTCATTAGTAGACCCAAATATGATATCATCAACATATATTTGACACACAAAAAGATTTTTTTCAACCACTTTTGTAAATAGCGTTGTGTCCACCTTCCCAATTTTAAAATCTTTCGAAATAAGAAAGTCTCTAAGACGTTCATACCAAGCTCGAGGAGCTTGTTTAAGTCCATAAAGAGCCTTAGAGAGCTTGTACACTTGATTTGGAAAATTTGAATCTTCAAAACCGAGAGGTTGTTCCAAAAAAACTAATTCGTGTATTTCTCCATTTAAAAATGCACTTTTCACATCCATTTGAAATAACATGATGTTAAAATTTGATGCAAAAGAAAGAAGAATGCGAATAGCTTCTAACCGACCTACAGGTGCAAAAGTTTCAGTAAAATCCAATCCTTCAACTTGAAAATATCCTTGTGCAACAAGATGTGTTTTGTTTCGTACTAGTACTCCATTCTCATCTTGTTTATTTCTAAAACTCATTTTGTTCCAATCACATTATGATCCTTAGGTCTTTTTACTAATATCCAAACTTTGTTTCTAGTAAAATTATTTAGTTCTGCATGCATGGCATTTACCCAATTCGGATCACTGAGTATTTCATCTATAAGTTTAGGTTCTAAGGAAGAAACAAAAGAAAAATGTTCAAAAAAAGAAGTAATACGAGAGTGAGTTTGAACACCCTTACTAACATCACCCAAGATTTGATTTAGAGGGTGATCTTTGGTGAACGTTTGTTGAAGTCTCGGGTTCAGTGATGCTTGATCATCATTCTCTTCAGTCTCTGGTTCAAGGTCTTCTCGACAAGCATTGTTCTAGGTGATCAAAGGTTGAGCAGCATCAGTATTTGTGGTCACAGGTCGACATCAGCTTGAGTGGTCGCGGGTGATTTATCCTTTCGACCAAGTGACTTTTGTTCTTCATTTCTGGGTTTGATATAACCAATGGTCATCTCCTTCATAGCTTCCCTCAAGCCACTGTTGCCTACATCATCAAAATCCTCATGCTCTCCTTGAGAGCCGTTAGATTCATCAAATTATACATTGCATGATTCTTCTATGCATTCTGTTGTAGTGTTGAAAATCCGATAAACTTTACTAGTGGATGAATAGCCAACTAGAAAACCCTCATCAACACGTCTTTGAAATTTTCCAAGATGAATGCGCTTTTTAAGAATATAACATTTGCAGCCAAAGACTCAAAAATATGAAATGTTTGGTTTTCTCCCTATAATCAGTTCATAAGGAGTTTTGTTCAGAAGTGGCTGGGTATAAAGACGATTGATGGCATAACATGCTGTGTAAACTGCCTCTGCCCAAAACCGGGTGGGCCTCTTGTACTCATCGAGCATTGTTCTAGCCATTTCAATCAATGTCCGATTCTTCTGTTCTACAACACCATTTTGTTGAGGTCTGTAGGGCATAGAGAATCCATGTTTGATTCCGGACTCATCACAAAAATCAATAAAGTCAGAATTTTGAAATTCTCTACCATGAGCACTACGGATTTTCTTGATGGAGAGTTCAAATTCCTTTTTAGCTCTTTTTGCAAATTTTTTAAAACAAGAGGGAGTTTCAGATTTGTGAGATAAGAAAAACACCCAAGTAAACATAGAGAAATCATCAATAATAACATAGCAAAAGCTATTTCCTCCAATACTTTGATGTTCAGCCGGGCCGAACAAATCCATATGCAAAAGTTCCAACGGTTTGCAAGTTGAAAGAATGCACTTGGTTGGATATGAAGTAGCTACTTGCTTGCCCACTTAACAAGCACTACAAGGTTTTTCCTTTTCAAAATTCACATCATTCTATGCCAAAGCCAACCCTTCGAAGTTTGAGAAATGAGACATGTTGAAAAAGATGCATCTTTTGAGTTGAAATCAACAAGATAGAGATTTCCAAAACGAAAACCTTTGAAGATCAAAGAGCTATCTTTTAAACTTTCAACTAAAACATTTTTAGGAGAAAATATGCAACGAGAATCCAAGATCACAAATTTTTGCAACGGATAACAAATTAAAATTTAATGATTCAACAAGTAAAACTTTTGAAATTGAAAGATCATGGGATATAGCAATTTTACCCAAGCCTACCACATTTCCTTGACTATTGTCACCAAAGGTGATCTTTTGGTCTTCACTTGAGTTATCTTTCAATGAGGTGAACAACTTTTCATTACTGGTCATGTGTTCAGTGCATCCACTATCTAGTACCCAATGTTTTCCACCGGTCTTGTAGTTCACCTATAAAAACAAAAGAATCAAGTTCGTTTATGTACCCAAACCCTTTTGGGTCCGTCGATGTTAGCAACCAAAGCTTTGGGCACCCAAATAGATTTCTTCTTATTCTTTAGCATGGGTGCTCCAACAAACTTTGCTATCACATATCCTTTCTTTGACCTCTTAAGCATGTAGCATGCATCAAAATCAGTTGAAGTCATTAAACGACAAGCATCATGTGAATGACCAATTTCATGACATCTAAAACAAAATTTGTTGCATGCTTTTACAAAAAAAATAGTTTTTGTGTTTGGTTTATTTCCTTTCTTTGAAAAGTATCCAAGTCCTTCTTTTCTAAATGAGTATTTTTGCTCATTAAGAAGAAGATCAAGAGATACTTTCCCTTTGTAACAATTTTCTAAATCTTTACTAAGTTTCTTGATTTGAGCCTTTAGTTCATTGTTCTCATTTAAGATTATTTCATGGCATTGCAAATTTTTATCACTAAAGCTAGATGAACATGGTGTATCAATTAAATCATTGCAACTAGTTGACATATCATTTTTAGAGACTACATTTGGTATATCATCAACTAAGTCAGAAGAAATATCTACATCTACCTTAGATGGTGAGTTAGTGAGATCGTTGATAAGTAGACCTTCACAAGATTCTTTTAAATCGGAGTAAAGAGTAAGTAAAGAAGAGTGCTCTTCTGTAAGTGCTCTATACTTTTTCTTTGTGATTCCAAAAGCATCATTTAATTCACTAATCATTTCAACTAGATCATCATATGAAAGGTCAAGAGAATATACCTTTTCATCACCTTTAGCCATAAGGAAAAAGGATGAACTTGTCGATGTGTTGTTGTTGCCAAGAGCTAATCTGGCTAGCTTCTTGGAACAACCCTCTTCATCATCGAAGTCAGAATCGGAGCTCTCTTCTCCGGACATCCATTCTCCGAAGCATGCTTCTTGGTTTCCTCCATTATTTTTGAAGAATTTTTTCTTCTTAGGATATTTCTTCTTTTTATCCCAAGGCTTGTTCTTATTTGGGAATCTTGAAGCTATATGTCCCTTTTCATGACATTCATAGCATATGATGTCCTTGAAATTTGCTTGCTTTGACCCCTTTGGTCTTGTGTCGATGTTGACACCCTTCTTGTGCAACTTACGAAGAAGCTTTTTGGTGTTCTTTACAAGAAGGACTAGATCCTCATCAGAGGAGCCATCGATTGAATCACCTTTGGAGTTGGCTTTAAATGCCAAGTTCTTCTTTTTAGTCGGTGATGATTCGGCCGTCTCCTTCTTCTCCTTCCGATGCATCTCATGGGTGATGAGGTTCCCATAGAGATCGGTAGGTGTGGTGGATGATAAGTCGGAGTTGGTGAGGACCATGACAAGAGTGTCGAAACAATCTAGAAGAGCCCTAAGCATTTTTCTTACAATTTCAATGTTAGTAAAAACAACTCTAGGTCTTTTGAGCTCATTCACAATGTTGTTCAACCGAGTGAACCTGGAATCCACGGACTCGGTTGGTGAGATGGTGAATATCTCATATCTTTGCCTAACCATGAGCAACTTTGCCTCCTTGACCCTAGTGGTGCCCTCATATATCTCTTCGAGGGTGGTCCAAACTTTGTGAGCGGTGATAAGGTTGCTCACGTGGTTGAACTCATTTTGGGACAAACCGGCAAAGAAAACATTTTTGGCATGGGCATTTAAGTGGAGTTTTCTCTTATCTTCATTGGAGTGACTTGTCAGATCAACCGGAGGAGTAAACTCAATTTTAACAATGTCCCAAACATCAAGCCCCATGGCCTCTAGAAAAACCATCATGCGCACTTTCCAATAGGGATAGTTAGTCCCGTCAAAGATAGGCACACGTCCGATGTGACCAAGATGAAAACCCTCATTTGAAGCCATCCTCTCTCTAGGCGGCGAAGCCTGTAGTAGCGAGGATGCCGACTAGAGGGGGGTAAACAGGATGCTTTAAAACTTTTTGAAAGAAATTTTTTTTTTGCAAATAAAGAGAATTGAAACAATATATTGCACAATTAAAATAAAAGGGGAGAGGAGAGATACAAAGATTTTTCCCGAGGTCTCAGAGACTCACTCGGTCTCCCCTAATCCTCGTTGAAGCACTCAAGTTAACGTGTCTTGCTTCAATATCCACGAAGGATATTTCTCACTATTCGTTGCTCCTTGTCTACTCCGGAAAGGTGAGCATCGATGCCTTTTACAATCACGCCGAGTCTCTCCGACAATCTTCGAACATGAGAGATCAATGGCCACGCCACCAAACTGTCTAGGTGAGGGCGTTCACCAAGAGTAATAAGCTGCAAGGTCTTATCTAGACCTCCAACAAGCACCGAGAAACTCTAATTATGCAAATGATGCGAACAGAACACCCGGTGGATCACAAAACTCACGACTTGATCAAAAGATTAATATTTTTATCTCTAAAACAAATGCTCAAGTGTAAATGAGAGAAGGAGGCTGCTTGGTGTAAGAAACATCTGCTCGAAACGCCTATTTATAGCCCAAATGAACAAAAGAACCGTTGTACTCGAGCTGAAAAGTGACAGTGCATGCTGACAATCAACATAACATGTTGACAGTTAGCATAGGCCACGATTAGTAAGAAGCAAATCTCGGAGAAAACTCAGCTAGCTGTTGTGGTCGAAAAAGGAAACAAATTAGCACATATTTGAACAGTCAACAACACATGCTGACAGTCAGCATCCACAACCACAGCTCGACAAAAATCATGGCTAAAACTTAGCTAGTTGTTTGTGGTCGCATATGTAAAGAAGTTGCTCATGCTGACAGTCTGCATCACGTGGTGACAGTTATCATCGACCACAAAAACGACCAGTTAAAACAAACTCAAAACAAAACATATGAGGTTGAAACTCATGCTGACAGTCAGCAACACATGCTGACAGTCAGCGTAAGTCAAAAAATTTGAGCTCAAAAGACATGCTCTCTGGACAAATGTAAGCAACTAAAACTGACAATTCATGCTGACAATCAGTATAGGATGCTGACAGTCAACGTGGATAAAAATAGTCATAACTTTTGATCTAGAGGTCTGATTTAAGTGTTTTATAGCTCGTTTGAAGGATAATTTAAAGGGATATATTTTTTTCAACAGAAGAAAAACCCAGATCAGCGTAGTTCTTTCTAGAAAATGCAAAAACACTTCAACTGCCAAAAATTCATCTGAAAAACAAAACCAAATCCAACTAAAGAAAATGAAATGCAATGACCTAATAGTTTCTCGGTTTATGCTAGAAATGTAGAGAGAATTTGTAACCCCTCTTTATAGTACAGTTTAAACTATAAACAAATTTCTAAACCGATCAAACTCCAAAACACCATGATCGGTAAAACTAGTCTCATTTTACCTCAAGCCCTTTGCATCTTGGATCTCGCAACTTGTGTTTCATCTTTATCTTTGAGTTCACTTGAGTTCCTATCTTGATCATCTTGCATCTCTTTCCCAAAAGAACTATGTATCTAAATAGCTCAAAAATACAATTAGTCTGAAACGCTTATTTTCATTAATCATCAAAATCAGGCATAATGGCCTAGATGCAGCAATCTCCCCATTTTTGATGATTGATGACAACAAGTGTTCGATAATAATAAAACAAACAACTCCCCTGAGTGTATGCATGAGATCGCAAGAATATCAAAAATCAATGAGAAATCCAGATCATATGACAAGTTCAGATCATACACAATAAGGATCAATTAACGTTAAATTATAATAAAGACCAAATCATCACATATATATATAAAAACATGGTCAAACATCCATACAGAAAAACATAAATGTCATACAAAATTCTCCCCCTTTGTCATCTAGCACAAAATGGCGAGAGTCGACTCAGACAAAAACAGCCTAAAGGTAATCACCAGAAGAAAATCCTAGGACTACTGTATGTCCTGAGCCCGCAGGAGATCCAGTTGGGTCGACGGCTGGGGAAGCTGGTGCAGCTGGGGCTGGAGCAGCACCGGAGGCTGAGCCAAGCGAGGAAGCAGTTGGGCGGGCCCTCTTGCGAGGGACAGCAGTAGATGATGAAGGAAACTGGCTCAAAATCTGCTCCTGCTGAGCCTGAAGGTGAACCAGGATCTGGTGATGCTCCTCGTGGGTGCGCAGAATCTGCCGCTGAGTTTGGAGCAAACTATCCAAGGAGTACTGGAGCTGACCAAAAGAGGATGACCCGATGCTCATATCGCTTGTAGGTGCCTGATCAGCTGCCTGACCTGGAGCCTCATCTCCTAACTCACCAGCAGTAGCATCATCAAAAGCGGGAGAGGCAGGCCCAGGTGCAGCAGTAGGGCGAGCACCAAGACTGCGATCAGCCTGACCCGGTGGGTAGAAGACCATAGGGGGGTGAGGCTAAGGAAGCTCAGTGTCAACAGCCCTGATGTGAAGAAGCAGCGCCATGATGTATAGACCATAGATCAGATGACGAAGCGGAGCGACAAGAACGTGCTGAATCTCACTAATGAGGAGATCAGCGATATCAAACAGCTCCTCCTGGAAGATGGAAATCAAAACATGAAGGGCGAGATAAGTGACTCGTGCCCTGTCTCCAGTCATCGGGAGCAAGGTGAGACGGATGATCCTGAGGGCAAGGTCAACATCGCGGCGCAGGCCAGCAATGTGACAGAGCTGGAAGGGACCAGAATAGAGCATGGCGACCTCGTGATGCTCAAGATCAGGAAGTGTGTGGAGCTCATGGCCAGAAGTAGGACGAATGAGACCAAGAGCGGCCTTAAACTGCTCCTTCCTGACAGTGTGGACCTGGAGTCCTATCATGAAGGTCAGTGAGTCGCGTTGGGGAGAGACGAAGACAGTAGCATAGAACTGGCGAATGGGCTCATCAGCCCAGTGGAGAGAGGAGTCAGAGATGAGGTCTCTAATCCCAACAGAAGCGAAGGAGTCCACCAGGGAGACGATGCCTGTGCGAGAGGCAATCGTGGACCAAGAGAGGGAGTGGTGAACAAAGATCAGGACCCTGCAGTAGATGCTGGTCCACAGATCAAGGTGGAGGTTAGTGTAGAAGGTGAGGACGCTGCAAGAGTCACGACCAGTGGGACGCGGCAGCAGATACGGGTTTGTGGAGCGAAGCGTGCGAAGGCGACTCGCGTGCCACCAGGAATAATCCACCGGGATACGCTTGGGTGGAGGCGAAGAATGGGACTCAGATGGTTGACCCATTGAACGACTACTGTTTGCAGCGTTCATCCGACGGGCAACGCGTTGAGACGAGGATGGCTGATCAGACATGATGCAAAAGCAAAATAGTGGGAAGAATAACCTCTGTGGAGAATCAGCCAAGAGAAGCCGATGAACGTCGAAGCAACAATGACAGTCAACGAGCAGAGCCGGTGAGAACGGCGGGTGAGAAGAGGCATGGCACGGCTAGGTGTTGCTCACCGAGGAGGCCCACGACGAAGTAGCGTACGGTGTGGTCGCTCTCGGCGAGACTCAGCACGGCGGCAAGACACGGCGAGATGTGGTGCGGCGGCACACGGCGAGATGTGGTCGTGGCGACCGGGGACGTCAAGGCACAGCACGGCGGCGAGGTGAGGCACGGTGTGAGGAGGTGCGGTGGTGAGAGGAGGTGTGGCGACGGTGCGGCGGCGAGAGTAGGCAAAGAGACATGGGAAAAGAAATAGGGTTTACAGTTTTGGATACATAAACTGACAGTCAGTGTAATATACTAACAGTTAGCTCAAAAAACCAGTGTTTTGAAACTGACAATCAATGTGAAGCACTGACAATCAGCACATAGACCTGGGTTTTGAAACTGACAGTCAGTGAGGGTCACCAATTTGACCAATGGCTACGACCAAATGCTGAAGCATATCACTGACAGTTAGTGTATGAAGCTGACTGTCAGCATGGTCAATGACTTTGACCAGAGGCTATGACCAGGCTCCTAGACAAAGAACTCACAGTCAGTTTGTGATGCTGACTGTTAGCAAGGACAACCACTTCGACCAGGCAGCAAATTTCGACTAGAGAGGAAATAAATATATTTTAATACTTTTAAAATATCAACTAGCATTCGAAATATCAATTATATTTAATTCACCTCTGAGAAAGCAAAATCTTGGCTCATCTAGGGGTTTAGTGAAAATATCTGCTAGTTGCAACTCAGCTCTGATATAACTTACTGTTGGGGGAAATCTCCGCGGTGCTGAGTCCAGGTAAGTCGTGTCACATTTGCCCGGGGACGTAGCCACCGGGCTCTCCCCGGGCGCCGCCTTTTGGCCCCTGGGACAGGGCCTCTGGTGCCCTCCCGGGCGCCGCCATTGGCCCAGGGACGTGGCCTCTGGCCCCTCCCCGGGCGCCGCCATTTTGGCCCCCGGGACATGGCCTCCGGTGCCCTCCCAGGCGCCGCCATTTGCCCGGGGACGTGGTCTCCGACCATTTCCCGGGCGCCGCCTTTTGGCCCCTGGGACATGGCCTCCGACGCCGTCCCGGGCGCCGCCATTGGCCCGGGGACGTCGCCTCCGGGCTCTCCCCGGGCGCCGCCATTTGGCCCCCGGGACGTGGCCTCTGGTGCCCTCCCGGGCGCCGCCATTTGGCCAACGGGACGTGGCCTTTGATGCCCTCCCGGGGGCCGCCATTTTGGCCCCCCGGGACGTGGCCTCCGGTGCCCTCCCGGGCGCCACCATTTGCCCGGGGATGTGGCCTTCGGCCCCTCCCCGGGCGCCGCCTTTCGGCCCCCGGGACATGGCCTCCGGCGCCGTCCCGGGCGCCGCCATCGGCCCGGGGACGTGGCCTCCGGCCCCTCCCCGGGCACCGCCTTTTGGCCCCCGGGACATGGCCTCCGGCGCCTTCCCGGGCCTCATCGCCCTCCTAAAGGTAAAGTCTCGAATTGTTTGTCACGTGCAGGTCACGCGAGGAGCGCCTCGGGAATTAGCGACCACCTGTTAAGCATCCAAGGCATTTGACCGGGAGAAGGACGGTCCTACACTTTAATCCGACGGTGGCTTCCGGGGTAGTTTAGGCTTTTTGCTTCTTTTGGGGCTATGAATAGCCCTTGTACCCCTCTGTTGCAAGGGATCGGATCACTTTTATTGGAATAGCTAAACTCACAGGCGTGCTCCGGAAGCCTCTCCCCCGGAGAGCGCCTCCCCAGCCGGCTCCGGTCGGGAGCGCGTCGACAGGACTAGGGCCCCCACCAGGACCCAAACTTGTATAAATCCTCGTGTCATTTCTTGTGCTTGTCCGGCGGGGGAGGACCGGTCATCCGGTCAACCCGCGCCGCGTATTCTTCGCTAGGATCATTCTCAAAACCTGCCGGGGTATTCGCAATACCACGACAGTTGGCGCCGTCCGTGGGGACCCGTGACAAGACGCCATGGCTCCCCCAAGAACAAGGGCTCGCACCCTTCTCGGTGACGCCGGTCTCGGAGACCCTGCGCCGCCCTTCCGGGACACCGCTGTCCCGGCGCTTCCGCCCGGAGGCGGCCTGGCCCAGGTACCGCCTCCTTCCCTTCCTCTTAACTTAGGTTCTTCCACCTCCAGGTCGTTCTCGGTGACCGCGGGGACCTCGGCCGGGACCAGTCTCCCCCCGACGGCTCCCCGGGACGCCCTGCTCTATTGGCGCGGACTCCGGCCCCCACATTTGCGTCGCACCCGTACTCGGGGACTATGCCCCCGTTTATGGGTTACCCGGCGGCCCCTCCGGTCTCCGGGGGTCTGTCCGCCCCGTATGATCCTGCCAGGGGGTTCCCTTCCCCCGCGGGATATACGTCCGGACCCTTCCCGGCACCCGGGCCCATCCCTGTGCCGGGGGGCTACTTCATGCCAGGGCCCCTCGTGGCACCAGGGGGTTACCCTGTCCCAGGCCTATTCTCGGGGCCGGAAGCCCACTTCATGCCGGGGGTTTTCCCTACGCCGGGAGCCAGTCCCGCCCCCCGCGTCGCGTTTATGGCACCGGGGGCGGTCGATAGAGCAGCTCCCGTGCCTCAGCGGACTTCCCCCCGCACGGGTTCCCTGGTTCCGGACGTCGCCGCGGGGGCTCCCTCCTCGCCGGCTCCGGATGTTACAGGGGCTTCCCCCTTTCCGGTTCCGGTCGTTGCCACTGGGGCCCCCTCCACTTCGGTTCCAAGCGTCGCCGTGGGCGCCCCCTCCCCGGTTCCGGATAATACAGGGGCTTCCCCCTTCCCGGTCCCGGGGGTCGTCACAGGGGGCTCCCCCCAATCGGCTCCAGAAGCCTCCGGGCCGGTAGCTACAGTGCATGAGCTCCCTCCCCCGGCAGGACAGGTCCGTTTTGCCCGGGGGGTCGAGCGAATGCATTCACCAGAGCGCGGGGAAGAACTTCCCCCCGGCCGCGGGGGCGGGGGGCCTCGCTCTCGCACCAGTCAGGGGAAGAGACCCGCTGAAGAGCCAACCTCTCCGGCGGAGAGCCCGGACGTCCGGGAACTCAGTCCCGGTCCGGAGGAGAAGCGTCGCCACCGCCACTCTAGCGGACCTCTCGGACCGCTTCCGGACTCAGACAACGTAGGTCCCTTGAAAGAAGACAGCGACTGGGGCTCTCCCCGGGAGGTGCAGGTGGCTAACTAGCCCCTGTGCCGAAGACTTCGCAGCATCCGGTGGCCGCGGCCCTACCACCCTCCGCACATCGAGCACTATAACGGTGAGGCAGATCCTTACGAGTTTGTGCAGGTCTACTCCACTGCCATCTCTGCGGCCGGGGGGGACGAGACGGTACAGTGCAATGTCTTCCCCCTCTACCTCTCCGACATTGCCCGCTCCTGGTTCTACAACCTGAAGGCGGGCTCCATCAAGTCTTTCTTGCAGCTCAAGCGGGAGTTCTGTGTCAACTTCCAGGGGAACTACGTGCGTCCCCTGGACTCCTCGCAGCTGTACACTGTCCGGCAGAGGACTGGGGAAACCATCAGAAGCTTCTTCAAGTGCTTTGCTCAGGTGAAGAGCAAAGTGGCCCACATCCCCGACTCTACGGTCATCGAAGCCTACAAAAGCGGCAACCTTCCGGGGGAGCTCCACCGAAGGCTCTCCCGGAGCAGCCCCTCTTCCTCTGACGAGCTCTTCAACGTACTCGAAAAGTACGCCCGGGCGGAGGAAGATGACATCTGGAAGAAGACCCAGGGGGCTCCCGCCCCCCGCCGACCGGGGGGCCAGGGATCCCCTCAAGCGCCCTAGGCAGGGGGGGCGTAACGTGCCACGGCCTCGGGACACCTTTGTCCTCAAGGGCAGAGGCGGCTCGCGCGACCCCCCACGGGGCAACCGCCCCTTCCCCAAACCAAAGGGCCATGGGGGAGACAGTCTTCGTGCAGCAGGGAGGGCCCCACGGGGAGAAGGCGGGAAGGACCGTGGTGCAGCTTCCACAGGTCCAGTACCCACGCTACCCGAGACTGTAGCCTGCTGCTGCAGCACTTCGCGAACTTCCTCGACCAGCGCGGGCAGGGGGGGGACTCCGGCCTCCTTGCTCCCTCGGCCAGCTGTTCTGGCCCTTCCCGCTCCCGCGGGGGGTGAGCAGGTGCAGGAGGGGGAGCCTTCAGAAGCTCTCCCCTTTCAAACATCGCAACGGCACATCAACGTCATCGTGGGAGGATCCTCCTCCGGGCGGGACTCTAAGCGCCAGCGTAAGGAGTACGCGCGCGAGGTCAAGGTTGTGGGGGTGCTACACGCGTCCCCGCCACCTAAGTGGTCGGACGTCCCCCTCACCTTCACGGCGGAAGACGCGTGAGGGGTTCGCTTCCCCCATGACGACGTGCTTATTGTCTCCGCGACCATCTACAACTGTCACCTGGCCCGCATCCTCGTGGACGGTGGCAGCTCCACTGACGTCCTATTCCTGAAGGCCTTCAAAGAAATGCAGGTGGATGAGAAGCTCCTACGGCGCGCGTCCCGGCCCTTGCAAGGTTTTGTCCCGGGGAAGGTGATCCACCCCGTGGGCAAGGTAGATCTTCCTATGACATTCGGCACCCCGGAGAACTACTGGACCGAGCTGGTCCGCTTCGACGTAGTGGACCTCCCCTCCTCCTACAATGCGATAATGGGTAGGACCACAATCAACCGGCTGGGGGCTGCCACCCATCAAAACTACCTCTGCATGAAGATCCCCGGGCGCACGGTGTGATCAACATCTGGGGAGACCAAGACATGGCCCGTGCTCTATACGAGCGCGCTGCGGCCACAATCGGAAGCGTCAACCTCATAAAGGTGCCTGGGGGGGAAGCCTCTCCCCCGGAACTAGAAGTCGCTGCACCACCACCCGGGGGGCCCCTCCTCAAGCCGCGTCCGGAAGGGGGCCTCCGGAAGGTCCCGCTGTCCCTGAGCGACGAAGTCAAAACCGTTCGGATCGGGGGGGAGCTCCCTGAGGAGCATGCAGCACAACTTGTGGCCTTTCTGCGCGAAAACTTTGATGTTTTTGCGCGGAAGCCTTCAAACATGCGGGGCGTCGCCCGGAGGTCATTGAGCACAAGCTCGCAGTGGCCCCCATCACCCCCCGGTCAAACAGAAGCTGCGGAAACTCTCCCCCGAGCGCCAAGAAGCAATCAAGGTGGAGATCACCCGGCTCCGAGAGGCGGGGTTTATTCGGGAGGTCCTGCACCCCGAGTGGCTCGCGAACCCCGTCCTCGTCAAGAAATCAACCGGCAGGTGGCGGATGTGCGTGGACTTCACTGACCTTAACCGCGCCTGTCCCAAAGACAATTTCCCGCTCCCGTGGATTGATCAGCTCGTCGACTCCACTGCGGGGTGCGAGCTCATGAGCTTCCTAGATGCCTACTCGGGCTACCATCAAGTCCGGATGGCGGAAGGGGACGAGGAAAAGACGAGTTTCATAACTCCTCTCGGAACCTTCTGCTACGTCCATATGCCCTTCGGGGTCAAGAACGCGGGGGCGACCTTCCAGCGCCTCATGACGCTGGTTTTCAAAGATCAAGTTGGCCGCAACGTCGAGGTCTACGTAGACGACGCGGTCGTCAAGAGTCCCCGCGCAACCTCCCACATCGACGACCTGGCCGAAACCTTCCGCAACCTCCGCGCGTTCGGGCTCAAACTCAACCCGGAGAAGTGTGCCTTCGGGGTGCGCGGGGGGAAGCTCCTAGGTTTCCTCGTGTCCCAGCAGGGCATTGAGGCAAACCCCGAGAAGATCCGGGCTTTCCTAGATATGCCCCCGCCGCACTCAGTCAAGGATGTCCAGCGGCTCTCCGGCCGCCTAGCCGCGCTAAGCCGCTTTGTCTCCCGGTCGGGGGAGTGGGGCCTCCAGTTCTTCAAAATCCTCCGAGGGCTCGAGGGGTTCCTCTGGACCCCCGAGGCCCAGGTGGTGTTCGACAACCTCAAGAAGTACCTCACGAGCCCTCCGATTCTAGTGAGTCCGTTTACGGAAGAGCCCTTGCTCCTCTACCTCGCCGCGACCCCCGTCGCCGTCAGCGCGGTCTTGGTGAAGGAGCAAGGGGGGCAGTAGCGTCCCGTGTACTACGTGAGTGAGGCCCTCCAAGGGGCCAAAACTCGGTACACGGAGATGGAGAAAATCTGCTACGCCCTCCTCATGGCATCCCGTAAGCTTCGGCATTACTTCCTGGGGCACCCCATCACCGTCCCGTCGTCCCTCCCCCTCGGGGAGTTACTGCGGAACAAAGAAGCCACCGGCCGGATCGGGAAGTGGGGGGCCGAGCTCACCCCCTTCCCCCTGTCCCTTACCGGCCACTCCGCCATCAAGTCGCAGGTCCTCGCCGACTTCGTCGCAAAGTGGACTCCCACCTCTGGGTCCAGGGACGAAGATCTCCCTGTGCCGCCCCGACGCAGTGATCATTGGACCCTCATGTTCGATGGGTCGCTGTGTCTCGCCGAGGCTGGTGCGGGAGTAGTCCTCCGGAGCCCCGAGGGGAAGGAACTCGAGTACGCCGCGCGGCTCGAGTTCCCCGCAACCAACAACGTCGCCGAATATGAGGCTTTGCTCCTCGGGATGCGCATCGCGCGCTCCCTGGGGATCCGGCACCTCCTAGTCAAGGGAGATTCTCAGCTCGTAGTTTGCCAAATGGACAAGTCTTACCTGTGCCATGACGCAAACTTAAGTCTTTATTTGCAGGAAGTGCGAAAGATGGAGAGGCATTTCGACGGCCTCGAGGCCCGGCATATCCCGCGGAGGGACAATGACTGGGCTGATGCCCTGGCCCGGGCGGCGAGCGCCCGGGAATCGCTCCACAAGGGGGCTTTTCAGGAAATCATCACGAAGCCCTCGGTGGCCTCCCTGGACACGGGCGACGAGCCTCATGTCCCGGAGGTCGCCGAGATCATCCGAACTCCGTCTTGGATGGACCCCCTCATCTCCATCATCAAGGGGGAGGGGGACCCTCCTAGTGAGACCGAGGCTAAACGCCTTCGGGCTAAATCCCGGGCATACCTCCTGCTGGAGGGAGGCTCTACAAGCGGGGGGCTTCCGCCCTCCTGCGCTGCGTCCCCCGGCCGGAGGGACTTCAACTTCTCGAAGACATCCACGCAGGGAGCTGTGGTTCTCACCTAGCCCCGCGTGCCATCGCGGCCAAGGCCCTCCAACAGGGCTTCTACTGGCCCACGGTCATGCGCGACGCGCGGGACCTTGTCTCCGCGTGCGAGGCATGCCAGAAGATGGCCAAGGGCTCGAACCTCCCCCCTCTAGCGCTGCGGACGATCCCCATCACTTGGCCCTTCGTGCGCTGGGGATGGACCTTTTAGAGCCCTTCCCCCCAGCGCCCGGAGCATACAAGTATGCGGTAGTCGCGGTCGACTATTTTACAAAGTGGGTTGAGGCGGAGCCTTTGGCCAGCATCACGTCCCGGGCCGTCCAGCGGTTTTTCTAGAAAAACGTCGTATGTCGTTTTGGTGTCCCCCGGGAAATCACCGTAGACAACGGGACCCAATTCGACTCGGCTTATTTCCGGGAATTATGCGAAGGCCTGGGGCTCGTCATCCACTTCGCCTCAGTGGCCCATCCCCGGAGCAATGGGGCTGTCGAGAGGGTCAACGGCGTGATCCTACAGGGGTTGCACCTGAGACTCGAGCAAACCGCTTCTAAGCGGGGTGCATGGGCAGAGGAGCTCCCCAGCATCCTCTGCTCCATGCGAACGACCCCGTCCCGGGCGACGGGGCGTACTCCCTTCTCCCTGGTCTACGGGGCGGAGGCAGTCCTCCCCCCGGAAATCAGCCTCCGGTCGCTGTGGGTCGAGCTCCTGGAGGGAGCCACGCCAGCAGCGTACCAGGCCAACGAGGCCAACCAGCGCCTGGAGATCGACCTCATGGAGGAGGAACGCGACCGAGCTCTCCTCCGCCACGCCATCTACGAGCAAGAAATGGCGCGCGCGTACAATCAGCGCGTGCGCGAGAGGGCTTTCCGCCTTGGGGACCTTGTCCTCAAGCGCGTGATGGACCCCCAGGCCCAGGGTAAGCTCTCCCCTAAGTGGGAGGGCCCCTGCAAGATCTCCGCGGTCCTGGGCTTGGGGGCCTACAAGCTCTCCAACCTTCAAGAGCAAGAGCTGAAGCACACGTGGAACTTGCGTTTACTTCGCAAGTTCTATGTTTAGCCTTACGGGCCTGTCCCCTCCCCCGGAGTGTTCACGCCGGAGGGGGAGGAGGGACACTGTATTTTCCTCCCCTTTTGCGACTTCGCAGGGAGAGGCCCTGTACTTTATTTTATTAGCAATACATAGGTCTTGCTTTTCAAACTCCCATTGCAGGTCTTTCTCATTACCGCCCCTAGCGGCGATGCCCTCCCCGCGAGGATGCCCTCCCCGCAAGGACGCCCCTCCCCGCAAGGACGCCCTCCCAGTGAGGATGCCCTCCCTGTGAGGATGCCCTCCCCGTGAGGATGCCCTCTCCGCGAGGAAGTGGGCCAGGCCCAGCAAGTCCCTCCTGTAGGGCGGCTTATGATCAGCCCTCGTGGACTGAGGGTGTAAGCGGCAACCCGGTCACAGTGGCCGCGGTAACGAGTCACTTTGGGAGACTAGTCCCCTGCCCAAACACTCAAGACCCGTCTTCGGGCACTTCCTCCTCCGGGAGTAGACGCTCTCCCCAGTGGGACGTCTAATGGCCTTCCTGGATCTATATTCCTCCTACGGGAGTCGACGTTCGACGCTCTCCCCAGTGGGATGTCTAATGGCATTATTGGATATTTGGTCCCCGACGACCTTATTCCCGGCTCCCCGTTCTCACGGCGACCTTATTCCTGGCTCCCCGTTCTCACGGCGACCGGATGAATGCCTACCGGTGACCTTATTCCCGGCTCCCCGTTCTCACGGTGACCTTATTCTCGGCTCCCCGTTCTCACGGCGACCGGATGAATGCCTCCGGAGACCCTATTCCCGGCTCCCCGTTTTCACGGCGACCGGATGATTGTCTCCAGGAGAAGTCGCGGATTTCTCGGACATTTTCCTTCCCAGAGACCCCATTCCCGACTCCCCGTTCTCACGGCGACCGGGCGATTGTCTCCTAGGAAGCTCGCCTCCGGAAATCTCATCAGGTTTTCTTGGACGTTTCTTCCACATGAGGCCTTATTCCCGGCTCCCCGTTCTCACAGCGACCGGACAATTCTCTCCCGGAAGGTCCTTTCCTTGGAAACCTCATTTTAAAATTTTCTAATAAAAATTCCTATGCTACAGGTTTTCACCCTGGGGGTCTTGTTACCCCCACAGCGCGCGAAGCTACCCTCCGGCCCGCTGTGGGCGGGGGGGATAAGGAACCCCCGGGTGCGGGTGACAACGCCCACGAGCAAACTTAGCTCATTCTTGTTAAGATGAGTCGTCCGGACCATCCAAGAAGAAAGAATAAAAAGACAACAAAAGCGGCAACAGCTTTATTCATCATGAAACCCGGAGGACATCTTCCCCCTCCAGTGGGCTTCGGAAACGGTACAACCTGGGTTCTAACCCGGGGGATTCTCTACATCCTAAGGCACCTACGCCTAATACTCTCGGAGGCTCTCCGCTAGCTCCCGGGTCAAGTCCCGGTACAATGATCGCACGCGGCACTGAGCATCCCGGAGCACATCTTCAGGCCAGAACTCGTATCCAGCCGGTGGGAGTATCCGGAGGGGAGGTATCATCCGGAACCCCGGCCGCGGAGGGGACAATTCGGCGCGATGATTGTCAAAGTTGTCCAAGTGCCACTCCGGAGGCCACCTCAACCGGATCGGCTCCCGGACGGTGTCCCCGCCGCGCTTCCCGGAGACAAGGCTTAGCAAGATTAAAGCAGCTTGGGCCTCCCCCGGGGAGCCCCTCCCGGACCTTCGCCCGGGAGCAACCTCCCGGGAACCCTGGTAACAATGCATTCAATTCAAGGACTTAGAAAAAATTCTAACTTCATTGCATTCAAAATGTTTTTGTACAAGTGTCCGGGGCTTCTTCTAAGAAGCTACGGGGATCAAAAGTCCTAAGAAAGTAAAGGGTCCTATCTAAAGACCCGGGGGGGAGGCTCATACTCTTTCATTGGCGTCCTCCCCCCGGGGGGTTTCCTCCGAAACCGGGGCTGGGGTGTCCCCCGCCGGAGGCGCCGGAGCCGGGAATCTCGCCCGGATGATCCGATCGTAGAATCCTCCGGCAAACTGCTCGACCTCCCGGCGCGAGGGCTCGAAGGAGTCTGGGAAGCTTCGGGGGATGCGGCCCCCGATGGCCCGGGCGCCGACCCCCCGGAACTCGACGAGCCCCGCAGCAGCCGCGATGATGGGGATCGCCCAGCCCCGCGCCCGAGCGTCGGCAGCCTCCGGAATGGCGGAGACCTGTGCGTTAAGAAAACGCACAGCCTCCGCGAGGGTCGCCGGCGGCACCTCCTTGCTCCCAGAGCCTAGGCTTACGCCAAGGCTCTCGAGGGCCGAACGGACGGAGCGGCCCGCGTCCGCCACCGCCCGAACGCTCGAGCCCTCGAGCTCCCGGAGCGCCTCCTCCCTCGCCTTGGCCTCCTCCCGGAGGCGGCCGTTGACGGCCTCAGAAATGTGAACCTGGGCCCGGACGCGGGACAGTTCCGCGAGGGCTTCATCGCGTTCCCGGAGGGCCTCCTCACGCTGCCCTATGGAGGCCACGGCCTGGCCGTCCGCTTCCTTAAGCAGCCGGGCGAACCGCTGCTCAAGGCCCCAGGTAACAGTTGCCACCTACAAAATATAGAGTTAGAAAAATCTCAAGTGTAGGAAATAAATGAAGACGTCATCGATTCGGGTTACCTGGGCCCCGAGGGACTGAAGCCCCTCGAAACGCTCATGGAGCGTCCCTTCCGCGACGAAGGCCTGCACCTTCCGGGTGTACAGGCCCTCCACGTAGCGGGCGACTTCCCCCCCGGGAAGTAGAGGGGCCTCTCGCACGGCGCCGGCGTTGTGGGACCCTCATTTGAGGAATCCCGTGGCAACCGCCCAGGTGGATTGCACACAGGTTGGACCATTACAAAACTCACAACAAGCGGAAAGCAGTTATTGCATAAAACATAATTAAACAGGTACGAGGTCACAAGGACCAATATTACATTAACATAGCGCCCAAAATGACGCTACTTAGAGTTGCTACGAAAATAACAGGTTTATCCATACAAGAGTCGGCATCAAGATACCAAACACACAAAACAAAGCAGACAGCAACAACAAAGATCTTCACTTCTGGCAGCAACGGTTCTGGTAGGGCTTCCTCCACATCGGACTCAACTCGGCGCGAGACCCTCCTAGAACTCCGAATCATCTGGGGCGTTCCCATCCTCTGCTTCATCTTCATAACCAAACGAATCGGGATCAGCGAATCCCTCTTCTGATTTGTTTGAAAAGGCAAGGGTGAGCATGCTTTGACACAATGCTCAGCAAGTCGTTTATTTACAAATGCAATTATATAGATGAGGAGTGATCAAGAAAAGGGGTTAAGTCTTATAATCATAAATGGTATAGATTTCAATCCTTTAATCTTTCAAATAAGGGTTTTGTTTTCAACAGCGGGGTTTTTGAAAACCTTATAATAGACTTTAAGAAAACATTGTGAATGGCGATCCTCCGTGATCCACCATTTGAATTAACCATATTATGAAAACTTTTCCCAAATATTACTTGTGTTGAACCACATGGACAAATCCACTGTCACGCCCCGAAATTGGGACAACGACTACTCCTGTAGAGACCTAGCCCGCTGCAGCTAGTCCCATTCTCACAAACCTTTGACTTCCCAGGATGAGTCAAACACAGGAGTATATTACATTGCAAGAGAGTACTAACAAAATATTAAGCACTGTGGCCTACTGGCCTTAATATTACATAAAGAGGATTACAATGCCTACAAGGCATTCAGGGTTTAGCAAAATATTTAACTACACAGCAGAAGATAGGTGACCCTCCCACAAAAGAAGTTGACGGCAGAACAACACACTTCAGGGTTCTGGCGGAACTCATTCTCCTCCTTCTGGATCCAAGAAGTACTCCATGCCATCATCTTGATCAAGGTAGGCTCCATCTATTGAGTTGAATGTTGCAAGGGTGAGCACTTACGTACTCAGCAAGTTATAGGTAAGAGTAGATACATATAGTAGTGATGATATGAACCTAGACTAGTCAAGAATTATGGATATTTGTAAAATAATCTTTTTCTTTCTCATCTCATCTTATTTCAGCTCATGGCAGCACTTTTCATAAAGTAACATCATCATTCATGTTCACTAGATTATAGCACTACCGCGACACGTCGACACACGACAGCCCACGGCAGCACTCCTTATCATGACAACACATGTCATTTGGGTAATCTTGATTAAACATATTTTATTTAGAAAATAGTACTTGTGTCACACCCCGTGGATTTAATTCACCGCAGCAGACTCCTATAAACCCGGGAGCTCGGAGTATTCGAATACGTTTTTAACTCTGCAGAGAGGTACCAATTTACCCGCAAGATATTCCACTTTCATACCTTTCCTATCATAACAAAATGATTGGACCACTGACTCACTTCATATTGTGAGCGGCAAGGTGGAAATAACAAGAACTTTTGTTATGTTTTACTCACAATTCACCCCCGACCCTGTGGCTCTCAGCGAGACACAGTTGTGGCAGGTTGTATCCAAACCTCCACCCCTCTGCTTATTCCCATTACTGGGTCAGCGTGCTTGATCACCTTCAGTTATATGTGTGGGAGCCGTGCTCCGTGTTTATCGTGCATCACTACACATCTCATGCAGGGGTTTCATGTGCGATCCACATAATTACTTGTTCAGGCCTGTCCCATACCAGGCTTGTGGTTAGCACGTTGTTCATGCCACTAGACGCACAACACAAGATTCTAGTCCTTATATGCCAGTGACCAGACCATCCACAACCCTGCACCTTCAGTGCCTGCATTCCTTCGCAGTTTAGCACCTCCAGTGCTACAGCCATCCATACCATTTTTCTAGTCACGGCTAGGGGTTTTATTTCATGAATATAGATATATATAAATACATATAATAGTTCATGGCTCAAAACTTGTTTATTTCACATTTCACAAAAAATCAGTTTAGTACTGCCAATTCATAAATCAACCATTCTCAATCTTTCACATGCAATATTGCCTATATTCAAGGTTATGTTTTAGCAACATTTAAAATATAGGTTCAAGATGACCAAGGATATGACTTGCCTTCCGCGTCGTAAGATACAGCAGTCGATGATGGGTCAACAGCAAAATCTTCAAAGTCAGCTTCTGAATCTGCTCGACGACAAACAAACACACAATGATTACTTATAATATTAAAATGTTTTATGACTTATATGCAGAAATGCTCAACAAGCATGATTGAACTATACTGGAGATAATTTGAACTACAAACTGAATTGAGTCGAGATTCTAGGGTTTCAAGGAATTTGGGCTAAGGATGGTGATTAGATAATCTTAGGGTTTCAGGATTACAATAGGGATAACAATTTTCTGGCTGGTTTAATCAAAACAGCGAATGTCAACAGATCGCCATTCGGATGAAGGCTTTGACATAGCTTTAAGAAAAGCTAGAGTGCTTATTTCAAGTTGTGGTAGTAGAAGAAAATGTAGATCACAACTCTACAAATTCAGTGGACAAAGTGGTTTTCAAATTACACAACCAGAAGTGGGTAAACAAGGTCAATGCCACTGGCTGACAAGCTCTGGCATAGAGCTGACAATGCCAAAAACTAGGGCTTAGCATATGTAACACCCTGGTTTTGGGGGTGAAAAGTTTTTGCATAAAATCCTGCATGCATGTATCTCTGTAGCAGTAGCCAGATCAGCTGAACCCTAAACTCTCTCAAACCCTAAAAATCTCCAAATCTATTCTCTAGATCCAGATCAAGATCTAACCATCCAGATTTAACCTACCAGTTATTCTGAAGATAAAAGTCTTCAGGAGCCAGATGGAATTCTAACCCTAACTTCCAGTATCTAAGTCTCTTTCTGTTTTCGAAAACAGGAAATTCAGATTTACCCTAAGTACCCCAGTTTCCAGATAATTGAGTTATCATGATCTAACCCTATCCAGACTCATGTATCTTTTGGAATATGTTCCTAGGTATACCCTCAACTTACTCCAAAAAGTTGGGAGCCAGATTGTTTCATCTAAGCACTTTTTGCAGTTTAGTCCAAATTTTATTGCGAATAAGTCCTTTTCTGTTTACCTGGAAGCCTGAAAAGGCTAAAATCCACGAATCAACTCCAACCTCAGAATTTCTTCAGGGAACACCTCCCAAATACTATTTGATACAGATTTCCCTTCTGTCCAGACTTCAAAATCTCACCCCAACTACCAGAATTCGAGATCGACAAAATCCAGATCTATTTTACCCTAATTTTACCCTATTTTCGAAAATAGGTGAAATCCCTCAAACCTTATCAAATTTTCTCCAGATTTGAGCTAAATGAGTATTAATAGAAATATTATACTCATCCACCGAATCAAATTCCAAATTAAACCTCTCTAAGACTAGAATTACAAATCAGTCCAGATTTCAACTAAAACTCTTACACTTATACCCCTGGTTCGACCAAATGGGCTATTTCGACTTCGACCAGAGCAGTGCAACCGACCAGTTGCTGTTTTCGACCTCGCGCTGCTGTGTTGCTTCGACCACGACCTGGGACAGCGCACGAGCACGGGAGCTTCGACCTTGAGCACGCGCCGTTGTTTCAAGCTTCGGTCACCTCACCTCGCCAGCTGCTACAGTAGCCACGTGGTCGCCATCTTCGCCAACTGAACAGCGCCGCGTGTGTGCTCGCCATTTGCCACTGTGGATCTTCAAGGCGCGACTCACAGCCAGCTGGTTTCTCTCGTTTGCACGCCACCAGCAACGGTCGACGCAGGAGCTTTGCGCCACGTGGAGAACTCGCCGCGGCCAGCCATCAGTTCACCTTCCCATCACCTATAAAGCCTTCACGGCCGCTGAACCAAGTCGTTTCGCCGCCTGTCTTCGCTGTGAAGTCGCAATCCAGTCTTTCCTTGCCGGCTTCAACTTCCAGTGCACATCTAGCCGTTGCAGCACCTCCAGCTTGCCTATTTATACCCCCTGGGACTTAGCCTTACCGCTGGCACAGCAAAATCACCAGAAAACCAGCAGCAGCACTGTGTCTTCTTCTTCCCCGGTGAGCAGCAAAGAGGGAGCACGGTGCCAAGCTTCTCCACTACTTCATCCTTCGATCCAACACCCCCAGTGAGTTTCTCTCATCTCCCTCATGCTTCTCGAGCTTGGAATTTAGTCTAAATACCCTCAGTCGCCGGCAATTTCAGTTTTACTCCAGTAGCTCCGGCGAGCAATTAATTTCATTCCAGAATGAATTGATCTTCGAGCCAGTAGTGAAATATGCTTAGAATAGCTCACTTAAGACCCCTGAGCTACTGGTTTGAACAAATTCGTTGTAAATCAAAAACCCCCAATTTCCAGCCATGAACATGAACTTGTACTTGCTGATTTAGCTTCTCTGTTGAGAAATCTGTTAATCTAACTTCACCAATGCATTTCTAGTACCCTGAGGACCATACTCAAGCAAGGAATTGAGTTCAATCACTTTAAATCAGAAATGCCCAAAACAGATTTGAGTTCATCGTTTCTCCAGCCAGTATCTTCCAAATCCAGCCACTCCAGCTCAAACCACTTTGCCATTTAGATGTTTTGGACCATTCTGAGCAACTTTGTCTTCTATCACGACTTCTAATTCGGCCTAGATTGTGAGATATAGCTATGCCCTAGTTACTGCACTGTTTATGTTGCATGTGCTCCAGACCAGTCAACTTCCTTGCCAGTTTTCATCACTTTCCGGCCATCTCCTGCCCTAGATCCTGTTGACACATTTGTTCCTGTTACAAATGCCTAACTACCAGACAAAGTGGTGCATCATTTGGAGCCCTAGATCAAAAGATATGGCAAACCCTAGTTTCTGGCCATGTCAACTTTATGTCAAACTATGCCAGTCAGTGGCATTAGCCCTGTTCACCCACCTCTGGTCATGCAAACCAAAAATTACCATGTCAAACAGTTGCTTCACTACCTTGTGCATCATATGATTGAATAAAAACCCATTTTGGCTACTAGAAACTGTTCAAATCATGTCAATGCCATTCTTGGGCATTGTCAGCCTATGTCAGCCAATGGCATTGGGCCATTTTGACCCCTTCTGGGTATGAAAACTGAACATAACTTTGTCCCTTAGACTCCTGATGTTGTGATCTACATTTTATTCTACTGTCACAACTTGAGTTGAGCCCTCTATCATCCATCGACCCTATGTCGATGCCTTGAACCGAATGTCGACCTAAAGGCGTTCGCTGTTTTTGAGCGAACCAGCAGCAGCCTTGATATCATTCTGATATTTTGGAACATTTGGAACCTTGTAAACCCTTGACAACTAATCTTAACCTTGGTTTCCATAGTTTAACCCTAATCATTTCCCAGAACTCTCAAATCTTGTATCGCCTAAGTGTTTCTCCTTGCATTATCGCATATAGTGGAATAGTAAGAGTAGGATTGATTGTAATGCCTATTTTCTTGTTTGATCCTTGTTCAGAGCAAGAGTCCGAGTTCGAAGACTTCGTCGCAGACCCGACATCAACTGCTGTTTCTTACGACGCGGACGGCAAGTCATATTCTTGAACATCTTGAACCTATATTTTATGAATTGCTAGAATATACTTTGATTATAAAATAATAATATTGCATGAGAAAGATTGGGAATAGTTGAATTATGAAATGGCAGCATCAGGCTGATTGCCTGGGAAAGATAAACTGTTTAGCAATGAGCCATGAATTGATAAGTATATGTATATAAATCTATATTCATGAAATAAAACCCCTAGCCGTGACCAGTATTTTGGTATGGAATGGTGGTAGCACTGGAGGTGCTTGGCTGCACTGGATGTGCGGGCACTGAAGGTGCATGGATTGTGGTATGATCTGGTCACTGGCATATAAGGACCTAGAACCTTGTGTTGTGCGTCTAGTGGCATGATTAACGTGCCGACCGCAAGCCTGGTATGGGACAGGCCTGAACAAGTAGTATGTGGATCACACATGAAACCCCTATATGACAAACTCACGATTAACACGGGGTGCGCTCCAACACATATCACAGGATGTGACCATGCACGCTGACCCTGAGGGGAAGACGCCAATTAGTGGGGGTTGTGAAACCCTGCCACAACTGTGGTTTGCGTGAAGAAAACCACGGGGTCTGGGGTGAATTGTGTGTGAAACATGGCAAAAGTTCTTGTTATCTCCACCTTGCCACTCACAGTATGAAGTGAGTCAGGGGTCCAATCCTTGTGATAGGAAGGGCATGAAAGTGGATATATCTTGCGGGTAAATTGGTACCCCTCTGCAGAGTTAAAAATGTATTCGAATACTTCGTGCTCCCGAGTTTTAGGAGTATGCCGCGGTGGATTAAATCCACGGGGTGTGACACAAGTATTGTTTTATAAATTAAAATTTGTTAAGTCAAGATTACCCAAATGACATGTGTTGTCATGATAAGGGGTGCTGCCGTGGGCTGTCATGTGTTGACGTGTCGCGGTAGTACCATAATTTAGTGATCATATGATATCTAAGAGGCATGTGGATTGTGCCCTAAGTATATGAAATGCTGCCATGAGCATGAGATTTGAAAAGCTTGGAAGAAAAGTATTTATGGAAAAACCCTCTCAGCTCTTTTCCCTCAATAGCATAGGATCATGACATCCCTACTATACATATCTCTACTCTTACCTATGACTTGCTGAGTACGTAAGTGCTCACCCTTGCAACTTATCAACAATAGATGCAGTGCTACAATACCAAGACGAGGGCTTGGAAGATTTTGTGGATCCAGAAGGAAGAGAGCCAGATCTGCCAGAACCCTGAAGTGTGCTGTTCTGCTGTCAACTTCTTACGACTGTGGGGGGTTTCGCCTAGCTTCCGTCGAGTAGTTGTCTTTGTTTTAATTAGACCATTTGTGCCGTGAAGGCATTGTATTACTCTTGTTGTATCAGGCCAGCAGGCCATACTGTTTATCAATGATATTTTGTAAGTTACTCTGCTGCAATGAACTCCTGTGCTTGACTTATCCTGGGAAGTCAGTGGTGTATATGTATGAGGCCAGCTGCAGCGAGCTAGGTCTCCACGGGAGTAGTCGTGGTACCCTGTGCGGGGCGCGACAGAAAGAAAGTGGTATCAGAGCGGCATGAGAACTTGACTGTAGGACGACACCTTTCGGAATTGGCTCGCCAGGAAGGCGTAGTTTATTTAAAAATCTATTTTCTAAAAACACTATTTTTGAAAACAGGAGCCTTGTAGCTTCTAAAAGTTTTGGATTTCAAAAGTCTTACTTGGCTTTTCTAAAAATTCGGCAAGATGTCGAGAGAGCGTTCTGCTTTTATAGAGTGCCTCAGGAGTTGGGCTACGTTGCTACGGCACATAGCCTAGTTCTTTTGGTAGAACCTTGTTCGAGTAGTTAGTCGACCGTCGTGGAGGATTAGCCGGGAAAAGGGTAGTATAGATAGAGCAGGTGGATGCTCTTGCTAGCTTTTGTGCTCCGCCGTTGCCTTCGCAATGGTTAATTTGTTTACTATGGCTAGAAGCCTAAGTGTTTTGTGCATTAAATAGTTGCATTAATTTCCGCATTAGTGCCCGAGTTCTCTCTCTTAGTTAGTTAGACCTATCTGCCTTCCTTCAGAAGAATCAGTATGGTGTTCACGAAGAGAAGATCGCAAGGTAGTCAAGAGGACAGGGAGCAAGCTTCGCCCAGGGAAGACCCAGCAAGGAGAGGATCTTCATCTCAACAGAGACCCCAGGAATCAAACCTTTCTCAGGAAGATCAGCCAACCCTCCAAGAAATTCTTCTCTCCATGGAAAAGAGCAGGCAGGAGGCACAAGCTGCCCACACCCAGTTGTTGGCCCAGATCATTCAAAAGATGCCAGGAGGGACATCTGAAGGAACTGCTGTTGGAACCAGGCTATCGGATTTTCAGAAGACCCGACCACCAACATTTGCTAGTGCAACTGATCCCATCGTCGCCGATGATTGGCTCAGGGACATCAAGAGGAAGTTGGATACAGTTCGTTGTAACGACCGAGAGAAAGTTTTATTCGGATCACACCAACTTACAGGAGCAGCAGCCGCATGGTGGATAAACTATCAAGAGGCTCACCCTGACAAGGATAACATATCCTGGACGGAATTTAAAGAACAATTCCGGAAATTTCATGTACCCATCGGTGTCATAGCCGCCAAACGCCGAGAGTTCCGAAACTTGGTACAAGGGAGCCAGACCGTTACAGAATATCTGCACCGATTCAGCCATCTAGCTCGCTACGCGCAAGGAGACATCGACACAAAGGACAAAAAGATTGAGCGCTTCACCGAAGGACTTCAGCACTATCTGCAGTACCAGATTGCCTCCCACGAATTTTCAGAGTTCCAAACCTTAGTCAATCGGGTATTGAAGGTGGAAGAAAAGAGGAGCATAGGAGAAGAAAGTCGAAAAAGAAAGATGCTACAGCTAGCACGGCCGCCAGCCAACCCAACCAGGGGAAGAGTCCCAACACCTCCCAATTTCCGACCAGTCTACCAAGCACCAAGATCACCAGCAACACCGTCATGTCCAAGCTGCAAAGGAGCTCACTACCAAAGGGACTGCCCTCATGCTAGAACTCAGTGTTTTCACTGTGGGCAGTATGGACACCGCAAAGACAGCTGTCTATGGATTCAGCTCCCAACGTCAATAGCAAGATCGCAAGCTGGAACACCGACGATGACATCCAGAACCACAGCTTCACCACCATTGCAGAGCCCCAGAGGAAGTTCGCCCAACAGAGGAGGAACCATAGCGGGCCGAGAACGAGGAAGAGGAAGAGGACAGATGGGAAGCCGAGGAGGCCGATTAAACTTCACCTCTCTTCAAGAAGCAAACAACACCACCAACATTCTCCTAGGTAGATTCTTGATCCAGTCTACATCTGCTTTAATACTGTTGATCCTGGAGTTACAAATTCATTCATATCAGAGGAATACATATGGTACCTCTAGAGTACTCTATGGATATACAGACCCCAGGAGCTCAGTTGCCTGGTTATTCAGCTTGCCATCATATATAACCTTTAGAGTAGAAGGGGAAGAGTTTATGGCTAGCCTATTAGTCCTAAAACTGCAAGGCCTAGATATTATATTGGGAATGGATTGGTTATCCCAACATAAAAGTCTAGTGGATTGTGAGAGGAAAACTCTGAGCCTTGTTAGTAACCAGGGAAAGAAAGTCTTGTTTCATCTGGGCAAGTCGTCAGTCGAGAAACCATGAGGGGCTATTCAAGTACTTCAGAAGATATGCTTGGATCAATTGCCCATAGTACAGGAATACTCGGACATATTCCCAAAAGAACTCCCAGGGATGCCACCTGATAGGGAGATAAAGTTTACCATTGAGCTTAAACCAGGAGCGGCACCTATAGCTAAGAGACCATGTAGGATGCCGGTAGAAGACTTAGAAGAGTTGAAAAGTCAGCTAGAGGAGCTAGAGAGTAAAGGATTTACTGACCTAGTGCTTTACCTTGAGGAGCCCCAATACTGTTGAAGAAAAATGGAACTCTAAGAATGTGCGTGGATTACCAAGCGCTAAATGAGGTGACCATTAAGGACAAGAATCCACTCCCAAAGAATGATGAACTATTCGACCAACTTCGAGGAGCCAGAATATTCTCCAAGATAGCCCAAAAGCCGGCTATCACCAACTGGAAATCAGGAAGAAGGACATAACCAAGACTGCTTTCACTACAAGATACGGGCTATACGAGTTTACTGCAGCCTTCATGAACATCTTGAACAACACATTCATGGATCATCTCGATAAGTTGTCATTGTGCTCATAGACGACACCCTCATCTACTCCAGAAGTCCAGAGGAACATAAGCGACACTTGCACAAAGACTTGAGAAGATCAAGAGAGTGCGAGTTCTATGCCAAATCCGACAAGTGCGAATTTTTGGATGACGAAAATTGCATTTCTTGGCCATGTTTTGACAGAAAAAGGAATTTTAGTGGACTCGGCCAAGATCGCTGTGATCAAGGAATGGAAGCAACCTACCAGCGTGTCAGAGATCAGAAGCTTTTTGGGGTTAGCAGGTTACTATCAGAGATTTATTGGAGGATCTTCTCAGATTGCTAAATCCCTTACCAATCAGTTTAGGAAGGAAGTCACATTCGAATGGACCGCCAAGTGCGATGAGAGTTTCCAGAAACTTAAGGAAAAGTTAACAACCACGCCAGTCCTCACATTGCCAGATAGTAAGGATGACTTCGAAGTGTTCTGTGATGCTTTGAAGAATAAGCATAGGCTGTGTGTTGATACAAAAAGGCCAAGTGGTAGCTTATGCTTCACGACAGCTAAAGCTGCATAAGGAAAACTACCCTATTCATAACTTGGAGTTAGCAGCGGTAGTACATGCCTTGAGGATATGGCAACATTACTTACTTGGGAATAAGTGTGAAATCTACACGGATCATAAGAATTGCAAGTATATTTTCACCCAGGCAAAACGCAACATGCGCCCACATCGTTGGCTAGAGCTAATCAAGGACTATGACCTCAGCATCCTCTACCACCCAAGAAAAGCCAATGTGGTAGCAGACGCTTTGAGTAGAAAGGCCTACATTTTACAAGAAGTTGTGTTGAATAACCCACACTTACAGCAAGAATTGCAAGGACTAGAGATAGAAGTGGTACCGTCAGGGAGGTTAGCCACTCTCACAGTAATATCATGACTCAAGGAACAAATAGAGAGGGCTCAAAGGAAGATAAAGAGATCTGCAAGATCAAGAGCCGAATTAGATTAGGTAAGGCTCAGGATTTTTTCTGAGGATGAACAAGGAATTGTATGGTAACAAGGAAGGATCTGTGTACCTCAAAGCGCAGACCTCAAGGAGTTGATTCTGCATAAAGCTCATCAAACTTCATACTCAATACACCCTGGTAACATCAAGATGTATCAGGACTTGAAAACTCGATTTTGGCAGGTCGATATGAAGAAAGAAATTGCGGCATACATTATAAGAGATGACACGTGCCGTAGGATCAAGGCCGACCCTCAGAAGATAGTCTCAGATCGTGGAAGTCAATTTACATCAAAGTTTTGGGACCAACTTCATGAAACCTTGGGAACCCAGATGCAGTTCAGCACTGCATATCATCCACAGACGGGGAAACAATCTGAGAGAGAGTCAATCAGATCCTGGAAGAATTGCTAAGAGCTTGCATTTTGAATAATGGGATTTCATGGGAAAAATGCTTACCACTTACAGAATTTACCTATAACAACAGTTATCAGGCTAGTCTGTAAATGGCACCATTTGGAAGCTTTATATGAACATAAGTGCAGAACCCCATTACATTGGGATGAGTCAGGAGGAAGGAACGTATCGGACCATTCAAGATACTTAAGAGAAAGAGGAGAAGTGTCCTATAAACTGGAAGTACCATCAGAACTTGGAGGAGTACATGATGTGTTCCATGTCCCTCAACTTCGGAAATGCCTGGAAGAACCCGTGGACCGGGTAGAAACTCTTGGTATTTCATTGTAGAAGAACCTCACCTACCTTGAGCAACCACTCCGGATTGTAGCCGGAGATGAGCGTCAACTTCAAAGAAAGAAGATCAAGCTGTGCAAAGTTCAATGGAAAAAGAGGAAGTTTTGCTTCAGACCTATCCCCATCTTTTCTCTTCTCTAGGTAAATCTCGGGGCGAGATTTCTTTAAGGAGGGTAGGCTTGTAACACCCTGGTTTTGGGGGTGAAAAGTTTTTGCATAAAATCCTGCATGCATGTATCTCTGTAGCAGTAGCCAGATCAGCTGAACCCTAAACTCTCTCAAACCCTAAAAATCTCCAAATCTATTCTCTAGATCCAGATCAAGATCTGACCATCCAGATTTAACCTACCAGTTATTCTGAAGATAAAAGTCTTCAGGAGCCAGATGGAATTCTAACCCTAACTTCCAGTATCTAAGTCTCTTTCTGTTTTCGAAAACAGGAAATTCAGATTTACCCTAAGTACCCCAGTTTCCAGATAATTGAGTTATCATGATCTAACCCTATCCAGACTCATGTATCTTTTGGAATATGTTCCTAGGTATACCCTCAACTTACTCCAAAAAGTTGGGAGCCAGATTGTTTCATCTAAGCACTTTTTGCAGTTTAGTCCAAATTTTACTGCGAATAAGTCCTTTTCTGTTTACCTGGAAGCCTGAAAAGGCTAAAATCCACGAATCAACTCCAACCTCAGAATTTCTTCAGGGAACACCTCCCAAATACTATTTGATACAGATTTCCCTTCTGTCCAGACTTCAAAATCTCACCCCAACTACCAGAATTCGAGATCGACAAAATCCAGATCTATTTTACCCTAATTTTACCCTATTTTCGAAAATAGGTGAAATCCCTCAAACCTTATCAAATTTTCTCCAGATTTGAGCTAAATGAGTATTAATAGAAATATTATACTCATCCACGAAATCAAATTCCAAATTAAACCTCTCTAAGACCAGAATTACAAATCAGTCCAGATTTCAACTAAAACTCTTACACTTATACCCCTGGTTCGACCAAATGGGCTATTTCGACTTCGACCAGAGCAGTGCAACCGACCAGTTGCTGTTTTCGACCTCGCGCTGCTGTGTTGCTTCGACCACGACCTGGGACAGCGCACGAGCACGGGAGCTTCGACCTTGAGCACGCGCCGTTGTTTCAAGCTTCGGTCACCTCACCTCGCCAGCTGCTACAGTAGCCACGTGGTCGCCATCTTCGCCAACTGAACAGCGCCGCGTGTGTGCTCACCATTTGCCACTGTGGATCTTCCCCGGCGCGACTCACAGCCAGCTGGTTTCTCTCGTTTGCACGCCACCAGCAACGGTCGACGCAGGAGCTTTGCGCCACGTGGAGAACTCGCCGCAGCCAACCATCAGTTCACCTTCCCATCACCTATAAAGCCTTCACGGCCGCTGAACCAAGTCGTTTCGCCGCCTGTCTTCGCTGTGAAGTCGCAATCCAGTCTTTCCTTGCCGGCTTCAACTTCCAGTGCACATCTAGCCGTTGCAGCACCTCCAGCTTGCCTATTTATACCCCCTGGGACTTAGCCTTACCGCTGGCACAGCAAAATCACCAGAAAACCAGCAGCAGCACTGTGTCTTCTTCTTCCCCGGTGAGCAGCAAAGAGGGAGCACGGTGCCAAGCTTCTCCACTACTTCATCCTTCGATCCAACACCCCCAGTGAGTTTCTCTCATCTCCCTCATGCTTCTCGAGCTTGGAATTTAGTCTAAATACCCTCAGTCGCCGACAATTTCAGTTTTACTCCAGTAGCTCCGGCGAGCAATTAATTTCATTCCAGAATGAATTGATCTTCGAGCCAGTAGTGAAATATGCTTAGAATAGCTCACTTAAGACCCCTGAGCTACTGGTTTGAACAAATTCGTTGTAAATCAAAAACCCCCAATTTCCAGCCATGAACATGAACTTGTACTTGCTGATTTAGCTTCTCTGTTGAGCAATCTGTTAATCTAACTTCACCAATGCATTTCTAGTACCCTGAGGACCATACTCAAGCAAGGAATTGAGTTCAATCACTTTAAATCAGAAATGCCCAAAACAGATTTGAGTTCATCGTTTCTCCAGGCAGTATCTTCCAAATCCAGCCACTCCAGCTCAAACCACTTTGCGATTTAGATGTTTTGGACCATTCTGAGCAACTTTGTCTTCTATCATGACTTCTAATTCGGCCTAGATTGTGAGATATAGCTATGCCCTAGTTACTGCACTGTTTATGTTGCATGTGCTCCAGATCAGTCAACTTCCTTGCCAGTTTTCATCACTTTCCGGCCATCTCCTGCCCTAGATCCTGTTGACACATTTGTTCCTGTTACAAATGCCTAACTACCAGACAAAGTGGTGCATCATTTGGAGCACTAGATCAAAAGATATGGCAAACCCTAGTTTCTGGCTATGTCAACTCTATGTCAAACTATGCCAGTCAGTGGCATTAGCCCTGTTCACCCACCTCTGGTCATGCAAACCAAAAATTACCTTGTCAAACAGTAGCTTCACTACCTTGTGCATCATATGCTTGAATAAAAACCCATTTTGGCTACTAGAAACTGTTCAAACCATGTCAATGCCATTCTTGGGCATTGTCAGCCTATGTCAGCCAATGGCATTGGGCCATTTTGACCCCTTCTGGGTATGCAAACGGAACATAACTTTGTCCCTTAGACTCCTGATGTTGTGATCTACATTTTATTCTACTGTCACAAATTGAGTTGAGCCCTCTATCATCCATCGACCCTATGTCGATGCCTTGAACCGAATGTCGACCTAAAGGCGTTCGCTGTTTTTGAGCGAACCAGCAGCAGCCTTGATATCATTCTGATATTTTGGAACATTTGGAACCTTGTAAACCCTTGACAACTAATCTTAACCTTGGTTTCCATAGTTTAACCCTAATCGTTTCCCAGAACTCTCAAATCTTGTATCGCCTAAGTGTTTCTCCTTGCATTATGGCATATAGTGGAATAGTAAGAGTAGGATTGATTGTAATGCCTATTTGCTTGTTTGATCCTTGTTCAGAGCAAGAGTCTGAGTTCGAAGACTTCGTCGCAGACCCGACATCAACTGCTGTTTCTTACGACGCGGAAGGCAAGTCATATTCTTGAACATCTTGAACCTATATTTTATGAATTGCTAGAATATACTTTGATTATAAAATAATAATATTGCATGAGAAAGATTGGGAATAGTTGAATTATGAAATGGCAGCATCAGGCTGATTGCCTGGGAAAGATAAACTGTTTAGCAAGGAGCCATGAATTGATAAGTATATGTATATAAATCTATATTCATGAAATAAAACCCCTAGCCGTGACCAGTATTTTGGTATGGAATGGTGGTAGCACTGGAGGTGCTTGGCTGCACTGGATGTGCGGGCACTGAAGGTGCATGGATTGTGGTATGATCTGGTCACTGGCATATAAGGACCTAGAACCTTGTGTTGTGCGTCTAGTGGCATGATTAACGTGCCGACCGCAAGCCTGGTATGGGACAGGCCTGAACAAGTAGTATGTGGATCACACATGAAACCCCTATATGACAAACTCACGATTAACACGGGGTGCGCTCCAACACATATCACAGGATGTGATCATGCACGCTGACCCTGAGGGGAAGACGCCAATTAGTGGGGGTTGTGAAACCCTGTCACAACTGTGGTTTGCGTGAAGAAAACCACGGGGTCTGGGGTGAATTGTGTGTGAAACATGGAAAAAGTTCTTGTTATCTCCACCTTGCCACTCACAGTATGAAGTGAGTCAGGGGTCCAATCCTTGTGATAGGAAGGGCATGAAAGTGGATATATCTTGCGGGTAAATTGGTACCCCTCTGCAGAGTTAAAAATGTATTCGAATACTTCGTGCTCCCGAGTTTTAGGAGTATGCCGCGGTGGATTAAATCCACGGGGTGTGACACAAGTATTGTTTTATAAATTAAAATTTGTTAAGTCAAGTTTACCCAAATGACATGTGTTGTCATGATAAGGGGTGCTGCCGTGGGCTGTCATGTGTTGACGTGTCGCGGTAGTACCATAATTTAGTGATCATATGATATCTAAGAGGCATGTAGATTGTGCCCTAAGTATATGAAATGCTGCCATGAGCATGAGATTTGAAAAGCTTGGAAGAAAAGTATTTATGGAAAAACCCTCTCACCACTTTTCCCTCAATAGCATAGGATCATGACATCCCTACTATACATATCTCTACTCTTACCTATGACTTGCTGAGTACGTAAGTGCTCACCCTTGCAACTTATCAACAATAGATGGAGTGCTACAATACCAAGACGAGGGCTTGGAAGATTTTGTGGATCCAGAAGGAAGAGAGCCAGATCTGCCAGAACCCTGAAGTGTGCTGTTCTGCTGTCAACTTCTTACGACTGTGGGGGGTTTCGCCTAGCTTCCGTCGAGTAGTTGTCTTTGTATTAATTAGACCATTTGTGCCGTGAAGGCATTGTATTACTCTTGTTGTATCAGGCCAGTAGGCCATACTGTTTATCAATGATATTTTGTAAGTTACTCTGCTGCAATGAACTCCTGTGCTTGACTTATCCTGGGAAGTCAGTGGTATGTATGTATGAGGCCAGCTGTAGCGAGCTAGGTCTCCACGGGAGTAGTCGTGGTACCATGTGCGGGGCGCGACAGCATAACTTTTGATCTGGAGCTCCAAATGATGCACCACTTTGTCTGGGAGGTAGGCTTGAGTAACAGGAACAATTAAGTCAACAGGATCTAGGGCAAGAAATGGCTGGAAAGCAAGAAATTTGATGATGAACTGAGATGAACTGGCTGCACTAGATCATTTCTGGACACAAACTTGGCAAAGCTTTAACTTTTGATCTAGGCTGATTTAGGTGTCGGGCTGGAAGACAAAAATGCTCAGGAGGCTAAGGCACATCTAAAAGACAAGGTGATTTGGGCTGAAACGGCTGGGAACACTTTTCCGGTGATCGGCGCCGGAGAAGAAACACTGCTAATTGGGGGTTTCTGCTACAGGCCAAAAGAACTTAATTCCTTGCTTGGAGAGCATCTAGGAGGTATAAGAAAGCTTCTGGTATAATTAGATTGGCCGGAGGATCACTGGAGAAGCCTGGCGACGATCGCCGGTTTCTGGTGAAGCTCGGTTTAGGGAAAAGCTTCGAATAATGTTTAATTGGGGATTCTAAGCTTACAGGCTTTCTTGAAATAACTCACTGATCAATTTTGTTTACAGAAACGAAAGCTAATTCGAATTGAATCGGGCTGCATTGCCGGAACAGGGCATTTAGCAATTCCGGCGATTACCGGCGTTAGGGTCCACCGGAGAGCAATTCGATGCAACAGTACAATCAGGAGGATGAGAGGTACTCACTGCTAGCTTCAATTTGGCAGGAGATGTAGTGAAGTGAGCTGGCACCGTGAGCCTCCTCGACGGCTCGCCGGAGAAGATGACTGAAACAGCGAGATTTGGAATTTGGCTGGTTTCTGGTGAAGTGTGGAGAAGCTGCTGAACATAGTGGGGTTTAAATAGACCAGGCGAAGCTTGCAAGGAGGAGACAATGAAGTGATTGGCTGCTGTGATGAGATTGCTTGCGTGCTGGTCATCAGCGGCGAAGACACAGCAAGAGCGGTGATGCGACGGCGACAAGCTTTCAGCTGATCACAATGTCGCCTCATCGGGACCAGGCAAAGCTTGTAGCAAGCGGTGGCGACAACACTGGCGCGGCAAGGCGACGTGGCGAGGGGTTGCTGACAAAAAGCCGTTGATCGCGCGCGGGAGCAGGCACTGGTCGTTGACGTAGTAGCGACCTTGCCACGGCACCAGCTGGAGCGAGGACACGTGCGCACCGGCATGCACGGTCACAAGTGCGGCAAAGCTTCACCGGCGATGAGCAACCACGGCGCACAGGCACGGCGGTTTCTGGTCGTATGCTTGCTGTTGTCCTGGTCGAAATGGGCTGAGTTGCAATTTCAATTCTTTGAATTTTGGACTGAAATGTAAATCTGGAATTCTGGGAGGTTTAAACTGAATTTGCTTTCACTAATCTGGCAGATATATTCAACAGGATATTTGGCAAAGGTAGTTGATAATATTTGACACATTTGAATAGTTTTCGATACAAACTGAAAATAGGGTAATTTAGGGTAAAGTAAGATTTGAGTTTTGTCGATTTCGAATTCTGGCATTTAGGGTTTGATTTTGATATCTGCACAGAAGAGAAACTTGTGGCAAATAGCATTTTGAGAAGATTTGCTGAAGAAATTCTGAATTTGGAGTTAATCTGGAGATTTTAGCCTTTTTGGGTTTTCAGATATCAGATAAGGACTAATTTGCGATAACTCTTGGATTGATTTGTGAAAAGAGTCTAGATGATGAAATCTGGCTGTCAACTTTCTGGTTTAAGGTATTGGCATACCCATGATCATGTTCCAGGAATAATCTGGTCTGAACTTGGTCAAGATTTTGATTAAATCTGGATTTCTGAAACTTAGGGTATTTAGATAATATAGGATATTCTGTTTTCGAAAACAGAATGGAGTTGATAATTCTGGAAGTTAGAGATAGAATTGGATCTGGGTTCTGAAGGCGTTTAGATTCAGGATAACTGATAGATCACATCTGAACAATCTGATCTTGATTTGAGGTCACAGGATAGATTTTGGAGATTTTAGGGCTTGAGATAGATACTGATCTGGCTATTACTACAGATACATGCATGCATGCTATTTATGAAAAAGGAAATTTTCACCCCTAACTCAGGGTGTTACATCCACCGCGAACATACTCCATGAACTGGGAGTACAGAGTATCCGATACTTTTCTTACGCTTTGCAAAGGTGTACCTCTTTTTAAATCCACTTCTTCACTCGACTTTCAAGTCCGGCCAACTCCATGTGACTTATACGCATGTGACAAGGCCGAGATCACACAATACTTTTGCAGTCTAGTATTAACAGTATCCCCGCCCGGTAAATAGACAATTAAGTCTCAAGTACCGTTGTGGGTCCTCCCCACTGCCTTACTTCCTAGCCTTTGGCCTATGCTCCCGCAGGACACATAGCCTTGGTCTGTCCACGCGAGACATCTGACCGTCATGATTACAACCGCACACGGCTTAATCAGAGGCATAGGGCGTCTTCCTTCTTTCCACCTTTTCCTCTCATACTTTTTCTGAACTCACATCACTCACGGACGAACTGCGTCCAACCAGTTTCTCCACGCGAGAAACCAGACCGACAAACCATGCAGGGAACTGCTAATACCCAAAAGCTACTAAGTCGTGCCTGTCCCATACCAGGCAAGTGGTTGGTACGTTTTTCCTGCCGCATAGAGGCACAACACAAGGTTCTAGTCCTTATGAATTAATAGTGAGGAGCCATCCACATTCCCTGGTGCGCACCACACCCTCTCCATACAAACCAATCCTCACTATCAATACTAATTTGACATTTCATTTCACAAAAGGGGTTTCAAATCCATTTCTCACATATTAGCCATTTCACATCCAACATGTATACTTAAATAAGATTAAAGCCTAAGCATGGTATCCTAGGGTGACAAGGTTGCATGATGATTCAATATCAAAAAGGGGTTTCCACATGAAAGTTGGGTCATATCTATTCCCATGTTTCTAAACATAGTTCTATCAAATATTCAGCATGCATATACCTTTAAAACAGTGAATCTACTTTATTTCAAAATACTGGGTGAGACATGATCAAGGGTGATCACGACTTGCCTTGCCAAGTTGGGTCTAAGAAATCTGCTGGATCTTCAAACGTTCCTTCCAAATCTTCCGCTCCTTGCTCTGCATTCGCACGAGAGCACACACAACACATACAATACATAAGCATCCAGAAAATAGGCTTTATACAAAACATAAGTAAAATATACACATGAATGCAAATGAGGGAGATTGGGCAGAAACAGAACAGCGGAGAAAAGGATTCTAGGGTTAGGTTCACTAGACAAGACTCAATTGCGACGAAAGCCAAGGGTTGGCATTCGGTTCGCGAACAGACAATGTCCGAGAAGGACACCTGGCTGATTTAGGGCTTCTAGATGATCAAAACTGGTGCAAGAGGTGGCATCATGTGCCAAATGCTGTGAGGGACCTAAATGACAAAGTGAACTTTTTAGAAAAGCCCTTGAATTAACAGAAAATCACAGCAAAGCTCAGGACACAGGAAATCGAATGCCACTGTACAGCAGCGAACTAGGGCACATGCGTCTGGATGAATCACGCATGCATTGCTTCGCCAAACATGTCAGGGAGGTAGGCGGGATCAAGACAAGGTTGCTGGTGGAAGGAATTTGGCTGGGGTGGCTTATCGGCGATGAACGGCGAGGTTGAAATCTTCGGCCGCCTGAGACAAGAACGAGCCACGGTGACAGAGAACTGGAGTGGATTGAACCTGAAATTGGTTGAGGGGAAACACTCCTGGGGTGGTGTGGATTGTTCTGGAGAGAGGAATTTGGCAGTGGTTAAGCGTGCGAGCTCGTCGACGTTGTCACCGGAGTTGGAGAAGACGGTGAATGACGAACTGGCTCCACACAGCAATGCAGGCTATAAGCTTTGGGATACACCATCTAGGGGTTACAGGGAAGGTGTAGGTGGCTTCAGTTTGGGGAGAGCTGCAGCGAGGCACGCCGGCGACGTGAGACGTCCACGGTGGCGCGCGAAATTTGGGAAAACACACAGCATTGCATCAATTTGAAAATTGGCTGAATAGGCTTGCTAAGAAAGGGCTAAGGATCATTTGATTCTACTGGAGTGAGTGGTGGAAAGCACTGGAGCGAGTTTGATTTCTGGAACAGGGAGTTTTTGGTTTTCCGGCGATCACCAGCGATGAAGAGCACTAGGATGCAATTGCTTGCTTGGACACGGGAAGATGGGTGTGGGGATCTTACTGGTGAGCTTGGATCGAAGAGAGGGGCTGTGGTTTGCTCTGGTGACGATGGCCTCAAAATCGGCTCGTCGGGGAAGAAAGGCAAACAGTGGGCAAGTTAGAAAATGGCTAAGTCCTGGAGTTGTGCTTCTTCACAGCGCTGAAGGGGGGTTTAAATAGGCATTGAGGCGGAGCTTTCGAGGGGAAACGGCGCGAGAACTTGTGCCGGGGATGAGACTGGCCGGGTGCAGCTGCGACAGCGGTGACCGGCGATGTGAAGGAGCGATGGCGATGTAGCAGCGCTGCAGGCTTTGTCGGTTGCATTGGAACTTCACCAGTGATGGCGCAGATGCGGAGGCAACAGCGCAGCTCCGGCAACGACACGTAACAGCATGCAATGCCACGGCAACGGTTGCACGCGCGAAGACATTGCTCTGGTGCGCGGGCGTTTAACCGCTGGTTTCAACGAGGCAATGGTTGCTGGCACGTGCGCGCGGGGTGGCACAATTGTTCACAAGCGCTGGAGACAAGAGGCGGTGGCTGGCGGCGAGCAACTGCGGCCAGAAAACGCGGCGCGGCTCCGGCGAAATGCACTGGTCGAGGGCACGACCAGGCGTTGGTCGAAAACAGCAGAAAAAGAATAGGAGGGCTGATTTGCAATTACTGATTCTTGATTCTAGGGACCAATCTATAAATCTGGCATTTGGCTAAAGTAGAAAGAGTTTTGACTTTGCTAAATTAATCCACAAAGTCTAAGATATTGATCAGCAGCTGGGGATGACAAAATTTTGGAGATTTAGGCAGGTTTTGAGATGAACCGAAAACAGGGTAGTTAGGGTAATCTGATTTTAGAAATTTGACAAGGCTGAAACTAGGGTTTCGGGAGAGATTTGGAAATTCTTCCAGAAGGGAAAAATGTCCAAAATAGTGAAGGGAAGATGTTCACTGAATCAAATCGGGATTTGGAAATGATCTGTGACTTTTAGCCTTTTTGGGGTTCCTCAGATATCTGAAAAGGACTAATTTGTGAATCTTTTGGACTGATCTGCGAAAATGACTTGAATGAAGGAGTTTGGCTGCCAACTTTTTAGGGTAACACTCTGGCATTACCAAGATCTCATCCTGATATGCAGATAGTCAAGGCAGGCTAGGGTTGGGAAAAACAGGGGTGTTACAGGCGTCGCGGCCGGTGGGGGGTCCCTGGACCTGTGAGTCCGGTAACGCGGCCGGCATCACCGGCGTCTTCATAACCTCTGAAGACGTGGCCGAGGAGCTTTGGGCGGGGGTCCCTGCCCGGGGGGGATCATCAGACCTTTCCCCGCCCCGGGCCGGAAGGTCCTCGGGACCTCCTCTTCCGGGGGGACCTCGTAGACTGAGGGGCTCCCCCCTCGTCCACCGGCCAAACCCGTGGAGGCGAGGCCTCCGCGAATCTCACCTCTAGCCTCTCCGGCTCCAAGGATGCCGGGAGGACCGCCACCGAGAGTGGCGACGGGGCGTAGTCCACCAAATCGGACGCTGCCCCGCCAACAGCCTGCTCCTTCCCCCGGGCCTCGACGGGGCCCTTCGGGGGAGGAGGTGTTGCGTCTTCCCGGGCCACCGCCCGAGTGTGCTCGGTCCCGGGAGTCGTGTCCCGGGCCTTCAGTGGCGTCGCTGCCGGCGTCGTCGACGGGCTGGGGGTCTTTTGGACCCTGGCCTTCTTGGGCTCCGAGCCCCCGGCCGCTTCCTTCCCCCGTTTGTGCGACCTGGGGATGGGGAGAGGCTTCCTCTCCGGCAGCTTTGGCCCGTAGGCCGCCGCTACCAAGTTCCGGGGAGGGCCCTCCCCCACGAGGCGCACGACGCGCTCGTGCTCGTCGGTGAAGTACCTCCCCAGGAGGTTCTCCGCCTTCTCCCGCGCCGCCGGGTACGGCCGGACTACAAGAGGTAAAGAGTTAGTCAAATTTTCAAAAACTTCGTAAATGCAATAAAGCAGGTCGCCGGGACTTACGTCGGGTCACCGGCTTGACCGGGGGCCGCTGCTCTGGGCCCATACCGGTCCCCCTCCTCCCGCGCGTGAATGGGGAGATCCTCAGGAGCATCAGCTCCTCGGCGGAGTCCCGCATTGAGCGGGTCTTCTTGGAGAGGACTACCTTCCCGAGGAGTTCGAACTCCTCATCCGTCCACACCGGAGGCTTCGGCGCGGACGACCGGCTGTAGGTGGGGGGCTCCGGGGCGTACACCACCGCCTCGTCCCGGACCCGGAGGTAAAACCACTTCCGGAGCCAGTCCCCCCAGTGGTCCTGGGAGGCCGCCGCCGGGTAGTCCGCCACCCGGGATGGCAGCATCTGCACCATCACCGAGCCGAAGGGGGACTTGGGTCCCCCCTTCACCAGGTGGGAGCTCCGTGCCACCGGTTCATAGAAGTACCGGAAGGCGCGGAGGGTGGGCTGCCGCTCGGTCGCTGTCTCGTAGAGCCAGATGAAGAGGCCCATACGGACAAGCGCGTTCGGGGTGAGGTGGTTGAACGCCACCCCGTACTCCTTCAGAAACTCCCGGAGCATGGGATGCACCGGGAGCCGGAGCCCCGCCTCCAGGAAGGCCTCGAAGGCCACAACCTCTCCGGGCCTGGGGCGGGGGGCTCCGTCTTTCTTCACAGGGACCCGGATGTCCCCGTCCTCAACGACGCCTCGCTCGACCAGGGACTCCGCGTCCGAGGCTGAGAACTCCGACTCCCAGAGGAAATCCGGAGGGATTTCCTCCGAGGGCACTTCCGTGGTCTTTGCTCGACCCTTGGGTGCCATGAGGTTAGTCTCTTCTTTTTCTTCGGTGGCTAACTTTTCAGGAGGCCACTACTAAAACTTCCGAACGCCTGCTACCGGGAGAGGGCTACCGGGAGAGCTGAGTTCGCTACGGTTGAGGTTTGGGAATGAACTTCCGGGCCCCCCAGGGCCCTATTTATAAGGGCGAGACGTGGTCTAGATCGGCGCCACGTGGCACCCCGCGGAGCAATCTGGACCATTGAAGTTCAAGCCGTGCGTGGGAAACGAAGGGATGGGTGCGCGAATCGAGGCGCCGGTTCGAACCGCGAGCGCATTTATGACGAAACGGCGCGGCCATAAGCATCCGGCACGGAAACCGAAGCGTTACAGCTCTGGTGACTTGGCCCGGAGATTTTCCCGGTGACGTGTACCATACCCACCGGGGACTCGAGTATCGTCCCCGGGGGGCATGGGGGGCTGCTGTTGGGGGAAATCTCCGCGGTGCTGACTCCAGGTAAGTCGTGTCACATTTGCCCGGGGACGTAGCCTCCGGGCTCTCCCCGGGCGCCGCCTTTTGGCCCCTGGGACAGGGCCTCCGGTGCCCTCCTGGGCACCGCCACTGGCCCAGGGACGTGGCCTCCGGCGCCTCCCCTGGCGCCGCCATTTTGGCCCCCGGGACGTGGCCTCCGGTGCCCTCCCGGGCATCGCCATTTGCCCGCGGACGTGGTCTCCGGCCGCTTCCCGGGCGCCGCATTTTGGCCCCCGGGACATGGCCTCCGGCGCCGTCCCGGGCGCCGCCATTGGCCCGGGGACGTTGCCTCCGGGCTCTCCCCGGGCGCCGCCATTTGGCCCCCGGGACGTGGTCTCCGGTGCCCTCCTGGGCGCCGCCATTTTGGCCCCCAGGACGTGGCCTCCGGTGCCCTCCCGGGAGCCGCCATTTGATCCCCGGGACATGGCCTCCGGCGCCGTCGCGGGCGCCGCCATTGGCCCAGGGACGTGGCCTCCGGCCCCTCCCTGGGAGCCGCCTTTTGGCCCCCGGGACATGGCCTCCGGCGTCGTCGCGGGCGCCGCCATTGGCCCGGGGACGTGGTCTCCGGCCCCTCCCCGGGCGCCGCCTTTTGGCCCCCGGGGCATGGCCCCCGGTGCCGTCCCAGGCGCCGCCATTGGCCCGGGGACGTGGCCTCCGGCCCCTCCCCAGGCGCCGTCTTTTGGGCCCCGGGACATGGCCTCCGGTGCCCTCCCGGGCGCCGCCATTGGCCCGGGGACGTAGCCTCCGGGCTCTCCCCGGGCGCCGCCATTGGCCCGGGGACATGGCCTTCGGCCCCTCCCCGGGCGCCGCCATTTGGCCCCCGGGACATGGCCTCCAGCGCCATCCCGGGCCTCATCGCCCTCCTAAAGGTAAAGTCTCGAATTGTTTGTCACGTGCAGGTCACGCGAGGAGCGCCTCGGGAATTAGCGACCACCTGTCAAGCATCCAAGGCGTTTGACCGGGAGAAGGACGGTCCTACCCTTCAATCCGACGGTGGCTTCCGGGGTAGTTTAGGCTTTTTGCTTCTTTTTGGGGCTATAAATAGCCCTTGTACCCCTCTGTTGTAAGGGATAGGATCACTTTTATTGGAATAGCTAAACTCACAGGCGTGCTCCGGAAGCCTGTCCCTCGGAGAGAGCCTCCTCAGCCGGCTCCGGTCGGGAGCGCGTCGACAGGACTAGGGCCCCCACCGGGACCCGAACCTGTATAAATCCTCGTGTCATTTCTTGTGCTTGTCCGGCGGGGGAGGACCGGTCATCCGGTCAACCTGCGCCGCGTAATCTTCGCTAGGATCATTCTCAAAACCTGCTGGGGTATTCGCAATACCACGACACTTACATCTATATCCCCTTTTTGATGGGGACGGGGTCCCGATCTTTCGACAGGTAAGGGTAGACTCGATTGGTGGAGAACTCGACGTTGACGATCCGACTTGACCAGAACCGATCTAAGCCTGCAATCGCTACACCACCTTCTCCGATCGTTATCAACCACGCAAACGCATGGTCGACCTCACCACGAAGGCTAGTTCCTGCAAGCGAATCGAGAACACAAGCAAGAACGAAGAAGAAGCAATCTTGAATTGCAATTTGATATTAAGCACACGAATTTGGGGTTCCACAAACTGAAGATCGGCGATACTGCAATGGCAGAAAATATCTAAGCAAAACCCAAGTCTAAACGATGACGGCTACTGAATATATAGCGACGGCTAGTGTTTGGGGCATTAAACCCTAGGGTTACACGGGCCATGAGCCCAAAGTGGAGCGTCGCAGCGCCCGGCAGATTCTGGTCGCCATATTGTTTTGACAATTCCTGTTGATTCGAAAGGAATTTTGACATGGAACTGGATCCGTTGGAAAGATCTCGTCGAGGGCTTCTCCGTGCATACCAAGAACGTCCAAAACAGAGTTCGTATGTGCCCTGGGCATCCATTTTAAGTTGACTGCGCGGAGATGGCCGAACCCGACTCGTGGACAAAGTGGGCTCTCTCTTGGGCCGGCCTTGCAACGACGTGGCTTGTGGGACCAGAGGGCGTCGAAGTGGTGGAGATGCGCCTTTCTTTAATACATCTTGAGCTTGGGGAGGTGGCCACGGTGGAGGCTGAACTGCTGGCGACGATAGCGCAATATCAGCATGATGAGCTTGCCGGCTGTGCACGCGACCTGGTCATGGTGCGGGTCGATGATGCCATATAGTTGATGATGACACCATAGTTGATGTAGATGATGTCGAGGATGCCGTGAAGTGTTGCCAACTTGTCGTAGATGTCATGGAAGAAGTTATACTAATCCATGTTGGCGAAATGATCGAGGTAGCACTCGGCGACGACCATGCTGACGAAGAATTGAATGAAACTCTTGATGACCACCATGTTGATGTAGTGTTGGTCCTATCTATGATGTGCATGGTCACATCACTTTTGCCACATGATCTCTTATAAAATGGTGTCGTATTTCAATATACTTAGTTCTAGAATGTTGAATAGGATTATGAGCAATTTAAATGGCACTTTCATTATCACACAAGAGTGGCACTTTTTCAAATGTAATTCCATAATCCAAAAATATTTGCTTCATCCACAAAATTTGAGCACAACAACTATCTGCCGACACATATTCCACTTCGGCGATGGAGAGAGCAACAGAATTTTGTTTCTTAGATAACCAAGAGACTAGTGATCTCCCCAAAAGTTGACAACTACTAGATGTGCTCTTTCTATCAATTTTGCAACCCGCATAATCTTAGTCCGAATAACCAATTAATTCAAAGTTTGCATTTTTAGGATACCAATGGCCTAAGTTAGGATATCATTTTAAGTACCTAAGGATTCTTTTAATAGCAATCAAATGACATTCCTTAGGGGCTGACTGAAATCTAGCACATAAGCAAACACTAAATATGATATCAGGCCTAGAAGCAGTAAGATATAGCAAGCTACCAATCATAGACCTATAGAGTTGAGAATTAACCGCTTTTCCGTTGTTGTCCATATCAAGATGTCCATTTGTGGTCATGGGAGTTTTGACTGCTTTAGCATCTTCCATTCTGAAGCGCTTAAGCAAGTCCTTCATATACTTCCTTTGACTCACGAACGTTCCGTTCTTGAGTTGCTTGGTTTGAAGTCCAAAGAAGAAGCTTAGCTCGCCGATCATTGACATCGCAAATTCCCTAGACATCATTTCTCCAAACTCATGGCAGAAATATTCATTAGTGGATCCAAAAATAATATCATCAACATATATTTGGCATATGAACATGTCTTTTTCAATCATTTTTGTAAAAAGTGTTGTGTCTACCTTCCCAATTTTAAAATCTTTTGATAAAAGAAAGTCTCTAAGTCGTTCATACCAAGCTCGAGGAGCTTGCTTGAGACCATAGAGAGCTTTAGACAGTTTAAACACATGGTCTGAAAATTTTGAATCTTTGAAACCAGGAGGTTGTTCGACAAAAACTAGCTCAGATATATCACCATTTAAAAAGGCACTTTTACATCTATTTGAAATAACTTAATATTAAAGTTTGATGCATAAGCAAGAAGTATACGAATAGCTTCAAGTCTTGCTACCGGTGCAAAGGTTTCACCAAAGTCTAAACCTTCAACTTGAGAAAAACCTTGTGCAACAAGATGAGCTTTATTTCTAATGACTACACCATTTTCATCTTGCTTATTTCTAAAAACCTATTTTTTTCCAATTACATTATGATCCTTGGGTCTTTCTACTAAAGTCCAAACTTTATTTCTAGAGAAACTATTAAGTTCATCATACATAGCATTTACCCAATCAGGATCACTAAGAGCTTTATCTACATGTTTAGGTTCTAGTGATGATACAAAAGAATGTTCACAAAAAGAGGCAATACGAGAGCGAGTTTGAACACCCTTACTGACATCACCCAGTATTTGATCTAGAGGGTGATCCTTGGTGATGGTTTTATCTTGCCTTGGTGCTTCTTGTGCTGCTTCTTCTTGACTTTGTTCTGGTGGATCAATATGAGGCGATGATGTATGTTGATCATCATTCTCAATATCTTCATCATTTTCTTGATCATCTTCTCTTGGGTTGATGTCTCCAATGGTAATGTTCTTCACAGCTTCTTGAAGATTTTCACATGAAACTTCACAACAGACTTGTTCCTTTTGCGAACAATTATTTCATCAAATTCTATGCCGCATGATTCTTCAATACAACTAGTATTTTTATTAAAGACTCGATAAGCCTTGCCAGTAGTGGAGTATCCGACTAGAAAGCCTTCATCTACTCTTCTTTGAAATTTACCACCAAAGTTTCTTTTTCTAAGGATATAGCATTTGCAACCAAAAACTCGAAAATAAGAAACATTTGGCTTACGCCCAATAAGAAGCTCATAAGGAGTTAGATTCAGAAGAGGATGCAAATAAAGACGATTAATAGAATAGCAAGCAGTATGTACGGCTTCAGCCCAAAAGCGAGTAGGAGTATCATACTCACTTAGCATTGTTCTTGCCATTTCTATTAGTTTTTGATTTTTCCTTTCCACAACTCCATTTTGCTGTGGAGTGTATGAAGTAGAAAATTCGTGTTTAATGCCTAGCAAGTCACAAAAATCAACTAGAGTTGAATTAACAAATTCTCCACCATGATCACTAAGGATTTTCTTGATGGAAAGTTCGAATTCAGTGGAAACACGTTTTTCAAAACTTTTGAAAACATTAGGGGTTTCAGATTTTTGAGAAATAAAGAAAACCCAAGTGTAGTGAATAAAATCATCAACAATAACAAAACCATAGTTGTTACCCCCAATACTTTGAAACTCAGAAGGTCCAAATAAATCCATATGCAGCAGTTCCAAAGATTTGCAAGTTGAAAGAACACGCTTAATCGGATGTGAAGTAGCTACTGGCTTGCCAGCTTGACAAGCGCTACAAGGTTTATCCTTTTCAAAATTCACATTTTTTAAGCCAACAACCAAATCACGTTTTAAAAGCTCTTTAAGTTGATGCATTCCAACATGTGCAAGCCTTCTATGCCATAGCCAACCTTTTAAGGTTTGAGAGACAAGACATGTTGAAAGGGATGCATCTTTAGAGTGAAAATCAACAAGATAAAGATTTCCAAAATGAAAGCCTTTGAAGATCAAAGAATTATCTTTTAAACTTTCAACTAAAACTTCTTTAGGATAAAAAATGCAACGAAATCCAAGATCACTAATTTGTGCAATGGAAAGCAAATTAAAGTTTAGAGATTCAACAAGTAAAACATTTGAAATTGAAAGATCATTGGATATTGCAATTCTACCCAAGCCTACCACATTTCCTTGACGATTGTGGCCAAAGATGATCTTTTGATATTCACTTGAGTTATCTTCCAGTGAGGTGAATATCTTTTTGTTACCGGTCATATGTTCGGAGCATCCACTGCCTAGCACCCATTATTTTCCACCGGTCTTGTAGTTCACATGCAAAAGAATCAAGTTCTTTTAGGTACCCAAACTCTTTTGGGTCTTTCGATGTTAGCAATCAAAGCTTTGGGCACCCGAATTGATTTCTTCTTTTTATTTAGCATGGGTGCACCAACAAACTTTGCTATAGAATATCCTTTCTTAGACCTTTTGAGCATGTAGCAAGCATCAAAATAAGTTGAAGTCATTAAAGGACAAGCATCATGTGAATGACCAGTTTCATGGCATTTAAAGCAAAATGAGTTGCATGCTTTTACGAAGTCAGTTTTTGTATTTAACTTCTTTCCTTTCTTCGGAAAGTATCCAAGTCCTTCTCTAAAAGAGCATTTTTGTTTGCTAAGAATAAGATCAAGAGATACTTTTCCTTTGTAATAATTTTCTAATCCTTTTCCAAGCTTCTCAATTTGTGCCGTAAGTTCATTATTTTCATTTAAAATTATTTCATTAGAAGCGCATGGTATATCGAAAGAATTATGACAACTAGTAGACATATTATTTTGAGGGATAGCATAAGAAGGATTTTCGATTAACTAGATCACAAGAAATGGCTACATCTACCTTAGATGGTGCATTAATGATATTTTTAATGAGAAGACTTTCATATGACTCTTTTAACTCTGAGTATTGAGTGCGTAAAGAAGAATGTTCTTCTTTAAATGCTCTATACTTCTTTTTAGTGATTCTGAAAACCTCATTCAATTCACTAATCATTTCAACTAGTTCATCATATGAAGGATCATGAGAATATACCTTTTCATCATCTTTAGCCATAAGACAAAGGGATGAACTTCTCGATGTGTTAATGTTGCCGAGAGCTAGTCCAGCTAGCTACCTGGAACATCCTTCTTCATTATCGGAGTCGGATTCCGAGCTGTCTCCTCCGGACATCCATTCTTCGAAGCAAGCTTCTTTGGTTGCACCATTATTCTTCTTGAAGAATTTCTTCTTCTTGTCCCAAGTCTTGTTCTTGTTAGGACATCATGAGGCTATATGTCCTTTTTCGTGACATCCATAGCATATGATGTCCTTGAAATTTGCTTGTTTTGACCCCTTTGGTCTTGTGTCGATGTTGACTCCTTTCTTGTGTAACCTGCGAAGAAGTTTTTGAGTGTTCTTTACCATAAGGGCTAGATCCTCATCGAAGGAGCCATCGCTTGAGTCATTTTTGGAGCCGGCTTTGAAAGCCGACGCCTTCTTTTTCATCTCTAGTGGTTCGGCCGCTTCCTTCTTCTCTTTTCGATGCATCTCATGGGTGATGAGGTTCCCATAGAGATAGGTAGGTGTGGTGGTTGATAGGTCAGAGTTGGTGAGTACCATCACTAGAGTGTAAGAACTCTCCGGAAGAGCCCTGAGCATTTTTCTTACAATTTCAATATGAGTAAAAACAACTCCTAGCCCCTTGAGTTCATTCACAATGTTGTTCAACCGAGTAAATATGGAATCCACGGACTCGGTGGGCGACATGGTAAATGTCTCATATCGTTTCCTTATCATGAGCAACTTTGCCTCTTTGACTTTAGTAGTGCCCTCGTATACTTCCTCGAGGGTGGTCCAAACCTTTTGAGTGGTGGTAAGATTGCTCACACGATTGAATTCATTTAATGACAATCCAGCAAAGAGAGTATTTTTGGCACAGGTGTTTAAGTGAAGTATTCTCCTATCGTCATCAGAGTGCCTTGCCGGATCATCCGAAGGAGTGAACTCAAGCTTAACTATGTCCCAAACATAAAGCCCTATGGCCTCTAGAAATACCGACATGTGCACTTTCCAATAGGGATAGTTAGTCCCATCAAAGATAGGCGCACGTCCGGCATGACCGAGATGAAAGCCCTCATCTGACGTCATCCTCTCTCTACGCGGTGAAGCCTACTCAAAGAGAGACCACGCTCTGATACCACGTGTAGGATCGAGGATGCCTTCTAGATTGGGGTGAATAGGAGGCTTTAAAACTTTTCAAAAGAAAACAATTTTTTGCAAATAAAGAGAATTGAAACAATATATTGCACAATTAAAATAAAAGGGGAGAGAAGACAAACACAAAGATTTTTTTCGAGGTCTCAGAGACTCGCCCGGTCTCCCCTATTTCTCGTTGAAGCACTCAAATTAATGAGTCTTGCTTCAATATCCACGAAGGATATTTCTCACTATTGGTTGCTCCTTGTCCACTCCGGAAAGGCGAGCACCGATGCCTTTTACAATCACACAGAGCCTCTCCGACAATCTTCGAACAGAAGAGATCAACGGCCACGCCACCAAACTGTCTAGGTGAGGGCATTCACCAAGATTAATAAGCTGTAAGGTCTTATTGGATCACAAAACTAACGACTTGATCAAAAGATCAAAATTTTTATCTCTAAAACAAACGCTCAAGTGTATATGAGAGAAGGAGGCTGCTTGGTGTAAGAAACATTTGCTCAAAATCTCTATTTATAGCCCAAATGAACAAAAGAGCTATTGTGCTCGAGCTGAAAAGTGACAGTGCATGCTGACAGTCAGCATAGGCCATGACCAGTAAGAAGCAAATTTCGGAGAAAACTCAGCTAGCCGTTGTGGTCAAAAAAGGAAACAAATCAGCACATACTAACAGTCAGCAACACTTGCTGACAGTCAGCATCCACAACCACAGCTCGACAAAAATCACGGATAAAACTTAGCTAGCCGTTTGTAGCCGCATATGGAAAGAAGTCGCTCATGTTGACAGTCAGCATTACATGCTGACAGTTAGCATCGACCACAAAAACGACCAGTTAAAACAAACTCAAAAACAAAATAGATGAGGTCGAAACTCATACTGACAGTCAGCAACACATGCTGACAGCCAGCGTAAGTCAAAAAATTTCAACTCAAAAGACATGCTCTTTGGACAAATGTCAGCAACGAACACTGACAATCACTATAGTATGTTGACAGTTAGCGTGGATAAAAATGGTCATAACTTTTGACCTAGAGGTCTGATTTAAGTGTTTTATAGCTCGTTTGAAAGATAATTTAAAGGGCTATATTTTTTTCAACAAAAGAAAAGCCCAGATCGGCCTAGAGCTTTATAGGAAATGCAAAAACACTTGTATTGCCAAAAATTCATTTGAAAAACCAAATCAAATCCAACCGAAGAAAATGAAATGCAGTGACCTAATAGTTTCTCGGTTTATGCTGGAAATGTAGAGATAATTTGTAACCCCTCTTTATAGTACGGTTTAAACTAAAAACAAATTTCCAAACTGATCAAACTCCAAAACACCGTGATCGGTAAAACTAGAGACTCATTTTACCTCAGGTCCTTTTCATCTTGAATCTCGCAACTTGTGTTTCATCTTTATCTTTGAGTTCACTTGAGTTCCTATCTTGATCATCTTGCATCTCTTTGCCAAAAGAACTCTGTATCCAAATAGCTCAAAAATACAATCAGTCTGAAACGTTTGTTTTCATTAATCATCAAAATCAGGAATAATGGCCTAGATGCAACAAAGCCTACTCAAAAGAGAGACCAAGCTCTGCTACCACGTGTAGGATTGACGATGCTGACTAGAGGGGGGTGTGAATAGGAGGGTTTAAAAACTTTTCTAATAAAACAACTTTTGCAAGATTAAAGCCTAAATAGCTAAGAGCAAATAAAAACTGAATCAATTAAACAAATATATTGCACAAATAAAAAGAGAGGAAGAGAGACAAACACAATGATATATCCCGAGGTCTCAGAGATTCACTTGGTCTCCCTTACTCCTGGTTGAAGCACTCAACTGAATGAGTCTTGCTTCAATATCCACAAAGGATATTTCCACTAGGGTTGCTCCTTCTCGACTCCGGAAAGGTGAACACCAAACCTCTCACAAACACACCGAGCCTCTCCGACAAACTTCGTCAATGGAGAGATCAACGGCCACGCCACCAAACCGTCTAGGTGAAGGCGATCACCAAGAGTAATAAGTTGCGAGATCTTCTCTTGACCTCCAATAAATACCAAGAAACTTCTAAGGATGCAAATAATGCAAATGAGTGCTCTCAGAAGATCTCTCTTAATCACAATAAATGACACTTGATCAACAGATCAAGATTTTAGCACTAGGAAACTTTGGCTAAGTGTATATATGAATATGGATCATAGATATGTAGAAAAACTGCTGAACGGTGTTTAGCAAAACTGCTCAAAAGTGTTTATAAAATTGCTCAAAAATATTTATAAAAACTGCTGAAAAATGTTTATAAAAACTGATCAGAAGTGTTTATAAAAATCTGATGAAAAGTGTTTATAAAAACTGCTGAAAAATGTTTATAAAAACTGATCAGAAGTGTTTATAAAAATCTGATGAAAAGTGTTTATAAAAACTGCTGAAAAATGTTTATAAAAATTGCTCAAAATGTTTCTACAAACTTCTCCAAATGTTTATAAAAACTGATCAAAAGTGTTTATAAAAATCTGCTCAAAATCTAGTCAAAAGTGTATGTGGAAAGTAGCTCGAAGATATATTAAAATACTGCTCAAAACACGCATATATATATATATATATATATAGCCCAACCTCTCAGTTAACCATTGTGGCCGAGTAAGGATAGAAATCAGTACAACTAACAGACAGCTTCGACCTCTAACGGCTAGTATGTAACCATTGGAATGAACAGTGCTCGGCAGACCTATGGTCGAATGAACAATGTTGGGAAAACATCTGGTCGAATGAACAGTGCTCGGAAGACCTCTGGTCGAATGACAGTGCTCGAGTGACCTTTGGTCGAATGAATAGTTCTCGAAAAACCAGTTTCAATCCCTCTTTGAAATCTATATATTTTTCTCAAATTCAACCAAGATTGTGAAAGAAAATGAATGCAACATATGACCTATGAGTTTCTTAGTTTTTGCCGAAACTAAAAGAGATTTCGCAACCCCTCTTAATAGTACGGTTAAAAACTAAAACGAATTTATCTAAATCCCGTCAATACTCCAAATACTGAGACTGGTACAATAAACAAGCACTTACCTTAGGTCTTTGCGGCTTTATTCTTGCCAACCTTGCACTTGTGACCTTGGCTTGTAACCTTGGACTGCGACCTTGGGCGACATTGCGACCTTGGCTAGCGACCTTGGACTGCGACCTGCAGATCCTCCCGGATCACTTCCAGACTTTACAAAAATAGCTCTACATACAAATATCTAAAAGACACGATTAGTCCAAGGCACTTAATGTCATCAATAATAAAAATCAACCAAAAATGGCCTATATGCAACAAGTCTCTCTTCCATGTGCCGCATATGATGCTCAAAATCACGCTGCGTCACACATTCGAGGTCAGCATCCTCCTGTACAATGTTGAAAGTGGACTTCCTCGCTGCATGGGTAGCGTCAGCATCATGTCCACGTACACTGTTCGACGAACCTGCCATGTTAGTGGTACTCAACAATCTCACAAAGTGTATATGTGAATTCGCACAACTCAGCTCTCACTTACCACGTTCATATGCTCCTCAATGAATGCACGTGTACAATGGTGGTAGTAAATCAGATGTGGACAAATGATTGTTATGGGAGCTCTAATGGTGTTTTGTGGAGCTTGGTAAGCTAATATATAACAAAAGAGCAGTACTGAAACTTAGTAGTAGCAAGAATCAAATAGTAATCCAAGTAGTAATGATCCCAAGATTGCCGGTCTAACATCAAAACCTAGTAGGAAAAAATTTGAAATTTGCTACATGTATGTGTACGCACACTGCAACATCACCGCTATCATGTCCTTGCATACTCAAACACTGTTTTGCCGGGAAGATCTCTCTTAAGGGGAAATTTGGCCCCCTTTTTGGTGCGGGCGTGCCAGTATACATAAGTATACACATAAGAGAACATAGGATGTAAAATCTTGGAGTAAACAATGCACTTCATTAATTCTAAAAAGAATTATAAGTTACAAGTCCCTTTGAGATTTACAAGTTCTCAGTGCGCCAAGGAAAGTACATCTTGACTTTAGGAGATTGCAGGGTTCATGGTTCCACAGGTCTTTTGAAAAGCTCCTGGTTAATTACATATGTAAAACAAGTCCGCAGAAAACCTCTGATTAAGTTGTGTTGATGGTCGTCACCTTCAAGCTTCGAAATAACTTTGCCCTTGATAAATAAATGCAATACGGATGCCCATGCATGCAAATATGCCAATCCATAGCCTCGTCAGTATATGGTGTTATCATAAAATGTGGCCTTCGCCTCGTCGGTGCCCGGTAGAGCGGTTGTTTGGCCTCGTCGTTCACGAACAAAAGGATGCCTTCACCTCATCAGTACCCGGCATAAATGGTGTTCAGCTTCGTCAGTCACGGATAAAAATCATGTTGCCTTTGCCTCATCAGTACCCAGCAACATGTAAATGATGGATGGAATGATTTGTGATAACACTTTTGACTTCCTTAGCATCAGGAAAAGCACATTGCATGGTAGACAGTCCATTGGAATATCCATCAAGGACTTAGTAGGATTTCAACTTGTCTTGACAGCTTCAAACATTATCAATCATTGGACTAGCTCCTCTTCGACCAATTGGATGAGAATCTTTCTGGCCTCTTATTGACTTGAACTTGAAAGAATTGCTCCAGTATAAACTTTCTATTCTCCGTAAAAATTTGGGATCAATCGGACTTCTGGATCGGAAGTTATCATCAATCTTCTCCTGTGGGACAAAATGAATAATCTTCTGGACAGAGCACTTCTTTTGGTCCAATTGGCCTTTTAGATGTCTCTGATTGGCATGAAATTTGGTGGAGAGGCTTCCCATGCAGTTCCCTGTTCACCATAAAAATTTTCGGTCGATCGGACTTCTGGATGATAAGTTATTAATGATCTATCTCCCATGACACATGATGGATTTGTTTCTGGATAGAACAACTCTTCTTGTCGAATTGGACATCTAGAGATCTTGGATTGAGTTGAAATTTGGTGGAGAGGCTTGTTATGAAGTCCTCTACTCGTCATAAAAAGTTTGCGTTGATCGGACGTCTGGATGAGAAGTTATCAATGATCTATCTTCCATGGCACAAGCTGGATTTGCTTCTGGAAAGAACACCTCTTCTAGTCGGGTTAGAGCTTGGAGACTCTGATCGACTTAAAAATTAATGGAGAGGTTGCTCTTGAAGTTTTCTACTCTTCAAAAAAATTTGGGGTTGTTCGGATTTCTGGATTAGAAGTTATCATCGGTCTACTTCCCATGGCACAAACTGAGCAATTTTCTGGACAGAATACCTCAACTGGTCGAATTGACTCTTAGAGGACTCCGATCAACTTGAAAATTGGTGGAGAGCTTAGGCATGAAGTCCTCTATTATCCAAACAAATTTGGGGTCGATCAAGCTTTTGGGTTAGAAGTTATCATTGATCTACTGTCATGGCACAAGCTGGATTTTCTTCTGGACAGAATACCTCTACTGGTTGAATTGACTATTAGAGGTCTTTGATCGACTTGAAAATTGGTGGAGAGGTTGGTCATGTAGTCCTATATTATCCATAAAAATTTGGGGTCGATCAGACTTCTGGATTAGAAGTTATCATCGATTTACTCATGTGAATTTTGGATCTTTGATCAACCAGGACCTTTGTGGCGTCTTGATCTCTGATCGAAAGTAAACCACTTTTAGATCTTTGATCGATGGCGATCTTGGTAGAGTTTGATCTCTGATAAAAGATGAGCATGCCATTTTTTAGACCTTCGGTCAACCGGGATCTTGATGGCATCATGAACTTTGAGTGAAAGTAAATAACTCTCAGATCTTTGATCGATGGCGACTTTGGTGGGGTTTGATCTCTGATCAAAAGATGAGCATGCTAGCACGGGCATTGAAGATAAGACTTCCATCTCTGATGCATGATGCATGCTTATGCGTATGTGGATAAATAAAACTTACCCATGATCATCTTCAGAGTAGACAAGGAGAAGAGCCTTCATTGAACATAGAGGCTCCTTCTTTGTCTTGTCTTCCTTGCCTAAGCACTTGTGTCTACCTCTCGTGCCTCCACCTTGTGTGCCTGGTTGTGTTTACCTTGTGTGCTTGTGCACTTCTCTATTTATAGGGCCCTTGTGTTGCATGCAGTCAGAGACAATCAAGGGATTTGATTTCAAATGGGCAACATACTTCCTTTTTTAAAAGATTATTTCTAAATAAAAGGATAACAAAAAAGATTGTCCACTAAAAAAGATATAAAAAAGATTATTCCTTAAAAAAAAGGATACAAAAAAGATTGTTTCCTTTTTTTCAAATTTCGAACCATTAAAGGGTCTTAGTGGCTCGGCCAGGCTGAAATCTGTGGCGTCTAGGCCCTTTTTGGGTTGATTTTGATTATTGATGACATTAAGTGTTTAAGACTAATCTACCTGCTTTGAGTATAATCAATAAGATTAGGTGGAAAGAAGAAAGGTCGCCTGAGGTCGCAAGCGCAAGGTCGCAGTGTCGCCCAGATCTGCATGTCGCGAGCCAAAGTCGCCCGAGGTCACGAGCCAACATCGCAAGCGCAAGGTCGCCAAGAAGGAAGCAGCAAAGACCTAAGGTAAGTGCTTGTTTATTGTACCAGTCTTGGAGTTTGGCCGGATGTTATAAGAAATTCTTTTTTAGTTTAAACCGTACTATTAAGAGCAGTTGTAAAATCTCTTTTAGTTCCGGTAAAAACTGTGAAACTCTTAGGTCATATGTTGCATTGGTATTAATTCACAATCTTGGTCAAGAATCTCAAAGAGGAACTGAAACTGGTCATCCGAGTGCTGTTTATATGGCCAGGTATTGTTCATTCGACCAGTAGTCACACGAGTACTGTTCATTTGACCAGACACTATTCATGCACTGTTCATACGACCAGTAAACACTGTTCATTCAACTAGAGGTTCCAACGGCTATTTACTAGCCGTTAGAGGTCGAAGCTGGCTGTTAGCTGGCCGTTAGCTGGCCTGATTTCTGTCCTTATTCAACCTACCGGCTAGCTAAGAAGTTGGGCTATAAATGCAGGTGTTTTAAACAGTATTTTCCACATCTCAAGCTACATTCTCGTACACATTTTTGAGCAGTCTCTGTACACACCTTTGAGCATCCTTTCTATACATTTTCAGCAGTTTTTAGAAGAAGTTCTGAGCAGTTCTTAAAACACTTTTGAGCAGATTTTTGCTACAGTTTTTGAGTACTTTTTAAAACACTTTTGAGCAGATTTTTGCTACTATTTTTGAGCAGTTCTTAAAAAACATTTGAGCAGATTTTCTACACTATTTTTGAGCAGTTTTTAAGACACTTTTGAGCAGATTTTCACTACTATTTTTGAGTAGTTTTTAAAATCATTTTTGAGCAGTTTCTGTTCACATTTTCGAGCTGTTTTTAAACAGTGTTTGAACAGATTTTTGAGAAGCTTCTGTTCACATTTTTTATCAGTTTTATAAACACTTTTGGGCAGATTTTGATCAGTGTTTATAAACAATTTTTTGAGCAATTTTTCTAAAGAACCAAGAGATATGTTTTTGATATACACTGGAGCCCAAGTGCTAAAATCTTGATCTTTTGATCAAGTATCATTCATTGTGATTGAGAGAGATGCACCGAGAGCATTGATTTTCATCATTTACATCCTTAGAAGTTTCTCGGTATTTGTTGGGGTCAAGAGATGATCTTGCAACTTGTTACTCTTGGTGAACGCCCTGACCTAGACGGTTTGGAGGCGTGGCTGTTGACCTCTCCATTAATGGTGGTTGTCGGAGAGGCTCAGCATATTTTGTGAATGGCATCGGTGCTCGCCTATCCGGAGTAGAGAAGGAGCAACCTTAGTGAAAAATATCATTCGTGGATATTAAAGCAAGACTCATTTATTTGAATGCTTCAATGAGGAGTAGGGGAGACCGGGCGAGTCTCCGAGATCTCGGGATAAATCACTGTGTTTGTCTTTCTTACTCTTTCTCAGTGCAAAATATTATTAAATTGTTTTTAGTCAAAAAGTTTTAAAGCCTCCTATTCACGCCCCCTCTAGTTGGCATCCTCGATCCTACACGTGGTATCAGAGCGTGGTCTCTCTTTTGAGTACGCTTCACCACCTAGAGAGAGGATGGCTTCAAATGAGGGTTCTCATCTTGGTCACACCGGGCGTGCACCTATCTTTGACAGGACTAACTATCCTTATTGGAAAGTGCGCATGATAGTTTTTTCTAGAGGCTATGGGGCTTGATGTTTGGGACATTGTTAAGATTGAGTTTACTCCTCTGGTTGATCCGGCAAATCACTCCGATGATGATAGGAGAAAACTCCACTTAAATGCCCGTGCCAAAAATGCTCTCTTTGTCGGCTTGTCCCTAAATGAGTTCAACCACGTGAGTGACCTTACCACCGCTCACAAAGTTTGGACCACCCTCGAGGAGAAATATGTGGGCACCACTAGGGTCAAGGAGGCAAAATTGCTAATAGTTAGGCAAAGATATGAGACATTCACCTTATCACCAACCGAGTCCGTGGATTCTGTGTTCACTCGGTTGAACAACATTGTGAATGAGCTCAAAGGACTCGGAGTTGTTTTTACTAACATTGAGATTGTAAGAAAAATGCTTAGGGCTCTTCCAGAGAGTTTTGACACTCTTGTGGTGGTCCTCACCAACTCCGACTTATCATCCACCACACCTACCGATCTCTATGGGAACCTCATCACCCATGAGATGCATCGGAAGGAGAAGAAGGAGGCAGCTGAATCATCAGAGACAAAAACGAAGAACTTGGCATTCAAAGCCAACTCCAAAGGTGATTCAAACGATGGCTCCTCCGATGAGGATCTATCCCTTTTTGTAAAGAACACCAAAAAGCTTCTTCGCAAGTTGCACAAGAAGGGAGTCAACATCAGCACAAGACCAAAGGGGTCAAAGAAAGCAAACTTCAAGGACATCATATGCTATGAATGTCATGAAAAGGGACATATAGCTTCAAGATGCCCAAATAAGAACAAGCCTTGGGATAAGAAGCATGCTTTGGAGAATGGATGTTCGAAGAAGAGAGCTCTGATTCCAACTCCAATGATGAAGAGGGTTGCACCAAGAAGCTAGCTGGATGAGATCTTGGCAACAACAACACATCGACAAGTTCATCCTTTTGCCTTATGGCTAAAGGTGATGAGAAGGTACATTCTGTTGACCCTTCATATGATGATCTAGTTGAAATGATTAATGAATTAAATTATGCTTTTGGAATCACAAAGAAGAAGTATAGAGCACTTAAAGAAGAGCACTCTTCTTTACTTTCTCTTTACTCTGATTTAAAAGAATCTTATGAAGGTCTTCTCATCAAGGATCTCACTAACTCACCAACTAAAGTAGATGTAGCTATTTCTTGTGAGTTAGTTGATGATATACCAAATGTACTCTCTAAAATTGATATGTCAACTAGTTGCAATGATTTAATCGATATGCCATACTCATCTAGCTTTACTAATAAAGATTTGCAATGCCATGAAATAATCTTAAATGAAAACAATGAACTAAAGGCTGAAATCAAGAAACTTAGTAAAGGTTTAGAAAATTGTTACAAAGGGAAAGCATCTCTTGATCTTCTTCTTTGTAAGCAAAAATGCTCATTTAGAAAAGAAGGACTTGGATACTTTCCAAAGAAAGAAAATAAACCAAACACAAAAACTATTTTTGTAAAAGCACACAACAAATTTTGTTATAGATGTCATGAAGTTGGTCATTCATATGATGCTTGTCCTTTAATGACTTTAACTCATTTTGATGCATGCTACATGCTAAAGACGTCAAAGAAAGGATATGTGATAGCAAATTTTGTTGGAGCACCCATGCTATGTAAAAATAAGAAATCTATTTGGGTGCCCAAAGTTTTGATTGCTAACATCGAAGGACCCAAAAGGGTTTGGGTACCTAAAAAGACTTGATTCTTTTGTTTTTGTAGGTAAACTATAAGACTGGTGGAAAACATTGGGTGCTAGATAGTGGATGCTCCGAACACATGACCGGTAACAAAAAGTTGTTCACCTCATTGGAAGATAACTCAAGTGAAAACCAAAAGATCACCTTTGGCGACAATCGTCAAGGAAATGTGGTAGGCTTGGGTAAAATTGCTATATCTCATTATCTTTCAATTTCAAATGTTTTACTTGTTGAATCATTGAATTTTAATTCGTTATCCGTTGCACAAATTTGTGATCTTGGTTTTCGTTGCATATTTTCTCCTAAAAATGTTTTAGTTGAAAGTTTAAAAGACAACTCTTTGATCTTCAAAGGTTTTCATTTTGGAAATATCAATCGTGTTGATTTCAACTCAAAAGATGCATCTCTTTCAACATGTTTTGTTTCTCAAACTTCAAAGGATTGGCTTTGGCATAGGAGACTTGCACTTGTTGGAATGCATCAACTTAAAAAGCTTTTAAAATGTGATTTGGTAGTTGGTTTGAAGGATGTGAACTTTGAAAAGGACAAACCTTATAGCATTTGTCAAGCGGGCAAGCAAGTAGCTGCTTCACATCCAACCAAGCGCATTCTTTCAACCTACAAACCATTGGAACTTTTGCATATGGATTTGTTCTGCCCTGCTGAACATCAAAGTATTGGAGGAAATAGTTTTTGCTATGTTATTGTTGATGATTTCTCCAAATTTACTTGGGTGTTTTTCTTATCTCACAAATCTGAAACTTCCTCTTGTTTAAAACGTTTGCAAAAAGAGTTGAAAAGGAATTTGAACTCTCCATCAAGAAAATCCGTAGTGATCATAGTGAAGAATTTCAAAATTCTGATTTTATTGATTTTTGTGATGAGTCTGGAATTAAACATGAATTCTCTGTGCCCTACACACCTCAACAAAATGGTGTTGTAGAATGGAAGAATTGGACATTGATTGAAATGGCTAGAATAATGCTCGATGAGTACAAGAGGCCTACCGGTTTTGGGTAGAGGCAGTTTACACAGCATGTTATGCCATCAATCGTCTTTATACCCATCCGCTTTTGAACAAAACTCCTTATGAACTGATTATAGGGAGAAAGCCAAACATTTCATATTTTCGAGTCTTTGGTTGCAAATTTTATATTCTTAAAAAGTGCATGCATCTTGGAAAATTTCAAAGATGTGTTGACGAAGGTTTTCTAGTTGGCTACTCATCCACTAGTAAAGCTTATCGGGTTTTCAACACTACAACAGAATGCATTGAAGAATCATGCAATGTAGAATTTGATGAATCTAACAGCTCTCAAGGAGAGCATGAGGATTTTGATGATGTAGGCAACAGTGGCTTGAGGGAAGCTATGAAGGAGATGACCATTAGTCATATCAAACCCAGAAATGAAGAACAAAAGTCACCTGGTCGAAAGGATAAATCACTCGTGACCACTCAGGCTGATGTCGAACATGGACCTGTGACCACAAATACTGATGCTGCTCAACCTGCAACCACCCACAACAATGCTGGTCGAGAAGACCTTGAACCAGAGACTGCAGAGAATGATGATCAAGCATCACAGAACCCGTGACTTCATCAAACGTTCGCCAAAGATCACCCCCTGAATCAAATCTTGGGTGATGTTAGTAAGGGTGTTCAAACTCGGTCTCGTATTGCTTCTTTTGGGAATATTATTCTTTTGTTTCTTCCTTAGAACCTAAACTTTTAGATGAAGCACTTAGTGATCCGGATTGGGTAAATGCCATGCATGAAGAACTAAATAATTTCATTAGAAACAAAGTCTAGACAATAGTATAAAGACCTAAGGATCATAATGTGATCGGAACAAAATGAGTTTTTAGAAATAAACAAGATAAGAATAGAGTAGTAGTACGAAACAAAGCTCGTCTTGTTGCAGAAGGATATTGTCAAGTTGAAGATTAGAAGCTATTCGCATTCTTCTTGCATTTGCATCAAATTTTAACATCAAATTATTTCAAATGGATGTGAAAAATGCATTTTAAATGGAGAAATATCCGAATTAGTGTTTGTGGAACAACCTCTCAGTTTTGAAGATTCAAATTTTCCAAATCATGTATACAAGCTCTCTAAGGCTCTTTATGGACTTAAACAAGCTCCTCGAGTTTGGTATGAACGTCTTAGGGACTTTCTTATTTCAAAAGGTTTTAAAATTGGGAAGGTAGACACAACCTTATTTACAAAAGTTGCTGAGAAAGATCTTTTTGTGTCTCAAATATATGTTGATGATATCATATTTGGGTCTACTAATGAATCTTTTTGTCATGAGTTTGGAGAAATGATGTCTAGGGAATTTGAGATGTCAATGATTAGAGAGCTAAGCTTCTTCTTTGGACTTCAAATCAAGCAGCTCAAGAACGGAATGTTCGTGAGTCAAACCAAGTATGTGAAGGACTTGCTCAAGCGCTTTGGGATGGAAGATGCTAAAGCCATCAAAATTCCCATGGCCACTAATGGACATCTCGATATGGACAACAACAGAAAAGCGGTTGATTCTAAACTTTATCAATCTATGATTGGTAGCTTACTTTATCTTACCGCATCTAGGCCTGACATCATGTTCAGTGTTTGCTTATGTGCTAGATTTCAATCATCTCCTAAGGAATGCCATTTGATTGCTATTAAAAGAATCCTTAGGTACTTTAAATGCTATCCCAATATAGGACTTTGGTACCATAAAGATGCAAACTTTGAATTAATTCGTTACTCAGATTCAGATTATGCGGGGTGCAAAATTGATAGAAAAAGCACATCTGGTAGTTGTCAACTTTTGTGGAGATCACTAGTCTCTTGGTCATCTAAGAAATAAAATTCTGTAGCTCTCTCCACCGCCGAAGCGGAATATGTTTCAGCGGGTAGTTGTTGTGCTCAAATTTTATGGATGAAGCAAACCCTTTTGGATTATGGAATTTTCTTTTGACAAAGTGCCACTCTTGTGTGATAATGAATGTGCCATAAAGATTGCAAACAACCCAGTTCAACATTCTAGAACAAAGCATATTTATGTTAGGCACCATTTTGTAGGAGATCATGTGGCAAAAGGGGACATAGATTTGAATTATGTAAGAACTGATTTGTAGCTAGCAGACATCTTCACCAAACATTTAGATGAGACAAGATTTTGCTTTCCTAGAAGTGAATTAAATATTATTGATATATCAAATGCATGTTAAATGTCTGCTTTGCTGTCCTCCCGCCTTTTTGTGCTTGATGTCAAAGGGGGAGATATTAGGGAGAGCTTAGGGAGAGATTAGGGAGAGATTGGGTAGAGATTCTTATATGACATTATTGATAGTTTATATGCTCATTATTTATTCATTGTGGACTCTCAAATGACTCATATGTGTATTTATACATGCATGCATTCAGGGGGAGTTCTTGTATATCTAAGAGCTTAGGGAGAGATCAGGGAGAGATTGGGAAGAGATTCTTGTATGACATTATTGATAGTTTATATGCTCATTGTTTATTCATTGTGGACTCTCAAATGACTTATATGTGTATTTATATATGCATGCATTCAGGGGGAGTTCTTGTATATCTAATGCCCATGCATACACTTAAGGGGAGTCATTAATTTTTATTCTTCTTCAACACTTGTTGTCATCAATCATCAAAAAGGGGGAGATTGTTGCATCTAGGCCCTTTTTGGGTTGATTTTGATTATTGATGGCATTAAGTGTTTAGGACTAATCTATCTGCTTTGAGTATAATCAATAAGATTAGGTGAAAAGAAGAAAGGTCGCCTGAGTTCGCAAGCGCAAGGTCGCAGTGTCGCCCAAATCTGCAGGTCGCGAGCCAATGTCGCCCAAGGTCGTGAGCCAAGATCACAAGCGTAAGGTCGCCAAGAAAGAAGCAGCAAAGACCTAAGGTAAGTGCTTGTTTATTGTACTGGTCTTGGAGTTTGGAGTTTGACCGGATGTTATAAGAAATTCTTTTTTAGTTTATATCGTACTCTTAAGAAGGGTTACAAAATCTCTTTTAGTTCCGGCAAAAACTGAGAAACTCTTAGGTCATATGTTGCATTCGCATTGGTCAAGAATCTCAAAGAGGAACTGAAACTGATCATCCAAGTGCTCTTTATTTGACTAGGTACTATTCATTCGACCAGTGGTCACGCGAGTACTGTTCATTTGACCTGACACTATTCATGCACTGTTCATTTGATCAGTTACTGTTCATACGACCAGTAAACACTGCTCATTCGACCTGTGGTTCCAACGGCTATTTACTAGCCGTTAGAGGTCGAAGCTGGTGGTTAGCTGGCCTGATTTCTTTCCTTATTCAACCTAACAGCTAGCTGAGAGGTTGGGCTATAAATACAGGTTTTTGAGCAATATTTTCACACATCTTAAGCTATATTCTCATACACTTTTTTGAGCAGTCTCTGTATACACCTTTGAGCATCCTTTCTATACATTTTGAGCAGTTTTTAGAAGAAGTCCTGAGCAGTTCTTAAAACACTTTAGAGCAGATTTTTGCTACAGTTTTTGAGTACTTTTTTGAGTAGATTTTTGTTACTGTTTTTGAGCAGATTTTCGCTACTGTTTTTGAGCAGTTTTTAAGACACTTTTGAGCAGATTTCCACTATTTTTGAGTAGCTTTTAAAAGCATTTTTTAGCAGTTTCTGTTCACATTTTTGAGCAGTTTTTAGATAGTGTTTGAACAGATTTTTGAGAAGCTTCTGTTCACATTTTTTATCAGTTTTATAAACACTTTTAGGCACATTTTGATCAGTGTTTATAAACAATTTTTTGAGCAGTTTTTCTAAAGAACCAAGAGATATGTTTTTGATATAAACTTGAGCCCAAGTGCTAAAATCTTGATCTTTTCATCAAGTATCATTCATTGTGATTGAGACAGATCCACCGAGAGCATTCATTTGCATCATTTACATCCTTAAAAGTTTCTCGGTATTTGTTGGGGGTCAAGAGAAGATCTTGCAACTTGTTACTCTTGGTGAACGCCCTCACCTAGATGGTTTGGAGGCGTGGCCGTTGACCTCTGCATTAACGGAGATTGTCGGAGAGGCTCGGCATATTTTGTGAAAGGCATCGGTGCTCGCCTATCCGGAGTGGAGAAGGAGCAACCTTAGTGAAAAATATCCTTCGTGGATATTGAAGCAAGACTCATTTATTTGAGTGCTTCAACGAGAAGTAGGGGAGACCGGGTGAGTCTTCGAGACCTCGGGATAAATCATTGTGTTTGTCTTTCTTACTCTTTCTCTGTGCAAAATATTATTAAATTGTTTTTAGTCAAAAAATTTTCAAGCATCCTATTCACCCCCCCCTCTAGTCGGCATCCTCGATCCTACAAAATCAAATCAGATTTAGACCAGTGACCAGGGGTTTTAGACCAAAGGTCCAAGATCATAGACCTGCGACCACGGGTCGTAGACCAGAGGCTTGAGACCCATGACCATATGCTTGAGACCAGAGGTCCGAGACCATAGACCTGCCACCACAGGTCCGAGACCCGAGACCATAGGCTTGAGACCAGAGGTCTGAGACCATAGACCTGTGACCAGGGGTCCAAGACCCGAGGCCATAGGTTTGAAACCAGAGGTCCGAGACCATAGACCTGCGACCAGTGGTCCGAGACCAGAGGCTTGAGACCCGAGGTCCAAGACCATAGATTTGCGACCCGAGATCAGAGGTTTGAGACCCGAGACCATAGACCTGCGACTAGATGTCCGAGACCATAGACTTGCGACCATAGGTCCAAGACCAGAGGCTTGAGACTCGAGACCATAGACTTACGACCCGAGACCATAGACCCACAACCAGAGGTCCGTTTGCAAGATCCTTTTGACGAGTGCTGTGGTCTTTTTGTGTAGTTTAATTCTTTCGATCACAGGGACTTTTCATGACAAATTACAAAAATTTGTCAAACAAATGCCCCTCGCCGAGTTGAGTTCGTGTGCAAAGCAATAAGAACTTAACTTGGCGTGTTTTTTTGAAAGGGGTCTTGACCATGTTTGACCAAGAACCTAGTTATGGTAATATGGGACCCGAAACCCGTTTTGACCATGACTTTGTGTTTGATTTGGACTAGGTCCTTTCCTGTATCCTATGAGGATTTCTCTTGTGGAGGGCTATAAATAATCAAGCTCTGTATGCAATTTTTCATCAAAGCAAAAGGTGACAAAACGTGAAGGTAAATGCTTACAAATGATCTCCTTTTTTCTCTTTTTTTTCTAACAGAGATTTGAATTTTTTTTGGCATAATGTCTGAGAAGGCCTCAAAAATAGTCATCCCTTTGGTTCGCTTCGTAGAGATCAATCTCGTTCGAAACTCCAGGGATCTTGACAAAAAACCAGTTTGGGCGCTTCCTCATCAACCTCATTTTTGCGACGATATGAGGAACTATGATGACAAACGCACCAAGAAATACCAAGGTGGGTCTTCAAGTTCTTCGCAAAAGTTGAGCATTTGAAACATTCCGACTATTGAGAAAGATTTTTTTTTTGCCTAATACACCTTATAGGGCAAGGCTTTGCAGGGAACAAGCAAGGGTAAAGCTCCACTTGCCTTGAATGAGCTCGATCAATTAAATCGCGAGGAAGAACTGTTTTGGCAAGCAGAATATGACTTCTATGGTGAGAAATCCATCAATGTTGAAGATGGGTTTGTGATGGAGGAAATTAAAGATTGCATCACCGAAGTGGTGAAGACGATGAAGCTTGCCCGTAGCGAACAACTTGCTGTTAATCTTACGCTTGCGCTTCATACCTTTCAAGTTCCTACGCCGCCATAAAAACTCACAAGCAAAGTTTATCGTAGTTCTAGTTTCCAGAGTGGTCCTGGATCACGCATTGAGCTGGAGGCGCAATCATCTTTTTGGGTCTTGGAACCTGTAATAAAAAATGCACCAACAGTTCCTCTTCGTACCTTGGCTCAAGAGTTCATTCGCGTGCCGGAGAAGCGATGGGTTGCTGATCAAACACCTCATCTCCATTTGGAAGTCCCTAGTTGCCCAAGGTTACTAGTGTGGACTCGCATGATGCTGGAAAATGAAGAGGACAGAGCCATGCTGCTGAAAGCTGACATCTATCGTGGAGTGTTGGCTTCGTTGTACCCAGTGCCAATCAACTAGCCCCTGCTCTTGGCATTCTTGACTTTTTGGAACACAGAGGGGCACACGCTTGCTACTGGGATTGGAGAGATGGGGTACCCCCTCTATACTATATATGATGGCACGGGGATCCCTATTTCTAGGTGGACTTATGAAGAGTATGTTCCTCCTCCATCTTCAATCCAAGGTACAGTAAAAATTCTTCATGCTATGTATGCTGAATTATGCTCAAAGGGGAAGAAGACAGGTTATACAATGGTATCTATTCCCGAATGGGTAGGCACATTCTTGGGAGGGAATGTGCACCACCCGACTAGAAAAAATGACAAAATCCCGTCAGACCTTCACGTTGATCCGAAGGACCCTTTCCTCAAACGATTGAATTTCAAGACTCTTGAAGTAAATGGCGATGGTCGGCTTCTCTTGGAGATGCGTTGTTTCAATATCAAAGACCTTATGATCGAAAAGTATACCGTGCTGCCTTCATTGCTGCTTGGCCGTACTACGTTCCCTTGGAGATGGGAACTCACATTCGCTCAGAGGTCTTTTTCACTGCTTCAAGTATTGCGCAGGGTATACATCGTGCAATAGGAGTGGCGAGCTTGGCGCATCTGTACCGCTGCCTTGACGACATTTGTGATGCTGTGATGAAGGGATCAAAGCCGATAAGCGAGTATGAGCTTCCACTTCCTGCGCACTTCATCATGGCTTGGTTTACTTCATATTGGAACGTTTGTCCTCCTAATTCGAGAATTCTCAATCCTCGTTTATCTCACTTTCCACCCTTCATCATGGAGGCTTGGAGGATCACCTCCATAAAGCTCGACTTGCACGTAGCACACCGCCTTTTCTTGGATTTGGTCAAGGACAAGACTTGTTTGTCTTCTCTAAGCTTCCTTGGGAAGTCCTCGATGCGCTTTCCTTCATCAGGTTCTGCCATATGGCTCGACGACTGCCGACAAGACCCAAATGGTGATAGGCTCATACGCATGCAAGACATAGACTTGTTGGTCAGCTCCAGTGTAGGAGCTATGACACATCGACGTTGTCAACATTATGACAACACTACTACAGAAATGTAATCTACTAACCCATATCTTCTAATGGTTATAAGCAATCTGGGAAAAATCCGTTAGGGTACGACGACAGCAGTGGAGAAGAGGTTTTGTACTAATGGTTATGTTCTGGGAAACCGTTAGTGAATAGCATGTGAGACCCCCATTTGAGGGTCACCTTGGCAACCGCCCAGGTAGATTGCGCACAGAAAGGTACATCACAAGCTCACAACAACAGGATTCACTTTAAATAATAAAGCTGGTAGATAAAGCAAGTACAAGGTCACGAGGACCACTATTACAATATCATAATGCCAAGGGTGGCACTAATTAAAGTTGATACAAAAGTAGAGAGTTTTTCAAAATCAAGAATCGGTATTGAAGTACCGAACACAGAAAAACAACACAAAAAGCAACCACAAGGGTCTTCACTTCCTTCTACAGCGGCTCTGGAAGGGCTTCCTCCACATCGGACTCAACTTGGCTCATGACCCTCCTAGAAGCTCAAATCGTCTGGAAAGGCTCTTTCCTCTTCTTGGTGCTCAAGGCCAGGGGAATCGGGATTCTCAAATCCTTCTTCTGAATTTGTTTGCAAAGGCAAGGGTGAGCATGTTTTTACACAATGCTCAGCAAGTCTCGTTACAAAAATGTAGGTATATAGATGAGGAGTAATCAAGAAAAGGGGTTTTGGTTTTATATATATATATATATATATAAGAATAGAGTAGATTTTCACTCTAAAATCATAAAGAAAGGCATTTAGTTTCCAAAAGTAATACTTTAAAATCTTAATTTATACTTTAGAAATCATTATGTGATGGTCTCCCATGAGTCATCACTTTTATTTACTCATGTTATGAAAACATTCCAAATCATTACTTGTGCTATAACCCATGGATAACATCCACTACGAAAAGACTCCTGAACCTAGGAGTACAGAGTATCTGATACTTCTTTTACACTTTGCAAAGGTGTACCTCTTTTTAAATCCACTGGTTCACTCGGCTTTCAAGTCGGCACAGCTCCATGTGACTTATACACATGTGACAAGGCCGAGATCACACAACGCTTTTGCAATTCAGTATTAACAGTATCCCCGCCCGGTAAATAGACAATTAAGTCTCAAGTACCGTTGTGGGTCATCCCCACTGCCTTACTTCCTAGCCTCTGGCTTATGTTCCCGCAAGACACATAGCCTTGGTCTGTGTCCACGCAAGACATATGACCATTCAAGATTACAACCGCGCACGGCTTAATCTGAGGCGTAGGGCGCCTTCCTTCTTTCCACCTTTACCTCTCATTATTTTTCTGAACTCACATCACTCATGGCCGAACTGCGGCCCACCAGTTTCCACGCGAGAAACCAGACCGACAAACCATGCAGGGAACTGCTAATACCAAAAAGCTACTAAGTTGTGCCTGTCCCATACCAGGCAAGTGGTTGGTACGTTTACAATTCGCATAGAGACACAGCACAAGGTTCTTGTCCTTATGAACCAATAGTGAGGAACATTCACATTCCCTGGTGCGCACCGCACCCTCTCCATACAATCCAATCCTCACTACTGATCCCTTTTATCAGTTTTCTTAGCAAAACGGTTTTCATTATAACTTCTCATGTATTTGACCATTTCAAGTTTAATGTGGATATTCAGTACATGAGTCCTAGGGTGACAAAAACATATATATAAAGGTTCAATAACAAAAGGGGTTTCATGATTCATTAGGTGATATCTATTCATGTCATTCAAACATAACTTGTATCTCAAATAAGCATGCATAGTAAGAAACAGTGAATATACTTCATATGAAAATATTGGGTGAGACATGATCAAAGGAATGAGGCTTGCCTTGCACTGCTAGGTCTAATTACTCGGACGAATCTTCAAAGACTTCTTCTGCTCCTTCAGCTTCGGGCTCTGCGGCGGACACAAGCAATACAACACATACGCTACATAAGCATACATAAAATAGTTTCCATAGAAAATATTAAGTAAATAAGTCATGCATGCAGGGGAAAAGGTTAGGGCAAGGTCACAAGGGTTCTGGTCGAAGAAACGGCTAAAAAGGATTGAACGTCGAAGGGTCGACATTCAGTTCACGGCTTTGGCATAGCTTCAAATTGGTATTAGGATGGTTTTCTGGAGAAGTGACAGAAGGGAAAGATGTAGAACACAACTCCAGGAATCTAGGGGACAAAGTGAAATTTCCATTTCTCAACCAGAAGGGGTCAAACAAGGCTAATGCCAGTGGCTGACATGCACTGACATAGTGCAGACATTGCCAAAAACTAGGACAAAGCTTAACCTTTGATCCAGGGCTCCAATTGATGCACAACTTTGTCTGGGAGGTAGGCGTTGATAACAGGAACAAGATACTCAACAGGAACAAGGGCTGAAAGTGGCCGGAGGGCGGCCAAATCCGGTGAGCAAACACGGTGGCGACACGGCACAGACATTGATCTGGACAAGAGCTTGACAAGGGCATAACTCACAATCTAGGCAGATCCAGATGTCGAGCTAGTGGAAGAAAATGCTCAGGGAGGTGAGGCAAAGCTAAGGGACAAAGTGGTGTCGGCTGAATCGGCCGGGAAGCAAATTCCGGTGAACTGTGCCGGAGACGACGACTTTGAAATTGGGGATTTTTGATACAAGGCGAATGAGCTCAATTCCAAGCTTGAGGATGATCTCTAGGGCACAACAAGGCTACTGGACGGGTCAATTTTGCTGGAGGATGGCCGGAGAAGCTCGGCGACGAGGTCCAGCAAACTGATGAACTTCCAGATTGGGATTTCTTCGATTTGGGCACAATTGAAGGTTTTGATTCCACAGGCTTGCTCTACTAAGCTCACTGATCCCTTTTCTCTACTAACACGAAGGCCAATTTGGGATGAATCGAACAGCATTGGGGAAACAGGGCAAATGGGCTTTTCCGATGATCGCCGGCGTTAGGGATCGCCGGGATGCAATTGGCTGCTATGACACAGAGAGGGAGGAGAGAGGAACTCACCGGTGGCTTCGGTTTAAAGGATGGTGCAGCGAATTGGGCTAGCACCGTGAGCTCCAGAAATTGCTCGCCGGAGAAGAAAGCGAACTCGGCGGCAGTGAGAAATTGGTCGGTTTTGTTGCTGGGAACTGAAGCAATACACTCAGGGGTATTTATAGATGCTGGAGCAATCCTCCGGTCGACAAATTGGGGAACAGGGGCGACGAATTTGACCGCGAAGCGGCAGGACACAGCGGGGACTTGTGCCGGCAATGATGGCGAGGCACTGGCGTGCAGCGGTGCAGGCTTTGGCAGTGGATGGCACAGGCGCAAGCGGCGAGGGAACGGTGAAGTGAAAGCTCCATCGACGCGTGGCCGAGACGTGTCGAACGGGCGAAGCTGGACTTGCTAGTTCGCGGGCTCGCGCGCGGGGAAGAAATTGGTTGTGCTGGTGCGGCCGAGGTGGCATCCACGGCGGTACCACGAGTGCGCACGGGTGCGGCCGAGGTGGCATCCACGGCGGTACCACGAGTGCGCACGGGTGTCAGCTACGCGGCTGAGGTGTTGGCACGGCAGGAGGTTCACCGGCGGCGAAGAACACGGCGATGCACTGCGGCGGGTTCTGCTGAGACACGGCCAGGGGCCTAAATTCAATAAAAGGACTGATTTGCGATGATCTTTCTTTGGAGTTTGGACCTGATTGCAATTCTGGAGATTTGGGGGTCCAAATTGAACTTTGATTTCGCAGCTGAGTGACACTAAAATGCTAGGACTCATCTGGCAGGAAATTTGGTGAAATTGAACAAGATTTGAGGGTTTCGACAAAAATCCGAAAACAGAGTAATTAGGGTAAAACAGGATAATTAGGGTTTCAAAAACGGCAAAGGTCGAAACTCAGGTTTAGGGTAAGATTTAGAAAGTCTTTCAGAAGGGAAAAATGTTCAGAATAGTGAATGGGAGATGTTCATTGAATCAGATCAAAGTTTGGAGGTGGTCTGAGACTTTTAGTCTTTTTGGGCTTCTGACAATTCTGAAAAGGGCTGATTTGTGATACTTTTGGGCTGATTTGTGAAAAGGTTTGAATGACAAGAGTTTGATTGCCAACTTTTTGGGGTAAGATACTGGCATAACTGGGATCTCATTCTGATATAGGTAGAGACGAGGTAAGCCAAGATTTGGGAAAAATCGAGGTGTTACATAGGAAACGATTTTTGCTATCGCTTATTACTGTACGAACCGTTAGAAGAGAGGAAATTGTACTATCGGTTTGTCTTTCGTAACAGATAGTGAAATTATGGCATTTTTACTATTGGTTAGTACTGTACCAACTGGTAGAAGAGAGTAAATTTTACTAACAGTTTGTTTTATATAACCGATAGTAAACTGACATCATATATACTAATGGTTATGACAGTGGGGACCTTTAGAAGAGAGGAAAGTTCACTAACGGTTGTGTTTTTGAACCAATAGTAAAATTGCACAACTTATATATCTCGACCCTTGCTCTGCATCCTCGATCATTTCTACCATACGTGCATCCACACTCCAAGCTAGAGTGATCTGGAAAAGCTAGCTAGAAGGTTGATAATTCGATCCCCCTCGGTATTGTCATCTTCTCATCACCTCTCTCTCTCTCGATCACTCTCCCTCTCTCTACTTCCAATTCATTAAACTAGATACATGTAGCTCGAAACTCTAGGAGGTTAGCTAGCTAGCTATAGCTTGCTGAAGTTAAGCTAGGAATGATTTATGGCTGAAGTTAATAAGCTAGCTAGCTGGCTCTTCCAATTAATGCATCAAGTTAGGGTTTAATATGTGAGACCCCCATTTGAGGATCGCCTTGGTAACCGCCCAGGTAGGTTACACACAGCAGGATGTTACATGAGCTCCAAACCACACAAGCATAGTAATATCATTAAACAAGTATCAGGCCAACATGGCCAATATTACATAGCCAAAGCACCGAAAATGGCGCTAAGTAGAGTTGCTAGGAAAATAACTAGTTTATCAGAACCAGAATCGGTATCCAAGTACCGAACACACAACATAAAGCACAAGGCAACGACGAAAAGCTTGACTTCCATCCGCAGCGGGGTTGGAGTGGCTCCTCCCACATCTGACTTGACTTGGTGCGTAAACCTTCTAGAACATGGGCTCGTCTGGGGCACTTCCATCTTCTGCCGGGAACTCATAACTGAAGGAATCGGGATCCTCGAATCCCTCTTCTACAGTTGGATGTAAATGCAAGGGTGAGCACTTGGTGCTCAGCAACACTCATTCCGGGGATTATTGTAATTGTACTTATATGAGGGTGAAACATATGATTCAGGGGTTTCAGTTTCATATGGATAGAGATATATAGATTTCCAAGTCATTTGTTCAGTAAAACAGTACTTTGTCATGAAAATAATACTTTAAACATTAAACAGGTTTTCAATAAAGCATTAGATGTAGTGGTCTCCCATGAGTCACTACTTTGTTAACCGCATTATGAAAACATTCCAAAACGTTACTTGTGCTATAACCCATGGATAACATCCACTACGAAAAGACTCCTGAACCTGGGAGTACAGAGTATCTGATACTTCTTTTACACTTTGCAAAGGTGTACCTCTTTTTAAATCCACTGGTTCACTCGGCTTTCAAGTCGGATCAGCTCCATGTGACTTATACACATGTGACAAGGCCGAGATCACACAACGCTTTTACAGTTCAGTATTAACAGTATCCCTGCCCGGTAAATAGACAGTTAAGTCTCAAGTACCGTTGTGGGTCTTCCCCACTGCCTTACTTCCTAGCCTTTCTGGTCTATGTTCCCTCAGGACACATAGCCTTGGTCTATGTCCACGCGAGACATACGACCATTTAAGATTACAACCGCTCACGGCTTAATCAGGCCTAGGGCGCCTTCCTTCTTTTACGCCTTTTTCTCTCATCATTTTTCTGAACTCACATCACTCATGGCCGAACCTTGGCCTTCCAGTTTCCACGCGAGAAACCAGATCGTCAAACCATGCAGGGAACTGCTAATACCAAAAAGCTACTAAGTTGTGCCTGTCCCATACCAGGCAAGTGGTTGGTACGTTTACAATTCGTATAGAGACACAGCACAAGGTTCTTGTCCTTATGAACCAATAGTGAGGAACATTCACATTCCCTGGTGCGCACCGCACCCTCTCCATACAATCCAATCCTCACTACTGATCCCTTTTATCAGTTTTCTTGACAAAACGGTTTTGATCATAACTTCTCATGTATTTGACCATTTCAGGTTTAATGTGGATATTCAGTATATGAGTCCTAGGGTGACAAAAGCATATATATGAAGGTTCAATAACAAAAGGGGTTTCATGATTCATTAGGTAATATCTACTCATGTCATTCAAACATAACTTGTATCTCAAATAAGCATGCATAGTAAGAAACAGTGAATATACTTCATATGAAAATATTGGGCGAGACATGATCAAAGGAATGAGGCTTGCCTTGCAATGTGGGGTCTAAGTACTCAGACGGATCTTCAAAGACTTCTTCCGCTCCTTCAGCTTCTGACTCTGCGGCAATCAAATAAAACACAAACACATACCACATAAGCATACTGAAAATAGTTTCTATAGAAAGTATTAAGTAAATAAGTCATGCATGCATGGGAAAAGGTTAGGGCAAGGTCACAAGGGCTCTGGTCGAAGAAACGGCTAAAAAGGATTGAACGTCGAAGGGTCGACATTCGGTTCATGGCTTTGGCATAACTTTAAACTGATCTTAGGATGGTTTTCTGGAGAAGTGATAGAAGGGAAAGATGTAGATCTCAACTCCAGGAATCTAGAGGACAAGGTGGCATTTCAATTGCTCAACCAGAAGGGGTCAAACAAGGCTAATGCCAGTGGCTGACATGCACTGACATAGTGCTGGACATGGCCAGAAACTAGGGCATGGCTTAACTTTTGATCTAGGGCTCCAATTGATGCACCACTTTGTCTGGGAGGTAGGCATTACTAACAGGAACAATATACTCAACAGGCACAAGGGCTGGAAATGGCCGGAGGGTGGCCAAATCCGGCGAGAAAACACGGTGGCCTGGACATGAACTGAGCTACTGGACAGTGATCTTGGCAAAGGCATAACTCACAATCTAGGCAGATCCAGGTGTCGAGCTAGTGGAAGAAATTGCTCAGGGAGGTGAGGCGAAGCTAAGGGACAAGGTTTCAGGGGCTAGATCGGCCGGGAAAGAATTCCGGCGACCGGCACTGGAGAAGACGACACTGGAGCTCGGGGATTTTTGATACAGGGCGAATGAGCTCAATTCCAAGCTTGGGAATGATCTCTAGGGCACGACAAGGTTACTGGAGGGGTCAATTTTGTTGGGAGATGGCCGGAGAAGCTTGGCGCCGAAGTCCGGCGAACGGCTGAGGTTCCAGTTTGGGATTTCTTCGATTTGAGCGCAATTGGGGATCCTGATTCAACAGGCTTGCTAAGAAATGGCTAAGGATCAATTTCTACTACTGAATCGAGGGTTAATTTGGGGTGAATCGAACGGCATTGGGGAAACAGGGCAAATCGGGAATCCGGCGATCACCGGCGATGGGGATCGATCTGGTGCAATTGGTTGCTACTACACAGAAAGGGTGAAGGGGGAAACTCACTGGTGAACCTGGATCGAAGAGAGGGGCTGTGGAAAGGGCTAGCACCGTGAGCTCACTCACTGGCTCGCCGGAGAAGAAAGCGAAAACGGCGAGAGTTCTGGAAAAATGGCTAAGTCCTGAGATGAGGCTTAAGCACAGCGCTGGAGGGTTTAAATAGGTCCAGGGGCGGAGCTTGCGAGGGGTAAAGCGACAGCGGTTGCTTGCGCCGGGGAGAAATTTGTCGGGCGCAGGCGCAACGACGGCGACGGCGATGCGATCGCGTTCAGGAGGTGCTGCAGCTTTGCCAGTTGCATTGGGACTTCGTCCGGGACGGCGCAGATGCGGAGGCGACAACGTAGCTCCGGCAATGACACGTACACGCATGCAATGCCACGGCAACGGGAGCGCGCACGCGAAAACAAAGCTCTGGAGCACGGCCGTTTATCCGCTGGGCAAGGCGACGCACTGTGCTGGCACGTGCGCACGGGGTGGCTCGGTTGTTCACAATGCAGGCGACAAGAAGCGGTGGCCGGCGGCGAGCAAGCACGGCGAAATCCACGACGCGGCAACGGCGACTCGCACTGGTCGTAGGCCACGACCAGGTGCTGGTCGAATGGACCTGAAAAGAATATTTGGGCTGTTCTGTAATTCTGAAACTTGCTCCAGGGACTGTTCTGTGAGGAAAGTTTGAATAGAAAATGGACTTGATTGCAAATCTGGAGATCTAAGGGTCCGATCTGAAATCTGATTTCGCAGCTAAGTTGTAAAAGATTATTAGAACTCATCTGGCCAAAGTTTGGTAAGATCAGGCAAGATCTGAAGGGTTTCGACAAAAATTAGGGAAAACAGTTTAGGGTAAAATAGGGTAATTAGGGTTTTAAAAATGGCGAGGGTTGAAACTCGGCTTTAGGATGGGATTTTGGAGATGATCCCGAAGGGAAAAATGTTCTGAACAACATTTAGAAGGGAATGGCTGAAGCAGAATAGGGTTTGGGGTCAAGATGTGGATTTTGGCTATTTTAGGGTTTGGCAGAAACAGGGGTGTTACATAATACATCAATTATTTATACATCAATTGTAAGCTGTATACATATAGCCTAGCTATATATTGACCATGTTTCATGCTTCCAATTATTTATTTCAATTATCAATTTTGTGAAATAATTGTAGATGGACAGAGAATATTGGATGTATGGAATAAAACGTACTACACTTGAGTATTGGAGGGTGTGAATGGGTTTATTAAATTTGCTGAGCAAGAAAAGGTGAAGAAGGGAGAGAAAGATATGCATTGTCCTCGTATAGATTGTATGAACTTAAAGAGGTTCGGCAACTCTGATCAGATTAAGAGTCATTTGATTCGTCGTGGTTTTAACGCACGCTATACCCATTGGATATGGCATGGTGAAGATCTTGAGGAAACGAGCACCGCTACCACTCAGCAAGACCCGAAAGTGGATTGCAGTAATGATGATCATCAGAACATTGATAGTGTTCATTCGGATGTGCGTGTAGATGACGACAATTTAGATGAAATGCTACGTGATGTAGAAGAAGATTACAGCGAAAACGATTTTGGTAAATTTGAGAAATTGATTGTTGATTCTGAGAAGCCTTTGTTCCCCGAATGTGCAAAATTTACAAAGTTGTCTTATGTGTTGAGATTATATAACTTGAAGGCAAGCAACGGTTGGGGCGATAAGAGTTTCACAGCGCTATTAGATCTTTTGGCGGACATGCTTCCAGAGGGAAATGAGTTGCCAAGATCGGTTTACCAGGCCAAAAAACTATAGTGTCCATTGGGAATAGAAATCGAAAGAATACATGCATGCCCAAATGATTGTGTTCTGTACCATAATGAGTATGAGGATTTGCATGTTTGTCCAAGATGCGGTGCATCGCGGTATAAGCATGGGGACCGAATTTATCACAATGGATGTGATGAGGTAAAGAGAGGGCCTCCGGCCAAAACTGTGTGGTGTTTTCCTGTGATTCCTAGATTGAAACGGCTCTTTGCAAATCCGAAAGATGCGAAGTACTTGTGTTGGCATGTTGAAGGTCGGAAACAAGACGGAAAAATAAGACATCCAACTGATTCTATTCAATGGAGAAACATTAACAGAACAATCGGTGAGTTTGGCGGCGAAGTGAGGAATATAAGGTTTGGGCTGAGTACGGATGGTATGAATCCACATGAAAATATGAGGAGTCGGCATAGCACTTGGCCAGTTCTTTTATGCATCTACAATATTCCTCCTTGGTTATGTATGAAGTGCAAGTACATCATGATGTCGTTACTAATTCAGGACCCAGACAACCTAGGAAAGATATTGACGTGTTTCTATCACCATTAGTCGAGGACTTTGTTGGGGGAAATCTCCGCGAGACTAAGTCCAGGTAAGTTGCGTCACGCTTGCCCGGGGACGTGGCCTCCAGGGCCGGTCCCGGGCGCCGCCTTCTGGCTCCCAGGACCTGGCCTCCGGTGTCGGTCCCGGGCGCCGCCATTTGCCCTTGGACGTGGCCTCCTGTGACTGCCCCGGGCGCCGCCTTTTGCCTCCCGGGACCTGACCTCTGGGGCCGGTCCCGGGCGCCGCCTTTTGGCTTCAGGGACCTGGCCTCCGGTGCCGGTCCCGAGCGCCGCCATTTGCCCGGGGACGTGGCCTCCGGTGCCTGCCCCGGGCGCCGCCTTTTGGCTTCTGGGACCTGGCCTCCGGTGCCGGTCCCGGGTGCCGCCATTTGCCCGGGGACGTGGCCTCCGGTGCCTGCCCCGGGCGCCGCCTTTTGGCTCCCGGGACCTGACCTCCGGGGCCGGTCTCGGGCGCCGCCTTTTGGCTCCCGGGACCTGATCTCCGGGGCCGGTCCCGGGCGCCGCCTTTTGGCTTCTGGGACCTAGCCTCCGGTGCCGGTCCCGGGCGCCACCATTTTCCCGGGGACGTGGCCTCTGGTGCCTGCCCCGGGCGTCGCCTTTTGGCTCCTGGGACCTGACCTCCGGGGCCGGTCCCTTGCGCCGCCTTTTGGCTTCCGGGACCTAGCCTCCGGTGCCGGTCCCGGGCGCCGCCATTTGCTCGGGGACGTGGCCTCCGGTGGTTGCCCTGGACGCCGCCTTTTGGCTCCCGGGACTTGACCTCCGGGACCGGTCCCGGGCGCCGCCTTTTGGCTTCTGGGACCTGGCCTCCGGTGCCGGTCCACCGCGCCGCCATTTGCCCGGGGACGTGGCCTCCGGTGCCTGGCCCGGGCACCGCCTTTTGGCTCCCGGGACCCGGCCTACGGCGTCGGTCCCGGGAGCCGCCTTTGGCCCGGGGACCTGGCCTCCGGTGCATGTCCCGGGCCTCATCGCCCTTCTAAAGGTAAAGTCTCTGGTTGTTAATCACGTGCAGGGCACGCGAGGAGCGCCTCGGGAATCAGCTACCACCTGTCAAGCATCCACGGCGCTTGACCGGGAGAAGGACGTTGCTACCCCTCGATCCGACGGTAGCGTCCGGGGTAGTTTAGTCTTTTTGCTTCTTTTTGGGGCTATAAATAGCCCTTGTACCCTCAGTTGTAAGGACAAGTGGTTCATTATTGGAATAGCCAAAACTCACTGGTGTGCTGCGGAAGCCTCTCCCCCGAGAGAGCCACCCCAGCCGACTCCGGTCGGGAGCACGCCGACAGGACGAGGGCCCCCACCGGGACCCGAACCTGTATAAATCCCCGTGTCAATTTTTGTGTTTGTCCGGCGGAGGAGGACTGGTCACCCGGTCAGCCCGCGTCGCGTTTTCTTCGCTGGGATCCTTCACAAAACCTGCCGGGGTATTCGCAATACCACAACAATTGACGCCGACCGTGGGAACTCGTGACAAGACGCCATGGCTCCCCCAAGAACAAGGGCTTGCACCCTTCCCGGTGACGCCGGTCTCGGAGACCCGGCGCCGCCCGTCAGGGACACGGCTGTCCCGGCGCTTCCGCCTGGAGGCGGCCAGGCCCAGGTACCGCCTCCCGCCTTTCCTCTTAACTTAGGCGCTTCTACCTCCAGGTCACTCCCGGTGACCGCGGGGACCTCGGCCGGGACCAGTCTCCCCCCGACGGCTCCCCGGGACGCCCTGCTTGAGGCTCTCGTGGAGGACCAGCTCCGCGCCCAGCGCTCTATGGATGAGCTGCTCAGCGTGTTGGTGCAGCATCCGGCCCCCACCCCCCAAATTTGCGCCGCACCCATACCCGGGGGCTATGCCCCCGTTTATGGGTCATTCGGCAGCCCCTCCGGTCTGCAGAGGTTTGGCCGCCCCGTATGACCCCACCGGGGGATTCCCTCCCCTTGCGGGATATACGTCCGGGCCCGTCCCGGTGCCGGGGGGCTACTTCCTGCCTGGGCCCTTCGTGGCGCCTGGGGGTACCCCGTTCCGGGCCCATTCCAGGGGCCGGTGGCCCATTACGTGCCGGGGGTTTTCCCTACGCCGGGAGCCAGTCCCGCCCTGCGTGTCGCGTTTATCACACCGGGGGCGGTCGATAGAGCAGCTCCTGTGCCTCAACGGACTTCTCCCCGCATCGGCTCCCTGGCTCCGGACGCCGCCCCGGGGGCTCCCCCGACACCGGTTCCGGATGTTACAGGGGCTTCCCCCTTTCCGGTTCCGGTCGTTGCTGCGGGCGCTCCCTCCACTTCGGTTCCAAACGTCGCCGTGGGCGCCCCCTCCCCGGTTCCGGATAATACAGGGGCTTCCCCCTTTCCGGTCCCGGGGGTCTTCACCGGGGGCTCCCCCTAGCCGGCCCCGGAAGCCTCCGGGCCGGTAGCTACAGTGCATAAGCCCCCTCCCTCGGTCGAACAAGTCCGTTTCGCCCGGGGGGAGGTCGAGCGAATGCATTCACCCGAGCGCGGGGAAGAGCCTCCCCCCGGCCGCGGGCGTGGGGAGCCTCGCTCTCGCATCAGTCGGGGGAAGAGACCCGCTGAAGAGCCAGCCTCTCCGGAGGAGAGTACGGATGTTGGGAACTCTGCCCCGGTCCGGAAGAAAAGCGTCGCCACCGCCACTCCGGCGGACCTCTCGGATCGCTCCCAGACTCCGATAACGAGGTTGTGTCCCCCGTCAAAGAAGACAGCGATCGGGACTCTCCCCGGGAAGTGCAGGGGGCTAACCAGCCCCTATGCCGAAGACTTCGCAGCATCCGGTGGCCGCGGCCCTACCGCCCTCCACACATCGAGCACTATAACGGTGAGGCCGATCCTTACGAATTTGTGCAGGTATACTCTATAGCCATCTCCGCAGCCGGGGGGGACGAGACGGTACAGTGCAACGTCTTCCCCCTCTACCTCACCGGCATTGCCCACTCCTGGTTCTACAACCTGAAGGCCGGCTCCATCAAGTCTTTCACGCAGCTCCAACGGGAGTTCTGCGTGAACTTCCAGGGGAACTACGTGCATCCCCTGGACTCCTCGCAGCTGTACACCATCCGGCAAAGGACTGGGGAAACCATTAGAAGCTTCTTCAAGCGCTTTGCTCAAGTAAAGAGCAAAGTGGCCCACGTCCCCGACTCTACGGTCATCGAAGCATGCAAAAGCGGGATCCTCCCGGGGGAGCTCCACCGAAGGCTCTCCCGGAGCTGCCCCTCCTCCGCTGATGAGCTCTTCAACATACTCGAAAAGTACGCTTGGGCGGAAGAAGACGACATCTGGAAGAAGAACCAGGGGGCACCCGCCCTCGCCGACCGTGGGGCCAGGGATCCCGTCAAATGCCCCAGGCAGGGGGGACATAGCGATCCACGGCCTCGGGACGCCTTTGTCCTCGAGGGCGGAGGTGGCTCGCGCGACCCTCCAAGGGGCAACCGCCCCTTCCCCAAGCCGAAAGGCCATGGGGGAGGACAGTCTTCGCGCGGCCGGGACGGCCCCGCGGGGAGAATTTAGGAAGGACCGTGGTGTAGCTTGCACGGGTCCAGTACCCACACTACCCGAGACTGCCACCAGCTGCTGCAACACTTCGCGGTGTTCCTCGACCAGCGCGGGCAGGGGGGGACTCCGGCCTCCTTGCCCCCTCGGCCAGCTATTCCGGCCCTTCCCGCTCTCGCGGGGGGTCTACAGGGGCAGCCGCAGGAGGGGGAGCCTTCAGAAGCTCTCCCCTTCCAAACTTCTCAGCGCCACATCAATGTCGTCATGGGAGGGTCCGCCTTCGGGCGGGACTCTAAGCGCCAGCGTAAGGAGTACGCGCGCGAAGTCAAGGTTGTGGGGGTGCTACACACGTCCCCGCCACCCAAGTGGTCGGACGTCCCCCTCACCTTCACTGCGGAAGACGCGCGAGAGGTTCGCTTCCCCCACGACGATGCGCTCATCATCTCCGTGACCATCTACAACTGCCACCTGGCCCGCATCCTCGTGGACGGCGGGAGCTCCGCCGACGTCCTATTCCTGAAGGCCTTCAAAGAGATGCAGGTGGATGAGAAGCTCCTGCAGCCCGCGGCAGGGCCCCTGCAAGGGTTCGTCCCGGGGAAGGCGATCCAACCCGTGGGCAAGGTAGATCTCCCTATGACATTCGGCACCCCCGGAGAACTACCGGACCGAGCTGGTCCGCTTCGACGTAGTGGACCTCCCCTCATCCTACAACGCGATTATGGGGAGGACCACAATCAACTGGCTGGGGGCTGCCACCCATCAAAACTACCTCTGCATGAAGATCCCCGGGCCGCACGGCATGATCAACGTCCGGGGAGACCAAGACGTGGCCCGTGTTCTATACGAGCGCATCGCCGCCACAATCGGAAGTGTCAACCTCATAAAGGCGCGCAGGGGGGAGGCCTCTCCCCCGGACCCAAACATCGCTGCGCCACCGCCTGGGAGGCCCCTCCTCAAGCCGCGTCCATAAGGGGACCTCCGGAAGGTTCCGCTATCCCCGGGCGGCGGAGACAAAACCGCCCGAATTGCGGCGGAGCTCCCCGAGGAGCATGCAGTGCAGCTTTCAGCCTTCCTGTGCGAAAATGCCGATTTTTTTGCGTGGAAGCCTTCGGACATGCGGGGCGTCGCCCGGGAGGTTATTGAGCACAAGCTCGTAGTGGCCCCCGGTCAACCCCCAATCAAACAAAAGCTGAGGAAACTCTCCCTCGAGCGCCAAGAGGCAATCAAGGTGGAGATCACCCGGCTCCGAGAGGCGGGGTTCATTCGGGAGGTCCTGCACCCCTAGTGGCTCGCGAACCCCGTCCTCATGAAGAAGTCAACCGGCAAGTGGCGGATGTGCGTGGACTTCACTGACCTTAACCGCGCCTGTGCCAAAGACAACTTCCCGCTCCCGCAGATTGATCAGCTCGTCGACTCCACTGCGGGGTGCGAGCTGATGAGCTTCCTAGACGCCTACTCGGGCTACCATCAATTCCGGATGGCGGAAGGGGACGAGGAAAAGACGAGTTTCATAACTCCCCTCGGAACCTTCTGCTACGTCCATATGCCCTTCGGGCTCAAGAACGCGGGAGCGACCTTCCAGCGCCTCATGACGCTGGTCTTCGAAGATCAAGTCGGCCGCAACGTCGAAGTCTACGTAGACGACGCGGTCGTCAAAAGCCCCCGCGCAGCCTCCCACATCGACGACCTGGCGGAGACCTTCCGCAACCTCCACGCGTTTGGGCTCAAGCTCCACCCGGAGAAGTGCGCCTTCGGGGTGCGCAGGGCCAAGCTCCTGGGTTTCCTCGTGTCCCAGCGGGGCATAGAGGCAAATCTCGAAAAGATCCGGGCATTCCTGGACATGCCCCCGCCGCGCTCCGTCAAGGACGTCCAGCGGCTCTCCGGCCGCCTAGCCGCACTCAGCCGCTTTGTCTCGCGGTCAAGGGAGCGAGGCCTCCAGTTTCTTCAACTCCTCCGGGGGCTCGTGGGGTTCCGCTGGACCCCCGAGGCCCAGGAGGCATTCGACGACCTCAAGAAGTACCTCACGAGCCCTCCAATGCTCGTGAGTCCATCTCCAGAAGAGCCCTTGCTCCTCTACCTTGCCACGAACCCCATCGCCGTCAGTGCGGTCTTGGTAAAGGAGCAAGGGGGGCAGCAGCGTCCCGTGTACTACGTGAGTGAGGCCCTCCAAGGGACCAAAACTCGGTACACGGAGATGGAGAAGATCTGCTACGCCCTTCTAATGGCGTCCCGGAAGCTTCGCCACTACTTCCTGGGACACCCCATCACCGTCCCGTCGTCCCTCCCCCTGGGGGAGGTACTGCGGAACAAAGAAGCCACCTGCCGGATTGGGAAGTGGGGGGCCGAACTCGCCCCCTTCTCCCTGTCCCTCACAGGCCGCTCCGCAGTCAAGTCGCAGGTCCTCGCCGACTTCGTTGCAGAGTGGACTCCTGCCTCTGGGTCCGGGGATGAAGACCTCCCTGTGCCACCCCAATGCAGTGATCATTGGACTCTCATGTTCGATGGGTCGCTGTGTCTCGCCGGGGCTGGTGCGGGAGTAGTCCTCCGGAGCCCCGAGGGGAAGGAACTCGAGTACGCCGCGCGGCTCAAGTTCCCCGCAACCAACAACGTCGCCGAGTACGAGGCTTTGCTCCTCGGGATGCGCCTTGCGCGCTCCCTGGGGATCTGGCGCCTCCTAATGAAGGGAGATTCTCAGCTCGTTGTCTGCCAAATGGACAAGTCTTACCTGTGCCATGACGCAAACTTGAGTCTTTATTTGCAGGAGGTGCGAAAGATGAAGAGGCATTTCGACGGCCTCGAGGCCCGGCTTATCCCATGAAGGGACAATGACCGGGCCGACGCCTTGGCCCGAGCAGCAAGCGCCCGGGAATCACTCCCCAAGGGGGCCTTCTTGGAAATCATCACGAAGCCCTCGGTGGCCTCCCCGGACATGAGCGACGAGCCCCGCGTCCCGGAGGTCGCCGAGATCACCCGGACTCCATCATGGATGGACCCCCTCATCTCCTTCATCAAAGGAGAGGGGGACCCTCCTAGTGAGACCGAGGCTAAACGCCTCCGGGCCAAAGCCCCGGCATATCTCCTACTGGAGGGGAGGCTCTACAAGCGGGGGGCTTCCGCCCTCCTGCGCTGCCTCCCTAGGCTGGCGGGACTCCAACTTCTCGAAGACATCCACGTGGGGAGCTGTGGTTCTCACCTAGCCCCGCGTGCCATGGCGGCCAAGGCTCTCCGACAGGGCTTCTACTGGCCCACAGTCATGCGCGAGGTGCGAGACCTTGTCTTCGTGTGCGAGGCATGCCAGAAGATGGCCAAGGGCTCGAACCTCCCCCCTGTTGCACTGCAGACCATCCCCATCACTTGGCCCTTCGTGCGCTAGGGGATGGACCTCTTAGGGCCCTTCCCCCCAGCACCCGGAGGATACAAGTATGCGATGGTCACGGTCGACTACTTTACAAAGTGGGTAGAGGCGGAACCCTTGGCCAGCATCACGTCCCGGGCTGTTCAGCGGTTTTTTTGGAAAAACGTCATTTGCCGTTTTGGTGTCCCCCGGGAAATCACCGTGGATAACGGGACCTAATTCGACTCGGCTTATTTCCAGGAATTCTGCGAAGGCCTGGGGCTCGTCATCCACTTCGCCTCAGTGGCCCATCCCCGGAGCAATGGGGCTGTCGAGAGGGTCAACGGCGTAATCCTGCAGGGGTTGCGCCGGAGACTCGAGCAAACCGCTTCTAAGCGGGGTGCATGGGCAGAGGAGCTCCCTAGCATCCTCTGCTCCATACACACGACCCCGTCCCAGGCGACGGGACGTACTCCCTTCTCCCTAGTCTACGGGGTGGAGGCAGTCCTCCCCCCGGAGATTGGCTTCCGGTCACTGCGAGTCGAGCTCCTAGACGGAGCCACGATCGCAGCGTACCAGGCCAACGAGGCCAACCAGCGACTGGAGGTCAACCTCGTGGAGGAGGAACGCGACCGAGCGCTCCTCCGCCACGCCATCTATGAGCGCGAGATGGCACGCGCATACAACCGGCGCGTGCCTGAAAGATCCTTCCGCCTTGGGGACCTTGTCCTCAAGCGCGTCACAGACCCCCAAGCCCAGGGTAAGCTCTCCACCAAGTGGGAGGGCCCCTACAGGATCTCTGCGGTCCTGGGCTCGGGGGCTTACAAGCTTTCCAACCTTCAAGAGCAGGAGCTGAAGCACACGTGGAACTTGCGTTTACTTCACAAGTTCTATGTTTAGCCTAACGGGCCTGTCCCCTCCCCCGGAGCGATCACGCCGGAGGGGGAGGAGGGACACTGTATTTGCTTTTCCCTCCCCCTTCGCGGCTTCGCAGGGGGAGGCGCTGTATTTCATTTTGCTATCAATACATAGATCTTGCTCTTCAACTGTCTCATTGCCGGTCCTTCTCATTACCGCCCCTAACGGCGATGCCCTCCCCGCCAGGATGCCCTCTCCGCGAGGAAGCCCACCCGTGAGGATGCCCTCTCAGTGAGGAAGTGGGCCCAGACCCAGCAAGTCCCTCCTGTAGGGCAGCTTACAATCAGCCCTCGTGGACTGAGGGTGTAAGCGGCAACCCGGTCCCCAGCGGCCTTGGTAATGAGTCACTTTGGGAGACTAGTCCCCTACCCAAACACTTAGACCCGTCATCGGGCACTTCCTCCTCCGGGAGTAGACGCTCTCCCCAGCAAGACGTCTAATGGCTTTCTTGGATATCTTTTCCCCGGAGACTTTATTCCCGGCTCCCCGTTCTCACGGCGACCGGACGATTGTCTCCCGGAAGGATTTTCTCTGGAATCTTCCTCAGGATTTCTGGCCTTATTCCCGGCTCCCCGTTCTCACGGCGGCCGGATGATTGTCTCCCGGAGAAATTACAGATTTCTTGGACATTTCTTCCCCGGAGACCCTATTCCTGGCTCTCCGTTCTCACGGCGACCGGACGATCGTCTCCCAGGAAGCTCGCCTCCGGAAATCTCATCGGGTTTTCTTGGGTTTCTCCCACACGAGGCCTTATCCCGGCTCCCCGTTCTCACGGCGACCGGATGACTGTCTTCGGGAAGGTCTTTCCCTTGGAAACCTCATTTTAGAATTTTCTAACTTGGAAAAATTCTTATGCTACAGGTTATCTTCACCCCGGGGGCCTTGTTACCCCCACAGCGCGCGGAGCCACCCTCCGGCCCACTGTTGGCGGGGGGGATAAGGAACCCCCCGGTGTCGACCACACCAACCACGAGCAAACTTAGCTCATTCTTGTCAAAAGGAGTCGTCCAAACCAGCCAAGAAGAAAATAAAAGAAGACTCTCAAAGAAGAAAGCAACAGCACAGCTTTATTGATCACGACCCGGAGGACATCTTCCCCCTCCGGTGGGCATCGGAAACGGTACAACCCGGGCTCTAACCCGGGGGATTCTCTACAACCTAAGGCTCCTACGCCTAATAGTCCCGGAGGCCCTCTGCTAGCTCCCGGGCCAAGTGCCGGTACAATGCGTGAATGCGGCGTCGAGCTTCCCGGAGCACATCCTCTGGTCAGTACTCGTAGCCCGCCGGGGGAAGTATCCGAAGTGGGGGGATCATCCGGAACCCCGGACGCGGAGGGGACAATTCGGCGCGATGATTGTCAAAATTGTCCAAGTGCCACTCTGGATGCCAGCTCAACCGGATCGGCTCCCGGACGGCGTCCCTGCTGCTCTTCCCGGAGTTGAGGCTTAGCAAGATCAAGGCCGCTTGGGCGTCCCCCGAGGGGCCTATCCCGGACCTTCACCCGGGAGTAACCTCCCGGGTACCCTGGTAACATTGCATTCAATTCAAGACTTAGAAAAATTTCTAATTGTATTGCATTCAAAATGTCTTTTTATAAGTGTCCGGGGCTTCTCCTAAGAAGCTACCGGGATAAAAATCCTAAGAATGCAAAAAGGGTCCTATCTAAGACCCGGGGGAGGCTCATACTTTGTCATTGGTCCTCCCCCTGGGGGGCTTCCGCCGGGGCCGGGGCGGCCTCTACTGGAGGCGCCGGCGCCGGGAACCTCACCAGGACAATCCAGTCGTAGAAGCCCCTGGCAAGTTGCTCCACCTCCCGGTGCGAGGGCTCGAAGAACTCGGTGAAGCTCCGGGGCATGCGGCCCCCGATCGCCTGGGCACCGACCCCCCGGTGCTCAACAAGCCCCCGGGCGTCGGCAGCCTCCAAGATGATGGAGACCTGTGCGTTGAAAAAAGCACAGCCTCCGCGAGGGTCGCCGAGGGCACCTCCGAGCTGCTCTCGGAGCCTAGGCTCACGCCAAGGCTCTCGAGGGCCGAGCGGACGGAGCGGCCCGCGTCCGTCACCACCCGGACGCTTGAGCCCTCTAGCTCCCGGAAAGCCTCTTCCTTGCCTTGGCCTCCTGCCGAAGGCTGCCGTTGACAGCCTCGGAGACGTGAACCTGGGCCCGCACCGGGGCCAGCTCCTGGAGGGCTTCGTCACGCTGCCCCAGGTAGGTCACGGCCCTGTCCTCCGCGTCCTTAAGCAGCCGGCCGATCCACTGCTCAAGGTCGCAGGTAATGGCCGCCGCCTACAAACTCTAGAGTTAGCAAAAATTCGAGTGCAGGGCACGAAGAAAGACGTCACCGATTCGAGTTACCTGGGCCTGGAGAGATTGAAGCCCCCAAAACGCTCATGGAGCGTCCCCTCCAAAACGAAGGCCTGCACCTTGCGGGTCTGCAGGCCCTCCGTATAGCAGGCGACCTCCCCTGCGGAAAGCAGGGAGGTCCCCCGCCCGGCGCCGGTCCCGTCGCGGCCGGTGAGGGGTCCCCAGACCTGGGCGTCCGGCAGCATAGTCGGCGTCTTCGTCGCCGAGGAGGTGGCCTCCGTGGAAGTGGCCGAGGAGCTCTCGGAAGAGGTCCCCGCCCGGGGAGGGACCATCAGCCCTTCCCCCTTCGCGGGCGGGAAGGCCCCCGGGGCCTCTACTTCTGGAGGGATCCCAAAGACTGAGGGGCTCCCCCCCTCGTCCACCGGCCACTCCATCCGGGGAGGCGAGGCCTCTGCAAACCTCACCTCCAGTTTCTCCAGCTCCAAGGGGGCCGGGGGTGCTGGGAGGGCCGCTATCGAAGGCGGCGATGGGGCGTAGTCCGCCGAATCAGACGCCGCCCCGCCCGCGGCCGGTTCCTTCCCCCGGGCCTCAACGGGGCTCTTCGGGGGAGGGGGACTTACTTCTTTCCGGGCCGGCGCCCGGGCGCGCCCGATCCCGGGGGTATCATCCCAGGGCTTCGCCGGTGTCGAAATCGGCGTCGTCGATGGGCCGGGCGCTTTTTGAACTCTGGCCTTCTTAGGCTCAGAGCCCCCGGCGGCGTCCTTCCCCAGGTTGTGCGACCCGAGGGTGGGGAGGGGCTTCCTCTTCGGCAGCTTCAGCCTGTAGGCCTCAGCTACCAAGTTCTGGGGAGGGCCCTCCCCCACGAGGCGCACGATGCGCTCGTGCTCGTCGGTGAAGTACCTCCCCAGGAGGTTCTCCGCCTTCTCCCATGCCGCCGGGTACGGTCGGACTACAAAAGGTAAAGAGTTAGTCAAATTACCAAAAATTTGTAAATGCAATTGTAACACCCTAGTTTTGGGGGTGAAAAGTTTTGCATAAAAACCCTGCATGCATGTATCTCTGTAGTAGTAGCCAGATCAGCTGAACTCTAATCTCTCCCAAACCCTAAAAATATCCAAATCTATTCTCTAGATCCAGATCAAGATCTGACCATCCAGATTTAACCTACCAGTTACCCTGAAGATAAAAGTCTTCAGGAGCCAGATCAAATTCTGACCCTAACTCCCAGTACATAAGCCTTTCTCTGTTTTCGAAAACAGGAAAATTCAGATTTACCCTAAGTACCCCAGTTTCTAGGTAATTGAGTTATCTTGATTTAACCTTACCCAGACTCAAGTAACCCCTGGAATATGTTCCTAGGTTCATCCTCAACTCACTTCAAAAAGTTGGGAGCCAGATTAATTCATCTAAACACTTTTCGCAGTTTAGTCCAAATTTTACTGCGAATAAGTCCTTTTCTGTTTACCTGGAAGCCTGAAAAGGCTCAAATCTGCAAATCAATTCCAACTCCAGAATTTCTTCAGGGAACACCTCCCAAATGCTTTTTGATACAAACTTCCCTTCTGTCCAGACTTCAAAATCTCTCTCCAATCACCAGAATTAGAGATCGACAAAATCAAGACCTATTGTACCCTAATTTTACCCTATTTTCGAAAATAGGTGAAATCCCTCAAATCTTATCAAACTTTCTCCAAATTTGAGCTAAATGGGTATTAATAGAAATATTATACTCAGCCATGAAATCAAATTTCAAATTAAACCTCTCCAAGACCAGATTTGCAATCTAGTCCAAAGCCGAACCAAAAATCATCACAACCAGGCCCCTGGTTCGACCAGGCTACTGTGCACGACCAGGCCGTTCAAACGACCACGAGCGCCGGAGTTGGTCGTCGCCGTTGCCGCTGCTGTGGTTTCGTCGCCGGCGATCTCCAGCGACGCCACCTCCGCCATTGTTTCCCTGCCGCGTGTGCGCATCGTGTTCGCCACCGTGGAACCACCTCGCCCGCCAGCAGCGCCTTCGTTCTCCCGCGCGCGCGCCCGACAACGGCAGCACAGTTGCGCCACGTCGCAAGCATGCCTTGGGGAAGCATCACTTCGCCTTCACCTCCACCAGAGCAGCAGGCTAAAGTCAGCACGGCCGCTGGAGCGCGTCACTTCGCCGGGATGCAGCCGTGTTGTCACCTCCAGCCGCTCCACTTCCCCGTGCAATTCCAGCCGTTGCAAGCCCCTTGCTGTGCCTATAAAAGCCACCCCAGCTCAGCTCAAACACACTCACACCAGAACCACCCAAAATCCCTAACCACGCCGTCGTCTTCGTCTTCTTCGGCGAGCTCGAGAAGAGGCTCACGGTGCCAGGCCAAACCACTGCACCGAACTCCAAATTGAAGCTACCAGTGAGTTACTCTCAACCATTTACCTGTGTAGTAGCAGCCAATTGAGTTCTATCGCACCTCATCGCCGGGAATTGCTGTTTTTCCCCGACAACTCCGGCGAGCAATTAAACCCCAATTAAACCGAGTTAGCTCTCGAGCCTGTGATCAAACTTGATCAGTGGACTGTATGGAACACATCTAAGCAACTAGAATCATCAATTTTGCTAAAATCTGAAAAACCCCCAAATTCAACCGTGCATGTTCACTGTGCTTGCTGATTTAGTTTATCTGTTGAATGTTTGGTGAATCCAACTTCACACATAGCTTTTGTATGCCCCAGAGACCCTCCTCAAGCAAGGACTCGAGTTCGTTTGCCCTAGAACAGAAACGCCCAATTTTTGTGCCTTCTTCCCTAGCTCTGGTCGCCGGATTTTGTTCCCGGCCGTTTCAACCCCAACCACCTTGTCTAGTAGATGTGCCTCGACCCCAGGAGTATTTTTGCCTTCTAGCTCGACACCTGGATCGGCCCAGATGAAGAGGTATCGCCATGCCAAGGTTTTGTCCAGAAACTGTTGAGAACAGCTCGGCCACCGTGTTCTTCGCCGGTTTTCATCACTTTCCGGCCATCTCCTGCCCTAGGTCCTGTTGAGACATTTGTTCCTGTTACAAATGCCTAACCACCAGACAAAGTGGTGCATCATTTGGAGCCCTGAATCAAAAGATATGGCTAACCCTAGTTTCTGGCCGTGTCAAGCCTATGCCAGGCTATGTCAGCCAGTGGCATTAGCCCTGTTCACCCACCTCTGGTTGTGTAAAACAGAAATTACCTTGTCAAATAGCTGCCTCACTACCTTGTGCACCATATGCTTGAATCAAAACCTACTTTGGCCACTGGAAACTGTTCAAACCGTGTCAATGCCATTCTAGAGCACTGTCAGCCTGTGTCAGCCAGTGGCATTGAGCCTTTTCACCCACTTCCAGCCATGAACTTTGGAAATAACTTTGTCCCTTAGACTCCTGATGTTGTGATCTACACTTTTCTCTACTGTCACAACTTGAGTTGAGCCCTCTATCACCCATTGACCTTATGTCGATGCCTTGAACCGAATGCCAACCTAAAGACATTCGCTGTTTTGGGCGAACCAGTCACCACCTTGATATTACCCTGATATTTTGGAACCTTGTAAACCTTAACAGCTAATTTTAACCCTGATCCCCACAGTTTAACTCTAATCGCTTCCAAACCTTGTTCTCCCAGAGTATTTTCTCCTTGCATCTTTGCATGTAGTGAATTAGTAAGAATAGAATGAATTGTAATGCCTGTTTGCTTGTTTGATCTTGTTTAGAGCAAGAGTCCAGGGTTGAAGATCTTGTCGCTGAACCATCATCAACTGCTGATACTTACGACGCGGAAGGCAAGTCATACTTTGATCATATTGAACCTATATTTTATGAATTGCTATGCTATTCCATGAGTAGATATCTCATTAATATTGCATGTGTTGAGATCAATGATATTATGGCAGTGATAGATTGAATACTTGAGGAATGTGAACTTGATAAGATAGTAAGCCACGAACTAATAAAAGTATAAACATGTACATTTATATTCATGAAATAGAACCCCTAGCCGTGACCAGTATTTCGGTATGGAATGGTGGTAGCACTGGAGGTGCTTGGCTGCACTGAATGTGCAGGCACTGAAGGTGCATGGTTTGTGGTATGATCTGGTCACTGGCATGTAAGGACTAGAACCTTGTGTTATGCGTCTAGTGGCATGAAAAACGTACCAACCACTTACCTGGTATGGGACAGGCGCAACCTAGTAGCTTTCTTAGTATTATCAGTTCCCTGCATGGCTTGTCGATCCGGTTTCTCGCGTGGAAACTGGTGGGACGCAGTTCGTCCATGAGTGATGTGAGATCAGAAAAATTATGAGAGGATAAGGTGTAAAGAAGGAAGACGCCCTACGCCAGATTAAGTCGTGCGCGACTGTAATCAAAAGAGGTTATGTGTCCTGCGGGAACATAGACCCAGGCTAGGAAGTAAGGCAGTGGGGAGGACCCACAACGGTACTTGGGACGGTATTGTCCATTTACCGGGCAGGGATACTGTTAATACTAGACTGCAAAAACGTTGTGTGATCTCGGCCTTGTCACATGCGTACAAGTCGCATGGAGTTGGCCCGACTTGGAAGTCGAGTGAAAAAGTGGATTTAAAAAGAGGTACATCTCTGCAGAGTTTAAAAATGTATTCGAATACTTCGTGCTCCCGAGTTTGAGGAGTATGCCGCGGTGGATTAAATCCACGGGGTGTGACACAAGTATTGTTTTATAAACTAAAATTTGTTAGCTCAAGATTACCCAAGTGGCATGTGTTGTCATAATAAGGGGCATTGCCGTGGGCTGTCATGTGTTGACGTGTCGCGGTAATACCATAATATAGAGATCATATGATAATTAAGAGGCATGTGGTTTATGCCCTAAGTTATGAAATACTGTTATGAGTATAAGATTGAAAGGCTTGAATAAAGATAATGTGATATGAGGATATATCGCCTTGGATATGGGATATATGTATCACCATCAATATGATTTATTTACTGCCATGGGTATGATCAGAAGTTGAGTAAGAATTGAGAAAGAAATGTATTTTGGGAAAAACCTTTCACTCTTTCCCCAATAGCATAGGCTCATGTCATTTATACTGTAACTATATCTCTACCTCCCCTATGACTTGCTGAGTACATAAGTACTCACCCTTGCAACAACTCCTCAATAGATGGAGCGTTCTACGACCTTGGAGAATGCCCTGAAGATGCTGCGGACCCAGGAGATGATGAGCAGTTTCCTCCGGAGCCCTGATGTGGTGCTGTCTGCTGTCAACCTCTGTTCCTGTGGATTGCTTTTGGGCCTAGCTTCCGCCGACTAGATGTGTTATTTTGTTAGACCCTTGTGCCTTGTAAGGCACTGCACCTCGTTTTGTATTAAGGCCTGATGGCCATACATTTATGACTACTGTATTATTTTGCTGCTTCAATATATTCCTGTGTTTGACTCATCCTGGGAAGTCAAGTGCTTTATGGGACCAGCCGCACCGAGCTGGGCTCCTCACAGGTGATGTCACTGTCGTGGCAGACACGACATAAAATAGTGGTATCAGAGCAGCACAGACCTTGACTGTAGGACGGTACCCTTAGGGCTTGGTAGCGCCAGGACCTCGTAAATTATTTAAAAATTATTTCTGAAAAATTTTATTTTGCAAAAGATGTTCTTGCTCCTATAAAAATGTTGATTTCAAAATCTTATTTTGCTTCCAAAATTTCTCGGCAGGATGGCCAAGGAGCGTTTCAGCTACATCGAGCGTCTCGGTGGATGGGCCACATTGCTGTGGCATATTGCTCAATTCCTAGGGATTGATGAGCGGCCGATCTGCGAGACTATTTGGGACTATTATGAGGGGCGTCGCTATGGCTTCAAGGCCAAAGTGCTGGTGCACGCTCTCGATAGTCGTGAGGGACAGGTGATCAGGGTGGAGGCCAGCAGGGCAAGCCGACTAGATGCTATCCAGGATGCAGCTCGAGAGGCGGTGCATCGGGTACGCCAGGTGTACTCATGCCGGCTCCAGGAGTCACCTTTCTGTCACGTGCCTTCATCTCCCTCTGGGTTGTCACCCATCGTGGAGTACCCGGACCCGTGTCTGGCAGGCACCGTAGGTCTGTTGAGGACCCTCGACTCGCGCTACTCTACTTTGCTTGCTGAGCATCAGGAGCTCCGCAAGGAGTTGGAGGAGCAGAAGAAACGTGGCCGAACCGCTTCCCCGTCGTTGACTTCTCAGCCTGCAGCTCAGAGACGCCGCACAGTTGAGGAGGTTGCTCCGACAGTTGTCTCCCCAGCTCGTACCTTTGGACCCAGTGCAGGACCTAGCTTGATTCCTCGGAGGGTTGCTAATGCAGCTGGGTACCGACGCTCATTCTCTACCCCTAGCACCCGCCAGGCAAAGGGCAGTGGGTCTGCTCTGCTGTTCCATGAGTCTGGTCCACCCGGGTTTGTCACTCTGGAGGAGTCCGACGACGAGATGGAGCCAGAGGAGGTTGAGCCCTGTGGGAGCAGTTAGTTGCCTGTTCTTTTAGATCCTCAGGCCAGGGTAGATCTTCTAGGATTGGTGATGCTTTTGGTTGTTATCATCGCCATTACTTGTATTTTGATTGTATCAGACTAAGGCGTTTAGCCGCTTTTGTATCAACTACTTGTGCATTAATGATCAGCTTCGCATTAATTTCTGCATTAGTACCCTAATTCTCCCTTAGTTAGTTAGACCTGTCTGCTTCTCTCTTCAGAAGATCAGAATGGTTCACACAAGGAGAAGGACCCAAGATGACCAAGAGGGCCAAGACCCAGTTACGCCGCGAAGAGGAACCACACCTCATCCAGGATCGCAGAGCTCACTACCACCACAAGAAGACTCACCAAGTCTCCAGGAAATTCTCCTTTCAATGGAGAGGAGCCGCCAAGAAGCCCAAGCGGCACATACCGAGTTGCTAGCTCAAGTCATTTAGAAAATGCTAGGGACTGCTGAAGGTACTGCCGTCGGAACTCGACTCTCAGACTTCCAGAAGACGCGACCGCCAACCTTCGCAAGCGCGACCGACCCAATCGTCGCAGACGACTGGCTGCGGGACATTGAGAGGAAACTGGACACTGTTCGTTGCAATGATCGAGAGAAGGTGTTATTCGGATCACACCAACTCACTGGAGCAGCAGCTGCTTGGTGGATGAATTATCAAGAAGCACACTTGGACAAAGACAACATCACTTGGACGGAATTTAAGGATCAATTCCAAAAATTCCATATCCCTACAGGCGTCATGGCAGCCAAACGCCGAGAATTCCGGAACTTGACTCAAGGGAATCGGACTGTCACTGAGTATCTGCACCAATTCCACCATTTAGCTCGGTATGCGTCCAACGACATCGACACGGAAGATAAGAAGATTGAACGCTTCACCGAGGGACTTCAGCACTATTTGCAGTATCAGATTGCCTCCCATGAGTTCACAGAATTCCAGACTCTGGTGAATCGGGTATTAAAGATAGAGGAAAAGCGAGGCATCGGAGAAGAAAACCGGAAGAGGAAGATGATACAACAGTCGCGACTGCCAGCCAGCTCATCTAGGGGAAGGGCTCCAACATCTCCAATTTTTCGCCCGCCCTACCCGGCGTCAAGACCACCATTCACGCCGACATGCCCCAACTGCAGAGGAGCGCACTATGAAAGGGATTGCCCTCAATCAAGGACTCAATGCTATCATTGCGGACAGGTGGGACACCGCAAAGACAGTTGCCCGTGGATTCAACTCCCAATGGCGATAGCAAGATCGCAAGCTGGAACACAAACAATGGCACCTAGAACCACAGCTTCATCACCATTGCAGAGCCCCAGAGGAGGTTTGCCCAACAGTGGGGGAAATGTAGCAGGCCGAGGACGAGGGCGAGGAGGAAGACAAATGGCAGGCCGAGGAGGCCGACTGAACTTCACCTCCCTTCAAGAAGCAGACAATGCCTCTGACATTCTCCTAGGTAGATTCTTGATCCAGTCTGCATCTGCTTTAATACTGTTTGATCCTGGAGCTACAAACTCATTCATATCCGAAGATTTTGCATTTAAAGTAAGAATACCTAAGGTACCTCTAGAGTACCCTATGGCTATACAGACCCCAGGAGCTAAGCTGCCTGTATATTCAGCTTGTCGTCATATAACCTTCAAAATAGATGGGATAGAGTTCTGGGCTAATCTATTAGTCCTAGAACTGCAAGGCCTAGACATTATAATAGGAATGGATTGGTTATCTCAGCATAAAGGTCTAGTGGATTGTGAGAAGAAAACTCTAAGCCTTGTTAGTAACCAAGGGAAGGAAGTCCTATTCCATGCGGAAAGATCATCGGTCGAAAAACTGCAAGGATCAGTCCATGCACTTCAGGAAGTATGCTTGGATCAAGTGCCCACAGTACAGGAATACCCGGATGTATTCCCAGAAGAACTCCCAGGGATGCCACCTGATAGGGAGATAGAGTTTACCATTGAGCTTAAACCAGGAGCGGCACCTATAGCTAAGAGACCATATAGGATGCCGGTAACGGACTTAGAAGAGTTGAAAAATCAGTTAGAGGAACTGGAGGGTAAAGGATTTATCCGACCCAGTGCTTCACCTTGGGGAGCCCCAGTTTTGTTTGTAAGGAAGAAAGACGGAACTTTACGGATGTGTGTAGATTACCGAGCTTTGAATGAAGTCACTATTAAGAACAAGTACCCATTACCAAGAATTGATGACTTGTTCGACCAACTTCGAGGAGCCAAAGTATTTTCCAAGATAGATTTGAAATCTGGGTATCATCAGCTGAAGATCAAGAAGGAAGATATACCGAAGACTGCTTTCACTACAAGATACGGGCTATATGAATTCACTATACCGAAAGAGGAGGATGTTCCAGCAAACAAGACCACAGCCAAATCCAATCAGAGGAAGAGTTCCTATCACTCCCAATTTCCGACCATCTTATCAGAATCCCAGACCAGCAACGACATTGTGCCCCAACTGCCGAGGAAATCATTCTCAGAAGGATTGCCCTCATCCTCGTGTTGAGTGTTATCATTGTGGACAGCGTGGGCATCGTAAAGAATTCTGTCCTTGGATACAGCTTCCAATGTCCATTGCCAGATCTCAGGCAGGAACACAGCCAGTAGTAACCAGAGCATCACCATCGCAGAATTTTAGAGGAAATTCAGCAGGAAGAGGAGGAAATATGGCTAATCGAGGAAGAGGAAGAGGTAGAGCACCAGCTACAACCCAAGGAGGAAGATTAAACTATACTTCAATTCAAGAAGCGGGCAATGCCACCGACATTCTTCTAGGTAGATTTCTGATTCAATCTGCATCTGCCTTAATATTGTTTGATCCTGGTGCTACAAATTCATTCATGTCAAGAGCATTTGCATCTGAAGTTGAAATGCATATAGACCAAGTACCACTAGAGTACTCTATGGTCATACAAACTCCAGGGGCTAGATTATCTGTTTACTCGATCTGCCCAAATGTAACTTTCAATATAGAAGGAGTAGAATTTGAAGCAAATCTACTAGTTCTAGAACTGCAAGGACTAGACATTATTTTGGGAATGGATTGGTTGTCCCAACATAAAGGCCTAGTAGATTGTGAAGAGAAAACCCTTAGTCTTGTCAGTAGCCAAGGGGAGAGAGTTCTATTCTACGCAGAAAGATCATCAGTCAAGAAACCGCTAAGATCTGTTCAAGCATTGCAAAAGTTATGCCTGGAACAAGTGCCTGTAGTACAACAATATTCTAATGTGTTTCCAGAAGAACTTCCGGGAATGCCACCTGACAGAGAAATAGAATTCAGTATTGAGCTTAAACCAGGAGCAGCGCCTATAGCAAAACGTCCCTATAGGATGCCAGTTACAGATTTGGAGGAGCTCAAGAATCAACTCGAAGACTTGGAAAACAAAGGATTTATCAAACCCAGTGCTTCGCCATGGGGAGCCCCAGTTTTGTTTGTGAGGAAGAAAGACGGAACTCTACGAATGTGTGTAGACTACCGAGCTTTGAATGAAGTCACTATTAAAAACAAGTATCCATTACCAAGAATTGATGACTTGTTCGATTAGCTTCGAGGAGCCAAAGTATTTTCCAAGATAGATTTGAAATCTGGATATCATCAGCTGAAGATCAAGAAAGAAGATATACCGAAGACTGCTTTCACTACCAGATATGGTTTATATGAATTTACAGTGGTACCTTTTGGCTTAACCAATGCCCCAGCAGCCTTTATGAATGTCATGAATAGCACATTTATGGATTTCCTTGACAAGTTTGTCATAGTGTTCATAGATGACATTCTGATATATTCCAGGAGTACAGAAGAGCATGAGCAACATCTACATCTAGTCTTGGAAAGGCTACGAGAAAGGCAATTTTATGCCAAGTTTGACAAATGTGAATTTTGGATGTCAAGAATTTCATTTCTTGGACATGTGTTGACAGCAGAAGGAATTTCAGTGGATTCAGCTAAAATCTCTGCAATCAAGGAGTGGAAGCAACCTACCTCAGTTTCAGAGATTAGAAGTTTCTTGGGATTAGCAGGGTATTATAGGAGATTCATCGAAGGATTTTCCCAAATTGCCAAACCTCTTACTAACCTGCTAAAGAAGGATGTTGCATTTGAATGGACCACCAAGTGCGAGGAGAGTTTTCAGAAGCTAAAGCAGAAATTGACAACAACACCAGTCCTCACCTTACCAGACAGCAAAGAAGATTTTGTCGTTTACTGTGATGCTTCAAAGCAAGGAATAGGCTGTGTGTTAATGCAGCAAGGTCGAGTAGTGGATTATGCTTCACGTCAATGGAGACCACATGAGGAAAATTATCCGACCCATGATTTGGAGTTAGCAGCAGTAGTACATGCTTTAAAGATATGGCGGCATTATCTCATTGGACGTAAGTGTGAGATCTTTACAGATCATAAAAGCCTCAAGTATATTTTCACACAGACAGAGCTCAACATGCGTCAACGACGATGGCTGGAATTGATCAAAGATTTTGATCTTAGTATTCAGTACCATCCAGGGAAAGCTAATGTAGTGGCTGATGCCCTAAGCAGAAAAGTTTACAACCTACAAGGAATGGTTATATTGAAGAACCCTTACCTACAACAAGAGTTGCAGAATCATCAAGTGGAAATAGTACCGCAGGGAACGGTAGCTACTTTAACAATAAGATCTCAACTTGAAGAACAGATAGGAAATGCCCAGAAGAAAGATGAAGAAATTTGTAAGATCAAGAGTCGAATCAAGATAGGAAAAGCTCAAGGCTTTATTGAAGATAACCAAGGGATTGTATGGTATCGAGAAAGAATCTGTGTACCTCAAAACGCAGATCTTAAGGAAATAATTCTCCATGAAGCACATAAAACTCCATACTCAATACACCCTAGTAACACAAAGATGTATCAAGATTTGAAGACCAGATTCTGGTGGGATAATATGAAGAGAGATATTGCAGAGTATATTGCAAATTGTGATACATGTCGACGAGTTAAAGCAGAACACCAGAAAATAGCAAGAAAGCTACAACCTCTACCAATACCATTATGGAAATGGGAAGAAATTGGTATGGATTTCATTACAGGATTACCTAAAACTCACGGAGGATATGATTCCATATGGGTTATTGTGGACAGACTTACTAAAGTAGCTCATTTCATACCAGTCAAAAAGATTTATGATGGCAGTAAATTAGCAGAGTTATACATGCAAAGAATAGTGGCATTACATGGTATTCCTAAGAAGATAGTCTCAGATCGTGGAACACAATTTACTTCCAAATTTTGGAATAGACTGCATGAAACCCTAGGAACCCAGTTGGATTTCAGTACTGCATATCATCCACAGACGGGAGGACAGACAGAAAGAGTTAATCAAATCCTAGAGGATCTTCTAAGAGCTTGTATACTAGATTATGGAACATCATGGGACAAATGTTTACCATTTGCAGAATTTACATATAATAACAGTTATCAAGCTAGTATACAGATGGCACCATTTGAAGCTCTATATGGACGTAAATGCAAAACTCCATTGCATTGGAATGAGCCAGGAGAACGAAAGGTCATAGGACCAGAGATAGTAGAAGAAGCAGAAGCTCATGTCAGACTCATCAGAGAAAGGTTGAAAACAGCACAATCACGACAAAAGAGTTATGCAGATAAACGACAGAGAGAATTATCATTTGAACCAGGAGATTTTGTGTATCTCAAGGTCACACCATTCAAAGGATTACAAAGATTCCAAGTGAAAGGAAAGTTATCCCCAAGATACATTGGACCATTTAAGATAATCAAGAGAAAGGGAGAAGTATCATATAAATTGGAATTACCTGTGGGATTAACAGGAGTGCATGATGTGTTTCATGTCTCTCAGCTCCGGAAATGTTTGAAGGAACCTACTGATCAGATAGATGTACAAGATGTGCCTTTACAGAAGAATCTCACTTATCTTGAGCACCCAATCAGAATCCTAGCCACTGATGAACGTCAGCTCCGAAGGAAGAAAATCAGATTGTGTAAAGTTCAATGGAAGAATCATTCAGAGCAAGAGGCTACTTGGGAGAAGGAAGAAGATCTTAAGCAAACCTATCCTTATCTTTTCCTGTATTAGGTAAATCTCGGGGCGAGATTTCTTTAAGGAGGGTAGATCTGTAACACCCTGAGTTAGGGGTGAAAATTTCCTTTTTCATAAATGGCATGCATGCATGTATCTGTAGTAATAGCCAGATCAGTTTCTATCTCAAGCCCTAAAATCTCCAAAATCTATCCTGTGACCTCAAATCAAGATCAGATTGTTCAGATGTGGTCTATTAGTTATCCTGAATCTAAAAGCCTTCAGAACCTAGATCCAATTCTATCTCTAACTCCCAGATTTATCAGCTCCTTCTGTTTTCGAAAACAGAAATACCTTATATTACTTAAATACCCTAAGTTTCAGAAATACAGATTTAATCCGAATCTTGACCAAGTTCAGACCAGATTATTCCTGGAATATGATCATGGGTATGTCAATACCTTAATATAAAAAGTTGACAGCCATATTTCACCATCTAGACTCTTTTCACAAATCAGTCCAAGAGTTATCGCAAATTAGTCCTTATCTGATGTTTGAAAACCCAAAAAGGCTAAAATCTCCAGATTAACTCCAAATTCAGAATTTCTTCAGCAGATCTTTTCTAATTGCTATTTAACACAAGTTTCTCTTCTGTACAGATGTCAAAATCAAAACCCTAAATGCCAGAATTCGAAATCGACAAAACCCAAATCCTATTTTACCCTAAATTACTCTATTTTCAGTTGTATCAAAAGCTATCCAAATGTGCCAAATTTTATCTTCAATCTATGCCAAATCATCTGTTGAATAAAGATTACCAAAACAGCAGAACCAATTTCAGTTTAAATCTCCCAAAATTCCAGATTTACATTTCAGTCCAAAACTCAAAGAATTGAAATTGCAAATGAATCCATTTTCGACCAGGTCAACAGCAGCATTCGACCAGGCCGTTTGCTGTACGCGACCATGACTCGCCGTGGTTTCTTGCGCTGTGCACGTTCGCCGCTGGCCAAGCTTCGCCGCGCTTGTGACCGTGCATGCCAGTACGCACGTGTCCTCGCCTCAGCCGTCACCGTGGCAGCGTCGTTGCTACGTCGACGACAGCACCGCTCTTGTGCGCGACCAGCAGCAGAAACACCAGGCTTTTGTCAGTTGCTTTTGCGCCGTGCCAGTTGTTGTCGCCACCGTGTGCTCTAGCGTTGCAAAGTCCCGATGAACCAACGAGGTGATCAGCTACAGACTTGTCGCCGTCGCATCACCGTTCTTCGCTGTGTCTTCGCCGCTGTTGCTCCAGCACGCAACCAGTCAAGTCACTGGCCGCCAATTACTTCGTTGTCTTCTCCTTGCAAGCTTCGCCTGGCCTATTTAAACCCTACTGTGTGCAGCAGCTTCTCCATACTTCACCAGAAACCAGCCAAGTTCCAGAATTTGCTGTTTTCGTTTTCTTCTCCGGCGAGACCAGTTCGAGGCCTCACGGTGACAGCCTCAACCGCAGCCTCAACCACCAAATTGACAGCACTAGTAAGTTCCCCTCGCCTCCCTCATCGCGCTGTACCATCTAATTGGTTTACATTGCATCTAGTCGCCGGTGATCGCCGGAATTCCCGATTGCCCTGTTCCGGCAATGCAGCCCGATTCAATTCGAATTAGCCCTTGAACCTGTGAAGCAAATCGATCAGTGAGCCAAATCAAGCAAGCCTGTGAAGTTGGATTTCGAATTTAAACAAGAATCGAAGCTTTTCCCTAAATCGAGCTTCACCAGAAACCGGCGATCGTCGCCAGGCTTCTCCGGTGATCCTCCGGTCAATTTGATGTTACCAGAAGCTTCCCTATACCTCCTAGATGCTCTCCAAGCAAGGAATTTAGTTCTCTTGGCCTGTAGCAGAAACCCCCAACTGGCAGTGTCTCTTCTCCGGCGCCGATGATCGGAAAAGTATTCTCGGCCATTGCAGCCCTTGAAACCTTATCATTTAGATGTGCCTTAGCCTCCTGAGTATTTTTGTCTTCTAGCCCGACACCTAGATCGGCCTATATTGGAAGATATAGCCATGCCAAGATCTTGTCCAGAACTGCTCCAGTGCAGCCAGTTCATCTCTGTTCATCATCAAAATTCTTGTTTTCCAGCCATTTCTTGCTCTAGATCCTGTTGACTTAATTGTTCCTGTTATCAATGCCTACCTCCCAGACAAAGTGGTGCATCATTTGGGGCCCTAGATCAAAAGTTATGCTAAGCCCTAGTTTCTGGCCATGTCAAGATTAATGCCAGGCTATGTCAGTCAGTGGCATTAGCCCTTTTCACTGCCTTCCAGATGTGCATCTTGAGCATAACTTTGTCCCTTAGATTCCTGAAGTTGTGATCTACAATTTCTTCTTCTACCACAACTTGAGTTAAGCACTCTAGCTTTTCTTAAAGCTATGTCGATGCTTTGAACCGAATGTCGACCTAAAGACGTTCGCTGTTTTTGAGCGAACCAGTCGCAACCTTGATATCATTCTGATATTTTGAGACATTTGGAACCTTGTAAACCTTTGACAGCTAATCTTAACATTGGTTTCCTTAACTTAACCCTAATCAGCCTCTAAACCCAATCATTTCAGAATCATCAAGACTTCATCTTTGCATCATTGCATATAGTATAATAATATATGGAAAAGATTATGATTATTGGTTGTTTGTTTGATTGGAGAGCAGATCAAGAGCCCGAGTTCGAGGACTTCATTGCGGATCCGACGTCAACTGCTGTATCTTACGACGCGGAAGGCAAGTCATATCCTTGGTCATCTTGAACCTATATTTTAAATGTTGCTAAAATATAACCTTGAATATAGGCAATATTGCATGTGAAAGATTGAGAATGATTAATTTATGAATTGGCAGTACTAGACTGGTTATCTGTGAAATGTGAAATAAACAAGTTTTGAGCCATGAACTATTATATGTATTTATATACTTATATTCATGAAATAAAACCCCTAGCCGTGACCAGAAAAATGGTATGGATGGCTGCAGCACTGGAGGTGCTAGACTGCAAAGGTATGCAGGCACTGAAGGTGCAGGGTTGTGGATGGTCTGGTCATTGGCATATAAGGACTAGAACCTTGTGTTGTGCGTCTAGTGGCATGAACAACGTGCTAACCGCAAGCCTGGTATGGGATAGGCTTGAACAAGTAATTATGTGGATCGCACATGAAACCCCTGCATGAGATGTGTTGTGATGCACGATAAACACGGAGCGCGGCTCCCACACATATCACTGAAGGTGATCAAGCACGCTGACCCAGTAATGGGAATAAGCAAAGGGGTGGAGGTTTGGATACAACCTGCCACAACTGTGCCTCGCTGAGAGCCACAGGGTCGGGGGTGAATTGTGAGTAAAACATAACAAAAGTTCTTGTTATTTCCACCTTGCCGCTCACAGTATGAAGTGAGTCAGGGGTCCAATCATTTTGTTATGATAGGAAAGGTTTGAAAGTGGAATATCTTGCGGGTAAATTGGTACCTCTCTGCAGAGTTAAAAACGTATTCGAATACTCCGAGCTCCCGGGTTTATAGGAGTCTGCTGCGGTGGATTAAATCCACGGGGTGTGACACAAGTACTATTTTCTAAATAAAATATGTTTAAATCAAGATTACCCAAATGACATGTGTTGTCATGATAAGGAGTGCTGCCGTGGGCTGTCGTGTGTCGACGTGTCGCGGTAGTGCTATAATCTAGTGAACATGAATGATGATGTTACTTTATGAAAAGTGCTGCCATAAGATGAGATGAGAAAGGAAAAAGATTATTTTACAAATATCCATAATTCTTGACTAGTCTAGGTTCATATCATCACTACTATATGTATCTACTCTTACCTATGACTTGCTGAGTACGTAAGTGCTCACCCTTGCATCATTCAACTCAATAGATGGAGCCTACTTTGATCAAGATGATGGCACGGAGTAATACGTGGATCCAGAAGGAGGAGAATCAGTTCCACCAGAACCCTGAAGTGTGTTGTTCTGCCGTCAACTTCTTTTGTGGGAGGGTCACCTATCTTCTGCTGTGTAGTTAAATATTTTGCTAAACCCTGAATGCCTTGTAGGCATTGTAATCCGCTTTATGTAATATTAAGGCCAGCAGGCCACACTGCTTAATATTTTGTGAGTACTCTGTTGCAATGTAATATACTCCTGTGTTTGACTCATCCTGGGAAGTCAAAGGTTTGTGGTTTGAGACTAGCTGCAGCAAGCTAGGTCTCTACAGGAGTAGTCGTTGTCCCAGTCTCGGGGCGCGACAGGAAAAGTTGGTATCAGAGCAACATGAGAACTTGACTGTAGGACGACACCTTTAGGAAATTGGCCGTGCCAAGAAGACGTAATTTATCCAGAAAACTATTTGTTGAAAACTTTATTTTGGTAAAAATAATGAGCTTTGTAGCTCTTGAAAAACCTTCATTTCAAAATTTTATTTGGATTTTTAAAATTCGGTAAGATTGTGAGAGTGCGTTCTGTTCCAGAGTGTCTTAGAGGTTGGTGTAGACAGAGCTAGTGGATGCTCTTAATAGCTTTGTGATTCGCTGTTGTTTTTGCAATGGTTAATTTGTGTATTATGGCTAATAGCCTAAGTAATTTTATGCATTAAAGTAGTTGCATTAATTCCTGCATTGTTGTCTTAGTTGGCCTTAGTTAGTTAGATCCGTCTAAACTTTTTCAGAGCCACCATGGTTGACACCAGAAGGAGATCTCGAAGTGGAAGAGAAGATATAGGTCAGACTCCGCAGGAAGAAGAAACTATGACAAGAGACCCTTTGTTTCAGCAAGGATCTCAGAGTTCTAATCCCCCTCAGAATGAACAACCCAGTCTTCAGGAAATTTTGTTGTCAATGGAGAAAAGTCGACAGGAAGCTCAGATAGCTCATACCCAGTTGTTAGCCCAGATAGTTCAGAAACTGCCTACTGGAACAACAGAAGGAACTACTTCTGCTGTAGGAGCGAGATTAACAGATTTCCAAAAGACCCGTCCACCAACATTCTCTAGTGTGACCGATCCTATGGTTGCCGATGATTGGTTACGGGATATCGAGAGGAAACTAGACACGGTCCGATGCAGCGAACGAGAGAAAGTTTTGTTTGGATCTCATCAGTTATCAGGAGCTGCAGCTGCCTGGTGGATGAATTACCAGGAAGCCCATCTTGATAAAGATAATATCTCTTGGGGGGAATTTAAGGATCAATTTCGGAAATTTCATATACCTACTGGTGTTATGGCAGCTAAGCGTCGGGAATTTCGGAATTTAACTCAAGGAAGTAAGTCAGTTACTGAGTATCTACACCAATTTACTCATTTGGCTCGATACGCACCTGGAGATGTGGATACTGAAGAGAAGAAGATAGAGCGCTTCACAGAAGGACTTCAACACTATTTACAGTATCAAATTACTTCTCATGAACTGACGGAATTTCAAACCCTAGTAAACAGAGCTTTAAAGGTGGAAGAAAAGAAGAATATGGGGGAAGAAAGCCGAAAGAGGAGGATGTTCCAGCAAAAAGCCGGAGTCTTCACCGGGTGGGAAGTCAAAAAAGTCGAAGAGGAACCGCTCTGGACAGTACCGTGAGGTCGCGGTTGCGGAAAAACCACCTTCGACCAAAGGTAATAAGTCTTCTTTTAAAAGTAAAACTGCTTCTGGTGGCCGGGATTCCGACCAGCCAGAAAAATCAACTAATCCGCAGGAGGGCAAGAGGTGGTGTCCACTCCACAACTCCGCAGGCCACGACCTCAAAAACTGCAGGAGTTGGTTGAAACAGCTGGATGATTTCTACCAAGGAGCTGGGCCAATGCCAACCTTACCGCCTAAAGAGCAGGCGTGCGGGGTTAGAGACGTCGACGGAGACGAAGAAATGGCTTACCAGGTACCTCAAAATCATGTTAATGTCATTTTCGGAGGTTCCTCCTCTTTCGTTTCCAAAAGGCAGTTTAAAACCTTTTGCCGAGAGGTTAACCAAACGGAGACATCCCTTGGTGAACCTCAATATCCCCGTTGGTCGGATATGCCTTTGACGTTCGATCGCGCTGACTGTCCTGTGGGGCTAACTCGACCATTGAGGCTACCTCTGGTTATTACCCCAATCATCAGTAACGCGAGAGTCGAAAGGGTCCTGATCGATGGGGGAAGTTCCCTTGATCTTTTGTTGGTCAAGACACTCGACGAGATGCAAATTCCTCGTTCGAAGATCAAGCCCATAATCCATCTGTTTTATGGGATAATCCCAGGGTCCTCGATGATGCCATTGGGACAAGTGGTCCTCCCGGTCACTTTGGGAGAACCAGATAATTTCCGAACAGAATTGGTTACTTTCGATGTAATCGATTGTGATTCAGCTTATAATGCAATCTTTGGCAGGCCGACTCTTGCTAAGTTCATGATGGCAACGCACTATGCTTATCAGTGCGGGAAATTGCCTGGCCCCAAAGGTGTCATTTCGGTCCGAGGTAGTCGCAACGTGGCGCTCACGTGCGACCGGCTATCTTTGGAGATGGTCGATCAACTTCCCCTCCGGGACGCTCAGGTCGCCACTGTCGCCACCGATGCGATCAGGGCTGCTCCTCGACCAGATGAGAAACTCAAACAAGTTCCCTTGTACCCAGATGACCCATCCAAGACAATTCGGGTTGGGTCAGCCCTGGATGACAAATAGGAACTCGACCTCGTTGCTTTCCTCCGGGCTAACGCAGACGTGTTTGCGTGGAAACCGTCCGACATGCCCGGTGTCCCAAGGGAAGTAATTGAGCACAGGTTAGCAATTCGACCTGGACAACGACCAATAAAGCAAAAGCTCAGGAGTTTTGCCACCGACCGACAGGAAGCTATCCGAGAAGAGTTAGACAAACTCTTACAAGCCGGGTTTATCCGCGAAGTGAATCACTCGGACTGGCTCGCCAATCCGGTCATGGTCCGCAAGTCAAATGGCAAGTGGCGCATGTGCGTCGACTATACTAGCCTCAACAGTGCCTGTCCGAAGGACGACTTTCCCCTTCCTCGCATCGACCAGCTGGTTGACTCCACTGCGGGTTGCGAACTGATGAGTTTTCTGGATGCCTACTCAGGATATCATCAAATTAGCATGGCAGAAGACAATGAAGAGAAAACTGCCTTCATCACCCCGTTCGGCACATACTGCTACGTCAGAATGCCGTTCGGTCTCAAGAACGCTGGTTCCACGTACCAGCGCTTGATGCAAAAGACCTTTCTTTCCCAGATAGGGCGTAATCTCGAAGCATATGTAGACGACTTGGTTGTAAAGAGCACCAAAAGATTGTCTCATTTGGACGATCTTGCTGAAACCTTCTGTAACTTGAATCGCTTTGGAATAAAATTGAACCCGGAGAAATGTTCTTTCGGGGTTTCTTCAGGAAAGCTTCTTGGTTTTCTTGTGTGTTCCAGGGGTATTGAGGTTAATCCTGAGAAAATCAGAGCTATTGAACAAATGAGGTCGCCCTCGACCATGAAGGATGTTCAACGCCTGGCTGGTCGTATGGCGGCTTTAAGTCGCTTCATATCGCGATTAGGCGAAAGGGGACTACCTTTCTTTAAAGCCTTGCGGAAACATCATAACTTCACGTGGTCTGACGAGGCCGAAAAAGCGTTTCAGGAGGTAAAAACATATCTTTCCAGTCCACCAGCATTGGTGTCTCCTGAAAAGGAAGAGCCATTACTTCTGTATTTGGCGGCCACCCCACACGCGGTGAGCGCAGTTCTGATCGCGGAAAGGGAAGGAGTGCACAGACCCGTCTACTATGTGAGCGAAGTACTTCATGGTCCTAAGGAGCGCTACCCTGAGGTCCAGAAGATACTTTACGCACTACTGATGGCTTCCCGTAAGCTACGACATTACTTTCAAGCACACAAGATCACAGTACCCTCCTCTTTTCCTTTAGGGGATATTGTCCGAAATCCAGAAAAATCTAGTCGAATCGCCAAATGGGCTGTCGAATTCGGTGCCTTCGAGATCCATTTCACCCCCCGCACGGCGGTTAAGTCTCAGGTTTTGGCCGACTTTGTGGTCGAATGGACCAACCCTGAGCCACCCGTGCAATTGGCAAAGGAACTGGAGTATCCCGATTATTGGACAATGTACTTTGACGGCTCCCGTAGTTTTCAATACTCGGGGGCTGGAGTGGTCTTAGTTACGCCTCAGGGCGAACAGTTTAAGTATGTTATTCAACTACACTTTGTTGCCACCAACAATGCAGCAGAGTATGAAGGTCTTCTTGCAGGGCTCCGGGCAGCAAAATTCCTCGGAGTCCGTCGATTAGTGGTGAGGGGGGACTCACAGCTAGTCGTAAACCAGGTAAACAAGGAGTACAGCACCTCCGATGAGACAATGGCTCATTACCTGGGGGAAGTGAGGAGATTGGAAAAACACTTCAGTCACTTCGAAGTCCAATACGTCCCGCGAAAGGACAATATTCTCGCAGACCAATTATCCAAAATTGGATCCTCACGCTCATCCGCTCCGGCAGGAGTGTTCATTGAACACTTGGACCATCCTTCGATCATGACTTCGGTCGAGGATGATCCGGCAATAGCCTTCGTTGCCAACCTCGGTCAGGAACAAGATTGGACTCATCCATTGAGGGTCTATCTTGAACATGAGACCCTACCCGAGGACGAAACCAAAAGCGATCGATTAATTCGAAAGGCGCGTCTGTACAAACTCATAGATGGGGCTATGTACAGAAAGGGTACTCAAGGAATATTCATGCGCTGCATATCTCAGGAGGAAGGAAAATCCCTCTTGAAAGAAATACATGACGGTGTATGCGGTGCACACGCGTCATACCGAACACTGGTCGGAAAAGTTTTTCGACAGGGATTCTACTGGCCTTCGGCACTCGATGATGCCAAGCTTATGGTCAAGATGTGTTCACAGTGTCAATTTCATGCAAGACAGGTTCATCAACCTGCTTATGCATTGCAAACTATTCCTCTCGCATGGCCCTTCGCGATCTGGGGGATGGACATCGTCGGTCCTATGCCACAAGCGGTCAATGGGTACAAGTTTCTGTTCGTAGCCATTGACACGTTCACAAAGTGGATTGAGGCCGAACCAGCACGAAATATTACTGCATTAGCCACACAAAAGTTCTTTCACAAGAACATTGTGGCACGATTTGGTGTTCCAAACCATCTCATCACAGACAACGGTTCTCAGTTCGCTAGCGGTCTCTTCCTAGACTACTGCGATCAGATTGGGACCAAGGTGTGCTTTGCTTCTGTGGCACATCCACAAAGCAATGGTGCCGTAGAACGGGCCAATGGGCAAGTATTGCAAGGCATCAAAAAACGTGTTTTTGATCGCCTCAAGACCCGCTCGGGGGCTTGGGCAGACGAGCTTTATACTGTTCTTTGGGCACTACGGACTACCTCTAGTCGAGCCACCGGTGAGACGCCCTTCCATTTGGTCTATGGGACCGAGGCTGTGTTGCCTATGGAAGTCAGTATTGGATCTGTTCGCACGAATCAATTCGAACAGGTCAACCAATCCGAACAGCGATCGCAAGATCTCATCCTCCTAGAAGAACGACGTGATCGCGCCCTGATCAAGTCCGCGGTATACTTGCAGGCTCTACACAAGTATCACAGTAAAAAGGTGCGACCACGTGATCTCAACATGGGCGACTTGGTTTTACGAAAAATTCAAGACCAGTCTAACCGCAATAAATTCTCCCCAAAGTGGGAAGGACCATACACTGTCGTCTCAGTGCCGCGGCCAGGGTCTGCGCGGTTAGCCATGGAGGATGGTCGGATTTTGTCCAATACTTGGAACATCGATCAACTTCGCAAGTTTTACGTGTAAGTATTCCAATCACTTTTTCCCTGTTCAATTAGCATCTTTTCATAAAAAGCATGTCTTGTTTTCATACAATGAGTGTTTTCTTTAAGCCCAAATTATACAAATTCGACCTGGGGCTGATCGCCGGCGGTTAGGTTACTACAGCATTTTTTAACCGGATTCGCTGGTCGATCTCATGATCACTTCCAGATAAGTCGCTCCTAAATAAGCCGTTTCTCAACGCACACGGGACTATCTGGCAAGTCTTCGGTCATCTAGGTGGCTACCAGTTTGCAATAAGGTTAAAATGTTACTTTAATCTTGACCATCGGCTTGAAGCGCATATCCCTGGTCATCATACTTATGTTTTCCCTCTGCTTAAAATACTAAGGCTCCAGTATTCACAAAACAGAGGCGGGGGCTAGAGGAATATACTTATAGTATGAAACTTATGATGTGAATATGCACTTTCTTTTGAAAAACTTATGATGTGAATATGCACTTTCTTTTGAAAATATAGTTTTACATATATTGCATTGTAATTACAATTGTTTGATTACAAAAATAAGGATCATTCGATCCCCAGCTCAGTCAGGAGTTTATCTACTAGGGGCTGGACTTCCTCTATGACTGCATCGAGCAGCTCTTCACTCTCGACCTCAACCGGACCCACCAGTGCGTTCAGATCTGCATCTGGGCCATGGTGAAGTCGAACCCGGCTGAGTACGGCTGCTGCGGCTGATCGAACCCTGGTTCTGATCGCCTCTTCGCGTCGCCGTGTATCTCCAGGGAGATACTCAAGCAGTGAATCCGCCTGGGCGGTAAGCAGCGATGTCCAGTCATTTATACTGAGGTTGTCTTGCCTCAGTTCTACCACATCGGTCTTCAAAAGATCAGCCACGGCCTTTAGTTTTTCAAAGATCCGGAAGCTCAGTTCTTTGATTGCCTGATCGGTGTGGCGAATTGAGGATTCAAGAATCTCCTTGTCTCGACTAAGCTGCGTAATTCGACCTGCTTGCGCTGTACAGAGAGAGAAGATTATTCGCATATTATGGGTTCAAGTTTTCCTAGTCAGGAATCGGCTTACCAGCATTCTCTGATCGAAGTCTGTTGAGTTCAGTTCTTGTTTCTTAAGCATTGAGACTGAACCGGCCACCTCCTTCTTCAAGAATGCAACCTCTCTGCAACAAAATCAAGGCAGTCATAACCAAGATATACCCATGTTAACCAGAGGGCAATGGTACTCACCTGCGCAAGCTTTCGCGTTCTTTTTGAATGGCTTATGTACTAGCCATCACAACACGCGAATGGCTTGTTAGCCAGGACAATCCCTGTGGCGCCAAAGAAGAAAGTCAAAGGTGTCCTAAGTATAATTCAGGCACGAAAGCAGAGTTTTATTATACCTTCATAAACTTTTGTAAAACAGCATCATTCAGTTCAGAGGGAATCCTCACTAGAGCCTCCGACGCGCTCACTACAGGGACAGTAGGTGGGAGTGCCGGCTGGACGCCACCCCCGAAGGCCACTGGTGGTAACCCGGTCCCTGTACTTGTTTCACCTCCCGCGGTCCGGACGACTTCCTGAACCACGGGAGTAGAGCGCTCTTCATTAGAGGCTCCCTCATCAGCCCTAATTTCAACCTCCCCAGTGGCGGTTGAAGGGTTAAGCACTGTCTTCTTTTGCCTAACAGGAAGAATGGGTCAGGCAGCTTTTATCTAAGATTACTATCAAGTAAGAGTTCTTACCTTATTTGAAATCCCATTCGTTCCTGGGTCTTCTGGGAAAATTCCCCTTGCGAAGGAGAGCCGTCTCCGGTTCTCGCCTTCCTTATTGTAAACAAGGCAGCACCCCCCTGGAAATGTCATGTTATAGGCATATTCTTAGAGAACAGGTAAAAACACATAGAAAGACCTTTACCTGGGCCACCGGGCTAACTGGTGGGGCTGCATCCAAAGGCCTTGGCGATTCCTGAGTTGCTGGAGCCGTCACAGCCGGCCTTTGCTCATCTACCTCCTCCTCTGTCCGCAGAGGAGGAGGATTTTCCTCCCTGGAACCCCTAGTGGTCCCAGGGGGAAGCTCTCCTCCCTGTATGTACATTAACTTGTCAAATGTGCAGAAAGAGTCATAGAAGGAACGGTCGAAAAGATTCCTTACCTTCGTCGTCCCTTCGACCAGGGAAGCAAAGAAAACTGACCCTGAAACCTCGGGGGCTTCAGGAATTGGAGGCTCACCCGCGACCACAAGATTTTCGGTGGTCGCAGGATCTTCCACGACCACCTCTTCGGTAGTAGTGGTCTCTGCGGGGCAGCTTGGGGCATCGGTGGATGGAAGATCCGCGATCTTCCTCCTTCGAAGGATTAGAGGAACGTCATCCTCTTCCTCCTCGCTCCCCTCTCCCTGTACGACGAAGAAGTGATTCCATGTCGCGCCTGAAAAAGTAGCAGGAATGCGATATCTTACCGCAGTCTTTCTTGCGGGACGAGGAATGCTTCGTGAAGACCCCTCCCCAGGGTTCAGCTTGGTCTTCTTAGGGGCAGGACTCTTTGTCCTGGGTCTCTGGGAGACCTTCTTCACATTCTTCGCCGTCGGCTTCTTCATAGAGCCGACATTTTCACTTGGGAATGTTGCATCCGCAAACTTCCCTAGGAGCTGGTTCGCAGTCCATTACAAGAAATTAGCACTGGACACACACAAGACCTGCAGAGCCAAAGCTAGACAAGGAAATTACCTTTCGGCGCTCCTGTCTGAGGTCATCACCAACGTGAATCAAGCTTTGCGGGCGAGGTGATCCCTTAGGGCCTTCTACATCGGAGTTGTAGGTCCTAAGGAGGGAGTTGGTCCGCCTTTCAATCTCGGATGAAGGCAGAACTGTTCCCAAACTCAAGTCAGAATTTGTACAATTCAAAAAGGAGAAAGTTCTGCACCAAAGAAATAAATACCTTGACTGTAGTCCAGGGTGCTATCAGCCATGGACCTAATCTCCCACGCCGGATGAGCCCTTTCATGCAGAGGACTCACCCGGTTCTTCACGAAGTCTCGAATGATATCTCGAGCCATCAATCCTTCATTGACCAAGTGAAGAATCACCTCGGCATGCTTCGAAAGCTCCGAGTTTATCGCCGGGGGAATGTCTAACTCGCTCGACTTCTCCGGTCGCGAGTTTTCAAACCATAAACTGCTTTCGGATGGTGGAGAGCAGTAAAACCACCTTTGGTGCCACCCATGCACAGAATCTCGCAGCGGTGGGGAGGGATACTCCTTTTTATCCCTCAGCCGGAAGTAGATGCATCCGGCGGCGTTGGTGCTCTTCGACCACGCCGAAAAGTAGAATCGTCGGAAAAGATCCACGCTGGGATATATCCCGACGAAGGCTTCACAGAGATGCTGGAATACTGCAAGGATCAGCATCGCGTTGGGGTGGAGGTTGATCAGTTCCCACCCGTAATGTTCAAGGACATCCTTAAGGAACCGACTCTCAGGGAATCCGAACCCGCAACGCAAATGCTCCTCAAAAACCACCAACTCGCCTTCTTGGACAGTTGGGGTTTCTTGGTCCTTCTTCGCAGGTCACCAGTTAATGAGCAACCGCGGAGAAAGGATCTCCTCCTTCTCTAGCGCCATCAGGCTCTCCTCAGAATGGTGAATGGATCTGCTCCAGGACGCCATCTTTGGTGTAGAATCAAAGGGGAAGCTGGCGATTTGGGGAAGATGAAGGCTGAAGAAAATGAGGGTTTTGAGCGGCGGGAACTCTAAGGGTTTTTCGCGGTTGAGTGGCTTCCTCAAGAAGCTACCTACTGCTTTTTATAGACCCAAGGCGACGCATTAATGAGTAAACGGCTCATTTCAAACGTTCCATTGAATGCTTTATTCATTTCCCATAATGGATACTGTCTCTGATGGACCCGATAAAGTACTTAGGCGTCGGATCTGAAACAAAAAGACTTCTTTGTTTTGGAAACTGAAAGTGTAAAAGGACTGAAAAATTTTCAGTACTTTTCAGAGGACGTTTTTCCTTTTTTATACTTTGAACATTTTTTTCGAAAAAATCATGTAACTCAATTTTTGACGTACTGGAATGTTTCTAATTGGGTTATGGTTTTATCGAAATCATGTTTTAGGCTGAAACTTCGATCCTAATCGGAGTGACGGCCTGACCGAGTCTCAACTCTGGTCGAACCTTAGTTCTGACCGCGGCTTTGAAACTGATCGCGGAATCAGGGCAAGTCGCGGTGCCTTTTTCTTAAAAGTGATTTTGATCGCAGAACTAATATTTCCTGTGTATGAATGGTCGCGAACATAAAGTTCATGGCTATATTTTCACACAGAAGATGTGGAGGATATTTCATGAGAAATAAAGAACTTTTATTTCTTACATTCTTTACATACAAAAGGGATGCAGTCGATCAAAACATCGACTTGCTCCGAAAGAAGTTTACAAAGTTCCCCAAGGGACATGTTGTTGTCAGTAGGATTTACACTGGCAACCCCCAGGGAACTAGCAACTACCCTAAGTCTATCTATATCATCCCTAACAACAGACGCACTATTGTCCCTAATCAAGTCAGAGAGTTCTCGCTGTTGCTGAGCGAAGTCCCTCTCTCGACGGAAATGGTGCGCCTCTTCTCGGGATCGATCAAAACATTCTGCTAAACACAGAATCTTCGAGGCCATCTCCTCGGTCTTCTTCTCCAGGGCATTCTTCTCTTCCAGAAGGGTCTGTCCGGAAGGAAGAGATGGAGCAGCAGAAGGCTGATCGCTGGAGCCTCCTACCTCCTGCATTTTGCAAAAGTTAGTCGCACTAACTAAAATTATCAGCAAAAAGGGAGAAGAATTGTTACCTGTCCCGGTGCATAACCCGTTGATACACCCATCTTGGGAGGAAGATCATCATATGGTGGAAGAGCAACCTTCCCAGAAGAAGATTGCTTCGCCAACCCAATATGGCAATCATCTGATCGAGGGATAGTCACCGCTTGCCGACCAGGATGTTGATCACCCAAAAGGATGGGGGAATTGGACGTGATGGGATCTTTCTCTAAGGATAAAGGCCTAACTTGCCGAGAGGCATGAACGGGGAGGGTCAAAGGAACTGAAGGAAGAAAGAAACTCGCTACGTTCTTCACCTTTGTTCCACTGGAAGATCCTTCGTCAACCTTGGGTTTCTTCCTTAAGGGAGACAGGACTTCATTCGTTTGAGACCCTTGTTCGACAATTTCCCCTTCATCGCTCTCAATCTCGATGATTTCATGATCTGCCATTGGGAGGGGTATGTGAAAAGGAAGAAGGCAGGATAACAAGAAAAGGACTTAGGCGTGGAGGGAAATTATGAAGCTTTACAAACTCAAGAACCTGGTATTTATAGCCGCCTGGGTGACGGTTTGCATTCCAGGCGCCTCGGGTTTCGTCAAAGCATTTACAATTTTACCTCGAGATAAAAACAATTCTACGGCGCTATCATTGCCCGTCACGTAATGTCAGAACCCGTCTTGAAAAACCAACCGTTTTCACTTAGTGCGCCACTAAGTGGAGAAGTTAAAGGGCCAGGTTAAAAATCCAATGCACGGTTTTTTAAATTCGAAATAAACACGTCTCTCCGTTTTCTTCGAATTTGGGGGCTAGCTGACGAGGATTGACACCCGGGTCACTTCTAATAAACTTCTGGTTCAAGACAGGTTCGAACCTGACATGTATCTGGTGATGCGAACTCAAGCTATTCTGAGGGGCATCACCACGAGGTCGCAAGCTTTACGCAATCAGGTCGCAGCTTTACGCGGTCAGACCGTAAGCCCTGCGCGGTCAGAAGTTCGTAGGCTATACGCGAACTACACATTCGGGATATTGCGCGGTCAGCCAATATCCCGCGGTCAGAACATCTGCCGATCAGGATACTTGGGATCCATCTATTCGGTTGCCCATACAACAGGATATTCTGAGTATCCCGAAGATTCCTACACGTGGAGGATCAACCGTCAGGAGGTTAACACGTACAGTTATCCATGAATAACACGTGTTTAACCATACGTGGAGGTTAAGAGCAGTTCCAAAAACCGCATCCAACCGTCCGTGCAACCGATTGATGCAGTTTCCTTCACATGGCACCCTTTCAAACAGTACAAAAGGATGGCATGGAGCATCAATCAAGGGGGATAGATCATCCGAAACATCAACCGAGGGATCAGAAGATCAAGAAACCCAAAATCATCTAAGTTAGCCAAGTCTACGGCCCACCTGATATAACATTTTAGTAAGCCTTCTTTGGCTTATCCTTGTACACTTTTACAGGGAAAATCCTCGCCTGTGAGGACTTTTCCCCCCATTTGTAAACCTTTTACCACACTTAGTGAAATCTCAACAGGACGTAGGGCTTTTACTCCCACCATCGAGGGCCCGAACCTGTCTAAACTCTCTGTGCTCCTGTTCACCATTGTTCAGCATACCTTCCCGAAGGGTCATCTTGAAAGGTCTCACAATTACAAATTTTGCATAAGTTCGGCTGAGGACTCCGAGTCCGAATCGTCGACACAAGGTTCTAGTCCTTATGAATCTTTAGTGAGGAGTCTTTCACATTCCCAGTGTGCACACTTCACCATCCAATCAAACCATCCTCACTATCGATTCTAATCACATTTTCTTTCACGAAAGGGGTTTTGAACATGCTTTTCTCATATGTGACCATTCAACATTCAATATATAATCTTGAGCATAGCATAGCCTAAGCATGATATCCTAGGGTGACAAAGGTGCATGGACATTCAATGTCAAAAGGGGCTTTACAGTTATTTAGGTCATACCTAATCATTTCATTAAAACATAACTCTTATTTGAATCTAAGGCATGCATATACTTGAAAACAGTTAACATACGTCATTTCAAAATATTAGGCGAGACATGATCAAGGGATTGAGACTTACCTTGCAATGTTGGGTCTAGTTACTCAGACGACTCTTCGAAGATTCCTTCCGCTCCTTCAACCTCTGGTTCCACGTCAGATACAGATAATACACACATACACTATATAAGCATACAGAAGATAGTCTTTATGGGAAATGATACGTAAAATATATCATGCATGCAGGGGAAAGGTTTGGACAAAGTCACTTGGATGCTGATTGAAGAGATGGGCTCAAAAGGGGTTGAATGTCGAAAGGCTGACATTCGGTCCACAACTAGACATAACCTTAAGTTGGTCTTAGGTAGGTTTTCTGGAGAAATGACTGTAGAGAAAGTTGTAGAGCATAACTCCAGGAATCTAATGGACAAGGTGGCATTTCAATTGCTCAAGTGAAACAGGTCTAAATCACTCAATGCCACTTGTGGACATGCACTGACATAGTGCTGGACATGACCAGAAAGTAGGGCATGGCATAACTTTTGACTCAGGGCTCCAATTGATGAGCCACTTTGTCTAGGAGTTAGGCCTTGATAACAGGAACAATGTACTCAATAGGCTCAAGGGCAGAAAGTGGCCGGAGGGTGGCCAAATCAGGCGAGTAAACATAGTGGCCTGAACTACTGGATAGTGATCTTGGCATTGGAATATCTCTTGATTCAGGTTGATTCAGAAGTCGAGCTAGTAGACAATGTTGCTCAGGGTACTGAGATCTATCTAAGGGACAAAGTGTACGGGGCTAGATCGGCCGGGGAGAAATTCTGGCGACCGGCGCTGGAGAAGACGACACTGGAGATTGGGGGTTTTCGATCTAAAGAGTTTGAACTCAATTCATTGCTCAGGGAGTGAGAGGGTGAGGTGAGGGGACTATTTGTGGGGTTAATTCGACCGGAGGATGACCGGAGAAGCTCGGCAACGTGAGCTGATTTGCTGGTGGCGCGCAAATTGGGGAAAGCGGCAATCTTAGCTCAATTTCGAATTCCAAACTCGTAGGCTTGCTAAAGGGAGTGTACTGATCAATTTCCATCACTGGCACGAGGGATGATTTGGATTGAATCGGGCAGTATTGCGGAAACAGGGGATTTGGGCTTTTCCGGCGATCGCCGGCGTTGAGGTTCGCCGGGGGCCAATTGGATGCTATGATACGGAGAGGGGGATGAGGGGAGCTTACTGGTGGCGTTGGTTTGGAGAGAAGAGCAGCGGTTGAGGCTGGCACCGGTGGCCTCAAAAGTAGCTCGCCGAAGAAGAAGGTCTTCACGGCGGCACTGGGAAACTGGCTGTTCTTTGGTGCTAGGAGCTTGAGGCTTTGTAGCTGCAGGGTGGTGCGAAGTGATGTTGCGGTTGAGGGGGAGCTTATATAGGCGAAGGGCTGGGGCTCTCGGGAGTTGAATCATATCAAGCGGGATTCGCGGCTGACACCGGAGAAGGGTTCGAGGCGACGTTAGGACACGGCAACGACTGAGCCAGAGAAGGGGGAACACAGCAAATCAGCTGGAGCAGGGCGACGGGATCACTGGCTTCGGCATGGCTGCAACGTGGCATTGCTTTGCTGCTGCTGGATCACGCGCACGCGTGGGAGAATCACGGCACAGCGCAGTTGAAGTTGCTCCACGGTGGCGGCACGGTTGCGCACAGGTGGTGCTACGCGGCGGCGGTGGTGGCTGCGCGGGATACTTTGCCAGCAGCGAGCTCTGCGGCGAGGCTAAGTGGCGGGTGCGGTCGAATGGCGCTGGTCGTGGTCGAAAATGGCACAGGGGCCTGGTTGCGAAGTTTGAACTGATTTGCGAAGGTTTGGACTAAACTGCAAGGAATTTAGTTCGGGAATTTGGGCCTATTTGCAAATCTGGAGGTCTAAAGGGCTGATCTGAGTTCTGGTTTTGTAGATGAGTATTGCTAAATCTCTTGGACTCATCCAGCAGGGAAAACGGTGAAATCCGATAAGATCTGGTGGTTTTGACAAAAATTGAAAACAGGGTAATTAGGGTTTGAAACTTTGGCGAGGCTGAAACTAGGGATTCGGTTGATCTTTTGGAATTCTTCCAGAAGGGAAAAATGTTCAGAATAGTGAATGGGAGATATTCACTGGATCAGATCAGAATTTGGAGGTGGTCTAAGATTTTTGGTCTTTTTGGGCTTCTGACAAATCTGAAAAGAACTGATCTGCGATACCTTTGGACTAAAAAGCGAAAATGGTCTGAAAGGCGGAGTTTATCTGCCAACTTTTTAAATTAAGGTGGTGGCACACCTGAGATCATAATTCTGAGATAAGGATCAAAAATGGGGTTGAGACATCCGAGAATCTAATGAAGATATGCTGACTGGCAAGCTAAAGAGATGGTAAATTTGGGATGTTACAGGTGGTTCACGACGCACGAGACCTTGTCTCCGTGTGAGAGGCCTGCCAGAAGATGGCCAAAGGTTCCAACCTCCCCTCCATTGCGCTGCAGACTATCCCCATCATTTCACCATTCGCGCGCTGGGGGATGGATCTCCTAGGTCCCTTCCCCCCAGCGCCCAGGGGCTATAAGTACGCGGTGGTCGCGGTCAACTATTTTACCAAGTGGGTAGAGGCCGAACCTCTGGCAGCATCATGTCTCGAGCGGTACAACGGTTTTTCTAGAAGAATATCGTGTGTCGTTTTGGCAGTCCCTCGGGAAATCACTATCGATAACGGGACCCAATTCGACTCGGCATACTTCCAGGAATTCTGCGAAGGCTTGGGGCTCACCATCCACTTCGCCTCGGTAGCTCACCACCAGAGCAACGGGGCCGTTGAAAGGGTCAATGGCATAATCCTACAGGAGTTACGCCGATGGCTCGAACAAGCCATCTCCAAACGGGGTGAGTGCGCGGAGGAGCTCCCTAGCATCCTCTGTTCCATGTGTACAACCCCGCAACGTACCAAGCCAACGTGGCAAATCAGCGACTGGAAGTCGACGTCGTCAAAGAAGAACGCGACCAAGCGCTCCTCCGCCACGCCATTTACAAGCGCGAAATGGCGTGCGCATACAACCAGCACGTCCATGAGAGAGCTTTCCGCCTAGGGGGACCTTGTCCTCAAGTGCATAACTGTCGTTGTATCACGAATACCCCGGCAGGTTTTGTGGAAGATCCTAGCAAAGAAAATTTATACAGGTTCGGGCCTCAGTGGAGACTCTAGTCCTGTCGGCGTGCTCCCAACCGGAGTTGGCTAGGGGAGCTCTCTCGGGGGAGAGATGGCTCCAGAGCACACCTGCGAGATTGTCTATTCCAAGTAATAATTAATTGTCCCATTACATGAGGTGCTACAAGGGCTTATATAGCCCCAAAAGACGCAAAAAGACTAAACTACCCTACCTGCCACCGTTGGATCGAGGGGTAGCAACGTCCTTCGCCTGGTCAGGAACCTTGGATACTTGACAGGTGTCCGCTGATTCCTGAGGCGCTTCTCGCGTGACCCTCACTTGACCCGGGACCAGAGACCCCTATTTCCGGAAGGACGGCAACGCCCGGGACAAGCCACCAGGGGCCTTGTCCCAGGGCAAAAGGCGCTGCCCGGGACAAGCCACCAGGGGGCCTAGTCCCCGGGCAAAAGGTAGCCCCCGGGACAAGCCACAGGGGGGCCTTGTCCCCGGGCAAAAGACGGCGCCCGGGACAAGCCACTTGGGGCCTTGTCCTCGGGCAAATGGCGGCGCCCGGGCAAAAGGCAGCACCCGAGACAAGCCACTGGTGTAGCTTCTAGGACCCTATAGAGTGTTTTAATAATTAATGACAACTACAAATGCTATACTAACGTTACCTGCCTAGTTGTGTCAATAAGATACTTAAAAGACAGGTTAATGAAAGGCAAAGAAAGAGCCTCAGGATGAAGAAAGGGCGCATTGATCAAAAAGGCAAAGGTACGGAATAGGGTCTTTCCCTTTTTACCGGTCTAAGGTGATTAGAGAAGAATTTTGACCGGATTTTAGGATAGTTGCCGTACTATTAAGAGGAGCATGTGGTGTATCACAAAATACTTCATCTATGTGCCACAAATCAAAAAATCAACTTGCATTGCATACTAGAAGGTCACATCCTTTGAAAATGCTTATTTCAGCTCATTTCTGCTCAGCTCTGTCTCAGTCGGTCTGACCATATGTTGGACCGATCTGACCGAACTCACGGACTGACCGATTAGAATTCTCGGACTGACCGACGTTATATCTTTGTATAGTATATACCTTTATAAGGTCGGTCTGTCCGTAGTTTAAACCTAAGTCAGTCTCCTGGAACTTCTTGAACTATCTTTCTGATGTTTTGAGCTATCACGGTCTGACCGTTTGATTAGACCGGTCTGACCGAGAAATTGGTCTGACCGTGTTTTTGTACTACGGTCTGACCGTATGGCCGGTCTGTCCGTATATATCGGCCTGACCGTATAAGGTGTCTAGAAACTAGGTCGTCTCTAGACAGCTTCACGGTTTGACCGAAATAGGCTCCGGTCTGACCGTGTGTGTGCCTGACAAGGGCAGTTCAGCATTTATTGCGCCTGTTTAATGCCGTTGCAATTGCGGCGGTCTGACCGAGCTTGTGCCTGCGGTCTGACCGCCAGGTGATCTTTTTCTCCCAACGGCCTGTAACGGCTATATTAATTGTGGGGGGTATATATACTCCCATGCATGGCCCTGTTCATAACTTTTGATATAATCTTGAGCATTGTCATCATCCTTGAGAGCCTAAGCTAGTTTCATACACTCTAGGTTTCAAATTCTCGAATTTGTGAGAGTGTGCATTTGAGGTCTTCTAGTGCATTGCATTTAGATCATTAAATCAATCTTGTGGCACTAGAAGAAGGCTAAGTGATCATCACCGGCTTGTTACTCTTGGAGTTTGCCGGCTCCTAGACGGCTAGGAGAAGGGTTTTGGAGAGCTCTTCAAGGAAGATTGTGAAGAAGCCTCAAAACGTCTTGTGAAAGGGTTGAGCACACCTTGCCGGAGCGGTAAAGTGCATCCTTAGTGAAAACGAGGTTTGGATAACTCATCACACTAATCCGGCTCAAGATCTAGGTCACTTCTCGAGAGAAGATTGACTAGATAGAGGAGCGGTTAGAGATTTGAGTTTGCCTCAACGTGGATTAGGGGTGATCGGCAAATCACCGAGACCACGGGATATATCCTTGTGTTGGAATTGAGCTTTATTCATATTGTGTCATTTATTTGCTCTCATTATCTATAAATTGTTTGATTAATTGCTAAATTGCTAAAATCGCCTATTCACCCCCCCTCTAGTCGATATCCTAGATCCCTTTCAATTGGTATCAGAGCTAAGGTCTCCATTTTAGAGGATTTAACCATCCCGGAGTAGGATAAGAATGGCTAGTGAGGGTCGGATCAATATTGGTAAACCACCACTCTTTGATGGATCTAACTATACTTATTGGAAAACTAGAATGATGGTTTATCTTAAAGCCATGGGTGGAAAGATTTGGAAAGTGGTGGATGAGGGTTTTGCAATTCTTGATGATGATGATATGACCAACTTAGATAGAGATAATGCCTTAGCTAATGCTCAAGCCATGAATGTTCTTTATAGTGCTCTAAATCTAGGTGAATTTAATAGAATTTGTAAACTTGAAACGGCCCATGATATTTGGAGAAATCTTATGGATATTCATGAAGGAACCTCGATGGTCAAGGATGCTAAATTATTTATCCATAAGGGCCAATTTGAAAAGTTTTCTATGTTGCCCAATGAAGATGTATCGGAAATGTTTAACCGTTTAAATAACATTGTAAATGAGTTAAAAGGGCTTGGTATGGATGTCACAAATGTGGAATTTTGTCATAAGTTTCTTAGAGCTTTACCTTCAAAATATGACACAATTGTAACCTTACTTGTGCGTTCAAATTTGAAGAGTGTGACTCCGTTGGAAGTCTTAAGTGAGATTCTCACTCATGACATATTCAAGAAATCTCAAGAAGAAGTGAAAGATGACGCTTCCGACTCCAAGAAGAAGAACATGGCACTCAAAGCTCAAGTCTCCAAAAGGGAAGACATTGAAGAGGAAAGTGATGAGAGAGACACCGATGAGGAAATGGCTCTCTTTGTGAGAAAGTTCAAGCGGTTCATGAAGAAAAGATATCAAGGGAAGTCTTTCAAGAAAGGACAAACATCCAAGAGGAACCCATTTGAAGAGAGAAGATGCTTTGATTGCGGTGAAAAGGGTCACATCTCCACACAATGCAAAAATAAGGAAGATGAAAAATCAATGAAGAAGAAGAAGTACGAAAAAGAAGGAGAAAGCAAGAAGAAGGTTTTCAAGAAATATTATAAGAAGAAGAAGGATGGACAAGCTTGCTTCATTGAATGGGATTCGGATGCTTCAAGTTCCGATTCCGATGATGAAGATGAAGCATCACCCAAAGGACTCGCCGGGGTAGCTATCAAGGAAGCTCCATCTCTATTCTCCACTCCTCATTGCCTCATGGCTAAAGGAGAATCGAAGGTATCATGTGACGAAGATGAATACACTTATGATGACCTAGTTGAGATGATCACCGGTTTTGATGACTATATGAGTAAAGAGAAAGAAAAATTCAAGGAATTGAAGAAGAGATACAAAACTCTTCAAAATTCCTATGAGGAGCTAAACACATCTCATGAGAGTCTCAAGGAAACTCATGAGATGCTTAAGGAAGCTCATGACTCACTACTTACTCATAAAGCCAACAAAACGGGTAATGAGATAGGCATCACTAGCAATATTTTGAATGACTTGCCCATGATGTCTACTTCTAGCATATCTACTTCTTGTGAAGATTTAATTGAATTCCCATCTAGACCTAAAATTGATGATAATGTGCTTAGTCTTGAAAACAATGAACTTAAGGACAAAATTGAAAAACTAACCAATGACCTAGCTAAATGCTATGTAGGAGAATCAAAATTAAGACATATTCTAGATAGTCAAAGGTTTTCCTTAAGAAAAGAGGGACTAGGCTACATTCCTAAAAAGGGAAAACATGCTTTTGTCCCATCTAAAACCGTTTTTGTAAAAGAAAAGGGACATTGCAACAAATGTAAAAGTTTAGGTCACCTTGAAAAGAATTGTCATGCTAGCAAAATTAATGCATCTCTGGTATTCAATTCTTGCTATGTTTTAAAGAAAATGAACAATGGCGATATTAAAGCCAAATTTGTTGGAACCCCAATCATTGGTGCCAAAAAGAAAGCCATTTGGGTCCCAAAATCCTTGGTAACTAACCTCCAAGGACCCAAAAAGATTTGGGTACCTAAAAGGACCTAACATTGTTTTGTAGGTAAATTACAAGGCCGGAGGACAACATTGGGTGCTCGATAGTGGATGCACTCAACACATGACCGGTAATCACAACATGTTCTCCTCTCTAAATAACGAAGGTGCGGAATATGACAAGATCACGTTTGGAGACAATAGCAAAGGAAAGGTAAAAGGTTTAGGTAAAATTGCGATCTCAAACGACCTCTCCATATCTAATGTATTGCTTGTTGAATCTCTAAATTTCAACCTCTTATCCGTAGCTCAACTTTGTGATCTTGGATTTATATGTGCTTTTGATCCAAAAGAGGTGATTATCACTAGTATTGATGATAATAGATTGATTTTCAAAGGTTTTAGACATGGCAACCTCTATTTAGTTGATTTCAATTCAAATGATGCTAATCTTGGTACATGTTTGTTTACTAAATCTTCTAAAGGTTGGCTATGGCATAGAAGGCTTGGGCATGTTGGAATGAAACAATTAAATAGACTAGTTAAACATGACTTAGTTATTGGATTAAAAGATGTAAAGTTTTAAAAAGATAAATTATGTAGTGCTTGTCAAGCCGGAAAACAAGTTGCAAACTCATATCCAACTAAAAGCACAATGTCAACTTCAAGTCCACTTGAATTATTGCATATGGATTTATTTGGACTAACTACTTTTGTGAGCTTTGGTGGCAATAGTTATTATCTTGTCATTGTAGATGATTTTTGTAGATATACATGGATATTCTTTTTACATGATAAGTCAATTGTGTTTAACACTTTCAAAAGCTTTGCTCAAAGGGCCGAAAATGAATTTAGCTTCAAGATCAAGAAAGTGAGAAGTGACAATGGCTCCGAATTCAAGAATACCAAGGTTGAAAATTGGTGTGATGATAAGGGCATCAAACACGAGTTTTCGGCCAAGTATACACCGGAGCAAAATGGAGTAGTCGAACGAAAGAACCGGACATTGATAGATATGGCAAGGTCTATGCTTTCGGAGTACAATGTTTCGGACACCTTTTGGGCCGAAGCAATCAACACTGCGTGCCATGCATCAAATCATCTTTATTGTCATCGACTACTAAAGAAAACTCCTTATGAGCTTCTCATTGGAAGGAAGCCAAACATTTCCTACTTCCGTGTGTTTGGGTGTAAGTGCTATATCTTGCGGAAAGGTACACGCTTATCTAAATTTCAAAGTAAATGTGATGTGGGATTTTTGTTAGGATACTCATCAAATAGCAAAGCATATCGTGTCTACAACCAAAACTCCGGTTTGGTTGAGGAGACACATGATGTTGAATTTGATGAGACTAACGGCTCTCAAGAGGAGCAAGACAATTTGGATGATGTAGGTAATGAAGGGTTGAGAGTGGCAATGAAGAACATGACCATTGGGGATATCAAGCCGAAAGAAGATAGTGATCAAGATGAAGATCCATCCACTCAAGCTATCCCCTCTTCATCAACTCCTCAACACGAAGATCAAATAGTTGAAGTGGTCAATGTGGAAGACTCCTCTCAACAACAATCGGAAGTACCTTCTACCTCTACTTCACAAAACCCGGTGGATCATCCAAGAATTCATCACTCAATTTCAAAAGATCACCCCGTCGATCAAATTGTTGGTGACTTGTGTAAGGGTGTTCAAACTCGTTCTCGTCTTGCTTCATTTTGTGAAAATTACTCTTTTGTCTGCTCTTTTGAGCCCACACTTGTAGATGAGGCTTTAAAAGATCCGGATTGGGTGAATGCTATGCATGAAGAATTAAACAACTTCACCCGCAACAATGTTTGGGAATTGGTAGAAGAACCAAATCCGGATGAGCATAATGTCATTGGAACCAAATGGATTTTCAAGAATAAACAAGATGCAAACGGAGTGGTAGTGAGAAACAAGGCAAGATTGGTGGCTCAAGGATACACTCAAGTTGAAGGTTTGGACTTCGGTGAAACCTTTGCTCCCGTAGCTAGACTTGAGGCTATTAGAATCCTGCTTGCTTTTGCTTCATCTCATAATATTAGACTATATCAAATGGATGTCAAAAGTGCATTTTTAAATGGAAAAATTAATCAGTTAGTATTTGTTAAACAACCTCCCGGATTTGAAGATCCTACAAAGCCGAATCATGTGTATAAACTCTCCAAGGCTCTTTATGGTCTTAAACAAGCACCTCGTGCTTGGTATGAAAGACTTAGAGACTTTTTAATTTCAAAAGGCTTTAAAATTGGGAAAGTTGATACTACATTGTTTACTAAGAAAATTGGAAATGATTTCTTTGTATGTCAAATTTATGTTGATGACATCATATTTGGATCTACTAACCAAGATTTTTGCGAGGAATTTGGTAATATGATGTCCAGGGAATTTGAGATGTCTTTGATAGGTGAACTAAGTTTCTTTCTCGGACTACAAGTCAAACAACTCGAGGAAGGAACTTTCATCAGTCAAAGCAAGTATGTGAAGGACCTACTCAAGAAGTTCAGACTTGAAGAAGCAAAGCCAATCAAGACACCAATGGCTACAAACAGTCACCTTGTCTCTGACGGAGGAGGTAAACCGGTAGACTCAAATCTTTATAGATCTATGATTGGTAGTCTATTGTATCTTACTGCTTCTAGGCCCGATATTATGTTTAGTGTTTGTATGTGTGCAAGATTTCAAGCCTCTCCTAAAGAAAGTCATTTAATGGCCGTTAAGCGCATTTTGAGGTATCTAAAGTATTCTTCTAGCATAGGGTTGTGGTATCCTAAAGGTGCAAAATTCGAATTAATTGGATATTCTGATTCCGATTATGCGGGATGTAAAGTGGATAGAAAAAGCACCTCTGGCAGTTGTCAACTGTTAGGAAGATCTTTAGTATCTTGGTCCTCTAAGAAACAAAACTCTGTAGCTTTATCAACCGCCGAAGCGGAATATGTTTCCGCGGGTAGTTGTTGTGCACAATTGCTTTGGATGAGGCAAACATTGTTGGATTATGGAATCAAATTCGAAAAAGTGCCTCTTTTGTGTGATAATGAGAGTGCGGTGAAAATAGCCACAAATCCAGTTCAACACTCTCGGACCAAGCATATAGATATCCGACACCACTTTCTTAGAGATCATGTTAGCAAAGGTGATGTGGTGGTGGATAATGTGAGAACCGAAGATCAATTAGCGGATATATTCACTAAGCCCTTAGTTGAAAGTCGTTTTTGCAAACTTCGAAATGAACTTAACGTCATTGATATCTCAAATGTGGCTTGAAATGTTGAACTCATATGGAATGTGCTTATAGTATCACTTGGTTGCTTGAACTTCCTCTTTTAGAGCTTTTTAGGCTCTTTTTTCGGCAATTGAGTGAAATGAACCAAAAATATGTTAAGTTGTAAGATAAATTCTTCCCCTTTGATGATATTGCCCATATCTTACTTATAATCATCTTATAGTCATATATTTCTCTATCCAAATCTCTTGAGCTTCAAATCAATCAAAATCCTCCAAGAATTTTAGTCCTTCCAGCGGTCTGACCGAACCAATTGCGGATTGACCGAATGCATCTCCAGAGAGCATCTTAAATTTCTGCTTCCAGCGGTCTGACCGGTATATTTTCTATGGTCTGACCGAAATTTCATGACCAGAGACCTTTTTAACCCGAATCTCTTGTCCTTTTTCTTTTTCTTCCCTACACCTGTCTCTTTCACGTGCACCTCAAATCCTTTGATTCTTTCTCTCCGGTCAAACCCTCGTCAAGCTCGGACAAACCGTGGTTCAAGATCATCACCAAATCATGTCTTCGAGGTACATTGCTCAGATTCTTCTTCGTTTTCCTTTTCGCTTCTGTTCATCTTAAGGGTTAGGGCAATTGTGGTGAATCTTGTTTAAATTCAGTCAATATCCTGAAATTGATTCATCCAGTTGATGCAATGAGTATTCTCTCTCCTATATCTGTCTACATTGCACCCTAAAATCAAGTAAAACTCAGGAATCATGTCAAAACCCTAACTCTTCGATTGCGCCGGTCTGACCGCCCCTGTTTCGGTCTGACCGACTGCAACAGCAGAGCCAGGATGTGCAGTTCTGTTGTCATCTCCATTCTCATCATGCTTTCCTGTTTCCTGTATCTTACCTGATGCGTTTCTTCCAAATCTTTTAGTGGTCGAGGTACTCAAGGCATTGCCTCCATCCGGACAAACAAGACGAAATTGGCTAAGCGGCCAAAAAGGGCTCTACCCTCGAGTAGTAGCGACAGTCACGATGATGATTGGGTGCCCTCGGCCGGTGATTCAGTGATAGAACAGTCGTCTCATCATGGTGGATCTTCTCACAGGGGCATGGACATCGAGAGTGAGGACGATGAAATAAACGTCCACGCTTATCAAGGCCCAAAGAGGAATTGGACTTCAAGCGACTATACAAAGGCTAGGACCATCTACGCCTATAATCATGAGAATGACGCCTCTACTCCTCATTTCCACACAATGACACAGCAGGATGCCTTCTACGGTCATTTGGTCCACAAGAATATCTTCGAACACAAATGGATCGAATGGGCTTATGTGGTGAATCAGCCCATCATGGCTCCCTTGGTGCAGATCTTCAAGGATATAGGGCTGTATGACTTTGTGGAGCACAAGTGCCCCTGGAACGCCACTGCCATCAGACAATTCTATGCTACAGTTGAGATCAGATGGGCGGACCAGCAGATCTTTTGGATGACAGGTTCTAGGCGGTATGAGGCCACCTTTGAGGAGTTTGCTGCGGCAAACAAGTTAAACTATGAGGAGATGAAGGAGGGGATCGATATGGAGGATGAGGATTACCTCCATGAGGACGACTGGCTCCAGTTTTATGAGCAGCCGGGAGGTGGACAGCGGATTGTACCCGGCACTGTTACAGGTCTCAAAGTCCTCCTTGCTGTCGTCAACAAGATCGTACGAGCCATGATCCATCCAAAGAGTGGAAACCGAGAAGCGGTCCGGGATTACTACTGGAACTTCATCGACCACATCCTCAAGAGTCATTGGATCAACATTGTCTCTTTTATATTGAAGACAATTGAGGATGTCTCGGCGACCACTCTGCCGAATCTCTACTATGCACCGTTTATCATGTCCTTGCTGCTCCAGAAGACGAAGTTCCCTCACGGTTCTTGTGATATCAGACATCTCGGCTATAAGCCGTTTAGTGTCAACCTGCGTGTCTTGGCTCGAGGCCACGGAGCACAACAGCAGCAGCAGCAGCAGCAGGCTCAGCCTATGCCTCCTCCTCCTCCACCTCAGGCTCAGCAGGCAGCTCAGTCTAGCCAAGCCCCCGCCTGGTTCACACAGTTCCAGCAGCAATTCCATCAGCCGATGATGGATCAGTTTGCTACTCTTCTCCAGGGGCTTGAGCTCGCTCGCTCAGACTTGGCGGCATTGCATGTTCAGTTCCAGACTTTCTCATCGCGCCAGGATCAGTTCGAGCAGCGCTTCGACTCCTTCTCCGCTCACTTCTACACTCGTTTCCCTCAGACTCCTCCTCATCCCGATGATGATGCTCCAGCCGATCCTTAGCTTTTTGGGCAATTGATGCCAAAGGGGGAGAGAGAAGAGAGTAGAAGAATGTTGAGAGATGAACCTTAAAAGAAAATTTTTTGTTGAAAACTTTTGGTGTAAAGTTTTAATTAACTTGTTTAGCTGAATATCTCTTTTATGATCTATGTGGATGTCATTTATGTTGGATGACTCTTGTATGAGAGTATTACTTCATGATATATGAGATATGCTTATGTTATTTTCATATGACCTTGTGATGATGATAACATGTGTAGAATTGAATGTCTTATTTGTGATACCTCATGCATATATAATGAATGGATCAAGATAGCTCCTTATTCACATGTTTGAACTCCACTAAAATGCCAAAATTCTCTTATTCATACATTTAGGGGGAGTGTCTTATTCTTCGATGCTTATTGTAAAATTCCCTTTATGCTTAAAACTCCTTCATCTACTCTTTATGTTGTCATCAATTACCAAAATGGGGGAGATTGTAGCTTCTAGACCCCTATAGAGTGTTTTAATAATTAATGACAACTACAAATGCTATACTAACGTTACCTGCCTAGTTGTGTCAAGAAGATACTTAAAAGACAGGTTAATGAAAGGCAAAGAAAGAGCCTCAGGATGAAAAAAGGGTGCATTGATCAAAAAAGCTAAGGTACGGAATAGGGTCTTTTCCTTTTTACCGGTCTAAGGTGATTAGAGAAGAATTTTGACCGGATTTTAGGATAGTTGCCGTACTATTAAGAGGAGCATGTGGTGTATCACAAAATACTTCATCCATGTGCCACAAATCATAAAATCAACTTGCATTGCATACTAGAAGGTCACATCCTTTGAAAATGCTTATTTCAGCTCATTTCTGCTCAGCTCTGTCTCAGTCGGTCTGACCGTATGTTGGACCGGTCTGACCGAACTCACGGACTGACCGATTAGAATTCTCGGACTGACCGATGTTATATCTTTGTATAGTATATACCTTTATAAGGTCGGTCTGTCCGTAGTTTAAACCTAAGTCAGTCTCCTGGAACTTCTTGAACTATCTTTCTGATGTTTTGAGCTATTACGGTCTGACCGTTTGATTAGACCGGTCTGACCGTATTTTTGTACTACGGTCTGACCGTATGGCCGGTCTGTCCGTATATATCGGCCTGACCATATAAGGTGTCCAGAAACTAGGTCGTCTCTGGACAACTTCACGGTCTGACCGAAATAGGCTCCGGTCTGACCGTGTGTGTACCTGACAAGGGCAGTTGAGCATTTATTGCGCCTGTTTAATGCCGTTGCAATTGCAGCGGTCTGACCGAGCTTGTGCCTGTGGTCTGACCGCCAGGTGATCTTTTTCTCCCAACGGCCTGTAATGGCTATATTAATTGTGGGGGGTATATATACTCCCATGCACGGCCCTGTTCATAACTTTTGATATAATCTTGAGCATTGTCATCATCCTTGAGAGCCTAAGCTAGTTTCATACACTCTAGGTTTCAAATTCTCGAATTTGTGAGAGTGTGCATTTGAGATCTTCTAGTGCATTGCATTTAGATCATTAAATCAATCTTGTGGCACTAGAAGAAGGCTAAGTGATCATCACCGGCTTGTTACTCTTGGAGTTTGCCGGCTCCTAGACGGCTAGGAGAAGGGTTTTGGAGAGCTCTTCAAGGAAGATTGTGAAGAAGCCTCAAAACGTCTTGTGAAAGGGTTGAGCACACCTTGCCGGAGCGGTAAAGTGCATCCTTAGTGAAAACAAGGTTTGGATAACTCATCACACTAATCCGGCTCAAGATCTAGGTCACTTCTCGAGAGAAGATTGACTAGATAGAGGAGCGGTTAGAGATTTGAGTTTGCCTCAACGTGGATTAGGGGTGATCGGCAAATCACCGAGACCACGGGATATATCCTTGTGTTGGAATTGAGCTTTATTCATATTGTGTCATTTATTTGCTCTCATTATCTATAAATTGTTTGATTAATTGCTAAATTGCTGAAATCGCCTATTCACCCCCCTCTAGTCGATATCCTAGATCCCTTTCAACTGGGGGGCCTTGTCCCTGGGCAAATGGCAGCGGCCGGGACAAGCCACCGGGGGGCCTTGTCTCCGGGTGAATGGCGGCGCCTGGGACATGCCACCGGGGGGCCTTGTCCCTGGGCGAATGGCGGCGCCCAGGACAAGCCACCGAGCGCCTTGTCCCCGGGCCAAAGGCGGCGCCTGAGATAGGCCACCGGGGGGCCTTGCCCCCGTGCAAATGGCGGCGGAGGTGCCACCGGAGGAAGTCACCGCGGACTTCCTCTAGGCCTCAGAGTTTACATCCGGGGACTTGGAGTCCCTGGTGCACCAGGGGCTCGTTGCGGACGGCGACGTCCAGATCCCCGCGAAGAAGGACGGAGCCCCCCTCCCCAGCCCCGGGGAAGTGCTGGCCTTCGAGGTTTTCCTTGAGGCCGGGCTCCTGCTCCCGGTGCATCCATTGCTCCGGGAGTTTTTGAAGGAGTATGGGGTGGCCTTCAACCAGCTGACACCGAACGCATCGTCCGGATGGGCCTCTTTGAGATGGCTATCAGAAGGGAGCCAACGCTCCGGCTGTTCCGGTATATCTACGAGCCAGCGGCGAGGAGCTCCCACCTGGTGAAGGGAGGGCCAAAGTCTCACTTTGGCTCAGTAATGATCTAGTTGCTACCATCCCGGGTAGCGGAGTATCCGATGGTAGCCTCTCAGGACCACTGGGGGGACTGGATTCGGAGGTGGTTCTACCTCCGGGTGTGGGACGACGAGGTGATGTACTCCCCGGAGGCCCCCTCCTACATCCGGTCGTCCACTACCAAGCCCCCAGTGTGGACCGAGGAGGAGTTGAAGCTCCTCAGCAAGTTCGTGGGCTCCCGGGGCGTCCGCTCTATGAGGGACGGCGCCGAGGAGTTAACGCTGCTAAAGATCTCCCCCTTCTCGCACGGCAGGAGGGGGATTGGGATGTGCCCGGCCCAGCGGCGCCCGCAGAAGCCGATGACCCGACGTAAGCTCCCGGTTACCTTGCTCATTTTCTTTTTGCGTATTTTTCTAACTCTTACCTTTTGCAGTCCGGCCGCACCCGGCCGCCCGGGACAAGGAGAAAAACCTCCTCGGGAGGTACTACGCCGACGAGCACGAGAGCATCATGTGCTTCATGGGGGAGGGCCCTCCCCGGAACCTGGTGGCCGAGGCCTTCGGGCTAAGGCTATCGACGAGAACGCCTCTCCCCACCCCCGGCTCCCACAAGAAGGGGAAGGAGGCCACCGGGGGCTCTGAGCCAAAATGGGCCAAGGCTCAGAAAGCCCCCAGTCCATCGACGACTCTGTGCTCCACTCCCGTGAAGGCTCGGGACGCAGCCCCCAGGTCGGAGTGCGTGTGGGCGCCTCCCCGGCAAGAAGCGACGCCACCTCCCCCGGAGAACCCCGGAGAGGCTCGGGGGAAGGGACCATCCAATGACGGGGGGGCGTCCGATTCGGCGGATTACGCCCCCTCGCCACCTTCGGCGCCGACTGCCCCGGAGCTACCGGAGCCGGAGAGACCGGAGGTCCGATTCGCGGAGGCCTCTCCTCCGCGTGTCGAGTGGCCGGTAGACGAGGGGGAGCCCCTCATTCTATGAGGCTCCCCCGGCGGCGGAGGTCCCGAGGCCCTATGGCCTGGAAAGGGAAAGGGGCTTCTGATCCCTCCCCAGGGGGGAAGCCCCCCGAAAGCTCGTCGACCTCCTCCTCTTCGACGGCCACTTCCTCGGCGACAAGGACGCCAACCACTGCCACCTCGGTCCACATCGCCCCCGCATCTTTTGTGAGGGGGCCCGTCGTCGGCCGCGACGGGTCCGGCACCGGGAGGGAGACCCCCCTGCTATCCGCGGGGGAGGCCGACTGTTACGCGGAGAACCTGCAGACCCAGAAGGTCCAGGACTATGTCTTGCAGGGACATTCCGTGAGTGCTTCGGGGAGCTTCAATCCCTCCAGATCCAGGTATCTTCTCGAGCCGGTGGAAGTTTCCTTCGGCGCTCCCAACTTGAATTTTTTCTAACTCTTGCGCTTGTAGGGGGCGGCCATCACCTGGGGGGTTGAAGCGCGCTTCAGCCAGGTGCTGAAGGACACAGAGGAGAAGGCCGCCACCTATCTGGAGCAGCGGGACGATGCCCTCCGGGAGCTAGCCCGGGTCCGGGCCCAAATCCATGCCTCCGAGACCGCCAACGACCGGCTCTGGAGGGCGGCGAAGACGAAGGAGGAAGCCCTCTGGGAGCTCGAGAGCTCCAGCGTCCAGGCGATGATGGATGTGGGCCGCTCCGTTCACTCAGCCCTCAAGGGGCTTGGAGTGAGCCTGGGCTCGGGGAGCAGCTCCGAGGCGGCCCCGGCGATGCTCACGGAGGCTGTGTATTTTCTCAGCGCACAAGTCTTCGTGATCCCGGAGGCCGCTGATGCCCAGGCGCGAGGCCGGGTGATCCCGGTGGTGGCCGCCGCGGCTGGGCTCGTGGAGCACCGGGGGGTGGGCGCCCGGGCGATAGGGGGCTGGCGTCGCATACGCAGCTTGTACCGGGACCTGGCCCAGGAGATATCGGAAGGTCTCCGGGATTATTAGGCGTAGGAACTTTCTGGGTTAGACCCCGTGTTGTATCGTATCCGATGTAACGATGCCCACTGGAGGGGGAAGATGTCCTCCGGTTAAATGATCTTCAATAAAGTTGTTCGCTTGTGTGCTTTGATTTCTTTGATAGAGCTAGGTTTGCTCGTGTATTTTGCATTCTTAGATGGTCTGGGATGGGGTGATTCTAGGGTGCTCCTTATCCCACCCAAAGTGGGCCGGAGGGTACCTCCGCGCACTGTGGGGGTGACAAAGCTCCCGGGGTAAGAACCCTCTGAGAAAATCTGTAAAATTCCCGGGGATAATTTCTCCGGGAGACAACCCTCCGGTCGCCGTGAAGATGGGGAGCCGGGAACGATGTCTCCAAGAAAAATATCCGAGAATTCCGAAATTCCAAGAAATTCTCTCTGGGGTAAAAACCTTCCGGTCATCGTGAGAATGGGGAACCGGGTGAGTCTTCCGGGAGGCCCAATGTTTTCGGGAATTTTCCCAGGAGGGAACCCTCCGGTCACCGTAAAAACGGGGAGCCAAGAACGAAATCTCTGGGGAAGAACATCCAAGAAAGTCCGAGGTGAAATTCCCGGGGATAATTTTTCCAGGAGACAACCCTCCGGTCACCATGAAAACGGGGAGCCGGGAACAAGATCTCCAAGAAAGAATATCCGCGAATTCCGTCTCACTGAGGAGACAATCGACTCCCGGAGGAGGATGCGCCCAATGATGGGTCTGAGTTTTTGGGTTGGAGACTAGTCTCCCAAATTGACTCGTTACCGCGGTCCTTGAGGACCGGGTTGCCGCTTACACCCTCAGTCCATGAGGGGTGATCATAAGCCGCCCTACGGGAGTGGGACTCCCGTTGTAGGGACTTGTTGGGTCGTGATAGCCCACTTCCTCACGGGGAGGGCATCCTCGTTGAGAGGGCATCCTCACGGCGAGGGCATCACCGTGAGAGACGATAATGTACGAACCTGTATTGAGACAGAGCTAAAGGAAAAAACCAGTTGTATTGATAATGAACCGAAGTACAACGCCTCCCCCAGCGAAATCGCGACAGGGGAGGGAACGGTGAGTACAAATGTCCCCCCTCCCCCTTCGGCGTAATCACTCTAGGGGAGGGGACGAGCTCGTAGGCTAGACATAGAACTTGCTAAGTAAACGCACATTCCACGGTGATGGGGTGCCCCAGGAAGTAATGGTGAAGCTTCCGGGACACCATCAGCAGGGCGTAACAGATCTTCTCCATCTCCGTGTACCGAGTTTTAGCCCCTTGGAGGGCTTCGCTCATGTAGTACAAGGTACGCTGCTGCCCATCTTGCTCCTTTACCAATACCGCGCTTACGGCGACAGGAGTCTCGAGGAGGTAAAGGAGCAAGGGCTCTTTCGGAGACGGGCTCACGAGCATGGGGGGCTCGTGAGATATTTCTTTAGGTCGTCGAAGGCCTCGTGGGCCTCGGGGGCCCACTAGAACCCTTCGAGCCCCTGGAGGATTTTGAAGAATTGGAGGCCGCGCTCCCCCTACCGTGAGACGAAGTGGCTCAGTGCGGCTAAGCGGCCGATGAGTCGTTGAACGTCCGTGACCGAGCGTGGCAGGGGCATGTCCAGGAATGCCCAGATCTTCTCGGGGTTTGCCTCTATGCCCCATTGGGACACAAGGAAGCCCAAGAGCTTCCCCCCGCGCACACCGAAGGCGCATTTATCCGGGTTGAGCTTCAACCCATACGCGTGGAGGTTGCGGAAGGTCTCTGCTAAATCGTCGACGTGAGCAGTCGCGCGGGGACCTTTGACGACCGCATCGTCTACGTAGACTTCGACATTGAGATCGATTTGGTCCTTGAAGACCAGTGTTCTTCAGCCCGAAGGGCATGTGGACGTAACAGAAGGTTCCGAGGGGAGTTATGAAACTCGCCTTTTCCTCATCCCCTTCCGCCATCCGGACTTGGTGATAGCCAGATTATGCGTGTAGGAAGCTCATCAACTCGCACCCCACGGTTGAGTCGACCAACTAGTCGATTCGCGGTAGTGGGAAGTTGTCCTTGGGGCAAGTGCGGTTGAGGTCGGTGAAGTCCACGCACATTCGCCACTTGTCGTTCGACTTCTTCATGAGGACGGGGTTCGCAAGCCACTCGAGACGCAAGACCTACCGAATGAACCCCGCCTCTCGGAGTCAGGCGATTTCTACCTTAATCACCTCTTAGCGTTCAAGGGAGAGTTTCCTCAGCTTCTGCTTGATCGGGGGGTGACCGGGGGTCACCGCGAGCTTGTGCTCGATGACATCCCATGCGACGCCTCGCATGTCGGAGGGCTTCCAGGCGAAAACATCAAAGTTTTCGCGCAGGAAAGCCACGAGTTGCCCCACATGTTCCTCATGGAGCTCTGCCCCGATTCTGACGGTCTTGTCCCCGCCGTCCAGGGACAGTGGGATTTTCTGGAGGCCCCCTTCTGGACGTAGCTTGGGGAGGGGCCTCCCGGAAGGTATTGCTGTGACGTCTGACTCTTGGGGAGAGGCCTCCCCCACGGGGTTTCGATGATGTTGATGCTCCCGATCATTGTGGCAGCGCACTCGTATAGAGCGCGAGCCACGTCTTGGTCTCCCCGGGCAGTGACCACGCCATGAGGCCTGGGGATCTTCACGCAGAGATAGTTCTGGTGGATTGCGGCCCCCAAGCGATTGATTGTGGTCCTCCCCATGATCAAGTTGTAAGAAGAGGGGAGGTCTACTACATCAATCCAGACCATCTCTGTCCGGTAATTGTCCGGGGTGCCGAAGGTCATGGGGAGATCCACCTTCCCCAAGGGATGGATCGCCTTCCCCGGAGCGAATCCTTGCAAAGGCCCTGTTGCGGGCTGCAAGGGCTTCTCGTCCACCTGCATCTCCCTAAATGCCTTTAGGTAGAGGACGTCGGCGGAGCTCCCGCCATCCACGAGGATGTGGGCCAGATGACAGTTGTAGATGGTGGCAAAGACGATGAGCGCGTCTTCATGGGGGAAGCGAACCCCACGCGTGTCTTCTGCCGTGAAGGTGAGGGGGACGTCTGACCACTTAGGTGGTGTCGTGTCTGCCACGACTGTGACATCACCTGTGAGGAGCCCAGCTCGCTGCAGCTGGCCTCATACATACATACCACTGACTTCCCAGGATAAGTCAAGCACAGGAGTTCATTGCAGCAGAGTAACTTACAAAATATCATTGATAAACAGTATGGCCTGCTGGCCTGATACAACAAGAGTAATATAATGCCTTCACGGCACAAATGGTCTAATTAAAACAAAAGACAACTACTCGGCGGAAGCTAGGCGAAACCCCCACACTCGTAAGAAGTTGACAGCAGAACAACACATATCAAGGCCCTGGCAGAACTGGCTCTCTTCCTTCTGGATCCACGAAATCTTCCAAGCCTTCGTCTTGGTCATGAAGCACTCCATCTATTGTCGATAAGTTGCAAGGGTGAGCACTTACGTACTCAGCAAGTCATAGGGAAGGTAGATATACATATAGTATAAATGACATGAACCTATGCTATTGGGGAAAGAGTGAAGGGTTTTTCTCAAAATACATTTCTTTCTCATTTCTTATTCAACTTCCAATCATACTCATGGCAGTAAATAAATCATATTGATGGTGATACATATACCCCATATCCAAGGCGATATCTCCTCATATCACATTACTTTTATTCAAGCCTTTCAATCTTATACTCATAGCAGTATTTCATAAACTTAGGGCATAAACCACATGCCTCTTAATTATTTTATGCTTAAGGCAAATCCACATGCCTCTTAGTTATCATATGATCTCTATATTATGGTATTACCGCGACACGTCAACACATGACAGCCCACGGCAACGCCCCTTATCGTGACAACACATGCCACTTGGGTAATCTTGAGCTAACAAATTTTAGTTTAAAAACAATACTTGTGTCACACCCCATGGATTTAATCCACCGCGGCATACTCCTAAAACTCGGGAGCACGAAGTATTCGAATACATTTTTAAACTCTGCAGAGATGTACCTCTTTTTAAATCCACTTTTTCACTCGACTTCCAAGTCGGGCCAACTCCATGCGACTTATACGCATGTGACAAGGCCGAGATCACACAACGTTTTTGCAGTCTAGTATTAACAGTATCCCTGCCCGGTAAATGGACAATACCGTCCCAAGTACCATTGTGGGTCCTCCCCACTGCCTTACTTCCTAGCCTGGGTCTATGTTCCCGCAGGACACATAACCTCTTTTGATTACAGTCGCGCACGACTTAATCTGGCGTAGGGCGTCTTCCTTCTTTACACCTTATCCTCTCATAATTTTTCTGATCTCACATCACTCATGGACGAACTGCGTCCCACCAGTTTCCACGCGAGAAACCGGATCGACAAGCCATGCAGGGAACTGATAATACTAAGAAAGCTACTAGGTTGCGCCTGTCCCATACCAGGTAAGTGGTTGGTACGTTTTTCATGCCACTAGACGCATAACACAAGGTTCTAGTCCTTACATGCCAGTGACCAGATCATACCACAAACCATGCACCTTCAGTGCCTGCACATTCAGTGCAGCCAAGCACCTCCAGTGCTAGCACCATTCCATACCAAAATACTGGTCACGGCTAGGGGTTCTATTTCATGAATATAAATGTACATGTTTATACCTTTATTAGTTCATGGCTTGCTATCTTAACAAGTTCACATTCATCAAGTATTCAATCAATCACTGCCATAATATCATTGATCTCAACATATGCAATATTAATGAGATATCTGCTCATGGAATAGCATAGCAATTCATAAAATATAGGTTCAATATGATCAAAGTATGACTTGCCTTCCGCGTCGTAAGAAACAGCAGTTGATGTCGGGTCTGCGATGAAGTCTTCGAACTCGGACTCTTGCTCTGAACAAGGATCAAACAAGCAAACAGGCATTACAATCAATCCTACTCTTACTATTTCACTATATGCGATAATGCAAGGAGAAACACTTAGGCGATACAAGATTTGGAAGCGATTAGGGTTAAACTTTGGAAACCAAGGTTAAGATTAGTCAACAAAAGTTTACAAGGTTCCAAAGGTTCCAAAATATCAGGATGATATCAAGGCTGCGGCTGGTTCGCTCAAAAACAGCGAATGTCTTTAGGTCGACATTCGGTTCAAGGCATCGACATAGGGTCGATGGATGATAGAGGGCTCAACTCAAGTTGTGACAATAGAATAAAATGTAGATCACAACATCAGGAGTCTAAGGGACAAGGTTATGTTCAGTTTGCATACCCAAAAGGGGTCAAACTGGCCCAATGCCATTGGCTGACATAGGCTGACAAGGGCTGACAATGCCGAAGAATGGCATTGACATGGTTTGAATAGTTCCCAGTGGCCAAAATGAGTTTTGATTCAAGCACATGGTGCACAAGGTAGTGAGGCAACTATTTGACAAAGTATTTTCTATTTTTCATGACCAGAGGTGGGTGAACAGGGCTAATGCCACTGACTAGCATAGTTTGACATAGAGTTGACATGGCCAGAAACTAGGGTTTGCCATAACTTTTGATCTAGGGCTCCAAATGATGCACCACTTTGTCTGGTAGTTAGACATTTGTAACAGGAACAAATGTCTCAACAGGATCTAGGGCAGGAGATGGCCGGAAAGTGATGAAAACCGGCAAAGAAGTTGACTGGCCTGGAGCACATGCAACATAAACAGTGCAGTAACTAGGGCATAGCTATATCTCACAATCTAGGCCGAATTGGAAGTCGTGATAGAAGACAAAGTTGCTCAGAATGGTCCAAAACATCTAAATGGCAAAGTAGTTTGAGCTGGAGTGGCTGGATTTCGAAGATACTGGCTAGTGAAAAGATGAACTCAAATCTGTTTTGGGCATTTCTGATTTAAAGTGGTTGAACTCAATTCCTTGCTTGTGCATGATCTCTAGGGCATTAGAAACATACTGGTGGAGTTAGATTGGCTAGAGATGCACCAGGAAAGCTTAAACAGTAAGTTCAGTTCACAAGCAAGGTTCCAATTTGGGGTTTTCCAGATTTTAGCAAAATTGATGATTCTGGTTGCTTAGGGATGATAAGAATGATCTATTGAGCATGTTTGATCACTGGCTCGAGATCTAAATCGGTTTAGGTGAGGGTTAATTGCTCACCGGAGTTCTAGGTGAAACACGGCGATTGCCGGTGACAGGAAGCATTTAAACTAAATTCCCAGCTTGAGAAGCATGAGGGGGATGAGGGAAGCTCACTGGGGGTGTTGGATTGAAGAAGGAAGCAGCGGTTGAAGCTAGCATCGAAGCTCCCTTTGCTGCTCACCGGGGAAGAAGAAGAAGACGGCGAGTTTGAGGACTTAGGTGTTTCTGGTGGGTGTGTGATGTTTCCCCGAGGCCAGAGGCTATTTATAGAGGATTCGGAGGAGATGCAACGGCTAGAAGTGCACGGGGAGTTGAAGCCGGCAAGGAAGTGACTGGATGGCGACTTCACGGCGAGCTGGCGATGGAGGTGACCTGTTCAGCGGCCGTGAGAGCTTTTGCAGCTGGAGCTGCTGCGAAGTGAAGGCGACACGATGGCTGGCCGCGGCAAGAACTCCACGTGGCTAAGCTTTCCTGCTGGAGCCGTTGCCGGTGGCGTGCAAACGGGAGAACTAGCTGGTCGCGATCCTCGCTGGAGAAGATCCACAGTGGCCAACGCCGAGCACACACGTGGCAGCAGGCGAAGCAACAGCAGTGGCGCGCTCGAGGTCGAAGGCTCCCGTGCTCGTGTGCTGTTCCAGGTGGTGGTCGAAGTCCCAGGCGCTGGTCGAAGACGGCTTCTGGTCGTGAACAGAGGGGCTGGTCGATCCAGGGGTATAAGTGTAAGAGTTTCTGTTGAAAAGTGGACTGATTTGTAATTCTGGTCTTAGAGAGGTTTAATCTGGAATTTGATTTAATGGATGAGTATAATATTTCTATTAATACTCATTTAGCTCAAATCTGGAGAAAATTTGATAAGGTTTGAGGGATTTCACCTATTTTCGAAAATAGGGTAAAATAGATCTGGATTTTGTCGATCTTAAATTCTGGTGATTGGGGAGAGATTTTGAAGTTTAAACACAAGGGAAATATGTATCAAATAGCATTTGGGAGGTGTTCCCTGAAGAAATTCTGAGGTTGGAGTTGATTTGTGAATTTTAGCCTTTTCAGGCTTCCAGGTAAACAGAAAAGGACTTATTTGCAGTAAAATTTGGGCTAAACTGCGAAAAGTGTTTAGATGAAACAATCTGGTTCCCAACTTTTTGGAGTAAGTTGAGGGTAAACCTAGGAACATATTCCAAAAGATACATGAGTCTGGATAGGGTTAAACCATGATAACTCAGTTATCTGGGATCTGGGGTACTTAGGGTAAATCTGAATTTCCTGTTTTCGAAAACAGAAAGAGACTTAGATACTGGGAGTTAGGGTTAGAATTCAATTTGGTTCCTGAAGACTTTTATCTTCAGAATAACTGGTAGGTTAAATCTGGATGGTCTGATCTTGATCTGGATCTAGAGAATAGATTTGGAGATTTTTAGGGTTAGGGTTCAGCTGATCTGGCTACTGCTACAGAGATACATGCATGCAGGATTTTATGCAAAAACTTTTCACCCCCAAAACCAGGGTGTTACAAGCCTACCCTCCTTAAAGAAATCTCGCCCCGAGATTTACCTAGGGAAGAGAAAAGATGGGGATAGGTCTGAAGCCAATCTTCCTCTTTTTCCATTGAACTTTGCACAGCTTGATCTTCTTTCTTTGAAGTTGACGCTCATCTCTGGCTACAATCCGGAGTGGTTGCTCAAGGTAGGTGAGGTTCTTCTGCAACGAAATACCAAGAGTTTCTACCCGGTCCGCGGGTTCTTCCAGGCATTTCTAAAGTTGAGAGACATGGAACACATCATGTACTCCTCCTAGTTCTGATGGTAGTTCCAGTTTATAGGACACTTCTCCTCTTTCTCTTGAGTATCTTGAATGGTCCGATACGTTCCTTCCTCCTGACTCGTTCCAATGTAATGGGGTTCTGCACTTATGTTCATATAAAGCTTCCAAATGGTGCCATTTACAGACTAGCCTGATAACTGTTGTTATAGGTAAATTCTGTAAGTGGTAAGCATTTTTCCCATGAAATCCCATTATCCAAAATGCAAGCTCTTAGCAAATCTCCCAGGACCTGATTTACTCGTTCAGTCTGCCCACCGGTCTGTGGGTGATATGCGGTGCTGATCTGCAACTGGGTTCCCAAGGTTTCATGAAGTTGGTCCCAAAACTTTGATGTAAACTGACTTCCACGATCTGAGACTATCTTCAGAGGGTCGGTCTTGATCCGCTGGCACGTGTTACATCTCACAATGTATGCCGCAATTTCTTTCTTCATATCGATCTACCAAAACTGAGTTTTCAAGTCTCGATACATCTTTGTGTTACCAGGGTGTATTGAGTATGGTGTTTTATGAGCTTCACGCAGAATCAACTCCTTGAGGTCTGCGCTTTGAGGTACACAGATCCTTCCTTGTTACCATACAATTCCTTGTTCGTCCTCAGAAAAATCCCGAGCCTTACCTAACCTGATTCGGCTCTTGATCTTGCAGATCTCTTTATTTTCCTTTTGAGCACTCTCTATTTGTTCCTTGAGTCGGGATGTTACTATGAGAGTGGCTGACCTTCCTGACGGTACCACTTCTACCTCTAGTCCTTGCAATTCTTGCTGTAAGTGTGGGTTATTCAACACAACTTCTTGTAAAGTGTAGGCCTTTCTCCTCAAAGCGTCTGCTACCACATTGACTTTTCTTGGGTGGTAGAGAATGCTGAGGTCATAGTCCTTGATTTGCTCTAGCCAACGATGTGGGCGCATGTTGAGTTTTGCCTGGGTGAAAATATACTTGCGATTCTTATGATCCATGTAGATTTCACACTTATTCCCAAGCAAGTAATGTTGCCATATCCTCAAGGCATGTACTACCGCTGCTAACTCCCAGTTATGAATAGGGTAGTTTTCCTTATGCAGCTTTAGCTGTCGTGAAGCATAAGCTACCACTTGGCCTTTTTGTATCAACACACAGCCTATGCTTAGTCTTCAAAGCATCACAGAACACTTCGAAGTCATCCTTACTATTTGGCAATGTGAGGACTGGTGTGGTTGTTAACTTTTCCTTAAGTTTCTGGAAACTTTCCTCGCACTTGGTGGTCCATTCGAATGTGACTTCCTTCCTAAACCGATTGGTAAGGGATTTAGCAATCTGAGAAGATCCTCCAATAAATCTCTGATAGTAACCTGCTAATCCCAAAAAGCTTCTGATCTCTGACACGCTGGTAGGTTGCTTCCCTTCCTTGATCACAGCGATCTTGGCCGAGTCCACTAAAATTCCTTTTTCTGTCAAAACATGGCCGAGAAATGCAATCTTCGTCATCCAAAATTCACACTTGTCGGATTTGGCATAGAACTTGCACTCTCTTGGTCTTCTCAAGTCTTTGTGCAAGTGCCGCTTATGTTCCTCTGGACTTCTGGAGTAGATGAGGGTGTCGTCTATGAGCACAATGACAACTTATCGAGATGATCCATGAATGTGTTGTTCAAGATGTTCATGAAGGCTGTAGTAAACTCGTACAGCCCGTATCTTGTAGTGAAAGCAGTCTTGGTTATGTCCTTCTTCCTGATTTCCAGTTGGTGATAGCCGGGCTTTTGGGCTATCTTGGAGAATATTTTGGCTCCTCGAAGTTGGTCGAATAGTTCATCATTCTTTGGCAGTGGATTCTTGTCCTTAATGGTCACCTCATTCAGCGCTTGGTAATCCACGCACATTCTTAGAGTTCCATCTTTCTTCAACAGCATTGGGGCTCCCCAAGGTAAAGCACTAGGTCAGTAAATCCTTTACTCTCTAGCTCCTCTAACTGACTTTTCAACTCTTCTAAGTCTGCTACCGGCATCCTACATGGTCTCTTAGCTATAGGTGCCGCTCCTGGTTTAAGCTCAATGGTAAACTTTATCTCCCTATCAGGTGGCATCCCTGGGAGTTCTTCTGGGAATACGTCCGAGTATTCCTGTACTATGGGCACTTGATCCAAGCATATCTTTTGAAGTGCTTGAATAGACCCTTGTAGTTTCTCGACTAATGACTTGTCCATATGGAACAAGACTTTCTTTCCTTGGTTACTTACTAACAAGGCTTAAAGTTTTCCTCTCACAATCCACTAGACTTTTATGTTGGGATAACCAATCCATTCCCAATATAATATCTAGGCCTTGCAGTTTTAGGACTAATAGGCTAGCCATAAACTCTTCCCCTTCTACTCTGAAGGTTATATATGATGGCAAGCTGAATATACAGGCTACTTAGCTCCTGGGGTCTGCAATGGTGGTGAAGCTGTGGTCCTGGATGTCATCGCCGGTGTTCCAGCTTGCGATCTTGCTATTGACGTTGGGAGCTGAATCCAAGGACAGCTGTCTTTGCGGTGTCCATACTGCCCACAGTGAAAACACTGAGTTCTAGCATGAGGGCAGTCCCTTTGGTAGTGAGCTCCTTTGCAGCTTGGACATGATGGTGTTGCTGGTGATCTTGGTGCTTGGTAGACTGGTCGAAAATTGGGAGATGTTGGGACTCTTCCCCTGGTTGGGTTGGCTGGCGGCCGTGCTTGCTGTAGCATCTTTCTTTTTCGACTTTCTTCTCCTATGCTCCTCTTTTCTTCCACCTTCAATACCCGATTGACTAAGGTTTGGAACTCTGAAAATTCGTGGGAGGCAATCTGGTACTGCAGATAGTGCTGAAGTCCTTCGGTGAAGCGCTCAATCTTTTTGTCTTCCGTGTCGATGTCTCCTGGCGCATAGCGAGCTAGGTGGCTGAATCGGTGCAGATATTCTGTAACGGTCTGGCTCCCTTGTACCAAGTTTCGGAACTCTCGGCGTTTGGCGGCTATGACACCGATGGGTACATGAAATTTCCGAAATTGTTCTTTAAATTCTGTCCAGGATATGTTATCCTTGTCAGGGTGAGCCTCTTGATAGTTTATCCACCATGCGGCTGCTGCTCCTGTGAGTTGGTGTGATCCGAATAAACTTTCTCTCGATTGTTACAACGAACTGTATCCAATTTCCTCTCGATGTCCCTGAGCCAATCATCGGCGACGATGGGATCAGTTGCACTAGCAAATGTTGGTGGTCGGGTCTTCTAAAAATCCGATAGTCGGGTTCCAACAGCAGTTCCTTCAGATGTCCCTCCTGGCATCTTTTGAATGATCTGGGCCAACAACTGGGTGTGGGCAGCTTGTGCCTCCTGCCTGCTCTTTTCCATGGAGAGAAGAATTTCTTGGAGGGTTGGCTGATCTTCCTGAGAAAGGTTTGATTCCTGGGGTCTCTGTTGAGATGAAGGTCCTCCCCTTGCAGGGTCTTCCCTGGGTGAAGATTGCTCCCTGTCCTCCTGACTACCTTGCGATCTTCTCTTCGTGTACACCGTACTGATCTTCTGAAGAAAGAGCAGATAGGTCTAACTAACTAGGAGAGAGCTAGGGCACTAGTGCGGAAATTAATGCAACTATTTAATGCACAAAACACTTAGGCTTCTAGCCATAGTAAACAAGTTAACCATTGCGAAAGCAACGGCGGGGCACAAAAGCTAGCAAGAGCATCCACCTGCTCTATCTACACTACCCTTTCCAGGCTAATCCTCTACGACGGTTGACTAACTACTCGAACAGGGTGCTACCCAAAGAACTAGACTATGTGCCGTAGCAACGTAGCCCAACTCCTGAGGAACTCTATAGAAGCAACGCACTCTCGACATCTTGCCGAATTTTTAGAAAAGCCAAGTAAGACTTTTGAAATCCAAAACTTTTAGAAGCTACAAGGCTCCTGTTTTCAGAAATAGTGTTTTTAGAAAATAGATTTTTAAATAAACTACGCCTTCCTGGCGAGCCAATTCCTAAAGGTGTCGTCCTAAAGTCAAGTTCTCATGCTGCTCTGATACCACTTTTTTTTTTGTCGTGTCTGCCACGACTGTGACATCACCTGTGAGGAGCCCAACTCGCTGCAGCTGGCCTCATACATACATACCACTGACTTCCCAGGATAAGTCAAGCACAGGAGTTCATTGCAGCAGAGTAACTTACAAAATATCATTGATAAACAGTATGGCCTGCTGGCCTGATACAACAAGAGTAATATAATGCCGTCACGGCACAAAAGGTCTAATTAAAACAAAAGACAACTACTCGGCGGAAGCTAGGCGAAACCCCCACAGTCGTAAGAAGTTGACAGCAGAACAACACATATCAAGGCCCTGGCAGAACTGGCTCTCTTCCTTCTGGATCCACGAAATCTTCCAAGCCTTCGTCTTGGTCATGAAGCACTCCATCTATTGTTGATAAGTTGCAAGGGTGAGTACTTACGTACTCAGCAAGTCATAGGGAAGGTAGATATACATATAGTATAAATGACATGAACCTATGCTATTGGGGAAAGAGTGAAGGGTTTTTCTCAAAATACATTTCTTTCTCATTTCTTATTCAACTTCCAATCATACTCATGGCAGTAAATAAATCATATTGATGGTGATACATATACCCCATATCCAAGGCGATATCTCCTCATATCACATTACTTTTATTCAAGCCTTTCAATCTTATACTCATAGCAGTATTTCATAAACTTAGGGCATAAACCACATGCCTCTTAATTATCTTATGCTTAAGGCAAATCCACATGCCTCTTAATTATCATATGATCTCTATATTATGGTATTACCGCGACACGTCAACACATGACAGCCCACGGCAACGCCCCTTATCGTGACAACACATGCCACTTGGGTAATCTTGAGCTAACAAATTTTAGTTTAAAAACAATACTTGTGTCACACCCCATGGATTTAATCCACCGCGGCATACTCCTAAAACTCGGGAGCACGAAGTATTCGAATACATTTTTAAACTCTGCAGAGATGTACCTCTTTTTAAATCCACTTTTTCACTCGACTTCCAAGTCGGGCCAACTCCATGCGACTTATACGCATGTGACAAGGCCGAGATCACACAACGTTTTTGCAGTCTAGTATTAACAGTATCCCTGCCCGGTAAATGGACAACACCGTCCCAAGTACCGTTGTAGGTCCTCCCCACTGCCTTACTTCCTAGCCTGGGTCTATGTTCCCGCAGGACACATAACCTCTTTTGATTACAGTCGCGCACGACTTAATCTGGCGTAGGGCGTCTTCCTTCTTTACACCTTATCCTCTCATAATTTTTCTGATCTCACATCACTCATGGACGAACTGCGTCCCACCAGTTTCCACGCGAGAAACCGGATCGACAAGCCATGCAGGGAACTGATAATACTAAGAAAGCTACTAGGTTGCGCATGTCCCATACCAGGTAAGTGGTTGGTACGTTTTTCATGCCACTAGACGCATAACACAAGGTTCTAGTCCTAGTATTCATAGATGACATTCTGATATATTCCAAGAGTACGGAAGAATATGAGCAACATTTACACCTAGTCTTGGAAAGGCTACGAGAGAGGCAATTTTATGCCAAGTTTGACAAATGTGAATTTTGGATGTCAAGAATTTCATTTCTTGGACATGTATTGACAGCGGAAGGAATTTCAGTGGACTCAGCTAAAATCTCTGCAATCAAGGAGTGGAAGCAACCTACCTCAGTTTCAGAGATTAGAAGTTTCTTGGGATTAGCAGGGTATTATAGGAGATTCATCGAAGGATTTTCCCAAATTGCCAAACCTCTTACAAACCTGCTAAAGAAGGATGTTGCATTTGATTGGACCACCAAGTGCGAGGAGAGTTTTCAGAAGCTAAAGCAGAAATTGACAACAACACCAGTCCTCACCCTACCAGACAGCAAAGAAGATTTTGTAGTTTACTGTGATGCTTCAAAGCAAGGAATAGGCTGTGTGTTAATGCAACAAGGTCAAGTAGTGGCTTATGCTTCACGCCAATGGAGACCACATGAGGAAAATTATCCGACCCATGATTTGGAGTTAGCAGCAGTAGTGCATGCTTTAAAGATATGGCGGCATTATCTCATTGGGCGTAAGTGTGAGATCTTTACAGATCATAAAAGCCTCAAGTATATTTTCACACAGACAGAGCTCAACATGCGTCAACGACGATGGCTCGAATTGATCAAAGATTATGATCTTAGTATTCAGTACCATCCAGGGAAAGCTAATGTAGTAGCTGATGCCCTAAGCAGAAAAGTTTACAACCTACAAGGAATGGTTATGTTGAAGAACTCTTACCTACAACAAGAGTTGCAGAATCATCAAGTGGAAATAGTACCGCAGGGAACGGTAGCTACTTTAACAATAAAATCTCAACTTGAAGAACAGATAGGAAATGCCCAGAAGGAAGATGAAGAAATTTGTAAGATCAAGAGTCGAATTAAGTTAGGAAAGGCTCAAGGCTTTATTGAAGATAACCAAGGGATTGTATGGTATCGAGAAAGAATCTGTGTACCTCAAAACGCAGATCTTAAGGAAATAATTCTCCATGAAGCACATAAAACTCCATACTCAATACACCCTGGTAACACAAAGATGTATCAAGATTTGAAGACCAGATTCTGGTGGGATAATATGAAGAGGGAGATTGCAGAGTACATTGCAAACTGTGATACATGCCAACGAGTTAAAGCAGAACACCAGAAAATAGCAGGAAAGCTACAACCTCTACCAATACCATTATGGAAATGGGAAGAAATTGGTATGGATTTTATTACAGGATTACCTAAAACTCAAGGAGGATATGATTCCATATGGGTTATTGTGGACAGACTTACTAAAGTAGCTCATTTCATACCAGTTAAAAAGATTTATAATGGCAGTAAATTAGCAGAGTTATACACGCAAAGAATAGTGGCATTGCATGGTATTCCTAAAAAGATAGTCTCAGATCGTGGAACACAGTTTACCTCCAAATTTTGGAATAGACTGCATGAAACTCTAGGAACCCAGTTGGACTTCAGTACTGCATATCATCCACAGACGGGAGGACAGACAGAAAGAGTTAACCAAATCCTAGAGGATCTTCTAAGAGCTTGTATACTAGATTATGGAACATCATGGGACAAATGTTTACCATTTGCAGAATTTACATATAATAACAGTTATCAAGCTAGTATACAGATGGCACCATTTGAAGCTTTATATGGACGTAAGTGCAGAACTCCATTGCATTGGAATGAGCCAGGAGAACGAAAAGTTATAGGACCAGAGATAGTAGAAGAAGCAGAAGCTCATGTCAGACTCATCAGAGAAAGGTTGAAAACAGCACAATCACGACAAAAGAGTTATGCAGATAAACGACGAAGAGAATTATCATTTGAACCAGGAGATTTTGTGTATCTCAAGGTCACACCATTCAAGAGATTACAAAGATTCCAAGTGAAAGGAAAGTTATCTCCAAGATACATTGGACCATTTAAGATAATCAAGAGAAAGGGAGAAGTATCATATAAATTGGAATTACCTGAGGGATTAGCAGGAGTGCATGATGTGTTTCATGTCTCTCAGCTCCGGAAATGTTTGAAGGAACCAACTGACCAGATAGATGTACAAGATGTGCCATTACAGAAGAATCTCACTTATCTTGAGCACCCAATCAGAATCCTAGCCACTGATGAACGTCAGCTCCGAAGGAAGAAAATCAAATTGTGTAAAGTTCAATGGAAGAATCATTCAGAGCAAGAGGCTACTTGGGAGAAGGAAGAAGATCTTAAGCAAACCTATCCTTATCTTTTCCTGTCTTAGGTAAATCTCGGGGCGAGATTTCTTTAAGGAGGGTAGATCTGTAACGCCCTGAGTTAGGGGTGAAAATTTCCTTTTTCATAAATAGCATGCATGCATGTATCTGTAGTAATAGCCAGATCAGTTTCTATCTCAAGCCCTGAAATCTCCAAAATTTATCCTGTGACCTCAAATTTAGATCAGATTGTTCAGATATGATCTATCAGTTTCTTTGAACTTAAAAGCCTTCAGAACCTAGATCCAATTCTATCCCTAACTCTCAGATTTATCAGCTCCTTCTGTTTTCGAAAACAGAAATACCTTCTATTACTTAAATACCCTAAGTTTCAGAAATACAGATTTAATCCGAATCTTGACCAAGTTCAGACCAGATTATTCCTGGAATATGATCATGGGTATGTCAATACCTTAATATAAAAAGTTGACAGCCATATTTCACCATTTAGACTCTTTTCACAAATCAGTCCAAGAATTATCGCAAAATAGTCCTTATCTGTTATTTGAAAATCCAAAAAGGCTAAAATCTCCAGATTAACTCCAAATTCAGAATTTCTTCGGCAAATCCTCTCAAAATGCTATTTGTCACAAGTTTCTCTTCTGTTCAAATTCCAAAATCTCATCCTAAGTACCAGAATTCAAAACCAAATGAAATTCAGATTTCAATTACCCTAAATTACCCTATTTTCAGTTTGTATCAAAAACTATTCAAACGTATCATATTTTATCAATTATCATTGCCAATTAACCTGTTGAATATAATCTACCAGATTAGTGAAATCAAATTCAACTCTAACCTTCCAAATCTCCAGAATTACAGATTGGTCCAATTGTGAAAGTCAAATATTGCAAATCAGCCCAATTTCTACCAGGCTAGCTACTGTGCGCACGACCAGGAACTGCCGTGCTTGTGCGCCGTGATTGCTCATCGCCGGTGAGGCTTCGCCCGCGCTCGTGACCATGCATGCCGGTGCGCACGTGTCCCCACTCCAGCTAGTGCCGTGGCAAGGCCGCTGCTACGTCGACGACCAGTGCTGCTCCCGCGCGCGATCAACGGCTTTTTGTCAGCAACTCCTCGCCACGTCGCTTTGCCGCGCCAGTGTTGTCGCCACCGCTTGCTACAACTTTGCCAAGTTCCGATGAGGCGACACTGTGATCAACTGCAAGCTTGTCGCCGTCGCATCACCGTTCTTCGCTGTGTCTTCGCCGCTGTTGCTCCAGCACGCAACCAGTCAAGTCACCGGCTGCCAATTACTTCGTTGTCTCCTTCTTGCTTGCTTCGCCTGGCCTATTTATACACCACTGTCCCCCAGCAACTTCTTGTTTCACTGGAAATCAGCTAAGTCTCAAAATTCTCCTGTCCTGGTCTTCTTCTCCGGCGAGTCCAGATTGAGACCTCACGGTGCCAGCACGCCCTGCTGCACTCCTCACCGACTTAACAGCACCAGAAGGTATATCTCATCTCCCTCATCGTGCTGTACCATTTAATTGAGCTATATTGCATCCAGTCGCCGGTGATCGCCGGAATTGGCTGAAAATCGAAGATTGCCCTGTTCCGGCAATGCAGGCCAAATCAATTCGAATTAGCCCTCGAACCTGTGAAGCAAATTGATCAGTGGGTTATTTCAAGCAAGCCTGTAAGCTTAGAATCCCTAATTAAACATCATTCGAAGCTTTTCCCAAATTCAAGCTCTACCAGAAAACCGGCGATCGTCGCCAGGCTTCTCCGGTGATCCTCCAGTCAACTTGATGCTACCAGAAGCTTCCCTATACCTCCTAGATGCTCTCCAAGCAAAGAATTAAGTTCTCTCGGCCTGTAGCAAAAACCCCCAAATAGCAGTGTTCTTCTCCAGCACAGTTCACCGGAAAAGTGTTCCCGGCCATTTCAGCCCTCGAAACTTTGTCATTTAGATGTGCCTTAGCCTCCTGAGTATTTTTGTCTTCTAGCTCGACACCTAGATCGGCCTAGATTGGAAGTTATAGCCATGCCAAGTTTGTGTCCAGAACTGCTCCAGTGCAGCCAGTTCATCTCTGTTCATCATCAAATTTCTTGCTTTCCAGCCATTTTCAGCCCTAGATCCTATTGAATGATTTATTCCTGTTATCAATGCCTACCTCCCAGACAAAGTGGTGCATCATTTGGAGCTCCAGATCAAAAGTTATGCTAAGCCCTAGTTTTTGACATTGTCAGCTCTATGCCAAAGCTTGTCAGCCAGTGGCATTGACCTTGTTTACCCACTTCTGGTTGTGTAATTTGAAAATCACTTTGTCCACTAAATTTGTAGAGTTGTGATCTACATTTTATTCTACTACCACAAGTTAAAATAACCCCTCTATCATTCATCAACCCTATGTCGATGCTTTGAACCGAATGTCGATCTAAAGACGTTCGCTGTTTTTGAGCGAACCAGTCGCAACCTTGACATCATTCTGATATTTTGAGACATTTGGAACCTTGTAAACCTTTGACAGCTAATCTTAACATTGGTTTCTTTAATTTAACTCTAATCAGCCTCTAAACCCAATCATTTCAGAATCATCAAGACTTCATCTTTGCATCGTTGCATATAGTATAATAATGTATGGAAAAGATTATGATTATTGGTTGTTTGTTTGATTGGAGAGCAGATCAAGATCCCGAGTTCGAGGACTTCACTGTGGATCCGACGTCGACTGCTGTATTTTACGACGCGGAAGGCAAGTCATATCCTTGGTCATCTTGAACCTATATTTTAAATGTTGCTAAAACATAACCTTGAATATAGGCAATATTGCATGTGAAAGATTGAGAATGGTTGATTTATGAATTGGCAGTACTAGACTGGTTATCGGTGAAATGTGAAATAAACAAGTTTTGAGCCATGAACTATTATATGTATTTATATACTTATATTCATGAAATAAAACCCCTAGCCGTGACCAGAAAAATGGTATGGATGGCTGTAGCACTGGAGGTGCTAGACTGCAAAGGAATGCAGGCACTGAAGGTGCAGGGTTGTGGATGGTCTGGTCACTGGCATATAAGGACTAGAACCTTGTGTTGTGCGTCTAGTGGCATGAACAACGTGCTAACCGCAAGCCTGGTATGGGACAGGCCTGAACAAGTAATTATGTGGATCGCACATGAAACCCCTGCATGAGATGTGTTGTGATGCACGATAAACACGGAGCGCGGCTCCCACACATATCACTGAAGGTGATCAAGCACGCTGACCCAGTAATGGGAATAAGAAATGGGGTGGAGGTTTGGATACAACCTGCCACAACTGTGCCTCGCTGAGAGCCACAGGGTCGGGGGTGAATTGTAAGTGATACATAACAAAAGTTCTTGTTATTTCCACCTTGCCGCTCACAGTATGAAGTGAGTCAGGGGTCCAATCATTTTGTTACGATAGGAAAGGTTTGAAAGTGGAATATCTTGCGGGTAAATTGGTACCTCTCTGCAGAGTTAAAAATGTATTCGAATACTCCGAGCTCCCGGGTTTTATAGGAGTCTGCTGCGGTGGATTAAATCTACGGGGTGTGACACAAGTACTATTTTCTAAATAAAATATGTTTAAATCAAGATTACCCAAATGACATGTGTTGTCATGATAAGGAGTGCTACCGTGGGCTGTCGTGTGTCGACGTGTCGCAGTAGTGCTATAATCTAGTGAACATAAATGATGATGTTATATTATAAAAAGTGCTGCCATGAGATGAGGTATGAAAGAAAAAGGATTATTTTACAAATATCCATAATTCTTGACTAGTCTAGGTTCATATCATCACTACTATATGTATCTACTCTTACCTATGACTTGCTGAGTACGTAAGTGCTCACCCTTGCAACATTCAACTCAATAGATGGAGCCTACCTTGATCAAGATGATGGCACGGAGTACTACGTGGATCCAGAAGGAGGAGAATCAGTTCCGCCAGAACCCTGAAATGTGTTGTTCTGCCGTCAACTTCTTTTGTGGGAGGGTCACCTGTCTTCTGCTGTGTAGTTAAATATTTTGTTAAACCCTGAATGCCTTGCAGGCATTGTAATCCTCTTTATGTAATATTAAGGCCAGCAGGCCACACTGCTTAATATTTTGTAAGTACTCTGTTGCAATGTAATATACTCCTGTGTTTGACTCGTCCTGGGAAGTCAAAGGGTTGTGGTTGAGACTAGCTGCAGCGAGCTAGGTCTCTACAGGAGTAGTCGTTGTCCCAGTCACGGGGCGCGACAAAGTCCCCGGCGCTGAGACTAAGCAATGCCAAGGCCACCTGGGCCTCGGCCAAATCGTGCCTCACCGGGCCCAAAGGCCTCGCCCCGGGGATGATACCCCTTGTCACCGGGGCTCCCCTCGGGTTAAGACGTTCAGGTCCCAAAATCCCTCCTCCGGGAGCCAACTCCCAGAGGACCTGTCACGACAAGTTGAGACTTAGCAAAAAATATTGTTCCATTGATTGAGCAAAGAGCTTTACAAATTTCCGGGGCTTCCTCTAAGAAGCTACCGGGAGCAAAAGTCCTAAGAAAAAGAAAGAGGACCTATCTAGAAACCGAGGGGGGGGGAGGTTCATACTTGCCCGTCGCCGTTCCCCCCCAGGGGAGTCCCCTCCGTAGCCGGGGTACTCACCCTCGGGAGCGCAGAGGTCAGGAATCGGGCCCGGATGACCATGTCGTAGAAGCCACCCACCAACTCCTCTAACTCCCGCCGTTGCGGCTCGAAGAAGTTGGGGAAGCTCCGGGGAAGCCGACCCTCGATAGCCCGGGCACCAGTCCCACAGTGCTCGACGAGGGCCGTGGCCGCGGCCACCACCGGGATAGCCCGACCCCGGGCGCACGCGTTGGTGGCCTCCGGGATGACGGAGACTTGCGCATCGAGAAAGCGCATAGCCTCCGTAAACATCGCCGGAGCCACTCCCGAGCCACCTCCCGGGCCGAGACTTAGCCCGAGCCCCTCGAGGGCCGAGCGAACGGAGCGACCCGCTTCCACGATCTCCCGGGAGTGAGAGCTCTTGAGCTCCTGGTGAGCACACTCCCTCGCGTTAGCCCCTCTCCGGAGTCAGGCGTTGGCATCCTCCGAGGCGACAAGCTGAGCGCGAAGATGGGCAAGCTCCCCAAGAGCCTCATCCCTCTCGGCCGCCAAGGCCGCGGTTTTGTCCCACACATCCTCCAAAGCCGCCTCGTAGCGGTTCTCGACGCATTGGGCGAGGGCCGCCGCCTGCAAACTCGGGTTTTTAGACGACCTACCGGGGAAAGTGTAACACCCTGGTTTTGGCGGTGAAAAGTTTTTGCATAAAATCCTGCATGCATGTATCTCTTTGTAGCCAGATCAGCTGAACCCTAATCTCTCCCGAACCCTGAAAATCTCCAAATCTATTCTCTAGATCATATCAAGATCTGACCATCCAGATTTAACCTACCAGTTACCCTGAAGATAAAAGTCTTCAGAAGCCAGATTGAATTCTAACCCTAACTCCCAGTATCTAAGTCTCTTTCTGTTTTCGAAAACAGGAAATTCAGATTTACTCTAAGTATCCCAGTTTTCAGATAACTGAGTTATCATGATCTAACCCTATCCAGACTCAAGTATCATTTGGAATATGTTTCCAGATATATCCTCAACTTACACCAAAAAGTTGGGAACCAGATTGTTTCATCTAAACACTTTTCGCAGTTTAGTCCAAATTTTACTGCGAATAAGTCCTTTTCTGTTTACCTCGAAGCCTGAAAAGGGTAAAATTCACAAATCAACTCCAACCTCAGAATTTCTTCAGGGAACACCTCCCAAATACTATTTGATACAGATTTCCCTTCTGATCAGACTACCAAATCTCACCCTAATTACCAGAATTCGAGATCGACAAAATCCAGATCTATTTTACCCTATTTTCGAAAATAGGTGAAATCCCTCAAACCTTATCAAATTTTCTCCAGATTTGAGCTAAATGAGTATTAATAGAAATATTATACTCATCCATGAAATCAAATTCCAAATTAAACCTCTTTAAAGCCAGATTTACAAATCAGTCCACTTTTCAACCGAAATCATTACAATTATACCCCTGGTTCGACCAAAACCTGCTGTTCACGACCAAATGGGCTATTTCGACTTCGACCAGAGCAGTGCAATCGACCAGCTACTGTTGCTTCGACCTCGAGCTACTACCATCGACCACGACCTGGAGCAAGCACACGAGCACGGGAGCTTCGACCTGTACATTGCTGTGCTCGTGTTTTCTTCGACCTGCTGCACTGCTACAGTAGCCACGTGGTCGCCACCTTCGCCAGTACCTCGACGCCACGTGTGTGCTCGCCATTTCCCACTGTGGATCTTCTCCGGCGCAAATCACAGCCAGCTGTTTCTCCCGTTTGCACGCCACCAGCAACGGTCGAGCAGGAGCTTTGCGCCACGTGGAGAACTCGCCGCGGCCAGCCATCAGTTCACCTTCCCATCACCTGCAAAAGCCCTCACGGCCGCTGAAACAGGTCACCTCAACGCCAGCTCGCCGTGAAGTTGCATCCCGTCTTTTCCTTGCCGGCTACAACTCCCCGAGCACTTCTAGCCGTTGCAACACCTCCAAATCCTCTATAAATAGTCCCTGGTCTCAGTGAAACACCACACACCCACCAGAAACACCTCAGTTCTCAAACTCGCCGTCTTCTTCTTCTTCCCCGGTGAGCAGCAAAGGGAGCTCCGGTGCCAAGCTTCTCCACTGCTTCCTACTTCGATCCAACACCCCCAGTGAGCTTCTCTCATCTCCCTCATGCTTTTCGAGCTTGGAATTTAGTTTAAATACCCTCAGTCACCGGCAATTGCCGTGTTTCATCTAGAACTCCGATGAGCAATTAATCCTCACCTAAATTGAATTAGCTCTCGAGTCAATGATCAAATATACTCAGTAGACTTTACTTAACATCCCTAAGCAACCAAAATCGACAGATTTGCTAAAATGTGAAAATCCCCAAATTGGAACCTTGCATGTTCACTGAGCTTACTGTTTAAGCTTTCCTGGTGCATCTCTAGCCAATCTAACTTCACCAGTATGTTTCTAATGCCCTAGAGACCTTCCACAAGCAAGGAATTAAGCTCAATCACTTTAAATCAGAAATGCCCAAATCAGATTTGAATTCATCTTTTCTCCAGCCAGTATCTTCCAAATCCAGCCACTCCAGCTCAAACCACTTTGCCATCTAGATGTTTTGGACTATTCTGAGCAACTTTGTCTTCTATCATGACTTCTAATTCGGCCTAGATTGTGAGATATAGCTATGCCCTAGTTATTGCACTGTTTATGTTGCATGTGCTCCAGGCCAGTCAACTTCTTGCCGGTTTTCATCACTTTCCGGCCATCTCCTGCCCTAGATCCTGTTGAGACATTTGTTCCTGTTACAAATGTCTAACTACCAGACAAAGTGGTGCATCATTTGGAGTCCTAGATCAAAAGTTATGGAAAACCCTAGTTTTTGGCCATGTCAACTCTATGTCAAACTATGCCAGTCAGTGGCATTAGCCCTGTTCACCCACCTCTGGTCATGCAAACCAAAAAACTACCTTGTCAAACAGTTGCCTCACTACTTTGTGCACCATATGCTTGAATCAAAACTCAATTTGGCCACTGGGAACTATTCAAACCATGTCAATGCCATTCTTCGGCATTGTCAGCCCTTGTCAGCCTATGTCAGCCAATGGCATTGGGCCAAATTGACCCCTTCTGGGTATGCAAACTGAACATAACCTTGTCCCTTAGACTCCTGATGTTGTGATCTACATTTTATCCTACTGTCACAACTTGAGTTGAGCCCTCTATCATCCATCGACCCTATGTCGATGCCTTGAACCGAATGTCGACCTAAAGACGTTCGCTGTTTTTGAGCGAGCCAGTCGCAGCTTTGGTATCACTTTGATATTTTGAGACCTTTGGAACCTTGTAAACCTTTGACAACTAATCCTAACCCTAGTTTCCATAGTTTAACTCTAATCGCTTCCAAATCTTGTATCGCCGAGACGCTTTTACCTTGCATTATCGCATATAGTGGAATAGTAAGAGTAGGATTGATTGTAATGCCTTTTTGCTTGTTTGATCCTTGTTCAGAGCAAGAGTCCGAGTTCGAAGACTTCGTCGCGAACCCGACATCAACTGTTGTTTCTTACGACGCGGAAGGCAAGTCATATTCTTGAACATCTTGAACCTATATTTTATGAATTGCTAGAATATACCTTGATTATAAAATAATATTGCATGAGAAAGATTGAGAATGGTTGAATTATGAAATGGCAGCATCAGGCTGATGCCTGTGAAATGTGAATTGATCAAATAATGAGCCATGAACTAATATATTATGTATATTTATATTCATGAAATAACCTAGCCGTGACCAGTATTTTGGTATGGAATCGTGAAAGCACTAGAGGTGCTTGGTCGCACAGGATGTGCCAGCACTGGAAGTGCATGGATTGTGGTATGATCTGGTCACTGGCATATAAGGACCTAGAACCTTGTGTTGTGCGTCTGGTGGCATGATTAACGTGCCAACCGCAAGCCTGGTATGGGACAGGCCTGAACAAGTAGTATGTGAATCACACATGAAACCCCAATAGGACAAATGCACGATTTACATGGGGTGCACTCCAACACATATCACATGATGTGATCATGCACGCTGACCCTGAGGGGAAGATGCCAATTTAGTGGGGGTTGTGTAACCCTGCCACAACTGTGGTTTGCGTGAAGAAAACCACGGGGTCTGGGGTGAATTGTGTGTGAAACATGGCAAAAGTTCTTGTTATCTCCACCTTGCCGCTCATAGTATGAAGTGAGTCAGGGGTCCAATCCATGTGATAGGAAGGGCATGAAAGTGGATTATCTTATGGGTAAATTGGTACCCTGCTGCAGAGTTAAAAATGTATTCGAATACTTCGTGCTCCCGAGTTTTAGGAGTATGCCGCGGTGGATTAAATCCACGGGGTGTGACACAAGTATTGTTTTATAAATTAAAATTTGTTAGTTCAAGATTACCCAAATGACATGTGTTGTCATGATAAGGGGTGCTGCCGTGGGCTGTCATGTGTTGACGTGTCGCGGTAGTACCATAATTTAGTGATCATATAATAGCTAAGAGGCACGTGGATTGTGCCCTAAGTATATGAAATGCTGCCATGAGCCTGAGATTTGAAAAGCTTGGAAGAAAAGTATTTATGGAAAAACCCTCTCACCTCTTTTCCCTCAATAGCATAGGATCATGTCATCTCTACTATACGTATCTCTACTCTTACCTATGACTTGCTGAGTACATAAGTGCTCACCCTTGCAACTTATCAACAATAGATGGAACGCTTCATGACCAAGACGAAGGCTTCGAAGGTTTCATGGATCCAGAAGGATAGCCAATTCTGCCAGAGCCTTGATGTGTGTTGTTCTGCTGTCAACTTCTTACGACTGTGGGGGTTTCGCCTAGCTTCCGCCGAGTAATTGTCTTTTTGTTTTAATTAGACCATTTGTGCCGTGAAGGCATTGTATTACTCTTGTTGTATCAGGCCAGAGGGCCATACTGTCTATGAATAATATTTTGTAAGTTACTCTGCTGCAATGAACTCCTGTGCTTGACTTATCCTGGGAAGTCAGTGGTATGTATGTATGAGGCCAGCTGCAGCGAGCTGGGTCTCCACGGGAGTAGTCGCGTTACCTGTGCGGGGCGCGACAGAAAGCGGCTAAGACACCCGAGAAACTAACTTACCTGGAGGTAGAGAGAAACCAATTTGGAGCTACGCTCGCGAATGGTTCCCCGCTGGATGTAGTCGACGACCTTCCGGGTTTGAAGACCCACGGCGAACCTTCAAGCCTCGTCCGGAGATAGCATCAGTGTCTCTCTCCCGACGGCACTAACTCGGTCCCCATCCGAGGGACCCCTATAACCGGCCCCGGGGATGATGCGGACTGGGCTGGCCTTGGCCAAGGCCACGAGCGCCGAGGATTCAGTCTCCGAAGAATCGGAGGATGAACTTGCTGGAAGAGCGGGCTCCCTGGGGGGAATGAGGAGCCCTTTTCCCCACCCGGGCTGCGAAACTCCCAAGGCGCTGTGGTCCAGACAGGATGAAGGACTCACCCCCTCGTCTACCAGCCACTCAACACCTGGACATTCCGGAGCCACTGGCTCCGGCTCTACCAGGGAAGCTGCTGCCGGAGAAGGGGACGGAAGATAATCCACCGAGTCGGAGTGGGCCACCTCGTTCACAGCCCTCGCCTTCTCGCCCGATCCAAGGGGCGTGCCATGCTCCACTTCCGGGCGGGGGGACGTCGCCCGGATCCTCGGTGTGGCTTGCGCTTGTCCGGACCCTAGGTCCACCTCAGGTGTCCCCCCGAGCGGACTGTCCGACACAATCGTCGGACCGGGGGCCTTTCGCGCCTTAGCACGCTTTGGCTCGGGCACCCCAGTAACCTCCTTCCCCCGCTTGTGGGATCCGGGGGTAGGGAGGGGCTCCCTCACCGACAGTGTCAACCTGAAGGCTTTAGCCACCAAGTTGCGAGGAGGGCCCTCCTCGATGACGCGCACGACCCTCTCGTGCTCGTCAGCATAGTACCTCCCCAGGAGGTTCTCCTCGTTCTCCCGGGTGGACGGGTACAGCCGGACTGCAAGAACAAGTGTTAGTCAAAAAACTTAAGTAAACAGGCGAGGTACCAGACACTTATGCCGGGTGACCGGCCTTTGCAGAGACCGAAGAGCCGGGCACAGCCCGATCCCTCTCCACCCATGGGAGAAGGGGGAGAGCTTGAGGAGCGCCAGCTCCTCAGCGGAGTCCCTCATGGACCTCCGAGCCCGAACGCTTATGACCTTGCCGAGGAGCTTCAACTCCTTGGGAGTCCACACCGGGGGCTTGGGAGCAGACGAGCAGTAGAAGGAAGGAGGCTCTGGGTAGTAGGTGAGCCCGGAGTCTCGCGCCCGGAGATAGAACCATCTCCGAAGCCAGTCCCCCCAATGATCCCGGGAGGACACCACCGGGTAGTCCTCTACCCGCGAAGGGAGAAGTCGCATCATGATGCATCCGTAGGCAGACTTCAGTCCTCCCCGGACAATGCACGAGCCTCTCGCGGAAGGCCCGTAGAAATACCGAAGGTGCCGAATCGACGGCTCTCGCCCGGTGGCCGTCTCGAACAGCCAGAAGAAGAGACCCAGTCGGACGAGTGTGTTGGGAGTGAGGTGGTTCAACGCCACCTCGTACTCCCGGAGGAACTCCCAGAGCAAAGGATGAGCCGGGAGCCAGAGGCCAGCCTCGAGGAACGCCTAGAAGGCGACTACCTCTCCGGGCCGGGGATGTGGTGTGGTCTCCTTTGAGGGGATTCGGACGTCCCCGCCCGCGACCACCCCCAGCTCCACGAGGGATTGCAAGTCCCCCGCGGTGAACTCCGAGACCCGGAGGAAGTCTGTGGTGACTTCCTCCGGGGGAACATCGACAACCTTGCCGCGACCCTTCAGAGCCATCGGGATCCTCAGGAGAAAGCTACCGGGAGGCTAGAGCGCCGGAGAGAAGAGGAAGGCTTGAAGTTTGGAATGAGACCTCCGGGGGTCTTCGAAGCCATATTTATAGGCCTCTTGCGCGTCTCCGATGGTCGCCACGTAGCTCACCTAGATTAATATCGGCGGTCCGTTTGAAATGACGCGCACAAACCGAAAGGGTGCGTGCGCGGGAGACGAAGCGATGACGGTTCAAACCGCGCGAGGCATTTATTGCCGACGGCGCACGGCGATCAAGGCGGTGGCGCCATGATGACCGACGGCCCCACCATAAGTATCTGGCACGAGGTTCGAAGCGTCGACGAGGCGCCGGAAATCCACCCCGGAGGAGATGTTCCCGGTAATGTGAGCTATCCCCTCCAGGGACTCGAACAGCGTCCCCGGAGGGCATAGGGGGCTGCTGTTTGGGGAAATCTCCACGGCATCAAGTCCAGGTAAGAGGTGAGGCCTCTGGTGGCCCACGTCCCGGACGCCACTATTTTCTCGGGGACAAGGCCCCCGTTGACTCGTGTCTAGGGCGCCGCCATTTGCCTAGGGAAAAGGCCCCCGGTGGCCCCTGTCCCGGGCGCCACCATTTGCCCGGGGACAGGCCCCCGGTGACTCTTGTCCCGAGCGTTGCCATTTGCCTAGGGACAAGATCCTCGGTGACTCTTGTCTCGGGCGCTGCCGTTTACCCGAGGACAAGGCCCCCAGTGACCAGGCCACGCGAGAAGCACCTCGAGAATTGTCAAGGACACTTGCCAAGCATCCAAGTCCCTTGACCAGAAGAAGGACGCAAGTACCCTTTGATCCAACGGCTACAACCAGGGTAGTTTAGTCTTTTTGCATCTTCTGGGCCTATATAAGCCCTTGAATCCCTCTCATGTAACTAAGGACAACTCTTTTGACATCAATACAGAAACGAACAGGCGTGCTTAGGAGCATTCTCTCCCCGAGAAAACTCCCCTCGCCAACTCTCGTTGGGAGCATGCCGACAGGACTAGGGTCTCCACTGAGAGCTGAACCTGTATAAATCCTTGCCTCACTTGTTGCGCTTGCCCGACAGGAGAGGACTGGTCACGCGGTCAGCTCGCGTCGTCTTTTCTTCGCTATGAACCTCCACAAAACCTACCGGAGTATTCGTAATACCACGACACATTTTGAAGACCATTTTGTTAGGAATTGATGATTTTTGGCCTTTTGAATGAAAATTTGACATTTTAACAAAAAGAGGTGGTTCATCATTGCCATTCCATTTTAGTTATGAACTTTGCCATGTACCTTTCTTCATATCAATTGATGGTTTGTTCATGGAATTTTAGGTAAAGCCATGTCGGCATATTCCTCGTCTGATAGTTGTGATTCGACGAGGGCCAACGTAGATGACGCTGCTTCGTCTCAGTTGAAGAGGAAGGCGCGAGGCGCGACTATGTTGTGCCATTTGGCCAAACAGATGGATCTTTCATGTGAGTTCAACTAGTTCGGGAGACCGATCGGAAGGAACGATGGGCAGTACTGTGGGACCCTCATTTGAGGAATCCGGTGGCAACCGCCCAGGTGGGTTGCACTCAGAAAGCTACATCACAAGCTCACAACAACAGGATTTTCTTTAAACAAGAAAGCAAATAGATAAAGCAAGTACAAGGTCACGAGGACCACTATTACATTATCATAATGCCAAGAATGGCATTAATTAAAGTTGATACAAAAGTAGAGAGTTTTTCAAAATCAAGAATCAAAAAGAATCGGTATCGAACTACCGAAGACAGAAAAATAACACAAAAGCAACAACAAAGGTCTTCATTTCCTTCTGCAGTGGTTTGGCTCGGGCCTTCACCACATCGGACTCAACTTGGCGCATGACCCTCCTATAAGCTCAAATCTTCTGGAAAGGTTCCTTCCTCTTCTTGGTACTCAAGGCTAAAGGAATCAGGATCCTCGAATCCTTTCTTCTGAATTTGTGTGAAAAGGCAAGGGTGAGCATGTTTTTACAAAATGCTCAGCAAGTTTCGTTATGAGAATGCAGGTATATAGATGAGGGGTTCTCAAGGAAAGGGGTCTTGGCTTTATATGTAGGAATAGAATAGATTTTCACTCTTAATTTGAAGAAAAGGTTTTTGTTTTCAAAAGCGAGGCTTTTAAAATCCTAAGCTAGATTTTCAGAATATGTTATGCGTGGCAGTCTTCCATGAGTCACCACTGTGGGACCCTCATTTGAGGAATCCGGTGGCAACCGCCCAGGTGGGATGCACTCAGAAATGGTACATTGCAGCTCACAACAATAAGATGCATTATATAAAAATGCAAGTAATTAAAACAAGTGCTGATCACAGGGACCAACATTACAATAACATAGCGCCAAAATGACGCACTTTAATGTTGATACAAAATTAAGGAGTTTTCTTCGACACAAAGGTTGGCACAAAATAAAACAACAACAGTAAGCAAAAGGACTTCATCTGACTTCTTCAATTGCAGCGGTGTTGCACGGGCCTTCCCCACATCGGACTCCACTTGGTACGTGACCCTCTAACAAGCTGGGTCTTCTAGGGCAGTTTCTTTTTCTTGTTCCATGTTGGGTTCAAGACCGTAGGACTCAGGGTCAATGAATCCTTCTTCTAAATTTTGTTTGTAAAAGTAAGGGTGAGCACATTGTCCACATGGTGCTCAACAAGTCCCAAATAAGAATGCAGATATATATAGATGAGGGGGAAATTCTCAAAGAATGGCTCTTTGGCTTATAGAATAGATTTTTCACACCTAATTTTGAAGAAAAGGTCTTTGTTTTAAAAAGCGAGGCTTTTAAAACCCTAAGCAAGATTTTCAGAAAATGTTATGTGTGGCGGTCTTTCATGAGTCACCACTTTACTCAGATTTTGTGAAAAACTTTTGAGAAACTACTTGTGCTGCATCGACATGGATAGAATCCACCGCGCGCAGACTCCATAACCTGGGAGCTCAGAGTATCCGATACTTTTTATAACTTTGCAAAGGTGTGCCACCTTAATCCACCGATCACTCAGCTTTCAAGTCGGTACCTCTCCATGCGACTTTTACGCATGTGACAAGGCTGAGATCACACAACGGTTTACAATCCTAGCATTAACAATTCCCTGCCCGGTAAATAGACATGCCAGTCCTCATTACCGTTGTGGGTCCTCCCCATTGCCTTACTTCCTAGCCTTGGTCTATGTTCTCGCAAGACACATAGCCTCTTTTGATTACAGCAGCGCATGACTTAATCAGGCGTAGGGTGACTTCCTTCTTTCCACCTTTTCCTCTCATAATTTTTCTGAACTCACATCACTTATGGCCCTCACTGGCCCACCAGTTTCACGCAAGAAACCAAACTGACAACCATTGCAGGGAAAAGCTAATACTGAGAAAGCTACAATGTTGCACCCGTCCCATTCCGGGCAAGTGGTTGGTACGTTTTTCATGCCGCATGGAAGTACAACACAAGGTTCTAGTCCTTATGAATCTTTAGTGAGGAGTCTTTCACATTCCCAGTGCGCACACAGCACCATCCAATCAAACCTTCCTCACTGTCGATTCCAATCACATTTTCTTTCACAAAAAGGGGTTTTGAATATGCTTTTCTCACATGTGGCCATTTAACATTTAACATATAATCTTGAGCATAGTATAGCCTAAGCATGATATTCTAGGGTGACAAGGGTGCAGGGATATTCAATCACAAAAGGGGCTTTACAATCATTTAGGTCATATCTAATCACTTTATTCGAACATAGTTCTCATTTGAATATAAGGCATGCATATACTTGAAAATAGCTAACATACTTCATTTCAAAATATTGGGCTAGACATGACCAAGGGTTTGAGACTTGCCTTGCAGTGATGGGTCTAGCTGCTCAGATGATTCTTCGAAGATCTCTTCCGCTCCTTCAACTTCTGGTTCCACGGCGGATACAAATAATACATACACACTATATAAGCACACAAGAATAGTGGTACTAGAAAATAGTAAGTAAATATATCATGTATGCAGGGGAAAAGGTTTGGACAAGGTCACTTGGTGTTGATTGAAGAGATAGGCTCAAGAGGACTTAAATGTCGAAAGGCTGACATTCGGTTCATGGCTAGACATAGCCCTAAGTTGGTCCTAGGTATGTTTTCTGGAGATGTGACAGTAGGGAATATTGTAGAACATGGCTCCAAAGGCTTAGTGGACAAAGTGGCATTTCAATTGCTCAAATGGAAAGGGTTAAGCAGGGCCAATGTGAGTGACTTACATACATTGACACTGCACTGACACTGTCAAAAACTAGGGCAGAGGGTTAAATTTTGTTCTGGGCTTCAAACTCTTCGCTAACTATGTCTAGGAGGTAGGCGTGGATGCCAGGAACACGTTGGCGGTGGTTTCAGGGCAAAAGATGGCCGGACGGTGATGAACGGCGGCGATGAACTACGGTGGCGACACGGCACATACATGGTTCTGGACAGGAATTTGGCAAGGGAATAACTTTTGATCTAGGCCGATTCGGGGTTCGGGCTAGTGGGAAGAAATACTCAGGGGGTTGAGGCCTAGCTAAATGACAAGGTGGCATCAGCTAGCTCGGTCGGAAGGCTAACTCCGGTGAACGGAGCCGAAGACGAGGACACAGATTTGGGCGTTTTCAATCTAAGGCATTTGAGCTCAATCCCATGCTTGTGAAGCATCCTGGGGACAACAGGAAGCTACTGGGGGGTTCAATTTGGCCAGGGAGTTACTGAAGAAGCTTGGCGGCGATCTCTGGCGACCTGCCGAAGTCCAAAATTGGGGATTCTTTGCTCGGGCCAAATTGAGGATTTCAACCTTACATGCTCACTCCACTGGACTCACTGAACACTTTACTCTACTAGCACGAGGTTCAATTTGGCTTGAGTCGCTCGGCATTGGAGGAATAGGGCAAAAGACAAATCCGGCGGTAGCCGGCGCTAGGTCTCGCCGGGGTTCAATTAAACGCCATGGAACAGAGAGGAAGGTGAGGGGAACTCACCGGTGAACTCGGGTTGAAGAGAGAAGCTGAGACTTGGGCTGGCGGCGAGAGCTCCTCCGGTAGCTCGTCGGGGAAGATGATGGCAAGCACCAGAGCTAAGCTACTCAGTTGCTGGCGAGGTGTGGTGTGAAGTGAAGCTCTGGGCGAGGGGGCTTTATATAGCCAGGGGGCTGGGTCCTCGGGAGTTGCAATGAATCGAGCGGGGATGCTCGACTGGTGCCGGAGCAGCATCGAGGTGGCGTTGGGACACGGCGGTAGCTCTGCCAGAGGAGGAAAATCGCATGATATCCGGTTTTGGCAGATCGACGGGATGGCAAGCCTCGGCATGGCTGATCCGGGAGGATCTTCAAGTCCTGATCGCATACGGATTCGCGACCAAGTCTTGATCGCATACGGATTCGCGACCAAGTCCTGATTGCATACGGCTTCGCGACCAAGTCCTGATCGCATATGGGTCCGCGACCATGGATTGGTTCGCGACCATGAAAAGGAATTTGTTCCTTGTTCGGAATTGTAATCCGATCCGAATGTGTATAACTAAGCTTATCTGTTTAGGATTACTAAGTCTGATACGTACTCATACGATTGGACTATAAATACCTTGTAATAGGTCTAGTTTTAGATCATCGAATTCAATCGAAGAGTCATAGAACTTATTTGAGTTTTTGACGCTTATAGTTCCTTCGACGTAGGCAAGTGTGCCTAACGTTTGACGTGTAAAGCCCTCTTTGAAATAAAGAGTTGTGCAATTACTTTGAGCTGTGTTTTCGATCAACCTTTGGGTTTCGGTATTTCCGAGTAAGATCCCGTTATTCCGCATATTAGAATATGGGTGAGCCTAGTGCGAAAACCAAGACTAGGTCTCAAACGGATCAATAGCGGCGAAGTAGCACTAAAGTTCTGACAATAGCAGGCACGCGCGCGCGAACGGCGTTGCTGGCGTTCTCTGGTCATCGCCACGGTGGAGCTCCTTTGGCGCGACGTGAACACGTGCGGACACGTAGGATATGGCCGTTGGTGAAGGCAAATATGGCCGGCGATGGAGTTTGCGGTGGCGGTTCACAGCAAACAGCAGCGGCTGCCGTCGAGACGACCTCTGGTCGTGGTCGTGCACGGGCTTAGCCCAGGTCGAGGTCGAATAAGGGGCCAGGGACTAGTTCGTGAAGTTTTGGACTGATTTGTGAGGATTATTTTTGGGATTTAGGACCTGTTTGCAAATTTGGGGATCTGGAGGGCTGATTTGAAATCTGACTTTGCAGATGAGTGTCACCAAAATACTTGGACTCATCTAGCAAGAAAAAGGGCAAAATCCGATAAGATTTGATGGTTTTGACAAAAATCGAAAACAGGGTAAATAGGGTAATTAGGGTTTGCAATTTTTGGCGGGGCTGAAACTAGGGTTTCAGTTGAGATTTTTGAGTTCTTCAAGAAGGGAAAAACGTTCAGAAAAGTGAAAGGAAGACATCATTGGATCAGATCTGAATTTGGAGGTGGCCTAAGACTTTTAGCCTTTTTGGGCTTTTGACAATTTTGAAAAGGATTAGTCTGAAATACTTTTGGACTGAAAAGCGAAAATGATCTGAGAGATGAAGTTTAGCTGCCAACTTTTTAAGTTAAGGTAGTGGCATACCTAAGATCATGATTTTGCGATAAGAGATCAGAATAGGGTTGAGACATCTGGGATTCCGAAGAAGATATGTTGACTAACAAGTAGAAAGGGTAGCAAAAACTAGGATGTTACAACCACTTTATTCAATTTTTATGAAAAGCTTTCCCAAAAGCTACTTGTGCTGCATCGACATGGATAGAATCCACCGCGCGCAGACTCCATGACCTGGGAGCTCAGAGTATCTGATGCTTTTTATAACTTTGCAAAGGTGTACCACCTTAATCCACCGATCACTCAGCTTTCAAGTCGGATCAGCTCCATGTGACTTTTACACATGTGACAAGGTTGAGATCACACAACAGTTTACAATCCTAGCACTAACAATTCCCTGCCCGGTAAATAGACATTCCAGTCCTCATTACCGTTGTGGGTCCTCCCCACTACCTTACTTCCTAGCCTTTGTCTATGTTCTCGCAAGACACATAGCCTCTTTTGATTACAGTCGCGCACGACTTAATCCAGGCGTAGGGCATCTTCCTTCTTACACCTTATCCTCTCATCATTTTTCAGATCTCACATCACTCATGGCCATCAGTGGCCCACCAGTTTCTCGCAAGAAACCGGACCGACAACCATTGCAGGGAAAAGCTAATACTGAGAAAGCTACTATGTTGCGCCCGTCCCATACCGGGCAAGTGGTTGGTACATTTTTCATGCCGCATGGAAGTACAACACAAGGTTCTCGTCCTTATGAATCTTTAGTGAGGAGTCTTTCACATTCCCAGTGCGCACACAGCACCAACCAATCAAACCATCCTCACTATCGATTCCAATCACATTTTCTTTCACAAAAGGGGTTTTGAATATACATTTCTCACATGTGACCATTTAACATTTAACATATAATCTTGAGCATAGTATAGCCTAAGCATAATATTCTAGGGTGACAAGGGTGCATGGATATTCAATCACAAAATGGGCTATACAATCATTTAGGTCATATCTAATCACTTTATTTGAATATAATTCTCGTTTGAATATAAGGCATGCATATATTTGAAAACAACTAACATACTTCATTTCAAAATATTAGGCTAGACATGATGAAGGGTTTGAGACTTTCCTTGCAGTGAGGGGACTAGTTGCTCAGACGATTCTTCGAAGATCTCTTCCGCTCCTTCAACCTCTGGTTCCATGGCGGATACAAATAATACACACATACACTACATAAGCATACAGAGAATAGTTGCAATGGTAAATATATCATGCATGCAGGGGAAAAGTTTGGACAAGGCCGCTTGAGTGCTGATTGAAGAGATGGGCTCAAAAGGAGTTGAATGTCGAAAGGCCGACATTCGGTCCACAGCTAGACATAGCCTTAAGTTGGTCTTAGGTATGTTTTCTGGAGAAGTGGCAGAAGAGAAAGATGTAGAGCACAACTCCAGGAATCTAATGGACAAAGTGGCATTTCAATTTCTCAAATGTAACAGGTCTAAATCATCCAATGCAACTGGTGGACATGCACTGACATAGTGCTGGACATGGCTGGAAACTTGGGCTTGACATAACTTTTGATCCAGGGCTCTAATTGATGCACCACTTTGTCTGGGAGTTAGGCCCTAATAACAGGAACAAAGTACTCAACAGGCTCAAGGGCAGGAAGTGGCCAGAGGGCGGCCAAATCCGACGAGTAAACATGGTGGTCTGGACATAAACTGAGCTACTGGACAATGATCTTCGCATTGGAATATCTCTTGATTCAGGTCAATTCAGAGGTCGAGCTAGTGGACAATATTTCTCAGGGTACTGGAATCTATCTAAGGGACAAGGTGTCCGGAGCTAGATCCGTCGGAGAAGAATTCCGGCGACCGGTGCTGGTAAAGATGACACTAGACATTGGGGGTTTTCGATACAGAGGGTTTGAACTTGATTCCTTGCTCAGGGAGTGAGAGGGTGAAGTGTGGAAACTACTGGTGAAGTTAATTTGGCCGGAGGATGACCGGAGAAGCTCGGCGAGGAGCTCTAGTGAACAGGTGAGGTGGAGGTTTGGGGATTTCCAATATGAGCAGTAATTGGGGGTTTTAATCTTTCAGGGATGCTTAGAAGGGCTCACTAATCACTTTCAATCATAGGTTTGAAGGCTAAAAGGGAAAGGATCGGGTTGAATTGCTCGTTGGAGGTTTTGGGGAAAATCGGTGATCACCGACGACAGAGGGTGAGGGAACTAAATTCCAAGCTTCGACACGATAAGAGAGATAAGGAACTCACTGATAAGCTTGGACTGAAGAGATTTTTTAACGGGTGAGGCTGGCGCCGTGAGCTCTAGAAGTAGCTCTCCTGGGAAGACGAAGACGAACGCGAAAGTTGAAGCTTGCGGCTGCTGGGGTGGTGTGAAGAGACTCTGGGCGAGGGGGAAGCTTATATAGGCAGTAGCTGGGCTCTCGAGAGTTGAAGCAAATCAAATAGGATACACATGACTGGCACTGGAGGAGGGGTCGAGATGGCGTGCACGGTGTTGGGATGCGGCAGCGACTCTGCCAGAGGAGGGGATCGCGCCAAATCCGGCTGGAGCAGGGCGACGGGGTGGCTGGCTTCGGCATGGCAGCAACGTGGCACTGGTTTGCTGCTGCTGGAGCGCGCGCAGGAAATCACGGCACAGGCGCGGTTGAGGTGGCTCTATGGTGGCGGCACGTGTGTGCACATGTGGTGGCTACGTGGTGGTGGTGGTGGTAGCGTGGGATCTTCGCCGGCGGCGAGTTCTGCGGTGAGGCAAAGTGGCAGGTCATGGTTGAAAATGGCCCAGGGGCTTGGTTGCAAGATTTGGACTGATTCGCGAAGGTTTTGGACTGATCAACAAGAATTTAGTTCGGGAACTTGGACCTGTTTGCAAAACTGGAGATCTGGAGGGCTGATCTGAGATCTGGTTTTGCATATGAGTGTTACTAAATCACTTGGACTCATCTAGCAAGAAAAATGATAAGATTCGATAAGATTTGGTGGTTTTGACAAAAATCAAAAACAGGGTAATTAGGGTTTGAAACTTTGGCAAGGCTGAAACTAGGGTTTCGATTGAGCTTTTGGAAATCTTCCAGAAGGGAAAAATGCTTACAAAAGTAAAGGGGAGATATTCACTGAATCAGATCAGAATTTGGAGGTGGTCTGAGGCTTTTATTCTTTTTGAGCTTCTGACAAATCTGAAAAGAACTGATCTGCGATACTTTTGGACTAAAAAGCGAAAATGGTCTGAAAGGTGGAGTTTAGCTACCAACTTTTTAAATTAAAGTAGTGGCACACCTAAGATCATAATTCTGAGATATGAGATCAAAAATGGGGTTGAGACATCCGAGAATCCAATGAAGATATGTTGATTGGCAAGCTAAAGAGGTGGCAAAATTTGGGATGTTACAACCTACCCTCCTTAAAAACAATCTCGTCCTCGAGATTTCGGTAGATCTGAAAATAGGTAAGGGAAATCTTGATGCAGTCCCTCTTACCTTTCCCATGTCGACTCTTCTTCTGAGTGGTCGTCCCATTGAACTCTGCAAAATCGAATGGTCCTTGATTTCAATTTCCTTTCAGTGGCCTCTAACACTTTAACTGGGTATTCCTGATATGACAAGTCTGGTTTCTTCCTTAGGAGATATCTGTTATGTTGGCTTCTTTAGGTATTTCCTTAATTGAGACACACGAATACGTCATGAACTCCTGCTAATTCGAGTAGTAGCTTCAATTTGTATGCTACTTCTCTTTGTTTCTCTAGAATCTTGTAGGGTCCAACGCATTTTGGGCTTAGTTTTCCCTTCATCTTAAATCGACGTACTCCTTCATAAGGTGTTGCTTTGAGATATACGTACTCGGCTTTCTCGAAAGATAATTCCCTTCTTCTGTTGTCAGTTATCAGCATAACTCTTCTCGTCTTGGCTGTGCAGTCTTCGGCTTCTCCCTAATGATTCGTACATGAGTTCCTACGTCTTGAGCCATTTCTGAGCCGATTTGTTGCCTTTCTCCAACTTCTGACCAATGTAACGGCATTCTGCACTTGCAACCGTATAGAGCTTCAAGTGGGAACATCTGCAAACTAGTATGGTAGCTATTGCTGTGGATGAATTCTGTGTATGGCAAGCACAACTCCCATGAAATTCCACATTTGAGCACACATGCTTGCAACTTATCCTTTGGTATTCAATTCACTAGTTCTATCCATCCTCCAGTCTGAGGGTGGTAAGCTGTGCTGAAGTTCATCCTTGTTTCTGGGGCTTCATGCAGACTTTTCCAAAATCTTGAAGTGGGTCTCCACGATCTGATACAATCCTCTTGGATACACTATGTAGCGTCACAGTCCTAGTCATGTAAATTTCTACCGATTTGGCACCATCGTAAGTCATCCGCACTAGTACGAGGTACGCTACTTCCGCCAATCTGTCCACGATCATCCACACGGAGTCATATCCATTCTTAGTCTTCAGAGGTCTTGTGATAAAGTTTATTCCAACTTCTTCTCATTTCCACTCTAGTATGGTTAGTGGCTCTAACAATCCTGCTAGTCTTCGATGCTCGGTCTTCATCCTCTAACATGTGTCACACTTTACCACATACTCGGCAATCTCTATCCATGCAACTTCACCAAAATTGATTCTTCATGTCCTAACATGTCCGAATACTTCCGGGGTGAATAGAGTATGGAGTGTTATGAGCTTCTTTCAAAATTTTGTCCTGATCTCCTTAACCTCTGGAACACACATCCTTTTATCATGCCAAATTGCACCTTGCTCATCTTCCCGAAATTCTACTACTTTTCCGATCCTCATATCCTCTTTGATCTCCCGAATTCCTTCATCACTTTCTTGTGATTTTCGAATCTCTTCTTCCAAGGTAGGTGTAACTGACAACATACATGGCCACAGGACCTTGATCCACTGATTCAATCATTTGCCGATGCAATCCTCCATTAACTCTGGTGCAACAATGGTGCTGCAGTAAACCTTTCTGCTCAAGGTGTCTGCAATGACATTAACTTTACCAGGATGGTAATGCATTTCTAGGCCACAGTTCTTTATTAACTCTAGCCATCGATGTTGCCTCATGTTCAAATTCTACTGGGCAAAACATACTTCAAGTTCTTGTGGTCTGAGTAGATTTCACATCGATTCCTTAGTAGGTAATGTCTCCAATTTTTGAGTGTATGAATCGCTGTTGCTAACTCCATGTCATGGGTAGAATAATTCTTCTCATGCGACCGCAGTTGCTTGGATGCAAATGCGACTGTTCTTCCTCCTTATATTAAGACACATCCTAGTCCATGCCTAGATGCTTCTCAATATATCTCAAAGTTCTTATTATCAGGGAGCACTAGAATTGGTGTGGTTGTTAGCCTTCGTTTCAATTCTTCGAAGCTCTTCTAACAATCTTCTGTCCACTCAAATTGGACATCCTTTTTCAATAAACTAGTGGGCGGCTTGGCTAGGTTGGAAAAATCCTTCAATGAATTGGTGATAGTGCTCAGCTAATCCAAGAAAACTTCTGACCTCTATCACTGATTCTGGTTGTTTTCACTCTTTCACGACCTCGACTTTTAACTCGATCTACTTGTGTCGTGGTATTGCGAATACCCCGGCAGGTTTTGAGAATGATCCTAGCGAAGATTACGCGGCGCCGGTTGACCGGATGACCGGTCCTCCCCCGCCGGACAAGCACAAAAAATGACACACGGGTTTATACAGGTTCGGGTCCCGGTGGGGGCCCTAGTCCTGTCGACGCGCTCCCGACCGGAGTCGGCTGGGGAGGCTCTCTCCGGGGGAGAGGCTTCCGAAGCACGTCTGTGAGTTTGGCTATTCCAATAAAAGAGAACCGATCCTTTACAACAGAGGGGTACAAGGGCTATTTATAGCCCCAAAAAGAAGCAAAAAACCTAAACTACCCCGGAAGCCACCGTCGGATTGAAGGGTAGGACCGTCCTTCTCCCGGTCAAACGTCTTGGATGCTTGACAGGTAGTCGCTAGTTCCCGAGGCGCTCCTCGCGTGACCTGCACGTGATAAACAGCTCGAGACTTTACCTTTAGGAGGGCGATGAGGCCCGGGACGACGCCGGAGGCCAGGTCCCGGGGGCCAGAAGGCGGCGCCCGGGGAGGCCCCGAAGGCCACGTCCCCGGGCCAATGGCGGCGCCCGGGACGGCACCGGAGGCCGCGTCCTGGGAGCCAAATGGCGGCACCCGGGAGGGCACCGGAGGCCGCGTCCCGGGGACCAAAAGGCGGCGCCCGGGGAGGGGCCGGAGGCCACGTCCTCGGGCAAATGGCGGCGCCCGGGACGGCACCGGAGGCCACGTCCCCCGGCCAATGGCGGCGCCCGGGACGGCACCGGAGGCCGCGTCCCGGGAGCCAAATGGCGGCGCCCGGGAGGGCACCGGAGGCCGCGTCCCGGGAGCCAAATGGCGGCGCCCGGGAGGGCACCGGAGGCCGCGTCCCTGGGCACATGGCAGCGCCCGGGACGGCACCGGAGGCCGCGTCCCGGGAGCCAAATGGCGGCACCCGGGAGGGCACCGGAGGCCGCGTCCCGGGGACCAAAAGGCGGCGCCCGGGGAGGCCCCGGAGGCCACGTCCCCGGGCCAATGGCGGCGCCCGGGGAGGGGCCGGAGGCCACTCCCCCGGGCAAATGGCAGCGCCCGGGAGGGCACCGGAGGCCGCGTCCCGGGAGCCAAATGGCGGCGCCCGGGAGGGCACCGGCGGCCGCGTCCCGGGGGCCAAAAGGCGGCGCCCGGGGAGGCCCTGGAGGCCCCGTCCCTGGGCCAATCGTGACACAACTTACCTGCACTTAGTCCCGCAGAGATTTCCCCCGACAGCAGCCCCCCATGCACGCCGGGGACGATGCTCGAGTCCCCGGTGGGTATGGCACACGTCACCGAGAAGATCTCCGGGCCAAGTCACCGGAGCCGCGGTGCTTCGATTTCCGTGCCCCACGCTTAAGGTCGCGCCGTTTCGCCATAAATGCGCGCACGGTTCGAACCGTCGCCTCGATTCACGCGCATGTCCCTTCGTTTCCCGCACACGGTTTGAACTTCTACGGTCCAGAGTGATCCGCGGTTGCCACGTGGCGTGCATCTAGACCACGTCCCGCCCCTATAAATAGGACCTTGGGGGGCCTGGAAGCTCATTCCAAATTTTCAGCCTCAGCGATTTTTGCTCTCCCGATAGCCCTCTCCCGGTAGCAATTTCCGGTAGCAGACGTCCGGGAGTTTTTAGTAGTAGCCTCCTGCAAGGTTAGCCACCGAAAAAGAAGACTAACCTCATGGCACCCAAGGGTCGGGCGAAGACCACGGAAGTGCCCCCCGAGGAAATCCCTTCGGATTTCCTCTGGGCGTCGGAGTTCACGGCCGAGGACGCTGACTCCTTGGTCGAAAGGTGCGTCGTCGCGGACGGGGACATCTGAGTCCCCGTGAAGAAGGACGGAGCCCCCCGCCCCAGGCCCGGAGAGGTCGTGGCCTTCGAGGCCTTCCTGGAGGCGGGGCTCCGGCTCCCGGTGCATCCCATGCTCCGGGAGTTTCTCAAGGAGTACGGGGTGGCTCTCAACCACCTCACCCCGAACGCGCTCATCCGGATGGCCCTCTTCATCTGGCTCTACGAGATAGCGACCGGGCGGGAGCCCACCCTTCGCGCCTTCCGGTACTTCTATGAACCGGCGGCGCGGACCTCCCACCTGGTGAAGGGGGGCCCCAAGTCCCCCTTCGGTTCGGTGATGGTCCGGATGTTGCCGTCCCAGGTGATCGACTACCCGGCGGCGGCCTCCCGGGACCACTGGGGCGACTGGGTCCGGAGGTGGTTTTACCTCCTGGTCCGGGACGAGGCGGTGGTGTACGCCCCGGAGCCCCCCACCTACAGCCGGTCGTCCGCACCGAAGCCGCCGGTGTGGACGGACAAGGAGTTCGAGCTCCTCGGCAAGGTGATCCTCTCCAAGAAGACCCGCTCGATGCGAGATGCAGCCGAGGAGATGGCTCTCCTCCGGATCTCCCCCTTCACCGGCGGGAAGAGGGGGATCGGCATGGGCCCCGAGCAGCGGCCCCCGGTGAAGCCGGTGACGCGACGTAAGCTCCGGGAACCTGATGCATTGTACTTACGAATTTTTAAGAATTTGACTAACTCTTTACCTCTTTCAGTCCGGCCGTACCCGGCGGCGCGGGAGAAGGCGGAGAACCTCCTGGGGAGGTACTTTGCCGATGAGCACGAGCGCGTCGTGCGCGCCGTGGGGGAGGGCCCTCCCAAGAACTTGGTAGCGGCGGCCTACGGGCTAAAGCTGCCGGAGAGGAAGCCTCTCCCCACCCCCGGGTCGCACAAACGGGGGAAGGAGGCGGCCGGGGCTCAGAGCCCAAGAAGGCCCGGGTTCAAAAGACCCCCGGCCCATCGACGACGCCGGCGGCGACACCGGCGAAGCCCTGGGACGAGACCCCCGGGAGCGAGCGTGCCCGGGCACCGGCCTGGAAGGAAGCAACACCTCCTCCCCCGAAGGGCCCCGTCGAGGCGCGGGGGAAGGAGGCGACCGCGGGCGGGGCGGAGTCCGACTCGGCGAACTAGGCCCCATCGCCGCTCTTGGTGGAGCCCCTCCTGCCCCTTCCGGCTTCTTTGGAGCCGGAGAGGCTGGAGGTGAGATTCGCGGAGGCCTCGCCTCCGCGGGTTTGGCCGGTGGACGAGGGGGGGAGCCCCTCGGTCTACGAGGTTCCTCCGAAGGAGGAGGCCCCGAGGACCTTCCGGCCCGGGGCAGGGAAAGGCTTGATGGTTCCCCCCTGGGCGGGGGCTCCCGCCGAGAGCTCCTCGGCCACGTCTTCGGGGGGCACTTCCTCGTCGATGAAGACGCCGGTGACGTCGGCCGCGTTACCGGACCTTGAGGTCCGGGGACCCCCCGCCGGCCGCGCTGGCGGCGCCGGGCGGGAGACCCCTTTGCTTCCCGCGAGGGAGGTCGCCCGCTACTCGGAGGGCCTGCATACCCGGAAGGTGCAGGCCTTCGTCGCGGGAGGGACGCTCCATGAGCGTTTCGGGGGGCTTCAGTCCCTCGGGGCCCAGGTAATCCGAGTTGATGACGTCTTCATTCATCCCCTGCACTTTCAGATTTTTCTAACTCTATATATTTTGTAGGTGGCAGCTGTTACCTGGGGCCTTGAGCAGCGGGTCGCCCGGCTTCTTAAGGAGGCGGAGGGCCGGGCCACGGCCTCCGTAGGGCAGCGCGAGGAGGCCCTCCGGGACCGCGACGAAGCCCTCGCGGAATTGACCCGGGCCCGAGCCCAGGTCCATATTTCCGAGGCCGTCAACGGCCGCCTCTGGGAGGAGGCCAAGGCGAGGGAGGAGGCGCTCCGGGAGCTCGAGAGCTCGAGCATCCGGGCGGTGGCGGACGCGAGCCGCTCCGTCCGGTCGGCCCTCGAGGGCCTTGGCGTAAGCCTAGGCTCCGGGAGCAGGGAGGTGCCGCCGGTGACCCTCGCGGAGGCTGTGCGTTTTCTCAACGCACAGGTCTCCACCATCCCGGAGGCTGCCGATGTTCGGGCGCGGGGCCGGGCGATCCCCGTCGTTGCGGCCGCTGCGCGGTTCGTCGAGTTCCGGGGGTTCGGCGCCCGGGCGATTGGGAAAAGCTAATACTGAGAAAGCTACTATGTTGCACCCGTCCCATACCGGGCAAGTGGTTGGTACGTTTTTCATGCCGCATGGAAGTACAACACAAGGTTCTCGTCCTTATGAATCTTTAGTGAGGAGTCTTTCACATTCCCAGTGCGCACACAGCACCAACCAATCAAACCAACCTCACTATCGATTCCAATCACATTTTCTTTCACAAAAGGGGTTTTGAATATACATTTCCCACTTGTGACCATTTAACATTTAACATATAATCTTGAGCATAGTATAGCCTAAGCATAATATTCTACGGTGACAAGGGTGCATAGATATTCAATCACAAAAGGGGCTTTACAATCATTTAGGTCATATCTAATCACTTTATTTGAATATAATTCTCATTTGAATATAAGGCATGCATATATTTGAAAACAACTAACATACTTCATTTCAAAATATTAGGCTAGACATGATCAAGGGTTTGAGACTTGCCTTGCAGTGAGGGGTCTAGTTGCTCAGACGATTCTTCGAAGATCTCTTCTGCTCCTTCAACCTCTGGTTCCATGGCGGATACAAATAATACACACATACACTACATAAGCATACAGAAAATAGTTGCAATAGTAAATATATCATGCATGCAGGGGAAAGGTTTGGACAAGGCCGCTTGGGTGCTGATTGAAGAGATGGGCTCAAAAGGAGTTGAATGTTGAAAGGCCGACATTCGGTCCAAGGCTAGACATAGCCTTAAGTTGGTCTTAGGTAGGTTTTCTGGAGAAGTGGCAGAAGAGAAAAATGTAGAGCACAGCTCCAGGAATCTAATGGACAAAGTGGCACTTCAATTTCTCAAATGTAACAGGTCTAAATCATCCAATGCCACTAGTGGACATGCACTGACATAGTGCTGGACATGGCCAGAAACTTGGGCCTGACATAACTTTTGATCTAGGGCTCCAATTGATGCACCACTTTTTCTAGGAGTTAGGCCCTGGTAACAGGAACAAAGTACTCAATAGACTCAAGGGCAGGAAGTGCCCAGAGGGTGGCCAAATCCGGCGAGTAAACTTGGTGGTCTGGACATAAACTGAGCTACTGGACAGTGATCTTGGCATTGGAATATCTCTTGATTTAGGTCGATTCAGAGGTCGAGCTAGTGGACAATATTTCTCAGGGTACTGGAATCTATCTAAGTGACAAGGTGTCCGGAGCTAGATCGGCCGAAGAAGAATTCCGGCGACCGGCGCTGGAGAAGATGACACTCGACATTGGGGGTTTTCGATACAGAGGGTTTGAACTTGATTCCTTGCTCAGGGAGTGAGAGGGTGAAGTGTGGAAACTACTGGTGAAGTTAATTTGGCCGGAGGATGACCGGAGAAGCTCGGCAACAAGCTCCAGTGAATAGGTAAGTGGAGATTTGGGGATTTTCAATCTGAGCAGTAATTGGGGGTTTTAATCTTTCAGGGATGCTTAGAAGGGCTCACTGATCACTTTCAATCACAGGTTTGAAGCCTAGAAGGGAAAGGATCGGGTTGAATTGCTCGCTGGAGGTTTTGGGGAAAACCGGCGATCACCGGCGACAAAGGGTAAGGGAACTAAATTCCAAGCTTCGACATGATAAGAGAGGTAAGGGGAACTCACTGATAAGCTTGGACTGAAGAGAGAAGCAAGGGGTGCGGCTAGCGCCGTGAACTCCAGAAGTAGCTCGCCGGGGAAGATGAAGACGAACGCGAAAGTTGAAGCTTGCGGCTGTTGGGGTGGTGTGAAGAGACTGTGGGCGAGGGGGAAGCTTACATAGGCAGTGACTGGGCTCTCGAGAATTGTAGCAAATCAAACAGGATACGCGTGATTGGCACCGGTGGCGGGATCGAGATGGCGTGCACAGTGTTGGGACGCGGCAGCGACTCTGCCAGACGAGGGGATCGCTCCAAATCCGGCTGGAGCAGGGCGACGGGGTGGCTGACTTCGGCATGGCCGCAACGTGGCGCTGCTGGAGCACGCGCGCCTGCTGGGAAATCGCGGCACAAGCGCGGCTGAGGTCGCTCTACGGTGGCGGCACAGGTGCGCACATGTGGTGGTTACATGGTGGTGGTGGTGGTGGTAGCGTGGGATCTTCGCCGGCGGCGAGTTCTGTGGCAAGGCGAAGTGGCGGGGCGTGGTCGAACGGTACCTGGTCGTGGTCGAAAATGGCGCAGGGGCCTGGTTGCAAGATTTGGACTGATTCGCGAATGTTTTGGACTGATCTGCAAGAATTTAGTTCGGGAACTTGAACCTACTTGCAAAACTGGAGATCTGGAGGGCTGATCTGAGATCTGGTTTTGCAGATGAGTGTTACTAAATCACTTGGACTCATCTAGCAAGAAAAATGATAAGATTCGATAAGATTTGGTGGTTTTGACAAAAATTGAAAATAGGGTAATTAGGGTAAACAGGGTAATTAGGGTTTGAAACTTTGGCAAGGCTGAAACTAGGGTTTCGGTCGAGCTTTTGGAAATCTTCCAGAAGGGAAAAATGCTTAGAAAAGTAAAGGGGAATATTCACTGAATCAGATCAGAATTTGGAGGTGGTCTGAGGCTTTTATTATTTTTGAGCTTCTGACAAATTTGAAAAGAACTGATATGCGATACTTTTGGACTAAAAAGCGAAAATGGTCTGAAAGGTGGAGTTTAGCTGCCAACTTTTTAAATTAAGGTAGTGGCACACCTAAAATCATAATTCTGAGATAAGAGATCAAAAATGGGGTTGAGTCATCCGAGAATCTGTAACACCCTAGTTTTGGGGGTGAAGAGTTTTTGCATAAAAATCCTGCATGCATGTATCTCTGTAGTAGTAGCCAGATCAGTTGGACTCTAATCTCTCTCAAACCCTAAAAATCTCCAAATCTATTCTCTAGATCCAGATTTAACCTACCAGTTACCCTTAAGATAAAAGTCTTCAGGAGCCAGATCAAATTCTGACCCTAACTCCCAATACCTAAGCCTCCTTCTGTTTTCGAAAACAGAAAATTCAGATTTACCCTAAGTACCCCAGTTCCAGATAACTGAGTTATCTTGATTTAACCCTATCCAGACTCAAGTATCTTTTGGAATATGTTTCCAGGTACATCCTCAACTTACCCCAAAAGGTTGGGAGCCAGATTGTTTCATCTAAGCACTTTTCGCAGATTAGTCCAATTTTACTGCGAATAAGTCCTTTCTGTTTATCTGGAAGCTTGAAAAGGCTAAAATCCACAAATCAACTCCAATTCGAGAATTTCTTCAGGGAACATCTCCCAAATGATATTTGATACAGATTTCCCTTCTAATCAGACTTCAAAATCTCACTCCAATTACCAGAATTCGAGATCGACAAAATCCAGATCTGTTTTACCCTAATTTTACCCTATTTTCAAAAATAGGTTAAATCCCTCAGATCTTATCAAACTTTCTCCAAATTTATGCTAAATGAGTATTAATAGAAATATTATACTCAGCCGTGAAATCAAATCCCAAATTAAACCTCTCTAAACCCAGATTTGTAATTCAGTCCAAAGCCAATAAAAAATCATCACAATCAGGCCCTTGATTCGACCACGGGCTGCTGTTCACGACCATGCCGCTCAAATCGACCAGATCTGCTGCACTAGTCGACCAGAGCTGTAGCTTTCGACCTCTTCAACTGCTAGCGACCACAAGCTGTTGCCTTGGACTTCGACCTCGACCTGGAACCAAACACGAGCACGGGAGCTTCGACCTCGAGCACGCGCTGTTGCTGCTTCGAGCTTCGACCACCTGCTGAACAGCGCCACGTGTGTGTGTACTGTTGGCCACTGTGGATCTTCTCCAGCGTGAATCACGGCCAGTTGCTTTCTTCCCGTTGCACGCCACAACCAGCACCAGCCGGCTACAGCTCCCCGAGCACTCCTAGACGTCGATCACCAGCACTGCCACCTTTGTCGTTGCTTCGTTGCCACGCTTGTGCATCTTGTTCGCCACCGTGGAACAGCCGCGCCTCGCCAGCGTCACCTTCATTCTCTCGCGCGCACCCGACAATAGCAGCACAGTTGCGCCACGTTGCAAGCATGCCAAAGGAAACCATCGGTTGGCCGTTGCATCAACCAGGACTGCGCGCACAAGTCTGCAAGCCAGCAGAGCCGCTGTAGCACGTCGTTTGGCCGCCTGTCTTCACCGCACGATCACTTTCCAGTCAACTCAGTCGGTTTCAACTCCCCGTGCAACTGTAGACGTTGGGAGCCTCCCCAGCCACGCCTATTTAAACCCCCCTGGTCGTAGCAACTCTCTCACACTACTTCACACCAACAACCAGTAAAACTCGCTGTGTTTCTTTTCTTCCCCGGCGAGTAGCAAGGAAGGGCTTCGGTGCCAAACTTCTCCACTGCCTCCTTCTTCAATCCAACACCCCTAGTGAGCTTCTCTCATCTCCCTCATACTTCTCAAGCTTGGAATTCAGTTTAAATGTCTTCAGTCGCCGGCGATTTTAGTTTTACTCCAGTAGCTCCGGCGAGCAATTAATCCCTAACTAAACCGATTTAGCTCTCGAGCCAGTAATCAAATATGATCACTGAACTCATCTAAGCATCCTCAAACAACCCGAAATGAAGATCTTGCTAAAATCTGGAAAACCCCAAATTTACACTTTGCATGTGAGCTGGAGCTTGCTGTTAAGCTTCTCTGGTGCTTCCCCAGCTAATCTAACTTCACACCTAGCTTTCTTATGCCCCAGAGACCATCCTCAATCAAGGAATTGAGTTCATTTGCCCTAGAACAGAAATGCCCTATTTTTGTGGTTTCTTCTCTAGCGTCGGTCGACGGATTTTGTTCCCGGCTATTGCAACCCTAACCACCTTGTCTAGTAGATGTGCCTTGACCCCGTGAGTATTTTTGTCTTCTAGCTCGACACCTGGATCGGCCCAGGTCGAGAGGTATTGCCATGCCAAAGTCTTGTCCAGAGACTATTTGGAACAGTTCGGCCACCGTGTTCTTCGCCGGATTTCCTTGCCTTCCGGCCATCTACTGCCCTAGAGCCTATTGAGTAAGTTGTTCCTGTTGCAAATGCCTAATTACCAGACAAAGTGGTTCATCATTTGGAGCCCTGAATCAAAAGATATGGCTAGCCCTAGTTTCTGGTCATGTCAACCCTATGCCAGGCTGTGTCAGCCAGTGGCATTAGCCCTGTTCACCCACCTCTGATCATGTAAAATAGAAACTACTTTGTCAAATAGTTGCCTCACTACCTTGTGCACCATATGCTTGAATCAAAACCTATTTTGGCCACTGGGAACTGTTCAAACCCTGTCAACGCCATTCTTGGGCATTGTCAGCCTTGTCAGCCTATGCCAGCCAGTGGCATTGAGCCTTTTCACCTACTTCCAGTCATGAACTTTGAAAATAACTTTATCCCTTAGACTCCTGACGTTGTGACCTACATTTTTCCCTACTGTCACAACTTGGGTTGAGCCCTCTATCATCCATCGACCTTATGTCGATGCCTTGAACCGAATGTCAACCTAAAGACGTTTGCTGTTTTTGGGCGAACCAGTCGCAACCTTGTTATTACTCTGATATTTTGGAACCTTGTAAACCTTGACAACTACTCTTAACCCTGATTCCCATAGTTTAACTCTAATCGCTTCCCAATCTTGTATCACCAAAGTGTTTCACCTTGCATTATTGCATGTAGTGGATTAGTAAGAATAGGATTGATTGTAATGCCTATTTGCTTGTTTGATCTTGTTCAGAGCAAGAGCCCGAGGTTGAAGACCTTGTCGCTGAACCATCATCAACTGCTGATACTTACGACGCGGAAGACAAGTCATACTTTGATCATATTGAACCTATATTTTATGAATTGCTATGCTATTCCATGAGTAGATATCTCATTAATATTGCATGCGCTGAGATCAATGATATTATGGCAGTGATAGATTGAATACTTGAGAAATGTGAATTTGTTAAGATAGCAAGCCATGAACTAATAAATATATATATATATATATATACATTTATATTCATGAAATAAAACCCATAGCCGTGACCATTATTTTGGTATGGGATGGTGGTAGCACTGGAAGTGCTTAACTGCAAAGGATGTGCAGGCACTGAAGGTGCATGGTTTGTGGTATGATCTGGTCACTGCATATAAGGACTAGAACCTTGTGTTGTGCGTCTAGTGGCATGAAAAATTTACCAACCACTTACCTGGTATGGGACAGGCACAATCTAGTAGTTTTCTTAGTATTAGCAGTTCCCTGCATGGCTTGTCGGTCTGGTTTCTCGCGTGGAAACTGGTGGGACACAGTTCGTCCATGAGTGATGTGAGATCAGAAAAATTATGAGAGGATAAGTTGGAAAGAAGGAAGTCGCCCTACGCCAGATTAAGTTGTGCGCGACTGTAATCAAAAGAGGCTATGTGTCCTGCGGGAACATAGGCCAAGGCTAGGAAGTAAGGCAGTGGGGAGGACCCACAACGGTACTTGGGACTGGATTGTCCATTTACCGGGCAGGGATACTGTTAATACTAGACTGCGAAAGCATTGTGTGAGCTCGGCCTTATCACATGCGTATAAGTCGCATGAAGCTGGCCCGACTTGAAAGTCGAGTGAACAAGTGGATTTAAAAAGAGGTACACCTCTGCAGAGTTAAAAATGTATTAGAATACTTCATGCTCCCGAGTTTTAGGAGTATGCCGCGGTGGATTAAATCCACGATGTGTGACACAAGCATTGTTTTATAAACTAAAATTTGTTAGTTCAAGATTACCCAAGTGGCATGTGTTGTCACGATAAGGGGCGTTGCCGTGGGCTGTCATGTGTTGACGTGTCGCGGTAATACCATAATCTAGTAAGCATGTGATAGCTAAGAGGCATGTGGATTTTGCCTTAAGCATGTGATAGCTAAGAGGCATGTGGATTTTGCCTTAAGCATGTGATAGCTACGAGGCATGTGGATTTTGCCCTAAGTATATGAAATACTGTCATGAGTATAAGATTGAAAAGCTTGGAGAAAAGTAATGTGATATGAGGATTTATCGCCTTAGATATGGGATATATATATATTGCCTTTGGTATGATTTATATACTGCCATGAGTATGATCAGAAGTTGAGTAAGGAATGAGAAAGAAATGTATTTTGAAAAACCCTTCACTCTTTCCTCCAATAGCATAGGTTCATGTCATTTATACTATATGTATCTCTACCTCCCATATGACTTGCGGAGTACGTAAGTACTCACCCTTGCAACAACTCATCAATAGATGGAGCGCTCTACGACCTTGGTGATTATCTTGAAGATGCTGCAGATCCAGAAGAAGACGAGCAGTTTCCTCCTGAGCCCTGATGTGGTGCTGTCTTGCTGTCAACCTCTGTTTCCTGTGGATTGCTTTTAGCCCTAGCTTCCGCCGACTAGTTGTTTTATTTTGTTGTACCTTTGTGCCTTGTAAGGCACTGTACCCCGTATTGTACTAAGGCCTGATGGCCATACAATTATGACTACTGTAATATTTTGCTGCTTCAATATATTCCTGTGTTTGACTCATCCTGGGAAGTCAAGTGGTTTATGGGACCAGTTGCACCGAGCTGGACCCCTCACAGGTGATGTCACAGGCATGACAGAATCCAATGAAGATATGTTGACTGGCAAGCTAAAGAGGTGGCAAAATTTGGGATGTTACAAGTACGCTTCCTATGTTGGTTTGTTGGCGAAGGAAAGGGTGAAGATCACCATCCAGAGCTGGAAGGACGTTAAGGCTGACGAGAGGGATAGAATGTGGGCGGAAGTGAAGGTAAAATTAATCAAAATCCCTGAACTCTTGAGTAATTAATCACATTCCCTTGGTTTATCCCAAAGATTAAGTAAGTCTTGCTTATATGCACCATTTGAAAGAGGCCAAGTGGAACATCCCCGATGATGGTCCCAAGATAGCTTGCTTGAAGGACATGAACAATACATAGAAAACCTTCAAGAGCGTCCTCGTCAATGCCTTCCTCGCAAATCTCCATGTGAGAAGTACCCCTTCATAACGGAGGAGGTATGGGAGAAATTCACCCAACAGAAGGGGACCCCTGAGTTCAAGGTATGTATGCTTCCTTTGCTTGGTCACACCGTTGTATGGAGTAACGAACGGTGCATTAATTTTCTTATTTCTGGTACGAAGGCCCCTAGTGAGAAGAATAAGGCAATCCAAAGGAGGAACGACCACCCACACCGGCTCGGCTCTCATGGCTATGCGGGGAAGGAGCAGTGGAAGAAGGCTGAAGATGAGGTGTCAACTTTTGTCAACTCCCCTGACCTGCCGATCTCCGAGATCCGCGATCCGCGATGCAAGCGCTAGTGGCTGGCCAAAGGGATTGTGTCGTCCACAGGGACTGTGGAGTTCCCAAACCCCAAGGACGCCGAGGTCGTGCAGCGAATCCTAAGTTGGCTAACTTCCTGGTTGGAATCATAGAGTGTGGTAGAAAAAACTATATATGATCAATCGTGTGTGTACAAGTTTGTATATATTTTTTCCTCACAATGTAGAGCTTTGAATGTAATAGATCTCATGCTCGAAAGAGGCGACCCAGGGATTGTTCACTCCTCATAGGGAGAACGACATCCTAACCCGGGCTCTAGGGAACAAGGAGCATCCAGGGCAGACGCGAACCGTGAGGGGTGTGGTGCTGTGGAAGGAAGGCATCTCGGAGCCCAAGAAAAAGGTGAAGAAGGCTCGCAGTTGGAAGGAAAAGTAATCGGAGCTGGCTGAGAAGATACGATCAGATGTGACTGCACAATTCGCGGACATGTTTGCTCAACTGAACGAGAAGTATGAACGCCTCAGTCGAATTGTTCAGTCCAAGGGTTTAGATCCAGCTGCCGAGGTCGATGCTGGTAGGCCGAGTAGTTGCGGCTCGAAGGTTCACGTGGATCCAGTGGACCTGATTGAGGTATTGCAACTCTTGAGCTATATATGCAGTTCAGTTGATGCCACTCCCATTACGTTAGAACTGTTTTGCTAACCTGTTATAATTGTTGCAAATTGCAGAAGCAGGAGAGCTGTAGCCTATTGATCTACATAGGCGACGACCCTGTAGTGGTTGCACAGGGGGTCGTATTTCAGTCTTGGGAGGATGTCCGGATCCACTACGTACCTCTGAAGCCTGGGTTCGCAAAGGTACAGGTGGACATGGCCATCCTGGGCTACAGAGCTTTTCCGTTGCCCGTCCCAATGGACAAAATGCGGACAATTGATGAGGCATTGGGCTCGTACATACAATGGCCCAAGAAGGGTGTTAGACTACAGGAGGTAAACCCTACCCATTGTAGCTTACAACTCAGTTAATATACTCAACTTGGAAAATCTAACTTACGCTTTCGTAACTTAAAGTGGATGATGGATGCCAGCACATTTCCTGAGGACCCCACCCCCAGCACAACGCATGACCGAGCTCCTTCGGCCCCCATGCCTCCTCCGACGGCCTCGACCCCACCCAAAGGATGCTCGCCTCCTCGGAAAGCCCCTTCGCCATCAAATGAGGTCGGCGGCACCGCGCCCCACCATCGAAAGTATACACTCACTCCCCGGCCAAAGGCAAGGGCAAGGCCAAAGGCAAGGCGAAACAAAGCTAGTCAGGTACGTTCAAGAACGGGTTCCCACTCCTGCCGGAGTACCTTCTGCGCAATATGGATTAGACAACCATAATTCTCCACGAGTGGTACCTGACCCAGTCTAGGCGCCACATCAACTTCGTTCACTTCAGGCCAGGTCATTTTCACCGTGAGGTCGGGAGCATATCGGTGGCCCATGAGGATTTGTTCGACCTCTTCAACTGGCAGGAGATTGATATGTCCATCATACGGACTGGAGTCATGTGAGTTTGCTAATCCTATATGTTGTCGCAGTTCATTTCATAAATCTAATCACTCTGTATGCACTACTTACTAATGTCTACTTTGCATCCAGGTGCATGTATAGGCTGGCGTCGATGAGGGCATGTGACAGGGTAGGTTTCCTCGACCTAGACAAAATAAGCCTCACGATGCTAGAGCACGACCAAGCACATGCGGAGGAATACATATCAAGGGCGCTACTGGTGTAGCAGGACCAGGAGTTCATTCTTGCGCCGTACCACCAAAGGTTAGTGCATTTCCTACTAATTTAACTCATTCTTGTATGTTACGCCTAACATATACATGAAAGGTTCGCTTTTATATACAATGTAGGGGCCACTGGGTCCTCGTCATCATTTGCCCATGGATGAATGAGATGTATTACCTCGGTTCGATGAGCGATTGGGTAGCGCTTGTTTTCACCCTCACATGACACATAGACGCGTAAGTAACACAATTGATTTAAATTTTGCTCTAACTAGCTAATTAATGATAACATATTAACCGCAATGCTAAATTAAATACAGGGCTTTCAAAAATTATGTTACTGCTGGAGGGAGACATGACGTGTCGATGGGCACAACAATTTCTTGGAAAGAATATGAGGTAATTAATACGGATGGAACTACTCATGATGAGTCTTTTAATTTATACTTAACACAGGAGTATATTCACGTTCCAGCAGAAAAACTTACAAAATATTTAAGCAGTGTGGCCTGCTGGCCTTAATATTACATAAAGAGATTACAATACCTTTGCGGCAATCAAGGTTTAGTTAAAGCAAAATAAAAACTTCTACACAGCGAATGATGGGTGTCCCTTCCACAGTAAGAAGTTGACGGCAGAACAACACATCAAGGATCTGGCAGAACTGGCTCTCCTTCATCTTGTTCCAAGAAGTTCTCCATGCCTTCTTCTTGATCATGGTACGCTCCATCTACTAGGTTGTAAGTTGCAAGGGTGAGTACTTACGTACTCAGCAAGTCATAGGTAAGAGTAGATACATATAGTAGTGTTGTTATGTTTCCATCATCCAGATACTCAGAAGCAACGTGTTACAGTACATATTCAGCCTCCAATGCAGTAGAACTCACATGAGGCATCTGGTCTATCTTCTCTGTCTCTTGGTTGATAGACATGACCTGAGTCGGAGAAGGAACATCCTCGCGATCAACCTCTTCCATTGGAACGGGATAGCTAGGTGAGGGCATCCGAATATGGGCATAGTCATCGAGATCGAAGTCATTCTCGGAATCATACGCCCCTGACATGACTTACCAGAACTCCTGATAAAAGGGAAACACCTTGAGAAAGGCCCCACGGTGGGCGCCAGCTGTCGACGATTTGGACTCGGAGTCCTCTGTCGACCTTACGCAGATTTGTGAGTTGTATGTGAAACCTTTCAGGATGTCCTCAGGTAAGTTAAGATAAGCAATGAAATAGAGACGCGAGGATTTATACAAGTTCGGGCCCTCGATGGATGGAGTAATAGCCCTACGTCCTGTTGTGATTTCACTATGAATAAAAGAGTTTACAGGGAAGAAAGATCATCACAGGAGATAATCTCTCTTTACACTTCTGCCTATGGACTACAATTTCTAAGTCTTGATCAATCAGAGAAAGTGTGTTCTTGTATCGTACATCAGCCATCCTTTTATACTGAATGAAAGGATGCCAATGCGAAAATGGTTTTGGACGGATGCCGTAGTGCAGTTTGTATAACCACACTTATCTCTTCGCCGGTTAATATGTGCAGTTATAACCACACATCTTAACTCCTTGACGGTTGTCTTCACACGTGGGAGAAGTTATCTTGATCCTGGGAACGTGTCCGGTAAAGGCTCGAACACCCCCAAGTTATCTTGATCGCGCATAGCCAGCGACCTCTATTCGCGCATAGCCTGTGACCTTATGACCGCGCATTGCCTGCGATCATAGACTAACTCTGTGCCCACGACCTTCTGGTGTACAGAAAGCTGTCCGTCTGCGACCATAATGACTGCTAGGACACAAAGGCATATATCATATCCGAACTTGACTTGAACACGATATATGTTAAATAAACTAGTTCGGGTCATAATCCTCGTCGGATAGCATCACACAGCATCTCCTAGTTATAAATTGATTTTTTCTAGCTGGTTGAAGAGCCAGGTTCTTGTTGGACCTTCAAGGACTATTGGCAAATATTTAGCCATCACTTTTTCATTTCCACCTGCCGCCTGGATAGTAGTGACATAGATCTACAGAAATTTGAATGGGTTTTGCGTCACATCGAATCGCTCAATCATGCATGTCTTAAATTTTTCATGCCAGACCACTGCTCGCAATCCTGGCAAAAAGGCCTTGCAACCAACATATGTAATATGCGGTTATCGATCATCACGACTATCCTCATGGTCACGGGCAAGGTTGACACGGGGAACCTCACGGCATGGTCCCAAGCGTGAGCGTATCAGCTCATGGTCATGATCGTGGGAACAGCTAGTTCTCTGAATCTGTAAGCTGTGATTGGATGAGCCTACACCCACCAAAAGGTCGTCGGCGGGACGTTGTTGGGCCGAGGTTTATAGTGCCATGGTGAAGTTGTGTAAGGCGCAGAGTTTCCTCTGTAGTCTTGCGAACTTCTTCTGGCCACAAACAAGCTTCATCTTCTTACCGTTTGTGATCCTCTTCTTCCTGTGTAAGTTGTTGCTCTAGGGTCTCCTCGGAAAGTCCGGTGACTTCCCGTGGAGCTAAAACCACAGACGGAGAGAACATCTCCTTCTTTTCTGAGTCATACTCAAAGTCAAGGAGGGAATGGAAATTGTTTGGAGCAGATTCTTCCAGGCCCGAGGAACGATAATCGCTAGGAGCTCCCATGTCTAATGCGGATGCATTAGGATCCCCAGCGCTCACGTTGGTCAAAGCAATGGGTTGTGGCTCATACTCACCTTCATATGTGGCAAGGCTCACAGAAGGCAAGTGAACTTTTTTTCAGGTTCTCGGTCGATGGCTATGACCGGAACCGGAGAAGGGTTCTCCTCGGCATAGGACTCGAAGATGACATTGATCTCTTCCATGGGAATGGCATCTTCATCTATGGTTTCGGCATAATTGGCGAGATCGAAGTCATTCTCTTAATCATATGCACAGGGCACAGGATCCATAGATACAACTAACCTTGGTGAAGAAGATAATATCCTGTCGGTCCCCACGGTCGGCGCCAGCTGTCGACAATTAGGACAATATCCCAAGCCGAACTTACATGAATTTAATTTGTTTCGTAGGGGGACAGTATCAATCAATCACCAAGAATATCACCATAAAAATGGAACCAGAGACACAATGTTTATATAGGTTTGGGCCCTCGTAGCCTGAGTAATAGCCCTACTCCTGTTTGGATGTCACTATCTGAATGATGGATTATACAGGGTATAGAGTTTAATGTCTCTGTATTGTTAAACTCTCTATTGATTTTTCTCCTCCTCCTAAGATTTCCTTTTATTTTTCTCCCTCTCCAATGTTCCTTTTCATCAACCTTTAGCCCTTCTTTTATACTTGTTGAAAAGGCATCTGTTGCTTCATCAGAAGGATGCTAGGCAGTTGCTAGTGGTTGCCATGCAGCGGTCAAAGCAGTTGCTATCCACCAATTACATCATGACAGTTATGAATAACTGCACGTTCATCCTTCTGGACAATTATCTTGTTAGTGAAGATGATGCGACAGCGGCCCGATCTTCCGATAGGTTCTACTTTGCGGAATGGAGACGTTCGCGTTTCAAGGCTTCCAATTAGAGGGGATTGAGTCCTTGCAATCGCTACACCCACGCACCTATCGTTATCAACCATGCTCACGCCCGGATGACCTTACCACGAAGGTTAATTCCTGCACGCAGTAGAAGAAACGAGCAAGAACAAGAAAGAACACAATCTGAATTTCAGATAAACAAATTGAGGTTATCTTGCATCAAACCAGGTCCGAGGACACTACTCCGATGAACACTTGTCTCTCACACAATGGGGGAATAACGTAGAAAATAACCTAAGGAAGAACTTGAGGGGTTCAGCCATATAAAGACGAGAGGGTGGTGGCTAGGGTTGGCTCGCAACCCTAGGCAGGTATATGGGCCGTGGCCCAACAAAAGAGGTGACGCAGCACCTAAGAGTCTAGGTTCTGTACATCAACTTGTTTTGATTATTTCAGCAAACGCAGAAGGAATCTTAAGGTGGGGCTGGATCCGTTGGAAAGGTCTTGGAATAAGCTTTCCATCAAGTACTCATACACCTCAATCGGACTCCAGACGAAAGAATTACGGCCACTGGAAGCCGGTACTATCAGGCTGTCTCCGAACTGACTTCTGGGCTCGCGTGGGCTTGTACTCTGAATTGTGTGTTGGGCCTGGTGGTAGTGATGTGCTGCTGCAGATGAGGTGGCACCAAGAGGATGAGGTGGTAACCAACTGGTGGTGGCGCCATTCTGAAAGTATGTCTTCATGTAATAGGTGCCATGACTTGAAGTGTCTTCTCCAATGTTCCTAAGTAACAGAATGTCACAAGAATTCAGTAGCATCCCATCCTTAATAATATAATTGTGAACAGCAAGGAACGAGCTCACCCTAAGATTTAATTGATGTGCACGAGCTCGTGTTATTGGACCTTCAATTATTGAAACATGAGGATCAGTAGGTGTAGTGCGTGTATCCGAGGAAGTGATATCCTCATCATCCTCCCCCTCTACAATTAGCGTCGTCCTCGACGCTAGCTCATCTTCTTCCCCCAAGTAAGGCGTGGTGGTAGAGTGGATGGATCTGTTGTAAGAGAACTCGATATGAGGTAGACACTGTTGCATCTAGGCCTTCATGCCTAACCCTAATTTTGATGATTAATGAAAACAAAGTATTCTGGACTAATAGTGCTTCTGAGATTGTTGATACAGAGTTTGTTCGGGAAGAATTACGAGATGATCAAGATGAACCCGACATGAAGTGAAGCACGAGGTGCAGAAGATCAGAGACAAGACGCAAATCATGAAGATGCGAAAGACCTAAGGTATTATGAGTTTTTATTTTTACCGATCTCGGCGTATGGAGTTGATCGGTTTAGGAAAATTGTTTTTAGTTTTAACCATTCTATAAAGAGGGGTGGCGAAAGTCCTCTTTTTATCTCCAACATAAACCGAGAAACTTAGGTCATTGCATTGCATCTTTTTGGTTGGATTTGGTTTGAACTTAATTTGAAAAATCTGGTTTTTCAGTTCAGTTTTTGACAGCAGAAGAGTTTTTCAATTTTCTAGAAAGATCTAGGCAGATCTGGTTTTTGCTTCTGTCGACAAAAATATATCCCTTGAAATTATCTTTCAAACGAGCTATTAAATACCTCTTTTGGATTTCTGGATTTGAAGTTATCTCTGTTTTTGTTCAGGCTGACTGTCAGTTTGCTGAACTGACTGTCAGTTTGAATGTCAGTTTGTTTAAACTGACAATTGTCCAGAGAGGGTGTATTTTGGGCTCAAAATTTTTGTACTAAATTGACTGTCAGTTTGTCCATACTGACTGTCAGTTGGGGTTTCGACCACAGTGTTTTTAACTGAGTTTCTATTTGTTTCTGGTCGAGTTTGTGGTCGAACTGACTGTCAGTTTTTATAACTGACTGTCAGTTGTGGGTTTCAGCTTTCCTTAAACGACCACGAACGGCTAGCAAAGTTTCTTCCGTAAATTTTGTCGGCCGTTGTGCACTAAACTGACTGTCAGTTAGGCAAACTGACTGTCAGTTTGGGTTGCTGATTTTCAGCTCTAGCTCCAACGATTCATTTGATTCTTGAGGCTATAAATAGGGGCTTTGAGCATGTATTTGATACAACAAGCAGTAGCATTTCTTATACACTCTTGAGCTTTAGTTTTCCACTTAAAATCTTGATCTTTTGATCAAGTCGAGTGTTTTCCGATCCACCGAACACTTCAGTTCTTTTGCATTTGCATTCACTTAGCTTCTCGGTGCGTGTTTGGAGGTCAAGAGAAGACCTCGCTGCCTGTTACTCTTGGTGAGCGCCCTCACCTAGATGGTTCGGAGGCGTGGCCGTTGACCTCTCCAGAACGGAGATTGTTGGAGAGGCTCGGCAAGCTTGTACAAGGCATCGGTGCTCGCCTTTCCGGAGTGGACAAGGAGCAACCACTAGTGATAATATCCTTTGTGGATATTGAGGCAAAACTCAAGTGATTTGAGTGCTTCAACGAGGATTAGTGGAGACTGGGCGAGTCTCCGACACCTCGGTAAAAATCGTGGTGTTTGTTCTCTATCTTCTCTCTTTAAATATATTAAATTGCATTTGGTTCTTCTTGATATAAAAACTTGTTTTTATTTGAAGTTTTTAAAGCCTCCTATTCACCCCGCCCCCCCCCCCCTCTAGTCGGCATCCTTGATCCAACAGACACTCCCCCCACATCTTCAAATTTGTCTTTAGCACAGCCCGTAGCATAGTTGACAACGTGCGGTTGACGACCTCCGTCTGTCCGTTGGTTTGGGGATGACATGTAGGAGAGAACAACAGCTTCGTTCCCAATTTATTCCATAAGCTTCTCCAAAAATGACTCAAGAACTTCGTGTCACGAGCTGAAACGATGGTGTTGGGCAAGACATGTAAACGAACAATCGCCCCTCGGTCCAATAAGTCTTGGACTTGGCGCTGAATTTCCTTAGTCTCTTCGGGGTTGGTTCGGTAAGGCGCACGATTTGGCAAAGTCGCTCCCAGGATCAAGTCAATTTGATGCTTAATACCTCCCATAGGTGGCAGCCTCGGGGGAATCTCGTCCGAAAATACATCCTCATACTCCTGCAAAAGGTAAGTGACCGCAGGAGGCAAAGAGCTAGGCAATTTATCAAGGGAAAACTTAGCCTCTTTGCAAATCAAAGCATAGCAAACCAAAGGAGACACATCAAACGAAAGTAAATCAGATTTCGTAGCAAGCATGTTAGCACCTTCCAAAGCATAGAAAACCAAAGGAGACACATCAAACGCAAGTAAATCAGATTTTGTAGCAAGCATATTAGCACCTTCCAAAGCATAGAAAACCGAAGGAGACACATCAAACGCAAGTAAATCAGATTTCGTAGCAAGCATATTAGCACCTTTCAATTTAATTCCCACCTTCTCAACACCATGTTCTTTGTTATCCTTTTTGGGTGGGAAAACTTCTTTAGCTACAATCTGATTTTCATTTTTAGTATCCTTCTCCTTACGTTCTTTTTCAGCTCAATCTAATTCATCTTTCAAAATTGCAGTAGGAGTCATAGGAATTAATTCAATGGTTCTACACTTATGTGTAAAGGTGTATATATTGCTTCTAACATGGTGTAAAGCATCAGTAGCATATTGCCAAGGTCTACCCAAAAGCAAGGAACAAGCTTGCATAGGCACTATATCAAAATCTGCAAGATCATGGTAGGTACCAATTGAAAAATGCACTCTCACAATTTATTTACCTTCAACTTACCGCAAGCGTTGAACCATTCAATGTAATATGGCCACAGGTGTTGCTGCGTGGTCAAGCCAAGCTTCTCGACCAACTCAGTGCTAGCAAGGTTGCTGCAACTCCCTCCATTGATGATGACGCGACACGATCTTTCCTTCACCACAAACTTTGATTGGAGCAGGGTGTGGTGCTGATTTTGCTCCGCTTTCTCCATTTGAGCACTAAGTACTCATGCGCTACAATGCTCATATACCTCTCAGAAGCTTCAGCTCCAAATCTGTCCACTCCATCGTCATCACTATCCGTCTCATGTTCATGACCGTCGTCTTTTGCAATGAGGGCTCGCTGATTTGGACAGCCCTTCATGATATGGCCCCATCCCTTGCAACGGTAGCACTGCGTGTTTCAAGTCATGCCCGTGGAAACCACCGATGAAGCGATCTAACACTCCAAATTTTTGGAGCTTGATACACTTGGCAGTCTTGCTTCAAAGATTATAAAAAATTGAGTGTTCTCTGAGGGGAATGTTCATTGCAGCGTTAGAAAATATCATTGGAAACTAATCAAATACCTTTCTTGATTGATGATTAATAATGTGCACAGACAAAAGCTTTTTCTGATGCACCTCTCATGAAAATTATGGGCGTTGTTCAGTTGTTGTGAAGTATCATTCTTATATAGTTTGTTGGTGTCGGATCTGGGAGTGGGAGGCGGCAGAGGCCAGAGTGGGAAGTGGCACGGGGGAGGCAGTGGAGGCTGGAGGAGGCGGCACGGGCCACGGGGAGCTCGAAGTCGAGCAGGCGGTACACCGGCATGGGCCATGGGGGAGCTCGAGGACGAGCGGCAGCATGGGCGAAGGTGGATGGGCGGTGGCACGGGCGGATGCAACGGACGGACGGGCAGGCGGGCGGAGGCGGCCGCGGCACGGGGAGCCGGGGAGGAGGAGGCAGCGTGAATTGGTTTTTCCCATTTTTTTGATTTTTTACCGAACCGAACTGAATACTGAATAGGGTTAAAATGGCCTATCGAACCGAATACCAAATAACAAAAAAACTGATTTTTTGGTTCGGTTTGGTTTTTTCGATTCGGTTTTTTTGGTTCGGTCCAAATCTGCACACCCCTAGTGGTCATGATAGGAGGCAGCGATGGATGGTGACCAATTAGTTGGCAGTGTGGATGTGATCACCGATGGCCGTTGGGGATGGATAGGAGTAGTGTAGTAGGGTGGGGATGAATTAATAGTTTATGATGTGTTTGACCAAACTAGAGTTTCTCAGATAAGCCAATTTATGGGCTTATTGTCTTATAAGCTCAAAAATTCAGAAGATGTTTAGCAATTTTGGGCTTATTGGGTGAGTGTGAGGGAGAAGAGGTGCAATGGGAAATGGATACGCCGGAGAAGCTGTCCTCTAGTGATTGTGGATTAAACAATCAAATAAACTGAAACCGCATGAGAAGTCGCATCAAGAAGTCACGTATTCGGCTAAGGCTTTAAGCTTATTAGGGAAATAAGTCGAAACTGAAACTTGCCCAAACCCACTCTTAGATGATGCAAGAATTTGTTTAGAAAAATAAGTGAATGCATTCTGGACAAACCCCAAATATAATATGAATCATAAAATACATTCTTCTATACTATAATAGATACTTTGTGTCGATGATTGGAACTCTGGGTCCCTCTGTCGATCTTATGCGAGAAAGTGAGTAAGAAAGGATGAGGCCAATCAGACAAATTCTCAAGACATTCAATGTATCTATGAATCTATGACTCGGGGAGCAAGAATTATCCAGGTTCGGGCCCCCTTTAAGTTGGGTAATAGCCCTATGTCCTCTGTAATTGACTATGTGGAAAAAGAGTTACAGAGAGGTGGTTACAATGTGTAGCTAGCTAATCCTATCTTTGCTAAGCCTAGTCTTCTCTCTGTGCTTCATCCGTCCATCCCTTGATCCTTCCCTTGAAGGCCTTTTTATACTTGCCGAAGAAGTCGTCGGTTGTTCTTGTTGGATCAAGGATGCCAACTAGAGGGGGGGTGAATAGGAGGCTTTTAAAAACTTCAAATAAAAGCAATTATTTTATTCCAAGAAGAACCAAATATATTAAAGAGAGAAGATAGAGAACGAACACAGCTATTTTTACCGAGGTATCGGAGACTCGCCCAGTCTCCACTAGTCCTTGTTGAAGCACTCAAGCCACCTGAGTTTTGCCTCAATACTCACGAAGAGTATTATCTACTAAGGTTGCTCCTTGTCCACTCCGGAAAGGCGAGCACCGTGCCTTGTACAAGCTTGCCAAGCCTCTCCAACAATCTCCGTTCTGGAGAGGTCAACGGCCACGCCTCCGAACCGTCTAGGTGAGGGCACTCAACAAGAGTAACAGGCAGCGAGGTCTTCTCAAGACCTCCAAACACGCACCGAGAAACTAAGTGAATGCAAATGCAAATGAACTGAAGTGCTCGGTGGATCGGAAAACACTCGACTTGATCAAAAGATCAAGATTTTAAGTGGAAAACTAAAGCTCAAGAGTGTATAAGAAATGCTACTGCTTGTTATATCAAAAACATGCCCAAAGCCCCTATTTATAGCCTCAAGAATCAAATGAACCGTTGGAGCTAGGGCTGAAAATCAGCAACTCAAACTGACAGTCAGTTTGCCTAACTGACAGTCAGTTTAGTGCACAACGGCTGACAAAATTTATGGATGAAACTTTGCTAGCCGTTCGTGGTCGTTTAAGGAAAGCTGAAACCCACAACTGACAGTCAGTTCGACCACAAAGTCGACCAAAAACAAAAAGAAACTCAGTTAAAAGCACTGTGGTCGAAACCCCAACTGACAGTCAGAATGGACAAACTGACAGTCAGTTTAGTACAAAAATTTTGAGCCCAAAATACACCCTCTCTGGACAATTTTCAGTTAACACGAACTGACATTCAAACTGACAGTCAGTTTATCAAACTGACAGTCAGTTTAGCAAACTGACAGTCAGCCCGAACAAAAACAGAGATAACTTTAAAACCAGAAATTCAAAAGAGGTGTTTAATAGCTCGTTTGAAAGATAATTTCAAGGGCTATATTTTTGTCAACAAAAGGAAAAACCAGATCTTCCTAGATCTTTCTGAAAATTGCAAATACTCTTCTGCTGTCTAAAACTGAACTGAAAAACCAGATTTTTCAAATTAAGTTCAAACCAAATCCAACCAAAAATGATGCAATGCAAAGACCTAAGATTCTCGGTTTATGTTGGAGATAAAAAGAGAACTTTCGCCACCCCTCTTTATAGTACGGTTAAAACTAAAAACAATTTTCCTAAACCGATCAACTCCAAACACCGAGATCGGTAGAAAATGAAATTACAGGTTACCTTAGGTCTTTTACAGCTTTACGTTTTGTGTCTTATCTTTTGCTCTTCTGCATCTTGTGCTTCACTTTTGCGACTTGTACTTTTACGTCTTTTGTGTTGGGTTCGTTTTGATCATCTCGACAATCTTCCCAACGGATCCCTGTATTAATCAATCTCAAAAAGCACAGTTAGTCCTAAACACTCTATTTTCATTAATCATCAAAATTAGGGTTAGGCATGAAGGCCTAGATGCAACAATCTCCCCCTTTTTGATGATTGATGACAACAAGTGTTCAAAAAAAAATGAAATAAAAGAAATAACTCCCCCTGAGTGTCGACGATTCGGACTCGGAGTCCTCAGCCGAACTTATGCAGAATTTGTAATTGTGAGACCTTTCAAGATGACCCTCCGGGAAGGTATGCTGAACAATGGTGAACAGGAGCACAGAGAGTTTAGACAGGTTCGGGCCCTCGATAGTGGGAGTAATAGCCCTACGTCCTGTTGAGATTTCACTAAGTGTGGTAAAAGATTTACAAATGGAGGGAAAAGTCCTCACAAGCGAGGATTTTCCCTGTAAAAGTGTACAAGGATAAGCCAAAGAAGGCTTATTAAAATACTATTTTAGGTGAGCCGTAGGCTTGGCTAACTTAAATGATTTTGGATTTCTTGATCTTCCGATCTCTCGGTTGATGTTTTTCATGATCCCCCGGTTGATCCTCCATGCCATCCTTTTGTACTGCTTGAAAGGGTGCCATGTGGGGGAAACTGCATCAATCGGTTGCACGGACGGTTGGATGCGGTTTTTTGGAACTGCTCTTAACCTCCACGCAGGTTAAACATGTGTTATTCATGGATAACTGTATGTGTTAACCTTCTGACGGTCAATTCTCCATGTGTAGGAATCTTTGGGATACTTAGAATATCCTGTTGTATGGGCAACCGAATAGATAGATCCCAAGTATCCTGATCGGCAGATGTTCTGACTGCGGGATATTGGCTGACCGCGCAATATCCCGAATATGTAGTTCGCGTATAGCCTACGAACTTTTGACCGCGCAAAGCTTACGGTCTGACCGCGGGATATTGGCTGACCGTGCAATATCCCGAATGTGTAGTTCGCGTATAGCCTACGAACTTCTGACCGCGCAAAGCTGGCGATCACATAGTGACGTCCCGCAGAACAACTTGAGCTCGTATCGCCAGATACACTCTTGACTCGAACCTGCCTTTAACCAGAAGTTCAATAGAAATGGTCCGGGTGTCAATCCTCGTCAGCTAGCCCCCAAATTCGAAAGAAACGAAGTGATGTGTTTATTTCGAATTTTAAGACCATGCATTGGATTTTTAACCCGGCCCTTCAACTTCTCCACTTAGTGGCGCACTAAGTGAAAACGGTTGGTTTTTCAAGACGGGTTCTGACATTACGTGACGGGCAATGATAGCGCCGTAGAATTGTTTTTATCTCGAGGTAAAATTGTAAATGCTTTGACGAAACCCGAGGCGCCTGGAATGCAAACCGTCACCCAGGCGGCTATAAATACCGGGTTCTTGGATTTGTAAAGCCTCACAATTTCCCTCCACGCCTAAGTCCTTTTCTTGTTATCCTGCCCTCTTCCTTTTCACATACTCCTCCCAATGGCAGATCACGATATCATCGAGATTGAGAGTGATGAAGAGGAAGTTGTCGAACAAGGGTCTCAAACGAATGAAGTCCTGACTCCCTTAAGGAAGAAACCCAAGGTTGACGAAGGATCTTCCAGTGGAACAAAGGTGAAGAACGTAGCGAGTTTCTTTCTTCCTTCAGTTCCTTTGACCCTCCCCGTTCATGCCTCTCGGCAAGTTAGGGCTTTATCCTTAGAGAAAGATCCCATCACATCCAATTCTCCCATCCTTTTGGGTGATCAACATCCTGGTCGGCAAGCGGTGACTATCCCTCGATCAGATGATTGCCATATTGGGTTGGCGAAGCAATCTTCTGATGGGAAGGTTGCTCTTCCACCATATGATGATCTTCCTCCCAAGATGGGTGTATCAATGGGTTATGCACCGGGACAGGTAATAATTCTTCTCCCTTTTTGCTGATAATTTTAGTTAGTATGACTAACTTTTGCAAAATGCAGGAGGTAGGAGGCTCCAGCGATCAGCCTTCTGCTGCTCCATCTCTTCCTTCCGGACAGACCCTTCTGGAAGAGAAGAATGCCCTGGAGAAGAAGACCGAGGAGATGGCCTCGAAGATTCTGCGTTTAGCAAAATGTCTTGATCGATCCCGAGAAGAGGCGCACCATTTCCGTCGAGAGAGGGACTTCGCTCAGCAACAGCGAGAACTCTCTGACTTGATCAGGGACAATAGTGCATCTGTTGTTAGGGACGATATAGATAGACTTAGGGTAGTTGCTAGTTCCCTGGGGGTTGTCAGTGTAGATCCTACTGACAACAACATGTCCCTAGGAGAACTTTGTAAACTTCTTTCGGAACAGGTCGATGCTTTTATCGACCGTATCCCTTTTGTATGTAAAGAATGTAATAAATAAAGTTTCTTTTGTTCATATGAACATTCTTCATACCTTCTGTGTGAAATTATGGCCAAAAGCTTAGTTCGCGACCATTCATACACAGGAAATTTCAGTTCTGCAATTAGAATCGCGCTTTAAAAGATTACCGTGACCTGCCCTGATGCCGCGATGTTATAAACTCCTAGTAGATTAGAATCGAATGAGCTGACTAGCAGTCATAGAGGAAGTCAAGCCCCTAGTAGATAAACTCCTGACTGAGCTGGGGATCGAATGATCCTTATTTTTATACTTAGAAACTTGTGTATAATGCAAATGTATGTAAAAAATTATTTTTGACAAGAAAATATATATATTTCGTGTTTTCGTAATATGAATTCCATATTATGAGCATATTCCCTCCCAGCCCCCGCCTCTGCTTATGAACACTAAAGCCTTGGTGTTATAAGCAGAGGAGAAAATATAAGCGTAACGACCAGGGATATGCACATCAAACCAACGACCAGGACCAATACAACATCTAATCTTATTGCGAACTGGTAGCCACTCGGATGACCAAGGACTTATCAGATAATCCCGTATGCATTGAGAAACGGCTTATTTAGGAATGACTTATCTGTAAGTGATCATGAGATCGACCAGCGAATCCGAATAGATTGTTATGATGATCTGACCGTCGGCGATCAGCCCCCAGGTCGAATGCATATGATACGGGCTTAAAGAGAAAAACTCATTGTACGAAAGCAAAACATTTTTTGTTTTGGCGAAAGATGCTAATTGAACAGGAAAAAAGTGATTAGAATACTTACACGTAAAACTTGCGAAGTTGATCGATGTTCCAAGTATTGGACAAAATCCGACCATCCTCCATAGCTAACCGCGCCGATCCTGTCCGCGGCACTGAAACAACAGTATAAAGACCTTCCCATTTTGGGGAGAATTTGTTGCGATTAGACTGGTCTTGAATTTTTCGTAAAACCAAGTCGCCAACGTTGAGATCACGTGGTCGCACCTTTTTACTGTGATACTTGCGTAGAGCCTGCAAGTATACCGCGGACTTGAGCAGGGCGCGATCACGCCGTTCTTCTAGGAGGATGAGATCTTGCGACCGCTGTTCGGATTGGTTGACCTGTTCGAATTGATTCGTGCGAACAGATCCAATACTAACTTCCATAGGCAACACAGCCTCGGCCCCATAGACCAAATGGAAGGGTGTCTCACCGGTGGCTCGACTAGAGGTAGTCCGTAGTACCCATAGAACAGTATAAAGCTCGTCTGCCCAAGCCCCTGAGCGGGTCTTGAGGCGATCAAAAACACGTTTTTTGATGCCTTGCAATACTTGCCCATTGGCCCGTTCTACGGCACCATTGCTTTGTGGATGTGCCACAGAAGCAAAGCACACCTTGGTCCCAATCTGATCGCAGTAGTCTAGGAAGAGACCGCTAGCGAACTGAGAACCGTTGTCTGTGATGAGACGGTTTGGAACACCAAATCGTGCCACAATGTTCTTGTGAAAGAACTTTTGTGCGGCTGATGCTGTAATATTTCGTACTGGTTCGGCCTCAATCCACTTTGTGAACGTGTCAATGGCTACGAACAAAAACTTGTACCCATTGACCGCTTGTGGCATAGGACCGACGATGTCCATTCCCCAGATCGCGAAGGGCCATGCGAGAGGAATAGTTTGCAATGCATAAGCAGGTTGATGAACCTGTCTTGCATGAAACTGACACTGTGGACACATCTTGACCATAAGCTTGGCATCATCGAGTGCCGAAGGCCAGTAGAATCCCTGTCGAAAAACTTTTCCGACCAGTGTTCGGTATGACGCGTGTGCACCACATACACCGCCATGTATTTCTTTCAAGAGGGATTTTCCTTCCTCCTGAGATATGCAGCGCATGAATACTCCTTGAGTACCCTTTCTGTACATAACCCCATCTATGAGTTTGTACAGACGCGCCTTTCGAATTAACCGATCGCTTTTGGTTTCGTCCTCGGGTAGGGTCCCATGTTCAAGATAAACCCTCAATGGATGAGTCCAATCTTGTTCCTGACCGAGATTGGCAACGAAGGCTATTGCCGGATCATCCTCGACCGAAGTCATGATCGAAGGATGGTCCAAGTGTTCAATGAACACTCCTGCCGGAGCGGATGAGCGTGAGGATCCAATTTTGGATAATTGGTCTGCGAGAATATTGTCCTTTCGCGGAATGTATTGGACTTCGAAGTGACTGAAGTGTTTTTCCAATCTCCTCACTTCCCCTAGGTAATGAGCCATTGTCTCATCGGATGTGCTGTACTCCTTGTTTACCTGGTTTACGACTAGCTGTGAGTCCCCCCTCACCACTAATCGACGGACTCCAAGGAATTTTGCTACCCGGAGCCCTGCAAGAAGACCTTCATACTCTGCTGCGTTGTTGGTTGCAACAAAGTGTAGTTGAATGACATACTTAAGCTGTTCGCCCTGGGGCGTAACTAAGACTATTCCAGCCCCCGAGTGTTGAAAACTACGGGAGCCATCAAAGTACATTGTCCAATAATCGGGGCACTCCAGTTCCTTTGCCAACTGCACGGGTGGCTCAGGGTTGGTCCATTCGACCACAAAGTCGGCCAAAACCTGAGACTTAACCGCCGTGCGAGGGGTGAAATGGATCTCGAAGGCACCGAATTCGACCGCCCATTTGGTGATTCGACCAGATTTTTCTGGATTTCGGACAATATCCCCTAAAGGAAAAGAGGAGGGTACTGTGATCTTGTGTGCTTGAAAGTAATGTCGTAGCTTACGGGAAGCCATCAGTAGCGCGTAAAGTATCTTCTGGACCTCAGGGTAGCGCTCCTTAGGACCATGAAGTACTTCGCTCACATAGTAGACGGGTCTGTGTACTCCTTCCTTTTCCGCGATCAGAACTGCGCTGACCGCGTGTGGGGTGGCCGCCAAATACAGAAGTAAAGGTTCTTCCTTTTCAGGAGACACCAATACTGGCGGACTGGACAGATATGTTTTTACCTCCTGAAACGCTTTTTCGGCCTCGTCGGACCACGTGAAGTTATGATGTTTGCGCAAGGCTTTAAAGAAAGGTAGTCCCCTTTCGCCTAATCGCGATATAAAGCGACTTAAAGCCGCCATGCGACCAGCCAGGCGTTGAACATCCTTCATAGTCGAGGGCGACCTCATTTGTTCGATAGCTCTGATTTTCTCAGGATTAACCTCAATGCCTCTGGAACACACAAGGAAACCAAGAAGCTTCCCTGAAGAAACCCCGAAAGAACATTTCTCCGGGTTCAATTTTATTCCAAAGCGATTCAAGTTACAGAAGGTTTCAGCAAGATCGTCCAAATGAGACAATCTTTTGGTGCTCTTTACAACCAAGTCGTCTACATATGCTTCGAGATTACGCCCTATCTGGGAAAGAAAGGTCTTTTGCATCAAGCGCTGGTACGTGGAACCTGCGTTCTTGAGACCGAACGGCATTCTGACGTAGCAGTATGTGCTGAACGGGGTGATGAAGGCAGTTTTCTCTTCATCGTCTTCTGCCATGCTAATTTGATGATATCCTGAGTAGGCATCCAGAAAACTCATCAGTTCGCAACCCGCAGTGGAGTCAACCAGCTGGTCGATGCGGGGAAGGGGAAAGTCATCCTTCGGACAGGCACTGTTGAGGCTAGTGTAGTCGACGCACATGCGCCACTTGCCATTTGACTTGCGGACCATGACCGGATTGGCGAGCCAGTCCGGGTGATTCACTTCGCGGATAAACCCGGCTTGTAAGAGTTTGTCTAACTCTTCTCGGATGGCTTCCTGTCGGTCGGTGGCAAAACGCCTGAGCTTTTGCTTTATTGGTAGTTGTCCAGGTCGAATTGCTAACCTGTGCTCAATTACTTCCCTTGTGACACCGGGCATGTCGGACGGTTTCCACGCAAACACGTCTGCGTTAGCCCGGAGGAAAGCAACGAGGTCGAGTTCCTATTTGTCATCCAGGGCTGACCCAACCCGAATTGTCTTGGATGGGTCATCTGGGTACAAAGGAACTTGTTTGAGTTTCTCATCTGGTCGAGGAGCAGCCCTGATCGCATCGGTGGCAACGGTGGCGACCTGAGCGTCCCGGAGGGGAAGTTGATCGACCATCTCCAAAGATAGCCGGTCGCACGTGAGCGCCACGTTGCGACTACCTCGGATCGAAATGACACCTTTGGGGCCAGGCAATTTCCCGCACTGATAAGCATAGTGCGTTGCCATCATGAACTTAGCAAGAGTCGGCCTGCCAAAGATTGTATTATAAGCTGAATCACAATCGATTACATCGAAAGTAACCAATTCTGTTCGGAAGTTATCTGGTTCTCCCAGAGTGACCGGGAGGACCACTTGTCCCAATGGCATCATGGAGGGGCCTGGGATTATCCCATAAAACAGATGTATTATGGGCTTGATCTTCGAACGAGGAATTTGCATCTCGTCGAGTGTCTTGACCAATAAAAGATCAAGGGAACTTCCCCCATCAATCAGGACCCTTTCGACTCTCGCGTTACTGATGATTGGGGTAATAACCAGAGGTAGCCTCAATGGTCGAGTTAGCCCCACAGGACAGTCAGCGCGATCGAACGTCAAAGGCATATCCGACCAACGGGGATATTGAGGTTCACCAAGGGATGTCTCCGTTTGGTTAACCTCTCGGCAAAAGGTTTTAAACTGCCTTTTGGAAACGAAAGAGGAGAAACCTCCGAAAATGACATTAACATGATTTTGAGGTACCTGGTAAGCCATTTCTTCGTCTCCGTCGACGTCTCTAATCCCGCACGCCTGCTCTTTAGGCGGTAAGGTTGGCATTGGCCCAGCTCCTTGGTAGAAATCATCCAGCTGTTTCAACCAACTCCTGCAGTTTTTGTGGTCGTGGCCTGCGGAGTTGTGGAGTGGACACCACCTCTTGCCCTCCTGCGGATTAGTTGATTTTTCTGGCTGGTCGGAATCCCGGCCACCAGAAGCAGTTTTACTTTTAAAAGAAGACTTATTACCTTTGGTCGAAGGTGGTTTCTCCGCGACTGCGACCTCGCGGTACTGTCCAGAGCGGTTCCTCTTCGACTTTTTTGACTTCCCACCCGGTGAAGACTCCGGCTTTTTGCTTGAATCTTCTTTCCTGGCGTCCTTGAAGCCTGGTTGGGGCGGTAGGTCCCCCTTGTCAACCATTCGGTTCCATTCGACTGCCTCGGCTGCATCGGAGTATCGATCAGCCATATCGAACAGATCGGCGACTGATCGAGGAGGGTGGATAAGCAAGTCTTCAGTGAATCTCCGGTATCGAACGGCATGCTTAAATGCCCTGATTACGGAGCCATCAGATATGTTCGGGATAGTATTTCTTACCCCGACAAACCTCTTGACAAACTGCCGAAGTGTTTCGGTCGAATTTTGCCGCAGTCTATGCAAGTCGTCCTCCTTACCCGGCTTTTGGTAACAATTTTGGAAATTGCTGAGGATGGCATCGCATAGCATTTCCCAATTGTAGATGGAACCCTCAGGCTGATTAAACAACCAGGTTCTAGCCAGTCCTGCGAGGACTGTTGGCAGGTAGTTGGCCATGTCCTTGTCATCGCCTCCTGCTGCTTGGATGGCAGTAATATAGATCTGAAGGAATTCGGATGGGTTCTGAGTTCCATCAAACCTCTCAATGGCCCCTGGTCGAAACTTATCGGGCCAAACGACTGCTCGTAGGCCAGGCAAGAAAGCTTTGCAACCAACGTAAGGACCGTGAACCGTCCTGCGACTTTCGGTTGGGTTCCGAGCAAACTCACGTAATGGCGAGGTTACTCGTGGTCCCAAACGAGAGTGAACGGGAACTCGATCCCTACTACGAGAGTCCTGCATTCGCCGGTATTTGTCCTGTCAGGACGGTACAGGCGGCGGGTAACTCCGCCGGCCAGAGCCAAAATGAGGACCATCTCGTTCACGGGAATGTGTCACTGAGCGGGAAGAGGCTGTTGGGGTCGCCTCGGATGCGACCTCGTCCAGTCTTTCCGCCAGGATCCTGAAAAAGGCCGGTCTCTGCGCATCCGTGACCGTAGGAGGAAAATTGCGCATGACTTCCGTGATAGATCGCAGTCGACCATGGGTACTTCTCCTAGGGGCACCAGGTGTTATTGTTTCTTCGTCCACTGGGAAATACTCCGGTGGTAAGGAAGGAGTCTGGTCACGTCTACGACCACGCGACCGTCGAGAAGAACTCGGGGCAGCATCGTAACGAGCCTGCGCATCTTGAAGAGCCTCTAGGGCAGTTCTGCGTAGTTCGTTGTTCTGTTGCTCAAGATCTTGCTCCTCCTTCTGTTTGCGATCTTGTTCTTCCCTGGCAGCCTGTTGATCGGGAGTTTCTTCCGACAACGCAGCAAACTGCCTAGGGAGAGAGGTCGCCGATGGGGAGAACATCTCGGTTTGTTCCGAGTCGGACTCGAAATCAAAGAGACGGTGGAGGTTATCAGGGTCGAACCTTCCTGGGCTAACTTCAGGGTTACCATCATATTTTCCCTCAGCGGGATCGTATGACGGGCCGGATTCATCACCTAGCACATTAAGAACCTCTGTGGGTTCTGACCTTGTGCCAGTTACCTCCTGGTCGATTAACATGACTTGGGGAGATGATTCGACCTGTGGAAGATTCTGGCCTTCGACCTCTTCCATCGGAACAGGATCGCTTGGAGAAGGCATTGGTATATGGGCATAATCCTCGAGATCGAAATCATTCTCGGAATCATATGCTCCAGCCATGTTTCGGCGAACCTCCGAATTTCAATTAGGACGCCTTGAGAAAGGCCCCACAGTGGGCGCCAGCTGTCGACAATTCGGACTCGGAGTCCTCAGCCGAACTTATGCAGAATTTGTAATTGTGAGACCTTTCAAGATGACCCTCCGGGAAGGTATGCTGAACAATGGTGAACAGGAGCACAGAGAGTTTAGACAGGTTCGGGCCCTCGATAGTGGGAGTAATAGCCCTACGTCCTGTTGAGATTTCACTAAGTGTGGTAAAAGATTTACAAATGGAGGGAAAAGTCCTCACAGGCGAGGATTTTCCCTGTAAAAGTGTACAAGGATAAGCCAAAGAAGGCTTATTAAAATACTATTTTAGGTGGGCCGTAGGCTTGGCTAACTTAAATGATTTTGGATTTCTTGATCTTCCGATCTCTCGGTTGATGTTTTTCATGATCCCCCGGTTGATCCTCCATGCCATCCTTTTGTACTGCTTGAAAGGGTGCCATGTGGGGGAAACTGCATCAATCGGTTGCACGGACGGTTGGATGCGGTTTTTTGGAACTGCTCTTAACCTCCACGCAGGTGAAACATGTGTTATTCATGGATAATTGTATGTGTTAACCTTCTGACGGTCAATTCTCCATGTGTAGGAATCTTCGGGATACTTAGAATATCCTGTTGTATGGGCAACCGAATAGATAGATCCCAAGTATCCTGATCGGCAGATGTTCTGACTGCGGGATATTGGCTGACCGCGCAATATCCCAAATATGTAGTTCGCGTATAGCCTATGAACTTCTGACCGCGCAAAGCTTACGGTCTAACCGCGGGATATGGCTGACCGCGCAATATCCCGAATGTGTAGTTCGCGTATAGCCTACGAACTTCTGACCGCGCAAAGCTGGAGATCACATAGTGACGTCCCTCAGAACAACTTCAGCTCGTATCGCCAGATACACTCTTGACTCGAACCTGCCTTTAACCAGAAGTTCAATAGAAATGGTCCGGGTGTCAATCCTCGTCACTGAGTATATGCATCTCATCATATCAGAGCATAAACCAACACATATACATCAGGGTATCTCATACATACAACCACTCATAGATATAAATATATATATATCACCAAGTCATATCAGAGTATACAAATCTCAAAATCTCAAAACCAAGTCATCATATATATATCAAGATATCAGAGCTACACAGATATCATATCCAAAATCACATATACATATATGATAAGCAAAAACATCTCCATAATATAAACTAACCAACAACCATCTGTCCAAAACATCAAAATAGCTACTAATAACCAAAATACTTCTCCCCCTTTGGCATCAAGCACAAAAAGGGAGGCAAAAAAAATACAAATCAGAGCCTAAGGCTCATCATCTAAAGAAACTCCTAGAACATCTGTATCCCCGGAGCCTGCTGGAGATCCAGATGCGTCGCCCACAGGAGATAGGGGCGGAGTAGCGGCTGGAGCAGGAGCAACTGGAGCCAGAGCTGGTGCTGCAGGAGCTGGATCAGCTGGTTCTGAAGCTGTGCTCAGTGAAGACGAAGCCTGGCGGGCCCTCTTGCGAGGGACCGACGATCCGGGAGCAGGCAGGCGACGTAGTATCTCCTCCTGCTGTGCAATCAACCGAAACATCATCTGATGATGCTCCGCCTGGGTGCTGAGGATCTACTGCTGCACCTGGAGAATCTCCTGAAGCTGAGAGGAAGATGCTGATCCGGTGCCTGTCTCTGCTGCTGGAGCTGGAGCAGTCTCCTGAGCAAGAGCCTCGTCCTCTGACTCCCCCGCAGCATCATCATCTGATGCGGGAGAACCAGAGTCCACAGCCGCAGCAGGGCGAGCACCGAGCCTGCGATCAGCCTGGCCCGGAGGATAGAAGAGAAGCGGATGATGGGGCCGTGGCAGCTCAGAATCCACAGCCCGGATGTGAAGAAGCACCGCCATGATATACGGAGCATATATCAGCTGACGGCGCGGAGAAAGAAGAACGTGCTGTATCTCACTAATGATGAGATCAGCGACATCAAAGGGCTCCTCCTGGAAGATAGAGATCAGGACGTGGAGCCCAAGATAGGTGACTCTGGCCCTATCTCCGGTCATAGGGACTAAAGTGAGCCGGAGGATCCGTAGGGCCAGATCAACATCATGGCGCAAGCCAGCGATGTGACGGAGCTGGAAGGGGCCGGAATAGAGCATGGCCACCTCCCGACGCTCGAGGTCTGGAAGGGTATGGAGCTGGCGGCCAGAAGGAGGGCGCACCAGTCCAAGCGCGGACTCCAGCTGCTCCTTCGTGACGGTGTAGACCTGGAGGCCCGTCATGAAGGTCATGAAGTCGCGCTGAGGGGAAACGAAGACGGTAGAATAAAACTGGCGAATGGGCCCCTCAGCCCAGTGCAGAGAGGAATCGGCGACTAGGTTGCGGATCCCTACAGACCGAACAGATCTGCGAGGGTGGCGATGCCTGTGCGAGAGGCGATCGTCCCCCACGACAGAGAGCGATGGGCGAAGATGGGTGCGCAGCTATAGACGCTGGTGAACAGGTCTAGGTGGAGGTTTGTGAAACAGGTGAGGACGTCGCATGCGTCGCGACCAGTGGGACGCGGCGACAGATACGGGTTTGTGGAGCGGAGTGTGCGAAGACGGCTAGTGTGCCACCGGGAATAATCCACGGGGACACGCTTAGGCGGTGGCGAAGGCCGGTTCTCAGACGTTTGACCCGATGAACGCTGGCTGTTTGCCGCGTTCTTCCGTTGGGCCACGCGTCGAGACGGACCCGGCTGATCAGACATGGTGGAAAAGGAAAACAGATAAGGAGGCGAAACAACCTGAACAGGACGACAAACAGAATAGCCAAACGCAGCAGAAGAGGTCGTCGACCGGAAATCTGCAACACCTTTCAAGACAACTGAAGAGAGGAGACTCAGGACAACGAGGAGGTCCACGATCACTGCTCACGTCGAGGGAGTGTGGTGCCGAGGAGCAAAACCGGGGAACAGAGGAACGACGGCCGGTGTGGTCGAACCGAGCAAGAAAGGCGGTGGCGCACGATGGCAAGATGCGGCGGCGCGGCTCGTCGGCGGTGAAGAGGTCGCCGGCGAAGAGTGGTGGCGAGAGGGCGCAAGGAGAAGAAGGCGAGGAGGGGAAACAGAAGCGAGAAGAGGCGAAGCCGAGAAGACAAGAAAAAGAATGGGGGATTTTAGGGTTCGGGATCCCACAACTGACAGTCAGTTTGATAAACTGACAGTCAGTTCCAAAGTCAGAAACATAGAACTGACAATCAATGTACCATACTGACAGTCAGTTCACAGAACTGAGTTTTGAAACTGACAGTCAGTGTATGAGACTGACAGTCAGTTTGAGACTCGAACACACGGAAGCTACGACCAAAGTCAATTGCACGTAACTGACTGTCAGTTTGTGAAACTGACTGTCAGTTAGTACAATGACTTCGACCAGAGACTAAGACCAGGCTCCTAAGCACTAAACTGACTGTCAGTTAGAGGAACTGACTGTCAGTTTGGTCAATTTCGACCAGAACCAGTCTAAGGCTAGAGAGAGAATAAAATAATATTATTTTATACAAACAACACATTTAGCACATCAACTAGCATTTGATATATCAATAATGTTCAATTCACCCCTTAAAAAGCAAAATCTTGATTCATCTAGGGGTTTAGTGAAGATATCAGCTAGTTGCATATCAGTTCTAACATAGTTCACTTCAATATCTCCTTTTGCCACATGATCTCTAATAAAATGGTGCCGTATTTCAATATGCTTAGTTCTAGAATGTTGAACAGGATTATTAGCAATTTTAATGGCACTTTCATTATCACACAATAGTGGCACTTTATCAAAAATAATCCCATAATCCAAAAATGTCTGCTTCATCCACAATAATTGAGCACAGCAACTGCCTGCAGACACATATTCAGCTTCAGCTGTGGAGAGGGCTACAGAATTTTGTTTCCTAGATGACCATGATACTAAGGATCTCCCCAACAGCTGACAGCTACCAGATGTGCTTTTCCGATCAATTTTGCACCCAGCATAATCAGAATCAGAATACCCAATTAATTCAAAATTTGCATCTTTAGGATACCAAAAGCCTAAACTGGGATAGCATTTTAAAGAGGATGCAAACAAAGTCGATTTATAGAATAGCAAACGGTATGCACGGCTTCAGCCCAGAAGTGAGTAGGAGTATCATACTCACTTAGCATAGTCCTTGCCATTTCTATAAGTGTTCGATTTTTCCTTTCAACAACTCCATTTTGCTGTGGAGTGTAGGATGTGGAAAACTCGTGTTTGATGCCAAGAGAGTCACAAAAATCAAATAGAGTTGAATTAATGAACTCTCCACCATGATCACTACGGATTTTCTTGATGGATAATTCGAATTCAGTAGAAACACGTTTTGCAAAACTTTTGAAAACATCGGGGGTTTCAGATTTTTGAGAAATAAAGAAAACCCAAGTATAGCGAGTAAAATCATCAACAGTCACAAAACCATAATTGCTACCCCCCGATACTTTGGAACTCGGAAGGTCCAAATAAATACATATGAAGGAGTTCCAAAGGTTTACAAGTAGAAAGAATGCGCTTAGTTGGATGTGAAGTAGCTACTTGCTTGCCAGCTTGACAAGCGCTACAAGGTTTGTCCTTTTCAAAATTCACATCCTTTAAGCCAACAACCAAATCACGTTTTAAAAGTTTTCTCAATTGATGCATTCCAACATGTGCAAGTCGTCTATGCCATAGCCAACCTTTTGAGGTTTGAGATACAAGACATGTTGAAAGAGATGCATCTTTTGAGTGAAAATCAACCAAATAAAGATTTCCAAAACGAAAGCCTTTAAAGATCAAGGTTTTATCTTTTAAACTTTCAACCAAAACTTCTTTTGGGAAAAATGTGCAACTAAAACCAAAATCGCAAATTTGTGCAACGGAAAGCAAATTGAAATTCAGAGATTCAACTAACAAAACATTCAAAATAGAGAGATCATTAGAGATTGCGATTTTACCCAAGCCTACCACATTTCCTTGACGATTGCCGCCAAAGGTAATCTTTTGGTTCTCACTTGAGTTGTCTTTAAGTCAGGTGAACAACTTCTTGTTACCGGTCATGTGTTCGGAGCATCCGCTATCTAGCACCCAATGCCTCCCACCGGTCTTGTAGTTCACCTGCATACAAAGAATTAAGTTCTTTTAGGTACCCAAACCTTTTTGGGTCCTTCAATGTTAGCAATCAAAGCTTTGGGCACCCAAATAGATTTCTTCCTTTTATTTAACATGGGTGCACCAACATACTTTGCTATAGCATAACCTTTCCTCGACTTTTGAAGCATGTAGCAAGTATCAAAATAATTAGAAGTCATTAAAGGACATGCTTCATGTGAATGACCAGTTTCATGGCATTTATGACAAAATGTGTTGCATGCTTTAACAAATATAGTTTTAGAGTTTTGTTTATTTCCTTTCTTTTGAAAATATCCTAATCCTTCTTTTCTAAAAGAACATTTTTGTTTGCTAAGAATTAGATCAAGAGATATTTTGCCTTTGTAGCAGTTTTCTAAGCCTTTTCCAAGTTTTTCAACTTGTGCCTTAAGTTCATTATTTTCATTTAAAATATTATCATTAGAAACACATGGAATGTGATGACTACTAGAGGGAGATTCATCCAAGTTACATGAAGTTGAAGCATCTACCTTAGATGTAACATTTTTTATGAGCATGCTTTCATAAGAATCTTTAAGCTCGGAGTATTGAGTGCGTAGGGAAGAATGTTCTTCCTTAAGAGCCTTATACTTCCTTTTAGTTTTTCCAAAAACTTCATTTAATTCGGTTATCATTTCAACTAAATCATCATATGATGGATCGTTAGAGTGTACCTTTTCATCGCCTTTGGCCATAAGGCAAATGGATGAGCTAGTTGAAGTGTTGATGTTGCCGAGAGCTAATCCGGCCATCTTCTTGGAGCAATTTCTTTCGTCATCGGAGTCGGAGTCGGAGCTCTCACCTCCGGACATCCACTCTCCAAAGCAAGCTTCTTTGATTTCTTCATTCTTCTTCTTGAAGAACCTCTTCTTCTTGTTCCACGCCTTGTTCTTGTTTGGACATCTTGATGCTATGTGTCCCTTCTCATGGCATCCATAGCAAATGATGTCCTTGAAGTTGTTTTGCTTTGGTCCCTTTGGTCTTGTGTCAAGGTTGACACCCTTCTTATGCAACCTGCGAAGAAGTTTTTGATTGTTCTTTACCATGAGTGCGAGGTCTTCATCGGAGGAGCCATCGCTTGAATCGTTCCTTGCGTTGGCTTTGAAGGCCAAAGCTTTCTTCTTTGTCTCCGAGGGTTCAGCTGCTTCTTTCTTCTCCTTTTTGTGCATCTCATGGGTGATGAGGTTCCCATAAAGATCGGTTGGTGTTGTGGTCGATAAATCGGAGTTTGTGAGAACCGTGACCAAAGTGACGAAGCTTTCTGGTAAGACCCTAAGCATCTTTCTCACAATCTCAAGGTCAGTAAAAACAACACCAAGACCCTTGAGTATGACACAATGTTATTCAACCGAGTAAACATGGAATCCACGGACTCAGTTGATGGCATGGTGAATGTCTCGTATTTTTGCCTCACCATTAGCAACTTTGCTTCTTTAACCTTTGTTGTGCCCTCGTAAATTTCTTCGAGGGTGGTCCAAACCTTATGAGCAGTCGTGAGATTGCTCACACGGTTGAACTCATTCAAGGATAAACCGGCAAAGAGTGCATTTTTCGCACGGGCGTTTAAATGCAGTTTTCTCCTGTCATCCTCAGACTGACTTGCCGGATCATCCGGAGGAGTAATACCGAGTTTAACGATATCCCATACATCAAGCCCCATAGCTTCTAGGAATACCGACATGCGCACTTTCCAATAAGGATAGTTTGTCCCATCAAAAATAGGCGCACGACCGGTATGACCACGAAGAAAATCTCCACTTGACGACATCCTCTCTCTAGGTGGTAAAGCCTAATGAATCGAGAGACCGAGCTCTGGTACCACGTGTTGGATCAAGGATGCCGACTAGAGGAGGGGGTGAATAGGAGGCTTTTAAAAACTTCAAATAAAAGCAAGTTTTTTATTCCAAGAAGAACCAAATATATTAAAGAGAGAAGATAGAGAACGAACACAGCTGTTTTTACCGAGGTATCGGAGACTCGCCCAGTCTCCACTAGTCCTCGTTGAAGCACTCAAGCCACTTGAGTTTTGCCTCAATACTCACGAAGAGTATTATCTACTAAGGTTGCTCCTCGTCCACTCCGAAAAGGCGAGCACCGATGCCTTGTACAAGCTTGCCGAGCCTCTCCAACAATCTCCGTTCTGGAGAGGTCAACGGCCACGCCTCCGAACCGTCTAGGTGAGGGCGCTCACCAAAAGTAACAGGCAGCGAGGTCTTCTCAAGACCTCCAAACACGCACCGAGAAACTAAGTGAATGCAAATGCAAATGAACTGAAGTGCTCGGTGGATCGGAAAACACTCGACTTGATCAAAAGATCAAGATTTTAAGTGGAAAACTAAAGCTCAAGAGTGTATAAGAAATGCTACTGCTTGTTATATCAAAAACATGCCCAAAGCCCCTATTTGTAGCCTCAAGAATCAAATGAACTGTTGGAGCTAGGGCTGAAAATAAGTAACTCAAACTGACAGTCAGTTTGCCAAACTGACAGTCAGTTTGCTTAACTGACAGTCAGTTTAGTGCACAACGGCTGACAAAATTTACGGATGAAACTTTGCTAGCTGTTCATGGTCGTTTAAGGAAAGCTGAAACCCACAACTGACAGTCAGTTATTCAAACTGACAGTCAGTTCGACCACAAACTCGACCAAAAACAAAAAGAAACTCAGTTAAAAGCACTGTAGTCGAAACCCCAACTGACAGTCAGTATGGACAAACTAACAGTCAGTTTAGTACAAAAATTTTGAGCCCAAAATACACCCTCTCTGGACAATTGTCAGTTAACATGAACTAACATTCAAACTGACAGTCAATTTAGCAAACTGACAGTCAGCCCGAACAAAAACAGAGATAACTTTAAAACCAGAAATCCAAAAGAGGTGTTTAATAGCTCGTTTGAAAGATAATTTCAAGGGCTATATTTTTGTCAACAGAAGCACAACCAGATCTGCCTAGATCTTTCTGAAAATTGCAAATACTCTTCTGCTGTCTAAATCTGAACTGAAACCAGATTTTTCAAATTAAGTTCAAACCAAATCCAACCAAAAATGATGCAATGCAAAGACCTAAGATTCTCGGTTTATGTTGGAGATAAAAAGAGGACTTTCGCCACCCTCTTTATAGTACGGTTAAAACTAAAAACAATTTTCCTAAACCGATCAACTCCAAACACCGAGATCGGTAGAAAATGAAATTACAGGTTACCTTAGGTCTTTTACAGCTTTACGTTTTGCGTCTTATCTTTTGCTCTTCTGCATCTTGTGCTTCACTTTTGCGACTTGTGCTTTTACGTCTTTTGTGTTGGGTTCGTTTTGATCATCTCGACAATCTTCCCAACGGATCCTTGTATTAATCAATCTCAAAAAGCACAGTTAGTCCTAAACACTCTGTTTTCATTCATCATCAAAATTAGGGTTAGGCATGAAGGCCTAGATGCAACAGTTCTCCAGAAGGCACGCCTCAAGATCTCTCCTAACCGCCCCGGAGTGGTAGCTGTGAGGTCGTGGGTGTGGTAGTTGCCGTAGATCATGGGTACGTGGCGGTTTGACAGTCTTGACTCGGTTGTCGTGGAACTGACTTACCGTCTTAACCTCCTCCGACGGTTACCTTGTCTAGGATTTATGATTATCTCAGGAATAATCATAAGGATCATGGTAAAGTAATGTTTAAGGGGTGATCGCGTAGTACTGCGACCATGGTAGTGAGATCAGTCCTTGTATCTGTGAGAAAGTGTAACACCCTGGTTTTGGGGGTGAAAAGTTTTTGCATAAAAACCCTGCATGCATGTATCTCTGTAGTAGTAGCCAGATCAGCTAAACCCTAATCTCTCTCAAACCCTAAAAATCCCCAAATCTATTATCTAGATCCAGATCAAGATCCGACCATCCAGACTTAACCTACCAGTTATTCTGGAGATAAAAGTCTTCAGGAGCCAGATTGAATTCTAACCCTAACCCCCAGTATCTAAGTCTCTTTCTGTTTTCGAAAACAGGAAATCCAGATTTACCCTAAGTACCCCAGTTTCCAGATAATTGAGTTATCTTGATTTAACCCTATCCAGACTCTAGTATCCCCTGGAATATGTTCCTAGGTATGCCCTCAACTAACTCCAAAAAGTTGGGAACCAGATTAATTCATCTGAACACTTTTCGCAGGAAGGTCCAAATTTTACTGCGAATAGGTCCTTTTCTGTTTACTGGAGGCCTGAAAAGGCTAAAATCCACGAATCAACTCAAACTCCAGAATTTCTTCAGGAAACACCTTCCAAATACTATTTGATACAGATCTCCCTTTTGATCAGACTTCCAAAACTCTCTCCAATCACCAGAAGTCAAGATCGACAAAACCCAGATTTGTTTTACCCTAATTTTACCCTATTTTCGAAAATAGGTGAAATCCCTCAAATCTTATCAAACTTTCTCCAAATTTGAGCTAAATGAGTATTAATAGAAATATTATACTCAGCCATGAAATCAAATTCCAAATTGAACCTCTTTAAGACCAGATTTGCAATTTAGTCCAAAACCCATCAAAAATCATCACAACCAGGCCCCTGGTTCGACCACGAGCTACTGTTCATCACCTGACCACTCAGTTCGACTTCGACCAGGCGCTCAATCGACCACAGCAACCGGTTTCGAGCACGAGCACAGGAGCTTCGACCTCACCGCTGCTACTGCTCCTTCGACCGTTGCTACGCCGTGAGCTCCTAGCCATTGATCACCAGCAAAGCCATCTTAGCCACTGCCTCGTCGCCACGTGGAGGGTTCCTGTTCGCCACTGTGGATCGCCTTCTCCAGCACCGGCAAGATCTTGCTCTCCCGCGTTGCGCCCGACAGCCACAGCAAAATCGTGCCACGTTGCGGCCATGCCACGATTGAGCTTCACTTCACCATCTCTTCATCGCAGTGACAGCAGCGCAGCCGACACGACCGGTGAAGACGTCGTTTCGCCGCCTGTCATCGCCGCCGGTCACTTCCCAGTCAATTCAAGCCGGCTTCAACTCCCCGTGCAATTGTAGATGTTGGGAGCCCCTACAGCCTCGCCTATTTAAACCCCCTGGCCTAAGCAACCATCTTACACCCCTTCACACCAACAATCAGTAAAACCCGCCGTCTTCTTCGTCTTCTTCGGCGAGCTCGAGAAGAGGCTCACGGTGCCAGGCCAATCCATTGCACCGAGCTCCAAATTGAAGCTACCAGTAAGTAACTCTCATCCACTTACCTGTCTAGTAGCAGCCAATTGAACCCTATCGCACCTCATCGCCGGGAATTGCTGATTTTCCCCGACAACTCCGGCGAGCAATTAATCCCTAACTAAGTCAAATTAGCTCTCGAGCCTGTGATCAAACATGATCAGTGGACTGTGTAGAACACATCTAAGCAACCAGAATCACCAATTTCGCTAAAATATGAAAAACCCCAAGTTTACACCTTGCATGCAAACTGGAACTCGCCGTTAAGCTTCTGTGGTGATTTTCCAGTTAAATTGACTTCACACCTAGCGTTGTTATGCCCCAGAGACCCTCCTCAAGCAAGCACTCGAGTTCAAGTGCCCTAGACCAGAAATGCCCAAATCAGGATTGAGTTCATCTTTCCTCCAGCCAATATCTTCTAAATTCAGCCACTCCAGCTCAAACCAGCTTGCCATTTAGATGTTTTGGACCATTTTGAGCAACTTTGTCTTCTACCACGACCCCTAATTCGGCATAGAACAGGAGTTATGGATATGCCCTAGTTGCTGTACTGTTTGTGCTGCAGGTACTCCAGACCAGTCAACTTCTTCGCTGGTTTTCATCACTTTCCAGCCACCTCCTGCCTTAGATCCTGTTGAGACATTTGTTCCTGCTACAAATGCCTAACTACCAGACAAAGTGGTGCATCATTTGGAGCCCTGAGTCAAAAGATAAGGCTAACCCTAGTTTCTGGCCATGTCAACCCTATGCCAGACTGTGTCAGCCAGTGGCATTGAGCCTTTTCACCCACTTCCAGCCATGCACTTTGAAAATAACCTTGTCCCTTAGACTCCTGATGTTGTGATCTACACTTTTCTCTACTGTCACAACTTGAGTTGAGCCCTCTATCACCCATCGACCTTATGTCGATGCCTTGAACCGAATGCCAACCTAAAGACATTCGCTGTTTTTGGGCGAACCAGTCACCACCTTGATATTACCCTGATATTTTGGAACCTTGTAAACCTTAACAGCTAATTTTAACCCTGATTTCCATAGTTTAACTCTAATCGCTTCCAAACCTTGTATTCCCAGAGTGTTTCTATCTTGCATTATTGCATGTAGTGGGTTAGTAAGAATAGAATGAATTGTAATGCCTGTTTGCTTGTTTGATCTTGTTTAGAGCAAGAGTCCGGGGTTGAAGATCTTGTCGCTGAACCATCATCAACTGCTGATACTTACGACGCGGAAGGCAAGTCATACTTTGATCATATTGAAACCCATATTTTATGAATTGCTATGCTATTCCATGAGTAGTGTCACGTCTGCCACGACTGTAACATCACCTGTGAGGAGCCCAGCTCGGTGCAGCTGGTCCCTTAAACCACTTGACTTCCCAGGATGAGTCAATCACAGGGATACATTGAAGCAGCAAAAATAATACAGTAATCATAAATGTATGGCCATCGGGCCTTAGTACAAAACGATGGTACAGTGCCTTACAAGGCACAAGGGTCTAACAAAATAATACATCTAGTCGGCGGAAGCTAGGCCCAAAAGCAATCCACAGGAAACAGAGGTTGACAGCAGACAGCACCACATCAAGGCTCCGGAGGAAACTGCTCATCATCTCCTGGGTCCGCAGCATCTTCAGGGTATCCTCCAAGGTCGTAGAACGCTCCATCTATTGAGGAGTTGTTGCAAGGGTGAGTACTTATGTACTCAGCAAGTCATAGGGGAGGTAGAGATATAGTTACAGTATAAATGACATGAGCCTATGCTATTGGGGAAAGAGTGAAGGGTTTTTCCCAAAATACATTTCTTTCTCAATTCTTACTCAACTTCTGATCATACCCATGGCAGTAATTAAATCATATTGATGGTGATACATATATCCCATATCCAAGGCGATATAACCTCATATCACATTATTTTTATTCAAGCCTTTCAATCTTATACTCATAACAGTATTTCGTATACTTTAGGGCATAAACCACATGCCTCTTAATTATCATATGTTTGCTAGATTATGGTATTACCGCGACACGTCAACACATGACAGCCCACGGCAACGCCCCTTATCGTGACAACACATGCCACTTGGGTAATCTTGAACTAACAAATTTTAGTTTATAAAACAATACTTGTGTCACACCCCGTGGATTTAATCCACCGCGGCATACTCCTAAAACTCGGGAGCACGAAGTATTCGAATACATTTTTAAACTCTGCAGAGATGTACCTCTTTTTAAATCCACTTTTTCACTCGACTTCCAAGTCGGGCCAACTCCATGCGACTTATACGCATGTGACAAGGCCGAGATCACACAACATTTTTGCAGTCTAGTATTAACAGTATCCCTGCCCGGTAAATGGACAATACTGTCCCAAGTACCGTTGTGGGTCCTCCCCACTGCCTTACTTCCTAGCCTGGGTCTATGTTCCCGCAGGATACATAACCTCTTTTGATTACAGTCGCGCACGACTTAATCTGGCATAGGGCGTCTTCCTTCTTTACACCTTATCCTCTCATAATTTTTCTGATCTCACATCACTCATGGACGAACTGCGTCCCACCAGTTTCCACGCGAGAAACCGGATCGACAAGCCATGCAGGGAACTGATAATACTAAGAAAGCTACTAGGTTGCGCCTGTCCCATACCAGGTAAGTGGTTGGTACGTTTTTCATGCCACTAGACGCATAACACAAGGTTCTAGTCCTTACATGCCAGTGACCAGATCATACCACAAACCATGCACCTTCAGTGCCTACACATTCAGTGCAGCCAAGCACCTCCAGTGCTACCACCATTCCATACCAAAATACTGGTCACGGCTAGGGGTTCTATTTCATGAATATAAATGTACATGTTTATACTTTTATTAGTTCGTGGCTTGCTATCTTATCAAGTTCACATTTCTCAAGTATTCAATCTATCACTGCCATAATATCATTGATCTCAACACATGCAATATTAATGAGATATCTACTCATGGAATAGCATAGCAATTCATAAAATATGGGTTTCAATATGATCAAAGTATGACTTGCCTTCCGCGTCGTAAGTATCAGCAGTTGATGATGGTTCAGCGACAAGATCTTCAACCCCGGACTCTTGCTCTGAACAAGATCAAACAAGCAAACAGGCATTACAATCAATCCTATTCTTACTAATCCACTACATGCAAAGATGCAAGGAGAAAATACTCTGGTGATACAAGGTTTTGAAAGCGATTTGAGTTTAACTATGGAAATCAGGGTTAAAATTAGCTGTTAAGGTTTACAAGGTTCCAAAATATCAGGGTGATATCAAGGTGGTGACTGGTTCGCCCAAAAACAGCGAATGTCTTTAGGTTGGCATTCGGTTCAAGGCATCGACATAAGGTCAATGGGTGATAGAGGGCTCAACTCAAGTTGTGACAGTAGAGAAAAGTGTAGATCACAATATCAGGAGTCTAAGGGACAAAGTTATTTCCAAAGTTCATGACTGGAAGTGGGTGAAAAGGCTTAATGCCACTGGCTGACATAGGCTGACAGTGCTCTAGAATGGCATTGACATGGTTTGAACAGTTTCCAGTGGCCAAAGTAGGTTTTGATTCAAGCATATGGTGCACAAGGTAGTGAGGCAGCTATTTGACAAAGTAATTTCTGTTTTACATGACCAGAGGTGGGTGAACAGGGCTAATGCCACTGGCTGACATAGCCTGGCATAGGCTTGACACGGCCAGGAACTAGGGTTAGCCATATCTTTTGACTCAGAGCTCCAAATGATGCACCACTTTGTCTGGTGGTTAGGCATTTGTAACAGGAACAAATGTCTCAACAGGACCTAGGGTAGGAGATGGCCGAAAAGTGATGAAAACCGGCGAAGAATACGGTGGCCGAGCTGTTCTCAACAGTTTCTGGACAAAACTTTGGCATGGCGATACCTCTTCATCTGGGCCGATCCAGGTGTCGAGCTAGAAGGCAAAAATACTCATGGGGTCGAGGCACATCTACTAGACAAGGTGGTTGGGGTTGAAACGGCCGGGAACAAAATCCGGCGACCGGAGCTAGGGAAGAAGACACCAAAATTGGGCATTTCTGTTCTAGGGCAAACGAACTCGAATCCTTGCTTGAGGATGGTCTCTGGGGCATAACAGAGCTAGGTGTGAAGTCAATTTAACTGGAAAATCACCACAGAAGCTTAACGGCGAGTTCCAGTGTGCATGCAAGGTGTAAACTTGGGGTTTTTCATATTTTAGCGAAATTGGTGATTCTGGTTGCTTAGATGTGTTCTAAACAGTCCACTGATCATGTTTGATTACAGGCTCGAGAGCTAATTTGACTTAGTTAAGGATTAATTGCTCGCCGGAGTTGTCGGGGAAAAACAGCAATTCCCGGCGATGAGGTGCAATAGAACTCAATTGGCTGCTACTACACAGGTAAGTGGTTGAGAGTAACTTACTGGTAGCTTCAATTTGGAGTTTGGTGCAGTGGTTTGGCCTGGCACCGTGAGCCTCTTCTCGAGCTCACCGAAGAAGACGAAGACGACGGCGAGTTGAGAATTTGAGTGGTTCTGGCGTGTGAGTGCGTTTGAGCTGGGCTGGGGTGGCTTTTATAGGCGCAGCAAGGAGCTCGCAACGGCTGGAGTTTCCTGGAGAATTGAAGCGGGCTGGAGGTTACAACACGGCTGCATCCCGGCGAAGTGACGCGCTCCAGCGGCCGTGCCGGCTTTTGCAGCCTGGCGCACAGTCCTGGTTGATGCAACGGCGAGTTGATGCTTCCCCCAGGCATGCTTGCAACGTGGCGCAACTGTTCTGCCGTTGTCGGGCGCGCGCGCGGGAGAACGAAGGCGCTGCTGGCGGGCGAGGCGATTCCACGGTGGCGAACACGGTGCGCACACGCGGCAGGAAGACAGTGGCGGAGGTGGCGACGCTGAAGATCGCCGGCGACGAAGCCACGGCAGCGGCAACGGCGACGACCAAAATCCGGCGCTCGTGGTCGATTAAACGCCCTGGTCGTGCACAGTAGCCTGGTCGAACCAGGGACTGATTTGCGATGGTTTTCGGTTTGGCTTTGGACTAAACTGCAAATCTGGTCTTTGAGAGGTTCGATTTCGAATTTGACTCCATGGCTGAGTATAATATTTCTATTAATACTCATCTAGCTCAAATTTGGAGAAAGTTTGATAAGATTTGAGGGATTTCACCTATTTTCGAAAATAGGGTAAAATTAGGGTAAACTAAATCTGGATTTTGTCGATCTCGAATTCTGGTGATTGGAGAGAGATTTTGAAGTCTGATCAGAAGGGAAATATGTATCAAATAGTATTTGGGAGGTGTTCCCTGAAGAAATTCTGAGGTTGGAGTTGATTCGTGGATTTTAGCCCTTTTCAGGCCTCCAGGTAAACAGAAAAGGACCTATTCGCAGTAATATTTGGACTAAACTGCGAAAAGTGTTTAGATGAATTAATCTGGCTCCCAACTTTTTGAAGTGAGTTGAGGATGAACCTAGGAACATATTCCAGGGGTTACTTGAGTCTGGATAAGGTTAAATCAAGATAACTCAATTATCTAGAAACTGGGTACTTAGGGTAAATCTGAATTTTCCTGTTTTCGAAAACAGAGAGAGGCTTAGGTACTGAGAGTTAGGGTCAGAATTTGATCTGGCTCCTGAAGACTTTTATCTTCAGGGTAACTGGTAGGCTAAATCTGGATGGTCAGATCTTGATCTGGATCTAGAGAATAGATTTGGAGATTTTTAGGGTTTGGGAGAGATTAGAGTTCAGCTGGTCTGGCTACTACTACAGAGATACATGCATACAGGGTTTTTATGCAAAACTTTTCACCCCCAGAACTAGGGTGTTACAAGTAGATATCTCATTAATATTGCATGTGTTGAGATCAATGATATTATGGCAGTGATAGATTGAATACTTGAGGAATGTGAACTTGTTAAGATAGCAAGCCACGAACTAATAAAAGTATAAACATGTACATTTATATTCATGAAATAGAACCCCTAGCCGTGACCAGTATTTTGGTATGGAATGGTGGTAGCACTGGAGGTGCTTGGCTGCACTGGATGTGCAGGCACTGAAGGTGCATGGTTGTGGTATGATCTGGTCACTGGCATGTAAGGACTAGAACCTTGTGTTGTGCGTCTAGTGGCATGAAAAACGTACCAACCACTTACCTGGTATGGGACAGGCGCAATCTAGTAGCTTTCTTGGTATTAGCAGTTCCCTGCATGGCTTGTCGATCCGGTTTCTCGTGTGGAAACTGGTGGGACGCAGTTCGTCCATGAGTGGTGTGAGATCAGAAAAATTATGAGAGGATAAGGTGTAAAGAAGGAAGACGCCCTACACCAGATTAAGTCATGCGCGACTGTAATCAAAAGAGGCTATGTGTTCTGCGGAAACATAGGCCCAGGCTAGGAAGTAAGGCAGTGGGGAGGACCCACAACGGTACTTGGGACTGGATTGTCCATTTACCGGGCAGGGATACTGTTAATACTAGACTGCAAAACGTTGTGCGATCTCGGCCTTGTCACATGCGTATAAGTCGCATGGAGTTGGCCCGACTTGAAAGTCGAGTGAAAAAGTGGATTTAAAAAGAGGTACATCTCTGTAGAGTTTAAAAATGTATTCGAATATGTCGCGCCCCGCACAGGGTACCACGACTACTCCCGTGGAGACCTAGCTCGCTGCAGCTGGCCTCATACATACATACCACTGACTTCCCAGGATAAGTCAAGCACAGGAGTTCATTGCAGCAGAGTAACTTACAAAATATCATTGATAAACAGTATGGCCTGCTGGCCTGATACAACAAGAGTAATACAGTGCCTTCACGGCACAAATGGTCTAATTAAAACAAAGACAACTACTCGGCGGAAGCTAGGCGAAACCCCCACAGTCGTAAGAAGTTGACAGCAGAACAGCACACTTCAGGGTTCTGGCAGATCTGGCTCTCTTCCTTCTGGATCCACGAAATCTTCCAAGCCTTCGTCTTGGTATTGTAGCACTCCATCTATTGTTGATAAGTTGCAAGGGTGAGCACTTACGTACTCAGCAAGTCATAGGTAAGAGTAGAGATACGTATAGTAGAGATGACATGATCCTATGCTATTGAGGGAAAGAGGTGAGAGGGCTTTTCCATAAATACTTTTCTTCCAAGCTTTTCAAATCTCATGCTCATGGCAGCATTTCATATACTTAGGGCACAATCCACATGCCTCTTAGATATCATATGATCACTAAGTTATGGTACTACCGCGACACGTCAACACATGACAGCCCACGGCAGCACCCCTTATCATGACAACACATGTCATTTGGGTAATCTTGAACTAACAAATTTTAATTTATAAAACAATACTTGTGTCACACCCCGTGGATTTAATCCACCGCGGCATACTCCTAAAACTCGGGAGCACGAAGTATTCGAATACATTTTTAACTCTGCAGAGGGGTACCAATTTACCCGCAAGATATATCCACTTTTATGCCCTTCCTATCACAAGGATTGGACCCCTAACTCACTTCATACTGTGAGTGGCAAGGTGGAGATAACAAGAACTTTTGCCATGTTTCACTCACAATTCACCCCAGACCCCGTGGTTTTCTTCACGCAAACCACAGTTGTGGCAGGGTTTCACAACCCCCACTAATTGGCGTCTTCCCCTCAGGGTCAGCGTGCATGATCACATCCTGTGATATGTGTTGGAGCGCACCCCGTGTTAATCGTGAGTTTGTCATATAGGGGTTTCATGTGTGATCCACATACTACTTGTTCAGGCCTGTCCCATACCAGGCTTGCGGTCGGCACGTTAATCATGCCACTAGACGCACAACACAAGGTTCTAGGTCCTTATATGCCAGTGACCAGATCATACCACAATCCATGCACCTTCAGTGCCCGCACAACCAGTGCAGCCAAGCACCTCCAGTGCTACCACCATTCCATACCAAAATACTGGTCACGGCTAGGGGTTTTATTTCATGAATATAGATTTATATACATATACTTATCAATTCATGGCTCATTGCTAAACAGTTTATCTTTCCACAGGCAATGAGCCTGATGCTGCCATTTCATCTCTTTTCTCAATTCATGCAATACTATTTTATACTCAAGGTATATTCTAGCATTTCATAAAATATAGGTTCAAGATGTTCAAGAATATGACTTGCCTTCCGCGTCATAAGAAACAGCAGTTGATGTCGGGTCTGCGACGAAGTCTTCGAACTCGGACTCTTGCTCTGAACAAGGATCAAACAAGCAAACAGGAATTACAATCAATCCTACTCTTACTATTCTACTATATGCGATAATGCAAGGAGAAACACTTAGGCGATACAAGATTTAGAAGCGATTTGGGTTAAACTATGGAAACCAAGGTTAAGATTAGTTGTCAAGGGTTTACAAGGTTCCAAATGTTCCAAAATATCAGAATGATATCAAGGCTGCTGCTGGTTCGCTCAAAAACAGCGAACGCCTTTAGGTCGACATTCGGTTCAAGGCATTGACATAGGGTCGATGGATGATAGAGGGCTCAACTCAAGTTGTGACAGTAGAATAAAATGTAGATCACAACATCAGGAGTCTAGGGGACAAAGTTATGTTCAGTTTGCATACCCAGAAGGGGTCAAACTGGCCCAATGCCATTGGCTGACATAGGCTGACAATGCCCAAGAATGGCATTGACATGGTTTGAACAGTTTCTAGTAGCCAAAATGGGTTTTTATTCAAGCATATGATGCACAAGGTAGTGAAGCAACTGTTTGACAAAGTATTTTCTATTTTTCATGACCAGAGGTGGGTGAACAGGGCTAATGCCACTGACTGGCATAGTTTGACATAGAGTTGACATGGCCAGAAACTAGGGTTTGCCATAACTTTTGATCTAGGGCTCCAAATGATGCACCACTTTGTCTGGTAGTTAGGCATTTGTAACAGTAACAAATGTCTCAACAGGATCTAGGGCAGGAGATGGCCGGAAAGTGATGAAAACCGGCAAGGAAGTTGACTAGCCTGGAGCACATGCAACTTAAACAGTGCAGTAACTAGGGCATGGCTATATCTCACAATCTAGGCCGAATTAGAAGTCGTGATAGAAGACAAAGTTGCTCAGAATGGTCCAAAACATCTAAATGGAAAAGTGGCTAGGGCTGGATTGGCTGGATTTGGAAGATACTGGCTGGAGAAAAGATGAACTCAAATCTGTTTTGGGCATTTCTGATTTAAAGTGATTGAACTCAATTCCTTGCTTGAGTATGGTCCTCAGGGTACTAGAAATGCATTGGTGAAGTTAGATTAACAGATTGCTCAACAGAGAAGCTAAATCAGCAAGTACAAGTTCATGTTCATGGCTGGAAATTGGGGGTTTTTGATTTACAACGAATTTGTTCAAACTAGTAGCTCAGGGGTCTTAAGTGAGCTATTCTAAGCATATTTCACTACTGGCTCGAAGATCAATTCATTCTGGAATGAAATTAATTGCTCGCCAGAGCTACTGGAGTAAAACTGAAATTGCCGGCGACTGAGGGTATTTAGACTAAATTCCAAGCTCGAGAAGCATGAGGGAGATGAGAGAAACTCACTGGGGGTGTTGGATCGAAGGATGAAGTAGTGGAGAAGCTTGGCACCGTGCTCCCTCTTTGCTGCTCACCGAGGAAGAAGAAGACACAGTGCTGCTGCTGGTTTTCTGGTGTTTTGGAGTGTGGTGAAGTTGGCTAAGTCCCAGGGGGTTTAAATAGGTAAGCTGGAGGTGCTGCAACGGCTAGATGTGCACGGGGAGTTGTAGCCGGCAAGGAAAAGACGGGATGCGACTTCACGGCGAAGACAGGCGGCGAAACGACTTGGTTCAGCGGCCGTGAAGGCTTTACAGGTGATGGGAAGGTGAACTGATGGCTGGCCGCGGCGAGTTCTCCACATGGCTATGCTTTCCTGCTGTAGCCGTTGCCGGTGGCGTGCAAACGGGAGAAAACAATGGCTGTGAGTTGCGCCGGGGAAGATCCACAGTAGCCAACAGTGCTCGCACACGTGGCGCTGTTCAGCTGGTGAAGATGGCGACCACGGGCTGACTTCAACGACTACGGCTACTGTAGCAGTTGGCGAGGTCGAAGTCGATGGGGCTGCAGTGGTGCACATGGTCGCATGAGCTGTGGCCGTGATCGTGCACTGGGACCAGGTCGTGGTCGAAGCAAACACAGCAACGCGAGGTCGAAAACAGTAGCTGGTCGATTTGCACTGCTCTGGTCGAAGTCGAAACAGCTAAGTTGGTCGTGAACAGCAAGCTCTGGTCGATCCAGGGGTATGAGTGTAAGAGTTTTAGTTGAAAAGTGGACTGATTTGTAATTCTGGTCTTAGAGAGGTTTAATCTGGAAATTGATTTCATGGATGAGTATAATATTTCTATTAATACTCATTTAGCTCAAATTTGGATAAAATTTGATAAGGTTTGAGGGATTTCACCTATTTTCGAAAATAGGGTAAAATTAGGGTAAAATAGATCTGGATTTTGTCGATCTCGAATTCTGGTAGTTGGGGTGAGATTTTGAAGTCTGGACAGAAGGGAAATCTGTATCAGATAGTATTTGGGAGGTGTTCCCTGAAGAAATTCTGAGGTTGGAGTTGATTCGTGAATTTTAGCCTTTTCAGGCTTCCAGGTAAACAGAAAAGGACTTATTCGCAGTAAAATTTGGACTAAACTGCGAAAAGTGTTTAGATGAAACAATCTGGCTCCCAAGTTTTTGGAGTAAGTTGAGGGTACACCTAGGAACATATTCCAAAAGATACATGAGTCTGGATAGGGTTAAACCATGATAACTCAGTTATCTGGGATCTGGGGTACTTAGGGTAAATCTGAATTTCCTGTTTTCGAAAACAGAAAGAGACTTAGGTACTGGGAGTTAGGGTTAGAATTCAATCTGGCTCCTGAAGACTTTTATCTTCAGAATAACTGGTGGGTTAAATCTGAATGGTCAGATCTTGATCTGGATCTAGAGAATAGATTTGGGGATTTTTAGGGTTTGAGAGAGTTTAGGGTTCAGCTGATCTGGCTACTGCTACAGAGATACATGCATGCAGGATTTTATGCAAAAACTTTTCACCCCCAAAACCAGGGTGTTACAGAATACTTCGTACTCCCGAGTTTTAGGAGTATGCCGTGGTGGATTAAATCCATGGGGTGTGACACAAGTATTGTTTTATAAACTAAAACTTGTTAGTTCAAGATTACCCAAGTGGCATGTGTTGTCACAATAAGGGGCGTTACCGTGGACTGTCATGTGTTGACGTGTCGCGGGGATACCATAATATAGAGATCATATGATAACCAAGAGGCATGTGGTTTATGCCCTAAAGTATATGAGATACTGCTATGAGTATATGATTGAAAGGCTTGAATAAAAGTAGTGTGATATGAGGTTATATCGCCTTGGATATGGGATATATGTATCACCATAAATATGATTTAGTTACTGCCATAGGTATGATCAGAAGTTGAGTAAGAATTGAGAAAGAAATGTATTTTGGGAAAAACCCTTCACTCTTTCCCCAATAGTATAGGCTCATGTCATTTATACTGTAAATATATCCCTACCTCCCCTATGACTTGCTGAGTACATAAGTACTCACCCTTGCGACAACTCATCAATAGATGGAGCGTTCTACGACCTTGGAGGATACCCTGAAGATGCTGCGGACCCAGGAGATGATGAGCAGTTTCCTCCGGAGCCCTGATGTGGTGCTGTCTTGCTGTCAACCTCTGTTTCCTGTGGATTGCTTTTGGGCCTAGCTTCTGTCGACTAGATGTGTTATTTTGTTGGACCCTTGTGCCTTGTAAGGCACTGTACCTCGTTTTGTACTAAGGCCTGATGGCCATACAATTATGACTACTGTATTATTTTGCTGCTTCAATGTATTCCTGTGATTGACTCATCCTGAGAAGTCAAGTGGTTTAAGGGACCAGCTGCACCGAGCTGGGCTCCTCACAGGTGATGTCACAGTCGTGACAGACACGACAGAAAGGATGGTTGTAGGGACTATCTGCGCCCATACTGTTCTCGGATATAACATAAGACATGGGTTCTACGATAATATGTGTCTTGAATTGCGCGAAATAAGTATGGTTTTTGGGTTATATCTAGAATGCCCTTAGATTACCCAGGAGGTTCTTCCTTCTGGCTTTTGGCGACCATAGGGAGGACCGCGACCATAGTCAAGTGAGACCATGGGGTGCTAGTTTGACCATGTAGGCCTAAAAATAGATAACAATCTTCGTCAGCTAGCCCCCGAATTTGAAGTGACAAAGCCCCAATTAAATGGAGTGTCGCTTCGAATTCCTAACAGTTCTTCGTCTCTTCGAATTCCCACATTGTGTTATGCTGGTATGGCCTCGATACGTCTCGGGGAATGAGCTACATGCACTAGGGAGGATTTCGAGGTTCCCGCACCATGCCCTAGGCCAAGAAGCTGAAGCGTTGCCTAAATGAGTCTATAAAGAGCTACTCCTCTACTACGGGATTTCCAACTTCTCCACAAATTTCTCCAAGTTTCAAAACCTTTCGTCTTCAAAACCTTCTGAGCCAATGGCATCTCCGAACCGGATTGGTGAGGAAATTGGAGAAGAGAAAGTTGAGGCTTTGGGAGCGCGATGAACCAACGTTGCACCTTTGTCTCAAGAGGTAATCCTCTCTTGGTTGATTGGTGCAAACTTTTTCTTGAAATGTAGTTTTTCTAAAGCCTTTTACCTTACACAGCTGCTTGACAACTGGACTGTCTCAAGGAAACGAGGTGGTGATGATCTTGGATCATCTGGGGGATCTTCATCGAAGAGGCCGATGTAGCTTGATGACCTAGCTGCATACCAGACTTCATCCCAAGCATCCCCTGGAACTATGGCTCTGGTGCAGCCCACGGCCACAGAAGCTTCGCCTCATTCTCCCTTCTCAACAGAGGATGAGGAAGCCTTTGGCCCCACTACAGCCACTTCACCCTTGTCCTCCTCGGTAAGAACTCTCCATCTTTTTGGACTCATCCTAGTTAGTAGATTTTTTCCTTGGAGTAAGTTCATGGTTTTGTACAGAGCTGTGATTCTGGGGAAGAGCTGGATAGGGTCAAGGCCGAGCTATTGGCCCTCTGAGAGGAGCACAAACTCCTTGGGGAGAAATACGCCCGGTGGGGGCTTGACTTGGATGACTTATTCAATCGCATTGAGCCTTTGAAGGCAAGTTTTGACTGGGCCAGGGAGATCGCGAGGTTGGTTCAATAAAAGGAGCAGCTTGTGCGCTAAGAGAAGCTCACCCCGGACGTAACCATCGCCGGCTGTGGTCTCACTATGAAGGATACTGTCGCAAGACTGAGGGAGGTCGCAAGGCTCCTCGAAGCGTATGTGGTTGACCCTAAGAAGGACAACTTGTCACTGGAGGAGTCCTACGTCCTGGCTGCAAGTCAAACGGACTTTATCTTAGATGCAGCTAGGACTAAGGCCAATCCTTAGTATGGCCCTTTGTATTAATTGTTTTTGTAAATAATGGAAAAAATTAATGAAGAATTAATTTTTCTCATGTCAATTTTGCACTTTCTGTTTATGTAGTACGTCCAGTATTTTCTTAGACTCATATCTTATTTCTTTCCTTGGCTCTTGGAGACCATGGAAAGGCATGCGTGCTACGTGCCACCACAGAATGAATATCGCGATCATGAAATGATTGTCGCAGCTCTATCACACGCGGTCATGAGAGCGGCAATCTTTATCTGCTAGCCCCCGAAGTCAAAAATGAAAAGGAAGCGCAGGGAGACACTAAAGACTGATGTCAGTGATGTGGCCTCTGCTTTACTTTGCAAACTTAGAAATCACCACGGCCCAAATTTGGACATGAGGCCAGCGTTGGAAAGCGTAGTGTTTGACAACGAGGACCAGCTGGACGCGATCAAGACCGAGGTTAAAATTCTTGTAGAAAAGCTGTTGCATGACCTCTCCTTCATTGAAATATTGTACTCTCTGACAATGACTATTCAAATACAATGACTTTTCTTTAGTTATTGTACCTTGCAAATACATATGGTTAGTAGGATTAACAAAAGCCAAAAAATTCTTGAACTTAAAAACAGAATGTTACGATTGTATTCCCCTAGCCCCCTCCTGCGTGTGACGATACTGGAGACATAGTATGTTGATCGTAGGGTTAGGTGTTTGTGGCTAACATGAGTGTTGACAAACTAAGAAAATAGGCACAACAAGGTGTGTGAATTATATGTCATCGTATGATCGAATTGAGAGCACGTTATTACGAAGTCATAAGGTTATTGCTAACTGACAGCCACTCGAATGATCAGAACATGCTAGTAAGTTTCTAAAGCATTGAGAAACGGCTTATAAAGAAATGTCTTATCTAGATGCGACCATGAGATTGGCCAGCGAGTCCGCTTAATCATCATAGTGAGGTGCTAAGTGCGATCAGCCCCCGGGCGTAGCCCGAGGAAGGTAAAATGGGAATTTAACCGAAACAAAAAAATTGTAACAAGAAATTAAAAAGGTATTGACAATGGAGAAAGGAAAAAGAAACTTACACATAGAACTTGTGTAGTTGGTTGATGTTCCAAGTATTGGACAGGACTCTGCCATCTTCCATAGCCAATCTTGCCGATCCAGGTCGCAACATTGAAACCACAGTGTAGAGACCTTCCCATAGGGGGGAGAATTTATTGCGATTAGACTGTGATACCGGCCTAGACCGTCTCGCAAGAGAACAAGATCGGTGTAATAAGGCGAGTATTCTGTATCGTTCTTTCCACATGGACTAGAGCAACGAAGCGCGTAAAACTAAACTAAATCGATGGTAAATAAAAACAAATCAGACGAAAGAAAGAGAGATGTCAGAAGAATGCAAAGAAAGAGAGAGATGATCGCCTCGACAAGCGACTAGTGCTCGTTCTGGACTAGCGTTTCATAATACAAGCGATAGAAAGAAATCATGTAGTGGTAGCGCGTGAGGTAGCGCAGACGACTATCAGCGATCGCAATCTATGGCGAGTATCAACGAATCACAAGTACAAAGCAAACACCAATCATCTACAGATCCCAGCTCCCCTCAATTCGGCAACAACAAACACAGGGCCAGCTCAAAGAATAGTAGCTCACTGAATTCACTAAGAACACTAGTCAACTCAAATCATAACATATTAAGAGCTCAGTTCTTCGGAACACAAAGGCACAACTCAATCAAAACATAACCTAACAATTTGAGTTGGTCCTGGAGCTGATAAATGACATTTGGAGCTTAGGATCTCTGGAATTAATCGCTCTAGGATCTCAATCCTATGCTAGGTACACAAAAGCCCAAGCAACGAACATAGAGAAATCAACAAAAAAGAGATTATCCCTCACAAACTCAGATCATCAATCAATCACAAAGGGCAATGAACACAAACGAATAACAAGAAAGATTTCAATTCACTCTGAGTTGCAATTCACTTCAATTGAACCCTAAATGTGACAGTCAATTCCAAGGAACACAAAGGTAGATCTACTAAAGCAGAACACAACTCAAATCAATGCAACTCAGTGACAGCAATACATTCAGGAGAATTAAATAGCACAGAGTCAATTTGCTAACTAAATATCTTAGTTCATATCAGCAAAAACTAATCAAAGATGTCATGGCTAGTTCTTCACAATACAGGAGTGGCCAATTAATACATCCATTGCTCGGTGCATTTTTCATTTCATTGTATGTCCATAATAGAAGTGAAAGCAGAGAAGGAATTGAACCAGACAGTAATGTTGCTAGAGAGCTTGCTGGGGGTTGCAACCGAGGTTGTGGTCAAAGGGGGTGCTGGTCGAGGCCTGAGGTAGTCGAAGGAGGAAGCTGGTCAACGGTCGAGGTTGTCGATGACAAAGACGAAGAAGTATGTGCACGTGGCCATGGAGCTGGTGGTCGAGGGAGCTGCAGCCATGTAGAGGAAGATGTCGAAGTGGGGCGTCACGGCGACGTGGCTGCAGGATCTTGGCTAGGCTTCACGGCAGGAGCTTCGCACGGCGGCGCGTGAAGGGGCGACGGTGGAGGACGGTGATGACGGCGTGTGAACCAGCGCGTGAGGTGATTGATGGCAGCGGTGAGCACGGGATCAGACGGATCCGGCTGTGTTGGAAGGCATAGCTGTAGTAGTGCCGTGGTGGTGCTGGCGACACGGTGACGAACAGCGGTAGCGCAGCTATGAGACGGCGGTGAGGTTTGGCGGCGCGGAGGCGGCGGAGCGCTGGAGAGGGCGGGTAGCATGAGGGAGGCAGATTTGGCAGCGACACAGCAAGCGCGACAGCGACACGGGAGATCAGCGGCGGGTGGAATAGGCGGCGTGGCCACGGGATGAAGTGAGGACGGCACGGCCAAAGGAGGAATAGGGGCGGCGGTGGATGGTGAAGGATCCAAAGGTGAGGCGGCACGCCGGTGCTGGATCTACAGTGACGCGTTGGAACGGGGCTGCAGCGATTTTGGGGGAAAAGAGGAAGGAATGAGAAGAGAGAAGGAAACGGGGAGCTCGCCAGCGGTGAATACAAACGGGAGAGGAGAGGACGAATTGTGGTGAGAGAGGATGAAGGGGGAGAAGACCGGCGACTCACCAGAGGGGAGAAGAGGAAGAAAAGGGGGAGGTAGAAATGGGGAAGGAGACTGGCGGCTAGGCTCGCCGGGGCTGGGAGAGAAGAATAGTGGGGGATTTTGGGGATAAGCTAGGCTGAGGAACAACAGTGGTGGCTAGGGCAATTTTGTTGATTTTGGTTATTTTGCAAAAAGGCCCTCAGAGTTTTTAGAAATAGAAATTGAGTCCTTCCGAGTTAGGGTTTTGGATTTTTGAGTCTTGGCCAGTTTGCAGATGGGTACTTGGATTTGAAAGAATTAGCAGATGAGTCCTTGGCTGTTAGGTTTAGCTATTCTAGCCTACTAGAGACTCCGATTTCGATGCAATCAACTCCTACGCGTCCATAGCGACGCGTACTTCTGTACAGAATCATCTGTTGGCTAGATCCAGTCGATGAAGCTCATCAATTTTGTTGCATCTAGGCCCTTATGCCTAATTTTGATGATTAATGAAAACAAGCGTTTCATACTAACTGTGTCTTGAGCAATTTGGATACAGAGCTCTTTTGGCAAATATGCAAGATGATCAAGAAAGAAGACATAAGAACCCAAGCGAAAAGATGAGACACAAAGTCGCGAGATTCAAGTTGCAAAGGACCTGAGGTACAATGAGTCTTTATTTTTACCGATCTCGGTGTTTGGAGTCTGATCGGTTTAGAAATTTCTTTTTGGTTTTAACCATACTATTAAGAGGGGCTGCAAGTTCTCTCTACATTTCCAGCATAAGCCGAAAAACTCTTAGGTCATTGCATTCTTTCACCTCGGTCGAATTTGTTTGGTTTTTCAGATGAGTTTTTGGTAGCAGAAATGTTTTTGCTTTTTTGGAAAGATCTGGGCCGATCTAGTTCTTGCTTCTGTTGACAAAATTATAGCCCTTTAAATTATCTTCAAACAAGCTATAAAACTCTTAAATCGGATTTTTGGATTAAAAGTTATGGCTGTTTTTTCACGCCGATAGTCAGCATATGATGCTGACAGTCAACCTGAATGTTAGTTTGTGTTACTACCATTTGTCCAGAGAGCATTTTTTTTGAGCTGAAACTTTTTGACTTACGCTTACTGTCAACATGTGTTGCTGACTGTCAGCATGAGTTTCGACCACATGTTATTTGCTTTTTGAGTTTTATTTAACTGGTCATTTTTGTGGTCGATACTGACTGTCAGCATGTGATGTTGACTGTCAGCATGAGCTGTTTGTTTCCATATGTGACCACAAATGGCTAACAAAGTTTTATCCGTGATTTTTGTCAAGCTGTTGAGGTAGATGCTGACTGTCAGCATGTGTTGCTGACTGTCAGTATGTGCTATTTTATTTTCATATATGACCACAACGACTAGCTGAGTTTTCTCTGATATTTGCTAATAACTGCTCGTGGTCTATGCTGACTGTCAGCGTGTGCTGTCTTTTTCCAGCTCGAGCACAACGGCTCTTTTATCCATTTGGGCTATAAATAGAGGCTGAGCTATTGTTTCATACACCAAGCAGCCTCATTCTCATATATACACTTGAGCATTTGTTCTTAGAGATAAAATCTTGATCTTTTGATCAAGTCTTGAGTTTTTGTGATCCACCAAGTGTTCTGTTCGCATCATTTGCATACTTAGAGTTTCTCGGTGATTTTTGGAGGTCTAGAAGAGACCTTGCAACTTATTACTCTTGGTGAACGCCCTCACCTAGATGGTTTGGTGGCGTGGCTGTTGATCTCTCCATTTCAGAGATTGTTGGAAATACTCGGCGTGATTGTAAAAGGCATCAGTGCTCTGAGAAATATCCTTCGTGGATATTGAAGAAAGACTCATTCATTTTGAGTGCTTCAACGAGGAGCAGGGGAGACAGGGCGTCTCCGAGACCTCGGGATAAATCATCGTGTTTGAATCTCTCTCACTTATAAATTTGCTTGAGTTCTTTTTCTTATATCTTTCTTAAGTCTTTAATCTTGCAAAAAGTTGTTTTAATTAAAAAGTTTTAAAGCCTCCTATTCACCCCCCTCTAGTCGACATCCTCGATCCTACAAATTTAGCCAAAGGTCACCCAAATTGCATCGACCTACAATTAAAATGAACAAAACACACAATCGAGGTCGAACGACAGCAAATAAAGCTATACTTGAGTATTTGATGATTTTTATGACTAAAATGAGCATGAATGAGGGGAAAATATCTAGAAAATAAGCACAAAAATGAGAGTTATCAGCCTGATTTTGGATCTTTCTCAAAACTAAGTCGCCCACGTGAAGGCTACGTGGTCGCACCCTTTTGCTGTGATATTTACGTAAAGCTTGTAAATATGTTGCAGACCTAAACAGTGCTTGATTGGGCTTTTCTTCTGGAAGGGCGAGTTCGTCGTCGCGTGTTTTCATTGAATTAGTAGTATCGAAGTTGGTCATGCGACGGGAGCCAAGTTGTATTTCGCTTCGCAGCATGACTTCGGCACCAAAAACCAGTTGGAAAGGCGTGTCGCCTGTTGCTCTACTGGGTGTGGTACGAAGTGCCCATAGAACGGAGTAGAGCCCATCTACCCAAGCCCCCGAGTGTATCTGAAGGCAGTCGAACACGCGTTTCTTAACCCCTTGAATGATTTGCCCGTTGGCACATTCAACTGCCCCGTTGCTTTGCGGATGGGCAACAGAGGCGAAGCAAACCTTGGTACCAATATCATCGCAAAAGTCGAGGAAAAGACCACTAACGAATTGGGAACCATTATCTATAATGAGGTGGTTTGGGACACCAAATCGCGTTACGATGTTCTTGTGAAAGAACTTTTGTGCCGCAGTGGCAGTAATGGTTCGGACTGGTTTAGCCTTGATCCATTTGGTGAACGTGTCAATGGCTACAAACAGGAACTTGTATCCATTGACTGCTTGGGGCATTGGTCCCTATATATCTATTCCCCATACGGTGAATGTAACACTCTGAGTTAGGGGTGAAAATTTCCTTTTTCATCAATAACATGCATGCATGTATCAGTAGCAATAGCCAGATCAGTATCTATCTCAAGCCCTAAAATCTCCAAATCTAATCTGTGACCCCAAATCAAGATCAGATTGTTCAGATGTGATCTATCAGTTACTCTGAACTTAAAAGTCTTCAGAAGCCAGATTCAATTCCATCTCTAAATCCCAGATTTATCAACTCCTTTCTGTTTTCGAAAACAGAAATATTTTATATTACCTAAATACCCTAAGTTTCAGAAATCCAGGTTTACTCTAAATCTTGACCAAGTTCAGACCAGATTATTCGTGGAATATGATCATGGGTATGCCAATACCTTAAACCAGAAAGTTGGCAGCCAGATTTTATCATCTAGACTCTTTTCACAAATCAGTCCAAAAGTTATCGCAAATTAATCCTTATCTGATATCTGAAAACCCCAAAAAGGCTAAAACCTCCAGATTAACTTCAAACTCAAAAATTTCTTCGACAAATCTTCTCAAAATACTATTTGCCACAAGTCTCTCTTCTGTGTAGATATCAAAATCAAACCCTAAATGCCAGAATTCGAAATCGACAAAACTCAAATCTTACTTTACCCTAATTTACCCTATTTTCAGTTTGTATCAAAAATTATTCAAATGTGCCAAATCTTATCAACTACCTTTGCCAAATATCCTGTTGATTATATCTGCCAGCTTAGTGAAAGAAAATTCAGTTTAAACCATTCCAGAATTTCCAGATTTACAATTCAGTCCAAAACTCAAAGAATTGAAACTGCAGTTCAGTCCAAATTTCGACCAGGCCAATTACTGTGCGCACGACCATAAACCGCCGTGCTTGTGCGCCGTGGTTGCTTGTCGCCGGTGAGGCTTCGCCGCGCTTGTGACCGTGCATGCCGGTGCGCACGTGTCCTCGCTCCAGCTAGTGCCGTGGCAAGGTCGCTGCTACGTCGACGACCGACGCCTGCTCCCGTGTGCGATCAACGGCTTTTTGCCAGCAACTCCTCGCCACGTCGCTTTGCCGCGCCAGTGTTGTCGCCACCGCTTGCTACAACTTTGCCAGGTCCCGATGAGGCGACACTGTGATCAGCTGCAAGCTTGTCGCCGTCGCATCACCGCTCCTTGCTGTGTCTTCGCCGCTGATGTCCAGCACGCAAGCAATCTCATCACAGCAGCCAATCACTTCATTGTCCCCTCTTCGCAAGCTTCGCCTGGCCTATTTAAACCCCATTGTGTTCAGCAGCTTCTCCACACTTCACCAGAAACCAGCCAAATTCCAAATCTCGCTGTTTCAGTCATCTTCTCCGGCGAGCTGTCGAGGAGGCTCACGGTGCCAGCTTCATCCGTTGCACCAATCTCCAAATTGAAGCCATCAGTGAGTTTCCCTACTCATCCTCTCTGTGTGATATCATCTAATTGCCCTCCGGTGGACCCTAACGCCGGTGATCGCCGGGATTGCAAAATGCCCTGTTCCGGCAATGCAGCCCGATTCAATTCGTATTAGCTTTCGATTTTGTAAACAAAATTGATCAGTGAACCTTTTCAAGCAAGCCTGTAAGCTTAGAATCTCCAATTAAACACCATTCAAAGCTTTTCCCTAACCCGAGCTTCACCAGAAACCGGCGATCGTCGCCAGGCTTCTCCAGTGATCCTCCGGCCAATCTAATTATACCAGAAGCTTTCTTATACCTCCTAGATGCTCTCCAAGCAAGGAATTAAGTTCTTTTGGCCTGTAGCAGAAACCCCCAAATGGCAGTGTTCTTCTCCGGCGCCGATCACCGGAAAAGTGTTCCCAGCCATTTCAGCCCAAATCACTTTGTCTTTTAGATGTGCCTTAGCCTCCTGAGCACTTTTGTCTTCTAGCCCGACACCTAGATCGGCCTAGATTGGAAGTTATAGCCATGCTAAGATCTTGTCCAGAACTGCTCCAGTGCAACCAGTTCATCTCAGTTCATCATCAAATTTCTTGCTGTCCAGCCATTTCCAGCCATAGATCCTATTGTAACTTTTGTTCCTGTTACTCAAGTCTACCTCCTAGACAAAGTTAGCACATCAGTTGAGCCCTTGAACAGCATTTTATGCTAAGCCCTAGTTTTTGGCATTGTCAGCCCTATGCCAGAGCTTGTCAGCCAGTGGCATTGACCTTGTTTACCCACTTCTGTTTGTGCATTTTGAAAACCACTTTGTCCACTGAATTTGTAGAGTTGTGATCTACATTTTCTTCTACTACCACAAGTTGAGATAACCCCTCTATCATTCATCGACCCTATGTCGATGCTTTGAACCGAATGTCAACCTAAAGACGTTCGCTGTTTTTGAGCGAACCAGTCGTAACCTTGATATCATTCTGATATTTTGAGACATTTGGAACCTTGTAAACCTTTGACAGCTAATCTTAACATTGGTTTCCTTAACTTAACTCTAATCAGCCTCTAAACCCAATCATTTCAGAATCATCAAGACTTCATCTTCGCATCATAGCATATAGTATAATAATGTATTGAAAAGATTGTGATTATTGGTTATTTGTTTGATTGGAGAGCAGATCAAGAGCCCGAGTTCGAGGACTTCACTGCAGATCCGACGTCAACTGTTGTATCTTACGACGCGGAAGGCAAGTCATATCCTTGGTCATCTTGAACCTATATTTTAAATGTTGCTATAATATAACCTTGAATATAGGCAATATTGCATGTGAAAGATTGAGAATGGTTGATTTATGAATTGGCAGTACTAGACTGGTTATCTGTGAAATGTGAAATAAACAAGTTTTGAGCCATGAACTATTATATGTATTTATATACTTATATTCATGAAATAAAACCCCTAGCCGTGACCAGAAAAATGGTGTGGAATGGCTGTAGCACTGGAGGTGCTAGACTGCAAAGGATATGCAGGCACTGAAGGTGTAGGGTTGTGGATGGTCTGGTCACTGGCATATAAGGACTAGAACCTTGTGTTGTGCATCTAGTGGCATGAACAACGTGCTAACCGCAAGCCTGGTATGGGACAGGCCTGAACAAGTAATTATGTGGATCGCACATGAAACCCCTGCATGAGATGTGTAGTGATGCACGATAAACACGGAGTGCGGCTCCCACACATATCACTGAAGGTGATCAAGCACGCTGACCCAGTAATGGGAATAAGCAAAGGGGTGGAGGTTTGGATACAACCTGCCATAACTGTGTCTCGCTGAGAGCCACAGGGTCGGGGGTGAATTGTGAGTAAAACATAACAAAAGTTCTTGTTATCTCCACCTTGCCGCTCACAATATGAAGTAAGTCAGGGGTCCAATCATTTTGTTATGATAGGAAAGGTTTGAAAGTGGAATATCTTGCGGGTAAATTGGTACGTCTCTGCAGAGTTAAAAATGTATTCGAATACTCCGAGCTCCCGGGTTTATAGGAGTCTGCTGCGGTGGATTAAATCCACGGGGTGTGACACAAGTATATTTTTCTAAATAAAATATGTTTAATCAAGATTACCCAAATGACATGTGTTGTCATGATAAGGAGTGCTGCCGTGGGCTGTCGTGTGTCGACGTGTCGCGGTAGTGCTATAATCTAGTGAACATGAATGATGATGTTATAATTTGAAAAGTTCTGCCATGAAATAAGATGAGATGAGGTATGGAAGTAAAAGATTATTTTATAAACAACCATAATTCTTGACTAGTCTAGGTTCATACCATCACTACTATATGTATCTATTCTTACCTATGACTTGCTGAGTACGTAAGTGCTCACCCTTGCAACATTCAACTCAATAGATGGAGCCTACCTTGATCAAGATGATGGCATGGAGTTCTTCGTGGATCCAGAAGGAGGAGAACCAGTTCCGCCAGAGCCCTGAAGTGTGTTGTTCTGCCGTCAACTTCTTTTGTGGGAGGGTCACCTATCTTCTGCTGTGTAGTTAAATATTTTGCTAAAACCTGAATACCTTGTAGGCATTGTAATCCTCTTTATGTAATATTAAGGCCAGCAGGCCACACTGCTTAATATTTTGTTAGTACTCTGTTGCAATGTAATATACTCCTGTGTTGGACTCATCCTGGGAAGTCAAAGGTTTGTGAGAATGGGACTAGCTGCAGCGAGCTAGGTCTCTACAGGAGTAGTCGTAGTCCCAGTCTTGGGGTGCGACAGTGAATGGCCATGTTAAAGGGATAGTCTGTAATGCATATGTCGGCTGATGGGTTTGCCGCGCATGAAATTGACACTGGGGGCATGTCGTGACCAAATATCTGGCATCGTTAAGTGCCGTAGGCCAATAATACCCTTGTCGAAAAGCTTTTCTGACCAGTGTTCTGTAAGATGCATACACGCCAAACATGCCTCCGTGTATGTCTCTCGGAAGGGATTTGCCTTCTTGCCGAGGTATGCAACACATGAGTACCCCTTGTGTACTATTTTTGTACATGGTTCCGTCGACCAGTTTGTACATGCGTGCTTTTCTAACTAACCAATCAGTGTCAGTTTCGTCCTCGGGCAAGGTCCGATGCGCAAGATAGATTCTCAATGGTTTGATCCAATCTGCTTCTTGCTCGAGGGCGGCGACATTAGTCATCGTCTCGGTTGTCTCGGTGATCGAGGGATATTTTAAGTGTTCGATGAATACTCCTGCCGGAGCGGATGTGTGTGAGGACCCAAGTTTTGATAACTAGTTGGCGAGAGTATTGTCTCTTCTCGGCACAAATTGAACTTTGAAATTTCGGAATTATTTTTCCAATTTCCTCACCTCACCCAGGTAACGAGCCATTGTCTCGTTAGAGGTGTTGTACTCCTTGTTTACCTAGTTTATTACTAGCTGTGAGTCTCCCCTCACCACTAGTCGATGCACTCCAAGAGATTTGGCTGCTCAAAGCCCAGCTAGAAGACCTTCATACTCTACCGCGTTGTTAGTCACAACAAAGTGGAGTTGTATGACGTACTGGAGTTGGTCGCCCTGGGGCGTGATTAAGACCACTCCAGCCCTCGAGTTCAAAAAACCACGAAAACCATGGAAGTACATCATCCAAAGGTCGTTCATGGACAAATTTGTCGGTTCTTGCGGAAGTGGGTTGGGATTAGTCCACTCGACCACAAAATCAGCAAGAATTTGAGATTTGATTGTCACGCGAGTAGTGAAGTGAAGGTCAAATGCTCCCAGTTGGACTGCCCACTTCACCACTCGACCAGTTGCTTCCGGATTACGGAGTATATCCCCTAAGGGGAGGGACGATGGCACGGAGATCTTGTGCGCTTGAAAGTAATGTTGCAGCTTTCGGGAAGCTATTAAGGGGGCATAAAGTAGCTTTTGGACCTCGGGGTAACGCTCCTTTGGTCCATTGAGCACTTCACTGACGTAATAGACTGGTCGTTGCATGCCATCCCATTATGTGACCAATAAGTACTGCACTGACCGCGTATGGGGTTGCGGCTAAGTAAATTAGTAATGGTTCCCCCACATGTGGGGAGACCAACACTGGAGTGCTTGATAAATACGCTTTGACTTCCTGAAAGGCTTTTTTGACTTCATATGACCACTAGAAATCATTGTGCTTACGTAGTACCTTACAGAAAGGTAAACCACATTCACCTAACCACGATATGAAACGGCTTAGGGTCGCCATTCAACCAATTAGGCTTTGGACGTTCTTCGTTGAGGAAGGAGATCGCATTTGCTCAATGGCCCATATTTTGTCGGGATTAACCTCAATGCCTCGTGAACAAATAAGAAAACCCAAAAGTTTGCCGGAAGAAACTCCAAAAGAGCACTTCTCGGGATTCAATTTGATTCCATGTCTATTCAAATTACGGAAAATCTCAGTGAGATCATTTACACGATTAGAGCTTTGTAATCTCTTTACAACCAGATCATGTACATAAGCTTCTAAATTACACCCTAGCTAAGTGTCGACAATTCAGACTCGGGGTCCTTAGTCAATCTTATGTAGAATTTGTGAGTTGTGAGGCCTTTCAAGGTGTCCCTCCAGAAAGGGATGATGAGCAATGTCAGTTGGGGCACAGAGAGATTTATACAGGTTCGGGCCCTCGATGGTGGGAGTAATAGCCCTACGTCCTGTTGTGATTTCACTATGTATGGAAAATGTTTACAAGGTTGGAGAAAAGATCATCACACGCGAAGATCTTTTCTGTGTTGATTGTCTAAGAAACGACTAAAAAAACTTATGAAAGCCTCCCTCCTTGTCGTCGTCTTCAATCTCTCTTTTATACCGATCAAAAGGGCACCAATGCATAGCGGTTTTGAACGGTTGTAGAAGTGCAGTTTTGATAACCGCACTTAACTTCCACGTAGGTTTAACACATGCAATCAAGGGATAACTGCACATGTTAACCTCCTGGCAGTTGTCCTCATACGTGGAGGAATCATCACGATCCTAGGGATATGCCTGTTGCATAGCTAGGCAATCCCAAGTTACTCTGGTCGAGAATAGTCAACGACCTTCTAACTGCGCATTGTCTGCGGCCTCCTGACCGCGTAACGTCTGCGATCTCATGATCGCGCAAAGCTTGCGACCATAAGTCATTCTTGTGTCCGCGCTTCTCAGGTCGTCTGAGACCATGATAGCGGACCTTCATATACTCATCGGGTTCGAATCCGTCTTGAACCAAATGTGCATTAATTCGAACTAGCTCGAGTAACAATCCTCGTCAGCTAGCCCCCAAATTTGAAGAAAATGAAGAGACATATTTACTTCAAATTTTAATCCTACATCGGATAAGTGACCCGACGCTTCAACTTCTACACTTAGTGGCGCACTACGTGCGACGGTTTATTTCCCGAGACGGGTTTCGGGTTGTTTTTGATAGGTAATGATAGCACTGCTGACTTGTTTTTTAACCAGAAATAAAACTGTAAATATGTTTTAAGAACTCGAGGCACTCATGAAAATGAACCGTCACCCTTGGGTGCTATAAATACCGAAGCCTCTTGGCCCTAAAACTTCACAAGTTTTTTCTCGGCTAAGTCTTTTCCAGAGCTATCTCTTCTTCTCTTCCGTTTTCATCTCAATGGCAGATCAGGACTCCAAGAACATCATTGAGCTTGAGAGTGATGAAGAGGAAGTGATACCTGAACTTGACCAGGACTTCCAGAAGGTAAGTCTTTTCTAGAACTTTTGGTTCAAGTTGTCATTTTATATTCTGATCATTTCCAAAATGTTTTTTGGGAATTCATAGGTGACTGAAGAGCTGGTTCCCCTAGGGAAGAAACCCAAGGTTGACGAGGGATCCTCCAGTGGTACAAAGGTTGGGGATGCATCATTGCGCTCTCCTTCCTTGTCCCATGTAGTTCTTCCTGTCCATGCAACTCGGCAGGTCAAACCCTCATCTTCACCTTTGGAGATCCAAAATACTACTTCAAGGCTTTCTCCTTCTTCTGATCAGCTTTCTCCATTGTGATCAAGCGATCCCCATCTTTTGATGGGTTATCAATTTTCTGGTGGGAAGGTTGCATTCCCGCGACCAGATGATCCTCAGCTTTTATTGGGTGATCAATTTTTTCGTGGGAAAGTTGCACTCCCACGACCTGATGGTCCTCGACTTTTGTCGGGTGATCTACTTTCTGAGAGAAATACTTCATCCTCCCGTCCAATCTTACCGCGAGGATTGGTAATTATTTTCATTTCCTCTGCTGGTCGTTTTATCTTATAAAACTAACACATACATGTGCAGGAGATGAAAATTTCTGGAGCCCCAAGCGACCAGCCTACTGAGATCCAACCTCTTTCCTTCGAACAAACTCTCCAAAAGGAAAAAGAGGCTCTGAAGAAGACCGAAGAAATGTCTTCGGCCATTCTGCACCTAGCAGAATGTTATGACAACTCCCGCGAAGAGGCGCGCCAACTCCGCTTGGAGAGAGACCACGCTCGGCAGCAACAAGAACTCTCTGATATGATCAGGAGTAGTAGTGCTTCTTTGCTCCGGGATGATGTAGATAGGCTTAGAGTAGTTGCTAGTTCTCTTGGGGCGGTCAGTGTAGATCCTACTGATGCCAATATGTCCTTAGGAGAACTTTGTAAACTTCTCTCGGATCAGGTCGATGCTCAGGTCACCTGTATCCCTTTTGTATGTAAAGACTATCAGAAATAAGAATTTCCTTTACCTTACACACCTTTATTTCTCAAGAAGGATTATGCAAGACCTATAATCCCGAATTAAAACTCTTCACAATTTATGTGTAAAAACATGGTCACAAAAAATGCCTTTGTGATCACACACACAGAGGTAAATCCGAAGTATGGCTTCACAACAACTTTTTCGATCAGAAATGCATTGATGTGTTATACCGCGACCAGTACTGGTATTGCGATCAGAACTGAAACCGCGATCAGAACATAATACCTTGATCGAATGATAATCGTATATGTTGCGATTACCCACTTGCAGCGATCACAGAATTGCATTGCAATCAACATGCAAATCTCGAGACAATCACAAAACTGCATTGTGATCAACACATAAAAAATTACTTTACAAGATGACCACATAACTGCATTGTGATCTTTGCAAAATTTTCATGTTTTTGTGTGCACCCTAGCCCCCGAATTCAAAAAAAAAATAATGAAAATATATTTTGTTCTGGATTCACTGTAGGGAGTGCATAACTGGTTTATAGCGAGAAGGCACCCATTATGGGAAATTAATAAAATATTCGGCGAAGGGTTGTCTCGGGCATATAAACGGAGAAGGAAGCTTCCTGAGGAAGACTAACAAGCCAAAACCATTCATTTGCCTTAGAGTTTCTCGCCGCACAAAAACCCTCTTTTGCATTCCTCATCTTCATCGCCACCAAAGACACCACCTTTTTTCCCAATCCTTCGCAAGAAATGGCATCCTGGAGCCGATCCGTTCACCATACAGAAGAGAGCCTGGTGGCACTAGAGAAAGAAGAGATTCTCTCTCCACGGCTGCTGATCAACTGGCGACCAGCGGAAAAAGATCAAGAAACCCCAATCGTCCAAGAAGGTGAATTAGTGATCTTCGAGGAATACTTGCGCTGCAGGTTCCAATTCCCAGAAAGCGAGTTTCTGCGGGGAATCTTGGAACACTATGGGCTGGAGTTAGTGAATATCCACCCAATGCAGTTCTCATTCTGGCGATTTTCCAACACCTCTGTGAAGCCTTCGTCGGAATGCTTCTAAGCGCGGAGCTTTTCCGACGCTTCTACTTTTCGGTATGGTTGAAAAGTGCTAATGCTGCTGGGTGCATCTACTTCCATATAAGGGGGAAGAAAGAGTACCCATTCCCTCCTCTACGGGACTATTCATGGGTGGTACCAGAAATGGTTCTACTGCACCCCTCCGTCAGAGAGCGGACTATGGTTCGCGAACACCCAACCGGAGAAAGCCAGCGAGTTGGACTCCCTTCTTGCTCTGAGCGCATAACAGAAGAAACAAGCCCAAGAAATTCTTCACCTAGTCCAGCAAGGCTTGACCGCGTGTGATATCATATGCGACTTTGTGAAGAATCGGATAAGCCCCCTGCGTGAAAGGGCACATCCGGCTTGGGAAGTCAACTCCATGGCGGACAGCACGCTAAACTATAATAATTGTATGTCCTTTAACAAAACACACATTTTTACCGACTAAAAAATGTTGTATTTGTTAACATGCATGTTTGTGATACAGCTCTATCTTTGCCCGAGATCGAGAAACGGACAAACTACCTCCTTCAGGCGTATAACGCCACTGTGGAGGGAGCTAAGGGATCGCCTCTCCCCCAAAGCTTAATTAACGCCGGCGATGACCTTAAGCAAGAGCGCCAAAAGGTATGACTTTCTTTAAACAAGCTCTGTTGCAAATCATCCATTTGTCTTGCATTACCAAGAACATGTTGAATAATACAGCTTCTGGGAAAATTTGCTGAGGCAATGCATCCAACTGAGGATGTTGGTCCTTCGGGACAATCGACTGCGAAGAGGGTGAAGAGGACACCTTCGAAGCGCGTAGCGAAGGAGTCCGCTCCCAAAAAACCTAAGAAGATTCTGGGAGAGGCTTCTTCGCAGAAGAAAACCCTTACCGCAAAAAAGACTACAGTAAGATTCTCGGTTCCTCCTGTACCCCCAAGTACGAGCAGAAATTACTTCTTCGTCGTACAGGGCGAAGGGAGTGAGGATGAGGAAGACGAGATTCCTCTTATCTGCCGCAAAAGGACTCCTGCCAGTCCTGGGGCAGTGAGTACTCCACTCCTGATGACAGGAGTGGGGATGACTGAACAGGATCCCGCAACCACTACTGATCTCATGGTTGCGGATGAAGTTCCAGTGCCTGCGGTCCAGGAAGCTCCAGGACCAATGGCTTCATCTTTACTGACAGAAGAAGTTACTCCGGTAAGGACCCTTACAGTCTTAGTTTCCATCGTTCCTCAAGTGTATTCTCATAGACTTGCATACACACAGGGAGAAAAGGACAATGTCTTATTCAGGAAAAGGAAGACCAGGACAGATGACGACTGTCCTCTTTTTCCCGGAGAATTATCCTCGAAATCCCAGAAATGGACAGGGTTTCGAGTAAGGTGTGAATTTCTCCCATTTGGACAGTGTCATATCGAAGCAATCAACTGAAGACATTCTAACCGATGATTCTCTTGTTTGCTTATGCTAGGCGCAGAGATGCAGCGCCAAGCGCCCCAGTGACCTCTACGAGTCTTGATGCTCCTCCTGCTATGGAGGTCACGGGTGAGCAAAGCCCCATCCCCACGGTCAAGGAAGTCTTTCATGCCATTGTAGAGGGGATGGCTACAGAGGTCCAATCGCAGAGATTGGAATCTGAAACCCCAACCATGGAGGAGGCTCAGCAGGAAAATTCATCTACCGCTCCAGCTAGGGATAAGGCGAGTCTAGAGACTCAGCCTTTGGCTGAATCAGAAAATAGCTCGTTTAGCGAGTATATTGAGGTATGCAGAACACCTCTTGTTATTTTTAAGTTCGCATTTGCATAGGAATATCCAGGCTTTTAAACTGATCTCCTTCCATGTCATCGGAACTAACTCGTGTGGCAACCAAGTCGATAGCTGTTGCGAAGCATATCGAGGTCGCCCAACAGGAAACGAGTCGCCTGCAGCTGTAAGGGAGATGTTTCCTCATCTGCCTGAATTTTAGTCCCATTTTAACAATTGTCTCTTTTGTCACAAAGAAAATTCCTTTTTGATCAAGAGCCTCGCTGACCGGGAAAACCAGGAGATCAGGGCAGTCGCCAAGATCTCTTTCTTGGAGAAAGAACTCCAACAGCTGTGATTGCAGCTCTCCTATAAGTGCACTTCCGACCAGAATGAATTAACTTGTTATGCGAACTGTTTGTGATGGTCTCTTATTACAGCACGAGAGGACCAAATAAGCCAGCTCTCTCAAGAGAAGAAAGATCTCCAGGCGACCATTGAGTTGCAAAACTCGAAAGTTGATTTTGTCTGCAAGGAGAACAAGGACATGAACACGACGCTCTCAACCTGCAGCAGTGTTCAACAAGACATCTTCGAAAAGCTGAAGATGGTGGCCAGTTTGCTAAAGGACGATGTGGTTGAAACCCAGAAGGACGACCTTAGCCTTAGCGACTGGACCACACTGGTTGCAACCCAAGCAGAATCACTTCTCGAGTATCTTCCTGAAGATACAAGGCGTCAAACAGAGGCGATAAGGAAAAAAGTGCAATCCGCAGCATCCGCCATTCTCTACAGACTTCGTCTCCAGCATGGCCCGGATCTTGACCTAAATCCAGTGGTGGGAGAAGCAGAGATCGAGAGTGAAGATCAACTTGCGGTTATAATGGAGGAAGTCAGGCCTCTAGTCAAAAATCTCTTGATAGAACTTGTCCTATTGTAAATTTTGTACCTGTACAGATCTAACTATACAATACATATGTATGCCTTAATTTTTGAAAGAAAAGCACTTTTTTTTGTTTCATGTTGCGACCGTATTCCCATAGCCCCCTCCTGAGATTATGTATACTGAAGACTTAGTATCATAAGTGCAGGAAAAATATGAGTGTAACGACGACCAGGAATACCTAGGGAATTCTGTGATTTTAGGTATTATCATCCAACCAGACCGATAACCATACTCAATACTGTTGCATCTAGGCCCCTATTATTGTGGATTTTAATTATTGATGATATTAAGTGTTTTTGATCTAATCATGTCTTTGAGTTATATGTATGCCGAGACCTAAGAGCTTTTTCGCCTAAGGTCGTAGTATTGCCAAAGTCGCAAGCACAAGGTCGGGAAGTAGAAAACCGTAGAGACCTAAGCTATCTAGAGGATCTGCAAGTCACAAGCACAAGGTCGCAAGCCAAGGACAAGGTCGCAGTGTCGTCAGAGGTTGCAAGTCCAAGGTCACCAAGATTGAAGATACAAAGGATCTAAGGTAATCTGTACTTATTACCGATCTCGGCGTAAGGAGATTGATCGGTTTAGGAAATTTTGTTTTTAGTTTTAACCGTACTATAAAAAGGGGTTGCAAGTCCTCTCTAAATCCCCAACATGAACCGAGAAATTACTAGGTCATTGCATTGCATCATTTTTGGTTGGATTTGATTTGATTTTGGTTTTGAAAGATTTGGATTTTCAGTTGAGTTTTTGATAGCAGAAGGGTATTTGCTTTTTATAGAAAGATCTAGATAGATCTGGATTTTTCTTCTGTTGATAAAAAGATAGCCCTTTAAACTATCTTTCAAACAAGCTATCAAACACTTAAATCTGATTTCTGGATCAAAATTTATGGATGTTTTTAACTGACTGTCAGTTATTTGGTTTTTCAGTTGAGTTTTTGACAGCAGAAGAGTTTTTGCATTTTCCGAAAAGATCTAGACAGATCTGGCTTTCTTTTATGTTGACAAAAAGATATCCCTTTAAAATATATTTCAAACGAGCTATCAAACACTTCAATCGGATCTCTGGATTAAAAGTTATAGCTGTTTTTATCCATACTAACTTTCAGTTTACTAAACTGACTGTCAGTTTGAATTGTCAGTTTTGTGAACTGACAATTGTCCAGAGAGGTTGTTTTTTGAGCTGAAATTTTTTGAACTAAACTGACTATCAATATGCCCATGCTGACTGTCAGTTTGTGTTTCAACCACAGCTGATTTTATCTGAGTTTTGATCTGGTCGATGTTTTGGTCGAACTGACTGTCAGTTTGCCTAACTGACTGTCAGTTTGGGGTTTCAGTTTCCATATACGACCACAAACAGCTAGCTATTTTTTATCCGTAAATTTTGTCGGCCGTTGTGTATGTAACTGACTGTCAGTTTAGTGAACTGACTGTCAGTTTGAGCTGCTTATTTTCAGCCTTAGCTCCAACGTCTCTTTTGAGACTTGAGGCTATAAATAGGGGTTTTGGGCATGTGTTTTCTACAACAAGCAACCTCCTCTCATACATATTCTTGAGCTTTAGTTTTTTATACAAAATCTTAATCTTTTGATCAAGTCGAGTGCTTTTCAGATCCACCGAGTGCTTTTTGTTCGCATCATTTGCATCCTATTAGTTTCTCGGTGATTGTTAGAGGTCTAGAGAAGACCTTGCTGCCTGTTACTCTTGGTGAGCGCCCTCAGCTAGACGGTTTGGAGGCGTGGCCGTTGATCTCTCCGTTCGAAGATTGTTGGAGAGACTCGGCAAGGTTATACAAGGCATCGGTGCTCACCTTTCCGTAGTGGACAAGGAGCAACCATTAGTGAGAAATATCCTTTGTGGATATTGAAGCAAGACTCATTCGCTTAAGTGCTTCAACGAGGATTAGAGGAGACTGGGCAAGTCTCCAAGATCTCAGTAAAAATCGTTGTGTTCATTCTCTCATTCTTTTCTTATTAATATATTGAACTGCATTTGATTCTTCTCTTTGCAAAAGTTGTTTTAAAATAAAGTTTTTAAAAGCCTCCTATTCACCCCCCTCTAGTCGGCATCCTTGATCCTACACGTGGTATCAAAGCGAGGTCTCTCAATTAATTAGGCTTTACCGCCTAGAGAGAGGATGACGACTAATGAGGGCTATTCTCTCGGTCATACCGGATGTGCCCCTATCTTTGATGGGACTAACTATCCCTACTGGAAAGTGCGCATGTCGGTATTCCTAGAGGCCATGGGGCTTGATGTATGGGATATCGTTAAACTTGGTTTTACTCCTCCAGATAATCCGGCAAGTCACTCCTATGATGATAGGAGAAAACTACATTTAAATGCCCGTGCAAAAAATGCTCTCTTTGCCGGTTTGTCTTTAAATGAGTTCAACCGTGTAAGCAATCTCATGACTGCTCACAAGGTTTGGACCACCCTCGAAGAAATCTACGAGGGCACAACTAAAGTCAAAGAGGCAAAGCTGTTTATGGTGAGGCAAAGATACGAGACATTCACAATGTCGTCAACCGAGTCCGTGGATTCAATGTTCACTCGGTTGGACAATATTGTAAACGAACTCAAGGGGCTAGGAGTGGTTTTTACTGACCTCGACATTGTAAGAAAGATGCTCAGGGCGCTTCCAGAAAGCTTCAACACTCTGGTCACGGTGCTCACCAACTCTGATCTGTCGACCACCACACCTACTGATCTCTATGGGAACCTCATCACCCATGAGATGCATCGGAAGGAAAAGAAGGAAGCGGCCAAACCTTCAGAAACAAAGAAGAAGGCGTTGGCTTTCAAAGCCGGCTCCAAGAACGATCCAAGCGATGGCTCCTCCGACGAAGATCTAGCTCTTATGGTAAATAATACACAAAAACTTCTTCGCAGGTTACACAAGAAGGGTGTAAACATCGACACTCGACCAAAGGGGCAGAAGCAAACAAACTTCAAGGACATCATATGTTACGAATGTCACGAAAAAGGTCACATAGCTTCAAGATGTCCGAACAAGAACAAAACTTGGAACAACAAGAAGAAGTTCTTCAAGAAGAACAATGACACAACCAAGGAAGCATGCTTCGGAGAATGGATGTCCGGAGGTGAGAGCTCCGACTCCGACTCCGACGATGAAAGAAGATGCTCCAAGAAGATAGCCAGATTAGCTCTCGGCAACATCAACACTTCGACTAGTTCATCCCTTTGTCTTATGACTAAAGGCGATGAAAAGGTACACTCTAACGATCCTTCATATGATGAATTAGTTGAAATGATTACTGAATTAAATGAGGTTTATGGAGATACTAAAAAGAAATATGAAGCGCTTAAAGAAGAACATTCTTCTCTACACACTCAATACTCTGAATTGAAAGAATCATATGAAAGTATGCTCATTAAAGATATTACAAATAATTCACCTAAAGTAGATGCATTCATTTCATGTGATTTAGATACTCCTTCTACTAGTCATCATATACCATGTGCTTCAAATGATACTATCTTAAATGAGAATAATGAACTTAAGGCACAAGTTGAAAAACTTGGAAAAGGGTTAGAAAACTGCTACAAAGGAAAAGTATCCCTTGATCTCATTCTGAGCAAACAGAAGTGTTCATTCAGAAAAGAAGGTCTTGGATACTTTCCGAAGAAAGGGAAGAAACCAAGTACAAAAACTATTTTTGTAAAAGCATGCGACACATTCAGTTTTAAATGTCACGAAACTGGTCATTCGCATGAAGCATGTCCTCTAATGACTCCAAACTACTTTGATACTTACTACATGCGTCAATGGTCGAAGAAAGGTTATGCTATAGCAAAGTATGTTGGCGCACCCATGCTAAATAAAAAGAAGAAATCAATTTGGGTGCCCAAAGCTTTGATCGCTAACATTGAAGGACCCAAAACGGTTTGGGTACCTAAAAAGACTTGATTCTTTTGTTTATGTAGGTAAACTACAAGACCGATGGGGAGCATTGGGTGCTTGATAGCGGATGCTCCAAGCATATGACCGGCAACAAGAAATTGTTCACCTCAATAGAAGACAACTCATGCGAAAATCAAAAGATCACCTTTGGTGACAATCGTCAAGGAAATGTGGTAGGCTTGGGTAAAATTGCTATATCCAATGATCTCTCAATTTCAAATGTTCTATTAGTTGAATCTCTGAATTTTAATTTGCTTTCCGTTGCACAAATTTGCGATCTTGGTTTTCGTTGCACATTTTATCCCAAAGAAGTTTTAGTTGAAAGTTTGAAAGACAATTCTTTGATTTTTAAAGGCTTTCGTTTTGGAAATCTTTATTTGGTTGATTTTCACTCCAAAGAGGCATCTCTTTCAACATGCCTTGTCTCTCAAACCTCAAAAGGTTGGTTATGGCATAGAAGACTTGCACATGTTAGAATGCATCAATTGAAAAAGCTTTTAAAACGAGATTTAGTTATTGGCTTAAAGGATGTGAATTTTGAAAAGGATAAACATTGTAGCGCCTGTCAAGCTGGCAAGCAAGTAGATACTTCACATCCAATTAAGCGTGTTCTTTCGACTTGCAAACCTTTGGAACTATTGCATATGGATTTATTTGGACCTTCTAAGTTCCAAAGTATCGAGGGCAACAACTATGGTTTTGTGATTGTTGATGATTTTACTTGCTATACTTGGGTTTTCTTTATTTCTCAAAAATCTGAAACTCCCGATGTTTTCAAAAGTTTTGCAAAACGTGTTTCCACTAAATTCGAACTTTCCATCAAGAAAATCCGTAGTGATCATGGTGGAGAGTTTGTTAATTCAACTTTATTTGATTTTTGTGACTCTCTTGGAATCAAACACGAATTTTCTACTTCTTACACTCCACAGCAAAATGGAGTTGTAGAGAGGAAAAATCAAACATTATTAGAAATGGCAAGAACAATGCTAAGTGTATATGACACTCCTACTCGCTTTTGGGCTGAAGCCGTGCATACTGCTTGTTATTCTACCAATCGGCTTTATTTGCATCCTCTTCTGAATTTAACTCCTTATGAACTTCTTATTGGGCATAAGCCAATATTTCTTATTTTTGAGTTTTTGGATGCAAATGCTATATCCTTAAGAAAAGAAATTTTGGTGGAAAATTGAAAAGAAGAGTAGATGAAGGCTTTTTAGTCAGATACTCCACCACTAGCAAAGCTTATTGTGTTTTTAACAAAATTACTGGTTGCATTGAAGAATCTTGCATATAGAATTCGATGAAACTAATGGCTCTCAAAAAGAGCAAGTCTCTTGTGAAGTTTCAGGTGAAGATCTTCAATAAGCCGTGAAGAACATCACAATTGGAGACATCAAACCAAGAGAAGATGATCAAGAAGATGATGAGATCATTGAGAATGATGATCAAAATGTATCATCATCTCATGTTGATCCTCCAGAACCAAGTCAAGAAGAAGCAGCACAAGAAGAAGCACCAAGGCAACATCAAACCCTCACCAAGGATCACCCTCTAGATCAAATCTTGGGTGATGTCAGTAAGGGTGTTCAAACTCGCTCTCATATTGCTGCATTTTGTGAACATCATTCTTTTGTATCGTCTTTATAACCTAGACATGTTAATAAAGCTTTGAATGATCCTAATTGGGTAAATGCCATGCATGATGAACTAAACAATTTTTCTAGAAATGAAGTTTGGACTTTAGTTGAAAGACCAAGGATCATAATGTAATTTGAACTAAATGGGTCTTTAGAAATAAGCAAGATGAAAATGGTGTAGTAATAAAAAACAAAGCTCGTCTTGTTGCTCAAGGTTTCACTCAAGTCGAAGGTTTAGACTTTGGCGAAACTTTTGCACCTGTAGCAAGACTTGAAGTTATTCGTATTCTTCTTGCTTATGCATCAAACTTTAATATCAAGATATTTCAAATGGATGTTAAAAGTGCATTTTTGAATGGTGAAATTTCTGAACTTGTTTTTGTTGAACCTCCCGGTTTTGAAGATTCTAAATTTCCAAACCATGTGTTTAAATTGTCTAAAGCTCTCTATGGTCTCAAGCTTGGTATGAACGATTTAGAGACTTTCTTTTATCAAAAGGTTTTAAAATTGTGAAAGTTGATACAACATTGTTTACAAAGAAAATTGAAAAAGATTTGTTCATTTGTCAGATATATGTTGATGAAATCATTTTTAGATCTACTAATGAACATTTCTGTCGTGAGTTTGGAGAAATGATGTCTAGGGAATTCGAGATGTTGATATCAGTGAGCTAAGCTTCTTCCTTGGACTTCAAATCAAGCAACTCAAGAACGGTACGTCCGTAAGTCAAACAATGTGAAGGACTTACTCAAGCGCTTTGGGATGGAAGACGCTAAGGCAATCAAAACCCCCTTGGCCACAAATGGACATTTGGATATTGTTGGGGGAAATCTCCGCGAGACTAAGTCCAGGTAAGTTGCGTCACATTTGTCTGGGGACGTGGCCTCTGGTGCCTGCCCCGGGCGCCGCCTTTTGGCTCCCGGGACTTGGCCTCCGGTGCCGGTCCCGTGTGCCGCCATTTGCCCGGGGACCTGGCCTCCAGTGCCTGCCCCGGGCGCCGCCTTTTGGCTCCCGGGACTTGGCCTCCGGTGCCGGTCCCAGGCGCCGCCATTTGCCCGGGGACCTGGCCTCCGGTGCCGGTCCCAGGCGCCACCATTTGCCCGGGGACCTGGCCGGGGAAGTGGCCTCTGGTGCCTGCCCCGGGCGCCGCCTTTTGGCTCCCGGGACTTGGCCTCCGGTGCCGGTCCCGTGCGCCGCCTTTGGCCCGGGGACCTGGCCTCCGGTGCATGTCCCGGGCCTCATCACCCTTCTAAAGGTAAAGTCTTTGGTTGTTGATCACGTGCAGGTTACGCGAGAAGCGCCTCGGGAATCAGCGACCACCTGTCAAGCATCCAAGGCACCTGACCGGGAGAAGGACGTTGCTACCCCTCAATCCGACGGTAGCGTCCGGGGTAGTTTAGGTTTTTTTGCTTCTTTTTGGGGCTATAAATAGCCCTTGTACCCCCAGTTGTAAAGACAAGTGATTCATTATTGTTAAGTAGCCAAAACTCACAGGTGTGCTCCGGAAGCCTCTCCCCCGAGAGAGCCTCCCCAGCCGACTCCGGTCGGGAGCACACCGGCAGGACTAGGGCCCCCACCGGGACCCGAACCTGTATAAATCCTCGTGACAATTCTTGTGTTTGTCCGACGGGGGAGGACCGGTCGCCCGATCAGCCCGCGTCATGTTTTCTTCGCTAGGATCGTTCTCAAAACCTGCCGGGGTATTCGCAATACCACGACAGTTGGCGCCGTCCGTGGGGACTCGTGACAAGACGCCATGGCTCCCCCAAGAACAAGGGCTCGCACCCTTCCCGGTGACGCCGGTCTCGGAGACCCGGCGCCGCCCGTCCGGGACACTGCTGTCCTGGCGCTTCCGCCCGGAGGCGGCCAGACCCTGGTACCGCCTCCCACCTTTCCTCTTAACTTAGGTGCTTCCACCTCCAAGGCGCTCCCGGTGACTGTGGGAACCTCGGCCGAGACCAGTCTCCCCCCGACGGCTCCCCCGGCTTCCCGAGACGCCCTGCTCGAGGCTTTAGTGGAGGGCCAGCTCCACGCCCAGTGCTCTATGGATGAGCTGCTCGGCGCGTTGGTGCGGCCACCGGCCCCCACATACGCGCCGTACCCATATCCAGGGACCATGCCCCCGTTTATGGGTCACCCGGCGGTCCCTCCGATTTTCGGGGGTATATCCGCCCCGTATAACCCCGACGGGGGCTACCCTCCACCTGCGGGTCATACGTCCGGACCCTTCCCGGCACCCGGGTCCTTCCCGGTGCCGGGAGGGTACTTCATACCCGAGCCCTTCGTGGCACCGGGGGGATACCCCGTTCCAGGCCCATTCCGGGGGCCGGGGGTCCACTTCATGCTGGGGGTTTTCCCTACGCCGGGAGCCAGTCCCGCCCCTCGCGTCGCATTTACCGCACTAGGGGCGGTCGACAGAGCAGCTCCCATGCCTCAGCGGACTTCCCCCCGCATTGGCTCCCCGGTTCCGGACGTTGCCGCGGGGGCTCCCCCCTCGCCGGTTCCGGATATTACAGGGGCTTCCCCCTTTCCGGTTCCGGCCGTCGCCACGGGGGCTCCCTCCACTTTGGTTCCGAACGTCGTCGCGGGCGCCCCCTCCCCGGTTCCAGATGATACAGGGGCTTCCCCCTTTCCGATTCCGGGGGCCTTCGCAGGGGGCTCCCCCCAGCCGGCCCCAATAGCCTCCGGGCCGGCAGCTACAGTGCATGAGCTCCCTCCCCCGGCGGAACAAGTCCGTTTCTCCCGGAGGGAGGTCGAGCGAATGCATTCACCCAAGCGCGGGAAAGAGCCTCCCCCTTGCCTCGGTCGCAGAGAGCCTCGCTCTCACACCGGTCGGGGGAAGAGACCCGCCGAGGAGCCAGCCTCTCCGGGAGAGAGTCCAGACGTCCGGGAACTCAGCCCTGGCCCGGAAGAGAAGCATCGCTACCGCCACTCCGGCGGACCACTTGGGCCGCTTCCTGACTCCAACAACGAGGGTGTGTCCCCCGTCAAAGAAGACAGCGACCGGGACTCTCCCCGGGAAGTGCAGGGGGCTAATCATCCCCTATGCCGCAGACTTCGCAGCATTCGGTGGCTGCGGCCCAACCGCCCGCTGCACACCGAGCACTACAACGGTGAGACCGACCCTTACGAATTTGTGCAGGTATACTCCACAGCCATCTCCGCGGCCGGGGGGGACGAGACGGTACAATGCAACGTCTTCCCCCTCTACCTCACCGGCATCGCCCGCTCCTGGTTCTACAACCTGAAGGCCGGCTCCATCAAGTCTTTCGCGCAGCTCAAACGTGAGTTCTGCGCGAACTTCCAGGGGAACTACGTGCGTCCCTTGGACTCCTCGCAGCTGTACACCGTCCGGCAGAGGACGGGGGAGACCATCCGAAGCTTCTTCAAGCGCTTCACCCAGGTGAAGAGCAAGGTGGCTCACGTCCCCGACTCTACGTTCATCGAAGCGTGCAAAAGCGGGATCCTTCCGAGGGAGCTCCACCGGAGGCTCTCTCGGAGCTGCCCTTCCTCCGCCGATGAGCTCTTCAACGTACTCAAAAAGTACGCTCGGGCGGAGGAAGACGACCTCTGGAAGAAGACCCAGGGGGCTCCCGCCCCCGCCGACCGGGGGGCCAGGGACCCGCTCAAGCGCCCCAGGCAGGGGGGAGTAACGAGCCACGGCCTCGGGACACCTTTGTCCTCGGGGGCGGAGGCGGCTCGCGCGACCCCCCGAGGGGCAACCGCCCCTTCCCCAAGCCGAAAGGCCATGGGGGAGGACAGTCTTCACGCGGTCGGGAAGGCCCCGCGGGGAGAGGCAGGGAAGGACCGTGGTGCAGCTTCCACGGGTCCAGTACCCACGCTACCTGAGAGTGCCACCAGCTGCTGCAACACTTCGCGGCGTTCCTCGACCAGCATGGGCAGGGGGGGGACTCTGGCCTCCTTGCCCCCTTGGCCAGCTGTTCCGGCCCTTCCTGCTCCCGCGGGGGGCCAACAGGGGCAGACGCAGGAGGGGGAGCTTTCAGAAGCTCTTGCCTTCCAAACTTCTTAGCACCGCATCAACATCATAGTGGGAGGGTCCGCCTCCGGGCGGGACTCTAAGCGCCAGCGTAAGGAGTACGCGCGCGAAGTCAAGGTTGTGGGGTGCTACACGCGTCCCCGCCACCCAAGTGGTCGGACATCCCCTCACCTTCACAGCGGAAGACGCGCGCGGGGTTCGCTTCCCCCACGACGACGCGCTCATCGTCTCTACCACCATCTACAACTGCCACCTGGCCCGCATCCTCGTGGATGGCGGGAGCTCCGCCGACATGCTCTTCCTAAAGGCCTTCAAGGAGATGCAGGTGGATGAGAAGCTCCTGCAGCCCGCAGCGGGCCCACTGCAAGGGTTCGTCCCGGGGAAGGCGATCCATCATGTGGGGAAGGTGGATCTCCCCATGACCTTCGGCACCCCGGAGAACTACAGGACCGAGATGGTCCGATTCGACGTAGTGGACCTCCCCTCCTCCTACAACGCGATAATGGGGACGACCACAATCAACCGCCTGGGGGCTGCCACCCATCAAACTACCTCTGCATGAAGATCCCCGGGCCGCACGGCGTGATCAACATCCGGGGAGATCAAGACGTGGCCCGTGCTCTATACGAGCGCACCGCTGCCACAATCGGAAGCGTCAACCTCATAAAGGCGCCCGGGGGGGAGGCCTCTCCCCCAGAACCAGACGTCGCGCCGACACCTCCCAGGAGGCCCCTCCCCAAGCCGCGTCCGGAAGGGGGCCTCCGGAAGGTCCCGCTGTCCCCGGACGACGGGGCCAAAACCGTCCGCATCGGGGTGGAGCTCCCTGAGGAGCATGCAGCGCAACTGGCGGCTTTCCTGCGTGAGAACTCCGATGTTTTCGCGTGGAAGCCTTCGGACATGCGGGGCGTCGCCCGGGATGTTATCGAGCACAAGCTCGCGGTATCCCCCGGTCACCCCCCCATCAAGCAAAAACTGAGGAAGCTCTCCCTCGAGCTCCAAGAGGCAATCAAGGGGGAGATCGCCTGACTCCGAGAGGCGGGGTTCATTCAGGAGGTCTTGCACCCCGAGTGGCTCGCAAACCCCGTCCTCGTCAAGAAATCGAATGGCAAGTGGCGGATGTGCGTGTACTTCACCGACCTTAACCGCACCTGCCCCAAGGACAACTTCCCACTCCCGCAGATTGACCAACTGGTCGACTCCACCGCGGGGTGCGAGTTGATGAGCTTCCTAGACGCCTACTCGGGCTACCATCAAGTCCGGATGGCGGAAGGGGACGAGGAAAAGACGAGTTTCATAACTCCCCTCAGAACCTTCTGCTACGTCCATATGCCCTTCGGGCTCAAGAATGCGGGAGTAATCTTCCAGCGCCTCATGACGCTGGTCTTCAAAGATCAAGTCGGCCACAACGTCGAAGTCTACGTAGACGACGCGGTCGTCAAAAGTCCCCGCGTAGCCTCCCACATCGACGACCTAGCGGAGACCTTCCGCAACCTCCGCGCGTACGGGCTGAAGCTCAACCCGGAGAAGTGTTCCTTCGGCGTGCGCGGGGGGAAGCTCCTGGGTTTCCTCGTGTCCCAGCGGGGCATAGAGGCAAATCCCGAAAAGATCCGGGCATTCCTAGACATGCCCCCGCTGCGCTCCGTCAAGGACGTCCAGCGGCTCTCTGGCCGCTTAGCCGCACTAAGCCGCTTCGTCTCGCGGTCGGGGGAGCGAGGCCTCCAATTCTTCAAGATCCTCCGGGGGCTCGAGGGGTTCCGCTGGACCCCCGAGGCCCTGGAGGCCTTCGACGACCTCAAGAAGTACCTCACGAGCCCTCCAATGCTTGTGAGTCCGTCTCCAGAAGAGCCTTTGCTCCTCTACCTTGCCGCGACCCTGGTCGCCGTCAGCGCGGTCTTGGTGAAGGAGCAAGGGGGGCAGCAGCGTCCCGTGTACTACGTGAGTGAAGCCCTTCAGGGGGCCAAGACTCGGTACACGAAGATGGAGAAGATCTGCTACGCCCTCCTGATGGCGTCCCGGAAGCTTCGCCACTACTTCCTAGGGCACCCCATCACCGTCCTGTCATCCCTCCCCCTGGGGGAGGTGCTGCGGAACAAAGAAGCCACCGACCGGATTGGGAAGTGGGGGGCCGAGCTCGCCCCCTTCTCCCTGTCCCTCACAAGCCGCTCTGCCATCAAGTCACAGGTCCTCGCCAACTTCGTCGCGGAGTGGACTCCTGCCTCTGGGTCCGGGGACGAAGATCTCCCCGCGCCGCCCCGATGTAGTGACCATTGGACACTCATGTTCGACGGGTCGCTGTGTCTCACCGGGGCCGGTGCGGGAGTAGTCCTCTGGAGCCCTGAGGGGAAGGAACTCGAGTACGCCGCGTGGCTCGAGTTCCCCACAACCAACAACATCGTCGAGTACGAGGCTTTGCTCCTCGGAATGCGCCTTGCGCACTCCCTGGGGATCCGGTGCCTCCTAGTGAAGGGAGATTCTCAACTCGTAGTTTGCCAAATGGACAAGTCTTACCTGTGCCATGACGCAAACTTGAGTCTTTATTTGCAGGAGGTGCGAAAGATGGAGAGGCACTTCGACGGCCTCGAGGCCCGGCATATCCCGCGAAGGGATAATGACCGGGCCGACACCTTGGCCCGGGCAGCCAGCACCCGGGAATCGCTCCCCAAGGGGGCCTTCTTGGAAATCATCACGAAGCCCTCGATGGCCTCCCCAGACACAGGCGACGAGCCTCGCATCTCGGAGGTTGCCGAGATCACCCGGACTTCGTCATGGATGGACCCCCTCATCTCCTTCATCAATGGGGAGGGGGACCCTCCTAACGAGACTGAGGCTAAGCGCCTCCGGGCCAAAGCCCGGGCATATCTCCTGCTGGAGGGGAGGCTCTACAAGCAGGGGGCTTCCGCCCTCCTGCGCTGCCTCTCCCGGCCGGAGGGACTCCAACTTCTCGAAGACATTCACGCGGGGAGCTGTGGCTGTCACCTAGCCCCGCGTGCCATCGCGGCCAAGGCTCTCCGGCAGGGCTTCTACTGGCCCACGGTCATGCGCGATGCGCGAGACCTTGTCTCCGCGTGCGAGGCCCGCCAGAAGATGGCCAAGGGTTCGAACCTCCCCCTGTAGCGCTGCAGACTATCCCCATCACTTGGCCCTTCGTGCGCTGGGGGATGGACCTCTTAGGGCCCTTCCCCCCAGCGCCCGGAGGATACAAGTATGCGGTGGTCGCGGTCGACTACTTTACAAAGTGGGTAGAGGCGGAACCCTTGGCCAGCATCACGTGGCCGTCCAGCGGTTTTTCTGGAAAAACATCGTTTGTCGTTTTGGTGTCCCCCGGGAAATCACTGTGGATAACGGAACCCAATTCGACTCGGCTTATTTCCGGGAATTCTGCGAAGTCCTGGGGCTCGTCATCCACTTCGCCTCAGTGGCCCATCCCCGGAGCAATGGGGCTGTCGAGAGGGTCAACAGCGTGATCCTACAAAGATTGCGCCGAAGACTCGAGCAAGCCGCTTCTAAGCGCGGTGCATGGGCAGAGGAGCTCCCTAGCATCCTCTGCTCCATGCGCATGACTCGGAGCCGGGCGACGGGACGTACTCCCTTCTCCCTAGTCTACGGGGCGGAGGCAGTCCTCCCCCCGGAGATTGGCTTCCGGTCGCTGCGAGTCGAGCTCCTAGACGGAGCTACGACCGCAGTGTACTAGGCCAATGAGGCCAACCAGCGACTGGAGATCGACCTCGTGGAGGAGGAACGCGACCGAGCGCTCCTCCGCCACGCCATCTACCAGCGCGAAATGGCGCGCGCATACAACCAACGCATGCGCGAAAGATCCTTCCGCCTTGGGGACCTTGTCCTCAAGCACGTCACAGACCCCCAAGCCCAGGGCAAGCTCTCCCCCAAGTGGGAGAGCCCCTACAGGATCTCCGCGGTCCTGGGCTCGGGGGCTTACAAACTCTCTAACCTCCAAGAGCAGGAGCTGAAGCACACGTGGAACTTGTGTTTACTTCGCAAGTTTTACGTCTAGCCTACACAGGCCCGTCCCCTCCCCCAGAGCGTTTACGCTGGAGGGGGAGGGGGACACTGTATTTACCTTTCCCTCCCCTCTCGCGACTTCGCGGGGGGAGGCGTTGTATTTTATTGCATTATCAATACAACTGGATTTCTCTCTTCAACTGTCATTGCAGGTTCTTCTCATTACCGCCCCTAACGGCGATGCCCTCCCCGCGAGGATGCCCTCCCGGTGAGGAAGTGGGCTCAGACCCAGCAAGTCCCTCCCGTAGGGCGGCTTACGATCAGCCCTCGTGGACTAAGGGTGTAAGCGGCAACCCGGTCCCCAGTGACCGTGGTAACGAGTCACTTTGGGAGACTAGTCCCCTACCCAAACACTCAGACCCGTCATCGGGCACATCCTCCTCCGGGAGTTGACGGTCTCCCCAGTGGGACGTCTCAGGCTTTCTCGGATTTTTCTTTCCCGGAGAACATATTCCCGGCTCCCCGTTCTCACAGTGACCGGATGATTGTCTCCCGGCAAAGTTACAGATTTCTTGGATATTTCCTCTCCAGAGGCCCTATTCCCGGCTCCCCGTTCTCACGGCGACCGGACGACTGTCTCCCGGAAATCTCCTCCGGAAATCTCATCGGGTTTTCTCGGATGCTTCTAACCCGCAGACCTTATTCCCGGCTCCCCATTCTCACGGCGACCGGACGATTGTCTCCCAGAAAGTTTCTCCCCGAAAACCTCGTTTTAGAACTTCCTAACCTGGGAAATTTTTTTTTATGCTACAGGTCTTCATCTTCACCCCGCGGGCTTTGTCACCCCCACAGCGCGCGGAGCTACCCTCCGGCCCGCTGTGGGCGGGGGGGATAAGGAACCCCCGGGTGTCGACTGCACCGTCCACGAGCAAACTTAGCTCATTCTTATCAAAAGGAGTCGTCCAGACCATCCAAGAAAAAAAATAATAAAAGGACTCTCAAAGAAGAAAGCAACAACACGGCTTTATTAATCATTCAACCGGAGGACATCTTCCCCCTCCGGTAGGCATAGGAAACGATACAACCGGGGTCAAAACCCGGAAGCTTTCTACATCCTAAGGCTCCTACCCCTAATAGTCGCGGAGGGCCTCTGCTAGCTCCCGGGCCAGGTCCCGGTACAATGCGCGCACGCGGCGCCTAGCTTCCCGAAGCACATCCTCGGGCTAGTACTCGTAGCCCGCCGGGGGAAGTATCCGAAGTGGGGGGATCATCTGGTACCCCGGACGCGGAGGGGACAATTCGGCGCGATGATTGTCAAAATTGTCCAAGTGCCACTCCGGATGCCACCTTAATCGGATCGGCTCCCGGACGGCGTCCCCGCTGCGCTTCCTGGAGACGAGGCTTAGAAAGATCAAAGAGGCTTGGGCTTCCCCCGGGGGGCACCTGCCGGGGCTCGAGGGCCTCGCCCCCGGGGAACCTCTTCCGGATCTTCGCCCGGGAGTAACCTCCCGGGAACCCTGGTAACATTGCATTTAATTCAAGACTTAGAAAAATTTCTAATTCCATTGCATTTCAAAATGTCTTTTTACAAGTGTCCAGGGCTTCTTCTAAGAAGCTACCGGGAACAAAATCCTAAGAAAGCAAAAGAAGGGTCCTATCTAAGACCCGGGGGGAGGCTCATACTTTGTCATTGGTGTCCTTCCCCCGGGGGCCTTCCGCCGGGGCCGGGGCCAGGGCGTCCTCTGCCGGAGGCGCCGGTGCCGGGAACCTCACCCAGACAATCCGGTCGTAGAAGCCCCCGGCAAGTTGCTCCACCTCCCGGCGCGAGGGCTCGAAGAACTCGGGGAAGCTCCGGGGGATGCGGCCCCCGATCGCCCGAGCGCCGACCCCCGGTGCTCAACAAGCCCCGCCGCGGCCACAACGACGGGGATCGCCCGGCCCCGTGCCCGGGCATCGGCGGCCTCCGGGATGACGGTGACCTGTGCGTTGAGAAAACGCACAGCCTCCGCGAGGGTAGCCGGGGGCACCTCCGAGCTGCTCCCAGAGCCTAGGCTCACGCCAAGGCTCTCGAGGGCCGAGCGGACGGAGCGGCCCGCATTCATCACCGCCCGGACGCTTGAGCCCTCGAGCTCCCAGAAGGCCTCCCCCTTCGCCTTGGCCTCCTCCCGAAGGCGACCGTTGACGGCCTCGGAGAAGTGGACCTGGGCCCGGACTCGGGCCAGCTCCTGGAGGGCTTCGTCACGCTGCCCCAGGAAGGTCGCGGCCCTGTCCTCCGTGTCCTTATGCAGTCGGCCGATCCGCTGCTCGAGGCCCCGGGTAATGGCCGCCGCCTACAAACTCTAGAGTTAAGAAAAATTCAAATGTAGGGGCCCGAAAGAAAGCGTCATCGACTCGGGTAAGTACCTGGGCTTAGAGAGATTGAAGCTCCCCAAAACGCTCAAGGAGCGTCCCCTCCGCAACGAAGGCCTGCACCTTCCGGGTCTGCAGGCCCTCCGTGTAGCGGGCAACCTCCCCCGCGGAAAGCAGAGGGGTCTCCCGCCCGACGCCGGCCCCGTCGCGGCCTGTGAGGGGTCCCCGAACCTGGGCGTCCGGCAATGTGCCCGGGGAGGAACCATTAGGCCCTTCCCCTTCCCGGGCGGGAGGGCCCCCGGGGCCCCCACTTCCAGAGGGACCTCGTAGACTGAGGGGCTCCCCCCCCCCCCGTCCACCGGCCACTCCACCCATGGAGGCGAGGCCTCCGCGAATCTCACCTCCAGCTTCTCCGGCTCCAAAGGTGCCGGGGGCGCAGGGAGGGCCGCTACCGAAGGTGGCGAGGGGGCGTAGTCCGCCGAATCGGACGCCGCCCCGCCCGTGGCCGGTTCCTTCCCCCGAGCCGCAACGGGGCTCTTCGGGGGAGGGGGTGTTGCTTCTTTCTGGGCCGGCGCCCGGGCGCCCCCGGTCCCGGGGGTCTCGTCCCAGGCCTTCGCCGGTGTCGAAGCCGGCGTTGTCGATGGGCCGGGGGCTTTTTGGACCCTGGCCTTCTTAGGCTCAGAGCCCCCGGCAGCGTCCTTCCCCCGTTTGTGCGATCCGGGGGTGGGGAGGGGCTTCCTCTCTGATAGCTTGACGAGGGTTTGACCGGAGAGGAAGAATCCAAAAAAAATATGAGGCGCACAAGAAAGAGACAAGTGGGAAGAGGGTGAAAAGGACAGAGATTCGGGATAAAAAGGTCTCTGGTCATGAAATTTCGGTCAGACCGTAGACAAGATACCGGTCAGACCGCTGGAAGCAGGAAAATTAAGATGCTCTCTGGAGATGCATTCGGTCAGACCGCAATTGGATCGGTCCGACCGCTGGAAGAGTAAAAATTTTGGAGGAAATTTGATTGATTTGATGCTCAAGAGATTTGGATAGGGTGATATATAAATATAAGATAATTATAAGAGAGATATAGACAATATCACCAAAGGGGAAGTATTTATCTTATAACTCAACACAATTTTGGATCACTTTACTCAATTGCCGATAAAAGAGTCTAAAAAGCTCTAAGAGAGGAAGTTCAAACAAACAAGTGATACTTTAAGCACAAGCAATATGATTTCAACATTTCAAGCCACATTTGACATATCAATGACGTTAAGCTCATTTCGAAGTTTGCAAAAATGACTTTCATCTAAGGGCTTAGTGAATATATCCGCTAATTGATCTTCGGTTCTCACATTATCCACCACCACATCACCTTTGCTAACATGATCTCTAAGGAAGTGGTGTCGGATATCTATATGATTGGTCCGAGAGTGTTGAACTGGATTTGTGGCTATTTTCACCGCACTCTCATTATCACACAAAAGAGGCACTTTTTCAAATTTTATTCCATAATCCAACAATGTTTGCCTCATCCAAAGCAATTGTGCACAACAACTACCCGCGGAAACATATTCCGCTTCGGTGGTTGATAAAGCTACAGAGTTTTGTTTCTTGGAGGACCAAGATACTAAAGATCTTCCTAACAGTTGACAACTGCCAGAGGTGCTTTTTCTATCCACTTTACATCCCGCATAATCGGAATCAGAATATCCAATTAATTCGAATTTAGCACCTTTAGGATACCACAACCCTATGCTAGATGAATATTTTAGATACCTCAAAATGCGCTTAACGGCCATTAAATGACTTTCTTTAAGAGAGGCTTGAAATCTTGCACACATACAAACACTAAACATAATATCGGGCCTAGAAGCAGTAAGATATAATAAACTACCAATCATAGATCTATAAAACTTTGAATCTACCGGTTTACCTCCTTCGTCAGAGACAAGGTGACCGTTTGTGGCCATTGGTGTCTTGATTGGCTTTGCTTCTTCAAGTCCGAACTTCTTGAGTAAGTCCTTCACATATTTGCTTTGACTGATGAAAGTTCCTTCCTTGAGTTATTTAACTTGTAGTCCGAGGAAGAAACTTAGTTCACCTATCAAAGACATCTCAAATTCCCTGGACATCATATTACCAAATTCCTCGCAAAAATCTTGGTTAGTAGATCCAAATATGATGTCATCAACATAAATTTGACATACAAAGAAATCATTTCCAATTTTCTTAGTAAATAAGGTAGTATCAACTTTCCCAATTTTAAAGCCTTTTGAAATTAAGAAGTCTCTAAGTCTTTCATACCAAGCACGAGGTGCTTGTTTAAGACTATAAAGAGCCTTAGAGAGTTTATACACATGATTTGGCTTTGTAGGATCTTCAAATCCGGGAGGTTGTTTAACAAATACTAATTCATTAATTTTTCCATTTAAAAATGCACTTTTGACATCCATTTGATAAAGTCTAATATTATGAGATGAAGCAAAAGCAAGCAAGATTCTAATAGCCTCAAGTCTAGCTACGAGAGCAAAGGTTTCACCGAAGTCCAAACCTTCAACTTGAGTGTATCCTTGAGCCACCAATCTTGCCTTGTTTCTTACTACCACTCCGTTTGTATCTTGTTTATTCTTGAAAATCCATTTGGTTCCAATGACATTGTGCTCATCCGGATTTGGTTCTTCTACTAATTCCCAAACATTGTTGCGGGTGAAGTTGTTTAATTCTTCGTGCATAGCATTCACCCAATCCGGATCTTTTAATGCTTCATCTACAAGTGTGGGCTCAAAAGAGGAGACAAAAGAGTAATTTTCACAAAATGAAGCAAGACGAGAACGAGTTTGGACACCCTTACGCAAGTCACCAACAATTTGATCGACGGGGTGATCTTTGGAAATTGAGTGATGAATTCTTGGATGATCAACCGGGATTTGTGAAGTAGAGGTAGAAGGTAATTTCGGTTGTTGTTGAGAGGAGTCTTCCACATTGACCACTTCAACTATTTGATCTTCATTTTGAGGAGTTGATGAAGAGGGGATAGCTTGAGTGGATGGATCTTCATCTTGATCACTATCTTCTTTTGGCTTGATATCCCCAATAGTCATGTTCTTCATTGCCACTCTCAACCCTTCATTACCTACATCATCCAAATTGTCTTGCTCCTCTTGAGAGCCGTTAGTCTCATCAAATTCAACATCATGTGTCTCCTCAACCAAACTGGAGTTTTGGTTGTAGACACGATATGCTTTGCTATTTGATGAGTATCCTAATAAAAATCCTACATCACATTTACTTTGAAATTTAGATAAGCGTGTACCTTTCCGCAAGATATAGCACTTACATCCAAACACTCGGAAGTAGGAAATGTTTGGCTTCCTTCCAATGAGAAGCTCATAAGGAGTTTTCTTTAGTAGTCGATGACAATAAAGACGATTTGATGCATGGCACGCGGTGTTGATTGCTTCGGCCCAAAAGGTGTCCGAAACATTGTACTCCGAAAGCATAGACCTTGCCATGTCTATCAATGTCCGGTTCTTTCGTTCGACTACTCCATTTTGCTCCGGTGTATACTTGGCCGAAAACTCATGTTTGATACCTTTATCATCACACCAATTTTCAACCTTGGTATTCTTGAATTCGGAGCCATTATCACTTCTCACTTTCTTGATCTTGAAACTAAATTCATTTTCGGCCCTTTGAGCAAAGCTTTTGAAAGTGTTAAACACAATTGACTTATCATGTAAAAAGAATACCCATGTATATCTAGAAAAATCATCTACAACGACAAGACAATAACTATTGCCACCAATGCTCACAAAAGTAGTTGGTCCAAATAAATCCATATGCAATAATTCAAGTGGACTAGAAGTTGACATTGTGCTTTTAGTTGGATGTGAGTTTGCAACTTGTTTTCTGGCTTGGCAAGCACTACATAATTTATCTTTTTCAAACTTTACATCCTTTAATCCAACAACTAAATCATGTTTAACTAGTCTATTTAGTTGTTTCATTCCAACATGCCCAAGCCTTCTATGCCATAGCCAACCTTTAAATGATTTAGTGAACAAGCATGTACCAAGATTAGCATCATTTGAATTGAAATCAACTAAATAGAGGTTGCCATGTCTAAAACCTCTGAAAATCAACCTATTATCATCAATACTGGTGATAATCACTTCTTTTGGATAAAAAGCACATATAAATCCAAGATCACAAAGTTGAGCTACGGATAAGAGATTGAAATTTAGAGATTCAACAAGCAATACATTAGATATGGAGAGATCGTTTGAGATGGCAATTTTACCTAAACCTTTTACCTTTCCTTTGCTATTGTCTCCAAACGTGATCTTGTCATATTCCGCACCTTCGTTATTTAGAGAGGAGAACATGTTGTGATTACCGGTCATATGTTGAGTGCATCCACTATCGAGCACCCAATGTTGTCCTCCGGCCTTGTAATTTACCTACAAAACAAAGTTAGGTCCTTTTAGGTACCCAAATCTTTTTGGGTCCTTGGAGGTTAGTTACCAAGGATTTTGGGACCCAAATGGCTTTCTTTTTGGCACCAATGATCGGGTTCCAACAAATTTGGCTTTAATATCGCCATTGTTCATTTTCTTTAAAACATAGCAAGAGTTGAATATAATAGATGAATCACTTTTTCTAGCATGGCAATTTTTCTCAATGTGACCTAAACTTTTACATTTATTGCAATATCCCTTTTCTTTTACAAATATGGTTTTAGATGGAATAAATGCATGTTTTCCCTTTTTAGGAATGTAGCCTAGTCCTTCTTTTCTTAAGGAGAACCTTTGACTATCTAGAAGATGTCTTAATTTTGATTCTCCTACATAGCATTTAGCTAGATCATTGGTTAGTTTTTCAATTTTGTCCTTAAGTTCATTGTTTTCAAGACTAAGCACATTATCATCAATTTTAGGTCCAGATGGGAATTCAATTAAATCTTCACAAGATGTAGATATGCTAGAAGTAGACATCATGGGCAAGTCATTCAAAATATTGCAAGTGATGCCTATTTCATTACCCATTTTGTTGGCTTTATGAGTAATTAGTGAGTCATGAGCTTCCTTAAGCATCTCATGAGTTTCTTTGAGACTCTCATGAGATGTGTTTAGCTCCTCATAGGAATTTTGAAGAGTTTTGTATCTCTTCTTCAATTCCTTGAATTTTTCTTTTTCTTTACTCATATAGTCATCAAAACCGGTGATCATCTCAACTAGGTCATCATAAGTATATTCATCTTCGTCACATGATACCTCGATTCTCCTTTAGCCATGAGGCAATGAGGAGTGGAGAATAGAGATGGAGCTTCCTTGATAGCCACCCCGGCGAGTCCTTTGGGTGATGCTTCATCTTCATCTTCAAAATCGGAACTTGAAGCATCCGAATCCCATTCAATGAAGCAAGCTTGTCCATCCTTCTTCTTCTTATAATATTTCTTGAAAACCTTCTTCTTGCTTTCTCCTTCCTTTTTGTACTTCTTCTTCTTCATCGATTTTTCTTCTTCCTTGTTTTTGCATTGTGTGGAGATGTGACCCTTTTCACCGCAATCAAAGCATCTTCTTTCTTCAAATGGGTTCCTCTTGGATGATTGTCCTTTCTTGAAGGACTTTCCTTGATATCTCTTTTTCATAAACCGCTTGAACCTTCTCACAAAGAGAGCCATTTCCTCATCGGTGTCTCTCTCATCACTTTCTTCTTCATTATCTTCCCTTTTGGAGGCTTGAACTTTTAGTGCTATGTTCTTCTTCTTGGAGTCGGAAGCCTCATCTTTCACTTCTTCTTGAGATTTTTTGAATATGTCATGAGTGAGAATCTCACTCAAGACTTCCAACGGAGTCACACTCTTCAAGTTCGAGCGCACAAGTAAGGTTACAATAGTATCATATTTTGAAGGTAAAGCTCTAAGAAACTTATGACAAAATTCCACATTTGTGACATCCATACCAAGCCCTTTTAACTCATTTACTATGTTATTTAATCGGTTAAACATCTCCGATACATCTTCATTGGGCAACATAGCAAACTTTTCAAATTGGCCCTTATGGATAAATAATTTAGCATCCTTGACCATCGAGGTTCCTTCATGAATATCCATAAGATTTCTCCAAATATCATAGGCCGTTTCAAGTTTACAAATTCTATTAAATTCACCTAGATTTAGAGCACTATAAAGAACATTCATGGCTTGAGCATTTGCTAAGGCATTATCTCTATCTAGCTTAGACATGTCATCATCATCAAGAATTGCAAAGCCCTCATCCACCACTTTCCAAATCTTTCCACCCATGGCTTTAAGATAAACCATCATTCTAGTTTTCCAATAAGTATAGTTAGATCTACCAAAGAGTGGTGGTTTGCCAATATTGATCCGACCCTCACTAGCCATCTTTATCCTACTCCGGAATGGTTAAATCTTCTAAAAAAGGAGTCCTTGCTCTGATACCAATTGAAAGGGATCTAGGATATCGACTAGAGGGGGGTGAATAGGCGATTTTAACAAATTATCAATAAAACAAACAATTAATAGTAAAAGAGAGCAAATAAATAACACAAGATGAACAATGAACAATTTCAACACAAGGATATATCCCGTGGTCTCGGTGATTTGCCGATCACCCCTAATCCACGTTGAGGCAAACCCAAATCTCTAACCGCTCCTCTATCTAGTCAACCTTCTCTCGAGAAGTGACCTAGATCTTGAGCCGGATTAGTGTGATGAGTTATCCAAACCTCGATTTCACTAAGGATGCACTTTACCGCTCCGGCAAGGCGTGCTCAACCCTTTCACAAGATGTTTTGAGGCTTCTTCACAATCTTCCTTGAAGAGCTCACCAAAACCTTTCTCCTAGACGTCTAGGAGCCGGCAAACTCCAAGAGTAACAAGCCGATGATGATCACTTAGCCTTCTTCTAGTGCCACAAGATTGATTTAATGATCTAAATGCAATGCACTAGAAGATCTCAAATGCACACTCTCACAAATTCGAGAATTTAAACCCTAGAGTGTATGAAACTTGCTTAAGTTCTCAAGGATGATGACAATGCTCAAAATTATGCCAAAAGTTGTGAACAGGGCCGTGCATGGGAGTATATATACCCCCCACAATAAATATAGCCGTTACAGGCCGTTGGGAGAAAAAGATCACTTGGCGGTCAGACCGCAGTTGTATGCCCGGTCAGACCGCCGCAATTGCAACGACATTAAACAGGCGCAATAAATGCTCAACTGCCCCTGTCAGGCACACACACGGTCAGACCGGAGCCAATTTTGGTCAGACCGTGAAACTGTCCAGAGACGACACAGTTTCTGGACACGTTATACGGTCAGGCCGATAAATACGGATAGACCGGCCATACGGTCAGACTGTAGTTCAAAAACATGGTCAGACCGATTTCTCGGTCAGACCGGTCTAATCAAATGGTCAGACCGTCATAGCTCAAAAACAAGAGAAGGATAAATCAAGAAGTTCCAGGAGACTGACCTAGGACTTAACTACGGACAGACCGACCTTATTAAGGAATAAACTACACTTAGACATAATGTCGGTCAGTCCGAGATCCTATTCGGTCAGTCCGTGTATTCGGTCAGACCGGTTTAACACACGGTCAGACCGACTGAGACAGTGTTGAGCAGAAATGAGCTGAAACAAGCATTTTCAAAGTATATGACCTTCTAGTATGCAATGCAAGTTGATTTTATGATTTGTGGCACATAGATGAAGTATTTCGTGATACACCACATGCTCCTCTTAATAGTACGGCTACTATCCTAAAATCCGGTCAAAATTCTTCTCTAATCACCTTAGACCGGTAAAAATGGAAAAGACCCTATTTTGTACCTTTGCCTTTTTGATCAATGCCCTTTCTTCATCATGAGGCCCTTTCTTTGCCTTTCATTAACCTGTCTTTTAAGTTTCTTCTTGACATAACTAGGCAGGTAATGTTAGTATAGCATTTGTAGTTGTCATTAATTACTAAAACACTCTTTAGGGGCCTAGAAGCTACAGCAGTGCGTAAAGTATTTTCTGGACCTCAGGGTATCGCTCCTTAGGACCATGAAGTATTTCACTTACGTAGTAGACGGGTTTGTGCACACCTTCTCTTTCTGCGATCAAGACAACACTAACCGCGTAAGGTGTGGCCGCCAAGTAAAGGAACAATGGTTCCTCTTTATTGGGAGAAACCAAGACCGACGGACTGGATAAATATGCTTTGACCTCCTGAAATGCTTTCTCGGCCTCATCGGACCAAGTAAAATTATGGTGTTTGCGCAAAGCTTTGAAGAAAGGTTGTCCCTTTTAGCCCAGTCGCGATATGAATCGGCTTAATGCCGCCATGCGACCTGCTAGGCGTTGAACATCTTTGATGGTCAAGGGAGACCTCATTTGTTCGATAGCCCTGATTTTTTCAGGATTAACCTCGATTCCTCTGGAACAAACAAAAAAACCTAGAAGTTTTCCAGATGAAACCCCGAAAGAACATTTCTCCGGGTTTAATTTTATTCCAAATCGACTCAAATTACAGAAGGTTTCAGCAAGATCATCTAAATGAGACGAACTTTTTAAGCTTTTTACAACCAACTCGTCTACATAAGCTTCAAGATTACGCCCCATCTGGGAAAGAAAGGTCTTTTGCATAGCGCTGGTACGTGGAATCGGTGTTCTTGAGACCAAACGGCATTCTGACGTAGCAGTAGGTGCCGAATGGTGTGATGAAGGCAGTCTTCTCTTCATCTTCTTCTGCCATGCTAATTTGATGATATCCTGAGTAAGCGTCCAGGAAACTCATCAGTTCACAACCCACAGTAGAATCGACCAGCTGGTCGATGCAGGGAAGGGGAAAATCATCCTTCGGACAGGGACTATTTAGGCTGGTGTAGTCAACGCACATGCGCCACTTGCATTTGACTTGCAGACCATGACCGGATTTGCAAGCCATTCCGGATGATCGACTTCGCAAATAAATCCTGCCTTTTGGAGCTTATCTAGCTCCTCTCGGATGGCTTCCTGCCGATCAACAGCAAAACGCCTGAGCTTCTGCTCTATTGGTCGTTGTCCAAGTCGAATTGCTAACCTGTGCTTAATTACTTCCCTTGGGACACCGGGCATGTCAGATGGTTTCCACGCAAACACATCTGCATTAGCTCGGAGGAAAGTAATGAGCTCGAGTTCCTATTTGTCATCCAGGCCTGATCCAACCCGAATTGTCCTGGATGGATTATCTGGGTACAACGGAACCAATTTTAATGCTTCATCTGGTCGAGGAGTGGCTTTGATTGTATCAGTAGACATTATGGAAATCTGGGCTTCTCGGAGGGGAGGCTGATCTACCATCTCCAGGGATAACCGATCACATGTCAATGCCACGTTGCGACTGCCTCAGACCAAAATAACGCCCTTGGGACCAGGCAACTTGCCGCACTGGTAAGCGCAGTGTGTAGCCATCATGAATTTAGCGAGAGTTGGCCTACCAAAGATTGCGTTATAAGCCAAATCACAATCAATTACATCAAAGGTAACCAATTCTGTTCGGAAGTTATCGGGTTCGCCCAGCGTGACCGAGAGCACCACCTGTCCCAATGGCATCATAGAGGGACCAGGAATTATCCTATAAAACGGATGAATTATAGGTTTGATTTTTGAACGAGGAATTTGCATCTCATCCAGTGCCTTGACCAATAAAATGTCCAAGGAACTACCTCCGTCGATCAAGACCCTTTCGACTCTCGCATTACTGATAATTGGGGTAATGACCAAAGATAGCCTCAATGGTCGAGTAAGCCCCACAGGGCAATCAGAGCGATCAAACGTCAAAGGAGTATCCGACCAACAGGGGTATTGAGGTTCACCAAGGGGAGTCTCCGCTTGGTTCACCTCTCGGTAAAAAGCTTTAAATTGCCGTTTAGAAACAAAAGAGGAGGAACCTCCGAAAATAACATTGACATGATTACGAGGTACCTGGTAAGACATCTCTTCGTCCCCGCTGGCGTCTCTTAGCCCGCAAGTCTGTTCTTTTCGTGGCAAGGTCGGCATTGGTCCGATCCCCTGTAGAAGTCATCCAACTGTTTCAACCAACTCCAGCAATTCTTGAGGTCGTGGCCTGCAGAATTGTGGAGTGGCACCACCTCTTGCCTTCCTGCGTGTTAGTCGACTTCTCTGGTCGGTCGGCACTCCGACCACCAGAAGCAGTTTTATTTTTTAACGAAGATTTGTTACCTTTGTTCGACGGAGGTTTCTCTGTGACCGTGACCTCTCGGTACTGTCCAGTTCGACTCCTTTTTTATTTCTTTGACTTCCTGCCTGATGAAGATTCCGGCTTCTTGTTCGAATCCTCTCTCTTTACGTCCTTGAGACCTGGTTGAGGCGGTAAGTTTCCTTTGTCCACCATCTGATTACACTCAACGGCCTCGGCTGCGTCGGAATATCGATCAGCCATATCAAAAAGATCAACTACTGATCGAGGGGGATGGATGAGAAAATCCTCCGTAAAACTCCGATATCGAACGGCATGTTTAAACACCCTGATAACGGAATTATCAGATGTGTTCGGGATGGTATTTCTCACCCCGACGAATCTTTTGACAAACTGACGAAGAGTTTCGGTCTTGTTTGTCGTAGTCGATGGAGGTCGCCCTCTTTTTTCGGCTTCTGATAACAATTCTGGAAATTGTTGAGGATGGCATCGTACAACATTTCCCAGTTATATATCGAACCCTCGGGCTAATTGAACAGCCAGGTTCTTGCCGGTCCCTCGAGGACTGTATGTAAATAGTTGGCCATGACCCGGTCATCGCCACCTGCTACCTGAATAGCAGTGATGTAAATTTGAAGGAACTCCGATGGATTATGAGTTCCGTCAAATCTTTCGATAGCCCCTAGTTTAAACTTATCTGGCCAAACGACCGCACAGAGGCCGGGTGAGAAAGCTTTACAACCGACATAAGGACCATGGATGGATCTGCGACTCTCGACCTGATCTCGGGCGACCTCACGTGAAGGAGAGGCCACGCGTGGTCCCAGGCGAGAGTGGACAAGAATTCGTTCCCGATCATGAGAATTTCCCGCCCTTCTGGCTTTGTCATGCCGAGACGACACTAGTGGTGGACGATTCCGTCTACCAGAACTAGAGTTAGAGTATTCTCTTCATGGGAACGTATCACCGACCGGGAAGAGGCTGTAGGGGTCGCCTCGGATGCGACCTCGTCTAACCTCGCCGCCAATATCCTAGAGAAAGTTGGTTTCTGCCCATCTGTGACAGTAGGAGGAAAATTACGCAGGACCTCTGAGATGGATCGAAGCCGGCCATGCGTGCTTCTCCTGGGTGCGCCAGGTGTCACCGTCTCTTCGTCTGCCGGTAAATGTCCCGGGGGTAAAGAAGGTGTCTGGTCGCGTTTGCGACCATGCGAACGGCGGGAGGAACTCGGAGCAGCGTTGTAACGAGCTTGCGCATTTTGCAGAGCCTCTGGGGCTGTTTTGCGGAGCTCATTATCTTGCTGCTCACAATCTTGATCCTCCTTTTGTCTGCGCTCTTGCTCTTCTTTCTGCTTGCACTCCTGTTCTTCCCTGGCGATCCGCTGATAGGGCATTTCTTCCGATAAGGCAGCGAATTGCCTAGGGAACGAGGTCGCTGATGGAGAGAACATCTCTGTTTGTTCCGAGTCGGACTCGAAATCAAAGAGACGGTGGAGGTTATCAGGATCGAACCTCCCCGGACTGAATTCCTGGTCAACATCGCCTTTGCCCTTGGCGGGGTCGTGCGATGGGCCAGATTCAACCTCTAACGCAGTAGGAACAACATTGGGTTCCGATTCTGCGTCTGTTGTCTCCTGGTCGATAGACATGACTTGAGTGGTCAAATCGACCTCTGGGACGTCTTCACCCCCGGTTTCCTCCAGTAGAACAGGATCACTGGGTGAAGGCATCTGTATGTGGGCATAATCATCGAGATCAAAATCATTCTTGGAATCATATGCCCCAGACATACCTCACCGAACCTCCGGATAGAAAAAAGAACGCCTTGAGAAAGGCCCCACGGTGGGCGCCAGCTATCGATGATTCGGACTTGGAGTCCTTAGTCGATCTTATGCAGAATTTGTGAGTTGTGAGGCCTTTCAAGGTCTCCCTCCGGAAAGGGATGATGAGCAATGTCAGTTGGGGCACAGAGAGATTTATACAGGTTTGGGCCCTCGATGGTGGGAGTAATAGCCCTACGTCCTGTTGTGATTTCACTATGTATGGAAAATGTTTACAAGGTTGGAGAAAAGATCATCACACGCGAAGATCTTTTATGTGTTGATTGTCTAAGAAACGACTAAAAAAACTTATGAAAGCCTCCCTCCTTGTCGTCGTCTTCGATCTCTCTTTTATACCGATCAAAAGGGCGCCAATGCATAGCGGTTTTGAACGGTTGTAGAAGCGCAGTTTTGATAACCGCACTTAACTTCCACGTAGGTTTAACACGTGCAATCAAGGGATAACTGCACATGTTAACCTCCTGGCAGTTGTCCTCATACGTGGAGGAATCATCATGATCCTAGGGATATGCCTGTTGCAGAGCTAGGCAATCCCAAGTTACTCTGGTCGAGAATAGTCAACGAACTTCTGACCGCACATTGTCTGCGGCCTCCTGACCGCGTAACGTCTGCGATCTCATGATCGCGCAAAGCCTGCGACCATAAGTCATTCTTGTGTTCGCGCTTCTCAGGTTATCTGAGACCATGATAGCGGACCTTCAGATACTCATCGGGTTCAAATCTGTCTTGAACCAAATGTGCATTAATTCGAACTAGCTCGGGTAACAATCCTCGTCACTAAGATAGAAAGGTCTTTTGCATCAAGCGCTAGTACGTGGAATCAGCATTCTTGAGCCCGAATGGCATTCTGATGTAGCAGTAGGTGCCAAAGGGTGTGATGAAGGCAGTTTTCTCTTCATCTATTTCTGCCATGCTAATTTGATGGTAGCCTGAGTAAGCATCCAGGAAACTCATCAGTTCACAACCTGCCATGGAATTGACCAATTGATCAATGCGGGGAAGGGAAAAGTCATCCTTTGGGCGGGCATTGTTGAGATTGGTGTAATCGATGCACATGCGCCACTTACCATTGGACTTAAGGACCATGACCGAGTTCATGAGCCATTCGGGATGGTTAATCTCACAGATGAAACCAGCTTCCTGGAGTTTGGTTAACTCCGCACAGATGGCTTCTTGATGATCAGGAGCAAAGTGTTGGAGCTTTTGCTTTATTGGTCGTTGTCCAGGCCGAATAGCTAGCCTATGCTCGATCACTTCCCTTGGGACCCCGGGCACGTCGGATGGTTTCCACGCAAACACATATGCGTTAGCTCAGAGGAAAGAAATGAGTGCGAGTTCCTATTTAACATCCAATGATGATCCGATGCGAACAGTCTTGGTCGGGTCGTCTGGGAATAGAGGAACCTCTTTGAGTTTTTCATCTTGTTGACGATTCGGACTCGGGGTCCTCAATCGAACTTATGCAAAATTTATAATAGTGAGACCTTTCAGGGTGACCCTCCGGGAAGGTATGTAGAACTATGGAGAACTGGAGCACAGAGAAATTTATACAGGTTCGGGCCCTCGATGGTGGGAGTAAAAGCCCTACGTCCTGTTGGGATTGCACTATGTGTAGTAAAGAGTTACAAAGTGGCAGGAAAAGACCTTCACAGGCAAAGGTTTTCCCTGTACAAAATGAAGTCTAGAAGGCTTATGGAAACTATCTAGTCTAAGCCGTAGCCTTGGCTGTTTGAGTTGTGTCTTGATCTCTTGATCGATCTCCCTCTTTGTTTGATACATCATGCCGCCCTTTTATACTAGTCGAAAGGGCACCAAGTCGTAACTGCACCAAACAGTTGCTTGGATGCGGTTTGGAGAACCACTCTTAACTCCCACGTAGGTTTAACACGTGTTATTTGTGGATAACTGCACGTATTAACCACCTGACGGTTGATCCCCACGTGGAAGAATCTTCGGGATACTTGGGATATTCCCAGTTCCCTGGTCGAAGGTGCTCTGACCGCGCGATGTTGGCTGACCGCGCGACATCTTCGACCTTCTGTCCACGCACAGCACACGAACTTTTGACCGCGCACTAGCTGCGATCTGATCGCGCAAAGCCTGCGACCTCGGGCTGATGCTTCCCAGAAATGACTTGAGTTCGCTCTGTCGGGCACATGTCTGGTTCGAATCTGTCCTGAACCAACAGTGCATTTATTTGAACTAACTCGGGTGTCAATCCTCGTCACATCTGGTCACGGAGTTGTCTTGACCGCATTAGGTTCATTGGTCGCCATCTTGACATCTCATAGGGGTAAATGGTCAACCAGCTCCAAAGAAATGCAATCACAGGTCAGGGGGAGATGTTCGTTTGTTAGATATATGTTGATGATATTATATTTGGATCTACTAATGAACATTTCTATCATGAGTTTGATCATGATGTCTAGGGAATTTGAGATGTCAATGATCGGTGAGCTAAGCTTCTTCCTTGGACTTCAAATCAAGCAACTCAAGAATGGTACGTTCGTGAGTCAAACAAAGTACGTGGAGGACGATGGCAAACACGCATCAGCTCCCTCCCCCCAGCGGATCAGACCTGCTTCACTAGGGAGGAGGTCGAGCGAATGCATACTGCTAAGTCCGGGGAAACCGCCTCCCGCCAACGGTCAGGACTCCCCCGAGCTCGTGGGCGCGTGGAGACGCACTCCCGACCCGACCGGGGGAAGAGACCGTTTAAAGAAGCTGCTACCATCCCCGCGGAATACCTCGATGCTCAAGAGGTCAGCTCGACTAACCCCGAGGAAAAGAGGTGATACCGTCGCACCAGTGGACCGCTGGCACCCCTCCCAAACTCCGACAATGAGCATGCGTCCCCGGCAAGAGAAGACAGCGACCATGAATCCCCCAAGGAAGTTGAGGGGGCCAATCAGCCGCTGTGCAGCCGCCTCCGGTGCATCCACTAGCCGCGGCCTTACCGCCCGCCGCATATCGAGCATTACAACGGTGAGGCCGATCCTTACGAGTTTGTGCAGGTGTACTCCACGGCCATCTCGGCAGCTGGGGGGGACGAGACAGTGCAATGCAATGTCTTCCCCCTCTACCTCACGAGCATCGCCCGCTCATGGTTCTACAACCTAAGAGCTGGGTCCATCAAGTCTTTCTCGCAGCTGAAGCGCGAATTTTGCGCGAACTTCCAGGGGAACTATGTACGCCCCTTAGACTCGTCCCAGCTCTACACCATCCAGCAAAGGACAGGGGAGACCATCCGCAGCTTCTTTAAGCGCTTCGCTCAGGTGAAGAGCAAAGTGGCACATGTCCCCGACTCCACAGTCATCGAAGCGTGCAAGAGCGGGATACTCCCCGGGGAGCTCCACCGGAGGCTTTGTCGGAGCTGCCCCACCTCCGCCGACGAGCTCTTCACCGTACTCGAGAAGTACACTCGTGCGGAGGAGGATGATCTTTGGAAGAAAAACCAAGGGGCTCCTGCCCCCGCCGTCTGGGAGGCTAGAGATCCCCCCAACAAGCGTCCCCAGAGAAACGATCGCGGTGAGCCACGGCCTCGAGACGCCTTCGTCCTCGAGGGTGGAGGCGGCTCGCGCGATGGCGGCAAAGGCGGTCGTGCTCCCCCTAAGTCAAAAGGCTATGGGGGGGGACAGTCGTCCCACGGGCGCGAGGGCCACTCCAAGGAAGGCAAAGAGGGCACAGCCAACGTGTGGTGTGCCTTCCACAAGTCAAGTACTCACGCTACTCGAGAATGCCATCAGCTTTTACAGCACTTTGCGGCTTTTCTCGACCAGCGCGGGCAGGGGGAGGGGGCCTGTTGCGCCCCGAGACTGGGATTACGACTACTCCTGTAGAGACCTAGCTCGCTGCAGCTAGTCCCATATATGCATAGCATACACATACCCTTGACGTCCCAGGATAAGTCAAGCACAGGAGTATATCACATTGCAACAGAGTAACTTACAAAATAGTTAAGCAGTGTGGCCTGCTGGCCTTGATATTACATAAGGAGATTACAATGCCTTCACGGCATACATGGTTTAGCAAAATAACATCTACACAGCAGAAGATAGGTGACCCACCCACAAAGAGAAGTGGACAGCAGAACAACACATCAGGGAAATGACGGGACTGACGCTCCTCCTTCTGGATCCAATAAGTTCTCCACGCCTTCATCTTGATTGTTGATTGCTCCGTCTATTGATTTGTAGATTGCAAGGGTAAGCACTTACGTACTCAGCAAGTCATAGGTAAGAGTAGATACATATAGTAGTGATGACATGAACCTAGACTAGTCAAGAATTATGGATGTTTATAAAATAATCTTTTTCTTTCATACCTCATCTTATGGCAGCACTTTTCATAATATAACATCATCATTCATGTTCACTAGATTATAGTACTACCGCGACACGTCGACACACGACAGCCCACGGTAGTACTCCTTATCATGACAACACATGTCATTTGGGTAATCTTGATTAAAACATATTTTATTTAGAAAATAGTACTTGTGTCACACCCCGTGGATTTAATCCACCGCAGCAGACTCCTATAAACCCGGGAGCTCGGAGTATTCGAATACGTTTTTAACTCTGCAGAGAGGTACCAATTTACCCGCAAGATATTCCACTTTCAAACCTTTCCTATCATAACAAAATGATTGGACCCCTGACTCACTTCATATTGTGAGCGGCAAGGTGGAAATAACAAGAACTTTTGTTATGTATCACTTACAATTCACCCCCGACCCTGTGGCTCTCCGCGAAACACAGTTGTGGTAGGCTGTATCATAACCTCCACCCCACCTCATTTTCCCATTACTGGGTCAAATATCAGATCACCTTCAGTGATAGTGGGAGTCAGCCTCCAAGTCAATCATCACAACACAACTCATGCAGGGGTTTCATATATGATCCACATAAGTACTTGTTCAGGCCTGTCCCATACCAGGCTTGCGGTTAGCACGTTGTTCATGCCACTAGACACACAACACAAGGTTCTAGTCCTTATATGCCAATGACCAGACCATCCACAACCCTGCACCTTCAGTGCATGCATATCCTTTGCAGTCTAGCACCTCCAGTGCTACCGCCATCCATACCATTTTCTGGTCACGGCTAGGGGTTTTATTTCATGAATATAAGTATATAGATACATATAATAGTTCATGGCTCAAAACTTGTTTATTTCACATTTCACAGATAACCAGTCTAGTACTGCCAATTCATAAATCAACCATTCTCAATCTTTCACATGCAATATTATCTATATTCAAGGTTATGTTTTAGCAACATTTAAAATATAGGTTCAAGATGACCAAGGATATGACTTGCCTTCCGCGTCGTAAGAAACAGCAGTTGATGACGGGTCAACAGCGAAGTCCTCGAACTTGATTTCTAGATCTGCTCGGCGACAAACAAACAATACGCACAAATATTACTTATATATTAAAATGATTTAGGATCTATATGCAGATATGCTTAACAAGGATAACTGAATGATACTGGAGATAATTGAGATTACAAGCTGAACTGAGTTGAGATCTAGGGTTTCAAGGATTTGGCTAAGGATGGGTGTTAGATTCTCCTAGGATCTCAAGGTTACAATAAGAACATCAGTTTGTGGCTGGTTTGATCAAAAACAGCAAATGTCAGCGGATTGACATTCGGATCAAGATTCTGACATAACTTCAAGGAAAACTAGAGAGCTTATCTCAAGTTATGACAGTAGAAGAAAATGTAGATCATAACTCTACAAATTCAGTGGACAAAGTGGCTTTCAAAATGCATAATCAGAAATGAGTAAACAAGGCCAATGCCATTGGCTGGCATGCACTGGAATAGTGTCAAAAACTAGGGTTTAGCATAACATGCATTTCAAGGGCTCAAATCAAGTTGTGATAGAAGAAGAAAATGTAGATCACAACCTCAGAAATCTAAGAGACAAAGTTATGCCCAAAATGCACATCTGGAAGGGGGTAAAAAGGGCTAATGCCACTGACTGACATAGTCTGGCATTGATCTTGACATGGCCAGAAACTAAGGCTTGGCATAACTTTTGATCTAGAGCTCCAAATGATGCACCACTTTGTCTGGGAGGTAGGCAATGATAACAGGAACAAATCATTCAACAGGATTCAAAGCTGAAGATGGCTGGAAGGTGATGAATTTCGAAGGAGAAGTGTGGTGGCGACACGGCACAGTGAAGCCACTGGACAGAAATCTTGGCATGGCTGTAACTTGAATTCTGGGCAGTTTCAAAGATCGAGCTAGAAGACAAATATGCTCAGGAAGTTGAGGCACACCTGAAAGACAAAGTAGATGAAGCTGAAATGTCCAGGAATAGGTTTTCCGGTGATCGACGCCGGAGAAGAAACACTGCCATTTGGGGGTTTTTGTTTTAGGCCGAATGAACTCGATTCCAAGCTTGGGAAGTGAAAGAGAGATAAGAGGAAGCTACCTGCACGATCAATTTGGCCGGAGGATGGCCGGAGGAGCCTGGCGACGATCGCCGGTTTCTGGAGAAGCTCAAAATTGGGGAAAGCTTCGATTGAAGCTCAATCGGGAGATCTTGATGCATAGGCTTGCTGGAAATGAGTCACTGATCATCTTCTTCCACAAAATCGAGAGCTAATTCGGGCTGAATTAAGCTACATTACAGAAACAGGGTAATCGGCAATTCCGGTGATCGCCGGCGTTAGAGGTCACCGGTGAGCAATTAAATGGTACAGCATGATGAGTGAGATGAGAGGAACTCACTAGTGCTGTTAATTTGGTAGGAGATGCTGTGGAATGAGCTGGCACCGTGAAGCTTCTTGCTGGACTCGCCGGAGAAGACGACTGCAGCGAGAGAATTTGCAAAATCGGCTAAGTCCTGGTGAAGAGGAGATGATACAAGGCACTGGTGGTTTAAATAGAGCAGTGGGCAAAGCTTGCAAGGTTTAAACAGCATTGAATTGGTGTCAGATAACAAGATTTGCCGGGCGCAGCTGCAACAACGGCGAGCGGCGACGCGACTGTGCACTGGCAAGGCGAAGCTGTGCTACATCGGGTCTCATCAATGTCGAGCGGTGCAAGGCAGTGGCGACAAGGGCTGGCAACATGGCGCAGTGTTGCTGACAAAAGCCTGTTGCTGGTCGCGCGCAGGAGCACATGCTGTTCAACGGCGCTGCCACGGCGTTGCCACGGCACGGCTGAAGCAAGGACACGTACACACAAACATGCACGGTCACGAGTGCGGCGAAGCCTCACCGGCGGCGAGCAAGCGCGGCGCAATTGCACGGCGATCTCTGGTCGTGCACAGCAGCTGCTGTCCTGGTCGAATTTGGGCTTGATTGCAATTTCCAATTCTTGATTTGGACTGAACTGTAAATTTGGAGATTTGGAAGGTTTGATCTGGAATTGATTCTGCTGTTTTGGTATACTTAATTCCATAGATGATTTGGCACAGATTGAAGATAAAATTTGAGACATTTGGATGACTTTTGATATGAACTGAAAACAGAGTAGATTAGGGTAAAATAAGTCTAAAACTTATTGATCTCGAATTCTGGGATTTCGGGTTTGATTTTGAGATACTCATAAAAGAAGAATTTGTATTGAAAAGCATTTGGGAGGTGTTCCCTGAATCAGATTTGAATTTGGAGATGATTTGCAATATTTTGCCTTTTCTGGCTTTTAGAAAATCTGGAAAAAGGACTGATCTGCGATACTCTTGGACTGATTTGCGAAAAAGGTTCAGATGGTGAAATCTGGCTGCCAACTTTTTGGATTAAGGTATTGGCATACCCTTGATCATAATCCAGGAATAATCTGGTCTGAACTTGGCTAAGATTTTGATTAAATCTGAATTTCTGAAACTTAGGGTAAAAGGTAATAACAGATATTCTGTTTTCGAAAACAGAAAAGAGTTGATAATTCTGGAAGTTAGGGATAGAATTGAATCCAGGTTCTGAAGGCTTTTAGGTTTAGGATAACTGATAGATCAAATCTGGCAAGTCAGATCTTAACTTGGGGTCACAGGATAGATTTGGAGATTTTAGGGCTAGAACAGAATAAAGCTGAGGCTGATTTGGTTGATCTAGAAGAGACATATGCATGCATGATTTTTAAGAAAGAAACTTTTCACCCCAAAACTCAGGATGTTACAGGGCCCTGCCTCCTTGCCTCCCTCGATGGCCTTGCCGGCGCTTCCTGCTCCCACGGGTGAGCAGCAAAGACAGACGCAAGAAGGGGGCTCAGCTCAGGAGCTCCCCTTCCAAACCTCCCAAAGGAGTATAAACGTCATTACGGGGGGATCCGCCTCGAGATGGGACTCCAAGCGTCAGCACAAGGAGTATGCACGAGAGGTGAAGGTTGTGGGGGTGCTGCATACGTCTCCGCCACCGAAATGGTCAGACGTCCCCCTCACCTTCACAGCGGAAGACGCGCGCGGGGTTCGCTTCCCGCATGACGACGCGCTCATCGTCTCGGCCACAGTCTACAACTGCCAATTAGCGCGCATCCTCGTCGACGGTGGAAGCTCCGCCGATATCTTATACCTGAAGGCGTTCAGGGAGATGCAAGTTGACGAGAAGTTGTTGCAGCCCGCACTCGGGCCACTGCAAGGCTTCATTCCCGGGAAGACCATCCACCCGGTGGGGAAGGTCGACCTCCCGATGACCTTCGGCACCCTAGAAAACTACCGAACGGAGATGGTCCGGTTTGATGTTGTGGATCTCCCCTCTTCATATAACGCCATTATGGGGAGGACCACGATCAACCATCTAGGGGCGGCAATTCACCAGAACTACCTCTGCGTGAAGATCCCTGGGCCTCACGGTGCGATCACCGTTCGAGGCGACCTGAACGTGGCCCACGCTCTTTACGAGCGTGCCATCGCTGCCATTGGAAACGTCAACATGATCAAGGCTCCGGGGGGAGAGAACCCCCCGAGCCTAATGCCCTGGCCGTTTCTTCCGGAAGGCCACTTCCGAGGCCACGCCCCGAGGGGGACCTCCGGAAAGTTCAACTGTCCTCAGGAGATGAAGAGAGGACCGTCAAGATCGGAGCAGACCTCCTCGAAGAACACGCGGAGCAACTCACGGCCTTCCTTCGCGAAAACTCAGACGTTTTCGCGTGGGAACCCTCGGACATGCAAGGCGTCACCCGAGATGTCATCGAGCATAAGCTCGCAGTGACCCCCGGCCACCCCCCGGTCAAACAAAAGTTGAGGAAGCTCTCCCTCGAACGCCAAGACGCCATCAAGGTCGAGATCGCCAAGCTTCTAGAGGCGGGGTTTGTGCCGGAAGTCTTGCATCCCGAATGGTTGGCAAACCCCGTCCTCGTGAAGAAGTCAAGTGGCAAGTGGAGGATGTGCGTGGACTTCACCGACCTTAACCGCGCTTGCCCAAAAGATAACTACCCACTCCCGCGAATTGACCAACTGGTTTATTCGACCGCGGGGTGTGAATTGATGAGTTTCCTCAACGCATATTCGGGCTACCATCAGGTTCGAATGGCAATGGAGGACGAGGAAAAGACGAGTTTTATAACTCCCCTCGGCACCTTCTGCTATGTCCACATGCCCTTCGGGTTGAAGAACACTGGGGCGACTTTCCAGCGCCTCATGACGCTGATCCTGAAGGACCAAATTGGCCGCAACGTTGGGGTCTACGTTGATGACGCGGTCGTCAAAAGCCTTCGCGCGGCCGCCCACATCGATGAACTGGCGGAGACCTTCTGCATCCTCCTCAAGTACGGGTTGAAACTCAACCCGAAAAAATGCGCCTTTGGCGTACGCGGTGGGAGGCTGCTTGGCTTCCTCGTGTCCCAGCGGAGTATTGAGGCAAACCCTGAAAAAATTCGGGCCCTGCTGGACATGCCTCCTCCGCGCTCCGTGAAAGACGTACAGAGACTTACCGGCCGCTTAGCCGCGTTGGGTCGCTTCATCTCGCGGTCAGGGGAACGTGGACTCCAGTTCTTCAAAATCCTCCGGGGCCTCGAGGGGTTCAAGTGGACTCCCGAGGCCCAGACGGCTTTCGACGCGCTAAAGAAGTACCTCGCGAGTCCTCCAATGCTTGTGAGCCCATCTCCGGAGGAACCCTTACTCCTCTACCTCACTGCGACCCCAGTCGCTGTGAGCGCGGTGCTTGTAAGAGAGAAAGATGGGCAACAACGCCCCGTGTACTACGTAAGCGAGGCCCTTCAAGGGGCTAAGACGCGGTACACGGAGTTGGAGAAGTTGTGCTACGACCTTCTCATGGCGTCACGGAAGCTCCGCCACTACTTCCTCGGACACCCAATCACGGTCCCATCATCTCTCCCCCGGGGGAAGTGCTGAGAAACAAGGACACCACCGGCCGAATTGGGAAGTGGGGAGCCGAGCTTGCTCCATTCTCCCTCACCTTCATGGGCCGCTCCGCCATTAAGTCGCAAGTCCTCGCTGACTTCGTGGCAGAGTAGACCCCGACCACCGAGGCAAACGGAGGGACTCCCCTCGCACCCCCCCGGTGCCAGGACCACTGGACACTCATGTTCGATGGCTCCTTATGCCTCGCCGGGGCCAGCGCAGGGGTGGTTCTCCGGAGTCTCGAGGGGAAGACGCTGGAGTACGCTGCCAAGCTCGAGTTCCCGGCTACGAACAATGTTGCCGAGTATGAGGCCTTGCTCCTGGGATTGCGCCTCACGCGCTCCTTAGGAATCCGCCGCCTCCTGGTGAAAGGAGATTCCCTGCTTGTGGTCAACCAAATGGACAAGTCCTACTTGTGCCATGATGCGAACCTGAGTCTTTACTTGGGGGAGGTGCGGAAGATGGAAAAACACTTCGAAGGCTTGGAGGCCCGACATATCCCCCGACGGGATAACGACCGGGCTGATGCCTTGGCCCGGGCAGCCAGCGCCCGAGAATCTCTCCCCAAGGGCACTTTTCTGGAAATCATCACGAAGCCCTCGACAACCCTTCCGGACGCGAACCCAGGGGTTTGCGTCCCGGAGATTTCCGAGATCACTCGGACCGCATCATGGATGGATCCCCTCATCTCCTGCATAAGGGACGAGGGGGAACCTTCCGGCAATGCCGAGGTGAAGAGCCTCCACACCAAGGCCCGGGCATACATCCTGCTAGAGGGAAAGCTTTACAAGCGGGGAGCTTCTGCCCTTCTCCGCTGCCTCCGGCTCCTCGAGGATATACACTCGGGGAACTGCGGATCCCACTTGGCCCCGCGGGCAGCCGCGGCAAAGGTCCTCCGCCAAGGGTTTTATTGGCCCACGCTGGTCCGCGACGCGCGGGATCTAATCTCCGCATGCGAGGCCTGCCGAAGGATGGCGAAGGGCACCAGGCTTCCCTCCGCGACGCTGCAAACCATCCCTGTTACTTGGCCCTTCGCGCGCTGGGGGATGGATCTCCTTGGTCCCTTTCCCCCAGCACTCGGGGGATACAAGTACGCGGTGGTCGCTGTGGATTATTTCTCCAAGTGGGTGGAGGTTGAGCCCTTGGCCAGCGTCACCTCCCGCGCAGTGCAACGTTTCTTCTGGAAAAATATCGTATGTCGCTTTGGGGTCCCCCAAAAAATCACCGTCGACAACGGGACCCAGTTCAACTCGGCATATTTCTGGGAGTTCTGTGAAGGCTTAGGGACTACCCTCCATTTTGCCTCCGTGGCTCATCCCCAGAGCAATGAAGCCGTTGAAAGGGTCAACGGCGTGATCCTACAAGGCCTACGTCGACGGCTCGAACAAACCACCTCTAGGCGAGGCGCATGGGCGGAAGAGCTTCCAAGCATCCTCTGCTCCATGCGCACAACCCCTAGCCGAGCGACAGGGCGCACGCCTTTTTTGCTCGTGTACGGGTCCGAAGCAGTTCTCCCCTTGGAAATTGGTTTTCGATCACTGCGGGTCGAGCTCTTGGACAGAGCCACGACCGCGGTGCACCAAACCAATGAGGCCAACCAACGGCTGGAAGTCGACCTCGTTGAAGAAGAATGCGACCGAGCACTCCTCCACCACACCATCTACGAGCGCGAGATGGCGCGCGCATACAACCAGCACGTGCGCGAAAGGGCCTTCCACCTCGGGGACTTGGTCCTCAAGGGCGTGACTGACCCCCAAGCCCAGGGCAAATTATCCCCCAAGTGGGAGGGCCCGTACAGGATCTCCGCGGTCCTGGGCTCGGGAGCTTACAAGCTCTCCACACTTGAAGACCAGGAGCTGATGCACACTTGGAACATAAGCTTGCTCCGCAAGTTCTATGTTTAGCCTCCGGGCTCGCCACCTCCCCCGCCGTGGTTCCGCGGGGGGAGGCGTTGTATCTCGTCCTTTATTAATACAAATGCATTTTTTGTTCAACTCTGGGATTTTGTGTCCCTCTCCCACTGCGACCGCGCAGGGGGGGTGTTATGTTTTCATTAACTCAAATGGCTTCTTCTACTTCAATGTTGGAATCTCTTACAGGAGTTTATTCTTCCGCCTCAAAGGCGACGCCTCCTCTATGAAAATGCCCTCCCCGCGAGGATGCCCTCTCCGTGAGGACGTAGGCTATCACGGCCTAAAGTCCCGACAACGGGAGCCCCTCTCCCATAGGGCGGCTTACCGTAACCCCTCGTGGACTGAGGGGGTAAGCGGCAACCCAGTTCTCATGAACTGCGGTAACGAGTCACTTCGAGAGACTAGTCACCCTCGAACACTCTACACCCGCTACCGGGTCACGGAACCCTCCTAAGGGAATATCCTTTGTCCCCTGGGACAGACAGGAAAATCGTCTTTCGGAATTCATTATCTCAAAGGACTCAGATCAGGAATCCTTCCGATAAGGTCCCCACCTCCATGCAACCATGCAAACCTTTCCGGTTTCTCGGTCAGGCACCTCCACTAGTCCCCGGCACTCCCGACGGGGGGCTACATAAGTTAAGCAGCCACTGCAGACCGGGCCTTTTCAATCCTTACCCACAGCGCACGGTGCTAAACTGCACCCCGCTGTGGGGGGGGGGGTGAAACACGGGCCCGGACGGAAACAACGTCCTGATGCGGAAGAAGTTCGGAAGCAAAGATAATCTTGGCAACCTCGAAGGAACTCTAAAGATGGCAAATAAACGAGTCTACAACTTTATTAATACAACAGTGCACCAGGAGACAACCCCCCTGGTGGGCCAAAGTACCCTCGAGATAAGGCCCAGGCACGCGAGATACAGCCCGGGGAGTTAGGCTCCCGTGGAAAACTACTCCGAAGGACAACCCCCGGGAGGCAACTACACCTAATAATCCCGAAGGCCCTCCGAGATCTCCCGGGAAAGATCCTTGTACAAGCCCCTCATGGGCCAAAGGGCCCCTCCAAAGGAGATCCTCCGGCCAGTACTCATTGCCGGCTGGGGGGAGTATCCTAAGCGGAGGGACCTTTAGAGACCCCGGCTTCGGTGGAGATAACTCGGCGCGACAATCGTCAAAGTTCCCCAGGTGCCACTCCGGGAGCCATCGCAGCCGAGTCGGCTCCCGGGAGGCACCTCCCATCGTGGAGTTAGCACGAATGGACCCGGGGACTAGCCCACCGAACGCTCCCCCGGCGGCCAGACTTAGTAAAATCGAGGCCGCCTGGGCACTCCCTGGGCTAGGCCTCCCGGGCGACCCTCGAGCACTCTCAGAGAGACGTCCCTCAGGGCAGGAAAACCCCGGGAAAGTGATATCTAAAGACACCTGCTGACAAGTTTAACACACTTAGGAAAAGTACTACTTTATTCCAATTAAAAGAAATTTACAAGTTCCCGGAGCCCTTTCTAAAGAAGCTGCCCGGAGCAAACAAGGCCTGAAAAGAAAAGCCTAATCTAACTGGGGGGGAGGAGCTCATACTTTCCCGTCCTTGTCCCCCCCCGGGGGGACATCCACGCTGGCTGTCGCGTTCTGATCCGAGCGCCGGCCGCCCGTCTCCATGGCACCGGTAATCCGGTCGAAGAGGGCCTCGGCGGACTGCTCCAGCTCCGCCCGCCAAGGGTCGAAGAAGGCAGGGAAGCTCTGGGGAACAAGCTCTCCGATGACCCGGGCACCCTCGCCACTGTACTCAACGAGGGCCACCGCCAACACGATCATCGGGACGACGAGGCCTCGCGCCCAAGCCTCCGCGGCAGCCGGGATCAGGGAAACTTGCGCGCCATGAAAGCCCACGGCTTCCCCGACCGAGGCCGACACCGGATCGGGGCCTGCTCCCCGCCTGAGCTCGATCCCTAGCTCCTCTAAGGCAGAGCGGATCGCCCTACCTCCCGAGACTACAACCTGGACGCCCGAAGTCGCAGCCTCCCGAGTGACCTCCCGCTCCGCCTGCAGCTCCCTCCAGAGCCGAGAGGCACGGCAGCGAGTCGGGCCTGCACCGCGGCAAGCTCCCCAAGCTCCCGTTCCTTCTCGGAGCGCTCCGAGGCCGCCTCCCTGAGTGCCTTCTCCTTGCTGGCGCGCTCGAAGGCCACTATGTCCTCGACAGCCCGGAGACGCGTGGCGAGCCGGGCCCAGAAGCCCCGGGCCAATGCAACCGTCTACAAGAACGCAATGGTCAGAAGACAAAGGACAGATGATTACGAGATCCAAACAACTCACCCGAAGCCCGGAGGCAATCACCGCGTCGACGTCACCCTCGTTGCCCCCAGGGTCGCTCCCCCGGGAGGCCTCCCCACCTAGTAGAGCGCCCTCGTCCGGAGTCCCACCATTGGAGCAGCTGGAAGCCTGGTCCATCGGCGGCGCCGGAACCCCAGGGCGAACAAATAGACCCTTACCCCTCCCGGGTACAGGGAGCACTGCCGCCGCAGGCCGGACCGCCGAGGAGCCCGTCTCCGGGGCCAGGATCGAGGCCATCGGCAGGCCACCCGGCATCTGAAACTGAACCGAAACCTCGCTGGACGAAGGCTGCGGCCGGACCCCCGCGGGGCTAGGGGGCAGCGAAGGACTCGGGGCGTACATCTCTGAGTCTGTCCGGAACGCCGCCCGCGGGACCCGACCCACCAGCAGTGTCTGGGGCTGCACCCGAGGCCCCAGCAGGCGCCGCCGCGGAGTCCTTCGAGGGAGAAGCCCGAGGCGAAGCCCGAGGCCTCGCGGGACTACTCTGGGCTCGGGATCCCGCAGGGCTGGCCGGCGGCTGAGGCCACTTCGAGGGCCCACCAGCGACTTCTTTCCCCCGCTTACGTGAAGCAGGGGTGGGAAGAGGCACTCGGGCCGGGAGCCTCAGCCCGAACGCCTCCGCAACGACGTTCCGGGGAGGACCCTCCCCGATGACGCGCACCACCCGCTCATGCTCGTCCTCGTAGTATCGCCCAAGGAGGGTCACCACGACCTCCTTGGCTCAACCATAGGACCTGATTGCAAAAGGGAAAGGAAGCAAGGGTGAGGAGAAATCTCCCGGTGGGGGGAAGGGTTTTGAGTACTTACAGTCCGCCATTGCCATCCGGGGTGGCCTGTGCGCCGCCGACATCCCCCTCCCCCGGCGAGTGTGGAACGGCGCCACTCGGAGGAGGGCCATCTCCTCCGCCAGATCCCTCATGGTGCACCGGAATCGGGCCTCCGCCATCACGGTAAGGAGGTCCTTCTCCGCCACGGTCCACCCTAGGGCCAACGGGCCGTCGGACCGCGAGTACGTAGAAGGCTCCGGCGAGTACGTCACCCCCGAGTCTCCTACTCGGAGGTAGAACCAGTGCCGGAGCCAGTCTCCCCAATGGTCCCGGGAGGCTAGCACCGGGTACTCGTCGGCGCGACCCGGCATCAGTTGGATCATGATAGAGCCGAAAGCAGACCTGGGGCCGCCCCTCCTCACCACCGGGGCCCTCGCCGATGGCTCGTAGAAGTACCGCAGGAGCCGCAAAGTAGGCTCCGTCACGGCGGCCGTCTCGCACAACCAAATGAACAAGCCCATCTGAACGAGAGTGTTCGAGGTGAGATGGTTGAGCGAGAGGCCGTACACCTGTAGGAACTCGCGCAGCAGCAGGTGGACCGGGAGTCGGAAGCCCGCCTCCACGAAGGCCTCGAAGGCCACCACCTCCCCGTCCCGGGGGCTCGGCACCTGCTCCACTGGCCCGGGAATCCTGATGTCCCCCGCTCTAAAATAGCCGCGCTCCGAGAAGGCCTCAAGGGCCCCCGAAGAAAACTCGGTGGCCCCGAGGAAATCAGAGGTCACCTCCTCCGGGGGCAGCTCGGAGACCTTGGCGCGACTCTTCGGCGCCATCAGGAGTGAACTCGCTGAAGATCACCGGAACTCATTGGGCGCTACCGGAAAACTGCCACCGGAAGCTACCGGGTGTTACCGGAAATCGTCACCGGCAACCACCGGAAAAAGGCACCGGAAACTACCGGGATGAATCACCGGGAACCACCGGAAGAGATCGCCGAGATTTGTGGAATATGGGGGCTTGTGGACATGCTCAAACTAAAGGGCCCCCCATTTATAGGTGCTGGGGGGAGGCCTGGATGCCTGCCACGTGTCCGCTAGCCCATCAAGGCCGTAGAGTTGAACCGTCACGCGCAAGACGAGGCGACACAAAGGTGGACGCTTCAAAACGGCGCATCGGTTCGCTGACAGGCGTGTCCCACGAAAGAACGGCTAGGGAGCCTAAACGCAGCTACGACGCGAGGCACTCCGTGGAAGATGAAGCGTCATCATTGGGAGTTTCACATACCCGTCGGAGGCACTTAGTGTCCCTGAGGGTCTGGGGGGCTACTGTTGGGCGAACTCCCAGGGGCTCCACGAAGTCCCGAAAAACCCCCCCGGTGAGACCCGGAGCATCACCGGGCCCGCGGTAAGACCCAGAGCACCACCGGGACCCTGGTGAGACCCGAAGCATCACCGGACCCCCGGTGAGACCCGGAGCATCACGGAGGTCACCCGGTGAGATCCGGAGCATCACCGGACCCACCGGGCCCCGGTGAGACCCGGAGCATCACCGGACCCCCGGTGAGACCCGGAGGGTCATCGGGCCCCCGGTGAGACCCGGAGCATCACCGGGCCCCCGGTGAGTCCCAAAGAGTCACTGGACCCCCGGTGGCGCCTGGAGCCTTGGAAGGATGGCGGCTGACCAGAGACGCCTCTGGGAAGCTGACGAGGACACGTGTCAAGCATCCAAGCCATTTCCCTGGCCAAATGACTTCAGCGCCCTTCGATCCAGCGGTCGTAGCAAGGGCCTTTTGGTCTTTTGGGTTTCTTAGGAGCTATATATACCCCTCCTGTACCTCATTTAAAGGGGATTCGAACTCATTTGAATTAACACAAAACATCAGGCTCTCTTGGAGACCTCTCCCCGAGAGTATACCTCCCAGCGGACTCGCGTCTGGAGAGAGCCAACAGGACTAGGGCCCCCACTGGGACCCGAACCTGTATAAAAACCACTGTGTCAATTTCTGTGTTGCCCGGCGAGAGAAGACCGATGACTCGGTCAGCTTGCGCCGCTGTACACGTGCTGTGCACGTCCGAAGAAACCTGTCGAGGTGGCCGTAATACCACGACAAGTCTTTTTGCATCTTTCGGGGCTATAAAAGCCCTTGTAACACCTCATGTAAAGGGGACAATTCACTTTTACTTGCAATAGACAATCTAACAGGTGTGCTCCGGAGCCATCTCTACCCCGAGAGAGCTCCCCTAGCCAACTCCGGTAGGGAACACGCTGACAGGACTAGGGCCTCCACTGAGACCCGAACCTGTATAAACCTTCATGTCACTTGCTGTGTTTCTCCGACGGGAGAGGACCGGTCACGCAGTCAGCTCGCGTTGTCCTTTCTTAGCTAGGATCATCCACAAAACCTGCCGAGGTATTCGTAATACCACGACAGTTGGCGCCGTCCGTGGGGACTCGTGATGAGACGCCATGGCTCCCCCAAGAACAAGGGCTCGTGACCTTCCCGGTGACGCCGGTCCCGGTGACCCGGCGCCGCCCGTCTGGGACACGGTCGTCCCGGCGCTTCCGCCCAGAGGCAGCTAGACCCAGGTACCGCCTCCCACCTTCCCTGTTAATTTCGGTGGTTCGACCTCCGGGTCAGTCCCGGTGACCGTGGTCGCCTCGGCCGGGACCAGTCTCCCCCCCAACGGCTTCCCCGGCTCCCCGGGACACCTTGCTCGAGGCCTTAGTAGAGGGCCAGCTCCGCGCCCAACGCTCTATGGATGAGCTGCTGCGTGTCTTGGCGCGGTCATCGGCCCCCATTTATCAACCACAGTACCCGTTCCTGGGGGCTATGCCCCCGTTTATGGGTCACCCGGTGGCCCCTCTGGCCCCTGGAGGCCCAGCAGCTCCGTACGACCCCACCAGAGGATATCCTCCCCCGACGGGCCATCCATTCGGAGCCTTCCCGGTGCCGGGAGTCTTCCCGATGCCGGAGGGTTACCTCATGCCTGGGGCCTTTGCGGTACCCGGGGGACACCCCGCTCTGGGCCCTTTCCCGAGGCCGGGGACCCACTACATGCCGGGGGCTTTCCCTGCGCCGGGAGCCAGTCCCGCCCCGCAGGTCGCGTATACCGCACCGGAGGTGGTTGATAGAGCAGCTCCCGCGTCGCAGCGAGCCTCCCCCCGCAACGGCGCCCCAGTTCCGGACATCGCCGCTGGGGTTCCCCCCTCTTCGATTCCGGATGATACAGGGGTTTCCCCCTTTCCGGTTCCGGACGTCGCCACAAGGGTTTCCCCCTCACCGGCCCCAGTAGCACCAGGGCCGGTAGCTGCAACGCATGAGCTCCCTCCTCTCCGGGGCTACCCCCGAGGGCACCTCCGGCGGACCAAGTCCGCTTCACCCAGGAGGGGGTTGAGCAAATGAGTACAACCAAGTCCGGGGAGGAACATCCCCCGGGCCGTGGAGGCGGAGAGCCTCGCTCCCTCTTCGGCGGGGGGAAGAGACCCGTCGAAGAGCCAACCTCTGCTGGGGAGCGCCCGGATGTCCTGGAGGTCAGCTCCACCAACCCGGAAGAAAAACGGCGCTACCGCCATGCTGGTCGACCTCTTGGGCCCCTCCCCGACTCCAACAACGAGCACGCGTCCCCTGCCAAAGGGGACAGTGACCGGGACTCCCCCGAGAGGTGGAAGGGGCTAACCAGCCGCTGTGCCGAAGACTTTGGTGCTTTCGATGGCCACGGCCTTACCTCCCGCCGCACATCGAACACTACAACGGTGAGGCCGATCCTTATGAATTTGTGCAGGTGTATTCCACAGCCATCTCAGCGGCTGGGGGGATGAGACGGTGCAGTGCAACGTCTTCCCCCTCTACCTGACCGGGATCGCCCGCTCATGGTTCTACAACTTGAAGGCCGGCTCCATCAAGTCCTTCGCGCAGCCCAAACGCGAGTTCTACGCGAACTTCCAGGGGAACTATGTGCGTCCCTTGGATTCCTTGTAGCTGTATACCGTCCGACAGAGGACGGGGGAGACCATCCAAAGCTTCATCAAGCCCTTTGCTCAGGTCAAGAGCAAAGTGGCTCACGTCCCTGACTCCACGGTCATCGAGGAGTGGAAGAGCTCCATCGGAGACTCTCCCGAAGCTGCCCCTCCTCCGCCGATGAGCTCTTCAATGTACTTGAGAAGTACGCTCAGGCAGAGGAGGATGACCTCTGGAAGAAGAACCACGGGGCTCCCGCCCCCGCCGACCAGGGGGCCAGGGACCCCCTCAAACGCCCCAAGCAGGGGGGTCGTAGCGAGCCCGGCCTCGGGACACCTTTGTCCTCGAGAGCGGAGGTGGTCGCGCGACGCCTCTAAGGGCAACTGCCCCTTCCCCAAGCCGAAAGGTCGTGGGGGAGGACAGTCATCCCGCGGTCAGGAAGGCCCCGCTGCGAGAAGCGAGGAAGGTCTGTGGTGTACCTTCCATAGGTCTAATACCCATGCCACACGGGAATGCCATCAACTACTACAACAATTCGCCGCATTCCTCGACCAGCATGGGCAGGGGGGACTCCGGCCTCCTTGCCCCCTCAGCCGGCCTTACCAGCCCTTCCTGCTCCTACGGGGGGACAGCAGGGACGAACGCGGGAGGGGGAGCCGTCAGAGACTCTCCCCTTCCAAACCTCCCAGAGGCACATCAACGTCATCACGGGAGGGTCCACCTCCGGGCGGGACTCTAAGCGTCAGCGTAAGGAGTACGCATGCGAAGTAAAGCTGGTGGGGGTGCTGCATACGTCTCCGCCGCCTAAGTGGTGGGACATCCCCCTCACCTTCATGGCAGAGGATGCGCGTGGGGTTCACTTCCCCCATGATGACGCGCTCATCGTCTCCGCTACCATCTACAACTTCCATCTGGCCCGCATCCTCGTGGACGGCGGGAGCTCCGCTGACGTCCTCTACCTAAAGGCGTTTAGGGAGATGCAGGTGGACGAGAAGCTCCTGCAGCCCGCACAAGGGTCTTTGCAGGGATTCGTCCAGGGGAAGACGATCTACCCCGTGGGGAAGGTGGACCTCCCCATGACCTTCGGCACCCTTGATAACTACCGGACTGAGATGGTCCGGTTTGATGTGGTAGACCTCCCCTCTTCTTACAACGCGATTATGGGGAGGACCACGATCAACCGCTTGGGGGCCGCAATCCAGCAGAACTATCTCTGCATGAAGATCCCCGGGCTTCATGGCGTGATCACTGCCCAGGAAGACCAAGACGTGGCCCGCGCTTTATACGAGCGCGCCGCCGCAATGATCGGGAGCGTCAACATCATCATAACCCCGGGGGGGGAAGCCGCTCCCCCGGAATCAGACGCCGCTGTGTTATCTCCCGAGAGGCCCCTCCCCAAGCTGCGTCCGGAAGGGGACCTCCGGAAGATCCCACTATCCCCGGACGACGGGGACAAAACCGTTAGGATCGGGGCGGATCTCCATGAAGAGCACGCGGAGCAACTCGCGGCTTTCCTGCGCGAAAACTCCGACATGCGAGGCGTCGCCTAGGACGTCATCGAGCACAAGTTCGCAGTGACCCCCGGTCACCCCCCGATCAAGTAGAAGCTGAGGAAACTCTCCTTTGAATGCCAAGAGGCGATCAAGGTCGAGATTGCAAGGCTCCGAGAGGAGGGGTTCATTCTAGAGGTCTTGCACCCTGAGTGGCTTGCGAACCCCGTTCTCGTGAAGAAGTCGAATGGCAAGCGGCGAATGTGCGTGGACTTCACCGACCTTAACCGCGCTTGCCCCAAAGACAACTTCCCGCTCCCACGAATAGACCAGTTGGTTGACTCCACCGCGGGGTGCGAGTTGATGAGCTTCCTGGACGCGTATTCGGGCTATCACCAAGTCCGAATGGCGGAAGGGGACGAGGAAAAGACGAGTTTCATAACTCCCCTCGGAACCTTCTGCTACGTCCACATGCCCTTCAGGCTGAAGAATGCTGGAGCGACCTTCCAGCGACACATGACACTGGTCTTCAAGGACCAGATCAGCCGCAACGTCGAAGTCTACGTTGACGACGCGGTCATCAAAACTCCCTCGCGACTGCTCACGTCGACGATTTAGCGGAGACCTTCCGCAACCTCCGAGCATACGGGCTGAAGCTCAACCCAGAGAAATGCGCCTTTGGCGTGCACGGGGGAAGCTCCAGGCTTCCTTGTGTCCCAGCGGGGCATAGAGGCCAACCCCGAAAAAATCCGAGCGTTCCTGGACATGCCCCCGCCGCGCTCGGTCAAGGACATTCAACGACTCACCGGCCGCTTAGCCGCGCTGAGTCGTTTCATCTCGCGGTCGGGGGAACGCGGCCTCCAATTCTTCAAAATCCTCCGGGGGCTCAAAGGGTTCCGATGGACCCCCGAGACCCAGGAGGCCTTCGACGATTTGAAGAAATATCTCACGAGCCCCCCAATGCTCATGAGCCCGTCTCCGAAAGAACCCTTGCTCCTTTACCTCACCGCGACCCCGGTCACCGAAAGTGCGGTACTGGTATAGGAGCAAGACGGGTAGCAGCGTCCAATGTACTACGTGAGCGAAGCCCTCCAAGGGGCCAAAACTCGGTACACGGAGATGGAGAAGATCTGCTACGCCTGCCTGATGGCGTCCCACAAGCTTCGTCATTACTTCCTGGGGCACCCCATGACCATCCCGTCATCCCTCCCCTTGGGGGAGGTGCTCCGAAACAAAGAAGCCACCGGCCGGAAAGGGAAGTGGGGAGCTGAACTTGCCCCCTTTTCCCTTTCCCTCACAGGGCGCTCTACCATCAAGTCACAAGTCCTCGCCGACTTCGTGGTGGAATGGACTCCTGCTTCCGGGCCCGGGGACGAAGACCTCCCCGCACTACCCCGACGCAGCGACCATTGGACACTCATGTTCGATGGTTCTTTCTATCTCGCCGGGGCCGGTGCGGGAGTAGTCCTCCAGAGCCCCGAGGGCAGGGAACTGGAGTACGCGGTGTGGGACCCTCATTTGAGGAATCCGGTGGCAACCGCCCAGGTGGGTTGCACTCAGAAATGGCACCTTACAGCTCACAACAACAAGATGCATTATATAAAAATGCGAGTAATTAAAAACAAGTGCTGATCACAAGGACCAACATTACAATAACTTAGCGCCAAAATGACGCAATTAGATGTTGATACAAATTAAGGAGTTTTCGACACAAAGGTCGGCACAAAATAAAACAACAATAATAAACAAAAGGACTTCATCAGTCTTTTTCTTCTGCAGCAGCGGTGTTGTACGGGCCTTTTCCACATCTGACTCCACCTTGGTACATAACCCTCTAGCAAGCTGGGTCTTCAGTTTCTTCTTCTTGTTCCACATTGGGTTCAAGACCGTAAGATTCAGGGTCGACGAATCCTTCTTCGAAATTTGTTTGTAAAAGCAAGGGTGAGCACATTGTCCACATGGTGCTCAACAAGTCCCAAATAAGAATGCAAATATACTTAGATGAGGGGGAATTTCTCAAGGATGGCTCTTTGGCTTTTTGCATACATATAGAATAGATTTTCGCACTTAGTTGAAGAAAAGACCTCTATTTTCGAAAGCGGTGCTTCTAAAATATTAAGCTAGGTTTTCAGAAAATGTTGTGTGTGGCGATCTTTCATGAGTCACCACTTTATTCAGATTTTGTGAAAAACTTTCCAAAAGCTACTTGTGCTGCATCGACATGAATAGAATCCACAGCGCGCAGACTCCATAACCTGGGAGCTCAGAGTATCCGATACTTTTTAAACTTTGCAAAGGTGTACCACCTTAATCCACCGATCATTCAGCTTTCAAGTCGGTACCTCTCCATGCGACTTTCACGCATGTGACAAGGCCGAGATGACACAACAGTTTACAGTCCTAGCATTAGCAATTTCCCTGCCCGGTAAATAGACAGTTAAGTCTCAAGTACCGTTGTGGGTCCTCCCCACTGCCTTACTTCCTAGCCTGGGTCTATGTTCTCACAAGACACATAGCCTCTCTTGATTACAGCCGCGCACGACTTAATCTGGCATAGGGCGTCTTCCTTCTTTTCACCTTTTCCTCTCATAATTTTTCTGAACTCACATCACTCATGGCCTTCTGCGGCCCACCAGCTCTCACAAGAAACTGGATCGACAACCATTGCAGGGAAAAGCTAATACTAAAGAAAGCTACTAAGTTGCGCCCATCCCATAACCGGGCAAGTGGTTGGTACGTTTTTCATGCCGCATAGAAGCACAACACAAGGTTCTAGTCCTTATGAATCTCTAGTGAGGAGTCTTTCACATTCCCAGTGCGCACACAGCACCATCCAATCAAACCATCCTCACTATCGATTCCAATCACATTTTCTTTCACAAAAGGGGTTTTGAATATACTTTTCTCATATGTGACCATTCAATATTTATCATATAATCTTGGGCATAGCATAGCCTAAGCATGATATTCTAGGGTGACAAGGGTGCATGGACATTCAATGTCAAAAGGGGCCTTACAGTTATTTAGGTCATATCTAATCATTTCATTGAAATATAGCTCTTACTTAAATCTAAGGCGTGCATACACTTGAAAACAGTTAACATACTTTACTTCAAAATATTAGGCTAGACATGATCAAGGGTTTGAGACTTGCCTTGCAGTGATGGGTCTAGCTGCTCAGATGAATCCTCGAAGATCTCCTCTGTTCCTTCAACGTCTGGTTCCACGGTGGATACAAACAGCACATACACACTATATCAGCATACAAGCACTAGAAAATAATACATAAATACATCATGCATGCAGGGGTAAGGGTTTGGACAAGGTCACTTGATATTGATCGAAGAGATGGGCTCAAAAGGACTTGAATGTCGAAGGGCTGACATTCGGCTCATGAATTGCTCAGGGGGTTGAGGCCTAGCTAGATGATAAGGTTTCATCGGCTGGTTTGGCCGAAAAATGAACTCCAGCGATCGGGGCCGAAGACGAAGGCACCGATTTGGGCGTTTTCGTTCCAGGGTGTTTGAACTCAATTCCACGCTCGGGAAGCATCTAGGGGTCATCACGAAGCTACGGGTGCACTCAATTTTGCCAGAGAATGGCTGGAGAAGCACGGGGGCGTTCTCCGGTGAACTGCCGAGGCTCGAACTTGGGGATTCGACGCTCAGGGCAAAATTGACGATTCCAAACTTGTAGTCTTACTCCTCCTAGCTTACTGATCACTATTCTCTACTGACACGAGGATCAATTTGGCTTGAATCACTCGGCATTAGGGGAATAGGGGATTACGGCTTTTCCGGTGATTGCCAGCGTTGAGGTTCGCCGGGGGTCAATTAACGGCTATGACACATATAGGGGGATAAGGGGATCTTACTGGTGGTGTCGGTTTGGAGGGGGAACCTACGGGCGAAGCTGGCGCCGTGAGCTTCAGAAGTAGCTCGCCGGGGAAGAAGGTCTTCGCAGCGGCGCTGAGGAACTGGGTCACTCTCTGGTGGTAGAGGCTAAGGCATACAACTGCGGGGTGGTGTGAAGAGATGCTGGGCGAGGGGGCTTTATATAGCCGTGGGGTTGAGCTCTCGGGAGTTGCAGCAATCGCCGGGAAGATACTCCCAGGCGCTGGAGCGGTCAGTGAGGCACATCGGGACACGGCGGGGCTCTGCCAGAGACGGAGGATCGCGCAAAATTGGGGCTTCGTCAGGACGACGGGATAGCGAGCTTCGGCATGGGCGCAACGTGGCGGTAAAGTCCTGACAATGTCAGGCACGCTCGCGAACGGTGAACCACGGTCTCCGGTCATCTCCACAGTGGCGTTTCCTTGGCACGACGCGAGCACGTGCGGTACATGCTGGTTTCGACCGTTGGCGGCGGCGAATCTGGCCGGCGGTGAAGGCTACGGTGGTTCACGGCAACGGCAACAGCTGCGGTCGAAAGTCCTCGTGATCGTGGTCGTGCACACGGCTCTGGTCATGGTCGAAGAAAGGGCCAGGGGCTTCTTTGCAAGGTTTTGGACTGATTTGCGAAGGTTTGGACTAAATTGCGAGGATTTTGGTCGGGAACTTGGGCCTATTTCTAAATCTGAAGATCCGGAGGGCTGATTTGAATTTTGACTTTGCAGATGAGTGTTACCAAAGTACTTGGACTCATCCAGCAGGAAAAATGGTAAGATCCGACGAGATCTTAGGGTTTCGACAAAAATCGAAAACAGGGTAAAATAGGGTAATTAAGGTTTGACATTTTGCCGGGGCTGAAACTAGGGTTTCGGTTGAGATTCTTGAGTTCTTCCAGAAGGGAAAAACGTTTAGAAAAATGAAAGAAAGATAATCACTTGATCATATTTGAATTTGGAGATGATCTGAGACTTTTAGCCTTTTTGGGCCTTTTGAAAATTCTGAAAGGACAAAACTGAAACACTTTTGAACTGAAATGTGAAAATGATCTGGGAGATGAAATTTAGCTGCCAACTTTTTAAGTTAAGGTAGTGGCATACCTAAGATCAAGATAGGGTTGAGACATCAGGGATTCCAAAGAAGATATGCTGACTCGCAAGCACAAAAGATAGCCAAAAACTGGGATGTTACACGCGGCGCGGCTCGAGTTCCCTGCTACGAACAACATCGCTGAATACGAGGCTTTGCTCCTTGGGTTGCGCCTTGCGCGCTCTCTGGGGATTCGATGCCTCCTAGTAAAAGGAGACTCCCAGCTCGTAGTTTGCCAAATGGAGAAGTCTTACTTGTGCCATGACGCAAACTTGAGCCTTTACTTGCAAGAAGTGCGCAAGATGGAGAAGCACTTCGATGGCCTGGAGGCCCGACACATCCCGCGAAAGGACAACGATCTGGCCGATGCCCTAGCCCGGGCAGCCAGTACCTGGGAAACGCTCCCCAAAGGGGCCTTCCTGGAGATCATCGCGAAGCCCTCGCTGACCTCCCCGGACGCAGGTGACGAGCCCTGCGCCTTGGAAGTCACCGAAATCACTCGGAATTCATCTTGGATGGATCCCATTGTCTCCTTCATCAAGGGGGAGAGGGACCCTCCCAACAAGACCGAGGCCAAGTGCCTCTGGGCCAAAGCTCGGGCATACCTCCTGTTGGAGGGGAAGCTGTAACACCCCTGCTTTTGCCAAACCCTAAAATAGCCAAAATCTACATCTTGACCCCAAACCCTAATCTACTTCAGCCATCCCCTTCTAAATGTTGTTCAGAACATTTTTCCCTTCTGGATCATCTCCAAAATCCCATCCTAAAACTGAGTTTCGACCCTTGCCGTCTCAGAACCCTAATTACCCTAATTTTACCCTAAACTGCTTTTCCCCAATTTTGTCGAAACCCTTCAGATCTTACCTGATCTTACCAAACTTTGGCCGGATAAGTTCTAATAATTTTATGCAACTTATCTGCGAAATCAGATTTCAGATCGGACCATCAGATCTCCGAATTTGCAATCAGGCCCAAGTTCTATTCAAATTTGCCTCACAGAACAGTCCCTGGAATCAAGTTTCAAAATTGCAGAACGGCCCAAGTATTCTTTTCAGGTCCATTCGACCAGCACCTGGTCGTTGCCTACGACCAGCGTGTTTTCGCCAGAGCCGCGCCGTGTTTTTCGCCGCGCTCGTTCGCCGCCGGCCACCGCCTCTTGTCGCCTGTGCTGTGAACAGCTGAGCCACCCCGTGCGCACGTGCCAGCACCGTTGCTTCGCCATGTCCAGCGGTTAAACGGCCGCGCTCCAGTAGCGTTTCGCGCGCGTTCCCGTTGCCGTGGCATTTGCATGGCGTTAAGTGTCGTTGCCGGAGCTGTGCTGCTGCCTCCGCATCTGCGCCGTCCCAGGCGAAGTTCCAAGGCGCCCTGGCATCACTGGCAAAGCTGCAGCACCGCCTGAAGCACAATCACATCGCCGTCGCCGTCGTTGCGCCTGCGCCCGACAAGCTTCTCCCCGGCGCAAGCAACCGTTGTTGTTTTATCCCTCGCAAACTCCGCCCCAGGACCTATTTAAACCCTCTAGTGCTGTGCTTAAGCCTCATCTCAGGACTTAGCCATTTTTCCAGAGCTCTCGCCGTTTTCACCTTCTTCTCCGGTGAGCCAGCAAGTGAGCTCACGGTGCCAGCCCAGCTCGCTGCACCATTCTTCAATCCAAAGCCAACAGTGAGTCACTCTCTTCTCCCTCTCTGTGTCATAGCTCCCAATTGCACCAGATCGATCCCCATCGCCGGTGATCACCGGATTCCTGATTCTCCCTGTTTCTGCAATGCTGTTCGTTTCATCCCAAATTGGTTTCCCCTTTAGTAGAGTTTCTTGATTAGTAGACCCTATCTAGCAAGCCTGTGCGCTCAGATTTCACAATTGAGCTGGATTCGTAGTTCTTCCGTTCTAGCTCCCCGCCGATGATCTGGCTCCCGTCGCCAGGCCGTACCAGCTATTCCCCAGCCAAATTGACTTAGCCATTAGCTTCCACACTCCACCCTTTCACTCTCTGAGCAAGCAATCGAGTTCAAATGCTTTGTATCAAAAATCCCCAATCTCCAGTGTCGTTTTCTCCAGCGCCGGTCGCCGGAATCCTTTCCCGGCTGATCTAGCTCCTGAAACCTTGTCCCTTAGCTTTGCCTCAGCTCCTTGAGCAATTCTTTCCACTAGCTCGACACCTGGATCTTCCTAGATTGTGAGTTATGCCTTTGCCAAATCCTTGTCCAGAGCTGTGCCTGTGCCGTGTCGCCACCGCAGTTCATCACCTGATTTGGCCGCTCTCCAGTCACTTTCTGTCCTTGAGCCTGTTGAGTGATTTGTTCCTGTTAGTAATGCCTACCTCCCAGACAAAGTGGTGCATCAATTGAAGCCCTAGATCAAAAGTTGTACCATGCCCTAGTTTCTGGCCATGTCCAGTACTATGTCAGTGCATGTCAACCACTGGCATTGACCTTGTTCATCCCCTTCTGGTTGAGAAATTGAAATGCCACCTTGTCCAGTAGATTCCTGGAGTCAAGATCTACAACTTTCTCTACTATCACTTCTCCAGAAAACCATCCTAAGATCAGTTTGAAGCTATGCCAAAGCCATGAACCGAATGTCGACCCTTCGACGTTCAATCCTTTTTAGCCGCTTCTTCGACCAGAGCCCTTGCGACCTTGCCCTAACCTTTTCCCCTGCATGCATGACTTATTTACTTAATAATTTATATGGAAACTATTTTCTGTATGCTTATGGTATGTGTTTGTGTGTTGTTTGATTGCCGCAGAGTCAGAAGCTGAAGGAGCAGAGGAAGTCTTTGAAGATCCGTCTGAGTACTTAGACCCAGCATTGCAACGCAAGCCTCATTCCTTTGATCATGTCTCACCCAATATTTTCATATGAAGTATATTCACTGTTTCTTACTATGCATGCTTATTTGAGATACAAGTTACGTTTGAATGACATGAGTAGATATTACCTAATGAATCATGAAACCCCTTTTGTTATTGAACCTTCATATATATATGCTTTTGTCACCCTAGGACTTATATACTGAATATCCACATTAAACTTGAAATGGTCAAATACATGAGAAGTTATAATGAAAACCGTTTTGTCAAGAAAACTGATAAAAGGGATCAGAAGTGAGGATGGGTTTGTATGGAGAGGGTGCGGTGCGCACCAGGGTATGTGAATGCTCCTCACTATTGGTTCATAAGGACGAGAACCTTGTGCTGTGTCTCTATGCGAATTGTAAACGTACCAACCACTTGCCTGGTATGGGACAGGCACAACTTAGTAGCTTTTTGGTATTAGCAGTTCCCTGCATGGTTTGTCGGTCTGATTTCTCGCGTGGAAACTGGTGGGCCGCAGTTCGGCCATGAGTGATGTGAGCTCAGAAAAATAATGAGAGGTAAAGGTGGAAAGAAGGAAGACGCCCTACGCCTCAGATTAAGCCGTGCGCGGTTGTAATCTTGAATGGTCATATGTCTTGCGTGGACACAGACCAAGGCTATGTGTCTTGCGGGAACATAAGCCAGAGGCTAGGAAGTAAGGCAGTGGGGAGGACCCACAACGGTACTTGAGACTTGATTGTCTATTTACCGGGGGGGATACTGTTAATACTGAACTGCAAAAGCGTTGTGTGATCTCGGCCTTGTCACATGTGTGAAAGTCACATGGAGCTGATCCGACTTGAAAGCCGAGTGAACCAGTGGATTTAAAAAGAGGTACACCTTTGCAAAGTGTAAAAGAAGTATCAGATACTCTGTACTCCCAGGTTCAGGAGTCTTTTCGTAGTGGATGTTATCCGTGGGTTATAGCACAAGTAATATTTGGAATGTTCTCATAATGCGGTTAACAAAGTAGTGACTCATGGGAGACCACTACACCTAATGTTTTATTGAAAACCTGTTTAATGTCTAAAGTATCATTTTCATAACAAAGTACTGTTTTACTGAACAAATGACTTGAAAATCTATATATCTCTATCCATATGAAACTAAAACCCCGGAATCATATGTTTCACCCTCATGTAAGTACAATTGCATTAATCCCCGGAATGAGTGTTGCTGAGCACCAAGTGCTCACCCTTGCATTTATATCCAACTGTAGAAGAGGGATTCGAGGATCCCGATTCTTTCGGTTACGAATACTCAGCTGAAGATGGAAGTGCCCCAGACGAGCCCACATTCTAGAAGGATCATGCACCAAGTCAAGTCAGATGTGGGAAAAGTCCCTCCAACCCCGCTGCTGATTGAAGTCAAGCTTTTTGTCGTCGCTTTGTGCTTTACGTTGTGTGTTCGGTACTTGGATACTGATTCTTGTCTTGATAAACTGATTATTTTCTTAGCAACTCTACTTAGCGCCATTTTCGGTGCTTTGGCTATGTAATATTGGCCCATGTTGGCCTGATAATTGTTTAATTATAATGCTATGCTTGTGTGGTTTGGAGCTCATGTGACATCATGCTGTGTGTAACCTACCTGGGCGGTTACCAAGGTGATCCTCAAATGGGGGTCTCACAGAAGCTCTACAAACGGGGGGCTTCCGCCTTGCTCCGTTGCCTTCCGCGGCCGGAAGGGCTCCAGCATCTCGAGGATATTCACGCGGGAAGCTGCGGTCTCATCTGGCCCTGCGTGCCATCGCGGCCAAGGTCCTTCGCCAGGGTCTCTATTGGCCCACGGTGATTCGTGACGCGTGAGACCTTGTCTCTGCGTGCGAGGCCTACCAGAAGATGGCCAAGGGTTCGAACCTCCCCCGTAGCACTGCAGGCTATCCCCATCACTTGGCCCTTCGCGCGCTGGAGGATAGACCTCCTAGGCCCCTTCCCCCAGCGCCCGGGGGCTACAAGTATGCGGTGGTCGCGGTCGACTACTTTACTAAGTGAGTAGAGGCCGAACCCCAGGCCAGTATCATGTCCTGGGCAGTACAGCGGTTTTTCTGGAAAAATATCATATGTCGTTTCGGCGTCCCCCGAGAGATCACTGTCGATAACGGGACCCAATTCGACTCGGCATATTTTCGGGAATTCTGCGAAGGCTTGGGGCTCACCATCCACTTTGCCTCGGTAGCTCATCCCCAGAGCAACGAGGCCATTGAAAGGGTCAACGGCGTGATCCTACAAGGGTTACGCCGACGGCTCGAGCAAGCCGCCTCCAAGCGGGGTGCATGGGCAGAGGAGCTCCCTAGCATCCTCTGTTCCATGCGCACGACTCTGAGCTGGGCGACGGGACGTACTGCCTTCTCCCTTGTATACGGGGCTGAGGCAGTCCTCCCCCGGAGATTGGCTTCCGGTCGTTGCGGGTCGAGCTCCTAGACGGAGCTACGACCGCGACGTACCAAGCCAACGAGGCAAATCAATGACTGGAGGTCGATCTGGTGGAGGAGGAACGTGACCGAGCGCTCCTCCGCCACGCCATCTACGAGCGCGAAATGGTGCGCACATACAACCAGCGCGTCCATGAAAGGGCTTTTTGCCTCAGGGACCTCGTCCTCAAGCGCATCACTGACACCCAAGCCCAGGGCAAGCTCTCCCCCAAGTAGGAGGGCCCCTACAAGATGTCGGCAGTCCTGGGCTCGGGGGCTTACAAGCTCTCCAACCTTCAAGAGTAGGAGCTAAAGCACACGTGAAACGTACGCTTCCTTCGCAAGTTCTACGTCTAGCCCACGGGCTCGTTCCCCCCCGGAGCGATTACGCCAGAGGGAAGGGGGACATTGTACTCACCGTTCCCTCCTCTGTCGTGATCTCGCAAGGGGAGGCGTTGTACTTTAATTCGTTATCAATACAACTGGTTTTTTCCTCAGCTCTGGCTCATTGCAGGTTTTTACATTACCGTCTCTCATGGCGATGCCCTCCCCGTGAGGATGCCCTCTTAACGAGGATGCCCTCCCCGCGAGGAAGTGGGCTATCACAACCCAACATGTCCCAACCACGGGAGTCCCACTCCTGTAGGGCGGCTTATGATCGCCCCTCGTGGACTGAGGGTGTAAGCGGCAACCTGGTCCTCAAGGACCGCGGTAACGAGTCAATTTAGGAGACTAGTCCCCTACTCAAACACTCAGACCCGTCATCGGGCGCATCCTCCTCCGGGAGTCAGTTATCTCCTTAGTGAGACGGAATTCTCGGATATTATTTCTTGGAGATCTCGTTCCCGGCTCCCCGTTTTCACGGCGACCGGAGGGTTGTCTCCCGGAAAAATTATCCCCAGGAAGTTCGCCTTCTCGGATTTTCTTGGATGATCTTTCCCGGAGATCTCGTTCTCGGCTCCCCGTTTTTACGGTGACCGGAGGGTTTTCTCCCGGGAAAGTTCCCGGAAATATTTGGCCTCCCGAAGACTCTCTCGGTTTCCCGTTTTCACGGTGACCGGAGGGTTTTCATCCCAGAGGTAATTTCTTGAAATTTCGGACTTTCTTGGACATTCTTCCCCAGAGACCTCATCCCCGGCTCCCCATTCTCAGGCGACCGGAGGATCCCACCGGGGCTTTCGAAAAATAGTTCCCAGAAATTTTCACAACCTTGGGAAAACGAAGAATTCTTAAGTGAAGGGTCCTTACCCTGGGGGCTTTGTCACCCCCACAGTGCGCGGAGGTACCCTCCGGCCCGCTGCGGAGGGGGGGGATAAGGAGCACCCGGGAATCACCCCGTTCCGGACCATCTAAGAATTCAAAGTACGCAAGCAAACTTAGCTTTATTAAAGAAATCAAAATACACAAGCAAACTTAGCTTTATTGAAGACCATTTAACCGGAAGACATCTTCCCCCTCCGGTGGGCATCATTACATCAAATGCGATATAACCCGGGATACAACCCGGAAAGATCCTACGCCTAGTAATCCCGGAGGCCCTCCGATATCTCCCGGGCCAGGTCTGGGTACAAGCTGCGTATACGACGTTGGGCCTCCCGGAGCAAGTCTTCGGGCCAATATTCGTAGCCCGCCGGTGGAAGTATTCGAAGCGGGGGAACCCTCCGGGACCCCGATCGTGGGGGGGATAGTTCGGCATGGTGATTGTCGAAATTGCCCAGGTGCCACTTCGGATGCCACCGCAACCGGATTGGTTCCAGGGAGACGCCCTTGCTGCGTCCCCCGGAGAGGAGACTTAACAATATAAAGGCGGCCTGGGCATCCCCCGGATGACACCCGCCGGGGCTCGAAGACCCCACCTTCGGAGAGGTTCTCCGCAACCTCGGGGACCTTGGCCCGGGAGTAACCTCCCGGGTAACCTGGCAAATTTGATTTGAAGACTTAGCAAAAAAATCCAATTTCTATTGCATCGAAATGTTTTTGTACAAGTGTCCGGGGCTTCCTCTAAGAAGCTACCGGGAGCAAAAACCTAAAAACAAAAAGGGCCCTATCTAAAGGCTCGGGGGGGAGGCTCATACTTGTTCATTGGCGTCCTCCCCCTGGGGGTCTCCCGCCGGAGCCGCAACATCTTGCCCCAGAGGCGTCGGTGCCGGGAATCGCACCCGGACTATCCGGTTGTAGAAGCCGCCGGCGAGCTGCTCCACTTCTCGCCTAGACGGCTCGAAGAACTTCAGAAAGCTTCGAGGGATCCGGCCCCCGATTGCTCGGGCGCCAACCCCTCAGTGCTCCACGAGCCCGGCCGCGGCAGCCACCACCGAGATCACCCGGCCTCGCGCCCGGGCATCAGCGACCTCCGGGATCACGGAGACTTGCGCGTTGAGAAAACGCACAGCTTCCGTGAGCGTCACCGGCGCCGCCTCGGAGCTGCCTCCCAAGCCTAGGCTCACTCCAAGCCCCTCGAGGGCTGAGCAAATGGAGTGTCCTGCGTCCGTTACAGCCCAGACATTGGAGCCCTCGAGCTCCCGGAGGGCGTCCTCCTTGGCTTTCGCCTCCCTCCAAAGCCGGTCATTAGCATTCTCGGAGGCGTCGATCTGGGCCCAGACCCGGGCCAACTCCCGAAGGGTGTCGTCCCACTGCTCCAAATAAGCGGCGGCCTTCTCCTCCGTGTCCTTCAGCGCTTCAATCCCCCAGGTGATGGCCGCCCCCTACAAGCGCAAGAGTTAGTGAAAATCTGAGTCCGGAGCACCGAAGGAAACCATCCACTGGCTCGAGAAAGAACCTGGATCTGGAGGGATTGAAGCTCCCTGAAGCGCTCGCGGAGCGTCCCTTGTGAGACGTAGTCCTGGACCTTCCGGGTCTACAGAATCTCCGCGTACCGGTCGACCTCCCCCGCGGACAGCAGGGGGTCTCCCTCCCGACGACGCCGGACCCATTGGGACCGGCGGCGGGCCCCTTGCAAAAGACGCGGGGGTGATGAGAACCGGAGTGGCGGTGGCCGCTGTCCTCGCCGACGAAGAAGTCTGCGAGGAGGAGGCCGATGAGGTCTCTGAGGGAGTACCTCCGTGGGGGGGGGGGGGAGGGGATGAGGATCCCTTTCCCCTTCTCGGGCCACGGAGCCCCCGGGACCTCCATCGCCGGGGGACCTCGTAGACCGAAGGGCTCCCCCCCTCGTCTACCGGCCACTCGACGCGCGGAGGGGAGGCCTCCGCGAATCGAATCTCCAGTCTCTCCGGCTCCAGTAGCACTGGGGCCACCGGGAGGGCTACCGCCGAAGGTGGCGAGGGGGCATAATCCGCCGAGTCGGACGCCCCCCCGTCGCCGGCTGGTTCCTTTCCCCGGGCCTCTCCGGAGGCCTCGGGGAGGCGCGCGAGCTCATGCGCCTCCACCCTCCCAGAGTTCTCCGGGGGAGGCGGCGCCACTTCACGCCGGGGAGGTGCCCACGCACGCCCTGACCCGGGGGCTGCATCCCGGGTCTTCACGGGCATGGAGCCCAGTGTTGTTGATGGACCGGGGGTCTTCTGAGCCTTGACCCGCTTCGGCTCAGAATCCCTGGTAACCTCCTTCCCCCTCTTGTGAGAACCGGGGGTGGGGAGAGGCGTCCTCGTCGGTAGCCTTAGCCCAAAGGCCTCGGCCACCAAGTTCCGGGAGGACCCTCCCCGATGACGCGCACGATCCTCTCGTGCTCGTCGGCATAATACCTCCTGAGGAGGTTCTCCGCCTTCTCCTGGGTGGCCGCGTACGGCCGGACTGCAAAGGGTAAGAGTTAGAAAAATATGCAAAAAGAAAATGAGCAAAGTAGCCGGGAGCTTACGTCAGGTCACCGGCTTCTGCGGGGGCCGCTGGGCCGGACACATCCCGATCCCCCTCCTCCCGTGCGAGAAGGGGGAGATCTTCAGCAGCGTCAGCTCCTCGGCGGCATCCCTCATAGAGCGGACGCCCCGGGAGCCCACGCCTTGTTGAGGAGCTTCAGCTCCTCCTCGGTCCACACCGGGGGCTTGGGAGCGAACGACCGGCTGTAGGAGGGGGGCTCCGGGGAGTACACCACCTCGTCGTCCCAGACCCGGAGATAGAACCACCTTCGGATCCAGTCCCCCCAGTGGTCCCGGGAGGGCGCTACCGGGTACTCCGCTACATGGGACGGCAGCAGCTGGATCATCATCGAGCCAAACGGAGACTTCGGCCCTCCCTTCACTAGGTGGGAGCTCCTCGCGGCCGGCTCGTAGAAGTACCGGAACAGCCGGAGCGTTGGCTCCCGTCTGGTGGCTGTCTCGAAGAGCCATATGAAGAGGCCCATCTGGACGAAAGCGTTCGACGTCAGGTGGTTCAGTGCCACCCCGTACTCCTTCAAAAACTCCCGGAGCAACGGGTGCACCGGGAGTCGGAGCCCGGCCTCGAGGAAAGCCTCGAAGGCCACCACTTCCCCGGGCCTAGGGTGGGGGGCTCCGTCCTTCTTCGAGGGGATCCGGACGTCCCCGCCCGCGACCACCCCCCGGTCCACAAGGGACTCCAGGTCCCCGGATGTGAACTCGGAGGCCCAGAGGAAGTCCGCGGTGACTTCCTCCGGTGGCACCTCCGTGGCCTTGGCACAGCCCTTGGGTCCCATTTGATTCTTTCGGTGGCTTAGGCTCTAAAGAAAAAGGGTTGAGGTTTCCGGTGGCTAAGCTTCCGGGACTGGGCTTCCGGGAGAGGGCTACTGGAAGAGCTAAGGGTGCTAAAGGAGTTTGAAGCTTTGAGGGTTGGAGTGGTTTCTCCAGGCCCCTCAAGGCCCTATTTATAGGGCCCAAATGCGGCCCCGATGGGTGCCATGTGGCCCTTTGAGGTGCATCCGCGCCGCTCAATTCAAACAGCGCACGGGAAACGAAGGGACGGGCGCACGAAATGAGGCATCGCCGGTTCGAACTGCGAGCGGCCATTATGGCCAAACGGCATGCTCCCTTCGAGGCAATGTCCTAATGAATGATGGCACGGGGATTGAAGCGTCATGGCCCCGGTGGCTTGTCCGAGAGATTTTCCCGGTAATATGAACCATCCCCTCCGGGGACTCGAGCATCATCCCCGGAGGGCATGGGGGGCTGCTGTTGAGGGAAATCTCCACGAGATCAAGTCCGGGTAAGAGGCTGTTCAATTCGCCCAGGGACAAGGCCCCCCCCCCCCCCCCCCGTGGCTTGTCTCGAACGCCACCTTTTGCCCGGGGACAAGGCCCCCCGGTGGCTTGTCCCGGGCGCCGCATTTTGCTCAGGGACAAGGCCCCCCCCGGTGGCTTGCCCCGGGCGTTGCCGTCTTTCTGGAGATAGGGGTCTCCGGCCCCGGGTCACGTGAGGGTCATGCGAGAAGCATCTCGGGAATCGGTGGACACCTGTCAAGCATCCAACGTGCCAGACCGGGAGAAGGACATCGCTACCCCTCGATCCAACGGTGGCAGGCGGGTAGTTTAGTCTTTTTGCATCTTTCGGGACTATAAAAGCCCTTGTAACACCTCATGTAAAGGGGACAATTCACTTTTACTTGGAATAGACAATCTAACAGGTGTGCTCCAGAGCCATCTCTCCCCTGAGAGAACTCCCCTAGCCAACTCCGGTTGGGAACACGCCGACAGGACTAGGGCCTCCACTGAGACCCGAACCTGTATAAACCTTCGTGTCACTTGCTGTGTTTGTCCGATGGAAGAAGATCGGTCACGCGGTCAACTCGCGTCGTCTTTTCTTAGCTAGGATCTTCCACAAAATCTGCCGAGGTATTCATAATACCACGACATAACGTTTGGCGACCATAGGGAGGATCGCGGCCATAGTCAGGTGCGTCCATGAGACGCTAGTGCGATCATGTAAGCCTAAAAATAGTTAACAATTCTCGTCACTTTGCCTTATTTGTAGAATCCATTTACACAAGACTAAATTGCTTGGAATGGCCTTGTTTACATCCTTAATTGTTTTTTTCAGTTTCCGACTGAGTTAGGTACACCAACACTATTACACAACACCAGCGCGTCCAAACACATTCTCCTCTCGATCCAGAAGTTCAGACACAACACTCAGATCTAGGTTTCACATAGAATTACAGAAACAAGAAAAGGCAGAACACCCCATAGACAGACCCCATGAACCAGTGGAACAAACGAACGAACTAGACCGGCCTGGGGAGAGAGAGATACCGGAGGGAAGCTGCAAAGTTTTGAAATTTCGGAACAATTAACTGGCGGCCTCTATTACAACATTTGGGGCGCCACCACATATTTGTTCCTAAATTAAACTTCCCCAACGAACACTTCCTCACTCCATTCCCATCATTTCATTTCGGTTCACACCTCCTTTCCTTTTAGAAGACGTAAGCGGCGATGGCGAGCTCCCCGGTAAAGAGCAGCGGCGGCGAGGAGAGCTCGCCGGCTGCACAGCCGCAGCCGCAGGCTGCGAAGCGCACCAAGTCCCCCGGCGTCCGCGTTGTCGGCGGCCGGATCTACGACTCCGAGAACGGCAAGACGTGCCACCAGGTGTGCCTGCCCTTTTAGTTTGTGCGGTTTAGCGTCGGCGGTGGAGATGGTCTTTTTTTGGCTTTCGGTTTCTGCAATTCGATTTCCCTGTATGTGTTTTGGGGGTTTTTGGTTTCTAAGATTTGGGTTGCCTGTGTGTCTTTTTGGGCTTTTGGTTTCTACGATTTGACTTTGTGTGTGTGGGGTGTTTTTGGGGCGTTTGGTTTCTACGATTTGATTTGTGTGTGTGGGTTTTTGGTTGCAGTGCCGGCAGAAGACGAGGGACTTTGCGGCGGCCTGCACGCAGCTGAAGAAGGAGAAGCTCTGCACCATCAAGTTCTGCCACAAATGTCTCCTCAACAGGTGCCCTTTCCTTCTTCTCTGCAGCTCAGCCCGGCGAGCTGGCTGGCCGGTTGACTGTTTGGAGGGTGTTGCAGGTACGGGGAGAAGGCTGAGGAGGTGGCAGCGCTCGAGAGCTGGAGCTGTCCCAAGTGCCGCGGCATCTGCAACTGCAGCTTCTGCATGTAAGGCTCCCAGAGCGCTGTGAGATGCTGGTGTTTGGGGTCGATCTTGGGTATTGGTTTGATTTGGTTTCGTTTTGCAGGAAGAAGAAGGGGCAGAAGCCGACTGGTATCATGATCCACACTGCCAAGGCAACGGGGTTCTCCTCGGTCCTCGAATTGCTTGACAACAAGGGGCCGGAAGCGGTGGCTGCCATGAATTTGATGAAGATGTCCAGCCCCACGAAGCCTCATGCTGCTGATAAGGTACTCTTTGTTTGCAATATTTTTTTAATTATAAGTTCCCCTGTGTGTTGGGGTGGTTGTATTGTGCTGATTGATTGCCTGGTTATGAAGAAGCAAAGCACTCTGAAGAGGAGCCACGGAAAAGAGGATGCTGCTGATGGAGTGGTGGCTGAGGGTGATGAGAATGGTGGTGGCATAGACCTTAATTCATTACCAGTAGGACCTAGCAAGAAGAGGCCAAAGGACAAGCAAAAGGTTGAGCCGAAAGATGTCGAAGTCTTAGGTGATCAAACTAACGGTGGCATGGTTAATAACAATGGTACTGTTGAAGACGATTCCCTTGATGAAGACAAAAATGAGCCTTTGTTAAGGGATGAGGGCCTTGTTGCCTTAAACAACAAAGTTGAGCTACCCAAAGGTAACCTGATCACTGAAGTTGTAGGTGTAGAGCTGCTGCCAGAAGATGTTGGGGATGCATTGCAGTTTCTGGAGTTCTGCAGGACATTCTCAAAGGTACATTATTAATATGCTTATCGTATAATATGACAGTTTAAGACCTTTTCTCCTAAACCATTTTGCTACTATCTACAAATCAGTTAGAAGTCGAATTTCTATTTTTCTGTATTGCTGTTTGATTAGTGCCATGGTATGTAATCTTATGAACATTCTATGGGGTGCTTTTACCAATAATTACCAAATTCTTGTACAATGCTATGTGCCTGGATTGAAGGTTGAAGGGAAGAGGAACTAGGAGAGGAAGATAGAAAGAGATAAGAGGGGAATAGACTTTAAACTTTATTTCTTGCTTACTTATACAATTTGAAACTTGACTATAAATAATAGTCCTAACAAGTAGCAACTATCCTAACAACCAAACCAATCTTTATTATCCCTATAAATGATCTTAATCTTGAAATCCTTAAATCTAGTGCACCCAACAAACTATTGTTGGGCTAACCTCTTGTGGCTGCTGCATCTATAACATTTCTCCTCTCCCTGAGAAACAGCTCAAGGAAAAACAACTTGTCCTCAAGCTGGATGGATGCCAAGAAAAAGAGTTGGTTGGTGACAGTTGAAGAAAATTTGGCTGCTTTGATCTTGATCCATGCGGAGGGAATTGTTGACAAGTTTGTTGGCATGCAAGCTGAGGTTGGATCCATGCGGCAAATCAGCGGTTCCACTCAGCAGACTGGCAGATCTGGTGGCGATTGATCTGGTAGATCCATGCAGCAAACAGCTTTGGTAACAGCCAACAATAGGTGGGAGGCTTCTCTGCAATATTGGTGATGGCCAGTTGTAGCAGCAGGCCTAGATGGATGACACTGATTCAGAGACACAAATTTGCCTATCGGCAGAAAGTGTGACAAATGGGTGCTGCAGTAGGCAGGAAGGTTCAAAGGCCAACTTTGAGATAGGTGGGAGTAGCAGCTCGTCAAATTAGGTGAGAGCAGCAGCTTACAAGAGGAGAGAGACAACCAGCGATGGATGTGCAAGTGACGGCGGGGAAGCAAAGGACAAGTATTTTTCTTGGGAGCATTCCGTTGAGGGTATGTTGGCACAACAAAGTTCTCGAACTTGCCTAAGAGAGGAAGATAGGAAGAGATAGGAGGAAGAGTCTTTAAACTTTATTTCTTGCTTATTAATTCAATCTGAGACTTGATTATAAATATTAGTCCTAACAAGTAGCAACTATCCTAGCAACCAAACCAATCTTTATCAGTTTATTATCCTAATAAACAAATTTAATCTAGAAATCCCTAAATCTAATGCACCCAACAAACTATTGTTGGGCTAACCTCTTGTGGCTGCTGCATCTGTAACATACAATGTCAGTCTAGTCATGCCTAAGTGATCGTGGATTCGTAGGATATCTTGCCAGGTAGATTCATTTGTTCTTGATAAGCATAATCAAGTACAACAAACATAGACTAGCACAATAAGATATTTTATTACAAAACATAAATATAAAGAGGGGGGGGGGTTGCCATTTGAAGTCCCAACAAGACAAGGCAAGAATGTGGGGATGATGTATGTAGGGAGGTGGAGAAAGCATGGAGTTTGGGAGGGGGTTCAACCACACAAGTAAGGTAAAGGGTGGATGGGAGATTTGTGAGGGCATGGGTGGTGTGCAGGGTTGGCTTAATGCATATATTGTAACTAGAAAGGAGAGCACAAAAGCACCATCGCAATCCACGCGAAAGCTCGCGCCTATGCGGCTCTTTTAGTATCAAGAACTTCCACCAAACACCACCCCAATCGCCAGACCACCACGAGAAGAAACAAACAACTCGAAACCAAACACACCAACGCAACACGACACCAGAGAGATGAGAGCGACGTGCGCGCTGTTATGTATATACATGTATAGTATCCTAGTGTATATGGTCAAATTGGCCCATTTCGTCTCTAAGGTCTAGTAGCCTCTTTGTACATATATATACTCGGGTCTAACCCCATGTAATATAATTGGTTCATATTCTAACATGGTATCAGAGCTAGAAACTTCCTAGATCTAGCCTTTTTCCACTGAGCAATCTCGAAGCTAGTCATCTCCGGCCAACTCCGGTCGCTGTCGTCGTCCTCGTCAGCTCGTGCCGCTGTCTTGACAACCAGATTTGCTCGCGCGACTGTTTTCCCATGCGATCCCCTCGCACTGTCAGTCGCCGTCGTCTCTCCCGTGAGATCTAGACCAAATCTAGCCAGATCGGGTTCGCCTCCGCTGCTTCAATGACCAAATTTGGCCGCATTACTGGCTGTCGCCGCCTCCTATGCGCTCTAGTCCAGATTTGGTCCGTCTTGGCGCTGTCGCGTCCTACTGCCTCGACTCGAGTTGCTACCATCGCCGTTGCTCTCGTCGTCGCTACTCGCGTTGCACCTTGACGATTGGAGCTGCTCGCATCGATTGGATCTCGCTATTTGCTGGCTGCTGCTTGTCGACCGGAGCTGCTCGCGCCAATTGGAGCTACTTGCGCCGTCGGTCCACTTGCGCCTTGCTCGCACCGTCGGCACTCACACCCTGCTTGCGTTGTTGCTTGCTTTCTGTTGGTTGCTGCTTGCTCTCTGGTGGCTGTTGCTTGCTTTGCTTCTAGTGCCTCATAGTGCACTATATGTTGCTGCCTCTGATTGCCTTACAGTACACTATATTGTGCTGTCACTTGCACACTATAGCAGTCTTCATGGCTTTCAGTAGTTTTCATGGCGATGGTGCACTCCTGGTCTTTGATATCAAACTCAATAGTCAGAATTATCGTGAGTGGGCCTCCTCGGTTCGCATGCTACTCCGGTCCATTGGTTTTCTTTCGCATCTTACCGCAGATGCTCCTATGGATGAGATGGAGAAGACAGCTACTGCAGCCTGGCGCACCAATGATGATCGTGTTATAGGCATTTTGTGCCATTGTGCTGAGATCTCAGTTCGGATGAGCTTCATTGATCTTCCATCCTCCAGACTGATGTGGGAGTATCTTCAGCGACGCTGTCATCAGAGCAGTGAGGCACTTGCGTTGTTACTTTCATAGATGATTATTCTTGTTATACTTGGGTTTATTTCATGAAACATCGCTTTTAGTTGTTATCTATTTATCAGTCTTTGGCACGTATGGTTCATACTCAGTTTTCTGCTCCTATTCAAATATTTCGCTCTAATTCTGGGGGTGAGTACTTGTCATCCGCTTTTCGTCAGATCCTCTTTGCTGAGGGGACTCTATCGCAGCTCTCTTGTCCTGGTGCTCATCCACAGAACGGTGTTGTTGAACATAAACATCACATTATTGAGATTGCTCGTACTCTTTTGATTGCATCTCATGTTCTGCCCCATTTTTGGGTGGAGTTTGTTTCTACGGCTATCTCATCAACATACATCCATCCTCTCGTCTGCATGGCAAGTGTCTTGGAGAACTCTTGTTTTTATCTCCCCCAGGTTATGATCATCTTCGAGTTTTTGGTTGTACCTGCTATGTTTTTCTTGCCTCACGTGAGTACACCAAGTTAACTGCTCAGTCTGTTGAGCGTGTTTTTCTTGGTTACAGTCTAGAGCATAAGGGTTATCGTTGTTATGACCCTTCTGCTCGGCACATGTGCATTTCTCGTGGTCTCTTCTGTGGAGAATAGACTATATTTTTACTCTTCTGCTTCTTGGGCTTCCCTTACAGAGTCTGTCTCTTTTCTATATCTGCCTCTTATTCCTACGCCACACATGACACCTACTTCCACCGCACCTTCTCCAGCTATACCACCCCCATCTTTAGAAGTGTCCTCGTTTCCTTTCCACTACACTTGTCGCTCCTGGGTTCCTATTGATCCTCAGTCTCTAGGTTCTACTTTTCCTGATGGCATGCCTAGAACTGAGGGTGTCCTTAGTGATGAATTACCACCGACGTCGTCTCTCTCGACTTCACGGTATGCTCTCTGTGATCGCAACACCATTGTGGCACCAGATTGTTATGGCTTTACTGCTGCAAATGCTATCCATGAGCCTCGCACATATCAGGAGGCTGCCGTCCTTCCTGAGTGGCAGTTGGCCATGTCTAAAGAGTTTGCAGTGTTGGATCGTACTGGCACTTGGGATTTTGTCCCGCTACCTACTCACGCTGTTCCCATCACCTGCAAGTGGGTTTTCAAAGTCAAGACGAAGTCTGATGGCTCGCTAGAGCGTTGTAAGGCTCGTCTTGTTGCCCGAGGTTTTCAGTAGGCCTATGGTTGTGATTTTGATGAGACCTTTGCGCCTGTTGCTCATATGACTACAGTCCGCATGTTGGTTGCTGTGGCTGCTGTTCGTTCCTAAACTATCTTCCAGATCAATGTGAAGAACGCTTTTCTTCATGGTGATTTATAGGCGGAGGTCTATATACAGCCACCTCCCGGTGTTGTTGCCCCTGTTGGTCATGTCTGTCGTCTTCGCCGAGTCCTTTATTGTCTCAAACAGGCTCCATGAGCCTGGTTTGAGCGTTTCAGTTCAGTTGTTCTTGCTGCTGTTTCTCTCCTAGTGCTCATGATCTCACCTTATTTATCCATACATCTACACGCGGTCGCACTTTGATCTTGCTATATGTGGATGATATGTTGATTACTGGTGATGATGTGGTGTATGTTGCTTTCATCAAGCGCCGCCTCAGCGAGCAGTTCTTGATGTCTGACTTGGGACCTGTTAGTTACTTTCTTGGGATACATGTTACTTCTACGGATGATGGCTATTATCTTTCTCAGCAGCATTATGTTTAGGATCTGTTGGCTCGGTCTGGGCTTGCTGATACATGGACAGCTGCTACTCCTATGGAGCTTCATCTTCAGCTTCGCCCCACTGATGGTATTCTACTCGAGGATCCCTCTCGCTATCATCACCTCGTTGGGAGTCTTGTCTATCTTGCTGTCACTCGGCCTGACATTGCTCATGCTATTTATGTGCTTAGTCAGTTTGTCAGTGCTCCCACCTTTGTTCACCATGGTCACCTGCTTCGTGTGCTCCGTTATCTGCGTGGGACTGCTTCTCGTTGTCTTTTTTATGTTTGTTCGAGTCAGCTCCAGCTTCATGCTTATTTTGATTCGACCTGGGTGAGTGACCCCCTTGACCGACGATCCATTACTGGTTATTGCATATTTCTTGGTATTTCTCTTACATGGAAGTCCAAGAAACAGACTGTGGTATCACGCTTTAGTGCTGAGGTTGAACTTCATGCCTTGGCTATTACTACTTTAGAGATTGTCTGGCTTCGTTGGTTATTAGTTGATTTTGGTGTGTCATGTACCGTTCTCACGCCCTTTCTTTGTGACAACACTAGCACTATCCAAATTGCCACTGATCCTGTGAAACATTAACTAACCAAACATATTGGTGTGGATACTTCCTTCACACATTCTCATTTTCAGCAGTCGACTATTGCACTTCAGTATTTGCCTTCTGAGCTTTAGGTTGCCGACTTCTTCACAAAGACTCAGACTCGAGAACAACATTGATTTCATCTCTCCTTCAGATTCCTTGATCCATCTTGAGTTTGAAGAGGGGTGTTATGTATATACATGAATAGTATTCTAGTGTATATAGTCAAATTGGCCCATTTAGTCTCTAAGATCCAGTAGCCTCTTTGTACATATATATACTAAGGTCTAACCCCATGTAATATAATTGGTCCATATTCTAACACGCCCAACAAACCCAAGGAACGGGCACAACCACAGTGATGGCGCGCCGCGCGGAGACAAGCATAGACATACGTAGAGCAAAGAAAAGAAAGAACTTTCTTAGGCACCGCCCCTAGGAGTGGTGAATCAATGGTGGGTGGCGAAACACTGATCACAGCTCATTGCTCATTGCTCATTTTTGTTATTTGTTATCAAAGGTAAAATGTACTCAAAATAGTTGTCTTGATTTGCAACAATATATTTGGAAATCAATCAACGAGCTGTAAGTTTTGCTTGTTTATTGATTTAGTATATGCCATGCATTGACAAATAAATATGTGTTAACAGCTATGTTTACATGACCGTATACAAGGCTATATGTCACATAAGCATTAAATAGTGGAATGATCAAATAATGATAGATGCAACATTAGGTTGGAATTCATATAACATTTTATATTAAAAGATATATTTTATTTTTGGCATTAATATACTACAAAAAATAACATTTTAGTCATGCATCATAATATTATCTTATCATTAGCTAAATCTAGGACATGTAAAAATTATTAATTTTGTTGTTGTTGCACATAAAGAAAGATGTTAGTTCAAACCAACCGAATAAGTGGACATGTCTTTCTTTTAATTTCTTTGCAAGAACTTCTTCTGTTCTCTAGTAACTATGGAGCATCTTAGGTTGCACAGAACGGTGCATGTGTACATCACAATATGGACATGGCAGCATGAATTTCTCTAAAAAAAGACATGGAGACATGGCATAAAATTAAATATCATGTGTGTATGGAAAGTTTCTAATATAACATGTGTAGTTATGACATATAAGGGTTCAGGTGGTTCTTAGTTCTTAAAAATTGTGAAAAAATCACCAAACATAGAGGAAGGTATATTATTAAAACTCACAAAATTTCATGATCAAATACGATTATATGTAGAAAGAACATAAAAAGACAAACAACCGGTAAATATATTCAGTTTGACCTTGTCCTTTTTGTTTCTCCCACATACAATTGCGTTTGCTCACGAAAATTTGCAGATTTTCATAATATTACCCTCTCTACACTCTCTAAATTTTTCAAATTTTTTGAGAACTTAGATACCCCCGTATCCTATCTTTGTGATAGCTATTACATGTTATAGCAAATCCACTTTTTATGTGTACACACACCTTGGGTGCACATGTTTAAAACATATATTTAGTATCTAAATGTGCAATGATGAAAATAACATAAATTGATTGATTAATTTTATACAGCAACATGAGAAGTGAGCAACAGAACCAACATTAAGTATCCCAAGAAAATACGTTAGAAAAATCAGATGCAAACATTTGGTTTCTTTTTTTAAGACACATTGTGGATATGACATTGGTGTGACAGTAACAGCTTGTAGAATTGACACCACTTTGACATTTGCCGGAGAGGTGTTTGTCTGACACATGTCACACACAAATGGGCCGTCTAGGAGAAGTGTCCATGCAGCCTAGGAAGCGTCCAATCTCACATATCATAATTGCATTTATATGGATCAACTTGCGATGTAATCACAATTTCTGTTAAGCTTCATCTCTATTCTTCAAGAAGTATGTTAAACAATTGGCCATGTAATCGCACTTGTTAAGGATATCTCTATCTATTTTGTTACGATTTTTATTCTAGTATTGTATTTGGTTAGTACTCTTATGTACAGTTTATATATAGGCTCAGGGGGTTTACAATAATGTATCTTTGTGTTTTTTCTTAAATCTAATATGGTATCAAAACTAGGTTTCTCAAATCTTAGACCTAGTTGTCACCCCCGGGACATGTTAGATGTCTATGGGTATCTCCTGGGGTGGTATTGTTAAGGATATCTCTATCTATTTAGTTAGAATTATTATCTGATTAAGACTAGTATTATATTTGGTTAGAACTCTTTTGTATTGACCTATATATAGGCTCAGGGGTTTACAATAATATATCTTTGTGTTTAAGCCTAAATCTAACTACAATATCATAAAACTTTTCTTGTTTCTGTTGTTTAACATGGTGATTTGTTGTTCCAAGTCCACATACCTTCTATTTCTTTTCTTATTTTACATGGAATAATCTTGCATGCATTTTCTAAATAGGTATTCCAAATAAAGAAGGGGCAACCTGAATGCATTCTTCAAGAAGTAGCAAAAGGAGGTATTGGACGCCGAGGAGTGTGTTCAGCTGTTGCTCAGTTTCACATAAATCTGTTATCTGTCATTCAGACAGATAGAGGAGAGAAGTAAATACATGCCAAATCAAAATGTCCTTAAAATTATATTATTCGAAGTGGCTGATAAATGAGGTTATTTTGTTTCTAGGCCTCTTCCAAATTCAGCAAGAAACGGAGATGCATGGATAACAGAAGTTGGCAAGTATATTAGTGAATCAAAGTTTATCTTGAAGGAACTGCCTCTTGATTGTTTTAATCAGGGAGCTTTAGGATATGATAATTTGGGCTCTTCTGGCAAGCTGTGTGTTTTGAATCTTTTGTGTGATGAGACCCTTTGCACTGAGTAAGTACTATCTCATGCTGATGAACAATTGCCCACTTTTATCATTTAATTGAGTTTGACTTAACTTCATTCAGAAAATTGAGAGACTGGATTGATAAAGAAAATGAAATGGCAACTGAAAGAAGGAAGATTGCAAAAGAAAAGGTTCTTGCTGCAAAAAGAAAGGTCTTAAGCTTTCAATGTTAGCTTCTGTAGTTATTCACTGGTTTCAAAATTTTGAGTGATCAAGAACACTTTCCTCTTGTTTTTTAGGAGAAGGAGCTCAAGGAAAGACTCAAGAATGATGTGGCTAAAGTAATGCTTTCAGAAAAAGAAGGGGCAACTCTTACTGTTGCTGAACATGAGAATCTCATTTCAAAAATAAAGGAGGAGACAAAGAAAGTCGAGGATGAGATCTTAGATATTCTGGAACAGCTGCCAAACAGTATGATTTAAGATATCTTTCTGCCTTAATATTTTAGCTTTCTGGATTTTTTAATTCTTTGTATCCATGATCTGTTTGCACCATCACAAAAAGTCCGCAAGAGGAATCAAGGGAGCAGGCAAGTCCAATAACTTAGGTGCGCTAGACGTGCCCTTAGTGGAATGTTGCCAAGAAAAATCCTTGCCCTTTGCTTCCCCGTCGTTGATTGTGCATCCATCGCCATCCATCCCTCTCTTGCAAGCTACTGCCCTCTCCTCATTTGACGAGCTGCCACTAGGGGTGAAAATGAGCTAAGTTTGAACGAGCTGGGCTTGCCTCGGGTAAAGCTCATTTAGGCTAGCAAGCCGAGGTTGCTTGGCTTGGTTGGGGTACCGAGTTGAGTAGCCAGCTCAAACTCGACTCAATCCATCTTGCGAGCTACCTGGCTTGGCTCAATCCAACTCACGAGTTGAGTTGATCAAGCTCGAGCTTGAGCTCGGGCTCTAATACAAAAATGATCTACATGTTAGTGGGAGATGAATTGAACTAAAATGCCAATGCACTAAAATTCATTTTCTCTAACAGTAGAAATCAGTGTGTAAATTAGAGTGTGTGCTTCTGTTTTTTTCCATGAATCAATTGATGGGTGCAAAATAGTCTATACAATATACAAACACAACCATAGATTAAGCACATATTCTTCATCTCAAAAATTAGAAAACCATGATGGAGCTAAATTCCATCTTTTGTTCAACAAATGAAGAGAACAAAGAATATTCAACAGACAGAGAACAAAACCATCAATCAATGGGAGGAAAAGACAAGGACTTGTTCAACCTTGCAAGTAGACGAGGTTCTAGAAGAAAAGCTCGTGGACGAGATTGCAGACTTCGAATGGAGGAGGGTCAAGGGAGGACAATGACGGGATTTGCCTGGGAGCGTGGATGGTCGGGATGATGACTAGGTTCTAGAAGAGAATGTGGCTGGCTGGTTGGGAAGGGGTCAAGGGAGTACAACGATGAGGTTTGGTCGGCCTGGAAAGGAGGGCGTCAAGGAGATCGAAAAAGGGAGGGGGGTGGCCGATGATGAGATTCAGGTAGTTGGGAAAGGAGGACCTCGAGGAGATTGGGGAGGCGGCGGACACTTAGTTTGGGGTTTTGGGGATTTTGGTTTCGGGCTGCTATAGGATGGTTTGGGGTTGTTATAGGATTGGGACTTTTAAATGAGGGTGAGCGAGGGTCTAGTTTGGGCTCGGCTCAGTAAGGTACCGAGTAAGATGGCTCGAAATTGGCTTTTCTTTCTAAGTCGAGCTCAAGTCGAGTCAACTTTAGTTGAGCCCAAGTAACTCGTGAGTCGCAAGCTACAGTTCCACCCTTAGCTGCCACCCTCACCTATCTTAGATTTGTGGGTAGGTAGATCTTTGCCTCTTGTCGCCTCTGGATTTGTTGGCCTATTGCAACACAAGGTGGCCATAAACTTTCATCGGCTGGCATATTTGTGCCTCTCGATCAGCATCATCCATCCTAGTCAGCTGCTATGACTAGATGCCACCAATACTGCAGAGAAGTCTCCACCTACTTTTGGCCGTTACCAAAGCGGTCTATTGCTAGATCCATCAGTCTAGCGTATTGAGTTGTCGATTTGCTACATGGATCTAACCCTCAGCTTGCTTGCCAACAAACTTGTTGGTAACCCCCTAGACATGAATCAAGATTCCTCAACCATATTTTCTTTAATTGCCATTAGTTAACTCTCTTTCTTGGCATCCGTCCAACTTGAGGATGCGTTGTTTCTCTATGAGAGGAGAAATGTTACAGATGCAGTAGCCACAAGAGGTTAGCCCAACAATAGTTTGTTGGGTGCACTAGATTTGGGGACTTCTAGATTAAGTTTGTTTATGAGGATAATAAATATTAGTTTGGTTGTTAGGATAGTTGCTACTTGTTAGGACTACTATTTGTAGTCAAGTTTTGAATTGTATTAACAACCAAGAAATAAAGTTTAAACTCTATTCCTCTCTATATCTTCCTATCTCCCTCTTTTAGTTCCTCTTCCCTTTAAACTTCAACCTAGGCTCTCATATCATATACTCTTTGATATATCTGAATTTTTTGTCAAACTAATTAGAATGCACTACAAATATACATATGCCTCATGATTTCATAATTTACATGGCTGGTGTTTGTTTCCAACCGATAGCTATTATTTATGTATTTAGTGAATCATGTGTAGGTCTAAATTAGAGATCATTCTTGTCATTACCACAAATATCCCCATAATTTAAATCTCGCTACCCTACTACATTAATTTAGTATGTTCTTTTGGGATGTATTTTTGTGACGTAGCTTCTAGATGTTGGGTATTCCTAGTTTTATAAAAAAAGTCCCAGATAAAACAAAATAGAGTCGGTAATAGATATGATTATATGAAAATGTCCATATTGCCCCACTCTACTTCAAAAAAAGTACAAGAAGTTATTTGGGCTTTTTTTGAAAGTAGGGGAGAGGGATAATATGGATTTTTTCATGATTATATTAAACTTCGTTGTGTAAGAATCTAACAAGGTTTGGGAGAAATAGAGATCTAAAAAGGATGTGCTTGAAAGTGGTATGCATCCACATATAAATTGTTCACCCAAATAACATTTTCCTAAGTCTAAATTCTCTATTAATCAACTATTTAGAAGGTATATTATGTTTGACATTAAGCATAATAAATAAATGGGAAAATTGATTCAATTCTACTAAAATTTAGTGCCTAATATAATATGCCACTGACTTTTGGACTTTTTGGTATATGCTAATGGATTTTGTGCCCAATATTATTTTTTTGTCCAGTCCACTCAATCAAATAATCAAAATACTCTGTTAGTTGTCCTTTAGTTAGACCTGATCATGATTTATAGGACTAACGCAAAATTTCAAAAATCATGATTTTGCGTTCTAGTTTTTCAAAAATTTCAAAAATTGGAATTTTGCATTCTAGCCTTTCTATTTATTGAAAATCATGATTAGGTCTAACTGGTAGGGTATTTTGGTCATTGATTGGTCATAAATGGCATATAATATTAGGCAAAAAAATCTAGTGGTATATATCAAAGAGTCCAAAAGTCAGTGGCATATTTTATTAGGCACAAAATTTCAGTGGCATAGAATCAATTTTGCTAAATAAACATATTAATTTTTCTTAATTTAATTATTGTAATATGTTTTTAAGATTTGATTATTTTTATAATGCCCGAACCTAAGGTTGCATCCAATTTGATGTCCATTGAATTCCAAATCTATCAAATTGTATGTTTATTGAAATGTTGATGTAATTTTTGCAGATTCAATGATTAATAAAATTTGAGTTTCATTTGTTGGATTTGTCTCACCTAATAGTTGTGGTTACAAATTGGATTGATGTTTAATTTTTTTTCTTTTTTGTGTTGCTCATATAGTTTTTGACCATTGATTTGTGAAGTGGTCCATAATACTTGGACTAATGCCACTAATGTTGCTACTTTCCTCTTTTGAGGTGATTTCCTATGCTATCTTTTGTTTGCTACTTCTATCCATAGACATGACAAACAACTTCCATCATTGCCATTTTGTTTGCTACTTTTCTCTTTCAACCTCTCCCAAATGCCCTACACAGTCTCCCTTTAAGCACAAGTTTTGAAATTTGTCTTTTGAATATCTTACCATTTTATTCTATACTCAAATTATTAATGCAAATTTTGAAAACTCATGCTAAATTTCTCTCTTGCCATTTTAGGATGTACTCCAATTACGATTAACTAATATTGTAAATAATTTAGCTATTGCTTGCTTTGTGATAGTTTTTTTTGGACATGAAACGCTATATGATTGAATAAAATTATGAGAATATAGGTACAATTGTTGTATGGACCGCTAAATCCACTATATGGGCCATAGCTACTAGGGTTGAAGCACCCCTTGCATCTGTGATCCCAGGTTGGCGATCCAGATCGAGGGTCGCTGGTGATTTGGCTCGCCATTGGATTGTTGTCGGATCGACATACCACCCTGTCCCTGGGTTTGTCAATTTAATCATGGGATCCAAGGGTTGTTTTGACCTTGGTAACTATGGTTTATGTGCCAACATAAGTGTTAATAGTAGGTTTATCTCTCCACTATGCTGCTCGACCACTTATGTGTTGTTTTCATGTATATAGCGCTTATTTATGTTGTCAATGTATAGTATACTAAAAAAATGGCTATACATCTTGATATAGAATGGCATTTCTAGGCTTATTGAACAATTGTAAATTTATTTGTTTATTGATTTAACATAGATGCTCTTGCATTATGCAGAGAAATGTATCTATTTTCTAAAAGTTAAACCGACACAAGGATGCATGCACACAACTGTATACAAGGTTGCATACCGCATAAGTACTGAGCAGTAGGGTGGCTGCTTGCTTACTGCTTATTGCTATCTAGAACATTGAATAACACAAGAAAATAGAATTTAGGATCCAAATTGTTAACGATTTTCATACATTTTGATATAAAGTTGAAAACCTTTTCCCTATGATAGGATATCCATATTTTTGCTGAGTCCGAATATAAGCAATAAAACTTGTTTTGGAGGCTAGTTGAACAAGATGTTGTGCACTAAGCTATTTCTTATTAGATGTTATACACATTTCAGACCTAACATTTAACTTTTCAACAAAAGCAGTTTTGCTTCATGCTTAGTTTAGCATTGTATCGAATTATCATTTCCTTCACTGTTTGTGTGTTTTCTTTTGTACTACGTAAATAAATTGAGCCAGTTTTGTGGTACTTATTTTGTGCTTTTTTACTTTTCTCCCATTTGCGGCAATTGTAGAGACGGAGCTTAGAGGAGCTCTTAGGACTGAGCCTTTGATATTAATAGACAATGGGGAAGCATATTGGAAGCTGGAAGGCTATTGTGATAACTCAATAATAATGCTCCAAGGTTTGTTATCAAAATATGTTATATAATAGGCATTATCATTTGCAATGTAAATTTGTGACTTGTGATGTTTTGTTTGTATTAGAGGTTAAGAATGCAGAATTAGTTGGAGACAAAGACAAGTGGTTTATATTTGGTGAAGATGATGAGAAAATAATTGAGGAACATATAGCCACCATAAGGTCAGAAGCTTCTTATGCAATGTAGTTGAATTATTTTTTTTAGCTAAATCTGGTATCTGCCAATTTCAGTGCATGTCACAAAATTTGCGCCTTATTTTTTTTAGATAGCACATGCCATATATTGTTTAGTTCTTTACTAATCCACTAATTGCTTTGATATGTCTTAGTTTGCTATGCTAGTGATTATCCATGGACAACCTCTAACACTATGGTGGTGTTTGGTTCCGAACCACAATCGTAATATGTTTTAGAATAGATTAGAGTTAGTGGTGGAATGAGTAAATACAAATATATTTGGTTCAAGTGAGGAATGGAAATGAGGTGGGATAGTTTTGGAATATACTCAAGTGGTTGGAGGATGTATTAGAAAGTATTCTGAATACAGGTATTGATTATGGAATGGTCTAATTGAACAATAGGTAACATATTCTCATTACACGTAATGAGAATATGGAGAAAAATCTATGAACCAAACACATGTGTATTAATGTAATAGAAGCAGAAGTCCTATACTCCTATATAGTCATTCTTTGATACTCATGAAGCTCAAGTAGATGCTGCTTCAGTCCAATATACCAGAACAAAAGGTTGAAGACAATCCATTAAGTTTTGACAGGTTGAAGAAATACTTTGAGAATCAGCTTTTTTTTCGTACTGTTTATACCTGATGTAAATACTTCCCTTGCAGGAAGTGTTTTTGTTAGTTTGTGTTTTGGGTGCATGGGTATGTTTTTTTTGAACATATAAACTTGGAATGATATAGAGAAGATTAGTATTGCTTCCAGGAAATAGTTGAACTATATAGCTTAGATGATAAAACCACTCTTTCTTCATAATCCATAGAAATGGTGTGCTTCTCTCTACCCATTTCTTATGGGGTATGCTTATTTGAGATTGGACTAATAGTTGTTTCTCCAAACTTAAGCCTTTATGCTACTTAAATGTTTATGCTTTCTTCAAGTGCTAATGAATGCTGATAGACATACTTGATATTGAAGATTCCATTGCTCATGCTACATAGACTGCATGGCTAGAGTTTACATTGTGTCTACACATCTGACTAGATGAAGTCAGGTCACATCTATATGCCTATACTGTTACTTTGAGTTTATCCTGGCATCCAAAAGTTGTGTTTTGTGGTTTGTAGCTATTTTCCATGTATTTGGTAAGACAAGTGTTCCTGTGATTGTTCTTTTAGATAATCTTTTTGTAGTTACTAGATCAATTGCTACATTCTGGATAGCTTAAGCTTTTACTGAACCACTTTGTATCGTATTGAAGTGTAAGGTGAAAGTTCAAATCCCACTATTTCTATTTTGTAACTTTAGGATAGAATAGAAAAACATAATCAAATTCAAATAAAGTTTAGAAGAGCATACTACAGAAATGCATCAATGCCCCACAAAGGGTATGTTATTGTTATGGATAGATTTAGCCAAATCAAATTAGGATCGATATCTTCCCAAATTAGTATTTATCTTTTTGTATTTAGATAAGATTAGTTTAGATTCAATTTCACTAGATCTCTTACAAGATCATGATTTATCTCTTTCTATTCAAATATTAGTTTATATTTAAGTTTAGATTACAATTGTTAGGCTATATATTATGTGCTCTCTCTATGTTTAGAGACAAGCAAGAAATAAAGTTTAAAATCTATCCCCATCTATCTTTCTCTCCCTCTCTTTCTTTCCCCAATTTAGGCTTGTAACAATTTTGGTATCAGTGCCAACCACCATAGCTTTCAATGCTGAAGTAGACAAGGTTGCAGAGATATTCGATGCTAAAGTAGGTGAAAGAATTGTTGGAAAACGAATAGGCTATGCTAGCATAATTTCAAAAATTTTATTTGAATGCTGCAAGTATTAGACCATAGATTAGATTGTTACTAGCAGTAGAAAGATAGTTGGTGAAGCAACTGAACGTACACAGGATCGTCCCGATCAACAGATGTAGATGGTAGCGAATGCTTGCGGATCGTTCTGATCAACACAACAGTTGCAGTAGCGTCTCTACTGGTATCCACACGTTTCGAGATGGAACACCGTACGTTGGTGTGCTAACACCAACATGCACGACAAGGGTTTAAGGATTCTCGCTTTAGAGGTGGTGGTTAGGGTTTTTCTTGATATTCATCAAAACCTATCATGTCTTCCTTTATATAGAGTCCTGCAGGAGTTCTACCACATTAGGTTTCCTGATATGATACGATAATAACGAATCCTTTTTGAATTGCAGGAGCCTAACGTTAGGTCTCCAAGTGTGATATGAAAATCCCCATAATAGATTCAATCCGAATTGATTTGTTTCGACCCGTTAAGTGTGTGACCTGTAGGTTCATCCATATCTGGTCATGACACAGGAATATTTACCCGAACTGTGAGTTGATAGTGGCTCCTAACAGGACATAATGACTATCCAAATATACACGAAGATTATATCCAACGAATCTATATAATGTATTCATATTGATCTTTTTCCATACCATACCAGATTAAAATCAAGGCAGAAAACGTGCTACCTTTGCACTGTTTAATCATTTCTCGATCTCCGTGAATTGATCTCCCCGTAATTAACATTCTACCACAAACGACACGGTCATGCACTTAGTTCATCCATATCGAGGAACCTAGAGATCTCTCATTATATGAGATGCAAATTCCATCTTAATCATTCACATTCCTCAGCATGACTCATAGCATACTTGAATATTATCTTTATTACCACTCAATTAAAAGTAGCGTTTGGTAGTATCAAAGTATGCTACTACACATATAGAAAACTATGACGGTCTTAGGTCTAAGGATCAATTAGAAACATTATTTGACACCAATTGATAATACTTATATGACAAATCTAAACAATGTCTTAATGAGTTTATCCAACATGATATTCTCCAATATATGTCCACATTATTAATTTTATATCTTACATCTATAGTCTGTGAAATATGATCATCAATCAAATATATGTGATAATCCATTAATTAATTATGTCTTATTTAATGATAGTGGATCATGGATTTTATAGAATAACATCATCAAATAAATTAAGAGTTTCACGAACAAGTCATACACTTGTTGATCAAACTAAGATGATAATTTATTCAAAAAAAAAATAACAGATTATTCAAATGTTTCATAAATATAACAAAGATAAATACATCTCTGTGATTTGCTCTAAAACATATCACTAATAGGAATACGGATAGGCTACAACAGCATAATTTCAAAAATTTGCACTCGAAAACTATAAGCATTAGACCACAGATTAGATTCTTAACAGTAGCAGAAGGGAAGTTGGAGTAGCCACCAATCAAAGTAATGTGCGCATCCAGTAGTCGTTCCAAGTAGTTGTTCAGATCTCGGCAACTGCTTGTAGAACATAGTGATCGCTCGTGGATCGTCTTGATCAGCAGCAATGACAACATCGCCTCTATCGGTATCCACACGTTCTGGGGTTGAACGTTGTGTGTTGGTGTGCTAGCACTGGCACACATGATTACAATTTAGGGGTTTTCGCTTTGGTGGAGGTAGTGACCAACAACTAGGGTTTCTTTGGATTGGATCTTTGAAAGCCCACCACACCTCTTTTCATATCGAGTCCTGCAGGTGGAGTCTATGTTAGGTTTTCTGATACGATACGAAACTCCATAACAGATCCTATCTGAACTGAGTTGTTCCAATTTGTTAAGTGTGTGATCTTGTAGGTTCATATATACTTGGTCGTAACTCAAAAATACTTACCTGAATCATTAGTCAATGGTGACCCTTAGCAGGATATAACGACCACCCGAAGATCATATCCAAAGATCTTAAATAATGCAGTTATGTTATCCTTGGCCATATGCTACTAGATTAAACTTAAGGTAGAATACGTGACACCTTTGCACCATTCAATCCTTTTGAGATCTCATAGTGAACTGATCTTTCTGTAGTTGATACTCAACCACATATAGCATGGTCATGCATTTCTCAGTTCATTTATATCGAGAGGTTTAGGGATATCTCTTCCGTTATATGAGGCAAATTTTATCTTGACTGTTCACATTTCTTTGCATAGTTCACAACATGCTGGAATATTACTTTTATAGCTATCTAATTAAGAGTAGTGTTTGGTAGCATCAAAACATACTACTATGCGTGTATGAAATTATGACGATCTCAGGTTGAAGAATCAATCATAAATATTAATTGAGATCAATTGGTGGTACTTAAATGACAAATTCCAGCAATATCTCAAAATGGGTTAATCTAGCATCATGTTCTCCAACATGTGTCCATATTATTGATTTGATATCTCATATACATGGTCCATGACACATGATCGTCAATCAATACATGTGCTGATCAATTAATCATTATTTCCCTATTTAATGATAGATCAGGGACTTTATCGAATAACATCATCAAATTAATTAAAAGTTTCATGAACAAGTCACACTTTCTGAGAAAAAGATAATAGGTTATTTAAGGCGCATTATAACATATTATTTAAAAGTTCATTAACATAGCAATGATAAAATTATCTCTATGATTGTCTCTAGAACATATCACTAATAGTAGGCAAGATTCTAGAGATGGATTAACTCCTCTGTAGTATGGAGTTGTGCCACAAGAAACTTGATGCCATTAATGCTCCCTTAGACAAGGCAAAGAAGGCGCATGGTAACAGCGTACATGAACTCCCTCATGATGTCGATGACGTTACCGACGGTCCAGTGCATGCGGACAAAATCAAGTTTATGGTGGGGCAAGTTGTATAGTAGGCAAGTGAAGTCACAGTGGAGGCTCTTGCCATAGGAGATGAGCTCGTTCAAGAGTGAGCCCTAGCACGAGCACTCGGTTCTTGTGGTCCAAAGCAAAGAGAAAATAGCTCTAGTGCGCTAATAGAGCCTCAGATCAATGGGGTATCTGGGTTGGTTGGTTGGGGATGGATCATGCAGAGCCTTGATCCGATTTGGGTCGATTAGTTGGATATGGCGCCCACAGAGGCCTGGTGGGTGTGAGAGCTACAGCGGCAAGCGGGCAATACGATGCAAGTCAATTGTGCGCAATGGAATCCGTAGTGGGTGAGCATGTCATATGAGGTGTTCATGTGCCTTGAGTATGTTAAATTTAAGGGTAAACATTAGAATAATATTGTAAACTAATAGGCTTATATATATATACCAATACAGAAGAGTTCTAACCAAATACAATACTAAAATCCTAACCAAAATTATATAAGAACTCAAGGTAGAAGTAGACTTGAGTTTGAAAAGGAAAAAACTATAATATGTTAAAAATCTAAAGACAAGAGGCTCAGCAGAAAAAAATTGTAGCAACACACGAAATAGTAGAGGAATAATCAGCAACACGGCAAGTACTAAATGAAGCTGCAGATGACGAGTCAATAATAGCCTGCAGATGACGAGCAAATAATGGCTTATAGATAACAAGCCAAAAATGGCACACTCTCCCAATCCAAAATAGCAAGAAGAATGAGTTGAGACAACCAAAAACTAGTCAATAGCCAATAACCATGATCAAAGGCATGCCTTTAACCATGATCAAAGGAACAAATTTTGGTCAAATCAAGGCCAAACGAGCACAAACAGACCAGAACCAAAATTGGTTAAACCAGGGCCAAATTAAGGTCAAATGAGTCTAAACTGACTAAAACCAAAACTGGTCAAACCAGAGCCAAATTAGGGCCAAACCAGCCCAAACAGAAACAAAGGGCCAAACGAGCTCAAACAGACCATGATGAGCTCGACCAAGATTGTCGATCAGGGAGAAGCAAGCGCTCGCGTGCATGGCGATGGCCATGCGGCTAACGTTGCAAAAAAGCACCACCGCAATCTACATGAAAGCTCGCATTTACGACTCTTCTAGGATCAAGAACTCCCACCAAACACCATCTCGATCGTCAAACCACCGTGAGAAAGAAACAAACAACTTGAAACTAAATAAACCAACGCAACACGACACCAAAGAGATGAGCGCACGGACGTGCGCCAACAAACCCAAGGAATGGCCACAGCAATGGCGCGTCGCGCAGAGACAAGCAGAGATAGACGCAAAGCAAATAAAAAGAAAGAACTTTCTTAGGCACCGCCTCCAGGAGTTTTGTGTCTGTCGCCACCTCTTGGGAGCGGTGAATCGACGGTGGGTAGCTAAGTTTAGGATTTTGGGGATTTTGACTCTGATACCATGTTAAATTTAAGAGAAAATATCAAAATAATATTATTGTAAACCAATAGGATTATATATAAACCAATATATAAGAGTTCTAACCAAATACATATAGATCAATACAGAATAATTTTAACCAAATACAATACTAGAGTCCTAACCAAATTTATATAAGAATCTCAATTAAATAGATAGATATCTTTCACAGAGTACTCATGCTCGCACCGTGTCTTTGGTGTGGATTGAGGCATAGTTTTGCCAGATGGAGAGGCTGACAGGAACGACCGCCGCAATGCCCTCTTCTCACTGCATGGTGTTCATTGGCTTCCCCATTGAGTTCAAAAAAGGACACTTCTACATGTTGCTAAGAAGACATGGCAATGGGATCACCGCTACCATCAACTAGACATATGAATAGATTTCTAGTTTGAGGATGAGTTGGCTCTCTAGGAGGGGAGAAATGTTATGGACAGATAGTCAAATCAAATTAGGATCGATATATTCCTAAATTAGGATTTATCTTTTAGATCAGACTAGTTTAGATTCAGTTTGATTAGATCTCTTACAAGATTAGAATTTGTCTCTTTCTATTCAAATAGGATTAGTTTATATTTAAGTTGTTTAGAATATAATTGTTAGGCTATAAATTATCTACCCCCCTCTATATTTAGAGACAAGTAAAAAACAAAGTTTAAATTCTATCCCTATCTATATCTCTCTCCTTCCCTTTCTTTCTAATTTAGGCTTGTAACAGTTATATATGAACAAAATAGCCTCCTTGGATCAATACGCAATGTTTTACCAAAATCAATTACCTAACAGACCATTCTGTAATGTCCTCAGAGCAATCGAGATAAAATTCACTCAGTGTACGGTGTACTTGAGCTTTAGCACCTACTTTTGATTCTACCGACTTATGATTTCGTCTTTAATTTTTATATCTACTATTTTTTGGTGAGTTGATATTTCTTATGTTGGGGTACTGCTGTTTTGAGGTGATCAGACCACCAAGCTGATTTTCATTTGATTCTGAGTGGAAGGATGTGCCCAAAGTGAATTGAGTTATTGACATGTTCATGTATCCAATGCTTTCATGAATCTTATTTTCATGCTATCTCACAGGTCACAGTAGCATAGATGATTGGCCTGTCCCATATGACAAGGGATACATTGGCAGTTAACTATGTTATTTCAATATTTCTCTGGGCCTTTTCTTATTTAGAACACAAAAGAAGTTTCACCTTTCAAGTTATATCATTCTAAAAACATGGTGCAGAAGCTAACAAGTACTTGAATATGGAAAGATTAGGATTAGTTGAGAATCAACAGATATAGGTGCAAGGGAAGTTTGGAAAGATGATAAACATAGGTAGTGGTAGGGGAGGATAAAAAACAAGGGTGCTATACTGCTATTGCTATATCTTCTGCATGCTTGATTAAGTTTTCTTATACAGTTATACCTTTACATTGGTTTAAAGACCCAATGCTAGCTGAGGATACTGGTAGTAGGTTACTATCAGTACACGAGTGAGTAATCCTATGGTTCAACCACCAATATGAACAACACTGGTCTGAACTCCCTAATTTATGAGGGCAATTTTTTTTCTTTGGTGATTTTTTGAGCAAGCTCTTGACTCTTTGGATACTATTTGAAATTGGATTCTTATCAATGTTTTAAATAGCCTGCTATAACTGCGCGATAGTTCTGCTATAGTTCTTTCGGGATGCGATGCAATTGAATGAAATTCCACAAACACAGCTAGGTTGCCATCTGTAATGCTAAATCCGCTATTCTGGAGCAGAAATAGCCATATAGTTGTCCACTATGCTACATGGGTAAATTTATTTTAAATTTCTAAAACATTGTTTGTATTTTCTTCATGCTCCTTTAATACTCATTTGTCATGCTGAAATTTAATTAATTTGGTTCCTGCAAATATTAAATATCAATTAAACCCTAAAACAACTCACCAAATTTCTAGTGATATAAATAGTTTCTCTCTTAAACTTTGCATGACTCATCTATATGATTAGTTGATCACAATATGTACCATTAAGTTTTAATATACTTCATACATCTTACATGGTTGTATTTTATGATTATATTTAAGTGATATACCCTAAATGTTATTTTTAAATTAAAAACCAAACATAATATTTTAGAGCTCAACATCAAATTGATCATTTTCTTGTGATGTTTAGCATAAATAACTCAAATCAAAGGCATACTGATATGACTATAAATATACATATATGTTATTCAATAATATTCTTTACTATGATGTTTTAATTTTCAATTAACTAATGAAAAATGCATATTAATTTTATGTTAGCTCATACTTTAAATAATAAAAAAATATTTTATACTTATTGTGACCTATCAGATAGTTTCCGGATAGCTTGGGATAGTCATGATAGCTTTTTTCTATTTTTGCCGCGATAGACCATGAACTGTGATTTAAAACCTTGACTCTTATCAATTTAATCCAAACCAGCCAGTTTATTTGAACTTTATGTGATTGTTTTTTTAGTTGCTAATGTGCTGCTGTTGTTTTAGATCAGCTATTCTTTCTTTCCTTTTGGGAGATCATACCATATTTATTAAGTTGGCCTCGCATTTCTCAACCTCCACATGCTAGTAAAAATAATTCTTGTTCACCAATTTTTTTTGCTACTAATTTGGAGTATTGTTGCTATTATTATATAGGCCTCGGTGTCGGAGAAAACATACCCACGCATAAAAAACATCAACTGACCTCGATCTACAGGATGTTCAGCAGTAGTCTGAAGGTAATTACTTCACCCTTTTGCACTACATAAGACAGTAGTTATTCTTGGAATGGAATGTTTGTCCAAGTCCTGACACTTGTCATGTAATTAGTCATCACCTAAAGCTTTGATCATTTCTTATTTTTATTCTTTTGGTAGAAATTGCACTCATACCCTTGCAAAATTTGTTTATTTTCAATTTTACCTCTGAAGAACAAAGGAAAACTACATATATTTATATGCAAAATGAGTACATCTAAAATCTAAATTTTGATCTATTTAATTCTTTCATACTGTTATCATATTAAGTTCTTTACTTAAATTGCATGTAATATTACTTCAACACATTATGTAAATCTTATAAAAAACTATGGTGTCGTGTGTTTATCCCAGTGTTGGTTCTTTCCCATGTATAATGCACATTGTCCTTGCAAAACCAGGAATAGTCCCATCTAGCCAAATCCATACTTAAATCCTATTATAGCTCAACCTTACCTTCCATTAAAAATTTGCAAAATATCCTATTTAATGGCACTGTGAAACATCAATAGTGTAAAGAAATATAAGTAAATAGAAAGAGGAGTAAAAAGAAACATCCAACTAATCACAAACATTGGTAGACTCATAGTATTGTAAGAGAAGCACCAGGCATTTTTTTGGGGTGGAGTAGAGGTGATGGGCATAAAATATCCTTAGAATGGAGGACTCTTTATTTGACTCAAAAATAACATGCAAGGAGAAATAGAAGTATAGGATCACAATGGGGTCATGATCCTAACTGATCTTATGATTTGGATCGTGTTCTTGCCTCGGAGTCCTATTTTGAATCGTGTATGCTGCATGGGGTCATTTGATCATCATGATCCTGACAACTACGAATATGCCTAAATAATATGCCCAAGATCTTCCTTCCATTAACATTGCAAAAGATGAAAATACCCCTCACTGGCTGTAATTTGGTGAGTCATGGACATAGGCAGGCAAATGAGTACATGACTAGCAATTGTGTGGGTAGTACGAGTGTGCATGTGGCTGTGATGCGGTCACATGGTGGGCAACATGGGTGAGCGCATGGGAAACAATATTTTGGGTGCAGCTAATTGGTTGCGAGCGTGAGGATATGTTGGTATAGCACACGGGCAACATGGTTATCTTAGTATGGGTATGCACATGGAGGCGAACTCACAAGGCAGCACCTGATGGTTGTGTGCCACTCACAGTTCAGGATCTAGTGATAGCTAGAGATTTCTAAAAAACTTATAAAAACTTATTGAATTAAATGAACTAAATTGGCAGATATTCTAGGTCTTCAACAGTACGAAATTTGTCCAATTGAGTTTAGGGTACAGGCTGACCACATGTTCGGCTAGGTATGAATTTGTTCAATTCACTTTAGGGTACAGGACTACAGGCTGACCACATGTTCTGGGTGTGGCTAGTCTATAATTGTTATATATATATCATGTAACCTGATATCATGATCAGGGTTCAGGTTCCCATTTGGATTCCCACTAGGTTACCGGTAGCGGTATTTGGCTGGTTACCGGTGAGAACCAGAAAAACCGGCTGGAATAGAAATTTGAGTGATGCATGTACAAGGCAAAATTAACCGTGGTCCAGTTACTGGCCGGTTCTCGGAAAATTCCGGATGGGGACCGGAATTTTGATGAGTTACACTTCTGCTGTTTAATATTCAGTGTGTAGGTAATGTTATTTGTGTTCCAGCACTTATTCAAGGATTAGATTGTGATTACTTGAAAGTTGAAACAATTACATGCTTTCTAACACAAACTTGAAGGGTCCTGCTTGGAGTTCCCGAGTTATATGCACGTGCAAGCAGAACTCCCGAGTTATGGAATTAACTCTTCCAAAAAAATCTCAACTAACTGAACGTGCATAGTTTTTTTAGAAAATAATTTTACAAATTGTGGTATTTATCTCTTTGTGATTGGGCAGTTTGGGTACATCTCTTTCAACAAAAAAAAATCTCAGCTACTAGTTGACCACGTCCAAGCAGGACTCAGCTTTAAAATAGCAGCTACATGCATGCCAAGATCGCAACAATCCAACAAATATTTCTGAAAGGGAAAAAAAGTAGCTGGTTCGAATTTGATCAAATGTGCATGGCTAAAAACAAAATGTCTTTGGTTTTGACGTAAAACCAATTTTGAATTCAAAATTTCAAAATTGAATTTGGTTTGAAAGTCGGCCGGTTTTATCTCCTGGTGCGGGCCAGGATGTTCCTTGTCGGGACCTTAAATCCTGATCATGATCATGGTAAATTGATACTCTTAATGAATGCCCGGTCTTCCCATTAACTTCGGGTAGTTAAGATCAAGCTTCTAAAAAACTAATATTGGGTTCGTATTGGTTGATTATATATATATATATATATATATTGGATATTGGATTATACATTCCAATATTAGGTTTTCAAAAATCTAAATTATCTTTGCATCTACAGTTAAATTGCAATAATCTTTTGTGCATTATTATTTTACTTTAATGTCTTATGATTATAACAATCCAAAATAGTATATATTGCTAAATATCTTGAAAGAATTATTGACATGTGTTTAATGTATGATATGTATATCAGTCAATTTACATTGAACGTTCCAAAATGCAAACAAAACTAATTTAATGAGTTTGCCTAAATTATATTTGCAAATATCAAATTTTACAAGTAAAATATCAGGTGGCACATTGTGTATGAGTTGATACCCTACAAATAGTATATCACACAATATATAAGTTGATACAAATGATATTTAGAACTATGGTTAAGATATACCTCATACTTGTAGTCATTGATGTATTGCACTACCGTTGCTCTTTGGTCTCGAGCTCTCGAGCTATTATTAAACATTTTATTGCTTCGGCAGGTGGGTGGAGTAGGCTACTTCAAACTCCGGAAAGTCTGTAGAAACTACAAGCAGATGACATTTTGCTATACCGATGATATACTATTGCAGAAGAACCAACAATTCTTGAAGACAAGAATTGCAACATTTTGGAGAACTTTTCCTTATGTATGTCATCTTTTTTACTAGATTGTAGCACAGGAAGCTTTTGTGGTACTTACCTTGGATTAGATCTCTAGATGTTTAGAAACGGCGGAAAAAGCGTGTAGCTTTATTTTGGAATATTGCATAGTAACTTGTATTTGGTACGGTAAATTGCCCCCACCCAACCACCATCCATTGTATAATTAATTGTTTTGTATCGACAATATTTAGTGCCATATTAACACTAATTTTAAAGATTATCATCTGCAGTGTGAGACTGCTCCATGTCAGTGCCAAATGCAGTCACTACCATAACATTTCTTTGAAATTTTCAGTTTTGAACTTCAGATGTGTCGGGGGAAATCTCTGCGAGACTAAGTCCAGGTAAGATGTGTCACGATTACCTGGGGACGGGGCCTCCGGGGCCTCCCCGGGCGCCGCCTTTTGGCTTCCGGGACGTGGCCTCCGGTGCCCTCCCGGGCGCCGCCACTTGCCCGGGGACGCGGCCTCCGGGGCCTCCCCGGGCGCCGCCTTTTGGCTCCCGGGACGTGGCCTCCGGTGCCCTCCCGGGCGCCGCCACTTGCCCGGGGACGCGGCCTCCGGGGCCTCCCCGGGCGCCGCCTTTTGTCTCCCGGGACGTGGCCTCCGGTGCCCTCCCGGGCGCCGCCACTTGCCCGGGGACGCGGCCTCCGGGGCCTCCCCGGGCGCCGCCTTTTGGCTCTCGGGACGTGGCCTCCGGTGCCTTCCCGGGCGCCGCCACTTGCCCGGGAATGGGGCCTCCGGGCCCTCCCCGGGCGCCGCCTTTTGGCTCCCGGGACGTGGCCTCCGGCGCTGTCCCGGGCCTCATCGCCCTCCTAAAGGTAAAGTATTGAACTGTTTATCACGTGCAGGTCACGCGAGGAGCACCTCGGGAACTAGCGACCACCTGTCAAGCATCCAAGGCGTTTGACCGAGAGAAGGACGGTCCTACCCTTCAATCCGACGGTGGCTTCCGGGGTAGTTTAGGTTTTTTGCTGCTTTTTGGGGCTATAAATAGCCCTTGTACCCCTCTGTTGTAAAGAATCGATTCATTTATTGGAATAGCTAAACTCACAGGCGTGCTCCGGAAGCCTCTCCCCCGGAGAGAGCCTCCCCAGCCGACTCCGGTTGGGAGCGCGTCGACAGGACTAGGGCCCCCACCGGGACCTGAACCTGTATAAACCCGTGTGTCATTCTTTGTGCTTGTCCGGCGGGGGAGGACCGGTCATCCGGTCAACCCGCGCCGTAATCTTCGCTAGGTTCACTCTCAAAACCTGCCGGGGTATTCGCAATACCACGACAGTTGGCGTCGTCCGTGGGGACTCGTGACAAGACGCCATGGGTCCCCCAAGAACAAGGGCTCGCACCCTTCCCGGTGATCCGGGTCTCGGAGACCCGGCGCCGTCTGCCCGGGACACTGCTGTCCCGGCGATCCCTTCCGGAGGCGACCTGGCCCAGGTACCGCCTCCCTCCTTTCCTCTTAACTTAGGTGCTTCCACCTCCAGGCCGTTCCCGGTGACCGCGGGGACCTCGGCCGGGACAAGCGTCCCCCCGATGGCTCCCCCGGCTCCCCGGGAAGCCCTGCTCGAAGCTCTCGTGGAAGGCCAGCTCCGCGCCCAGCGCTCTATGGACGAACTCCTTAGCGTGTTGGCGCGGCCTCCGGCCCCCACATTTGCTCCGCACCCATATCCGGGGATCATGCCCCCGTTTATGGGTTACCCGGCGGCCCCTCCGGCCTCGTGGGGGTTGTCCGCCCCGTATGATCCTGCCAGGGGGTTCCCTCCCCCTGCGGGATATACGTCCGGACCCTTCCCGGCACCCGGGCCCGTCCCGGTACCGGGAGGTTATTTCATGCCAGGGCCCTTCGTGGCACCAGGGGGGTACCCCGTTCCCGGCCTGATCCCGGGGCCGGGAGCCCACTTCTTGCCGGGGGTTTACCCTGCGCTGGGAGCCAGTCCCGCCCCCCGCGTTGCGTTTACCGCACCGGGGGCGGTCGACAGAGCAGCCCCCGTGCCGCAGCGGACTTCCCCTCGCATGGGCTCCCCGGTTCCGGACGCCGCCACCAGGGCTCCCCCCTCGCCGGTTTCGGGTGTTACAGGGCCTGCCCCCTTCCCAGTTCCGGTCGTGGCCACTGGGGCCCCCTCCACTTCGATTCCAGGCGTCGCCGCGGGCGCCCCCTCCCCGGTTCCGGATGATACAGGGGCTTCCCCCTTTATGGTCCCGGGGGTCGTCGCAGGGGGCTCGCCCCAACCGGCTCCGGAAGCTACAACGCACGAGCTCCCTCCCTCGGCGGGACAGGTCCATTTCGTCCCGGGGGAGGTCGAGCGAATGCGTTCACCAGAGCGCGGGGAAGAACTTCCCCCCGGCCGCGGGCGCGGGGAGCCTCGCTCTCGCATCGGCCGGGGGAAGAGACCCGCCGAAGAGCCAACCTCTCTGGCGGAGAGCCCGGACGTCCGAGAATTCAGCCCTGGTCAGGAGGAAAAACGTCGCCACCGCCATTCTGGCGGACCTCTCGGACCGCTTCCAGACTCAGACAACGAAGGTCCCGTGAAAGAAGATAGCGACCGGGGCTCTCCCCGGGAAGTGCAGGGGGCCAACCAGCCCCTGTGCCGAAGACTTCGCAGCATCCGGTGGCCGCGGCCCTACCGCCCGCCACACATCGAACATTATAACGGTGAGGCAGACCCTTACGAGTTTGTGCAGGTCTACTCCACTGCTATCTCCGCGGCCGGGGGGGACGAGTCAGTACAGTGCAACGTCTTCCCCCTTTACCTCTTCGGCATCGCCCGCTCCTGGTTCTACAACCTGAAGGCCGGCTCCATTAAGTCTTTCTCACAGCTCAAGTGGGAGTTCTGTGCCAACTTCCAGGGGAACTACGTGCGTCCCCTGGACTCCTCGCAGCTGTATACTGTCCGGCAGAGGACTGGGGAGACCATCAGAAGCTTCTTCAAGCGCTTTGCCCAGGTGAAGAGCAAAGTGGCCCACGTCCCCGACTCTACGGTCATCGAAGCCTGCAAAACCGGCATCCTCCCGGGGGAGCTCCACCGAAGGCTCTCCCGGAGCTGCCCCTCTTCCGCCGACGAGCTCTTCAACGTGCTCGAAAAGTACGCTCGGGCGGAGGAAGACGATATCCGAAAGAAGACCCAGGGGGCTCCCGCCCCTGTCGACCGGGGGGCCAGAGATCCCCCCAAACGCTCCAGGCAAGGGGGGCGTAGCGAGCCACGGCCTCGGGACACCTTTGTCCTCGAGGGCGGAGGCGGCTCGCGCGACCCCCCAAGGACCAACCGCCCCTTCCCCAAACCGAAGGGCCATGGGGGAGGACAGTCTTCGCGCGGCCGGGAAGGCCCCGCGGGGAGAAGGCGGGAAGGACCGTGGTGCAGCCTCCACAGGTCCAATACCCACGCTACCCGAGATTGTAGCCAGCTGCTGCAGCACTTTGCGGACTTCCTCGACCAGCGTGAGCAGGGGGGGGGGGGACTCCGGCCTCCTTGCTCCCTCGGCCAGCTGTTCCGGTCCTTCCCGCTCCCACGGGGGGTCAGCAAACGCAGGAGGGGGAGCCTTCAGAAGCTCTCCCCTTTCAAACTTCGCAGCGGCGCATCAACGTCATCGTGGGAGGATCTGCCTCCGGGCGGGACTCTAAGCGCCAGCGTAAGGAGTACGCGCGCGAAGTCAAGGTTGTGGGGGTGCTTCGCACGTCCCCACCACCAAAGTGGTCGGACGTCCCCCTCACCTTCACGGCAGAAGACGCGCGGGGGGTTCGCTTCCCCCACGACGACGCGCTCATTGTCTCCGCGACCATCTACAACTGCCATCTGGCCCGGATCCTGGTAGACGGCGGGAGCTCCGCCGATGTCTTATTCCTGAAGGCCTTCAAAGAAATGCAGGTGGATGAGAAGCTCCTGCAGCCCGCTGCCGGGCCCCTACAAGGCTTTGTCCCGGGGAAGGCGATCCACCCCGTGGGCAAGGTAGATCTTCCAATGACCTTCGGCACCCCGGAGAACTACCGGACCGAGCTGGTCTGCTTCGACGTGGTAGACCTCCCCTCCTCCTACAACGCGATTATGGGGAAGACGACAATCAACCGGCTGGGGGCTGCTACGCATCAAAATTATCTCTGCATGAAGATCCCCGGGCCGCATGGTGTGATCAACGTCCGGGGAGACCAAGACATGGCCCGTGCTCTATACGAGCGCGCTGCGGCCACGATCGGAAGCGTCAACCTCATAAAGACGTCCGGGGGGGAGGCTCCTCCCCCGGAACTAGATGCTGCTGCGCCACCGCCCGGGAGGCCCCTCCTCAAGCCGCGTCTGGAAGGAGGCCTCCGGAAGGTTCTGCTGTGCCCGGGCCACAAAGACAAAACCGTCCAGATCGGGGCAGAGCTCCCCGAGGAGCGCGCAGCGCAACTTACGGCCTTTCTACGCGAAAACTCCGATGTTTTTGCATGGAAGCCGTCAGACATGCGGGGCGTCGCCCGGGGGGTCATTGAGCACAAACTTGCAGTAGCCCCCGGTCACCCCCCGGTCAAATAGAAGCTGCGGAAACTCTCCCTCGAGCGCCAAGAGGCAATCAAGGCGGAGATCACCCGGCTCCGAGAGGCGGGGTTCATTCGGGAGGTCCTGCACCCCGAGTGGCTCGCGAACCCCGTCCTCGTCAAGAAATCAATCGGCAGGTGGCGGATGTGCGTGGACTTCACCGAACTTAACCGCGCCTGGCCCAAAGACAACTTCCCGCTCCTGCGGATTGATCAGCTCGTCGACTCCACTGCGGGGTGCGAGCTCATGAGCTTCCTAGACGCCTATTCGGGCTACCATCAAGTCCGGATGGCGGAAGGGGACGAGGAAAAGACGAGTTTTATTACTCCCCTCGGAACCTTCTGCTACGTCCATATGCCCTTCGGGCTCAAGAATGCGGGGGCGACCTTCCAGCGCCTGATGACACTGGTTTTCAAAGAGCAAGTCGGCCGCAACGTTGAAGTCTACGTAGACGACGCGGTTGTCAAGAGTCCCCGCGCAGCCTCCCACATCGACGACCTGGCTGAAACCTTCCGGAACCTCCGCACATTCGGGCTCAAGCTGAACCCGGAGAAATGCGCCTTCGGGGTGCGCGGGGGGAAGCTCCTAGGTTTCCTCGTGTCCCAGCGGGGCATTGAGGCAAACCCCGAGAAGATCCGGGCATTCCTAGACATACCCCCGCCGCGCTCCTTCAAGGATGTCCAACGGCTCTCCGGCCGCCTATCCACACTCAGCCGCTTTGTCTCCCGGTCGGGGGAGCGGGGCCTCCAGTTCTTCAAGATCCTCCAAGGGCTCGAGGGGTTCCGCTGGACCCCCGAGGCCCAGGAGGCGTTCGACAACCTCAAGAAGTACCTCACGAGCCCTCCAATGCTCGTGAGTCCGTCCCCGGAAGAGCCCTTGCTCCTCTACCTCGCCGCGACCCCCGTCGCCATCAGCGCGGTCCTGGTGAAGGAGCAAGGGGGGCAGCAGCGTCCGGTGTACTACGTGAGTGAAGCCCTCCAAGGGGCCAAAACTCGGTACACGGAAATGGAGAAAATCTGCTACGCCCTCCTCATGGCATCCCAGAAGCTTCGGCATTACTTCCTGGGGCACCCCATCACCGTCCCGTCGTCCCTCCCCCTTGGAGAGGTACTGCGGAACAAAGAAGCCACCGGCCGGATCGGGAAGTGGGGGGCTGAGCTCGCCCCCTTCTCCCTGTCCCTTACCGGCCGCTCCGCCATCAAGTCGCAGGTCCTCGGCGACTTCGTCGCAGAGTGGACTCCCGCCTCTGGGTCCGGGGACGAAGATCTCCCTGTGCCGCCCCGACGCAATGATCATTGGACCCTTATGTTCGATGGGTCGTTGTGTCTCGCCGGGGCTGGCGCGGGAGTAGTCCTCCGGAGCCCCGAGGGGAAGGAACTCGAGTATGCCGCGCGGCTCGAGTTCCCCGCAACCAACAACGTCGCCGAATACGAGGCTTTGCTCCTCGGGATGCGCCTTGCGCGCTCCCTGGGGATCCGGTGCCTCCTAGTCAAGGGAGATTCTCAGCTCGTAGTTTGCGAAATGGACGAGTCTTACCTGTGCCATGACGCAAACTTAAGTCTTTATTTGCAGGAAGTGCGAAAGATGGAGAGGCATTTCGACGGCCTCGAGGCCCGGCATATCCCACGTAGGGACAATGACCGGGCCGACGCCTTGGCCTGGGCGGCCAGCGCCCGGGAATCGCTCCCCAAGGGGGCTTTCCTGGAGATCATCACGAAGCCCTCAGTGGCCTCCCCGGACACGGGCGACGAGCCTCATGTCCCGGAAGTCGCCGAGATCACCCGGACTCCGTCCTGGATGGACCCCCTCACCTCCTTCATCAGGGGGGAGGGGGACCATCCTAGTGAGACCGAGGCTAAACGTCTCCGGGCTAAAGCCCGGGCATATCTCCTCTTGGAGGGGAGGCTCTACAAGCGGGGGGCTTCCGCCCTCCTGCGCTGCCTCCCCCGGCCGGAGGGACTTCAGCTTCTCGAAGACATCCACGCGGGGAGCTGCGGTTCTCACCTAGCCCCGCGTGCCATCGCAGCCAAGGCCCTCCGGCAGGGCTTCTACTGGCCCACGGTCATGCGCGACGCGCGAGACCTCGTCTCCGCGTGCGAGGCATGCCAGAAGATGGCCAAGGGCTCGAACCTCCCCCCTATAGCGCTGCAGACGATCCCATCACTTGGCCCTTTGTGCGCTGGGGGATGGACCTCTTAGGGCCCTTCCCCCCAGCGCCCGGAGGATACAAGTATGCGGTAGTCGCAGTCGACTATTTTACAAAGTGGGTTGAGGCGGAGCCTTTGGCCAGCATCACGTCCCGGGCCGTTCAGCGGTTTTTCTGGAAAAACGTCGTATGTCGTTTTGGTGTCCCCCGGGAAATCACCGTGGACAATGGGACCCAATTCGACTCGGCTTATTTTCGGGAATTCTGTGAAGGCCTGGGGCTCGTCATCCACTTCGCCTCTGTAGCCCATCCCCGGAGCAATGGGGCTGTCGAGAGGGTCAACGGCGTGATCCTACAGGGATTGCGCCGGAGACTCGAGCAAACCGCTTCTAAGCGGGGTGCATGGGTAGAGGAGCTCCCTAGCATCCTCTGCTCCATGCGCACGACCCCGTCCCGGGCGACGGGGCGTACTCCCTTCTCCCTGGACTACGGGGCAGAGGCAGTCCTCCCCCCGGAGATTGGCTTCCGGTCACTGCGAGTGGAGCTCCTGGAGGGAGCCACCCCCTCGGCATATCAGGCCAACGAGGCCAATCAGCGCCTGGAGATCGACCTCGTGGAGGAGGAACGCGACCGAGCGCTCCTCCGCCACGCCATCTACGAGCAAGAAATAGCGCGCGCGTACAATCAGCGCGTGCGCGAGAGAGCTTTCCGCCTTGGGGACCTTGTCCTCAAGCGCGTGACGGACCCCCAGGCCCAGGGTAAGCTCTCCCCCAAGTGGGAGGGCCCCTACAGGATCTCCGCGGTCCTGGGCTCGGGGGCCTACAAGCTCTCCAACCTCCAAAAGCAGGAGCTGAAGCACACGTGGAACTTGCGTTTACTTCGCAAGTTCTATGTTTAGCCTTACGGGCCTGTCCCCTCCCCCGGGGCGTTCACGCCGGAGGAGGAGGAGGGACGCTGTATTTTCCTCCCCTTTCGCGGCTTCGCAGGGGGAGGCCCTGTACTTCATTTAATTAGCAATACATAGGTCTTGCTTTGCAAACTCTCATTGCAGGTCTTTCTCATTACCGCCCCTAGCGGCGATGCCCTCCCCGCGAGGAAGCCCTCCCCGCGAGGATGCCCTCCCCACGAGGATGCCCTCCTTGTGAGGATGCCCTCCCCGCGAGGAAGTGGGCCAGCCCCAACAAGTCCCTATAACGGAGCCTGCACTCCCGTTGGGCGGCTTACGATCCGCCCTCGTGGACTGAGGGTGTAAGCGGCAACCCGGTCACAGTGGCCGTGGTAACGAGTCACTTTGGGAGACTAGTCCCCTGCCCAAACACTCAAGTCCCGTCTTCGGGCATTTCCTCCTCCGGGAGTCGATGTTATTCCCGGCTCCCCGTTTTCACGGCGACCGGAAGATCAGCCCTTTGCGGCTCGATTGGATCTATCTTCCTCCTCCGGGAGTCGACGTTATTCCCGGCTCCCCGTTTTCACGGCGACCGGATGAATGCCTCCCGGAGACCCTATTCCCGGCTCCCCGTTTTCACGGCGACCGGACGATTGTCTCTCGGAGAAGTTGGATTTCTCGGGCATTTTCTTCCCCGAAGTCCCTATTCCCGGCTCCCCGTTCTCACGGCGACCGGACGATTATCTCCCGGAAGGTCTTCTCCTTGAAAACAATTTAAAATTTTCTAACTTAGAAAATTTCCTATACTACAGGTGACTTCCTTCCCGGGGGCCTTGTTACCCCCACAGCGCGCGGAGCTATTCTCCGACCCGCTGTGGGTGGGGGGGATAAGGAACCCCCGGGTGTCGACCGCACCGCCCACGAAGAAACTTAACTCATCCTTGTTAAGATGAGTCGTCCAGACCATCCAAGAAGAAGAAAATAAAGAGGCGCAATAAAAGGAAGCAACAACACAACGCTTTATTGATCAGCAAACCCGGAGGACATCTTCCCCCTCCGGTAGGCTTCGGAAACGATACAACCCGGGTCCTAACCCGGGGGATTCTCTAAGCCCTAAGGCTCCTACGCCTAATACTCCCGGAGGCTCTCCGCTAGCTCCCGGGTCAAGTCCCGGTACAACGCCCGTACGCGGCGCCGAGCGTCCCGGAGCACATCTTCAGGCCAAAACTCGTATCCCGCCGGTGGAAGTATCCGGAGAGGAGGGATCATCCGGAGCCCCGGTCGCGGAGGGGACAATTCGGCGCGGTGATTATCAAAGTTGTCTAAATGCCACTCCGCGCGCCACCTCAACTGGATCGGCTCCCGGACACTATCCTCGCCGCGATTCCCGGAGAGAAAGCTTAGCAAAATCAAAGCCGCTTGGGCGTCCCTCGGGGAGCCCCTCCCGGACCTTCGACCGGAAGCAACCTCCTGGGAACCCTGGTAACAGTAAGTTCAATTCAAAGACTTGAAAAAAATTCTAACCTCATTGCATTAAAAATTTTTATGTACAAGTGCCCGGGGCTTCTTCTAAGAAGCTACCGGAATCAAAAAATCCTAAAACAAAAAAGGGCCCTAGCTAAGACCCGGGGGGAGGCTCATACGTGTTCATTGGCGTCCTCCCCCCGGGGGGTTTCCTCCGAGGCCGGGGCCGGGGCGTCTCCTGCCGGAGGCGCCGGAGCCGGGAACCACGCCCGGATGATCCGGTCATAGAACCCTCCGGCGAGCTGCTTGACCTCCCGGCGCGAAGGCTCGAAGGAGTCCGGGAAGCTTCGAGGGATGCGGCCCCCGATCGCCCGGGCGCCGACCCCCTGGAACTCGACGAGCCCCGCAGCGGCCGCGACGACGGGGATCGCCCGACCCCGCGCTCGAACATCGGCAGCCTCCGGGATGGCGGAGACCTGTGCGTTAAGGAAACGCACAGCCTCCGCGAGGGTCGCCGGTGGCACCTCTCTGCTCCTGGAGCCGAGGCTTACGCCAAGGCCCTCGAGGGCCGTCCGGACGGAGCGGCCCGCGTCCGCCACCGCCCGGACGCTTAAGCTCTCGAGCTCACGAAGCGCCTCCTCCCTCACCTTGGCCTCCTCCCGGAGGCGGGCGTTGATGGCCTCGGAAATGTGAACCTGGGCCCGGACCCGGGTCAATTCCGCGAGCACCTCGTCGCGTTCCCGGAGGGCCTCCTCGCGCTGCCCTACGGAGGCTGCGGCCCGGCCCTCCGTCTCCTTGAGCAGCCGGGCGACCCGCTGCTCAAGGCCCCAGGTAACAGCTGCCACCTACGAAATACATAAGAGTTAGAAAAATTTCAAAGTGCAGGGGATGAGAGAAGGTGTTATCGACGGGTTACCTGGGCCCCGAGGGACTGAAGCCCCTCGAAACGCTCATGGAGCGTCCCTCCCGCGACAAAGGCCTGCACCTTCCGGGTATGCAGGCCCTCCGAGTAGCGGGCGACCTCCCTCGCGGGGAGCAGGGGGGTCTCCCACCCGGAGCCGCCGGCGCGGCCGACGGGGGGTCCCCGGACCTCGAGGTCCGGTAGTGCGGCCGGCGTCTTCGTCCACGAGGTTGTGCCCCCCGAAGACGTGGCTGAGGAGCTCTCGGCGGGAGCCTCCGCCCGGGGGGGAACCATCAAGCCCTTCCCTGCCCCGGGCCGGAAGGTCCTCGGGGCCCCCTCCTCCGGAGGAACCTCGTAAACCGAGGGGCTCCCCCCCTCGTCCACCGGCCAGACCCGCGGGGGCGAGGCCCCCGCGAATCTCACCTCCAGCCTCTCCGGCTCCAGAGAAGCCGGAAGGGGTGGGAGGAGCTCCACTGCGAGCGGCGACGGGGCGTAGTTCGCCGAGTCGGACGCCGCCCCGCCCGCAGTCGCCTCCTTCCCCCGCGCCTCGACGGGGCCCTTCGGGGGGGGGAGGCGTTGCCTCCTTCCGGGACGGTGCCCGGGCACGCTCGCCCTCGGGGGTCTCGTCTCGGGGTTTCGCCGGTGTCGCCGCCGGCGTCGTCGATGGGCTGGGGGTCTTCTGAACCCGGGCCTTCTTGGGCTCCGAGCCCCCGGCCGCCTCCTTCCCCCGTTTATGCGACCCGGGGTGGGGAGAGGCTTCCTTTCCGGCAGCTTTAACCCGAAGGCCGCCGCTACCAGGTTCTTGGGGGGGGCCCTCGCCCACGGCGCGCACGACGCGCTCGTGTTCATCCGCGAAGTACCTCCCCAAGAGGTTCTCCGCCTTCTCCCGCGCCGCCGGGTACGGCCGGACTGCAGGAGGTAAAGAGTTAGTCAATTTCATTAAAATTTTGTAAGAGCAATGCAGCGGGTTCCCGGAGCTTACGTCGCGTCATCGACTTCACCGGGGGCCGCTGCTCGGGGCCCATGCCGATCCCCCTCTTCCCGCCGGTGAAGGGGGAGATCCGGAGGAGAGCCATCTCCTCAGCCGCGTCCCGCATCGAGCGGGTCTTCTTGGAGAGGATCACCTTGCCGAGGAGCTCGTACTCCTCGTCCGTCCACACCGGCGGCTTCGGTGCGGACGACCGACTGTAGGTGGGGGCCTCCGGGGCGTACACCACCGCGTCGTCTCGGACCCGGAGGTAGAACCACCTCCGGACCCAATCCCCCCAGTGGTCCCGGGAGGCCGCCGCCGGGTAGTCGATTACCCGGGCCGGCAACATTTGGACCATAACCGAGCCAAAATGGGACTTGGGGCCCCCCTTCACCAGGTGGGAGGTCCGCGCCGCCGGTTCGTAGAAATACTGGAAGGCGCGAAGGTCGGGCTCCCGCCCGGTCGCTGTCTCGAAGAGCCAGATGAAGAGGCCCATCCGGACGAGCGCGTTCGGGGTGAGGTGGTTGAGAGCCACCCCATACTCCTTGAGAAACTCCCGGAGCATGGGATGCACCGGGAGCCGGAGCCCCGCCTCGATGAAGGCCTCGAAGGCCACGATCTCCCCAGGCCTGGGGCGGGGGGCTCCGTCCTTCTTCACCGGGACCTGGATGTCCCCGGCCGCAACAATGCCACTTTCGGCCAAGGACTCGGCGTCCTCGGCCGTGAACTAGGACGCCCAGAGGAAATCCGAGGGGATTTCCTCCGGGGGCACCTCCGTGGTCTTCGCTCGACCCTTGGGTGCCATGAGGTTAGTTTTCTTTTTGGTGGCTTTTGCAGGAGGCTACTACTAGAAACTCCCGGACGCCTGCTACCGGAAAAAGCTACCAGAAAAAGCTACTGGGAGAGCAAAAATCGTGGGGCTGAGGATTTTGAATGAGCTTCCGGGCCACCCCAAGGTCCTATTTATAGGGGCGGGCCATGGTCTAGATGCACGCCACGTGGCACCCGCGGATCAATCTGGACCATAGAAGTTCAAACCGTGCGTGGGAAACGAAGGGACGGGCGCGTGAATCGAGGCGCCGGTTCGAACCGCGCACGCATTTATGGCGAAACGGCGCGGCTTTAAGTGTGGGGCACGGAAACCGAAGCGTCGCGGCTCCGGTAGCTTGGCCCGGAGATCTTCCCGGTGACCTGAACCATACCCATCGGGGACTCGAGCATCGTCCCCGGCGGGCATGGGGGGCTGCTGTCAGGGGAAATCTCCGCGAGAATAAATCCAGGTAAGATGTGTCATGATTACCCGGGGACGGGGCCTCCCCGGGCGCCGTCTTTTGGCTTCCGGGACGTGGCCTCTGGTACCCTCCCGGGCGCCGCCACTTGCCCGGGGACGCGGCCTCCGGGGCCTCCCCGGGCGCCGCCTTTTGGCTCCCGGGACGTGGCCTCCGATGCCCTCCCGGGCGCCGCCACTTGCCCGGGGACGCGGCCTCCGGGGCCTCCCCGGGCGCCGCCTTTTGGCTCCCGGGACGTGGCCTCCGGTGCCCTCCCGGGCGCCGCCACTTGCCCGGGGACGGGGCCTCCGGGCCCTCCCCGGGCGCCGCCTTTTGGCTCCCGGGACGTGGCCTCCAGTGCCCTCCCGGGCGCCGCCACTTGCCCGGGGACGCGGCCTCCGGGGCCTCCCCGGGCGCCCCCTTTTGGCTCCCGGGACGTGGCCTCCGGTGCCCTCCCGGGCGCCGCCACTTGCCCGGGGACGGGGCCTCCGGGCCCTCCCCGGGCGCCGCCTTTTGGCTCCCGGGACGTGGCCTCCGGTGCCCTCCCGGGCGCCGCTACTTGCCCGGGGACGCGGCCTCCGGGGCCTCCCCGGGCGCCGCCTTTTGGCTCCCGGGACGTGGCCCCCGGTGCCCTCCCGGGCGCCGCCACTTGCCCGGGGACGGGGCCTCCGGGCCCTCCCCGGGCGCCGCCTTTTGGCTCCCGGTCCCCGGGCGCCGCCTTTTGGCTCCCGGGACGTGGCCTCCGGTGCCCTCCCGGGCGCCCCCACTTGCCCGGGGACGCGGCCTCCGGGGCCTCCCCGGGCGCCGCCTTTTGGCTCCCGGGACGTGGCCTCCGGTGCCCTCCCGGGCACCGCCACTTGCCCGGGGACGGGGCCTCCGGGCCCTCCCCGGGCGCCGCCTTTTGGCTCCCGGGACGTGGCCTCCGGCGCCGTCCCGGGCCTCATCGCCCTCCTAAAGGTAAAGTATTGAACTGTTTATCACGTGCAGGTCACGCGAGGAGCACCTCGGGAACTAGCGACCACCTGTCAAGCATCCAAGGCGTTTGACCGGGAGAAGGACGGTCCTACCCTTCAATCCGACGGTGGCTTCCGGGGTAGTTTAGGTTTTTTGCTGCTTTTTGGGGCTATAAATAGCCCTTGTACCCCTCTGTTGTAAAGGATCGATTCATTTATTGGAATAGCTAAACTCACAGGCGTGCTCCGGAAGCCTCTCCCCCGGAGAGAGCCTCCCCAGCCGACTCCGGTCGGGAACGCGTCGACAGGACTAGGGCCCCCACCGGGACCCGAACCTGTATAAACCCGTGTGTCTGATCCGGAGGATCTCCAAGTCCTGATGGCATGTGGCTTCGCGACCAAGTCCTGATCGCATGCGTCTTCACGACCAAATCCTGATCGCATACGGCTTCGCGTCCTTAACCGTGTTCAGAAAGGATTCGCGACCATGGATTGGTCCGCGACCAGGAAAAGGAATTTGTTCCCTGTTCGGAATTGTAATCAGATCCGAATGTGTATAACTAAGCTTATATGGTTAGGATTAGTTATATGAGTCTAATACGTTTAGGTTATTGAGTCTGATACGTACTCATACGATTGGACTATAAATACCTTGTAATAGGTCTAGTTTAGATCATCGAACTCAATCGAAGAGTCATAGAACTTATTTGAGTTTTAGACACTTATAGTTCCTTCGACGTAGGAAAGTGTGCCTAACGTTCGACGTGTAAAGCCCTCTTTGAAATAAAGAGTTGTGCAATTACTTTGGGTTTCGGTATTTCCGAGTAAGATCCCGTTATTCCGCATATTAGAATCTGGGCGAGCCTAGTGCGAAAACCAAGACTAGGTCTCAAACGGATCAAGTTGGTATCAGAGCAACTTTCCTATCCTGTGGATGGTGAAGACTCGCCAGGGTTACAAAACTTCCGGCGAAATTCCAGGCGATCAATTGACGGTTCCTACAGCCGCGTCTCCGACAATGTCTGACGATACCTCAGTTCAAGCTAACCTAGCCGAACAAGTGGCTAAGCTCTCCACCGACATGGAAACCGTGCTTGCTTGGATTAAGCAGCAGGCCATGATTGTACCTCCTGAAGTAGAGAAGGTTATGGGTGAGAAGACTGGTGAAGACTTGCGCAGGGCAGACGAAGATGAAGACGAAGGCGACCACAAGACCGACGACCTCGCCAACACCTCCTTAGCTGTCGGATCTTTTAAGGTCGACGCTAAGATTGCTATACCCATATATGATGGGGTGATCGATGCCGAGAAGCTGGATTCTTGGATCGACCAACTTGAGACCTACTTTGACCTGAAAAGGTTTAGTAGCGCTCAAAAGGTCAAATTTGCACCTTTGAAGATGAAGGACCACGCCAAAACATGGTGGAAGGCCCTTGTCGCCAGTGGTGAAGCTGGCGACCTTGCGTGGGGCCAATTCAAACGACTTCTGCGACAAGAATTCTATCCGATGGGTTACCTTGAGGAGAGATGGGAGCGTTGGCACAGATTGTACCAACGACGCGACCAGACCGTCCAAGACTATACGACAGAGTTTCGGCGACAAGCAATGGTCATTGGCATCTCACTATCCGACCCTCAGGTATTTCAGAAGTACACATCTGGACTTCAGAAATCGATCAGTACTGAGCTAAGTCTGTTCGGTGTCCAAGACATTGCAACCGCGAGCACAACTGCTATGGCGATCGAGAAGAAGAATAAACCCCGCAGCGACAAAAGCACGAAGGAAAGTGCGGCCTCGACAAAGAAAAAGCCGAGTCCGAAGAAGAACACTTCAAAATCGGGCACGGGTGCCTTTTGCGAAAATTGTCAAGTCGCGGGGCATACCAAGGACAAATGTTACAAGCTTCATCCTGAACTTCGGCCAAAGAAAAACGGACCAGGGAAAAGAACAGCCACGGCTACTGCGACTTCACCCGACGAAGAAGTTGTCCGAGTGAATTCGGTTAATGAGGCGGATACGACCTTGTCTCTGATGGCAATGCCGAAGGAGAAGGGTTCCGATCCACCGAACGACCATCACCCAACGGAGGACTTGTTCACCATGAACATCCAGGTGAAGCACGAAGTGGTCTCAGCGATATTCGATCCAGGAAGTCAGAAGAATCTGGTCTCCGCTGGACTGGTTCGGCGACTTGGTTTGAAGACAACCACACACCCACGACCATATCCGCTGGGTTGGTTTACATCCGACGTGAACCAATAGATTACAAGTCAGTGTGTGTTGAAGTTTGCGATCTCTGCACGATATATCGATGAGGTGTAATGCGATGTTGTCCCTATCGATATCTGTCAGGTGATCTTTGGGAGTCCGTATCTGTATGATCGAGACGCTCACTTCCATCGGCGAGCGCAAGAGTACGACCTCACCAAAGACGGAGTTAAGTTCGTGATCAGTAGAGACATTCACGTCAACACTTCGAACTTGATTACCGCAAATCAAGCCAAACGAATTGTTAATGCATGTCACAAGTATGTGCTTGTCATAATTCGACCCATTGATCAAGGTGAGGGTACTCGACCAGCATTGTCGCTGGCGTGCCGAGAGGATTCTGGTCGTTTGTCGGGACTGCTGGAGAAATACAGTGATCTGTTCGAGACTACCCAGGGTTGTTCGCCGAAACGTCCAGTCGAGCACGAAATTCAGCTTGTGTCCGATGCGACACTGCCCAATCTGAGTATGTATCGCAACTCAGTATTGGAGAATGAAGAGATCAAGAGACAACTGGGTGAGTTGCTGAACAATGGTGTCATTCAACCGAGTAGTTCACCTTGTAGATCTCCTGTGGTGTTAGTACCAAAGAAAGATGGGACTTTGACGAGGATTGACACCCGGGTCACTTCTAATAAACTTCTGGTTCAAGACAGGTTCGAACCAGACACGTGTCTGAAGATGCGGACTCAAGCTATTCTGAGAGGCATCACCACGAGGTCGCAAGCTTTACGCGATCAAGTCGCAGCTTTACGCGGTCAGACCGAAAGCCTTGCGCGGTCAGAAGTTTGTGGGCTATACGCGAACTACACATTCGGGATATTACGCGATCAGCCTAATCCCGCGGTCAGAACATCTGCCGATCAGGATACCTGGGATCTATCTATCCGGTTGTCCATACGACAGGATATTCTAGGTATCCCGAAGATTCCTACACGTGGAAAAACAACCGTCAGGAGGTTAACACGTACAGTTATTCATGAATAACACGTGTTTTAACCTGCGTGGAAGTTAAGAGCAGTTTCAAAAACCATATCCAAATATCCGTGCAACCGATTGATGCAGTTTTCTTCACATGGCGCCCTTTCAAGCAGTATAAAAGGATGGCATGACGCATCAATCAGGGGGATCCAAGTTAGCCAAGTCTACGGCACACCTCATACAGCATTTTTAAGTCTTCTTTAGCTTATCTTTGTACACTTTTTACAGGAAAAATCCTCGCCTGTGAGGACTTTTTCCTCCACTTGTAAACCTTTACCATACTTAGTGAAATCCCAACAGGACGTAGGGCTTTTACTCCCACCATCGAGGGCCCGAACCTGTCTAAATTCTCTGTGCTCCTGTTCACCATTGTTCAGCATACCTTCCCGAAGGGTCATCTTGAAAGGTCTCACTATTACAAATTCTACATAAGTTCGGCTGAGGACTCCGAGTCCAAATCGTCGACAGCTGGCGCCCACCGTGGGGCCTTTCTCAAGGCGTCTTAATTGAAATTCGGAGGTTTGCCGAAACATGGCCGGAGCATATGATTCCGAGAACGATTTCGATCTCGAGGATTATGCTCATATCCCAATGCCTTCTCCAAGTGATCCTGTTCCGATGGAAGAGGTCGAAGGCCAGAATCTTCCCCAGGATGAATCATCTCCCCAAGTCATGATAATCGACCAGGAGGTAACTGGCACAAGGTCAGAACCCGCAGAGGTTCTTAATGTGTTAGGTGATGAATCCGGCCCGTCATGCGATCCCGCTGAGGGAAAGTATGATGGTGACCCCGAGGTTAGCCCAGGAAGGTTCGACCCTGATAACCTTCACCGTCTCTTTGATTTCGAGTCTGACTCAGAACAGACCGAGATGTTCTCCCCATCGACAACTTCTCTCCCTAGGCAGTTTGCTGCGTTGTCGGAGGAAACTCCCGATCAACAGGCTGCCAGGGAAGAACAAGATCTCGAGCAACAAAACAACGAACTACGCAGAACTGCCCTAGAGGCTCTTCAAGATGCACAGGCTCGTTACGATGCTGCCCCGAGTTCTTCTCGACGGTCGCGTGGTCGTAGACGTGACCAGACTCCTTCCTTACCACCGGAGCATTTCCCAGTGGACGAGGAAACAATAACACCTGGTGCCCCTAGGAGAAGTACCCATGGTCGACTGCGATCTATCGCGGAAGTCATGCGCAATTTTCCTCCTACGGTCACGGATGCGCAGAGACCGGCCTTTTACAGGATCCTGGCGGAAAGACTGGATGAGGTCGCATCCGAGGCGACCCCGACAGCCTCTTCCCGCTCAGTGACACATTCCCATAAACGAGATGGTCCTCATTCTGGCTCTGGCCGACGGAATTACCCGCCGCCTATACCGTCCCGACAGGACAAATATCGGCGAATGCGGGACTCTCGTGCTAGGGATCGAGTTCCCGTTCATTCTCGTTTGGGACCCCGAGTAACCCCGCCATTAAGTGAGTTTGCTCGAAACCTGACCGAAAGTCGTAGGACGGTCCACGGTCCTTACGTTGGTTGCAAAGCTTTCTCGCCTGGCCTACGAGCGGTCGTTTGGCCCGATAAGTTTCGACCAGGGGCCATTGAGAGGTTTGATGGAACTCAGAACCCATCCGAGTTTCTTCAGATCTATATTACTGCCATCCAAGCAGCAGGAGGCGATGACAAGGTCATGGCTAACTACCTGCCAACAGTCCTCGTAGGACCGGCTAGAACCTGGTTGTTCAATCAGCCTGAGGGTTCTATCTACAATTGGGAAATGCTATGCGATGCCATCCTCAGCAATTTCCAAAACTGTTACCAAAAGCCGGGTAAGGAGGACGACTTGCATAGATTGCGGCAAACTTCGACCGAAACGCTTCGGCAGTTTGTCAAGAGGTTTGTCGGGGTAAGAAATACCATCCCGAACATATCTGATGGCTCCGTAATCAGGGCATTTAAGCATGCCGTTCGATACCGGAGATTCACTGAAGACTTGCTCATTCACCCTCCTCGATCGGTGGCCGATCTGTTCGATATGGCTGATCGATACTCCGATGCAGCCGAGGCAGTCGAATGGAACTGAATGGTTGACAAGGGGGACCTACCGCCCCAACCAGGTTTCAAGGACTCCAAGAAAGAAGATTCGAGCAAAAAGCCGGAGTCTTCACCGGGTGGGAAGTCAAAAAAGTCGAAGAGGAACCGCTCTGGACAGTACCGTGAGGTCGCGGTCGCGGAGAAACCACCTTCGACCAAAGGTAATAAGTCTTCTTTTAAAAGTAAAACTGCTTCTGGTGGCCGGGATTCCGACCAGCCAGAAAAATCAACTAATCCGCAGGAGGGCAAAAGGTGGTGTCCACTCCACAATTCCGCAGGCCACGATCTCAAAAACTGCAGAAGTTGGTTGAAACAGCTGGATGATTTCTACCAAGGAGCTGGGCCAATGCCAACCTTACCGCCCAAAGAGCAGGCGTGCGGGGTTAGAGACGTCGATGGAGACGAAGAAATGGCTTACCAGGTACCTCAAAATCATGTTAATGTCATTTTCGGAGGTTCCTCCTCTTTCGTTTCCAAAAGGCAGTTTAAAAATTTTTGCCGAGAGGTTAACCAAACGGAAACATCCCTTGGTGAACCTCAATATCCCCGTTGGTCGGATATGCCTTTGACGTTTGATCGCGCTGACTGTCCTGCGGGGCTAACTCGACCATTGAGGTTACCTCTGGTTATTACCCCAATCATCAGTAACGCGAGGGTCGAAAGGGTCCTGATCGATGGGGGAAGTTCCCTTGATCTTTTATTAGTCAAGGCACTCGATGAGATGCAAATTCCTCGTTCGAAGATCAAGCCCATAATCCATCCGTTTTATGGGATAATCTCAGGCCCCTCCATGATGCCATTGGGACAAGTGGTCCTCCCGGTCACTCTGGGAGAACCAGATAACTTTCGAACAGAATTGGTTACTTTCGATGTAATCGATTGTGATTCAGCTTATAATGCAATCTTTGGCAGGCCGACTCTTGCTAAGTTCATGATGGCAACGCACTATGCTTATCAGTGCGGGAAATTGCCTGGCCCCAAAGGTGTCATTTCGGTCCGAGGAAGTCGCAACGTGGCGCTCACGTGCGACCGGCTATCTTTGGAGATGGTCGATCAACTTCCCCTCCGGGACGCTCAGGTCGCCACTGTCGCCACCGATGCGATCAGGGCTGCTCCTCGACCAGATGAGAAACTCAAACAAGTTCCTTTGTACCCAGATGACCCATCCAAGACAATTCGGGTTGGGTCAGCCCTGGATGACAAATAGGAACTCGACCTCGTTGCTTTCCTCCGGGCTAACGCAGATGTGTTTGCGTGGAAACCGTCCGACATGCCCGGTGTCCCAAGGGAAGTAATTGAGCACAGGTTAGCAATCCGACCTGGACAACGACCAATAAAGCAAAAGCTCAGGCGTTTTGCCACCGACCGACAGGAAGCCATCCGAGAAGAGTTAGACAAACTCTTACAAGCCGGGTTTATCCGAGAAGTGAATCACCCGGACTGGCTCGCCAATCCAGTCATGGTCCGCAAGTCAAATGGCAAGTGGCGCATGTGCGTCGACTATACTAGCCTCAACAGTGCCTGTCCGAAGGACGACTTTCCCCTTCCCCGCATCGACCAGCTGGTTGACTCCACTGCGGGTTGCGAACTGATGAGTTTTCTGGATGCCTACTCGGGATATCATCAAATTAGCATGGCAGAAGACGATGAAGAGAAAACTGCCTTCATCACCCCGTTCGGCACGTACTGCTACGTCAGAATGCCGTTCGGTCTCAAGAACGCTGGTTCCACGTACCAGCGCTTGATGCAAAAGACCTTTCTTTCCCAGATAGGGCGTAATCTCGAAGCATATGTAGACGACTTGGTTGTAAAGAGTACCAAAAGATTGTCTCATTTGGACGATCTTGCTGAAACCTTCTGTAACTTGAATCGCTTTGGAATAAAATTGAACTCGGAGAAATGTTCTTTCGGGGTTTCTTCAGGAAAGCTTCTTGGTTTTCTTGTGTGTTCCAGGGGCATTGAGGTTAATCCTGAGAAAATCAGAGCTATTGAGCAAATGAGGTCGCCCTCGACCATGAAGGATGTTCAACGCCTGGCTGGTCGCATGGCGGCTTTAAGTCGTTTCATATCGCGATTAGGCGAAAGGGGACTACCTTTCTTTAAAGCCTTGCGGAAACATCATAACTTCACGTGGTCAGATGAGGCCGAAAAAGCGTTTCAGGAGGTAAAAACATATCTATCCAGTCCGCCAGTATTGGTGTCTCTTGAAAAGGATGAACCATTGCTTCTGTATTTGGTGGCCACCCCACACGCGGTCAGCGCAGTTCTGATCGCGGAAAGGGAAGGAGTGCACAGACCCGTCTACTATGTGAGAGAAGTACTTCATGGTCCTAAGGAGCGCTACCCTGAGGTCCAGAAGATACTTTACGCGCTACTGATGGCTTCCCGTAAGCTACGACATTACTTTCAAGCACACAAGATCACAGTACCTTCCTCTTTTCCTTTAGGGGATATTGTCCGAAATCCAGAAAAATCTGGTCGAATCGCCAAATGGGCGGTCGAATTCGGTGCCTTTGAGATCCACTTTACCCCTCGCACGGCGGTTAAGTCTCAGGTTTTGGCCGACTTTGTGGTCGAATGGACCAACCCTGAGCCACCCGTGCAGTTGGAAAAGGAACTGGAGTGCCCCGATTATTGGACAATGTACTTTGACGGCTCCCGTAGTTTTCAACACTCGGGGGCTGGAGTGGTCTTAGTTACACCTCAGGGCGAACAGCTTAAGTATGTCATTCAACTACACTTTGTTGCAACCAACAATGCAGCAGAGTATGAAGGTCTTCTTGCAGGGCTCCGGGCAGCAAAATTCCTCGGAGTCCGTCGATTAGTGGTGAGGGGGGACTCACAGCTGGTCGTAAACCAAGTAAACAAGGAGTACAGCACCTCCGATGAGACAATGGCTCATTACCTGGGGGAAGTGAGGAGATTAGAAAAACACTTCAGTCACTTCGAAGTCCAATACATCCCGCGAAAGGACAACATTCTCGCAGACCAATTATCCAAAATTGGATCCTCACGCTCATCCGCTCCGGCAGGAGTGTTCATTGAACACTTGGACCATCCTTCGATCATGACTTCGGTCGAGGATGATCCGGCAATAGCCTTCGTTGCCAACCTCGGTCAGGAACAAGATTGGACTCATCCATTGAGGGTCTATCTTGAACATGGGACCCTACCCGAGGACGAAACCAAAAGCGATCGGTTAATTCGAAAGGCGCGTCTGTACAAACTCATAGATGGGGTTATGTACAGAAAGGGTACTCAAGGAGTATTCATGCGCTGCATATCTCAGGAGGAAGGAAAATCCCTCTTGAAAGAAATACATGACGGTGTATGCGGTGCACACGCATCATACCGAACACTGGTCGGAAAAGTTTTTCGACAGGGATTCTACTGGCCTTCGGCACTCGATGATGCCAAGCTTATGGTCAAGATGTGTCCACAGTGTCAGTTTCATGCAAGACAGGTTCATCAACCTGCTTATGCATTGCAAACTATTCCTCTCGCATGGCCTTTCGCGATCTGGGGAATGGACATCGTCGGTCCTATGCCACAAGCGGTCAATGGATACAAGTTTTTGTTCGTAGCCATTGACACGTTCACAAAGTGGATTGAGGCCGAACCAGTACGAAATATTACTGCATCAGCCGCACAAAAGTTCTTTCACAAGAACATTGTGGCACGATTTGGTGTTCCAAATCGTCTCATCACAGACAACGGTTCTCAGTTCGCTAGCGGTCTTTTCCTAGACTACTGCGATCAGATTGGGACCAAGGTGTGCTTTGCTTCCGTGGCACATCCACAAAGCAATGGTGCCGTAGAACGGGCCAATGGGCAAGTATTGCAAGGTATCAAAAAACGTGGTTTTGATCGCCTCAAGACCCGCTCGGGGGCTTGGGCAGACGAGCTCTATACTGTTCTATGGGCACTACGAACTACCTCTAGTCGAGCCACCGGTGAGACACCCTTCCATTTGGTCTATGGAGCCGAGGCTGTGTTGCCTATGGAAGTAAGTATTGGATCTATTCGCACGAATCAATTCGAACAGGTCAACCAATCCGAACAGCGATCACGAGATCTCATCCTCCTGGAAGAATGGCGTGATCGCGCCCTGATTAAATCCGCGGTATACTTGCAGGCTCTACGCAAGTATCACAGTAAAAAGGTGCGACCACGTGATCTCAATGTGGGCGACTTGGTTTTACGAAAAATTCAAGACCAGTCTAACCGCAATAAATTCTCCCCAAAGTGGGAGGGACCATACACTGTCGCCTCAGTACCGCGGCCAGGATCTGCGCGGTTAGCCATGGAGGATGGTCGGATTTTGTCCAATACTTGGAACATCGATCAACTTCGCAAGTTTTACGTGTAAGTATTCCAATCACCTTTTTCCTGTTCAATTAGCATCTTTCCATAAAAAGCATGTCTTGTTTTCATACAATGAGTGTTTTTCTTTAAGCCCAAATTATACAACTTCGACCTGGGGGCTGATCGCTGGCGGTTAGGTTATTACAGCATTTTTCAACCGGATTCGCTGGTCAATCTCATGATCACTTCCAGATAAGTTACTCCTAAATAAGCCGTTTCTCAACGCACATGGGACTATCTGGCTAGTCTTCGGTCATCCGGGTGGCTATCAGTTTGCAATAAGGTTAAAATGTTATTTTAATCTTGATCATTGGTTTGAAGCGCATATCCCTGGTCATCATACTTATGTTTTCCCCTCTGCTTAAAATACTAAGGCTTCAGTATTCACAAAACAGAGGCGGGGGCTAGAGGAATATACTTATAGTATGAAACTTATGATGTGAATATGCACTTTCCTTTGAAAGAATATACTTATAGTATGAAACTTATGATGTGAATATGCACTTTCCTTTGAAAAAATAGTTTTACATACATAGCATTGTAATTACAATTGTTTGGTTACAAAATATAAGGATCATTCGATCCTTAGCTCAGCCAAGAGCTTGTCAACGAAAGGCTTAACTTCTTCAATAACGGCGTCAAGCAGTTCGTCACTCTCGACCTCAACCGGTCCCACCAGTGCGCTCAGATTCGCATCTGGGCCATGGTGAAGTCGAACCCGGCTGAGTACGGCAGAAGCGGCTGATCGGACTCTCGTCCTGATTGTCTCTTCACGTCGCCGTACATCTCCAGGGAGATATTCGAGCAGTGATTCTGCTTGGGTTGTAAGCAGTGATGCCCAATCGCTGACATTTGGGTCGTCCTTCCTCAACTCTACCACATTGGTATTCAAAAGGCTGGCTATGGCCTTCAGTTTTTCGAAGACCAGTAGGCTCAACTCTTTGACCACTTGATTGGTGTGGTCGAGCGAGGACTCGAGAAGCATCTTGTCCTGGCTGAGCTGTTTAATGCGACCTGCTTGCGCTGTACAAAGAAAAGAGGTTATTAACAAGAAACGTCTTTAAGTCTTCTCAAGTTGGGAATCGACTTACCAGTATTCTCAGACTAAAGTCTATTGATTTCAGTCCGTAGTTTCTGAAACTCTGTAACTGAGTTCAGCTTTATCTTGGTTAACTCCTTCTTCAGGAACGTAACCTCTCTGCAGCAAAATCAAGTTAGTCACAATTAAAGCCTACTTATATTAACAGAAGAATGACGATCCTCACTTGCGCAAGCTGTCACGATCTTTTTGAACAGCCGCCATGCTAGCCATTGCAGCATACGACTGGCTCGTCACCCATGACAAGCCCTGTGACACAAAGCAAGAGAGTCAAGTATGCTCTAAAGGCGATTCAAGCGCCGAAACAGAGGTAATCATACCTTCATAAACTTATTCAAAGCGGCATCATCCATGCTAGCAGGAATCCTTGCTAGCGCGCCTGAAGTGCCTGCGACGGGGACAGTTGATGGGAGTGCCGGCCGGATGCCACCCCCAGAGGCCACTGGTGGTGACCTAGTCCCTGCACTTGTTTCACCTCCCGCGGTCCGGACGACTTCCTGAACCACGGGAGTAGAGCGCTCTTTGTTAGAGGCTCCCTCATTAGCCCTAGCTTCAACCTCCCCAGTGGCGGTTAAAGGTGTAGGCGCTGTCTTCTTTTGCCTAACAGGAAGAATGGGTCAGACAGTCTTTATCTAAGATTACTGTCAAGTAAGAGTTCTTACCTTATTTTAAATCCCATTCGTTCCTGGGACTTCTGGGACAATTCCCCTTGCGAAGGAGAGCCGTCTCCGGTTCTTGCCTTCCTTATGGTAAATAAGACAGCACCCCCCTGCAAATGTCACGTTACAAGCATATTCTTAGGGAACAGGTAAAAACACATAGAAAGATCTTTACCTGGGCCACCGGACTAACTGGTGGGGCTGCATCTGAAGGCCTTGGCGATTCCTGAGTTGCTGGAACCGTCACAACCGGCCTTTGTTCGTCTACCTCCTCCTCTGTTCGCGGAGGAGGAGGATTTTCCTCCCTGGAATCCCCAGTGGACCCAGGGGGAAGCTCTCCTTCCTGTATGTACATTAACTTGTCAAATGCGCAGAAAGAGTCATGGAAGGAATAGTCGAAAAGATCCTTTACCTTAGTCGTCCCTTCGACCAGGGAAGCAGAGATGATTGATCCTGAAACCTCGGGGGCTTCAGGAATTGGAAGGTCACCCGCGACCACAAGATCTTCGGTGGTCACAGGGTCAGCCACGGCCACCTCTTCGGCAGCTGTGGTTTCTGCAGGGCAGCTTGGAGCATCGCTGGATGGAAGATCCGCGATCTTCCTCCTTCGAAGAATCAGAGGAACATCATCCTCTTCCTCCTCGCTCCCCTCTCCCTGTACGACGAAGAAGTGATTCCATGTCGCGCCTGAAAAAGTAGTAGGAATGCGATATCTTACCGCAGTCTTTCTTGCGGGACGAGGGATGCTTCGTGAAGACCCCTCTCCAGGGTTCAGCTTGGTCTTCTTAGAGGCATGACTCTTTGTCCTGGGTCTCTGAGAGACCTTCTTCACGTTCCTCGACATCAGCTTCTTCAGAGAGCCGACATTTTCACTTGGGAATGTTGCATCCGCAAACCTCCCTAGGAGCTGTTCTCATTCCAATGGGATTGATTAGTGCTGGACATACATGAAAACTGCAAAACAGAGGCCAAGTGGAAAGTTTACCTTTCGGCGCTCTTGTTTAAGGTCGTCGCCAGCATGAATCAAGCTTTGGGGGCGAGGCGATCCCTTGGGGCCCTCTACCTCAGCGTTGTACGCCCTGAGGAGGTAGTTAGTCCGCCTCTCAATCTCAGCTGAGGGCAGGACTGTTCCCAGATACGAATTAAATTGATACATTTCGAAAATGACATAAAAGGATTTCAATGTCAGAAATAAGTACCTTCGTTATAGTCCAGGGTAGTGTCCGCCATGGACGTGATCTCCCAAGCCGGATGAGCCCTTTCACGTAGGGGGCTCATCCGATTCTTCACAAAGTCTCGGATGACGTCACGTGCCGTCAGCCCTTGTTCGACTAAGTGAAGGATCACCTCGGCATGCTTCATGAACTCCGCGTTCATCGCCGGGAGAGTATCCAACTCGCTAGTTTTCTCCGGCCGCGAGTTCTCAAACCACAACCCGCTCTCGGTCGGCGGGGTGCAGTAAAACCATTTCTGGTGCCACCCGTGCACTGAGTCTCGCAGGGGTTGGGAGGGATACTCCTTTTTATCCCTCAGCCGGAAGTAGATGCATCCGGCGGCGTTGGTGCTCTTCGACCACGCCGAAAAGTAAAATCGTCGGAAAAGATCCACGCTGGGATATACTCCGACGAAGGCTTCACAGAGATGCTGAAATACTACCAGAATCAGCATCGCGTTGGGGTGGAGGTTGATCAGTTCCCACCCGTAATGCTCAAAGATGTCCTTAAGGAACCGACTTTCAGGGAATCGGAACCCGCAACGAAAATACTCCTCAAAAACCACCAACTCGCCTTCTTGGACAGTTGGGGTTTCTTGGTCTTTCTCCGCAGGTCGCCAGTTAATGAGCAGCCGCGGAGAAAGGATCTCCTCCTTCTCAAGCGCCATCAGGCTCTCCTCAGAATGATGAATGGATCTGCTCCAGGACGCCATCTATGGTGTAGAATCAAAGGGGAAGCTGGCGATTTGGGGAAGATGAAAGCTGAAGAAAGTGAGGGTTTTGAGCGGCGGGAATTCTAAGGGTTTTTTCGCGGCTGAGTGGCTTCCTCAAGAAGCTACCTCCTGCTTTTTATAGACCCAAGGCGTCGCATTAATGAGTGAACGGCTCGTTTCAAACATTCCATTAAATGCTTTATTCATTTCCCATAATGGATACTGTCTCTGATGGACCCGATAAAGTACTCAGGCGTCGGATCTAAAACAAAAAGACTTCTTTGTTTTGGGAACTGAAAGTGTAAAAGGACTGAAAAATTTCCAGTACTTTTCAAAGGAAGTTTTTCCTTTTTATACTTTGAACATTTTGTTCGAAAAAATCACGTAACCCAATTTTTTACGTACTGAAGTGTTTCTAATTGGGTTATGGTTTTATCGAAATCATGTTCTAGGCTAAAACTTCGTCTCTAATCGAAGTAATAGTCTAACCGGATGTTCGACTCTGGTCGCAATTCAGTTCTAACCGCGGCCTTAAGTCTGATCGCAGCATCAGGGCAGGTCATGGTGATCTTTTAAAGCGTGATTCTAATCGCAGAACTGAAATTTCCTGTGTATGAATGGTCGCGGACTAAGCTTTTAACCATAAATTCGCACAGAAGGTATGAAGAATGTTCATATGAATAAAAGAAACTTTATTTATTACATTCTTTACATACAAAAGGAATACGGTCGATAAAAGCATCGACTTGTTCCGAGAGAAGTTTACAAAGTTCCCCGAGGGACATATTGTTGTCAGTAGGATCTACACTGACAACCCCCAAGGAACTAGCAACTACTCTAAGTCTATCTATATCGTCCCTAACAACAGACGCACTATTGTCCCTAATCAAGTCAGAGAGTTCTCGCTGTTGCTGAGCGAAGTCCCTCTCTCGACGGAAATGGTGCGCCTCTTCTCGGGATCGATCAAGACATTCTGCTAAACGCAGAATCTTCGAGGCCATCTCCTCGGTCTTCTTCTCCAGGGCATTCTTCTCTTCCAGAAGAGTCTGTCCGGAAGGAAGAGATGGAGCAGCAGAAGGCTGATCGCTGGGGCCTCCTACCTCCTGCATTTTGTAAAAGTTAGTCATATTAACTAAAATTATCAGCAAAAAAGGGAGAAGAATTGTTACCTGTCCCGGTGCATAACCCGTTGATACACCCATCTTGGGAGGAAGATCACCATATGGTGGAAGTGCAACCTTCCCAGAAGAAGATTGCTTCGCCAACCCAATATGGCAATCATCTGGTCGAGGGATAGTCACCGCTTGCCGACCAGGATGTTGATCACCCATAAGGATGGGAGAATCGAATGTGATGGGATCTTTCTCTAAGGATAAAGGCCTAACTTGCCGAGAGGCATGGACGGGGAGGGTCAAAGGAACTGAAGGAAGAAAGAAACTCGCTACGTTCTTCACCTTTGTTCCACTGGAAGATCCTTCGTCAACCTTGGGTTTCTTCCTTAAGGGAGACAGGACTTCATTCGACCCTTGTTCGACAATTTCCCCTTCATCGCTCTCAATCTCGATGATTTCGTGATCTGCCATTGGGAAGAGTAAGTGAAAAGGAAGGAGGCCAGGTAACAAGAAAAAGACTTAGGCGTGAGAGGGAAATTGTAAATCTTTACATGTCCAGGGGTCTGGTATTTATAGCCGCCAGGGCGACGGTTCGCCTCCCGGACACCTCGAGTTTCGTTAAGACATTTACAATTTTACCTCGAGATAAAAATCTCTACGGCGCCATCATTGCCCGTCACGTAATGTCAGAACCCGTCTTGAAAAACCAACCATTTTCACTTAGTGCGCCACTAAGTGGAGAAGTTAAAGGGCCGGGTTAAAAATCCAATGCACGGTTTTTAAATTCGAAATAAACACGTCTCTCCGTTTTCTTCGAATTTGGGGGCTAGCTGACGAGGATTGACACCCGGGTCACTTCTAATAAACTTCTGGTTCAAGACAGGTTCGAACCAGACACGTGTCTGAAGATGCGGACTCAAGCTATTCTGAGAGGCATCACCACGAGGTCGCAAGCTTTACGCGATCAAGTCGCAGCTTTACGCGGTCAGACCGAAAGCCTTGCGCGGTCAGAAGTTTGTGGGCTATACGCGAACTACACATTCGGGATATTACGCGATCAGCCTAATCCCGCGGTCAGAACATCTGCCGATCAGGATACCTGGGATCTATCTATCCGGTTGTCCATACGACAGGATATTCTAGGTATCCCGAAGATTCCTACACGTGGAAAAACAACCGTCAGGAGGTTAACACGTACAGTTATTCATGAATAACACGTGTTTTAACCTGCGTGGAAGTTAAGAGCAGTTTCAAAAACCATATCCAACCATCCGTGCAACCGATTGATGCAGTTTTCTTCACATGGCGCCCTTTCAAGCAGTATAAAAGGATGGCATGACGCATCAATCAGGGGGATCCAAGTTAGCCAAGTCTACGGCACACCTCATACAGCATTTTTAAGTCTTCTTTAGCTTATCTTTGTACACTTTTTACAGGAAAAATCCTCGCCTGTGAGGACTTTTTCCTCCACTTGTAAACCTTTACCATACTTAGTGAAATCCCAACAGGACGTAGGGCTTTTACTCCCACCATCGAGGGCCCGAACCTGTCTAAATTCTCTGTGCTCCTGTTCACCATTGTTCAGCATACCTTCCCGAAGGGTCATCTTGAAAGGTCTCACTATTACAAATTCTGCATAAGTTCGGCTGAGGACTCCGAGTCCAAATCGTCGACAGACTTGGCGTATGTGCATCGACTATCGAGCACTGAACAAGATCACCATCAAGAACCGGTACCCCCTTCCTCGTATTGATGACCTGCTAGACCAATTGAAGCATGCTGTTGTCTTCTCCAAATTGGATCTTAAGTCAGGATACCATCAAGTCAGCATCCGAGAGGAGGATACATGGAAGACCGCGTTCAAAACACGGCAAGGTCTGTTCGAATGGCTGGTCATGCCGTTTGGTCTTTGCAACGCCCCGGCAACTTTCATGCGTCTTATGAATGACGTATTGAGACCGTTCATCGACGACTTTGTGATCGTGTATCTCGACGACATATTGGTTTATAGTCGTTCGTGGGATGAGCACCTCATTCATGTCGAAAAGGTGTTCGAACAGCTTTGGCAACATCGACTTCGCCTCAACCGTAAGAAGTGCGAGTTCGGTCAGCAAACTCTACTTTACCTCGGATTCATAATCGGCAACGGTACGTTGCAAATCGACCCGGACAAGGTCAAAGTGATTCGCGAATGGCCGCGACCGCGAACAGTTACGGATGTGCGTAGTTTTGTGGGAGCATGCCAATACCTTCGGAAGTTCATCCGACACTTCTCGATTATGGCTTCTCCGTTGCATGCATTAACCAGGATCGATCAGAAGTTCGAGTGGACAGGGAAACATGAGGACACGTTTCTCTTGCTGAAAAGGAAGATCAGCGAGGCGCCTGTGTTAGCTTTGCCGAATCTCCAGAAACCGTTCGAGCTAGAAACCGATGCCTCAGGTTATGCAATGGGCGCAGTGCTCATGCAAGAAGGTCGACCAGTGGCATATCACTCCGAGTTATTCCAGGGAGCTCAGAAGAACTACCCGACTTATGATAAGGAGTTATGCGCACTGCATCAGGCCGTGAAACATTGGCGGTGTTACCTCTTGGGAAAAGAGACGGTTGTCCACACCGACCATCAACCATTGCAATATTTGCAGACTCAGTCCAAGCTACAGCAAGCTCGACACATGAAGTGGATGTCGTATCTGCAGCAGTTCAATCTGGTGATTAAGTACAAACAGGGCGTACACAACAAATTGGCGGACATGTTGTCGCGACCACCAGTTACGACCCTCTGTTTATCAGCATTCATGTAGATCGAGCCCTCATGTCATGATGACTATGCCACTATGTACAGTGAAGACCCTGATTTTCAAACAGTACTGACTGAGCTCGAAACAGGGAGACCTACGGAGTTCGTTCGTCGAGAAGGACTCTTGTACAAGGGCAATTTAACTTGTATACCTCGTGGAGCACCTCGAATTCAATGGTTGCGAGAAGCGCATACATCGAAGGTAGCTGGTCACTTTGGGGTTACAAAGACGTTGCAAAATCTTCACCGACATGTGTTTTGGCCGCATATGCAGCAAGATGTGGCTAGCTTTGTTCGAGGCTGTGGTCTCTGCAGCATCTCGAAACCGGCAAACCGAAAAATAGGTTTGTACACTCCTTTGCCAGTTCCATCGCGACCATGGGAAAGCATATCTATGGATTTCTTGGGAGGATTGCCTAAGACCCGACGTGGCAACGACTATCTATTCGTGGTCGTTGATCGGTTCTCCAAAATGATTATTCTTATACCTTGTCGGAAGACTATCACGGGAGAAGAGGCAGCTCGGGTATTCTTTCAACACGTTTGGACACACTTCGGACTGCCAACTTCTATTGTGTCTGATCGCGATACCCGGTTCCTTAGTCACTTTTGGCGATCGCTCTGGACGATGATGGACACCAAGCTGAAGAGGAGTACTGCTTTTCATCCGCAAACTGATGGTCAAACCGAGGTGGTTAATCGCACAGTTGTTCATCTTTTGAGAGGATATAACTCGAAGCACCCGAAGACCTGGGATGGAAGCATACCGTACCTGCAGTTTGCTTTTAATCGAGCAGTGCATGGTTCGACTGGAAAGTCACCGTTTGAGGTTTGTTTAGGATTTCTACCACAGAGTCCATTCGACATGGAGTTTGTGATCCCTACCTCAGCATAGAACAGCAAGGAAGCATCAGATCAGGATCGAGCACAAAAGTTCCTGGAAGGTATTCAACGACTCCATCGTGAGGTTGAACAGAACTTGCTGAAAGCTCAACTCAAGTACAAGGCGCGACATGATCGGCACCAAGTTGATGCGCAATTTCAAGAAGGTGATATGGTATGGTTACATCTGAGTAAGGAGAGACTTAAAGGTGAAGGTAAGAAGCTCAAACCCATTCGTTATGGTCCTTTTCGGATTTTGCGGAAAGTGGGTAATAATGCTTGTCAGCTCGAGTTACCTCCATACATGGATATTTACTCGGTTGTTAATGTTGAGCACCTCAAACTCTTTGAGCCTTCAATGCTGGATGATGAGCCAGATACTATAGTACCATCTGTTGAAGACTTGGTCTATCAACGAGACGAACCTATACGTGAAGATGTGATTCTGGAGAAGAAGGTAACTACCACCCGCAGTGGCACCAAGGAGACTTTTCGAATCGGTCGGAAAGATCAACGAGCACGTGCGGCAAAGTGGTACACCAAAGAAGATGGACAAGCCCAATTTCCACATCTCCAGTTCAATCGAGAGGTCGCAACAGGGGTTGGCTCCTTCTCAACAAGGGAGTCATGATCCGGGAGGATCTCCAAGTCCTGATCGCATGTGGCTTCGCGACCAAGTCCTGATCGCACGCGGCTTTACGACCAAATCCTGATCGCATACGGCTTCGCGACCTTAACCGTGTTCGGAAAGGATTCGCGACCATGGATTGGTCCGCGACCAGGAAAAGGAATTTGTTCCCTGTTCGGAATTGTAATCAGATCCGAATGTGTATAACTAAGCTTATCTGGTTAGGATTAGTTATATGAGTCTAATACATTTAGGTTATTGAGTCTGATACGTACTCATACGATTGGACTATAAATACCTTGTAATAGGTCTAGTTTAGATCATCGAATTCAATCGAAGAGTCATAGAACTTATTTGAGTTTTAGACACTTATAGTTCATTCGACGTAGGCAAGTGTGCCTAACATTCGACGTGTAAAGCCCTCTTTGAAATAAAGAGTTGTGCAATTACTTTGGGTTTCGGTATTTCCGAGTAAGATCCCGTTATTCCGCATATTAGAATCTGGGTGAGCCTAGTGCGAAAACCAAGACTAGGTCTCAAACGGATCAGTGTCATTCTTTGTGCTTGTCCGGCGGGGGAGGACCGGTCATCCGGTCAACCCGCGCCGCGTAATCTTCGCTAGGATCAATCTCAAAACCTGCCGGGGTATTCGCAATACCACGACAAGATGTTCAAGTCATTATTATATGATCAAAAGATATATAAATCTCCAATGAGTCATAAATGCGGTTAGGAGTATGGCACCATTTTCTGGTGGTAATTGGAGTAGTTACTATCAATAGAAAAATCGGCCAATAAAAAGAAATCTCAATGCTACCTTGATGGATTATAGAAAATTAGCACAACTTGAAAAAATATGAACAAAAAAAGAAAAGGTTGGCCTAAAAAAAAAAAAAAAAATCGGCAAATCATCGGTTAGTTCTCCACTTGCTGTAGGGAGTGGGAATTGAAGAATTCCAGAAAATGGAACCCTGGTCGGGAGGTTGTTGCATGACTTGCTACCTAGTACTTCCGAAAGCATGATTGAAGCGTCAGCTGAAATTCTAGCATTTGGGAAACCTCCGGCAGCTGTGCCTCTAAAGTAGGTTTTAGGAGATAGGGTATTCTATAATATCTTATAGTTTTCAAATAATATCATGTTTCAATAAATAGGTTTTAAAAAAGAGATAGTATGTTATATTATTCAACTTACTCAAAATTGAAAAAAAAAAAATTAAAACCAAAATCCCAATACTTATGTGTTTGATAGATGGACCCTACTCCCCCAAACCGATCTTTCAGCGACACAAAGAAAATAACCTCAGTTGAGTGTGATACAAGGCACCTTAGCCGACTTGCACTTATTCTTACATGTTACTGACAAGTTGGCCTAGTGGTCTTGGGTCCATTTGTCAGTGAAACATGGGATGTAAGGGGTATGGGCTCCTCAAAATCACATTGCCTCACACCGAGACAGCTCTAACGGCGACTAGAAGCCCGCTCGAGCACTGCACAAAGCGTTGGGGCCAACTTTGAGGGCCCTTGCTTACAAGTTGCATGGTTACTCGTTTCGTGCTGGCAAGGACATGGAGCCTAAGCGCCGGGTGCACACGGCCGTTGGAGATGCCCTGAGCGAATGATTCTATCTATAACTTGTACTGCCTGTTTGCAGACCCACCATACATAGTGCGTGCAGCACACGCCACACTGCTTGCCAGGAACCCATTGAAGACGGTCTGCACTTCCAGAACAAATGCATCATGATACATGCAAATGCATCGACAAATGTGTCCTTGTTTGTTCTATCACCGGCCCACGCCAAACTTGCTTATGTATGAGGGGAAAAAAAGACCCATCAACATTATTTGAGCAGATTACATGAGATTTACCTGTGTTTTTTTTATTTTGTGTAACACCCACGTGTGGTTTGGACATTGGATTTTCTTTTTAAAAAAGATAATCTAAACCAAAATAGGAGGAGTTGCACCCAAAAGTATTAGTAAAAATGACAGGGCATGGTTGGCCCCTCAGGCGCACAACTAGCGCATGACTGAGTTGGATCATGCTTAAACCGGCCTAGCAGCATACTGCCCGGTACGACCTCATACGATTGAGGCCGTGGCATGCATAGTGGGGGGGGGGAAGAGAGAGAGAGAGAGAGAGAGAGAGAGAGAGGAGTCAGAGCTCATTGATAAAACTATGACACCACTCCTCCTGACATTAGAGAGAAAGTAAAGGGACAAAAATGCATCAAACTCAAAGTCATCCAATCAAAGCTCGCCAAATCCACACAAGCAAAAAAAAGTATGTATCACAATTGCACAATCTTAATCGTATAGCAAAAGTGTAAATGAGTTGGCTCACAAGTGGCTTGCTTGTCATACTCTTATTGTGCGACTGAGTATGGTCACTACAGTTGCATCGCCACTAGGTTACTTCAGCAGAACCTTTTTAGAGTGGGTCATTGCTTGAAATATTTATTTTTTTATATATTTTTTTAAAATATCTGAATATTGGACTGAAAGATAATTGTGGTTTCTATTCGGGGACTTGCCAAACGTCATTATCTTTTTCTGTAAATTTTGAGGGGAAACGTTGATTAACCACACCAAATCAAATAAAATGACTAAACTGCACTTGGCGTCCAAACTTAACTACACCAATTCTAAAGGTAGTTTTCTTTTTTCCCTGTTTCTCTTTGTCTTTGTTACTTCAAATTAATGAAAACGATATATTGTCATTTTTGATAGCTCTATTTTGCTTGAAGGATCAGGTTGATCCCTCTATTTGTAAAAAAAACCAAATTGAAAATATGTGAACTAATTCAAATAGGTCCTAATGCAATTAGGAAAAATGGGATGCCACGTAAATAGGTGATTAATTGGGATGATGTGTTAGCTAGAAAAAGGTAATAGGAATCACAAATAAGATATTTTTGCCCCCACAAATCACTCTTTAAGGCGCATCTACTCCGACTATCTATATAGTGGCTATTTGGCAGAAATTAACAAGAAATTTTTTGATAAATTTATCTACTAATAACTGGTTTAACTATATTAAAAATGGGTGTAACTAAAGTGCTCAAAATTCTTATATATAAAATATTTTTTAAAAAATATAATAATCTAAAATAAAAAAAATAAGAAAATCTAAACTAAAAAAATATATCTACCTAAAATAAAAAGTGGGACAATATAAAATGAGAAAATATGACAAATTTAATTAAAAAAATACGACAACATAATATAAGAAAATATGATAATTTAAAAAATACAATAACCTAAAATAAAAAATATGATAATAAATTCAGAAACACATATGATACTATAACCCTTCAGTTGTAAAATTGCCACCAAATCAAAGTGCTTATCTCCCGCTAGTTTTATGCGCAGACATCGCAAACCACACCTTATCTCGCTGACTAGGGTTTGGTCGTCACACCTGCCTCTAATGCTGCTTCTATCTCCCATATGCACCTAGGTTTCCATGTTTGGCGGCGATTTCAGATTTTTGGTGGAGAGGAGGCAAGGTTGTTCTTTGGGCTCATCTCATTTGTGGCTTAGGATAATGAACGCGACTCATGTCAGGCTAGGCCACCACATCATCCATATGCATATGCTATATCAGATTTTCAATCAAATGGACCTCTTTGAATGGTTCGCAAAGTATGGAGTCAACTTGGCTCTTCTGAAATAGATGAACCAAATTAATTCTTAAAGTTAAGTAAAGTCATCAAAAATATCATTATTATGTGAAAAAGAATCGGGAGATATGACAGGTGTATAAATATATTTTGTTCTGGATTCATTGTAGGGAGTGCATAACGGTTTTCAGAGAGAAATCACTTATTATGAAAAATTAATAAAGTATTTTAGAGAGAAGACATCTATTATGAGAAATTAATAAAGTATTCGACGAAGAGTTGTCTCGGGTGTGTGTGTATATATATATATATAACAACTAAATGTTCAAATCGTACTCGGATTTTTTCATAAAATTGAAACCACACAATGGTTGGGGCAAATTGTTCTTTATCTTTAATGGACATTATCGTGGACAAGGTACATGACCCATGGAACAAGAAACATCCGCACACTTCTCCAATGGTTAGCCGCCAAGGAGGGGATGAAGACTCGCATTCCTTCCAAAGAAACGAGTTTTTTCTTTTTTTTTTTATATATTTTTTTTATTTTTTTTTTATATTTATATTTTTAATTTAAAGATCCCCAAATGAATGAGGTCGGCATTTGCAATTTCATGACAACATCAGCACTGGGAACCATATAATTCAAGAAAGGGTAAATTGTATGATGATCCATTTTGGTTTGAATATTGCCCTGCGAGGTAGATGTAATTTCTAGTTCATATGTCCACTATACCTATATATCTGTTTTCCATTTGTTTGGAGTGGTCAAAATTGCAATCAAGTCTTAGAATCTTAAGACTTTACGATTCTACTTGAGCGAAACAACTAGAGTTTTAAGTAGAATTTTAAATTAGTAGAGTGTTAATATGCAATGGTTCTATTAAATTTTTTTATAGGATCATGATCTTGATCTGTCGTGGTATTATGGATACCTTGGCAGGTTTTGTGGAAGATCCTAGCGAAGAAAATATGACGCGGGCTGACCGAGTGACCAGTCCTCCCCCGTCTGGCAAACACAGCAAGTGACACGGAGATTTATACAGGTTCGGGTCTCAGTGGAGACCCTAGTCCCGTCGGCGTGCTCCCAATAGGAGTTGGCTAGGGGAGCTCTCTCGGAGGAGAGATGGCTCCGGAGCACACATGTGAGATTGTCTATTCTAAGTAATAATGAAAGATCCTCCTTTACATGAGGTGTACAAAGGCTTATATAGCCCCAAAAGAAGCAAAAAGACTAAACTGCCCTGCCTGCCACCGTTGGATCGAGGGGTAACAACGTCCTTCTTCCGGCCAGGGCCCTCGGATGCTCGACAGGTGTCTGCCGATTCCCGAGGCACTTCCCACGTGACCCTCACGTGACCCGGAGCCGGGGACCCCTGTCTTCGGAAGGACGGCGACGCTTGGGACAAGCCGCCGGGGGCCTTGTCCCTAGGTAAACGGTGGCGCCCGGGATGAGCCACCGGGGCCTTGTCCCCGGGCAAATGGCGGCGCTCAAAATAAGCTACCGGGGGCCTTGTCCTGGGCAAAAGGCGGCGCCCGGGAGAAGCCACCGGGGGGCCTTGTCCCGGGCAAAAGGCAGCGCCCGAGAAAAGCTATCGAGAGCCTTGTCCCCAGGCAAATTGAACAGCCTCTTACCTGGACTTAGTCTCGTGGAGATTTCCCCCAACAGCAGCCCCCCATGCCCTCTGGGGACGATGCTCGAGTCCCCGGAGGAGATGGTTCATGTCACCGGGAAAATCTCCGGGACAAACCACCGGGGTCGTGACGCTTCGATTACCGCGCCGTTGTTCATTAAGGTCTTGTCTCGATGGGAGCGCGCCGCTTGGCCATAATAGCCGCTCGCGGTTCGAACTGGCGATGCCTCGTTTCGCACGCCCATCCCTTCGTTTCCCGCGCGTTGTTTGAATTGAACGGCGCGGATGCACCACGAAGGGCCACGTGGCATCCATCAGGGCCGCGTTTGGCCCTTATAAATAGGGCCTCGGGGGGCCTGGAGAACTCATTCCAAACTTCAAACCCTCAAATTCCCTTAGCGCCCTTAGCTTTCCCGGTAGCCCTCTTCCGGAAGCTCACTCCCGGAAGCTTAGCCTCCGGAACCCCTAAGTCCCCCCCTTTTTCCTAGAGCCTTAGCCACCGGAAAAATTAGATGGGACCCAAGGGCCGTGCTAAGGCCACGGAGGTGCCCCCGGAGGAAGTCACCGCGGACTTCCTCTGGGCCTCCGAGTTCACATCCGGGGACCTGGAGTCCCTGGTGGACCAGGGAGTTGTTGTGGATGGGGACGTCCGGATCCCCGCGAAGAAGGACGGAGCCCTCCGCCCCAGGCTTGGGGAAGTGGTGGCCTTTGAGGCTTTCCTCGAGGCCGGGCTCCGGCTCCCGGTGCACGCGCTGCTCCGGGAGTTTTTGAAGGAGTACGGGGTGGCCTTGAACCACCTGACGCTGAACGCGTTTGTTCGGATAGGGCTGTTCATATGGCTGTTCGAGATAGCCACCGGACAGGAGGCAACGCTCCGGCTGTTCTGGTATTTCTATGAGTTGGCGGCGAGGAGCTCCCACCTGGTGAAGGGAGGACCGAAGTCGCCGTTTGGTTCGGTGATGGTCCAACTCCTGCCATCCCAGGTATCGGAGTACCCGGTGGCAGCCTCCTGGGACCACTGGGGGGATTAGATCCGGAGGTGGTTCTACCTCCGGGTCCGGGACGACGAGGTGGTGTACTCCCTGGAGCCTCCCTCCTACAACCGGTCGTCTGCTCCCAAGCCTCCAGTGTGGACCGAGGAGGAGCTGAAGATCCTTAGCAAGGTCGTGGGCTCCCGGGGCGTCCGCTCCATGAGGGACGCCGCCGAGGAGCTAACGCTGCTGAAGATTTCCCCCCCTTGCGCATGGGAGGAGGGGAATCGGGATGTGCCCGGCCTAGCAGCCCTCGCAGAAGCCGGTGACCCGATGTAAGCTCCTGGTTACCTTGCTCGTTTCCTTTTCGCATATTTTTCTAACTCTTACCTTTTGCAGTCCAGCCGTACCGGCCGTCCGGGAGAAGGCAAAAAACCTCCTCGGGAGGTACTACGCCGACGAGCACGAGCGCATCGTGCGCGTAATGGGGGAGGGCCCTCCCCGGAACCTGGTGGTCGAGGCCTTCGGGCTGAGGCTTCCGGCGAGAATGCCCCTCCCTACCCCCGGCTCCCACAAGAGGGGGAAAGAGGCCACCGGGGGCTCTGAGCCAAAACGGGCCAAGGCTCAGAAAGCCCCCGGTCCATCGACGACTCCGGGCTCCACGCCCGTGAAGGCCCGGGATGCAGCCCCCGGCACAGGGCGTGCGCGGGTGCCTCCCCGACAAGAAGCAACGCCCCCTCCCCTGGAGAACCCCGGAGAGGCTCGGGACAAGGGTCTAGCCAACAACGGGGGTGCGTCCGACTTGGCGGATTACGCCCCCTCGCCACCTTCGGCGATAGCCCTCTCGGTACCCCCGGCGTTACCTGAGCCGGAGAGGCCGGAGGTCCGATTCACGGAGGCCTCCCCTCCGTGTGTCGAGTGGCCGGTAGACGAGGGGGGGAGCCTATCGGTCTATGAGGCTCCCCCGGCGACGGAGGTCCCGGGGGCCCCACGGCCTGGGAAGGGGAAGGGGCTCCTGATCCCCCCCGGGGAGGGACCCCCTCCGAAAGCTCATCGGCCTCCTCTTCGGCGGCCACTTCCTCGGTGGCAAGGACGCTAGCCATTGCCACCCCGGTCTACATCACCCTCGCATCTGTTGCGAGGGGCCCGCCGTCGGTCGCGACAGGTCTGGCATCGGGAGGGAGACCCCCCTGCTGTCTGAGGGGGAGGTCGACCAGTACGCGGAGAGCCTGCAGACCCGGAAGGTCCGGGACTACGTCTCGCAAGGGACACTCCACGAGAGCTTCGGGGAGCTTCAATCCCTCCAGATCCAGGTACTTTCTCAAGCGGGTGGAAGGTCTCCTTCGGTGCTCCCAACTCGAATTTTTTCTAACTCTTGCGCTTTTAGGGGGCCGCCATGTAACATCCTGAGTTTTGGGGTGAAAAGTTTCTTTCTTAAAAGTCATGCATGCATATGTCTCTTCTAGATCAACCAAATCAGCCTCAGCTTTATTCTGTTCTAGCCCTAAATCTCCAAAATCTATCCTGTGACCCCAAGTTAAGATCTGACTTGCCAGATTTGATCTATCAGTTATCCTAAACCTAAAAGTCTTCAGCAGCCAGATTGAATTCTAACCCTAACTCCCAGTATCTAAGTCTCTTTCTGTTTTCGAAAACAGGAAATCCAGATTTACCCTAAGTACCCCAGTTTCCAGATAATTGAGTTATTTTGATTTAACCCTATCCAGACTCAAGTATCCACTGGAATATGTTCCTAGGTATATCCTCAACTAACTCCAAAAAGTTGGGAACCAGATTAATTCATCTGAACACTTGTTGCGGGAAGGTCCAAATTTTATTGCGAATAGGTCCTTTTCTGTTTACCTGGAAGCCTGAAAAGGCTAAAATCTACAAATCAACTCCAACTTCAGAATTTCTTCAGGGAACACCTGCCAGATGCTATTTTATACAGATCTCTCTTTTGATCAGACTTCAAAATCTCTCTCCAATCACCAGAACTCGAGATCGACAAAATCCAGATCTGTTTTACCCTAATTTTACCCTATTTTCGAAAAGAGGTGAAATCCCTCAAATCTAATCAAACTTTCTCCAAATTTGAGCTAAATGAGTATTAATAGAAATATTATACTCAGCCATGGAATCAAATTCCAAATTGAACCTCTCAAAGACCAGATTTGCAGTTTAGTCCAAAGCCAAACCAACAATCATCGCAAATCAGTCCCTGGTTCGACCACGGGCTACTGTGCACGACCAGGCTGTTGCAATCGACCACGAGCGCCGCAGTTTCGTCGCCGGTGATCTCCAACGTTGCCACCTCAGACACTGTTTCCCTGCCACGTGTGCGCATTGTGTTCGCCACCGTGGAATCACCTCGCCCGCCAGCAGCGCCTTCGTTCTCCTGCGCGCGCGCCCGACAACGGCAGCCCAGCTGCGCCACGTTGCAAACATGCATGGGGGAAACATCAACTCGCCGTTGCATCAACCAGGACTGCGCGCCAGGCTGCAAAAGCCGGCACGGCCGTTGGAGCGCGTCGCTTCGCTGCTGTCCCGCCCGGCCGGTCAATTCGCCGTCGATTCGAGCTTCAATTCTCCAGGCAATTCCAGCCGTTGCTAGCTTCTAGCTGTGCCTATAAAAGCCACCCCAGCCCAGCTCGAAGACACTCACACCAGAACTACTCAAGTCCCTAACCCCGCTCTCTTCTTCGTCTTCTCCGGCGAGCTCGAGAAGAGGCTCACGATGCCAGGCCAATCCACTGCACCGAGCTCCAAATTGAAGCTACCAGTAAGTCTCTCTCATCCACTTACCTGTGTAGTAGCAGCCAATTGAACTCTAGCGCACCTCATCGCCGGGAATTGCTGATTTTCCCCGACAACTCCGGCGAGCAATTAATCCCTAACTAAACCAAATTAGCTCTCGAGCCTATGATCAAACATGATCAGTGGACTGTGTGGAACACATCTAAGCAACCAGAATCACCAATTTTGCTAAAACTTGGAAAACCCCAAATTTACACCTTGCATGCAAACTGGGACTCGCCGTTAAGCTTCTGTGGTGATTTTCCAGTTAAATTGACTTCACACCTAGCTTTGTTATGCCCCAGACACCCTCCTCAAGCAAGGACTCGAGTTCAATTGCCCTAGAACAGAAATACCCAAATCAGGATTGAGTTCATCCTTCCTCCAGCCAATATCTTCTAAATCCAGCCACTCCAGCTCAAACCACCTTGCCATCTAGATGTTTTGGACCATTTTGAGCAACTTTGTCTTCTACCACGACCCCTAATTCGGCCTAGAACAGGAGTTATGGCTATGCCCTAGTTGCTGTACTGTTTGTGCTGCAGGTACTCCAGGCCAGTCAACTTCTTCGCTGGTTTTCATCACCTTCCAGCCATCTCCTGCCCTAGATCCTGTTGAGACATTTGTTTCTGCTACAAATGCCTAACTACCAGACAAAGTGGTGCATCAATTGGAGCCTTGAGTCAAAAGATATGGCTAACCCTAGTTTCTGGCCATGTCAACCCTATGCCAGAGCATGTCAGCCAGTGGCATTAGCTCTTTTCACCTCTTTTCAGTTGCGCAAACTGGAAATAACCTTGTCCCTTAGACTTGTGGAGTTGTGCTCTACATTTTATTCTACTGTCACAATTGGAGTTGAGCCCTCTATCATTCATCGACCCTATGTCGATGCCTTGAACCGAATGTCGACCTAAAGACGTTCGCTGTTTTTTTTTAAGCGAACCAGTCGCAACCTTGATATCATTCTGATACTTTGAGACATTTGGAACCTTGTAAACCTTTGACAGCTAATCTTAGCATTGGTTTCCTTAACCTTAACCCTAATCAGCCTCTAAACCCAATCATTTCAGAATCATCAAGACTTCATCTTTGCATCAATGCATATAGTATAATAATGTATTGAAAAGATTGTGATTATTGGTTATTTGTTGGTTTGGAGAGCAGATCAAGAGCCCGAGTTCGAGGACTTCACTGCAGATCCGACGTCAACTGCTGTATTTTACGACGCGGAAGGCAAGTCATATCCTTGGTCATCTTGAACCTATATTTTAAATGTTGCTAAAACATAACCTTGAATATAGGCAATATTGCATGTGAAAGATTGAGAAATGGTTGATTTATGAATTGGCAGTACTAGACTGGTTATCTGTGAAATGTGAAATAAACAAGTTTTGAGCCATGAACTATTATATGTATTTATATACTTATATTCATGAAATAAAACCCCTAGCCATGACCAGAAAATGGTATGGATGGCGGTAGCACTGGAGGTTCTAGACTGCAAAGGAATGCAGGCACTGAAGGTGCAGGGTTGTGGATGGTCTGGTCACTGGCATATAAGGACTAGAACCTTGTGTTGTGCGTCTAGTGGCATGAACAACGTGCTAACCGCAAGCCTGGTATGGGACAGGCCTGAACAAGTACTTATGTGGATCGCACATGAAACCCCTGCATGAGATGTGTTGTGATGATTGATATGGAGGCTGACTCCCACTATCACTGAAGGTGATCTGACATTAGATCCAGCAATGGGGAAATGAGTAAGGGTGGGGGTATAGCCCGCCACAACTGTGTTTCGCGAGAGATCCACAGGGCCGGGGGTGAATTGTAAGTGATACATAACAAAAGTTCTTGTTATTTCCACCTTGCCGCTCACAATATGAAGTGAATCAGGGGTCCAATCATTTTGTTATGATAGGAAAGGTTTGAAAGTGGAATATCTTGCGGGTAAATTGGTACCTCTCTGCAGAGTTAAAAACGTATTCGAATACTCCGAGCTCCCGGGTTTATAGGAGTCTGCTGCGGTGGATTAAATCCACGGGGTGTGACACAAGTATTATTTTCTAAATAAAATATGTTTAATCAAGATTACCCAAATGACATGTGTTGTCATGATAAGGAGTGCTGCCGTGGGCTGTCGTGTGTCGACGTGTCGCGGTAGTGCTATAATCTAGTGAACATGAATGATGATGTTATATTATGAAAAGTGCTGCCATAAGATGAGATGAGAAAGGAAACGGTTATTTTACAAACATCCATAATTCTTGACTAGTCTAGGTTCATATCATCTCTACTATATGTATCTACTCTTACCTATGACTTGCTGAGTACGTAAGTGCTCACTCTTGCAACTTACCATTCAGTAGATGGAGCATTCTACAACCAAGACGAAGGCATGGAGGACTTCTTGGATCCAGAAGGAGGAGCGTCAGTCCCGCCAGAGCCCTGATGTGTGTGTTGTTCTGCCGTCCACTTCTCTTTGTGGGTGGGTCACCTACCTTCTGCTGTGTAGATGTTATTTTGCTAAACCATGTATGCCGCGAAGGCATTGTAACCTCCTTATGTAATATTAAGGCCAGCAGGCCACACTGCTTAAATATTTTGTAAGTGACTCTGTTGCAATGTGATATACTCCTGTGCTTGACTTATCCTGGGAAGTCAAGGGTATGTGTATGCTATGCATACATGGGACCAGCTGCAGCGAGCTGGGTCTCTACAGGAGTAGTCGTAGTCCCAGTTTCGGGGCGCGACACGCCATCACCTGGGGGATTGAAGCGTGCTTCAGTCAGGCGCTGCAAGACGTGGAGGCGAAGGCCGCCGCCTACTTGGAGGAGCGGGACGGCGCCCTCTGGGAGTTGGCCCGGGTCCGGGCCCAGCTCCACGCCTCTGAGACCGTCAACGACCGGCTCCGGAGGGAGGCCAAGGCGAAGGAGGATGCCCTCCGGGAGCTCGAGGGCTCCAGCGTCCGAGCCGTGAAGGACGCGGGCCGCTCCGTGCGCTCAGCCCTCGAGGGGCTTGGAGTGAGCCTAGGCTCAGGGAGCAGCTCTGAGGTGGCCTCGGCGACGCTCACGGAGGATGTGCGTTTTCTCAACGCACAAGTCTTCGTGATCTCGGAGGCCGTGGATGCCCGGGCCCGGGGCCAGGCGATCCCTGTGGTGGCCGTCGCGGCCGGGCTCATGGAGCACCGGGGGGTCGGTGCCCGAGCGATTGGGGGTCGAATCCCCCGGAGCTTCCCGGAGTTCTTCGAGCCGTCACGGCGAGAAGTGGAGTAACTCGCCGGTGACTTCTACAACCGGATCTGTGGGACCCTCATTTGAGGAATCCGGTGGCAACCGCCCAGGTGGGTTGCACTCAGAAAAGGTACATTGCAGTTCACAACAACAAGATGCATTATATAAAAATGCGAGTAATTAAAAACAAGTGCTGATCACAAGGAGCAACATTACAATAACTTAGCGCCAAAATGACGCATTTAAATGTTGATACAAATTAAGGAGTTTTCGACACAAAGGTCGGCACAAAATGAAACAACAATAATAAGCAAAAGGACTTCATCAGTCTTCTTCTTCTGCAGCAGTGGTGTACGGGCCTTCTCCACATCTGACTCCACCTTGGTACATAACCCTCTATCAAGCTTGGTCTTCAGTTTCTTCTTCTTGTTCCACATTGGGTTCAAGACCGTAAGATTCAGGGTCGACGAATCCTTCTTCTAAATTTGTTTGTAAAAGCAAGGGTGAGCACATTGTCCACATGGTGCTCAACAAGTCCCAAATAAGAATGCAAGTATATATAGATGAGGGGGAAATTTCTCAAAGAATAGCTCTTTGGCTTTGTATATGTATATAGGATAGATTTTCACACTTGGTTTTGAAGAAAAGATCTTTATTTTCGAAAGCGGTGCTTTTGAAACCCTAAGCTAAATTCTCAGAAAATGTTGTGTGTGGCGGTCTTTCATGAGTCACCACTTTATTCTGATTTTGTGGAAACTTTCCAAAAGCTACTTGTGCTGCATCGACGTGAATAGAATCCACAGCGCGCAGACTCCATAACCTGGGAGCTCAGAGTATCCGATACTTTTTAAACTTTGCAAAGGTGTACCACCTTAATCCACCGATCATTCAGCTTTCAAGTCGGTACCTCTCCATGCGACTCTTACGCATGTGACAAGGCCGAGATGACACAACAGTTTACAGTCCTAGCATTAACTATTCCCTGCCCGGTAAATAGACAGTCAAGTCTCAAGTACCGTTGTGGGTCCTCCCCACTGCCTTACTTCCTAGCCTGGGTCTATGTTCTCGCAAGACACATAGCCTCTCTTGATTACAGTCGCGCACGACTTAATCTGGCATAGGGCGTCTTCCGTCTTTCCACCTTTTCCTCTCATGATTTTTCTGAACTCACATCACTCATGGCCTTCTGCGGCCCACCAGTTCTCGCAAGACACTGGATCGACAACCATTGCAGGGAAGAGCTAATACTAAAGAAAGCTACTAAGTTGCGCCCGTCCCATAACCGGGCAAGTGGTTGGTACGTTTTTCATGCCGCATAGAAGCACAACACAAGGTTCTAGTCCTTATGAATCTCTAGTGAGGAGTCTTTCACATTCCCAGTGCACACACAGCACCATCCAATCAAACCATCCTCACTATCGATTCCAATCACATTTTCTTTCACAAAAGGGTTTTTGAATATACTTTTCTCATATGTGACCATTCAACATTTAACATATAATCTTGAGCATAGCATAGCCTAAGCATGATATTCTAGGGTGACAAGGGTGCAGGGATATTCAATGTCAAAAGGGGCTTTACAATCTTTTAGGTCATATCTAATCACTTTATTGAAACATAGTTCTTATTTGAACTTAAGGCATGCATATACTTGAAAACAGTTAACATACTTCATTTCAAAATAGTAGGTTAGACATGATCAAGGGTTTGAGACTTGCCTTGCAGTGATGGGTCTAGCTGCTCAGATGAATCCTCGAAGATCTCCTCTGTTCCTTCAACGTCTGGTTCCACGGCGGACACAAACAACACATACACACTATATAAGCATACAAGCACTAGAAAATAATACGTAAATACATCATGCATGCAGGGGTAAGGGTTTGGACAAGGTCAGTTGACATTGGTCGAAGAGATGGGCTCAAAAGGACTTGAATGTCGAAAGGCTGACATTCGGCTCATGGCTTGACATAGCCCTAAATTGGTTCTAGGTTTGTTTTCTGGAGATGTGGCAATAGGGAATATTGTAGAGCATGGTTCAAAAGGCTTAGTGGACAAAGTGGCATTTCAATTGCTCAAATGTAACAAGTCTAAATCATCTAATGCCACTGGTAGACATGCACTGACATAGTGCTAGACATGGCCAGAAACTAGGGCATTGGATAACTTTTGACTCAGGACTCCAATTGGTGCACAACTTTGTCTGGGGTTTAGGCCTTGATGACATCTACAAAAATCTCAACAGGCTCAAGGGCAGAAAGTGGCCGGAGGGTGGCCAAATCCAGTGAGCAAACACGGTGGTCTGGACATGAACTGAACCACTGGACAGTAATCTTGGCATGATCATAACTTTTGATCTAGGCCGATTCAGGGTTCGAGCCAGTGGAGTAAATTGCTCAGGGGGTTGAGGCCTAGCTAGATGACAAGGTTTAATCGGCTGGTTTGGCCAGAAAATGAACTCCAGTGATCGGGGCCGAAGACGAAGGCACCGATTTGGGCGTTTTCGTTCCAGGGCGTTTGAACTTAAATCCACGCTCGGGAAGCATCTAGGGGTCATCACAAAGCTACGGGTGTACTCAATTTTGCTAGAGAATGGCTGGAGAAGCACGGCGGCGTTCTCCGGCGAACTGCCGAGGCTTGAACATGGAAATTCAACGCTCGGGGCAAAATTGGTGATTCTAAGCTTGCAGGCTCGTTCCTCCTAGCTCACTGGTCATTATTCTCTACTGGCACGAGGATCAATTTGGCTTGAATCACTCGGCATTACGGGAACAGGGGATTTGAGCTTTTCCGGTGATTGCCGGCGTTGAGGTTCACCGGGGATCAATTACCGGCTATGAAACACACAGGGGGATAAGGGGACCTTACTGGTGGTGTCGGTTTGGAGGGGGAAGCTGCGGGCGAAGCTGGCGCCGTGAGCTTCAAAGGTTGCTCGCCGGGGAAGAAGGCCTTCGCTGCGGCGCTGAGTAACTTGGTTGCTCTCTAGTGGTGGTGACTAGGGCTTACAACTGCGGGTGGTGTGAAGAGATGCTGGGCAAGGGGGGGCTTTATATAGCCGCGGGATTGAGCTCTCGGGAGTAGCAGCAATCGCCGGTGAGATTTCTTCTGGCGCTGGAGCGGTCAACGAGGCACGTCGGGACATGGCGGGGCTCTGCCAGAGACGGTGTATCGCGCGGAATCGGGATTTTGTCAGGACGGCGAGATGACGATCTCCGGGATGGCAGCCATGTGGCGTGAAGCTCCTGACAACAGCAGGCACGCGCGCGCGCGGGTAAGAACACGGCACAGCGCGGGTGAACTGCTTCCACGGTGGAAATACAGTTGTGCGCAGGTGGAGGCTACGTGGCTGCGATGGTGGCAGCGCGGGGAACTTTGCCGGCGGCGACTTCAACGGTGAGGAAAAACGGCGGGGCGCTGGTCGAACGAACGCTGGTCGTGGTCGAAAACGGTACAGGGACCTGGTTGCAAGCTTTGGACTGATTTGCGAAGATTTGGACTAAACTGCGAGGGTTTTGGCTCGAGAATTTGGGCCTATTTGCAATTCCGAAGATCTGAAGGGCTGATTTGGATTTCGACTTCGCAGATGAGTGTTACTAAATGTCTTAGACTCATCCAGCAGGAAAAATGGTAAAATCCGATAAGATCTGGTGGTTTTGACAAAAATCAAAAATAGGGTAATTAGTGTCTGAAACTTTTGTCGAGGCTGAAACTAGGGTTTCGGTTGAGATTCTGGAATTCTTCCAGAAGGGAAAAATGTTCAGAAAAATGAAAGAAAGGTAATCACTTGATCAGATTTGGATTTGGAGATGATCTGGGACTTTTAGCCTTTTTGGGCTTTTTGAAAATTCTGAAAAGGACTAAATTGAAATACTTTTGGACTGGAATGTGAAAACGATCTGGGAGATGAAGTTTAGCTGCCAACTTTTTAGGTTAAGGTAGTGGCATACCTAAGATCAAGATAGGGTTGAGACATCAGGGATTCCAAAGAATATATGCTGACTCGTAAGCAGAAAAGATAGCCAAAAATAGGGATGTTACAGGATCGTCTGGGTGCGATTCCCGGTGCCGGCGCCTCCGGGAGCAAATGCTGCAGCTCCGGTGGGAGCCCCCCGGGGGGAGGACGCCAATGACCAAGTATGAGCCTCCCCCCCGTGTCTAGATAGGACCCCTTTTTGTTTTTAGGTCTTTTGCTCCCGGTAGCTTCTTAGAGGAAGCCCGGACACTTGTACAAAGACATTTTGATGCAATAGAAATTGAATTTTTTGCTAAGTCCAAATGAATGAAATGTACCAGGTTTCCCGAGAGGTTACTCCCGGGCGAAGGTCCCGGAGAAACTCCCCGGGGGTGAGGCCTTTGAGCTCCGGCGGGTGTAACCTGGGGGATGCCCAGGCCGCCTTTATTTTGCTAAGTCTCTTCTCCGGGGGCGTTTCCCGGGAGCCGATCCGGTTGCGGTGGCGTCCGGAGTGGCACCTGGATAACTTCGATAATCACCGCGCTGAGCTATCCCCTCCGCGACCGGGGTCCCGGAGGGTTCCCCCGCTTCGAATACTTCCACCGGCGGGCTACGAGTATTGGCCCGAAGACCTGCTCCGGGAGGCCCAGCGTCGCATACACGGCTTGTACTGGGACCTGGCCCGGGTGCTCCTTATCCCCCCCCTCCACAGCGGGCCGGAGGGGAGCTCCGCGCACTGTAGGGGTGACAAAGCTCCCGGGGTAAAGACCCATCATTTAAGAATTCTTCAAGTTTTCCCAAGGTTATAAAAATTTCCGAGAACGATTTTTCGAAAGCCCCAGTGGGATCCTCCGGTCGACGTAAGAACGGGGAGCCGGGGATGAGGTCTCCGGAGAGAGAACGTCCGAGAAAAATCCATAAAATTCCCGGGGATAATTTTTCCGGGAGACAATCCTCCGGTCGTCGTGAAGACGGGGAGCCAGGAACGATGTCTCCAAGAAAAACATCCGAGAATTCCGAAATTCCAAGAAATTATCTCCGGGGTAAAAACCTTCCGGTCACCGTGAGAACGGGGAACCGGGTGATTCTTCGGGAGGCCCAATATCTCCGGGAATTTTCCCGGGAGAGAACGCTCCGGATACTTGGAAAACTAGGAGCCGAGAACGAAATCTTCGGGGAAGAACATCCAAGAAAGTCCGAGGTGAAATTCCCTGGGATAATTTTTCCGGGAGACAACCCTCCGGTCACCGTGAAAACGGGGAGCCGGGAACGAGATCTCCAAGAAAGAAAATCCGAGAATTCCATCTCACTGAGGAGACAATCGACTCCCGGAGGAGGATGTGCCCGATGACGGGTCTGAGTGTTTGTGTAGGGGACTAGTCTCTCAAATTGATTCGTTATCATGGTCCTTGAGGACCGGGTTGCCGCTTACACCCTTAGTACACGAGGGGTGATCATAAGCCGCCCTACGGGAGTGGGACTCCCGTTGAAGGGACTTGTTGGGTCGTGATAGCCCACCACCTCACGGGGAGGGCATCCCCGTGATAGACGGTAATGTGAAAACCTGTATTGAGACAGAGTTGAAGAAAAAACCAGTTGTATTGATAATGAACCGAAGTACAACGCCTCCCCCCGCGAAATCGCGACAGGGGAGGGAGTGGTGAATACAATGTCCCCCCTCCCATTCCGGCGTAATCGCTCCGGGGGAGGGGACGAGCCCGTAGGCTAGACGTAGAACTTGCGAAGTAAACGCACGTTCCACATGTGTTTCAGCTCCTGCTCTTGAAGGTTGGAGAGCTTGTAGGCCCCCGAGCCCAGGACTGCCAAGATCCTGCAGGGGCGCTCCCACTTGGGGGAGAGTTTGCCTTGGGCTTGGGGGTCTGTGACGCGCTTGAGGACAAGGTCCCCAAGTCGAAAAGCCCTCTCGCACACGCGCTGGTTGTATGCGCGCGCCATTTCGCGCTCGTAGATGGCGTGGCGGAGAAGCGCTCGATCGCGTTCCTCCTCCACGAGATCGACCTCCAGTCGTTGATTTGCCTCGTTGGCTTGGTACGCCGTGGTCGTAGCTCCGTCTAAGAGCTCGACCCGCAGAGACCGAAAGCCAATCTCCGGGGGGGACTGCCTCAGCCCTATATACCAGGGAGAAGAGAGTACGTCCCGTCGCCCGGCTTGGAGTCGTGCGCATGGAGCAGAGGATGCTAGGGAGCTCCTCTGCCCATGCACCCCGCTTGGAAGCAGTTTGCTCGAGTCGTCGGCATAACCCTTGTAGGATTACGCCGTTGACCCTTTTATGGCCCCGTTGCTTTGGGGATGGGCCACTGAAGTGAAGTGGATGGTGAGCCCTAGGTCTTCGCAGAATTCCCAGAAATACACCGAGTCGAATTGGGTCCCGTTATTGACAGTGATTTCTCGGGGGACGCCAAAACGACACACGATATTTTTCCAGAAAAATCGATGTACTGCCCGGGATGTGATGCTAGCCAAAGGTTCAGCCTCTACCCACTTAGTAAAGTAGTCGATCGCGACTACCGCATACTTGTAGCCCCCGAGCGCTGGGGGAAGGGACCCAGGAGGTTCATCCCCCAGCGCACGAAGGGCCAAGTGATGGGGATAGTCTGCACTGCTACGGGGGGGAGGTTCGAACCCTTGGCCATCCTCTGACAGGCCTCGCATGCGGAGACAAGATCTCGCGCATCGCGAATCACCGTAGGCCAATAGAAACCCTGGCGAAGGGCCTTGGCCGTGATGGCACGTGGGGCCAGATGAGACCCGCAGCTTCCAGTGTGAATATCCTCGAGAAGCCGGAACCCCTCCGATCGTGGAAGGCAACGGAGCAAGGCGGAAGCCCCTTGCTTGTAGAGCTTCCCCTCCACCAGGAGGTATGCCCGTGCTTTGGCCCGGAGGCGCTTAGCCTCGGTCTCGTTGGGAGGGTCCCCTCCCCCTTAATGAAGGAGACAAGGGGGTCTATCCAAGACGAAGCCCGGGTGACTTCGGCGACTTCTGGGACGTGGGGTTCGTCACCCGCTTCCGGGGAGGTCACCGAGGGCTTCACGATAATCTCTAAGAAGGCCCCTTTGGGGAGTGGTTCCCGGGTGCTGGCTGCCCGGGCTAGGGCGCCGGCCCGGTCGTTATCCCTTCGCAGGATGTGCCGTGCCTCTAGGCCTTCGAAGTGCTTCTCCATCTTGCGCACTTCCTGCAAGTAAAGGCTCAAATTCGTGTCATGGTACAAGTAGGACTTGTCCATTTGGCAAACTACGAGCTGGGAGTCCCCTTTCACTGGGAGGCATCGAATCCCCAGGGAGCGCGCAAGGCGCAACCCGAGGAGCAAAGCCTCGTATTCAGCGACGTTATTCGTGGCGGGGAACTCGAGCCGCGCCGCGTACTCGAGTTCCCTCCCCTCGGGGCTCCGGAGAACTACTCCCGCGCCAGCCCCGGCTAGACACAGGGAGCCATCGAACATGAGTGTCCAATGGTCGCTGCATCGGGGAGGTCTTCGTTCCCAGGCCCAGGGGCAGGAGTCCACTTCGCCATGAAGTCAGCGAGGATCTGTCACTTGATGGCGGAGTGCCCGTGAGGGAAAGGGAAAAGGGGGCGAGCTCGGCTCCCCACTTCCCTATTCGACCGGTGGCTTCCTTGTTGCGGAGCACCTCCCCCGAGGGAGGGATGACGAGACGGTGATGGGGTGCCCCAGGAAGTAAGGACGAAGCTTCCGGGACGCCATCAGAAGGGCGTAGCAGATCTTCTCCATCTCCGTGTACCGAGTTTTAGCCCCTTGGAGGGCTTCACTCACATAGTACACGGGACGCTGCTGCCTGTCTTGCTCCTTCACCAATACCGCGCTTACGGCGACCGGGGTTGCAGCGAGGTAAAGGAGCAAGGGCTCCTCCGGAGATGGGCTCACGAGCATGGGGGGGCTCGTGAGGTATTTCTTCAGGCCGTCAAAGGCCTCTTGGGCCTCGGGGGTCCATCGGAACCCTTCGAGCCCCCTGGAGGATTTTGAAGAATTGGAGGCCGTGCTCCCCCGACCGCGAGATGAAGCGGCTCAGCGCGGCTAAGCGGCCAGTGAGTCGTTGAACGTCCTTGACCGAGCGCGGCGGGGGCATGTCCAAGAATGCCCAGATCTTCTCAGGGTTTGCCTCTATGCCCCGCTGGGACACAAGGAAGCCCAGGAGCTTCCGTCCGCGCACGCCGAAGGCGCATTTCTCCGGGTTGAGCTTCAACCCATACGTGCGGAGACTGCGGAAGGTCTCCGCTAAATCGTCGACGTGAGCAGTTGCGCGGGGACTTTTGACGACCGCGTCGTCGACGTAAACTTCGACGTTGAGACCGATTTGGTCCTTGAAGACCAGTGTCATGAGCCGCTGGAAGGTTGCTCCAACGTTCTTCAGCCCGAAGGGCATGTGGACGTAGCAGAAGGTTCCGAGGGGAGTTATGAAACTCGTCTTTTCCCCGTCCCCTTCCGCCATCCGGACTTGGTGATAGCCCGAGTACGCGTCCAGGAAGCTCATCAACTCGCACCCCGCGGTCGAGTCGACCAACTGGTCAATTCGCGGGAGCGGAAAGTTGTCTTTGTGGCAAGCGCAGTTGAGATCGGTGAAGTCCACGCACATTCGCCACTTGCTGTTCGACTTCTTCACCAGGACGGGGTTCGTAAGCCACTCGGGGTGCAGGACCTCCCGAATGAACCCCGCCTTTCGGAGTCAAGCAATCTCTACCTTGATCGCCTCTTGGCGTTCGAGGGAGAGTTTCCTCAGCTTCTGCTTAATCGGGGGGTGACCGGGGGTCACCGCGAGCTTGTGCTCGATGACATCCGGGCGACGCCTCGCATGTCGGAGGGCTTCCACGTGAAAATGTCAGAGTTTTCGCGCAGGAAGGCCGCGAGTTGCTCCGCGTGTTCCTCATGGAGATCTGCCCTGATCCTAACAGTTTTGTCCGCGTCGTCCGGGGATAGTGGGATCTTCCGGAGGTCCCCCTCCGGGCGTGGCTTGGGAAGGGGCCTCCCGGAAGGCATCACGGCGGCGTCTGACTTCGGGGCGGATGCCCCCCCGGGGTTTTGATGATGTTGACGCTCCCGATCATTGCGGCGGCGCGCTCGTATAGAGCTCGGGCCATGTCTTGGTCTTCCCGGGCGGTGATCACGCCATGCGGCCCGGGGATCTTCACGCAGAGGTAGTTCTAGTGGATCGCGGCCCCCAAGTGGTTGATTGTGGTCCTCCCCATAATCGCGTTGTAAGAAGAGGGGAGGTCTACCACGTCAAACCGGACCATCTCTTGACAAGGATTGACACCCGGGTCAGTTCAAACGAATTCACTGTTGGTTCAAGACAGATTCGAGCCAGACACGTGCCCGGCGGTGCGAACTCAAGTCATTCTGAGAAGCCTCAGCCCAAGGTTGCAGGCTTTGCACGATCAGGTTGCAAGTTTTGCATGATCAGATCGCAAGCTTCGTGCGGTCAGAAGTTCGTATGCTATACGCGAACAGAATGTCGGAGATGTTGCGCGGTCAGCCAACATCCCGCGGTCGGAACATCCTCGACCAGGGTACTTGGAGTTTATCTGTCCGACTGTCCCTATAGCGGGAATATTCCAAGTATCCCAAAGATTCCTCCACGTGGAAGACCAATCGTCAGGAGGTTAATACGTGCAGTTATCCATTAATAACATGTGTTTAACATGCGTGGAAGTTAAGATCGGTTATCTAAAAACCGCATCCAACCATCCAAGCAACTGTTTGATGCAGTTACGACTTGGCGCCCTTTCGGCCAATATAAAAGGGCGGCATAGTGTATCAAACAGGGGAGAGGATTGAAGAAGATCAACATCTCTGATACAAGCGAGATACAACACATCTCAACCACTCAAACAGCCAAGTCTACGGCCTAGATTAGATAGTTTTTTACAAGCCTCTTTGGCTTCATTCTGTACATTGACATAAGAAAAACCCATCGCCTGTTGTTGGGGGAAATCTCCACGCGGTCAAGTCCAGGTAAGTTCATGATTGCCCGGGGACAGTGGCCTCCGGTGCCTGCCCCGGGCGCCGCCATTTGGTCCCCGGGACCGTGCCGCCCGGGCATGTCCCGGGCGCCGCCATTTGGCCCCCGGGACCGTGCCTCCCGGGCATGTCCCGGGCGCCGCCATTTGGCCCCCGCGACCGTGCCCCCCGGGCATGTCCCGGGCGCCGCCATTTGGCCCCCGGGACCGTGCCCCCCGGGCATGTCCCGGGCGCCGCCATTTGGCCCCCGCGACCGTGCCCCCCGGGCATGTCCCGGGCGCCGCCATTTGGCCCCCGGGACCGTGCCCCCCGGGCATGTCCCGGGCGCCGCCATTTGCCCGGGGACAGTGGCCTCCAGTGCCTGCCCCGGGCGCCGCCATTTGGCCCCCGGGACTGTGCCCCCCGGGCATGCCCCGGGCGCCGCCATTTGGCCCCCGGGACCGCGCCCCCCGGGCATGCCTCGGGCGCTGCCATTTGGCCCCTGCGACCGTGCCCCCCGGGCATGTCCCGGGCGCCGCCATTTGGCCCCCGGGACAGTGGCCTCCGGTGCCTGCCCCGGGCGCCGCCATTTGGCCCCCGGGACTGTGCCCCCCGGGCATGCCCCGGGCGCCGCCATTTGGCCCCCGCGACCGTGCCCCCCGGGCATGTCCCGGGCGCCGCCATTTGCCTGGGGACAGTGGCCTTCGGTGCCTGCCCCGGGCGCCGCCATTTGGCCCCCGGGACCGTGCCCCCCGGGCATGTCCCGGGCGCCGCCATTTGGCCCCCGGGACCGTGCCCCCCGGGCATGTCCCGGGCGCCGCCGTTTGGCCCCCGGGACCGTGCCCCCCGGGCATGTCCCGGGCGCCGCCATTTGGCCCCCGGGGACAGTGGCTTCCGGTGCCTGCTCTGGGCGCCGCCTTTTGGGTCCCCGGGACCCTGCTCTCCGGAAGGGGTCCCGGACGTCATCGCCCTCCTAAAAGGTAAAACCCCTGTTTGTTTCTCACGTGCAGGTCACGCGAGGGACGCCTCGGGAATCAGCGACCACCCGTCAAGCATCCAAGACGTTTGATCGGGAGAAGGACGGTCCTACCCTTCAATCCGACGGTGGCTTCCGGGGTAGTTTAGGCTTTTTGCTTCTTTTTGGGGCTATAAATAGCCCTTGTACCCCTCTGTTGTAAAGGATCAACCCATTATTATTTGGAATAGCTAATCTCACAGACGTGCTCCGGAAGCCTCTCCCCCGGAGAGAGCCTCCCCACCCGACTCCGGTCGGGAGCGCGTCGACAGGACTAGGGCCCCCACTGGGACCCGAACCTGTATAAATCCTCGTGTCTTTTCTTGTGTTTGTCTGGCGGGGGAGGACTGGTCGCCCGGTCAACCCGCACTGCGTAATCTCCGCTAGGATCGTCTTCAAAACCTGCCGGGGTATCCTTAATACCACGACAGTTGGCGCCGTCCGTGGGGACCCGTGACGAATCGGCATGGTTCCTCCGAGAACAAGGGCCCGCGCCCTTCCCGGTGACGCCGGTCCCGGTGACCTGGCGCCACCCGTCCGGGACGCTGCTGTTCCGGCGCTTCCGTCCGGAGGCGACCATTCCCAGGTACCGCCTCCCACCTTTCCTCTCAATCTAGGTGCCTCCACCTCCGGGTCGCTCCCGGCGGCCGCGGGGACCTCGGCCGGGACGAGTTTCCCCCCGACGGCTCCCCCGGCTCCCCGGGATGCCCTGCTGGAGGCTCTCGTGGAGGGCCAGCTCCGCGCCCAGCGCTCTATGGACGAGCTCCTTAGTGTGTTGGCGCGGCCCTCGGCCCCCACATTTTCGTCGCACCCGTATCCGGGGATCATGCCCCCGTTTATGGGATACCCAGCGGCCCCTCCGGCGTCAGGGGGGCTGTCTACCCCGTATGATCCCGCTGGGGGGTTCCCTCCCCCCGCGGGATATACTCCCGGACACTTCTCGGCACCCGGGCCTGTCCCGGTGCCGGGAGGCTATTTCATGCCCGGGCCCTTCGTGGCACCAGGGGGGTACCCCGTCCCCGGCCCGCTTCCGGGGCTGGGGGGCCATTTCATGCCGGGGGTTATTCCTACGCCGGGAGCCAGTCCCGCCCCCCGCGTTACGTTTACCGCACCGGGGCCGGTCGACAGAGCAGCTCCCGTGCCTCAGCGAATTTCCCCCCGCATTGGCTTCCCAACCCCGGACGTCGCCGAGGGGGCTCACCCCCCACTGGTTCCGGATGTCACAGGGGCTTCCCCCTTTCTGGTCCCGGTCGTTGCCGCGGGGGCCCCCTCTTCGGATCCAAACGCCGCCCCGGGCGCCCCCTCCCCGGTTCCGGATGGTGCAGGGGCTCCCCCCTTTCCGGTCCCAGGGGCCGTCGCAGGGGGCTCCCCCCAGCAGGCCCCGGTAGCTTCCGGGCCGGCTGCTACAGTGCAGGAGCTCCCTCCCCCGGCGAAGCAGGTCCGCCTCTCCCAGGGGGAGGTCGAGCGAATGCATTCTCCCAGTCGCGGGGAAGAGCTTCCCCCCGGTCGTTGTCGCAGGGAGCCTCGCTCTTGCACCAGTCGGGGGAAGAGACTAGCCGAAGAGAAGCGTCGTCACCACCACTCTGGCGGCCCTCTTGGGCCGCTACCTGACTCGGATAACGAGGGGGCGTCCCCCGTTAAAGAAGACAGTGACTGGGGCTCCCCCCGGGAAGTGCAGGGGGCGAACCAGCCCCTGTGTCGAAGACTCCGCAGCATCCGATGGCCGCGGCCCTACCGTCCCCCGCACATCGAGCATTATAATGGCGAGGCGGACCCTTACGAGTTCGTGCAGATCTACTCCACAGCCATCTCCGCGGCGGGGGGGGGGGGGGGACGAGAGCGTCCAATGCAACGTCTTCCCCCTCTACCTCACCGGCATCGCCCGCTCCTGGTTTTACAATCTGAAGGCGGGCTCCATCAAGTCTTTCTCGCAGCTGAAGCGGGAGTTCTGCGCCAACTTTCATGGAAATTACGTACGCCCCCTGGATTCTTCACAGCTATACACAGTGCGCCAGAGAACCGGGGAGACCATCAGAAGCTTCTTCAGGCGCTTTGCCCAAGTAAAAAGCAAAGTGGCCCACGTCCCGGACTCCACAGTGATCGAAGCCTGCAAAAGCGGGATCCTCCCGGGGGAACTCCACCAAAGACTCTCTCGAAGCTGCCCCTCTTCCGCCGACGAGCTCTTTAACGTACTCGAAAAGTACGCTCGCGCGGAGGAAGACGACATCTGGAAGAAGACCCAGGGGGCTCCTACCCCCGCCGAGCGGAGGGCCCGGGATCCCCCCAGGCGCCCCAGGCAGGGGGGCCGTAGCGAACCACGGCCTCGGGACACTTTTGTCCTCGAGGGCGGAGGCGGCTCGCGCGACCCCCCGAATGGCAACCGCCCCTTTCCCAAGCCGAGAGGCCATGGGGGGGACAGTCTTCGCGCGGCCGCGAAGGCCCCGCGGGGAGAAGCCGGGAAGGACCGTGGTGCAGCTTCCACGGGTCCAGTACCCACGCCACCCGAGATTGCCACCAGCTGCTGCAGCACTTCGCGGCGTTCCTCGACCAGCGCGGGCAGGGGGGGGACCCCGGCCTCCTTGCCCCCTCGGCCAGCTGTTCCGGCCCTTCCCGCTCCCGCGGGGGGGCAGCAGGTGCAGGAAGGGGAGCCTTCAGACGCTCTCCCCTTTCAAACTTCTCAGCGCCGCATCAACGTCATCGTAGGGGGGTCCGCTTCCGGGCGGGATTCCAAGCGCCAGCGCAAGGAGTACGCGCGAGAAGTTAAGGTAGTGGGGGTGCTACACGCGTCCGTGCCACCCAAGTGGTCGGACGTCCCCCTCACCTTTACGGCGGAAGACGCGCGAGGGGTTCGCTTCCCCCACGACGACGCGCTCATTGTCTCCGCGACAATCTACAACTGCCACTTGGCCCGCATCCTCGTGGACGGCGGAAGCTCCGCCGACGTCCTGTTCCTCAAAACCTTCAAGGAAATGCAGGTGGATGAAAAGCTCCTCCAACCAGCGGCAGGGCCTCTGCAAGGGTTTGTCCCGGGGAAGGCGATCCACCCCGTGGGCAAGGTAGATCTCCCGATCACCTTCGGCACCCCGGAGAACTACCGGACCGAGCTAGTCCGCTTCGACGTAGTGGACCTCCCCTCCTCCTACAATGTGATTATGGGGAGGACTACGATCAATCGGCTGGGGGCTGCCACCCACCAAAACTACCTGTGCATGAAGATCCCCGGGCCGCATGGCGTGATCAACGTCCGGGGGGATCAAGACATGGCCCGTGCTCTATACGAGCGAGCTGCTGCCACAATAGGAAGCGTCAACCTGATCAAGGCCCCCGGGGGGGAGGCTCCCCCCCCGGACGTAGATGTCGCTGCGCCATCCCCTGGGAGGCCCCTCCTCAAGCCGCGTCCGGAAGGGGGCCTCCGGAAGGTCCCGCTGTCCCCGGGCAGCAGGGACAAAACTGTCCAAATCGGGGCAGAGCTCCCCCAAGACCATGCAGCGCAACTCGCAGCCTTTCTGCGCGAAAACTCTGATGTTTTTGCGTGGAAGCCTTCGGACATGCGGGGCGTCGCCCGGGAGGTTATTGAACACAAGCAGAAGTTGAGGAAGCTCTCCCTCGAACGTCAAGAAGCCATCAAGATGGAGATAGCCCGGCTCCGAGAGGCGGGGTTCATCCGGGAAGTGTTGCACCCCGAGTGGCTCGCAAACCCCGTCCTCGTCAAGAAATCAAGTGGCAAGTGGCACATGTGCGTGGACTTCACCGACCTTAACCGCGCCTGCCCCAAAGACAACTTCCCGCTCCCGCGGATCGACCAGCTCGTTGACTCCACCGCGGGGTGCGAGCTGATGAGCTTCCTAGACGCCTACTCGGGATATCATCAAGTCCGGATGGCGGAGGGGGACGAGGAAAAGACGAGTTTCATAACTCCCCTCGGAACCTTCTGCTACCGCCACATGCCCTTCGGGCTCAAGAATGCGGGAGGCACATTCCAGCGCCTGATGACGCTGGTCTTCAAAGATCAAGTCGGCCGCAACATCGAAGTCTACGTAGACGACGCGGTCGTCAAGAGTCCCCGTGCAGCCTCCCACATCGACGATCTCGCAGAGACCTTCTACAACCTCCGCGCGTTCGGGCTCAAGCTCAACCCGGAGAAGTGCGCCTTCGGGGTGCGCGGGGGGAAGCTCCTGGGTTTCCTCGTGTCCCAGCGGGGCATTGAGGCAAACCCCGAGAAGATCCGGGCCTTCCTAGACATGCCCCCACCGCGCTCCGTCAAAGATGTCCAGCGGCTCTCCGGCCGCCTGGCCGCGCTCAGTCGCTTCGTCTCCCGTTCGGGGGAGCGGGGCCTCCAGTTCTTCAAGATCCTCCGAGGGCTCGAGGGGTTCCGCTGGACCCCCGAGGCCCAGGAAGCCTTCAACGACCTCAAGAAGTACCTCTCGAGCCCTCCAATGCTCGTGAGTCCGTCTCCGGAAGAGCCCTTGCTCCTCTACCTCGCCGCGACCCCCGTCGCCGTCAGCGCGGTTTTGGTGAAGGAGCAAGGGGGGCAGCAACGTCCCGTGTACTACGTCAGTGAAGCCCTCCAAGGGGCCAAGACTCGGTACACGGAGATGGAGAAGATTTGCTACGCTCTCCTCATGGCGTCCCGGAAGCTCCGGCACTACTTCCTGGGGCACCCCATCACCGTTCCATCGTCCCTCCCCCTGGGGGAGGTACTGCGGAATAAAGAAGCCACCGGCCGGATTGGGAAGTGGGGGGCCGAGCTTGCCCCCTTCTCCCTGTCCCTTACCGGCCGCTCCGCAATCAAGTCACAAGTCCTCGCCGACTTCGTCGCAGAATGGACTCCCGCCTCTGGGTCCGGGGACGAAGATCTCCCTGTGCCGCCCCGACGCAGTGACCATTGGACCCTGCTGTTTGATGGGTCGCTGTGTCTCGCTGGGGCTGGCGCGGGGGTAGTCCTCCGGAGCCCCGAGGGGAAGGAGCTCGAGTACGCCGTGCGGCTCGAGTTCCCCGCAACCAACAACGTCGCCGAATACGAGGCTCTGCTCCTCGGGATGCGCCTCGCGCGCTCCCTGGGGATCCGGCGAACACTAGTGAAGGGAGACTCTCAGCTCGTTGTCTGCCAAATGGACAAATCTTACCTGTGCCATGACGCAAATTTAAGTCTTTACTTGCAGGAAGTACGGAAGATGGAGAAACACTTCGACGGCCTTGAGGCCCGGCATATCCCGCGAAGGGAGAATGACCGGGCTGATGCCTTGGCCCGGGCGGCAAGCGCCCGGGAAACGCTCCCCAAGGGGGCCTTCTTGGCAACAATCACGAAGCCCTCGGTGGCCTCCTCGGACGTAGGCCCCGAGCCTCCGGTCCCGGAGGTCGCCGAGATCGTCCGGCCGTCATCATGGATGGATCCCCTCATCTCCTTCATCAAGGGGGAGGGGGACCCTCCCAACGAGACCGAGGTTAAGCGCCTCCGGGCCAAAGCCCGGGCATATCTCCTGCTGGAGGGAAGGCTCTACAAGCGGGGGGCTTCAGCCCTCCTGCGCTGCCTCCCCCGGTCGGAGGGACTTCAACTCCTGGAAGACATTCACGCGGGGAGCTGTGGTTCTCACCTAGGCCCGCGTGCCATCGCCGCCAAGGCCCTTCGGCAGGGCTTCTACTGGCCTACAGTCATGCGCGACGCGCGAGACCTTGTCTCCGCGTGCGAAGCATGCCAGAAGATGGCCAAGGGCTCGAATCTCCCCCATGTAGTGCTGCGGACTATCCCCATCACTTGGCCCTTCGTGCGCAGGGGGATGGACCTCTTAGGGCCCTTCCCCCCAGCGCCCGGAGGATACAAGTATGCGGTAGTCGCGGTCGACTACTTTACAAAGTGGGTTGAGGCAGAGCCCTTGGCTAGCATAACCTCCCGGGCCGTTCAGCGGTTTTTCTGGAAAAACGTCGTTTGTCGTTTTGGTGTCCCCCGGGAAATCACCGTGGACAACGGGACCCAATTCGACTCGGCTTATTTCCGGGAATTCTGCGAAGGCCTGGGGGTCGTCATCCACTTCGCCTCAGTGGCCCATCCTCAAAGCAACGGGGCCGTCGAGAGGGTCAATGGCGTAATCCTACAGGGGTTACGCCAGAGACTCGAACAAACCGCTTCCAAGCGGGGCGCGTGGGCAGAGGAGCTCCCTAGCATCCTCTGCTCGATGCGCACGACCCCGTCCCGGGCCACAGGGCGTGCTCCCTTCTCCCTAGTCTACGGGGCGGAGGCAGTCCTCCCCCCGGAGATCGGCTTCCGGTCGCTGCGGGTCGAGCTCCTGAACGGAGCCACGACCGCAGGCTACCGGGCCAACGAAGACAACCGGCGGCTGGAAATCGACCTCGTGGAGGAGGAACGCGACCGAGCGCTCCTCCGCCACGCCATCTACGAGCGCGAGATGTCGCGCGCATACAACCAGCGCGTGCGCGAGAGAGCTTTCCGCCTTGGGGACCTTGTCCTCAAGCGCGTCACAGACCCCCAAGCCCAGGGTAAGCTCTCCCCCAAGTGGGAGGGCCCCTACAGGATCTCCGCTATCCTAGACTCGGGGGCCTACAAGCTCTCCAACCTCGAAGAGCAGGAGCTGAAGCACACCTGGAACTTGCGTTTACTTCGCAAGTTCTACGTCTAGCCTTACGGGCCTGTCCCCTCCCCCGGAGCGGTCACGCCAGAGGGGGAGGAGGGACACTGTAGCTTCCCTTTTTCCCCCTTCGCGGCTTCGCAGGGGGGCGCTTTGTACATTTCGTTAATAAATGCATAGCCTTTGTTCTTCAACTGTCTCACTGCAGGTTGTTCTTGTTTACCGCCCCTAGTGGTGATGCCCTCCCCGCGAGGACGCCCTCCCCGCGAGGATGCCTTCCCCGTGAAGATGCCCTCCCCGTGAGGAAGCCCTCCCCGCGAGGATGCCCTCTCCGTGAGGAAGTGGGCCCCGCCCCAGCAAGTCCCTCCTGAAGGGCGGCTTACGAACAGCCCTCGTGGACTGAGGGTGTAAGCGGCAACCCGGTCCTCAGCGGCCGCGGTAACGAGTCACTTTGGGAGATTAGTCCCCTACCCAAACACTCAAGACCCGTCTCCGGGCACTTCCTCCTCCGGGAGTAGACGCTCTCCTCAGCGGGACGTCTAATGGCTTTCTGGATTTTCTTCCTCCTCCGGGAGTCGACGCTATTCCCGGCTCCCCGTTCTCACGGCGACCGGAAGATCATCCCCTTGTGGCTTGATTGGATCTATCTTCCTCCTCCGGGAGTCGACGCTATTCCCGGCTCCCCGTTCTCACGGCGACCGGAAGATCATCCCCTTGTGGCTTGATTGGATCTATCTTCCTCCTCCGGGAGTCGACGCTATTCCCGGCTCCCCGTTCTCACGGCGACCGGAAGATCATCCCCTTGCGGCTTGATTGGATCTATCTTCCTCCTCCGGGAGTCGACGTTATTCCCGGCTCCCCGTTCTCACGGCGACCGGATGATTATCTCTCGAAGACCTTATTCCCGGCTCCCCGTTCTCACGGCGACCGGACAGTTGCTTTACGAAGATATGGATTTCTCAGATATATTTTCCCCCGGAAACATTATTCCCGGTTCCCCGTTTTCACGGCGACCGGACGAAGTCTCCCGGGAAGCTCCCCTCCGGAGGTCTTATTGGCTTTTCATGAGCCCCTTCCGCGCCTTGTTCCCGGTTCCCCGCTCTCCCGGCGGCCGGATGAACCTCTCCCGGTGCCCCCGGGCACCCCGGAAGGTCCCTCCCTCGGAAATACTGTTTCTACAATTTTCTAACTTAGAAAATATTTGTCCTACAGGGTATGCTCCCCCCGGGGACCCTGTTACCCCCACAGCGCGCGGAGGCCTCCTCCCGCCCGCTGTGGGCGGGGGGGGACAGGGGGCCCCTGGGTCACCCACGAAGAAACTTAGCTCATCCTTGTTAAGATGAGTCGTCCAGACCATCCAAGAAGAAGAAAAGACAAAGCAAGCAACAAAAGAAAGGCAGCTTTATTTATTGAGAGATCCGGAGGACATCTTCCCCCTCCGGTGGGTTTCGGAAATGATACAACCTGGGTCCTAACCCGGGGGATTTTCTACGAGCCTAAGGCCCCTACGCCTAAAGCTCCCGGAGGCGCTCCCTCAGCTCCCGGGCCAAGTCCCGGTACAGCGCCCGGACGCGATGCTGAGAGTCCCGAAGTACGTCTTCGGGCCAAAACTCGTACCCAGCCGGCGGAAGTATCCGAAGGGGAGGTATCATCCGGGCCTCCGGGCGCGGGGGAGTTAATTCAGCACGGTTGTTGTCAAAATTATTCAAGTGCCACTCCGGGCGCCACCTCAACCGGACAGGCTCCCGGGCAGTACCCCCGTCGCGCCTCCCGGAGACGAGGCTCAGCAAAATCAAAGCCGCTTGGGCCTCCCCCGGAGAGCCTCTCCCGGACCGTTGCCCGGGAGTAACCCCCCGGGAACCCTGGTAACATTTCATTGCAAAGACTTAGAAAAATTTTAAATATATTTCATTGCAAGATGTTTTTGTACAAGTGCCCGGGGCTTCTCCTAAGAAGCTACCGGAATCAAAATGTCTAACAAAATAAAAAGAAGTCCTAGCTAAAGACCCGGGGGAGGCTCATACTTTAGCATTGGGGTCCTCCCCCCGGGGAGCTTCCTCCGTGGCCGGGGCAGGGGCATCCACGGCCGGAGGCGCCGGTGTCGGGAACCTCGTCCGGATGATCCGGTTGTAGAACCCCTCCGCCAGCAGCTCCACCTCCCGGCGCGTTGGCTCGAAGGCCTCCGGGAAGCTCCGGGGGATGCGCCCCCCGATCGCCCGGGCGCCGACCCCACTGTAGTCAACGAGCCCCACGGCGGCCGCGATGACGGGGATCGCCCGGCCCCGTGCCCGGACGTCCGCAGCCTCCGGGATCGCGGAGACTTGCGCGTTAAGAAAACGCACAGCCTCCGCGAGGGTCGCCGGGGGCACCTCGGGGCCGCTCCCGGAGCCCAGGCTAACGCCAAGGCTTTCCAAGGTCGAGCGGACGGAGCGGCCCGCGTCCGACAGCGCCCGGACGCTGGAGCTCTCGAGCTCCCGGAGCGTCTTCTCCCGCACCTTGGCCTCCTCTCGGAGGCGGATGTAGGCGCCCTCCGAAAGGTGCACCTGCGCCCGGGCCCGGGACAGCTCATCAAGAGCTTCGTCCCGCTCCCGGAGGGCCGCCTCCCGCTGCTCCACGCAGGCCGCGGCCCGGCTCTCCGCCTCCTTGAGCAGCCGGGTGACCCGCTGCTCAAGGCCCCAGGTAACAGTCGCTACCTACAAAATACATAAAGAGTTAGAAAATTCTCAAGTGCAGAAACAAAAAAAAGCCGAGGTGTTGAGAGCTCGAGTTACTTGGGCCCCGAGGGACTCGAGCCCCTCAAAACGCTCGTGGAGCGTTCCTCCTGCTACGAAGGCCTGCACCTTCCGGTTGTGCAGGCCCTCCGCGTAGCGGGCCACCTCCCCCACGGGAAGTAGGGAGGTATCTTGCCCGGCCCTCCCGTCGCGGCCGGGAGAGGGCCCCCGGACCTCGGCATCCGGGAGCACGGCCGGCGTCGCCGGCGTCTTTGTCGACGAAGTTTCCTCCGAAGACGAAGACGAAGATCGGGCGGGGTTCTCCGCTCGGGGGGGGATCATCGGGCCTTTCCCCGCCCCAGGCCGGAGGGCCCTCGGAGCCTCCTGCTCCGGGGGGACCTCGAAGATTGAGGGGCTTCCCCCCTCCTCATCGACTGGCCAGAGGCACGGAGGCGCCGCCTCCGAAAACCTCACCTCTAGCCTCTCCGGCGCCAATGCCGCCGGGAGAGGCGAGAGAAGCGTCACTCGAACTGGCGACGGGGCGTAGTCCGCGGAATCGGACCCCGCCCCGCCGGTAACAACCTCCTTCCCCCGGGCCTCGACGGGGGCCTCCGGGGGCGGAGGCGTCGCCTCTGCCCGGGGCGCCGCCCGGGCATGTTCGGCTCCGGGAGCCGCATCCCGGGCCCTCACCGGCGTCGTCGCCGGCGTCGTCGTCGGGCCGGGGGTCTTTTGGACCCGGGGCCTTTTGGGCTCCGAGCCCCCGGCCGCATCCTTCCCCCGCTTATGAGAGCCGGGGGTGGGAAGGGGCTTCCTCTCCGGAAGCCTGAGCCCGTAGGCCTCGGCAACCAGGTTCCGGGGAGGCCCCTCCCCCACGAGGCGCACGATGCGCTCGTGTTCGTCGGCGAAGTACCTCCCCAGGAGGTGCTCCGCCTTGTGCCTCGCCGCCAGGTACGGGCGCACTGCAAGAGGTAAAAAGTTAGTCGATTTCTCATAAAAAATTGCAAGTACAAAAATGCAGGGGACTTACGCCGCGTCACCGGCTTGACCGGAGGCCGCTGCTCCGGGCCCATGCCGATCCCCCTTCCCCCGCGTGAGAAGGGGGAAAGCCGCAGGAGCGCCAGCTCCTCTGCGGCGTCCCGCATCGAGCGGGCCTTCTTCGCCAGCACCACCTTCCCGAGGAGCTCGAACTCCTCATCCGTCCACACCGGCGGCTTCGGTGAGGATGACCGGCTGTAGGTGGGAGGCTCCGGGGCGTAGACCACCGCCTCGTCCCGGACCCGGAGGTAGAACCACCTCCGGAGCCAGTCCCCCCAGTGGTCCCGGGAGGCCGCCGCCGGGTAGTCCGCCACCCGGGAGGGCAGCATCTGGACCATCACCGAGCCGAAGGGGGACTTCGGTCCTCCCTTCACCAGGTGGGAGCTCCGCGCTGCCGGCTCGTAGAAGTACCGGAAGGCGCGGAGGGTGGGCTCCCGCCCGGTCGCTGTCTCGTAGAGCCATATAAAAAGGCCCATACGGACGAGCGCGTTCGGGGTGAGGTGGTTGAGAGCCACCCCGTACTCTTTGAGAAACTCCCGGAGCATCGGATGCACCGGGAGCCGGAGCCCCGCCTCGAGGAAGGCCTCGAAGGCCACGACCTCTCCGGGCCTGGGGCGGGGGGCTCCGTCCTTCTTTAGGGGGACCCGGATGTCCCCCTCTTCAACGACGCCCTTCTTGACCAGGGACTCTGCGTCCGAGGCCGAGAACTCGGAGGCCCAGAGGAAATCCATGGGGATTTCCTCCGGGGGCACCTCTGTGGTCTTCGCTCGACCTTTGGGTGCCATTAGGTCAGTTCTTTCTTTTTTGGGTGGCTAAGTTTTCAGGTGGCTAAGTCAACAACTCTCGGACGCTCGCTACCGGAAAAGGCTACCGGAGAAGCTACCGGAAGAGCGCTACCGGGAGAGTTGAAGCTGGAGTTGAAGATTTGGAATGAGCTTCCGGGGCCCCCTAAGGCCCTATTTATAGAGGCTGGCCGTGATCTAGATGCGCGCCACGTGGCCCCCTCGGGGCAATCTGGACCACTGAAATTCAAACTGTGCGCGGGAAACGAAGGGACAGGCGCGTAAATCGAGACGCCGTTTCGAACCCCGCGTACATTTATTGCGAGAACGGCGCGGCCATAAAGCGCTCGGCACAGAAACCGAAGCGTCGCCGGGGCTCCAGTGATTTTTCGTCCGGAGATTTTCCCAGTACCGTGACCATTCCCTCCGGGGGCTCAAGCTTCGTCCCCGGAGGGCATGGGGGGCTGCTGTTGGGGGAAATCTCCACGCGGTCAAGTCCAGGTAAGTTCATGATTGCCCGGGGACAGTGGCCTCCGGTGCCTGCCCCGGGCGCCGCCATTTGGTCCCCGGGACAGTGCCGCCCGGGCATGTCCCGGGCGCCGCCATTTGGCCCCCGGGACCGTGCCTCCCGGGCATGTCCCGGGCGCCGCCATTTGGCCCCCACGACCGTGCCCCCCGGGCATGTCCCGGGCGCCGCCATTTGGCCCCCGGGACCGTGCCCCCCGGGCATGTCCCGGGCGCCGCCATTTGCCCGGGGACAGTGGCCTTCGGTGCCTGCCCCGGGCGCTGCCATTTGGCCCCCGCGACCGTGCCCCCCGGGCATGTCCCGGGAGCCGCCATTTGCCCGGGGACAGTGGCCTCCGGTGCCTGCCGCGGGCGCCGCCATTTGGCCCCCGGGACCGTGCCCCCCGGGCATGCCCCGGGCTCCGCCATTTGGCCCCCGGGACCGCGCCCCCCGGGCATGCCCCGGGCGCCGCCATTTGGCCCCCGCGACCGTGCCCCCCAGGCATGTCCCGGGCGCCGCCATTTGGCCCCCGGGACAGTGGCCTACGGTGCCTGCCCCGGGCGCCGCCATTTGGCCCCCGGGACTGTGCCCCCCGGGCATGCCCCGGGTGCCGCCATTTGGCCCCCGCGACCGTGCCCCCCGGGCATGTCCCGGGCGCCGCCATTTGCCCGGGGACAGTGGCCTTCGGTGCCTGCCCCGGGCGCCGCCATTTGGCCCCCGGGACCGTGCCCCCCGGGCATGTCCCGGGCGCCGCCGTTTGGCCCCCGGGACCGTGCCCCCCGGGCATGTCCCGGGCGCCGCCGTTTGGCCCCCGGGACCGTGCCCCCCGGGCATGTCCCGGGCGCCGCCGTTTGGCCCCCGGGACCGTGCCCCCCGGGCATGTCCCGGGCGCCGCCATTTGGCCCCCGAGGACAGTGACTTCCGGTGCCTGCTCCGGGCGCCGCCTTTTGGGTCCCCGGGACCCTGCTCTCCGGAAGGGGTCCCGGACGTCATCGCCCTCCTAAAAGGTAAAACCCCTGTTTGTTTATCACGTGCAGGTCACGCGAGGGACGCCTCGGGAATCAGCGACCACCCGTCAAGCATCCAAGACGTTTGACCGGGAGAAGGACGGTCCTACCCTTCAATCCGACGGTGGCTTCCGGGGTAGTTTAGGCTTTTTGCTTCTTTTTGGGGCTATAAATAGCCCTTGTACCCCTCTGTTGTAAAGGATCAACCCATTATTATTTGGAATAGCTAATCTCACAGACGTGCTCCGGAAGCCTCTCCCCCGGAGAGAGCCTCCCCAGCCGACTCCGGTCGGGAGCGCGTCGACAGGACTAGGGCCCCCACTGGGACCCGAACCTGTATAAATCCTCGTGTCTTTTCTTGTGTTTGTCCGGCGGGGGAGGACCGGTCGCCCGGTCAACCCGCGCTGCGTAATCTCTGCTAGGATCGCCTTCAAAACCTGCCGGGGTATCCTTAATACCACGACACCTGTGAAGGTGTTTTCCTGCCATCTTGTAAACCTTTCTCACCTATAGTGAAATCCCAACAGAACGTAGGGCTATTACTCCCACCATCGAGGGCCCGAACCTGTATAAACCTCTCTGTGCTCTGGTTCGCCATTTTTCTACATACCTTCCCAGAGGGTCATCTTGAAAGGTCTCACTATTACAAATTTTGCATAAGTTCGGCTGAGGACTCCGAGTCCGAATCGTCGACAGCTGGCGCCCACCGTGGGGCTCGAACCCACGACCACAAGGGAAGTAACCGAGCACAGGTTAGCAATTCGACCTGGACAATGACCAATAAAGCAAAAGCTCAGGCATTTTGCTGTTGACCGACAGGAAGCCATCCGAGAGGAGTTGGACAAACTCCTAAAAGCCGGGTTCATTCGCGAGGTCGATCACCCGGAATAGCTCGCCAATCCGGTCATGGTCCGCAAGTCAAATGGCAAGTGGCGCATGTGCGTCGACTACACTAGCCCCGCATCGACCAGCTGGTCGACTCGACTGTGGGTTGCGAACTGATGAGCTTCTTGGACGCCTACTCAGGATATCATCAAATTAGCATGGCAGAAGAAGATGAAGAGAAAACTGCCTTCATCACCCCGTTCGGCACCTACTGCTACGTCAGAATGCCGTTCGGCCTCAAGAACGCAGGTTCCACGTACCAGCGCTTGATGCAAAAGACCTTTCTTTCCCAGATAGGGCGTAATCTCGAAGCATATGTAGACGACTTGGTTGTGAAAAGTGTCACGAGATTGTCTCATTTGGACGATCTCGCTGAAACCTTCTGTAATTTAAATCGCTTTGGAATAAAATTAAACCCGGAGAAATGTTCTTTCGGGGTTTCTTCAGGAAAACTTCTTGGCTTCCTTGTGTGTTTGAGAGGCATTGAAGTTAATCCTGAGAAAATCAGGGCCATCGAACAAATGAGATCGCCCTCGACCATGAAGGATGTTCAACGCCTGGCTGGTCGCATGGCGGCCTTAAGTCGCTTCATATCACGACTAGGCGAAAGGGGATTGCCTTTCTTCAAAGCCTTGCGGAAGCATCACAATTTTACATGGTCGGATGAGGCCGAAAAAGCGTTTCAGGAGGTAAAAACATATCTATCCAGTCCGCCAGTATTGGTGTCTCCGACAAAGGAGAACCACTGCTTCTTTATCTGGCGGCCACACCGCATGCGGTCAGCGCTGTCTTGATCGCGGATAGGGAAGGAAAACATAGACCCGTCTACTATGTGAGCGAGGTACTTCACAGTCCTAAGGAGCGTTACCCTGAGGTCCACAAGTTACTGTACGCGCTACTGATGGCTTCCCGTAAGCTACGACACTACTTCCAAGCTCACAAGATCACAGTACCCTCCTCTTTTCCTTTGGGGGATATTGTCCGAAATCCAGAAAAATCTGGTCGGATCGCTAAATGGGCGGTTGAACTCGGTGCCTTCGATATCCATTTCACGCGCCGCACGGCGGTTAAGTCTCAGGTTTTGGACGACTTCGTGGTCGAATGGACCAACCCTGAGCCGCCCGTGCAGGTGTCCTTTGATGGCTCCCGTAGTTTTCAACACTCGGGGGCTGGAGTGGTCTTAGTTACGCCTCAGGGCAAACAGCTTAAATATGTCATCCAATTACACTTTGTTGCGACCAACAACGCGGCAGAGTATGAAGGTCTTCTTGCAGGGCTCCGGGCAGCAAAATTCCTCGGAGTCCGTCGGTTAGTGGTGAGGGGAGACTCACAGCTAGTCGTAAACCAGGTAAACAAGGAGTACAGCACCTCCGATGAGACAATGGCTCATTACCTGGGGGAAGTGAGGAGATTGGAAAAACACTTTAGTCATTTCGAAGTCCAATACATCCTGCGAAAGGACAACAGTCTCGCAGACCAATTATCCAAAATTGGGCCTTCACGCACATCCGCTCCGGCAGGAATGTTCATTGAACACTTGGACCGACCTTCGATCATGACTTCGATCGAGGATGATCCAGTAATAGCCTGCGTTACCAATCTCGGTCAGGAACAGGATTGGACTCATCCATTGAGAGTCTATCTTGAACATGGGACCCTACCCGAGGATGAGACCAAAAGAGATCGGTTAATTCGAAAAGCGCGTCTGGACAAGCTCATAGATGGGATTCTGTACAGAAAGGGTACTCAAGGAGTATTCATGCGTTGTATATCACAGGAGGAAGGAACATCCCTCTTGAAGGAAATACATGACGGTGTATGTGGTGCACACGCGTCATATCGAACATTGGTCGGAAAAGCTTTTCGACAAGGATTCTACTGGCCTTCTGCACTTGATGATGCCAAGCATATGGTCAAGATGTGTCCTCAGTGTCAGTTCCACGCGAGACAGGTTCATCAACCTGCCTACGCGTTACAAACCATTCCCCTCGCATGGCCTTTCGCGGTCTGGGGAATGGATATTGTTGGTCCTATGCCACAAGCGGTCAACGGGTACAAGTTTCTGTTCGTAGCCATTGACACATTTACAAAGTGGATTGAGGCCGAACCGGTACGAAATATTACTGCCTCAGTAGCACAGAAGTTCTTTCATAAGAACATTGTTGCTCGATTTGGTGTTCCAAACCGTCTTATCACCGACAATGGTTCTCAGTTCGCCAGTGGTCTTTTCCTAGATTACTACGACCAGATCAGAACTAAGGTGTGCTTTGCTTCTATGGCACATCCGCAGAGCAATGGTGCCGTAGAACGGGCCAATGGGCAGATACTGCAAGGCATCAAAAAACGTGTTTTTGATCGCCTTAAGACTCGCTCGGGGGCTTGGGCAGACGAGCTTTATACCGTTCTATGGGCACTACGAACTACCTCTAGTCGAGCCACCGGTGAGACGCCCTTCCATCTGGTCTATGGGGCCGAGGCTGTGTTGCCTATGGAAGTCAGTGTTGGGTCTGTTCGGACAGAACTATTCGAACAGAGTAATCAGTCCGAACAGCGGTCACAAGATCTCATCCTCTTAGAAGAAAGGCGTGATCGCGCTTTGATCAAGTCCGCAGCATACTTGCAAGCCTTGCGCAAGTATCACAGCAAGAGGGTGCGACCACGTAGTCTTCACGTGGGCGACCTGGTTTTACGAAAAATCCAAGACCAGTCTAATCGCAACAAATTCTCCCCGAAGTGGGAAGGTCCTTACACTGTTGTCTTAGTGCCGCGACCAGGATCCGCGCGGTTAGCCATGGAGGATGGTCGAATCTTGTCCAATACTTGGAACATCGATCAGCTTCGCAAGTTCTACGTGTAAGTACTCAATCCCTTTTCTTGTTCAATTAGCATTTTTTTCATAAAACAAAAAATGTTTTGGGTTTCATATGACGAATATTCTCTTCCATGGCCATGTGCTGCGATTTTGACTCGGGGGCTGGTCGCCCGCGGTTAGATCATCATAACGTCCTAGTCGGATTCGCTGGTCGATCTCATGACCGCTTCCAGACAAGTCACTCCTAAATAAGCCGTTTCTCAACGCACACGGGGCTTTCTGGCAAGTCCTCGGTTATCTGAGTGGCTGTCGGTTTGCAAACAAGGCTAGGCGTTATTTTGATCATAATTGTTGGTTCGATCACACATCCCTGGTCGTTATATTCACTTCTCTCCTGCGTTTGTAATACTAAGTCTTCAGTATTTACAATCACAGTCGGGGGCTAGGGGGATATGTTTATAGTATGAAACAACACAAAATATATATATATTCGTTTTCAAAAATGAATTTCCACATACATTGCATCGTATACAACTGTTTCTGTACAGGTATAGGGATCATTCGATCCCAAGCTCAGTCAGGAGCTTATCTACAAGGGCCCTAATCTCCTCCATGACAGCATCTAGCTGTTCTTCACTCTCAACCTCAACCGGTCCTACCAATGGATTCAGATTTGCATCTGGGCCATGGTGAAGTCGAACCCGGCTGAGGATGGCGGAAGCGGCTGATCGAACTCTGGTTCTGATCGCCTCTTCTCGTCGCCGTATATCCTCAGGAAGATACTCGAGAAGTGACTCCGCTTGGGCCATGACTAACGCAGACCAGTCATCTTGGCTGAGATTATCTCTTGTGGTTTCGACCACATCAGCCTTCAGAAGATGAGCCACTACCTTCAGTTTTTCGAAGATGGAACAGCTCAGCTTTCTGATTGCCTTTTCGGAGGTATAAATAGAGTCTTGGAGGAGCCCCTTGTCCTGACTGAGTTGTCTTATTTGACCCGCTTGCGCTGCAACAAGAGAAAAGATTACTCGCATATTATGAAGCTAAGTCTTCCTAATCAGGAATCGACTTACCAGCAAGTTGTGACCGCAGCTTGTTGTTTTCAATCTCTTGGTTCCTAGTCACTGAGATTGAATGGAGCTTGACTGTGGCTACTTCTTTGTTTAGCAATGCCACCTCTCTGTAGTAGAACAGAAGGAGTGGTCATAACCAATTTGTATCTATACAAGTTGAAGAGTAATGATCCTTACCTGCGCAAGCTGTCTCGTTCTTTTTGTATGGCCTCCATGCTTGCCATCGTAGCACGCGATTGGGCCATCATCCGGGATAGTTCCTGTGATGCAAAAAAGGAAGTTAAAGGTGTCCTATGTATAATTCAGGCACCAAGAGAGAGGTTCATCATACCTTCATAAACTCTCGTAAGGAGGCATCTTCCAGACTAATGGGAAGACTTGTTGAAGGCCCGGATGCGGCTACAACAGGGGCAGTTGGTGGGAGTGCCTGCTGGGCACTGCTCCCAGTCTCCATTGGTTGCGACTGGGTTCCCGCGCCTGTTTCTCCCCTCACGGCCCGGATGACTTCCTGGACCAAGGGGGCGGAGCGCTCCTCGCTGGAGGCTCCTGCACCAGCAACGACCTCAACCCTCCCCGGAGCGGTTGAAGGGCTGGCTGCTATCTCTTTCGCCTGACAAAGGAAAGAGGAATCAAGTAGTTATTCGTGATCGTCACGATTCATCTTACTACAACCAAGATAAAGGTTCTTACCTTATTTGAAATCCCATCAGTTTTTGAGATTTCTGGGAAGGCTCTCCGCGAGAAAGAGGACAACTGTCATCTGTCCTGATCTTCCTCTTGGTAAATAAGGCATTCCCTCCCTAGATGTGTTCCTCTGTAAGCACGTTTCTAAGGGAAGATGAAGACAAACGATAAGAGTCTTTACCTGGGCAACTGGACTAGTTGGCAGGGCTGCATCCGAGGGCCTGGATGGCTCCTGGACCTCTGGGGCCGGCGCCTCGTTTGCAACCGCAGTAGGGTCTGCGACCACCTCCACTCCTGTCTGCAGGGGTGGAGGATTTTCCTCCCTGGGACTTTCCGGAATCACAGGGGGAAGTTCTTCTCCCTGTATAAGCATTAACTTATCGAATGCATAGAGGGAATTGAAGAAAATAAGGCTGTGAGAGAATCTTACCACTGTCGTCCCTCCGACCAGGGAAGTAGAGGCAGCTGGCCCTGAAGCCTCGGGGGCTTCAGGGGCTGGGATGTTGTCTGCGGCCACGAGGTTTTCGGTGGCCGCGGGGTCTGCCGCAGCCGCCTCTGCGGTAGCAGTTGTTTCTGCGGAGCGAGTTGGAGCGTCGCCGGATGGAGAACCCGCAATCCTCTTCCTCCGACGAATCAGGGGGACGTCATCATCTTCCTCCTCCTCGCTCCCCTCTCCCTGTACGACGAAGAAGTAATTCCAGTTCGCACCTGGAAAGATCGGAGGGATGTGATATCTTACAGCAGTTTTTTTGGCGGTAGGAGGAACGCTTCGTGAAGACCCTTCCCCAAGATTTAGCCTAGCTTTCTTGGGGGCAGGATTCCTCGTCCTGGGTTTCGAGGAAACCTTCTTCACGAGTTTTGTCGTCGGCTTTCCCAGGGAACCGACGTTCTCGCTGGGAAACGTCGCCTCGGCGAATCTCCCTAGGAGCTGTTCTCATTTTAATGAAGTTGATTAGTGTTGGACATACATGAGACCTGCAAAACAGAGGCCAAGTGGAAGATGTACCTTTCGGCGCTCCTGTTTAAGGTCGTCGCCGGCGTGAATCAAGCTTTGGGGGCGAGGCGATCCCTTGGGGCCCTCTACCTCGGTGTTGTACGCCCTGAGGAGGTAGTTAGTCCGCCTCTCAATCTCGGCTGAGGGCAGGACTGTTCCAAGATACGAGTTAAATTGATGCATTTCAGAAATAACATAAAAGGATTTCAGTGCCAGAAATGAATACCTTCATTATAGTCCAGGGTACTGTCCGCCATGGACTTGATCTCCCAAGCTGCATGAGCCCTTTCACGCAGGGGGCTCACCCGGTTCTTCACAAAGTCTCAGATGACGTCACGTGCCGTCAACCCTTGTTCGACTAAGTGAAGGATCACCTCGGCGTGCTTCATGAACTCCGCGTTCATCTCCGGGAGAGTATCCAACTCGCTCGGCTTCTCCGGCCACGAGTTTTCAAACCACAGCCCCCTCTCGGTTGGCGGGGTGCAGTAAAACCATTTTTGATGCCACCCATGCACCGAGTCTCGCAGGGGTGGGAAGGGATACTCTTTCTTATCCCTTAGCCGGAAGTAAATGCATCCGGCGGCGTTGGCACTCTTCGACTACGCCGAAAAATAGAATCACCGAAGAGATCCGCACTGGGATATACTCCGACGAACGCCTCGCACAAGTGTTGAAACACCGCCAGTATCAACATTGCGTTTGGGTGGAGGTTGATTAGCTCTAACCCGTAGTGCTCGAGGATGTTCTTCAAGAATCGACTCTCAGGGAATCGGAACCCGCAGTGCAAATATTCTTCAAAAACCACCAACTCGCCCTCTTGGACGATCGGGGTTTCTTGGTCCTTCTCCGCGGGCCGCCAGTTGATTAGCAGCCACGGAGGAGGGATGTCCTCCTTCTCCAATGCCACCAAACTCTCCTCAGAATGGTGGATTGATCGGCTCCAGGACGCCATTTTTTGGTGGAGAGTCGAAGGAAAAGTTGGTGATTTTTGGGGAAGACGAAGGCTGAGAAGAACGAGGGTTTTGTGCGGCGGAAATGTTGAGGGTTTTTGGCTGTGTGGCTTCCTCAAGAAGGCACCTGCTCCTTTTATAGACCCGAGGAAACGCATTAATGTGAGTAACGTTCCATCCAAACGTTCCACTGAGTATTTTATTCATTTCCCATAATGGATACTATCTCTGGCGGACCCGTTAAAGTGTTCAGGCATCGGATCTGAAATAAAAAGACTTCTTTGTTTCAGAAACTGAAAGTGCAAAAGGCCTGAAAAGTTTTCAATGCTTTTCAGAGGATGTTTCTTCCTTTATGTGTTTTGGACATTTTCATGAAAAAATCCTACGACTCAATTTTTGGACGTATGGATATATTTTGACCGGGTTATGATCGGGATCATGTTTTTGGTTAAGCTCTGATTCTAATCGAAATGACGGTCTGATCGAGCCTCAATTCTGATCGCAGTACGCTTCAATTCTAACCGCGGCTTTAAGTCTGATCGTGGTATCAGAGCTGGTCGCGGCAACCTTATAAAAGCGTGATTTTGATCGCAGAACTGAAGGTTCCCTGTGTATGAATGGTGGCGAAGGCATTACTCATGGCCATATTTTCGCACAGAAGATGTAAAGAATATTTATATAAAAGAAAATTTTATTTCTTGCATTCTTTACATACAAAAGGGATACCGGCGACCAGAGCGTCGACCTGATCCGAAAGAAGTTTGCAAAGTTCTCCTAGGGACATGTTGTTGTCAGTAGGATCTACACTGACAACCCCCAGAGAACTAGCAACTAATCTAAGCCTATCTACATCATCCCTAACAAGAGATACACTACTGTTCCTAATTAAATCGGAGAGTTTTCGTTGTTGCTGAGCGTGGTCCCTCTCTCGACGGAACTGGTGTGCCTCTTCACGGGATCGTTCAAAACATTCTGCCAGATGCAGAATCGCCGAAGACATCTCTTCGGTCTTCTTCTCCAGGGCATTCTTCTCCTCTGGAAGAATCTGTCTGAGGGGAAGAGGCGGAATAGCAGAAGGCTGATCACTAGGGCCTCCAATCTCCTACATTTGCAAAAGTTAGTTACGCTAACTATAACTGTCAGCCAAAGGAGAGGAGGATTATTACCTGTCCCTGCACATGACACGTTGATGTAGCCATCCTGGGAAGTAGATCATCCGATAAAATCGGATGATCATCAGATGGTGGAAGTGCAACCTTCCCACCAGAAGATTGCTTCTCCAACACGAGTTGAGGATCTTCTGGTCGTATAGTCACCGCTTGCTGACCAGAAAATCGATCACCCAAACAAAAGCAGGGGGTGTTGGAGTAGAAAGCTGAAGGAAGAAAAGATGATGGCTCATCTTCTACCTTTGCTCTGCTGGAGGATCCTTCGTCAACCTTGGGTTTCTTCTTTGAAGGAGATGGACCTTCAGGCATTTGAAGCTCCTGCTTGAGAACTTCCTCTTCATCACTTTCAATCTCGATGATGTTGTGATCTGCCATCAGGAGGTGTATGAAGAGAAGAATGAAGGTGATTTTAGAAAGAACTTAACCGTGAGAAGAAATTGTGAAGCTTTACAGATTCAAAGACCCGGTATTTATAGCCGCCAAGGTGACGGTTTGCATTCTGAGTACCTCGGGTTTTTTAAAAGCATTTACAATTTCACCTCGGGTTAAAAAACATTTCAACAGCGCCATCATTACCCGTCACGTAATGACCAGAGTCCGTCTCGGGGAACCAACCGTCCCACTTAGTGCGCCACTAAGCGGATGATTTGAAGAGTCGGGTTAAAAATCCGATGCATGACTTTAAATTCGAAATAAACATGTCCCTTTGTTTCCTTCGAATTTGGGGGCTAGCTGACGAGGATTGACACCCGGGTCAGTTCAAATGAATACACTATTGGTTCAAGACAGATTCGAGCCAGACACGTGCCCGGCGGTGCGAACTCAAGTCATTCTGAGAAGCATCAGCCCAAGGTTGCAGGCTTTGCGCGATCAGGTTGCAGGTTTTGCGTGATCAGATCGCAGGCTTCGTGCGGTCAGAAGTTCATATGCTATACGCGAACAGAATGTCGGAGATGTTGCGCGGTCAGCCAACATCCCGCGATCAGAACATTCTCGACCAGGGTACTTGGAGTTTATCTGTCCGACTGTCCCTATAGCGGGAATATTCCAAGTATCCCAAAGATTCCTCCACGTGGAAGACCAATCGTCAGGAGGTTAATACGTGCAGTTATCCATGAATAACATGTGTTTAACCTGCGTGGAAGTTAAGAGCGGTTATCTAAAAACCGCATCCAACCATCCAAGCAACTATTTGATGCAGTTACGACTTGGCGCCCTTTCGGCCAATATAAAAGGGCGGCATAGTGTATCAAACAGGGGAGAGGATTGAAGAAGATCAACATCTCTGATACAAGCGAGATACAACACATTTCAACCACTCAAACAGTCAAGTCTACGGCCTAGATTAGATAGTTTTTTACAAGCCTCTTTGGCTTCATTCTGTACATTGACATAAGAAAAATTCTTCGCCTGTGAAGGTGTTTTCCTGCCATCTTGTAAACCTTTCTCACCTATAGTGAAATCCCAACAGGACGTAGGCTATTACTCCCACCATCGAGGGCCCGAACCTGTATAAACCTCTCTGTGCTCCGGTTCGCCATTTTTCTACATACCTTCCTGGAGGGTCATCTTGAAAGGTCTCACTATTACAAATTTTGCATAAGTTCGGCTGAGGACTCCGAGTCCGAATCGTCGACATCTCTGTCCAATAGTTTTCAGGGTTGCCGAATGTCATGGGGAGATCTACCTTCCCCACGGGGTGGATGGCCTTTCCCGGGACGAACCCCTGCAAGGGCCCTGCTGCGGGTTGCAAGAGCTTCTCGTCCACCTGCATCTCCCTAAACGCCTTTAAGCAAAGGACGTCGGCTGAGCTGCCACCACCCACGAGGATGTGGGCCAGATGGCAGTTGTAGATGGTGGCAGAGACGATGAGTGCGTCGTCATGGGGGAAGCGAACCCCACGCGTGTCCTCTGCCGTGAAGGTGAGGGGGACGCATGCAGCACCCCCACAACCTTCACTTCGTGCGCGTACTCCTTGCGCTGACGCTTAGAGTCCTGCCCGGAAGCGGACCCCCCCGTGATGACATTGACACGCCTTTGGGAGGTTTGGAAGGGGAGAGTTTCTGATGGCTCCCCCTCCTGCGTCCGCCCCTGCTGTCCCCCCGCGGGAGCAGGAAGGGCCGGTAAGGCCGGAAGAGAGGGCAAGGAGGCCGGAGTCCCCCCCAGCCCATGCTGGTCGAGGAATGCGGTGAATTGTTGGAGCAGTTGATGGCATTCCCGGGTGGCATGGGTATCGGACCTGTGGAAGGTACATCACCGACCTTCCCTATTTCCCATCGCGGGGCCTTCCCGACCGCGGGACGACTATCCTCCCCCACGGCCTTTATGCTTGGGGAAGGGATGGTTGCGTCGCGCGAGCCGCCTCCGCCCTCGAGGACAAAGGTGTCCCGAGGCCATGGCTCACTATGAACCCCCTACTTTGGGCGTTTGAGGGGGTCCCTGGCCCCTCGGTCGGCGGGGGTGGGAACCCCCTGGTTCTTCTTCCAGAGGTCGTCCTCCTCCGCCCAAGCGTACTTCTCAAGTACGTTGAAGAGCTCGTCGGCGGAGGAGGGACAGCTCTGGGAGAGCCTCCTATGGAGCTCCCCGGGGAGGATCCCGCTCTTGCACGCCTCAATGACTGTGGAGTCGGGGACGTGAGCCACTTTGCTCTTAACCTGAGCGAAGCGCTTGAAGAAGCTGCGGATGGTCTCCCCCGTCCTCTGCCGGACGGTATAAAGCTGCGAGGAATCCAGGGGACGCACATAGTTCCCCTGGAAGTTCGCATAGAATTCACGCTTGAGCTGCGCGAAGGACTTGATGGAGCCGGCCTTCAGGTTGTAGAGCCACGAGCGGGTGATCCCGGTGAGGTAGAGGGGGAAGATGTTGCATTGCACCGTCTCGTCCCCCCCAGCCGCCGAGATGGCTGTGGAATACACCTGCACAAATTCGTAAGGATCGGCCTCACCGTTGTAGTGTTCGATGTGCGGCGGTAAGGCAGCGGCCATCGAATGCTCCGCAGCCTGCGGCACAGTGGCTGGTTAGCCCCCTCCACTTCTCGGGGAGAGTCCCGGTTGCTGTCCCCTTTGACAGGGGACGCGCGCTCGTTGTCGGAGTCGGGAAGGGGCCCCAAAGGTCCGCCGGTATTGCGGTAACGGCGCTTTTCTTCCGGGTTGGTGGAGCTGACTTCTAAGACGTCCGGGCGCTCCCCCGGAGAGGTTGGTTCTTCGGCGGGTCTCTTCCCCCGGCCTGGGCGGGAGCGAAGCTCTCCGCATCCGCGACCCGGGGGAAGTTCCTCCCCAGACTTAGTTGTACGCATTAGCTCAACCTCCTCCCAGGCGAAGCGGACTTGATCCGCCGGAGGCACCCTTGGGGACGGCCCTGGGGGAGGAGGGAGCTCATGCGCTGTAGCTACCGGCCTGGGCGCTACCGGGGCCGGTGAGGGGGCGACCCCTGTGGCGACGTCCGGAACTAGAAAGGGGGAAACCCCTTTATTATCCGGGACCGATGAGGGGGGAACCCCCGCAGCGAAGTCTGAAACCGGAATGGGGGAAACCCCTGTATTATTCGGGACCGAAGAGGGGGGAACATCCGTGGCGAAGTCCGGAACCGGAAAGGGGGAAACCCCTTTATTATCCGGGACCGAAGAGGGGGGAACCCCCGTGGCGACGTCCGAAACCGGGGCGCCGTTGCGGGGGGAGGCCTGTTGCGACACGGGAGCTGCTCTATCAATCACCCCCGGTGCGGTAAATGCAACCTGCGGGGTGGGACTGGCTCCCGGCGCATGGAAAACCCCCGTCATGTAGTGGGCCCCCGGCCCCGGGAATGGGCCCGGAATAGGGTGTCCCCCCGGTACCGCGAAGGCCCCAGACATGAGGTAACCCCCCGGCATTGGGAAGGCTACCGGCGCCGGGAAGGCTCCGGATGGATGACCCGCCGGGGGAGGATACCCTCCGGCGGGATCGTACGGAGCAGCCGGGCCTCCGGGGGCCAGAGGGGCCACCGGGTGACCCGTAAACGGGGGCATAGGCCCCAGGAACGAGTACGGTGGGTAGGTGGGGGCCGGTGGCCGCACCAAGACACGGAGTAGCTTGTCCATAGAGCGCTGGGCGCAGAGCTGGCCCTCCACTAGAGCCTCAAGCAAGGCGTCCCAGGGAGCCGGGGAAGCCGTCGGGGGGAGACTAGTCCCAGCCGAGGCGACCGCGGTCACCGAGACTGACCCGGAGGTCGAACCACCGAAATTGACAGGGAAGGTGGGAGGCGGTACCTTGGTCTGGCCGCCTCCGGGGCGGAAGTGCCAGGACGGTCGTGTCCCGGACGGGCGGCGCCGGGTCACTGGGACTGGCGTCACCGTGAAGGGCGCGAGCCCTCGTTCTTAGGGGAACCATGGCGTCTTGTCACGAGTCCCCACGGATGGCGCCAACTGTCATGGCATTATGGATACCCCGGCAGGTTTTGTGGAAGATCCTTGCGAAGAAAATACGACGCGGGCTGACTGAGTGACCGGTCCTCCCCCGTCGGGCAAACACAGCAAGTGACACGAAGATTTATACAGGTTCGGGTCTCAGTGGAGACCCCAGTCCTGTCGGCGTGCTCCCAACCGGAGTTTGCTAGGGGACCTCTCTCGGGGGAGAGATGGCTCCGGAGCACACCTGTGAGATTGTCTATTCCAAGTAATAATGAAAGATCCTCCTTTACATGAGGAGTACAAGGGCTTATACAGCCCCAAAAGAAGCAAAAAGACTAAACTGCCCTGCCTGCCACCGTTGGATCGAGAGGTAGCAACGTCCTTCTTCCGGCCAGGGCCCTCAGATGCTCGACAGGTGTCCGCCGATTTCCGAGGCACTTCCCGCGTGACCCTCATGTGACCTGGAGCCGGGGACCCCTGTCTTCGGAAGGACGGCTACGCCTAGGACAAGCCGCCGGGGGCCTTGTCCCCGGGCAAAAGGCGGTGCCCGGGATAAGCCACCGGGGGCCTTGTCCCCGGGCAAAAGGTGGCGCCCGGGACAAGCCACCGGGCGGCCTTGTCCCCAGGCAAAAGGCGACACCCGGGACAAGCCACCGGGCGGCCTTGTCCCCGGGCAAATTGAACAGCCTCTTACCTGGACTTAGTCTCGTGGAGATTTCCCCCAACATGATCTTATAAACATTATATACTGCTTCTACTGATCATATTATTGAATTTTTTTAAAGAACCCATTAAAAATCAAATCTTAGAAATAACCTTTTAAAAAATTTTTCACAAATGACCTTCAGTCGCTGGCCAGCTAGTGACTAACTTTCAGTCTCTAGTTGGGCTTGAGACTGAAGATGTGGCACCTCCAGGCATGTTGTGCTGGTCAGGCCAACGACTGAAAATCGCACAACTGCCCAGTAAAAAAAACAAAAAGAAGAGAAAGAGAAGAGGAGAGGAAGAGAGGAGGAGAGGTAATCGCCGATTTCATCGTCAACTCGTCCTAATTTTTGGTAAAAATTTGTGAAACTTAGAAAAAGTTTAATTTTTTGCATCATCCTAAGGTTTAGGAAAGATAGAAATTTAAATTTTTGCTTCGCTAGAATGTTTAGATTTGCTATATTTGAGGTTCTCAAATCTTTGGATTTTAGGATTATGATCAAATTTTATATTTGCTCTATACATTATTTTAGGGTTTAAATCTCTAGATTTGAAGATTTTGAGTTATTATAGGGTTTATGCTTTAAATATTAGTTAAAACTACTTGAAATTTTTTTCAGCTTTGTAAGCTTTTTCAGAAAATGTTTCTCCAAAAATAAAACGTTTCACCTTCTTCAGTTTTTTCAGCGAAAAGAAAACATTTCAACTTTTTCATCTTTTTCAGAAAATGTTTAAGTGTACAAATATTTGGCTTTTTAGGATTTTAGGGTTTAGGGTTTAGGGTTTCACATCACCATAGGTTTTTCACATTTGGTCTGAAAAGTTTAAAAAGACTAAGCTTGCTTGAGTTGTCACACTTGGTCTAAAATGCCAACTAGATTTCTCACATTTGGTCTGAAAAGCTTGCATGAGTTGTGACATCTTGATGAGGAACGGGGTCCCGATCTTCCGACAGGTAGGGGATAGTTCGATTGGTGGAGACTCAATGTTGACGATCCGACTTTCGACCAGAACCGATCTAGGCCTACAATCGCTACACCACTGCTCCGTTCGTTATCAACCGTACCGAGGCGCGGTTGACCTAGCCACGAAGGCCTGTTCCTGCAAGCGAATCGAAGAACACGTGCAAGAACACAGAAGAAGCAATCTTGAATTGCAAGTATGTATTAAGATTACGAAGTGTTGGGGTTCCACAAACCGAAAGACTGTTAACTGCGACAGCAGATAATTCTAAGCAAAACCCAAGTCTAACAATGATGGCTACGAGGTTTTAATATACGAGAGGGGTGGCGTCTATGCTTTGGGGCGCACCCCCCCCCCCCCCCCCCCACGCGGGATACACGGGCCGAGGCCCAATAGACAGGTGACGCAGCACCACACGGCCCAACAGAATCTGGTCTCCACTTGTTTCGATGATTGTGATTTACTCAGAAGGATGTTGGATGTGGGACCAGATCCGTTGGAAAGGTCTCGTCCAGGGCTTCTCTGTAATGTACTTGAATGCCCCAAACCGAGTTCGTATGCATCTGCTATGCCCATTTGAAGACAGGCTGCTCCGCCGTGGCCGACCCGGACTCCAGCTCGCGGTAGACTTGATTCCCGACCCATCTTGGCGCAAAGTGACACCCTCGTTGATCAACACCATGATTCCTGAGCACAAGTACAATATTATTAGGTAGTAACTCGCTCTTGTCAATATTCTCTCGTGTACTAAGAAACGAGCTCACTTAGTGATTTAGTTGACGTGCACGTGCCCTTGTTATTGGTCCTTGCACAACGGGTGTTGGAAGAATGGACGCATCGTTAGGGGTGATGTCCTCATCATATCCGGTCTAAAAGGTCTGCTCTGAGTTGTCACATTCGGGAGAAAATGAAACTTGCCTCAACTCCGCTTCTAAAATCGGTTACTCCCGTCTATAAATATGCGTTATTCTCTCCATTCAGTTACTCAATTACTATCTCTACATCAGGCAGTGTAGACTTTACCCTCTCCATCAACAACATTAGCTAAACTTATCGCTTCGTCTAGTTCGTTGTTTGGAGGATGATTCGACAAAACATATCAACCACGGCCATTATGTCATAACAACAAGCCATCAGTCGAGCACAGGTCCTTGGAAGAAGCAATGTCTTGCCAAAGGTACCACGATTGCATAGATGTTAAGGTTTCTATGAACAGAGATGTGAGTGCTCTACCATATTATGGTAGCCTTCTTAGAATTTAACTTTTTTATTATGTTTTTCTTTAGAAGGTCGAGTCCAAGTGTGACTTCATTCTGTGGATCGATAATGACATGCCAGCATATGCTAAGTCATATTGGGAGTGGTGGGAAAAAGTAAAGGCTCATCGCAAGATGTTTGGTCTCTCAGAGAACCCACAATTGAGTGATCCCAATCCTTACTGTGAAGCCGAATGGCGTTGTAACCCGGAGAAAAAGGAGAACGAGTATAGTAACTCTAGTATAGTACATGATGAGACAGCGGCCCGATCTTCTAATAGGTTCGATTAATCGACTTGTGGACGTTGGCGTTTTGAGGCTTCCGATCAGCGGATCACCACCTCGCAATCGCTACACCCACGCATCTTGTCTTTATCGACCACGCTCGTACACGGCCGACCTTACCACGAAGGTAATTGTTCCTGCAACAATCGAGAAATTCACAAGAACAAGGAAGAAGCAATCTGGAATTGCAAATAAAGGTGCTGCGAAAAGTTTTTCCCAGCTGTAATTTTTTTCCCAGCTGTAGGTCTAATGGCAAAGAGTATTCCCAGCTGTAGACCGCTTGGAAAGTTTGAACTTTTCCCACCTGTATGTCCACTTGTAATATATTATTCCAAGCTGTATAACTATTTGGAATATTTTTTCCCAGCTGTAGGTCTGGTGGCAAATAGTATTCTCAGCGGTAGGTTGTCCACTTGTAATATATTATTCCAAGCTGTATAACTATTTGGAATATTTTTCCCAGCTGTAGGTCCGGTGGCAGAGAGCATTCCCAACTGTAGGTCACTTGGAAAGTTTGAACTTTTTCCACCTGTATGTCCACTTGTAATATATTATTCCAAGCTGTATAACTATTTGGAATATTTTTCGGTGGCAGAGAGTATTCCCAGCTGTAGGTCTCTTGGAAAGTTTGAACTTTTCCCACCTATATGTCCACTTGTAATACATTATTCCAAGCTATATAACTATTTGAAATATTTTTCCTAGCTGTAGATCCGGTGGCAAAGAGAATTCCCAACTGTAGGTCGCTTGGAAAGTTTGAACTTTTCCCACCTGTATGTCCACTTGTAATACATTATTCCAAACTGTACAACTATTTGAAATAAATTATTACCAACTGATATGTTATTGAGAATTTAGACTATCAAATTTAAATATGTGAATTATTTGTAGTAAATTTACCGCTAGGAATTGTGTCAATAATTAATTTTAAATATATTTTTTTTAGTAATTAAGAAACAATATTACAACTAAAATTATAATATGCACTACCCTAACAGAAATCACACTATATTTTATTGAATTCTTTGCTTTATATAGCCATTGACAAGATTCGTAATGGTAACAAATTATTCAATTGACAAAACCAAACAAAATAGATATAGAATCTCTGAAATAATTGCGATAAAAATATCACTTAAGAATTCTTTACACCAAATATATTCCCATATATAATATTCCTAACTTTATATATTTTGTTCCAACTATAACTATCAAAAGTAAAATATTCCACTTTCAAACTCCTCTTATGACGTACAATATCTTCATCACTTCATATGATTTTAACGCCTTACTGTTAACCACCTGCATAAGAAAAGATATTGATTACAATAGCCTTGAGATAAATATATAAAAATCAATAACTTTTGCTTTAAGTAACATACAAGACATATGACAATTATAATAAAAGATGGTTGGTCGATTGTTGTAGAACAAGTACAAGCTGTTGCTTATGCGAATGAGAAAATTGTGTTGATTGACATGACTTGCATACACTTGATAAAATAAATTAATCATATGAAAGTGACCTACTAGTTCCAAGCACAATTAACATACACTTAAAATTTAAAAAATGAATAACATGTGGATTGTGTTGATAACACCTCACCTCTATAAAATTATTAAGTATTTCCACTTAGTTTCAACTAATTCTCTTGTCCCTTTCACCTGTAAGCATTGTTTTATTAATAACAAAACAAGACAAATGGAAAAATAGTAACTAACCAGGTAAATAACAGGTTAGAATTATATATACCTAGAACACGAGATGGACCACCACCTATTGTAGTATCATCTTGGATCTACAAGTAAAAGTTCATAGTTTGTTTACTTAGATGGTATTAATAAGTAAATAAAAGTGATTATACTAGATAGAATGGATTACTTTTTCACGTGGCCATGCAATTGATCGTCCAAGCGCATCAGACATTTTTCCAATATTCCCATATGGACGTAACAATGGAGCATCTCTTTTCAACACATAGTTCACAACCACCTCAGAACACTCGGGCCCAAGAGGTGTGTCACCAACTATTACACTTCGAGATGCCCTTTGAAGTGTACCCTCAGGAACAGGAATATATGGCCTCATAAAAGAAATCAAAATAACTTCCTTTCCTCCCTAAAGATCAAATAGAATTTCATATAAGCTCAATGGTTACCTCAATAATGAGCATCCAAATTTAATAGAGTATAATTAACTGGCAACTATTACCTCCTCATGCCTATAGCGTGGTACATCATGTGTCTTACCAACTCTCCTTTGCATTATCTATACAAAAATTAAGGATAAGTTGATAGTCTAAATATTGTTAGGTTAGGTACAACTTTGAGGTAAAATAATAAAATGTAAACTTACGTTTCGTGGAACCCTATTTTCACCTGCAGATGACTCTATAGAACAATCATCACTTTCGTCTCCCGTGTCCTACAGTAATTAGTACATAACATCTGAGCAATTTAGTAAATAACCATATGTATATTATTGCTTAAATATTATAAAGAATACATATAAAAAAATCACCTGCACATGACCCTTAGATCTCTGATTGTAATCATTATCTATATTTTGCCTAGCCTGTGAAGCAAGCATTTGCTTCAATTCTTCAATTTATTTTTCCATCCGTGTCAATTGCTCTTTGTTTCCCACACTCTCACTCTCCATTTTATCTAGCCTCTCTATCAAAAGATTATTCTGATTTTGAAGTCTTATCCTTGCTGCATTAGCTATTTGAAGCTTAGTGGATAAATACTTTTGTACCCCCGGCATCTTTAAGTCTTGAGGAGTAGGGCCCAAACCAATAGCCGTACACGTGAGCGTTTTTCTTTTCCAAAGACATGGTAAAATAGATCTCCTTCTGTTATGGTTTTTTTAGCGAGTTCTGGCTTGTTGGCACATGTCTCCGCAATTGTTTTCTGAAAATTAGATAAAGCTCATATTTATATTTATATATATATATATATATATATATATATATATATATATATATATATGTTTACATTTGATCGTTGATTATAAATACATGTAACCCTTCAATGACACTTACAATTATGTCTTCAACTCCTTTTTCTGGAACTCCATTTTTATGGGTATGTGCTTTGATAAAAACTTCATGTCTAGCAGGCATATAACCTAGCTCTTTGGACTGCACTTCCATTAATATTGACAATTAGTTATCTAAAGAAAGTAGAAATAAATATTAAGACATTTAATACCATATCATGTGCAATCTGAGCAAGACTCTTGCTTCCAGCAGAATGTGTCATTGTCATTTTTGCACTATTTGCTTTTCCAATTTCACTTAGAGCCTATAAGATGAGAATATAATTAATTGCATAAAATATATTTAATTTGTAATTAAGAATCATTTATAAAGAAGTTTTACCTCGACTTTTCGGAGCTCTCCAATGCTCTATAAGCCACATCCAATCTGTTTTAGGTACTCTAGAATCAATCTTCATAGAAAAAAGTTCCTCGTCAGTTTTTGTTTCATAAAAATAATTCCTCTTTATTTCACATTTGAAATCTTTCTATTTCACTGCCGCTTTTTGTAAAACCCAATCCTCAAGGTCATCATGAACATCAAAAAATTCCTATAAAATTATCAAGTTGTCAATGATTATATACTATTATACTATACATGTCTATGGAATACATAGATCATGAGCCTACAAATCTTATCACTAGTTACTATTTTTGATGATTTTAAATAACTATAAAGGAATGCTATCCAATTTATGAAGTAAAATTCAAAATGCAAGTAAAAAATAAAATATAGAATCAAACTCTCTCTTCATATTAGAATGACACATCTAATAATAAATTGCAAAGCTCCACATATATATTTTCACCCTTAATTAGAAGAAAAATTAGTCAATGCTATGTATAGTAAGAGGAGCTATTGAAGCATATCTCAGTTCTATTAAAATATACATGTAAGGCTGAAATGAGAGTAAATTAATTTAGACTTTTTATTCTTAGTAGTATACAAATGTACCTTTACAGTAGCCCAAACAGATACCTTTTTATCTGCATCAATTTCATTCCAGTCTTTATAGGAAAGTGGTATTCCTGATCTCACTATTGTAGAAATAAAGTTGGTTAATGGTGAAGCTTGATCACCAACTGGTTGATTATTCATATTATGGTCAACATGAATTTTTGGTTCATTCCTTCGCTTCCATATGTCATGCTTGGTAGTGGGTCCTCGTCCCTTCCTTTTATTTTTTTGACCTAGATGAGTTTTCTCTACACAAATATGCAATTGAAAATAATAACCAATGATATAAAAAAGAGAGCAAAATAATGCAAAACTATACTTAAATATACCTATATTCAATGTTTCATCTTCATTATCACCAAGTTGTTCTTCCATAGAAATGTCGTCAGGATCTTCATTTTTAATACGTTCATTTCTAGTGATATGCCTTTGACGTTGTGATGGCTCTTGATGGGGAACTACAGGCTGATCATTGGTGTGCTATGACATAATCAACATGCATCATATTGGGAGATAATTACAAAATAGTTCTTAGAAACAGAAATTAGCAACACATCAAGTAAAACAAAAAACCTTTTTAGTTCTTGTAGATGGTCTCAAGACATTTTCCCTCATTTCATTTCCAGGAAGTCGTATAGGCAAGCACAATGCTCTCAATACCTCATTGTTTCTTTCAATGTTTGCTTGCCGTAACTCTTCATACTCATTCCGCATAACTCCATTATTTCTTCCTCTTGCGTTTTGCATCTTTATGGCTACAATAAAATTTTACAATATTAGACGAAAAAATAAAAGAACATGGACATAAACAACACATTCAATGAATAGCATCTTACTTCCCCATTTGAGGTGGAGATTTCTCAACAAGTATACCATCAATGTTTGTTCTAACACAATTATTGTTGCCATCTGGAAGATTTATTTCAGCACCAACATTCAACTCAGAGATTTCACTAACTTTGTCAGTTACCACTGTATTTTCAATTTCCTCCTCCGCAGACATGTCATAGAGGTCTCTTGGCCTTGACTCAATGACAGCTTTCCAGTCTTTATCGATAGGATCCTCAACATAATAGACTTTGAGTAGCTTGTGATGCTAAAATATATGGCTCATCTGATAATTTTTCCCCCGTATTAATTAAATGCTTGAAGTTCACTGTCGTAATCCAAAATTTATCTTTCTTAACCCATTTGTCCTTTCTAAGAACATCAACCCAATCACATTTGAAGAGAACAACATTACCCTTTCGACGATAATCTAACTCAAGTATCTCAGTTATGACACCATAGTATGTTATATCTCCTATTTGTGGATTTTGATCCTTTGAACTAGAAAAACTACAAGTTTTTGCAACAATAGCTACCCCACTACTCTGAACTGATCTGCCCTCATCATAAGATATTGTATGAAAATTGTATCCATTTATTGAATAACTGTTATATTTTGTTGTGACCATAAAAGGCTCACTTGCTAGTATCTGAATCTCTTCTCCTACATCTTCCCCAGTTGATAGTAACTCATTCACCTAGAAAAATTTATTTATACGATTAATACAAAAACATTGAAATATGTATTTAACTAAAATTGTTGTTTATGAACTTACATGCAATCTAAACCACTCATGAAATGTTGCATGATGTATACACTCTCTCTCATGAATCCTTTGATGACCAATAGATGAAAGATACCCCAAATGTTTTCTGCAAATATTTTTTGAATGTAAGATATTATAAAATATATATTTGAACTAATTTAATAACATTTAATAAAAAATTAGCTAGAGAACATACATCAAATATGGCTCAATATGCTCATAATTAAATAAGACATATCTGTGAGCTTGAATCCATGTTTTATGGTCCAACGTAATAGTGCACTTGCCATTCAAACCGCGACCTATGTTGTTCAAGTATGTGGTACCAGTTGACAAGGTATTGAATTGTGCATCATTATTTTGACTCGGCCGATTAAATCTAGTCTCACAACCATGCAAATAACGAGAGCAAAATGTCATACTCTCATCAAATATATAACCTTCCGCAATTGATCCTTCTAGGTGACTTCTAGTTCGAACATAGCTCTTCAACCTCATCAAAAATCTATAAAAGTTTTGAAATAATTAATTAATGAAAATATTAATAACAGTCTAATGAAATTGAGCCTTCTACTATGGAATTAATATACCTTTCTATGGGATACATATTGCGGTATTGGACAGTGCCAGCAATCCTTGCCTCAGTAGGAAGATGGACCATTAAATGCACCATAACATCAAAAAATGATGGCGGAAATATTTTTTCAAGAAGGCACAAGGTTTCAGAAATTTCAGACTCTAATCTCTCCATATCAGTTACATTGATTACAGGAGAAAATATTTTCTTGAAGAAGATGCTTACACGAATCAATGCAATACTAACATTTTCTGGTAGTATCCTTCTAACAGCCAATGGAAGCAAGTGTTCTAAAAGAATATGACTGTCATGGCTTTTTAACCCAATTATCTTCTTATCATGAACATTTACATGACTTCGTATATCAGCTGCATATCCATCTGGAAATTTAACTCCTTTTAATACTTCACAAAACATTCTTTTCTCTGCAGAACTCAATGAGTAAGATGCAGGAGGTAAATAGAACTTGTCCCCTACTGAGATAGGATGCAGATCCTTCCTGATACCTAACAGTTGGAGGTCCAAGCGAGTGTTCAAATTGTCTTTTGATTTGCCATCAATATCCAAAAGTGTGTTAATTATATTGTCACAAACATTTTTCTCGATATGCATCACATCAAGATTATGCCGCAACAAAATATCCTTCCAATAGGGCAATTGCACCCATATTGGTTGTTTTTTCCAAATAGTTTTTGGTTCACCATCCTTACCCTTACACTTTCGGGATGGTCTTTTCCCTGTTGGGTCCTTCCCAAAATCATTTTTTTACATCTTTTGTTTGTTCTATAACATCATATCCAGAAAGAGAAACTGGGGCTTCCCTATACTCTTTGGTACCATCAAATGACTCACTATCATTTCTAAATTCATGACAAGAATGCAAGAATCGACGATGTCCCATGAAGCAATGTTTTTTACCATTTTTAAGACGAAGTGAGCAAGTATTTGCATGGCAAACAACACATCCAACCTCACCAGAAGTAACTTGTCCAGATACATATCCATATCCTGGATAATCAGTAATAGTCCAGAACAAGGCGGCACGCAATTGAAACCATTGACCAGATGATGCATCACGAGTTTTGACACCATGCCACATCTCTAACAAATCATCGATCAAAGGTTGAAGGTAGACGTCAATATCATTTCCAGGAGCTTTAGGACCAGGAATAAGCAGAGAGAGGATAAAATTTGGTTGCTTCATACACATCCATGGTGGAAGGTTGTAGGGAATCAAGACAACATGCCATATGCTATGTAATGAACTTAGGCTTCGGAAAGGATTAAAACTATCTGTTGCCAAACACAGCCTAATATTGCGACAGTCAGAACTGAAGTCTGGGTACCTGTGGTCGAAATCCTTCCAAGCGGGAGAATCAGCTGGATGGCGTATCAACCCATCTCTAGTGCGCCCTTCACTATGCCATCTCATATCAGCTGCTATCTTTGATGACATATACAGTCTCTGGAGCCTCTTTTTAAGTGGAAAATATCGAAAAACCTTTCTAGGAATTTTGTGTATTCGCTTCCCATCAGGGCTCTTCTTTTCTATCTTCCATCTGGAAGTTCCACATTTTGGGCATGAGTCTATATTTGCATGCTCTTTCCAAAATAGTATACTGTCATGTTCACATGCATCAATATTCTCATAACCCAACCCGAGACTTCTCACCATCTTCTTTGCATCATGGAAGTTTTTTGGCATTGTGGCATTCTTTGGAAATGCTTCCTTCAGTAAGTCTAATAACAAATCAAAGCTACTGTTACTCCATCCACCTAGGAATTTTATGTGAAGGAGCCTCACAATAAATTGTAGCTTTGTGAGTTTGCACCTAGGGTAGAGCTCTTGACTAGCATCACTTGCTAACCTATAGAATGTCTCAACATCTACATCTTGATCCTTCGAATCGGAACCATCACCACCTATATCACCAACTTCTTGGTATCCACATCCTATGTCATGGATCATTTCAGTGATCTCATCTAGCTGTGGCTCACTATCCATATTAGGAGCATTTTCTATATTAGATTTCTTGTTTGTCCTGTGCAATGATGCTTGTTCACCATGAAATATCCACTTGGTGTATCCTTCTAAAAACCCATCACAAATCAAGTGTTCATAAACAACTTCAGCTTCTCTCCAAACACAGTTCACACATTTTTTACAAGGGCAAAGAATTTCATTTGCTTTTGCAGAATTTGCAAAAGCAAACTCTATGAAGTCCTTTATGCCTTGGTTATATTCAATTGAGTACCTACATTTAATTATCATTAGTTTCAATCAAAAGAATCACATAAAGTAGCATTGTATTTGATTTAGTGACTGAGTGTTTGATTTCTACCTAGCCGCACTCATCCAATGCTTGTCCATAATAAATGCCAAAGACCTTAAAATCCTCGTAGTCTTTCCTTATTATATGGCTTACTGTAAGAATCAGCTAGTATATCTAAAATAAAATCAGCTAGTATCATTACTAGTTTAATACGGATTTTAGTCTGAAATGAGTTTATAAACAAGAACACAAATAGACGGGGGAGGGAGGGTTAACAAATACTTCCTATTTAGAAAGAAGTAATAGCTTACTGCAAAAATTTCTCTCCAAAGTAATTTGAAATTACTAGGTTAATTTGAATAATAATCTCAGCTAACTACAAAAATTGGATAGCAAAATACAATTTGATAAGGTAAGTATTGGCCCATCACACCATGTTATTGTTCATGTAAGCAAGCAATAACATCATTCTATATAGTCATTCATTCATTGTTGAAATACTTCTTTTGATTCAAAATATAAGTTTACTTCTTATTCACATGCGAATTAAGAGTATTGAATGAGAGAAAATAATCATAATAAATTAATGATGCCTCTATTATATAAAGTTTGGATGTGTGAGGAAAAAATGTAAATGGAGGCGTGAGAGGATACCATAGAGGATAAAGAAGTCAAACATGTACTAAACAATATATTGGAATTATAGTAAGGTTTATATTGTGAAATATTGAAAAATAAAAATATTCTTAAATTGTGAAAAGGAAAGTGTATGACACAAAGGCATAATTACAACCTGCAAACAAATATAAGTACTTAAATGGAAAAAATATAGATCTACCAGGAAAATTGAAAAATATGGGATTAGGGGTAAAAATTACTTTTCCAAAAACCATAAAAAATTCAAATTAAGGCACACAATTGGTGAGACTTTCTTCCTACTTGTCTAATTTTTCTCACCAAAGTGAAAATAGAAACCCATTTGATATTTAACTTCTCCAATTAAGAGTCTAAAGACTTATATGATTAACATTGTATGCCAAAAAAAATATACTATTGGTCCCTCTAAATCATTGATTTCCAAGTTAAATAATATTTCAAAAAAAATTAAATGCTGTTTTAAAGAATTGATGTTCAAGACTTAGTTTGGTCAAGTTTTGGATTCAACTTCTATCATAGAGAAACTAAAGTCATATATGATATAACTCTACTGCGACATATACTAAAAACTAGAGTTCTGATAGTGTTTGACAAAAGACTATTATTTTGTTGTTTTAAATAAAATTTACATCTTATAATAGAAGGTAATTGTAGTTGTAATCAATGACATAGCTATATAAATAATTCTAACTTTATGAGTATTTGTAAACTTGAAGTTAGAGCTGTTAAAGCACATCAAATTCTTTAGTGTAAAACTGGTTTCAGCTTCATGTAGAAGCACCAACACCACAATGGATCTAACCTGCGGATTCTGTAGAAGCATATATATGCACAAACACAATCACATAACTAGGAGTATTTCCATACATTTCACATCTATGCACCAAAATTATAAAAAATTCACTAATGTCTATCTAAAGAGATAGATACAAAACTATTAAATAGTTATGACTATATAACATAAGACTACTATTTTTTCTGTTTAGTGGATACATTGTGTAACACCTATAAATTAAAGGGCATGCATGCCTTTTAGAATACAATGATTGACTCTGTCCAGCCTTCCTGACATATAGAACTTTTTAAGGGTGATTAGTGATGAAAACTACTCAAAATATAGCATTATTAGTGTGCACATTATTCATACTCAAAACCCTTGTTCTTTAGGACCATGTGCACCAACTATTATAGAATCCACTTTGTTGCTGATCACTGATCACTTGAGTCCTTGCACTTTATTATTTTGGTCAAAATAGTCCTGAACATTCATCCACCTATGCAACATGGGAATAGAAGAGCCTATTAACAAGAATTTGATCAATATAAGACTAGAAAGTACAGAAATTTGGTGTTACAATTTGAATTTATAAATATCATATCTAAATCACTAACTCTTGTTGATACTACATTACTCCAAATAAACTAAAATCTTTATACAATAGCCAGTTACAAAAATTTAGAGTTACAATTTGAATCTCTAAATATCATATCTAAATCACTAGCTCATACCAATGCTATATTACTCCAAATGAACTAAAATATTTGCACAATAACCACTAGTTAGCTCCTCTCTTTGACATACTTCTCAAAAAATCTATAGCAAAAAAACTCCTTGTTCATATACAAATAGCACAAACAAGAATCATATAGCAGCAAAAATAATAATAATATTACCTGATTGCAACTAATTTTTCCAAAGATAAAACCTGACAGGAACAATCTCCAAGTTGGAAGTCCAATCTATGAAATCTGAAATTATGTAAACAGAAAATAGATTGAAAAAACAACTTTCAAGGCAAAAAATACAAATGCAACATAGATCATTAGAAATCCACACAACATAAGGATTGGCACGCTTTCGGAAAGAACATAGAATAGTAGAGGATCGCACATGCAGGACATGGCGATCATTAGAAATTCACGAATTAGAAATGTAGTAATATACTCTTTACCAAAACTTCTCATACCAGACCAACCCACTGAAATGCAAATAGGGATCAGAAATGTGGTCAATGTGGTCAATATCACAAAGAATAATGAAAGACTGTCTATACCCATATACAAATGGACGTTTTCATAAGGAAGCCATCGAAGGCTTTCCACAAATTGAGATTTGGCTATAGAAGGATCGAATTGTATCTGAGGAACAGGGAGATACAAAAAAGTAATAAGAGAAACGCACAGGCCAATCAATCATATCGGTCTTATTGAAGAATTTGGAATGAAAAGAGGAGTAATGCTTCCTAGCAGGGGATAGAGAATAGGACAGTGCTGTAATTGTTAATTGTTAGGGCCAAGAATGATGTATGCGAGCCAGGAGGCGCTTTTGAGAATGAAGCTCAAGGAGCAGCAGCAGGCGGCCGAGTTGCAGCAGGCTATAGAGCTCCAGGGCCGCCGTTTCATGGGGCTGCAGCTTCTTGACATTAAGAACATAGGTCACCACCATCTCAACTCCCCAGTGAGTTCACCTGTGGCTTTAGGACCTCCTGATGGCATGCGTAGTGACAATGAGAATGGACATGCGATTCATTTGGAGGATGCCACGAGCCAATGTACAGTTTTTGGTACTGAGCAATCCCTATTTCTTGCATTAGTGAGGTCTTTTAATTCAAAGGTGGTGATTTCATGGTTTCTTGAAGTAGATAAGAAGCTGAACTATGGTGTGGCTGTGGGTACAGCTGCTTCTACTGCTATATCTGCCATTGCTGCAGAAGGCAAGCAGCAACAGGAGCAGGAGCAGCAAGAGTCTCAGGGCTCCCCTAAGCATCCAGTCAAGTCTGGGGAAGAGGGGAAGAAGGAATCTGGTCCTGAAGCATCAGCACCCAATGTTGTTTGTGAACTCCAAGAAAGGTAATATTTGTAATGTAATATAGGACCACTTAGATTGAAATAGCATTCATAGAAATGTTCTAACATAGAGTAGAATCGAACATTGAAAAGATTAGTTGACAACACTCAATCAACAGATGGGGCACCAAATTACTAAACAATAGGGGTCATTATGTGTAAGTCAGCTGAACACCGTAATTGATGAGTGAGTAGGTGGGTTAGGTGCACCTCTCACCCAGTGGGAAGTCATGAGGCTAAACCCCCCGAATGAAGAAGTAGTGGGGCCCCCTGCCCACCCACGTGATCAGAATTAGATTTCAAACCTAATGATTATTTGCATATAACATTGGGAAAAAAATTAGGATGACATTTATCAAAGAATTCAAAAGTTACTAATATATTGTTGGCATCGAAATTTATGATATAGAATCAATTTTTCAATTTTAGATTCTTTAATTGTTTAAAGGGCCCCTAATATTGTCTGAATGAGGAGGAATTATGTCTAAAACTAAGAATTTGAGCAAAAGAAATAGGCTAACTATTTGACCAAAGAAATGTGATGACTTTTTAGTTGAAATTATCACTAGAGCTCACAAAAAATGCTTACTGGTTTCAGATGTTTTGCACAAGGGTTTGATTAACATATGCACATACATCATGTAAGTACAATGAATTTTGGAGGCTATTTGTTTGTTTGGTTTACATCATCGTACAAAATTATCTCCAAGACTCTAAAAGAAGTTCAAACAACATTTCAAAGCATCTTTTTCGCAATCCACAATCTGCTTTGTGCTGTTTGCTTGCACCATGCTAATTTCTTACTTTTGAAGATTTTGTCAAATTCTCAAATAATTAATTGACTAATCTAAACAGCAAAACTTGAAGAAAATTACAAGAGAAATTTACTAATCTAGAGTCTACTGACCTCATATGAAATCAATAAACAACAATAATAAGATCTATTACCGTTACCAGTTTAGCACTGGCTTAAACTGCAAACATGTACAAATCACAGGAAATTTAACATCATTTTATATGAAACAAGAAACAATCATATCAATAAGCTTATGACAACTTCAATAGAAACCCATAGGATTACCAAAACTCAGTGAGCTTATGAAGATACAACTGTATAAAAACTGGCCTAGCTACCTTGTGAACAGATCAACACAAAACCCTCAAAAGACATATAAGATTTGATTCTAATGGCAAATCACCGAGACATGGCTGTAGAACAGATCATGTAGTTGTTGAATCAGGAAAATTAGATCCATAATTGCTTGCTCAGGCCAATCAGAACTACAACCATCGAAACTTCAGCCTGTACTCTAGATATCAGAACATTGCAATCATGCCCCATAATAATTTCATGATGCCCACTCATGCTAATGTGTAGAAGGTAACTCATGGTAATGTAGAAAAATGCATATGCAAACTGGAAGGCAACAAAACAAATATGCTGAACATCAAGTCGTCAACTAATGATCAAAGTTGATGAAAAGATTGATGACCTAAGCAACAGGCGCATCCAAGAGTGAAATTTCTAAAAGAGATTTGATAAGAATACCACTCTTACCTATGGATTTTTATTCCAATCTATTCGCATCAACTAGAGGTGGCTCCGAATTCAGGGGGACTACACCACCGGAGCTCTATCACGCCGGGCGCCGGCACTCGCCTCTCTGCCGCGTCGGGTCGCCGGCCTCAACCCTTGACCTCACCCTTTGCTTCACTCCCGTGCAGGGCTTGCTGATCTCATGCTATGCCAGCCTCGCGCCTCACCTCCCTGTTGCACACTTTCTTCACCGTTGTCGCTCCACCTCTGCTGTTCACAGCACACCCTGCCGGTAGCGTTTCTAGGGCCACACCGCGAGACACCTCACGCACGGTGGGAGACCAGATCGAAGATTGGGGAGGTTTCTCGGCGAATTGGGAGTGGTTTCTCGGTGGAGGAGGTTGGATCGGGGAGGTTTCTCGGCGGAGTGCTGGAGATGGAGAGGATTGGGGGTGGTTTTGTAGGATCAAGGATGCCGACTAGAGGGGGTGATTAGGAGGCTTTTAAAATTTCTTTTCAATTAAGCAATTTTAAAGAATAATTGAGAGACCTAAATTATACAATGAGACTTAAAACAATTCAATCAACTAGTTGCATTCAACCATATGAAATATTTACCAATACATGCAACAATAGTGATATAAGCAATTGTGTCAAGATGAATATAAAGCAAATAAGAATTACGCAATTGACACAATATTTTTACCGAGGTCTCGGAGACTCGCCCGGTCTCCCCTACTCCTCGTTGAAGCGCTCGCTCGGAGCCTCGCTTCTATATCCACGAATGATATCTCACGAGGGTTGCTCCTTCTCCACACCGGATAGGCGAGCACCACACCTTTCACAATCTTTTGCCGGCCTCTCCGACAATCTTCAATTGAAGAGATCTCGGCTCTCCTTCGGCACCGTCTAGGAGAAGGCGATCGCCAAGAGTAACAAGCCGGATGCACTTTCACTTGAATCAACCACGTGCTAGAAGCTCAATGATGCAAATGATATGCTCAACACTCTAGCACTAGCAATCTAATGGAGATGAAGTGCACTAAACACTCACACAATCTCCCTCAAGCTCTCTCTCAAATCTAATCAAGATTTGGGCTCAATTCTAGCTTCTAAATGCAATAACTCAAATGCAAATCAATTGGCTAGGTTTTCAGCTGAAGAATGAACTCTTTGAGCACCCAAAAATGAAGCCAAACACGAAGTATTTATAGCCTCAACGAAAAAACTAGCCGTTTGCAAGAAACCGGGCCAAAAGTTGTACAGGCCGGACATTGTCCGGTCACTTCAGACACTGTCCGGCCAGTACAAAAATTTCAGCCGTTGCAAACGTGCCAGTGACCGTTGGGCGAAATTTGTGAAGGCCGGACGGATACCATTTGTCCGGACAAAACGTCCGAACAAATGGATATGTCTCTGTTAACACTCGGCTCAAAAAAACTTGTACAGGCCGGACATTGTCTGGTCACCACTTCAGACACTGTCCGGCCACTTCGGACAAATAGCTCCGGACGGATGCATTTGTCCGTTTCATTTTTCGGCTCAAAAAATTTGTACAGGCCGAACAATGTCCGGTCATTTCGGACAAAGTCCGGCCATTTCGGACAAAGTCCGGCCACTTCGGACAAATAGCTCCGGACGGATGCATTTGTCCGGCCACTGCACACTGACAGTAAAATAAGCATAACTTTTGATCCAGAGATCCGATTGAGGTGATTTTTGGCTTGTTAGAAATATAACTCAGAGCTCTACAATTTTGTCAACAGAAATAAGACCTAGAATGGTCTAGACACTTCTAGAAAACTCAGAAACTTTCCTGCTGTCAAAATGTTCAATCCAAAAATCATCTCAAATGCAATTTTAGAGTATTTGCACATACGGATTTGCCGTTTTCTCGCGGATGTGATTTGTGTCACTTAGCAACGACCACGACCACACAGGTCTTGACATCCGATCGAAAACAGGTGGTCGATAGGGTTTGGTCGAGCGTACGCAAGCGAGTCAAAGACTGGTACGACCAGTCCGAACTCCTACGACCACGCCCAAACCCTAAACAGAAAGCTGGCAAACAAGCGACACGACCACGACCACGTATCAACATTGATACGATCAGAATATGCAAATACGACCACGACCAGCTCTAGATAAATAAACCAATTTAAACAGCTGGCGATCACGACTAAGTGCAGTTTTCAAAACATTTAATCTAATGCATATGAAGTACACTTAGACTCACTTGCAATGCAAGACACTAGTGCAAGATGATATGAATGCATCTGAGCTTCCGTACTAGATAGATTCAAGCTACTAGTTTCCGACCCCTCTTAATAGTACGGTCAAACTAGTAAAAAGAAACCTATCAACCCGGTCTGTCTCCAAACACCGAGACCGGTAAAACCCTAAGAAAACAATCCTTAATCTTGGATTTTACCTTAGGTGGAGTTTGACCTCGCGAAGCTCGATCGCTCGACGCTCGTCATCGCAAAGCTCGATCTTGTTAAGCTTGACCACGCAAAGCTCGACATCTCGACGCCTGTCTTCGCAAAGCTCGTCCTCACTAAGCTTGACCTTGCTGGGGTGTCTCATATCGTCTTCATCCTCTTCATGCCCTTGCTTTTTTTCATCCTGCAACCATTCTGAGACTAGAACATATACACTCAATGCACAAACGTTAGTCTCATTTGCAGTTCGTCATTAATCACCACCAGATAAATCACTCCACACAGGAGTTCGCTCAACAATTTCTTTCTTCGGTGAAATGACAAAACCAATTTCAATGAAGAACAAATGAGTAATGGATGAATCTCACAATCATATAGATCCATATATGATACAAGAAATGCGTACACGATCCATACTTCTCAAGTTATGATATCAATCAATATGGATGACTAATATCATGAGCTCTCTCTCAATCATACATAGAGATATCACATCTAGAACACGGAGTCATCAACCTTTTGCACAAACATGGATAACTAATCATCCTGAGCTCTCCCTCAACATGTGCATCGATATCAAATCCACAACTGAAGTAATCAACCTCAAGATTTAACATATAACATCTTGATCAATCAATTAGCACAAGCCTGATGCAACCACCGAGCTCATCCTCTACATATGCATCAATATCAAACCCGCAATCGAGAAAAACATTCAATTCAGGGTTTTCCGATAATCAATTCAATTTACTTGTGCTAAATCATGATTTTTCTAAATTGTCATTTAATCATCAAATCTGATATCTTCATATTAACTTTAATCATCATGGATTTATCCAAAACGTCATTAATCATCAAAACCTAGATACTAAGATCTACCTAGATCCAACAATCTCCCACTTTTTGATGATTGATGACAACACCTTTTATAATCTTAATAAATCCAAAACAGATTATTCAGCTCCCCCTCAATATATGCAATAGTATATCGGAACTGAACACAATATATAATTATATGAGTTTAGAGATATAAATGACAATTGAGCATAAGTTCAATCAAGTCATTTTCCAAAATATCAACTATCTCAATTTTCTCTAACTCAAATATCTCTTCCAAAGATTGATGTTAATGGTATCAAATAATATCTCTCCCCAAATATCATTATTAATCTCAATTTTCTTCTATCATCTTTCTTAGATATCAATATCAAATCACCAATTTGTACCCATTTGATATCTATCTCTCCCCCTTTGTCAATTTACTCAACTGACTCTAATGTCTCCCAAATTCTCTCTAAATCTCTTCCCCTAAGGCTTTCTCTAAAGTTTATCTCTAAAACATTCTCTCTCAAATACTATCTCTCCCCCTTTGTCATCAAGCACAAAAAGGAAGTATTGAGAACTTAAATTTGGAGAAACGATATTTTCTAGGGCATGAGATTTTATATGAAATGGTTTTTATGCAAAAGTATAATTGCAAGAAGGTTTGTTTCAAAGGATTTTGAAAATCACATTCAAAATATGGAGAAGATATCAAAACAATTAACATATAGTGAATATATCGATGACATTTATATCTATGGCATTTGATCCATTTTTGAACATTCAAAATCTAGATGCATCTAATTTGATGTGAACATATCCGCTAGATGCATATATGCCATATAATGATTGATCTCTAAATCTCTTTATGCCACAAAGTCTCTTATACAAGGATGTCGTATATCAATATACTCTAACCGAGGGTTTTGAATCATCTTGTTCACCATCTTTACGACACTTTCAATATTTCTTAAGTGGCATCTATTTGAAAGCAAATCGATAATCCAATGTTTCATCCATAAGAATTTAAGCATAACAACCATCGGATGTATTCTTTCGATTGATCTTGCAAGTTATGTAATCCGAATCCAAATAATCAACTAATTCAAGATTTGTACTTTTCGGATATCAAAGATCTATCTAGGATTGCATTTCAATTACCTAAGAATGCATTTAATGGAAATGATATGACATTCCTTAGGAGATAATCGAATTCTAGCATATTTGCAATCACTAAATATGATGACGAGTCTAAATGCGGTAAAAGAAAGCAAAACTATCAATCAAGGATCGATAGAGTTTAGAATTGACCGCTTTTTCGTGTTCGTCCATGTCGAGATGTTCATTTGTAGGTTTGAGAGTTGTAATAGCTTCATCATCTTGCATCTCGAAGCTTTTGAGCGATTGCTTCACATACTTGAATTTACTCTTGAACATCGCGTTCTTGAGTTGCTTGTTTTGTCGTGCATGGAAGTGACGTAGCTCTTGAATTATCTCGCTTTCCCTAAACATCATCTCACAAAAATTCTTGATAGAGGGATTCATTAGTATAATCAAAAGTCATATCATCAATATGTATTTGACACACAAGAATATAATGTCTTGATTGATTGGTTGATGATGATTGTGTCAACCTTTCAATTTTGGAAAGCATTTGATATGAGAAAAGATTTTGAGCTTTTAAACCAATCCTAATTGGAAACAATGGATTTAATCCTCAAAAGTTCACTTCTTTTAGCATTTAATATAAAAACATATATAAATGAGATATATGCCAAAAGGAGGTTTGTCGAAATATGTTTGGGTCACAAGGTTAAGAGAAGGACATATGACCTCTTGAAATATTCAAATTTTCAAAAGAAACTCAAATTTCAAATTTATACAATCATGCTCCAAAGTCATAAAGATATATATATGTTTTATAACTAAAAAGCATATTCAAACATATTCCAAATATTGATAAACCAATCATGAAGAATTGCAAGATATGAGGAGAAATGAAAGCTAGAATCTCACAAAACAAGGAGTAACAAAAAACATATGAAATTTGTGATTTTTGCAATTTTGCTTCAAAAATGAAATCAAGTTCCATAATAGGTTTGAATGGAAAGTTAGGAACTTAGTTGGATACCAATTGAATGAATTTGATTTGAAAAAGATCTTGAATTTGATTCCTCAAAAGTGATTTGGGGTAAAACGGGTAAAACAAAAGTGATTTTCTCAAAAACTTCAATTTTAGATGAAACTTGGATTTTTCTGAAATGTTTGGACTTGGATGAGTTTGAAATACTATTCCAAACCAAGACATGGGGAAAGTCCGGTCCAAATAGCCAAACTCGCAAAAATGCACTTTTGGGTATTTTCGGGTCGATAGTCGTTTTCGGGTGACCTAGGATATGTGATAATTTGAAAACCATAGGCCTTTTGAGAATAAGTTCAATATGAAATATCTTTGGGTGAGTGAGTTCTAAATATTTCATGTAGAAAGTTTTTGTCAAATCTCAACTCATCTTGTTTTATGGAAATAAATCGTTTTGGGCCAAAATAAGATCCCGAAGACTTCAATTTTGTCGAAATTTTGCATTTTAGCTCGAAACTCTTTTGTTTCACTTTCAAAACCTTTGAAATCATATTTGAAACGTATTTATGAAGGTTTTGAAGTAATTTTGAACATTTTGAAAGTTTTGAGCTCTTTTTACATTTTTGCTCGAAAAAGACTCTTCTTACCAAAAGCATGCACTCTTTGATACATATGCACAATTAGGGTATGCAAGGATTCAATAACTCTAAATTTGCTCCCCCTAAATGTGTCAACCAAGTTTTGTCATGAAAAATATGCAAGAGATGAAAATGATCCATTTGAAAATCAAGAGCTCAACAATAATCCAAAAGGACTCAAATCGAGAAAACATTCAAATAACCACCAAAACTCATGAAAAGTTTCATAGAGATAGAACACATCAACACAAGAACATTCCATGAAGATCCAAGGTTCAAATATTTTAGTCATTTGAAAGAATTGAAAAATTAACATCCGAATAGACTAAAATTTTCTTAAACATGTTGGCTTCTTTATAATCATCAAAACATATGAAAAAAAAGTTCCAAAAATTCCAAAATAAATTTTAGAAATATATAATGCAATGAGGAACAATATTGCCTTTTATAGTGAAGCCAAATTCTGATCCAACAAAGAGATATGAAAAAGACAAATTTTGATCAGATTAAAGATTCAGATTTCAGGTTTCAGAAATTTATTTTACACTTTTAAACACACCTGAAAATCTATGAAAATGACTTCCAATAATTTTGAAATAAATTTTCAAGAAAGACCAATCATAGAGGATAAAATGTCATATAGAAACATTCTTCAAATAGTCAACCAATAAAGAGATATGAAAAAGACAAATGTTGGTCAGGTTTAAAGTTTCAGATTTCAGGTTTTCAGAGATTCATTTTACACTTTTAAACGCACCTGGAAATCTATGTAAATGACTTCCAATAATTTTTAAATAAATAATCAAGAAGAACCAATCATAGAGGATAAAATTTCATATAGAAAGTTTCTTCAAATAATCAACCAATAAAGAGATATGAAAATGACAAATCAGCCCAAAACCACGAGAAAACTGAATTTTGCAGATTTCTTTTTCAATTTGTGAAAAGTGTCAATTTTGCTCAAATCAAGTCCAATTGGGATGAAAATTTGCAGGAATGAATTTAAATGCATCAAATATATTTTCCAAAAAGAATTTTCCAAAAAGGATTTTTCAATTTAGAGTTATGGTCAAATGAACCTTGTGTTAAGCAAAAAGGTTGAAAATCGATAAACTTTTGCAAATTGAGTTCAAATTTGATTTTCATTGGATTTTTGACATGAAAGGGCTTACATGAGTTGTTCAAGTCATTTTGAGCCGAAATTCACAAATAAAGACCATAGAAATGGTCAAACCCATGTTTTGCATGTTTAGGATATTTCGGGTCAAAGCAAGTTTTTCGGTGAGATTCAAATACCCATAACTTTCAAATGAGAACTCTTTTGAGAAAGTTTTCAATATCAAATTTATTCGTATTAAGAGTATCTAGGAGTTTTGTAAAGCAAGTTTTTGCAAATTCCAAATAGATTGTGATTTGCGTTTGAAAACGATTTTGTTGAAAAACAAGATACTCGAAGATCTTTTTGAGGCTAATTTTCAATAGAAATACTTTTTAACATCATTTCTTCATCCAAAGCCTCTAAAAACCTTTTAAATACGTTTTGAAGATCATTTAGATAGAAAATGACGATTTTGGGCCTTTTGAATGGAAATTTGCCATTTTGATCAAATGAGCTCATTTTAAAACTTATAATTGTAATTTTGAGTTATTTCACATAAAGGGTTGTGATGAGCAACGGAAGCATTTTAAATTACAACCCTAATGATGCAACAACATAGGATTTAAATTTTTCTTCTTTTGCAAAATTTGCCATATGAATTTAAAACAACAAAGGACAAAAAGAGAAGATGCAATGCAAATGTTTTTATAAAATCACATCAAAAGATTCAAACTCTTTTTGGTACCCAAACCATACGAGGCCCTCTAACCTTGTCGCATAAGTCTTTTGGTACCCAAATAGCTCTATCTTTAGGTTTTTGAAAATGGCAATAAATAGGTTTTGCAATTAAACCCTTTTTAGAGCAAGAAATCAAATAAGAGTCAAAAGAACCAGTTTCAAAAACATTTGATGCACACTTATACGAATGTTGCCCTTTTAAGTGATATGATAAACATGAAGTATGAGAGGGCTTTTTAAATGAATTTGTATGAGTGTGATAGAGTATATTATGCCTCTTACTAGATGAGTGTGCATGATTTAATTTTTTCTTTTTAAATGAATATTTATGTTCTAAAGGTGGTTTAACAAGCATAGCATTACCCACATGACATCTAGAAAGGTTTTTGCTCAATCTATTTACTTTACTCTTACGTTCATCATTTTTGACTTTAGATGCTTGAGATAATTCCGTGTTAGCATGTGAAATATGATAAGAACATGACGGTATCTCATCACAAGTAAATGAACTAGAAGGCATAGCACAGAAATCACTAGATGAGCTAGGCATATCAAATGATGATTGACTAGAACCAACACCATGGCATAGAGATGAGTCGCTAGATGAATCATGGCATGAGTTACTAGTATCATCCAAACAAGCATGTGAATCAATAATTAAATCATTAGACATATTATCACATGAAGTACTAATATCCACAAAACTAGCATTTGAATCTAACCACGAATTAACAATTGAATTATCGCTAGCATGTGGAGTAGAAGTGTGTGACTTTAAAGATGCATCAATATAGGAGTCACAAGCAACTCTAACATCTAATACACATGTTGAGCTAATAGAATTCTTGGCAAGCAAGGAGTCATAAGAATTTTTCAATTCTTGATGCTTCACTTTCAAAGATGAGTAATCATTCCTTAAAGTGCTAACATTTTTAGTCATATTGCCAAGCAAGCCTTTTAACTCTATAATTATATCCACGAGCTCATTATTAGAAAGGTTAGAATTTGATACCGTCGAGTCGGATGCCGAAGGGCATATAGAATTGTCTTGAGATGAAGATTCCGACTTTGACCCTTTCTTTCTACCTTTTCTTGAGCTCTTCTTGCTTGGTTTCGCCTTAGTCTTGCTATGGCAAACCTCATCGTTTACGTCCTTGAGCTCGCTCGAAAATTCTTGATCCTCCGCATTTAAATCATTGTCTTCAATATGCTCGGAGGTGGAACACATGTCCTTTTCTTGGGACATTGCCTCATTTGACATAAGCATGTCAATAAGCTCGCTCGGTGAAGTGTTGGAAAGGTCACCATTTTCAAGATTGGTGATGAAGTCTCCATAGCAACCCTCCGGCAATACCTGGAGCAATTTTCTACAAACATCTAGATCGGAAATGTTAGCACCAAGGGCTTTGAGCTCATTTGTGATATTGATCAAGCGATCATATATGGTGGAGAGTGTATCATGCTCCAACATTACAAATGCCTCGAAGTCCCGCAATAGCAAGCGCATCTTAACATGCTCAAAACTAGATGTGCCAACAAATAAATTCTCAAGAGTTAACCAAACATCGTGAGCGGTCAAACAATCACTCACTAGTTCTAGCACATCATGACTAAGTGATTCAAGAAGCACATTTTTAGCCTTTGTATATAATAGAAGAGTATGTTTATCCGAAGATAATGAGCTATCCATACCCTTTTGCATTAATTTCCATAATTTCAAATTCAATGCCTCAAGATGAGTACTCATCATAATTTTCCAACGTGTATAATTTGAGCCATCAAATTGAGGAGCAATCAATCCAAATTTCTCAAGCAAATTCATCATTTCTCTCTAACGGTTAAGCCGATAAATGAGAGACCTTGCTCTGATACCAATTGTAGGATCAAGGATGCCGACTAGAGGGGGTGATTAGGAGGCTTTTAAAATTTCTTTTCAATTAAGCAATTTTAAAAAATAATTGAGAGACCTAAATTATACAATGAGGCTTAAAACAATTCAATCAACTAGTTGCATTCAACCATATGAAATATTTACCAATACATGCAACAATAGTGATATAAGCAATCGTATCAAGATGAATATAAAGCAAATAAGAATTACGCAATTGACACAATATTTTTACCGAGGTCTCGGAGACTCGCCCGGTCTCCCCTACTCATCGTTGAAGCGCTCGCTCGGAGCCTCGCTTCTATATCCACGAAGGATATCTCACTAGGGTTGCTCATTCTCCACACCGGATAGGCGAGCACCACACCTTTCACAATCTTTTGCCGGCCTCTCCGACAATCTTCAATTGAAGAGATCTCGGCTCTCCTTCGGCACCGTCTAGGAGAAGGCGATCGCCAAGAGTAACAAGCCGGATGCACTTTCACTTGAATCAACCACGTGCTAGAAGCTCAATGATGCAAATGATATGCTCAACACTCTAGCACTAGCAATCTAATGGAGATGAAGTGCACTAAACACTCACACAATCTCCCTCAAGCTCTCTCTCAAATCTACTCAAGATTTGGGCTCAATTCTAGCTTCTAAATGCAATAACTCAAATGCAAATCAATTGGCTAGGATTTCAGCTGAAGAATGAACTCTTTGAGCACCCAAAAATGAAGCCAAACACGAAGTATTTATAGCCTCAACGAAAAAACTAGCCGTTTGCAAGAAACCGGGCCAAAAGTTGTACAGGCCGGACATTGTCCGGTCACTTCAGACACTGTCCAGCCAGTACAAAAATTTCAACCGTTGCAAACGTGCCAGTGACCGTTGGGCGAAATTTGTGAAGGCCGGACGGATACCATTTGTCCAGAGAAAACGTCCGGACAAATGGATTTGTCTCTGTTAACACTCGGCTCAAAAAACTTGTACAAGCCGGACATTGTCCGGTCACTTCAGACACTGTCCGGCCACTTCGGACAAATAGTTCCGGACGGATGCATTTGTCCGTTTCATTTTTCGGCTCAAAAAATTTGTACAGGCCGGACAATGTCCGGTCATTTCGGACAAAGTCCGGCCACTTCGGACAATAGCTCCGGACGGATGCATTTGTCCGGCCACTGCACACTGACAGTCAAACAAGCATAACGTTTGATTCAGAGATCCGATTGAGGTGATTTTTGGCTTGTTAGAAAGATAACTCAGAGCTCTACAATTTTGTCAACAGGAGTAAGACCTAGAAAGATCTAGAAACTTCTAGAAAACTCGGAAACGTTCCTGTTGTCAAAATGTTCAATCCAAAAATCATCTCAAATGCAATTTTAGAGTATTTGCACATACAGATTTGCCGTTTTCTCGCGGATGTGATTTTTGTCACTTAGCAACGACCACGACCACACAGGTCTTGACATCCGATCGAAAACAGGTGGTCGATAGGGTTTGGTCGAGCGTACGCAAGCGAGTCGAAGACTGGTACGACCAGTCCGAACTCCTACGACCACGCCCAAACCCTAAACAGAAAGCTGGCAAACAAGCGACACGACCACGACCACGTATCAACACTGATACGATCAGAATATGCAAATACGACCACGACCAGCTCTAGATAAATAAACCAATTTAAACAGCTAGCGATCACGACTAAGTGCAGTTTTCAAAACATTTAATCTAATGCATATGAACTACACTTAGACTCACTTGGAATGCAAGACACTAGTGCAAGATGATATGAATGCATCTGAGCTTCCGCACTAGATAGATTCAAGCTACTAGTTTCCGACCCCTCTTAATAGTATGGTCAAACTAGTAAAAAGAAACCTATCAACCCGGTCTGTCTCCAAACACCGAGACCGGTAAAACCCTAAGAAAACAATCCTTAATCTTGGATTTTACCTTAGGTGGAGTTTGACCTCGCGAAGCTCGATCGCTCGACGCTCGTCATCGCAAACCTCGATCTCGTTAAGCTTGACCACGCAAAGCTCGACATCTAAACGCCTGTCTTGGCAAAGCTCGTCCTCACTAAGCTTGACCTTGCTCGGGATGTCTCATATCGTCTTCATCCTCTTCATGCCCTTGCTTGTTTTCATCTTGCAACCATTCTGAGACTAAAACATATATACTCAATGCGCAAACGTTAGTCTCATTTGCAGTTCATCATTAATCACCACCAGATAAATCACTCCACACAGGAGTTCACTCAACAATTTCTTTCTTCGGTGAAATGACAAAACCAATTTCAATGAACAACAAATGATTAATGGATGAATCTCACAATCATATAGATCCATATATGATACAAGAAATGCGTACACGATCCATACTACTCAAGTTATGATATCAATCAATATGGATGACTAATATCATGAGCTCTCTCTCAATCATACATAGAGATATCAAATCCAGAACACGGAGTCATCAACCTTTTGCACAAACATGGATAACTAATCATCCTGAGCTCTCTCTCAACATGTGCATCGATATCAAATCCACAATTGAAGTCATCAACCTCAAGATTTAACATATAACATCTTGATCAATCAATTAGCACAAGCCTGATGCAACCACCGAGCTCATCCTCTACATATGCATCAATATCAAACCCGCAATCGAGAAAAACATCCAATTCAGGGTTTACCGATAATCAATTCAATTTACTTGTGCTAAATCATGATTTTTCTAAATTGTCATTTAATCATCAAATCTGATATCTTCATATTAACTTTAATCATCATGGATTTATCCAAAACGTCATTAATCATCAAAACCTAGATACTAAGATCTACCTAGATCCAACAGGTTTCTCGGTGGAGGAGGTTGGATTGGAGAGGTTTATCGGCAGAGAGCTGGAGATGGAGAGGATTGGGGGACGTTTGTCGGTGGAGGAGGTTTGATTGGGGGAGTTTTCTCGGCGACCGAAGAGCTGGAGATGGAGAGGGCAGGTTTGTCGGTGGAGGAGGTTTGGGGGGTTTTCTCGGCGGCCGGAGAGAGGTTTAATTCTCGGTGGAAGTTGGATTGGGGGAACCGATCGAGGGAAGCAGGGAAGGTAACTACTAAATCTGCAGAGGAAGATTTTATATTTGGCGCAAAACCAACAAATCAGCAGAAAATATTTTTTCATGAAAATTTCCCTCCCAAAATAATAAATCTGTTATTATTCTGCTGAAAATTTTCAGTTTTACACCAAAAATATATAAATTACTTATTCCTAGCGGTAGATCTACTAAAAATAATAATTTTTCCCAACTGGCATATCGGTGAAAAATAAAAATTATATTTTCAACTATAGAACTGCTGGTAAAAAAAAAAATTTCCCAGTGGAAAAAATATTCTCAGCTGTAGATCTGCTAAAAATTATAATTTTTCCTAGCTGACATATCGGTGAAAAATCAAAATTATATTTTCATCTGCAGGATTGCTGGGAAAAAAGTTTTTCCCAGCAGTTTTACAGTTTGCGCTGGCCTACCGTGTTGTAGTGTTAAACAATAACCACTCATCCTTAAAAGTGCAATATCAAGAGTTGAAAAGATCTTACAATTCTTTGCTTGCCAAGGATGCCATTAGCTCCACAAGTATATTAGATGTTGGAGTTGCTTGTGACCCGCCTATTGATCCATCTTTAGAGTCACACACTTCTACTTCACATGCTAGCAATAATTCAATTGTTGATTCATGGTTAGATTCAAATGCTAGCTTTGTGGAAATTAGTACTACATGTGGTAAGTTGTCGGATGATTCATTTATTGATTCACATGCTTGTATGGGTGATACTAGTAACTCATGCCATGATTCATCTAGTAAGTTTTCTCTATGCCATGGTGTTAGTTCTAGTTGCTCCTCATTTGATATGCTTAACTCATCTAGTGATTGTAGTGCTATGCCTTCTAGTTCATCTACTTGTGATGATATGCCGTCATGTTCTTATCTTATTTCATGTGTTAACACGGAATCATCTCAAGCACCTAAAATCAAAAATGATGGATTTAGGAGTAAAGTAAATAGATTGAGCAATGATTCTATTAGATATCATATGAGTAGTGCTATACTTGCAAAACTCCCTTTAGATCATATATATTCATTTAAAAAGGGAAAATTAAACCACGCACACTCACCTAGTAAGAGGCATCATATACTTCATTACACTCATACCATTTCATTCAAAAAGCCCTCTCGAATTTCATATTCCTCATTGATATTTACTTGATTCGTCTTATTTTTCTATACATTTTTCCCATACTTTTGCACATATCAGTCATTTACCTCGGCATATACCTAGATTATTCCAGATTTGTCACCAAATCGAGCGGATTACTCGTTTTGCAATTTTTATCGTAGGTCGGCGACGATTGGATGGATTTTTGGCTAACAGATGCACTTCATCGACTCATTCCGACTCCCGATCGATTCCTGATGGAAGTGCGTGTTCCCGCGGTCGTGTAGGAACCAACCGCGCTGAAATCGGAGTCTCTGGGGCCTGGAATCCCAAAACCCTAGCCACCAGGTCTATTCTGCAATTTTTGAAAAATCCAAGGACCTAAGTGTAAAAATGCCAATTTGGGCTTTATCTCCTGCCGCCGACCACCAGAGGAAGCTGAGCTTGGTTTTTTGTTTGTTATCTTCTTCTTCTGCCTCCCTCTTTGCGTTCCACACCTGGTACCACCACATCGGCGACGGTTAGACCATACGACACAGGCAGAGTAGTTTTTTTTTTTTTTTTTTTTTTTTTTTTTTTTTTTTTGCCTCCGCCCTCTCGATTTTTCCACACCTCCGTCCACCTTTAGCCTAAAACCGGCTTCCCCTTCCTCCTTTCTTCTTCCTGCCTCTTCTTAAATTGTTCCATCCTCACTGCTCTCTCAGATCTGCCACTGCCATTCCGCTGCGCTGCCCACAAATCCCACGCCGCCGGTCCCAATCCTCGCGCACGCAGCCGCTCCCGCGCCTCCCGCGTGCTGCACCGCCCCCGATCTCCTCTTCATCCCCCAAATCCGCCTCCTTCTAGCTCTCCCACATCAAAAGCCCCCAAATCCACCTCCGGCGCCGCCCCTCGTGGCCTCCATCGATTCGACGCCGCCGCCTGGACACCGGGCCGCACGCCGACGTGCTCCACTACTCCACCGCCGCCCCATAGCGCCACCTTCCCCGGGCGTGTTGCGACGCGCCACTGCCCGAGACACCGCCGGATCTCCGCCGCGCCTCCACATCTGTACCGATCCGGCGCCATCTCCACCGGATCTCCACCGCGCCGCCGGATCTCCATCGCGCCACCCTTCTTCGCCGATCCGGCACCTCCCATCACCGGATCCACGCCGTCGAGATTTCGCCGCGCCGCCGGTGTAGATCTCGCGACCCCAACGACGACCTCGAGCATCCTCAACACTCCCCGACGACGACTTCGACTGTTTCCACCACGGCTTCAACCATCACAACGGCCAGTGCATCTTCTTCCTCAACGTCCGGCAACCTCAACAAGCTCCAGCACAAGCCACATTTTCGGTTCAATTTCTTTCTACCCTACCTTGTTCCGAATTTCACCATATGAACACATGATGAACAATCTTTGTTTGAAATCAATGAGGTTATAATGTACTGAGTTGAGTTATTCTCACTGAATGGACTACACTTGCAATTGTCTTTCTGTGAACATTGTTTCCTGTTTGCTGATTGTGATAAATATGTGTTGGGAAACTGAAGTTTCTATTTCAGTTGCTGTTCTGTTGCAGAGACGAACTAGGATAATGTTTTGATTGTGGGTCTTTCCTGTGTGTTGAAATTGACAAGTCTTATGAATGTTCATCTCTGATAGCATTATGTTCTGTTCCAGCTTTGTGAGGTGTCTGAGAATTAGAATTCTGGAGAAGTTAAGTTCCAGTGGATTGCAGTTTATATAAAGCAGTTTATCTGATTCCAATTCTAAAACTATGTGTAGACTTTGATGTCAAAAATCAGGGTTTTGGCTACTAACTGCAATGGTAGATTGGTTATTTCAGTGATTGAGTCTTATGTTGTGCTTCAATTTCTATATTTTGTGTTGCTTCTGTGTGAATGGACATGACTGGGGAGATTGAGGCTGTGTATTAAATTCTTACTCTGTCATGAATTGCTTTGTCTGGCTCTTGTCGTCTTGAGTTTGTGTGGTTGTTCCCCGGATTTCCAGTGTAGGCTGTAGCCGAGAGGCTGTTGGAGAACGGTCTTTGTTAATCTCTTCTGTGTTAAATTCGTTGATACCGTCGATAGGTGTACGCGTTTCAATGTTTTCGCTTCTTTATTGTGAGATCACTGAACGATACCTCTTTATCGCTTGTACTCACGATTTCGCGTACGGATTTAACACTGACCGAACGTCGCAAGTCTACCACCTCTTTCTCTCTTATTTTCTTCTGACATCTCTCTTTCTTTCATCTGTTTTAGTTTCTTATTCATTTGATTTAGTTTAGTTCTTCACGTTTTGCTTCTCTAGTCCCTGTGGAAAGAATGACAGAGTACTCGCCTTACTGCATCGTCCTCGTTCTATTGTGAGACGGTCTAGGCTGGTATCACTCATATCACTTAAAAGAGCAACATTCGTATAAGTGTGCATCTAATTCTTTTAGAGTTGGTTCTTTGGACTCTTATGTGATTTCCTATTCTAGAAAGGATTTAATTGCAAAACCAATTAATTTCTATTTTCAAAAACCTAGAGATAAAGCCATTTGGGTATCAAAAGATTTATGCGACAAGGCTAGAGGGCCTCGTATGGTTTGGGTACCAAAAATGACTTAAATTTTTTGATATTTTACATAAAAATATTTGCATTGCATTTTCTCCCTTTATTCCTTGATTGTTTCAATCTTCATGGCCAACTATGCAAAAGAATGAAATTTAAAACTTATGATGTTGCATCTTTAGGAGAAATAATCTTTAAATGCTTCCGTTGTCTATTGCACCCCTATATGTGAGATATTTCAAAATTGCAAGCATAAGTTTTTAAATGAACTCTTATTGGTCAAAATGTCAAATTTTCATTCAAAAAGCCAAAAATCATCAATTCCTATTAAAATGGCCTTCAAAATGTATTCAAAATATTTTTGGAGGCTTTGGATGAAAAATGATGTCAAAAAGTTCCTTTTATCAAAAATTAGTCTCAAAAGGATCTTCAAATATCTCCTTTTTCAACCAAATCATTTTCATACGCAAATCAAAATCTATTTGGATTTGGTCAAAACTTTCTTTACAAAACTCCTAGATACTCTTACTCTGAAGAAGTTTGAAATTGAAAATTTTCTCAAAAGAGTTCTCATTTGAAAGTTATGGGTATTTGAATCTCACGGAAAAACTTGATTTGACCCGAAATACCATATATATGCATAACATGAGTTTAGCTATTTGAATGGTCTTGATTCATAAGCTCTGGATCAAAATGTTATGTTCAACTTATGTAAGCCCTTTCATGTCAAAAATCTCATGAAAATCAAATTTGAACTCAATTTGTAAAAGTTTGTCAAATTTCAACCTTCTTGCTTAACACAAAGATCTTTTGACCATAACTCTTGATTGCAAAATCCTTTTTGGAAAATTCTTTTTGGAAAATATATTTGATTCATTGAGAATAATTTCTGCAAATTTTCATTTCAATTGGATTTGATTTGAGCAATAATTGATCATTTTCACAAATCAAATATGAAAACTGCAAAATTCAGATTTCTCGTGGTTTTGGGCTGATTTGTCATTTTCATATCTTTAAATTGGTTGGCTATTTGAAGAAAGTTTCTACATGATATTTTATCTTCTATGATTGGTCTTATTGCTAATTTATTTCAAAATTATTGGAAGTCATTTGCATAGATTTTCATGTGTCTTTATAAGTGTAAAATGATTTTCTCAAACCTGAAATCTGAAACTTTAAATCTGACCAACATTTTTCATTTTCATATCTTATTGTTGGATCAAACCTTGGCTTCACTACAAAAGGCAATCTAGTTCCTCGTTGCATCATTTATCTCTAAAACATATTTTGGAATTTTTGGAACTTATTTGCATGTGTTTCGATGATTAAAAAGAAGCCACAATGTTTAAGAATTCTTGTAGTCAAATTGGATGTTAATCTCTCATTCTTTCAAATGAATCTTCATGGAAAGTGCTTGTGTTGATGTGTTTTATCTCTATGAAACTTTTCATGAGTTTTGATGATCATTTGGATGGTTTCTCAATTTGAGTTCATTTGAATCTTTCTTTGTTATTTTTGGAACTTATTCGTTTGATCCAAATACTATTTGGCAAGAACTTTAAAAATGAAAGTAAATAAACTTTATGCCAAATTGCATGTTCCTAGCATGACATGGTCTTGAATTAAATTCATTTCAAACATTCTTTGTTTTAGGCCATAAAGAAGTGAGTTCATAATCTTCACTTTTGTTTTAATTTTTGTTGAACTCTTGTTTTTCAAATATAGATCATTTCCATCTCCTGCACAAATTCATGACAAAACTTGGTTGACACATTTAGGGGGAGCAACTTCAAAGCCATTGAATCATTGTATACCCTAATTGTGCATATGTATCAAATAGTGCAAGCTTTTGGTAAAAAAGGGTCATTTTCGAGCAAAAAGGTGAAAAAGAGCTCAAAACTTTCAAAATATTCAAAACTATCACAAAACCTTAAAAAATACGTTTCAAATTTGTTTTCAAAGGTTTTGAAGGTGAAACAAAAGAGTTTCGAGCTAAAATGTAAAATTTCGACAAAACTGAAAACTTCGGGATCTTGTTTTGGCCCAAAACGATTCATTTCCATAAAACAAGATGAGTTGAGAATTGATCAAAAATTTCTACATGAAATTCTTAGAACTCACTCACCCGAAGATAGTTCGTATTGAATGATTTCTCAAAAAACCTATAGTTTTGAATTTATCACATATCCTAGGTCGCCCAAAATCGTCTTTCGACCTGTTTGGACCACACTTTCTTCCATGTCTTGGTTTGGAATGTGTTTCAAACTCATCCAAGTCCAAAGATTTGAGAAAAATCCAAGTTTCATCAAGAATTGAAGTTTTTTGTGAAAATCATTTTGGTTTTACCGTTTTTACCTTAAAATCACTTTTGAGGATTAAAATCAAGATCTTCTTCTAATCAAATTCTTTTAAATGCTATTCATCTAAGTTCCTAACTTTATATTCAAACCTATTATGGAACTTGATTTCATTTTTGAAGCAAATTTGCAAAAATCACAAATTTCAAAAGTTTCAAGCCCTTATCTGAACCATCTGGACTTTGTCCACCTAGAGCTGGACTCTGTCCACCCGCAGACACTATCCGGCCCTGTGTGCAAGTTGCATGGTTACTGAATTTTTCAGTTGTTTCTTTTACTCCCTGTTTTGGTTACATCTTTGCTCCCATATATCCCTACATTTTGCATTTTTATCATGATTCATATGATGATGGTTGAAATGCTTTTTGATTGTGTTTTTGCATATCAAAGTAAAGATTATTTTCATGACTTTGGAGCATATTTAAATGAACTTGAGATTTGAGTTTCTTTTGGAAATTTGAACTCCTCACTAGGTCATATACTTTTCTCTCAACCTTGTGACCTAAAAATGTTTCAACAAACCTCCTTTTTGGCATATTCTTCCTTTGTATGTTCTTTTTTGTGTTTAATGCCAAAAGAAGTAAAATTTTTGAGGATTGAATCTATTGTTTCCAATTGAGTTTGGTTTAAAAGCTTGAAAACTTTTCTTATATCAAATTTTTTCAAAATTGGAAGGTTGACACAATCATCATCAAACATTTAATCGAGACATTTTTTTTGTCAAAATATATATTGATAACATTACTCTCATGCCACTAAGGAATCCCTCTGTCAAGAATTTTTGTGAGATGATGCTTAGGGAAATTGAGACACAAATGATTGAAGGGCCAAGTTACTTCCGTGCACGACAAAACAAGCAACTCAAGAATGAAATGTTCAAGAGTGAAATCAAGCATGCGAAGAACTTGCTCAAGAGCCTCGAGATGGAAGATGATGAAGCTATTACAACTCTCAAGGCTACAAATGAACATCTCGACATGGACGAACATGAAAAAGCGGTCAATTCTAAACCTCTATGATTGGTAGTTTTGCCTTATTTTACCGTATTTTGACCCGTCATCATATCTAGTGATTGCATATATGCTAGATTTTGATTATTTCCTAAGGAATATTTTCTGATTATCATTAAAGAACCCTTAGATATTTGAAATGCAATCCTAGGATAGATCTTTGATATCCGAAATGTACAAATCATGAATTAGTTGATTATTTGGATTCGGATTACATGACTTGCAAGATCAATCGAAAGAGTACATCCGGTGGTTGTTGTTCTTATTCTTTGTGGATGAAATAAATCTTGTTGCATTATAGAATTGCTTTCGAATAGGTGCCACTGCTATGAAATATTGAAAGTGTCGCAAAGATTGTGAACAATTTGATTTGAGACTCTCGGATAGAGCATATTAATATACAGCACTATATAAAAGATCTTGTGGCAATAAGAGGTTTAGAAATCAATCATGTTATGACAAACATGCATCTAGAGAATATTTTCATACCAATTTATTAGATGCATCTAGACTTTGAATAATACGAAATGGATTAAATGTCATCGATATATCCTTTGTGTGTTGATTGTCTTGATTCCTTCTCCATCCTTTGAAAATATTTTCAAAATTACATGCCAATCTTCTTGAGATCTTGTTTTTGAACAAAAACAATTTCATAAAATTCAATAACTCCTAAAATCTTGCTTGTCAATTTGAGTTCTCACCACTTTCTTTTTGTGCTTGATGACAAAGGGGGAGAGATATTTGAGCTAGTTGACAAAGGGGGAGAGAGAGTTTTAGGGAGAGAGATTTGGGGGGATATTTGATATTGATATTAGAAATCAATGATATTTGGGAAGAGATATAAATTGAGATCATTGACATTTGGAAAAGATAATCGAGATAGTTGATGTTTTGAAAGATGACTTGATTGAACTTGTTCTCAATTGTCATACATATCTCTTGACTTAAATGATTAAATGCTTTGCTGAGTTCCGAAATATTATTGCATATATTGAGGGGGAGCTGAAGAATCTATTTTGGATTTATAGAAGTTGTTGTCATCAATCATAAAAAAGGGGGAGATTGTTGGATCTAGGTGTGGGACCCTCATTTGAGGAATCCGGTGGCAACTGCCCAAGTGGGTTGCACTCAGAAATGGTACATTGCAAGCTCACAACAACAAGATACATTATATAAAAATGCAGGTGATTAAAAGAAGTGCTGATCACAAGGACCAACATTACAATAACATAGCGCCAAAATGACGCATTTTAGTGTTGATACAAAATTAAGGAGTTTCCTTCGATACAAGGGTCGGCACAAAATGAAACAATAACAACAAGCAAAAGGACTTCAACGGTCTTCATCTTCAACTGCAGCGGCGTTGCATGGGCTTCCTCCACATCGGACTCAACTTGGTAAGTGACCCTCTAGCAAGCTGGATCTTCTGGGGCAGTTTCTTCTTCTGCCATGTTGGGTTCAAGACCGTAGGACTCGAGATCAATGAATCCTGCTTCTAAATTTTTGTTTGCAAAAGCAAGGGTGAGCACATTGTCCACATAGTGCTCAACAAGTCCCAAATAAGAATGCAGATATATATATAGATGAGGGGGACTATTTCAAAGGATGGCTCTTTGGCTCATAGAATAGATTTTCACTCTTAATTTCGAAGAAAAGGTTTTTGTTTTCAAAAGCGAGGCTTTTAAAACCCTAAGATAGATTTTCAGAAGATGTTATGTGTGGCGGTCTTCCATGAGTCACCACTTTATTCACATTTTATGAAAAACTTTCCCAAAAACTACTTGTGCTGCATCGATGTTGATAGAATCCACCGTGCGCAGACTCCATGACCTGGGAGCTCAGAGTATCCGATACTTTTTATAACTTTGCACAGGTGTACCACCTTAATCCATCGATCACTCAGCTTTCAAGTTGGTATCTCTCCATGCGACTTTTACGCATGTGACAAGGATGAGATCACACAACAGTTTACAATCCTAGTATTAACAATTCCCTGCCCGGTAAATACATATTTCAGTCCTTATTACTGTTGTGGGTACTCCCCACAGCCAATTCTTCCTAGCCTTGGTCTATTGTCTCACAAGACACATAGCCTCTCTTGATTACAGTCGCGCACGACTTAATCCAGGCGTAGGGCGTCTTCCTTCTTACACCTTATCCTCTCTTTATTTTTTTGATCTCACATCACTCATGGCCCTCTGTGGCCCACCAGTTTCTCTCAAGAAACCGGACTGACAACCATTGCAGGGAAGAGCTAATACTGAGAAAGCTACTACGTTGCGCCCGTCCCATACCGGGCAAGTGGTTGGTACGTTTTTCATGTTGCATAGAAGTACAACACAAGGTTCTTGTCCTTATGAATATTTAGTGAAGAGTCTTTCACATTCCCAGTGCGCACACAGCACCAACCAATCAAACCATCCTCACCATCGATTCCAATGACATTTTTTTTTCACAAAAGGGGTTCTGAATATACTTTTCTCACATGTGACCATTTAGCATTTAACATATAATCTTGAGCATAAGCGTAGCCTAAGCATGATATTCTAGGGTGACAAGGGTGCATGGATATTCAATCACAAAAGGGGCTTCACAATCATTTAGGTCATATCTAATCACTTTATTTGAACATAATTCTCATTTGAATATAAGGCATGCGTATATTTGAAAACAGCTAACATACTTCATTTCAAAATATTAGGCTAGACATGATCAAGGGTTTGAGACTTGCCTTGCAGTGAGGGGTCTAGTTGCTCAGACGATTCTTCGAAGTCTTCTGTTGACTCTTCTGCGCCTTGCTCTATCCGCGCACACAACAACGAGGCAATTCAACACAACGCACCACGGAAACATTCAGAAAATAGCTTTTGTAGGAAATAATAAATAAAATATAACATGCATGGAGGGGAGATGCTTTGGACAAGGTTACTCGAGCGCTGCTCGAAGAGATAGGTTCAAAGAGGTTGAACGTCGAAGGGTCGACATTCGGTTCACGGCTAGGCATAGCCTTAGGTTGGATCTAGGTGGGTTTTTTGGAGATGTGACAGTAGAGAAAATTGTAGAACATGGCTCCAGGAGCTTAGTGGACAAAGTGGCATTTCAATTGCTCAAATCAAAAGGGTCAAACAAGGCTAATGCCAGTGACTGACATGCACTGACACTGTCAAAAACTAGGGCAGAGGGGTAAATTTGGTTTTGGGCTTCAATTACTTCACCAACTATGTCTAGGAGGTAGGCGTGGATGCCAGGGACACATTGGAGGTGGTTTCAGGGGCTGGGGCGGCCGGACGACGACGAACGGCGGCGACACGGCACAGGCACGGCACAGGCACGGCTCTGGACATGAACTTGGCAAGAGCATAACCCTTGATCTGGGCAGATTCAGAAATCGGGCTAGTGGAACAAAATGTTCAGGGGGCTGAGACCTAGCTAGGTGACAAAGTGGCATTGGCTAGATCGGTTAGAAAGCAAACTCCGGTGAACTGTGCTGGAGACGAAGACACAGAAATTGGGCATTTTTTATTTAAAGCATCTGAGCTTGATTCCAAGCTTGTGGAGTAGCTGAGGGATATGGAGAAGCTACAGGTACAGCCAATTTGGCCGGAGGGTCTTCGGTGTGGCCTGGCGACGTGAGCCCGGTCACTGGTGGGGCGCAAAAAGGGGAAAGCTTCTGATTTGAGGCTAATTTCGAAATCCAAGCTTACAGGCTTGCTAGGTTTGGCTTACTGACTATATTACACTACAGATTCGAGGGCTAATTCGAGCTAAATCAAAGTGCATTGCTGAAACAGAGAAAAAGGGGATTCCGGCGATCACCGGCGATGAGGTGCAAGAGAACTCAATTAAGTGCTACAGCATGACAAGGGAGATGAGGACTACTCACGGGTGTGGTCAGTTAGGAAGAAGATGCAGTGGAGAGCGCTGTCACCGTGCTCCCCGAACTGGGTTCGCCAGAGACGAAGAAGAGACGCGAGCGCTGAGGCTTTGTGGCTGCTGGAGTGGTGTGAAGAAACTCTGGGCGAGGGGGAAGGGTTATATAGGCAGTGGCTGGGGTCCTCGAGAGTTGAAGCAAATCGAATGGGATGCGCTTGACTGGCACCGGAGCAAGATCGAGACGGCGTGCACGGCGTTGGGACGCAGCAGTGGCTCTGCCAGAGGAGAAGATCACGCCATATTTGGCTGGGGCAGAGCGACGGGGTGGCTGGCTTCGGCATGGTGGCGAAGTGGCAAGAAAGTTCTGACAATAGTAGGCACGCGCGCACACAAGACGAACGGTGTTGCTGGCGGTCATCGGTCGTCGCCACGGTGGAGGGCTTTGGCGCGATGTGAGCATCACGTGCGGACACGTTGGGCACGACCATAGGTGAAGACAAATGTTGGCCGCGGTGAAGATCGCGGCGGCGATTAACGGCGAACGGCACTGGTCGTGGTCGAAGTGGTGTCTGGTCATGGCCGCAAACGGGCTCAGCCCTGGTCGAGGTCGGAAAAGGGGCCAGGGACTGATCTGCGAAGATTTGGACTGATCTGCAAGGATTTAGTTCGGGATCTTGGACCTGTTTGCAAATTTGGGGTTATGGAGGGCTGATTTGAGATCTGATTTTGCAGATGAATGTCACTAAATCTCTTGGACTCATCTAGCAAGAAAAATGGTAAGATCCGATAAGATCTGGTGGTTTTGACAAAAATCGAAACCAGAGTAATTAGGGTAAACAGGGTAATTAGGGTTTGAAACTTTGGCGAGGCTGAAACCAGGGTTTCGGTTAAGATTTTAGAATTCTTCCAGAAGGGAAAAATGTTCAGAAAAGTAAAGGGAAGACATTCAAGGCAAAGATACTAGACAAGGTGGCTTCGATGGCAGCGGCCAAAAAAAGATTCTGGTGAACGGCGCCGGAGAAGACGACACTGAAATTGGGCGTTTCTTCTACGAAGGTTGAGAGGTCGATTCCTTGCTGTGAGAGTGGAAGGGAGGTGTAAGAAAGCTACTGGCATGGTCAATTTGGTTGGAGGATCGCCGGTGTGTCCTGGCGCGTGAGCTAGTTACTGGTGGCACTATAATTTAGGGAAAGCTTCGATTAGTGTTGGAATTCAAAATATGAGTTTAGAGGCTTGCTAAGATTAGTTCACTGATCATTTTGTTCTATTATCACGAAAGCAAATTCGGGCTAATTTAGATGGCATTGCTGGAACAGGGAATTAGAGGATTCCGGTGATCGCCGGTGTTAGAGGTCACCGGAGCTCGATTGGATGCTCTCACAGGATAAGGGGGAAGGGAGATCCTTATTGGTGGTTTCAATTTGAGGATTGATGGAGTAATTGGAGCTGGCACTGTGCTCCCTCTTTTGAGCTCACCGGAGAAGAAGACGAAGGCGAAGAAATTTGGGACTTAGTAAAATTCTGGTGAAGTAGAGATGATACAGGGTGCTGGGGTGCTTAAATAGGCCAGGGGCGAAGCTTGCGAGGAGGGGGCAGCAAGGGAATTAGTGCTGGGAATGGGACTGGCTGGGCGCAGAAGCAACAGTGGCGACAACGCGATGCAACGACGACAACGGCTCTGCAATTGTGTTTGGTCGGGGCATTGGAACTTGGTGCTGGCCGGTTCAAGCGGTGGCGACAATGGCTGGCACGACAAGGCAACGTGGCGCGAAACCTCTGACAAAAAGGCTGCTGCTGCTGGGCGTGGTTGCTGCTGGTCGCACGCACGAGCGGTTGCTGGTCGCTGGCGCTGCCACGGCGACGGCGTAGGGGTGGACACGTGCGCACATGCAAAGCACGCACGGGCATAGGCGCAGGTGAGGCTTGGCCGGCGGCGAGCAAACACGGCGCACAAGCACAGCGAGGCTGCGGTCGAAAACACAGCTGCTGCTGTGGTCGAATTGGACTGATTTGCAATTTCTGATTCTTGGCTTTGGGCTGATTTGTAAATCTGGAGATTTGGATTATTAGGGTTGAATTTGATTTTCCTGATTGGCAAACTTAATTCAACAGATAATTTGTCACATATAGAAGATGAAATTTGAAACATTTGAATGGTTTTTGAGTGAAATTAATAATAGGGTAAATTAGGGTATCTAGAATCTGGATTTTGTCAAATGCTGAAATTCTGGGATTTAGGATTTGATTTTGAGATACTCATATAACAAGATTTTGTGTTGAATAGCATTTGGGAGGTGTTCCCCAAATTAGATTTGGATTTGGAGTTGATTTGCAACATTTAGCCTTTGTAGGCTTCTGAAAAATCTGGAAAAAGGACTGATCTGCGATACTCCTTGGACTGATTTGTGATAAGGGTCTAGATGATAGAATTTGGCTGCCAACTTTTTGGATTAAGGTATTAGCATACCCTTGATCATAATTCTGATATAATTTGGTCTGAACTTGGCTAAGATTTTGATTAAATCTGAATTTCTGAAACTTTGGGTATTTGGGGTAATATTATATATTTTTGTTTTCGAAAACAGAAAGGAGTTGATAAATCTGGGAGTTAGAAATGGAATTGAATCTGACTTTTGAAGGCTTTTATACTTGGGATAGATAGTAGGTCATATCTGAAAAGTCAGATCTTGATTTGGGTTCACAGGAAAGATTTTGAGATTTTTGGGGCTTAGGATAAAATAAAGCTGGGCTGATTTGGCTGATCTAGAAGAGACATATGCATGCATAACTTTTTAATAAAAGAATTTTCACCCCAAACCCAGGGTGTTACACAAGGTGTATTGCGAGATGAAAGCAAGAAAGGGCGTGTAGGGGATGATGTTGATATGAGCCATCTTGAGCGAGGTCAAGCTTAGAAAGGTCAAGCTTTGCGAGGACAAGCTTCGAGGGGCCAAGCTTCACAAGGTCGAGCCTCACCGAAGGTAAGATCCAAGATTAAGGATTGTTTTCTTAGAATTTTATCGGTCTCGGTGTTTGGAGATAGACTGGTTTGACAGGATTTCGTTTTACTTGTTTGACTGTACCATTAAGAGGGGTCGAAAACTAGTAGCTTGAGTCTATCTAGTGTGGAAGCTCAAATGCATTCATATCATCTTGCACTAGTGCTTAATCACCTCTTGCATTGCTAAGAAAATCTAAGTGTAGTTTGTTTGGATTAAAGATAATGTTTTGAAAACTGCACTTAGTCGTCGTCGCCAACTAAAGCAATATGTTTCATTTCTAGAGTTGGTCGTGGTCGTATTTGCACATTTAGGCTATATCCCTTTTTGGAGACTGGTCGTGGTTGTAGGAGTTAAAACTAGTCGTACCGGTTTTCAACTCGAATAAGGACTTTCGACTATATCCATTCGACCACCTATTTTTGAACGGATATTCGACCAATGGCGTAAAGTTCTTCAGTAAAAATTGGTCATGGTCTATGCTGAGTGTCAGCAGACATATCCGCAAGTAAACAGATGAATTGCATGTGCATATATCTCAAATATTGAGTTAGAGTAAAAATTCCTAAGTCCTGTTTTCGGTTTGCATAGGCCAGACATTGTCTTTGATGGCCGGACATTGTCCTGCTAGTAAAAAATTTTTCAGCCTTGTGCAAAATGAAACCAGAGACATGTATATCCGTCCGGGGGCTTTTGTCTGAGATAGGCCGGACATTGTCTGTAATGGCCGGACATTGTCCGTCCTGTATAAAACTTGAGAGGGTTGATCTAATTGTAAACAGAGACACATATATCCGTCCGAAGGGCTTTTGTTCGGGACGGGTCGGACATTGTTTGGGCATGGTCAGGCATTGTCCAGCCTGTACAAAGTGTTGTGAGCCTTGTTTGATATATGAAATAGAGACAAATGCATCTGTCCGGGGCTTTTGTCTGGCCATATGATCATTTGTCTGGCCTTCACAAAAATAGCGCAACTGTAACTGACACATTTGCAATGGTCGTATTTTGTTGTACTGGCCGGACAGTGTCTGGCATGGCTGGACATTGTCCGGCCTGTACAAAATTTCGTCAGGATGTTGCAAACGGCTAGTTTTTCTTTGAGGGGCTATAAATACCTCGTGTTGACTTTCATTTGAGGTTGCTCAAGAAGTGGAATACAGTGTATAAGCTAGCTAGCCAAGTTCTTGCATTTGATCCATTTCATCTAGAGACTAGATTTGAGCCAAAATCTTTGAGAGATTTAGAAGAAAAGCTTTGTGAGAAGCTAAGAGTGCTTAGTGCACTTCAATCACCATTTGCAAGCTACTGCTATAGTGTTGAGCATTCATTTGCATCATTTGAGCTTCTAGCATTTGATTCATTCAAGTGAGCGCGTCCGACTTGTTACTCTTGGCGATCGCCATCGCCTAGACGGTCGGTGGAGGAGAGTCATGATCTCTCCGGGTGAAGTTTGTTGGAGAGGCTGACAAACAAGTGTGAAAAGTTTGGTGCTCGCCTATCTGGTGTGGAGAAGGAGCAACCCGAGTGGAGATATCCTTCATGGATGTAGAAGCGAGGCTCATGCGTGAGCACTTCAACGAGGAGTAGGGGAGACCAGGCGAGTCTCCGAGACCTCGATAAAAATTATTGTGTCAATTGCTTATCTCTTATTCATTTCGTATTTAACTTGACATAATTGTTTCAAATTAATCTTGTTGCTTGTTGAATTGCTTATTCTATATGGTTGAATGCAACTAGTTGATTAGATAGTTTTAAACTCCTTTGCAAAATCTATATTATCCAAAATAATCTTGAAAAATTGTTTAGTCGAAAGAATTTTTAAAAGCCTACTATTCACCCTCCCTCTAGTCGGCATCCTTGATCCTACAGAATTTACTAGCGAAATCAACTCAAAAATATACTCTTGCTGTTTATAAATGTATGTGGTTTTAGTTTCATGCATAAGAATTAAGACGTGGACTTGAAATAAACAGTCTAGCCCTATTAAAATATGTGTAGAGTATTGATTATGGTTTGTTAAGTCTTATGGAAGGAGAGGGCATAATTATGGTTCTACTTCCTATACTGCCGGGGTGAGGACACAAATGCGGCGGGGGCGCGAACGGTGGAGGTGGATGGGGGGGACTTCTGTGGGAGGTCACTGACGACTCAGCAGGGAGGAGAATCATTGTACCAATGGTGGGAGCATTATAAAAATTTGTTGATCAAATGCTCACACCACAGTTTGGAAAAGTGGCTCATATTCAGTCCTTTTATAACGGCTTTAACTACAATGCATGTATGGCCATTGACGCTGCAAATGGCGGTGCATTGATAAATAAACAAGAGTGTAGATGAAGCATACAAATTGATTGAAGGAATGACTCAAAACTACACTAAATGGGGAATCGAACGAGCTGCAACTGGCACGACCAACATCATTGAGGGAAGTGTGATGGCTCCACTATTACAGAAATGCGGACTACTAACGGTTCTCTAACCACTAGTGATCGGCACAATAGAACAAGTCTAGCACTACTCTAACAGTTTGAAATCGTCAGTAGAACAAATATATTCTAATGATTCTTATTAGTGAACCATTAGAATAGCTTATTATATTCTAACGGTTTGTTATTAAGAACCATTAGAATATCATACTATATTCTAACGGTTCTTATTAGTGAACAGTTACAATAGATTACTATATTCTATTGGATCTTAATTATTAACGTTAGAATATTTTATATTATTCTACCGGTTCTTAATCATAACTGTTAGAATATAGTAAGCTATCATAACTATTGAGATGAATGGACTGTTAGAATAATTGTTCTCTTCTAACTATCTGTGCTGCAGAACCGTTACAAGAAGCTACAGATACAAAAAAGATACATTCACAAATACACCAATATAGAGATACACAAATACACAGATTGAATTTATTCACACATTCAACATATTGAATATATTCTCAAATACACCAATACAAATACACAAATACACCAATTCACACACTCAATGTATATTACAAAAGTCATTGCTGATTGTTGATAGCCATTTCATCGATCACATATTGAGCCCAAATTTGTCGTAGCTCCTTTATCTGAGATAGCTCGTATTAGTCTTTGGACATGGTGCTCGCATGCATGTATGAAGAGTCAGTAATTAATTTCCTAGTTTCGAATGTCACATCCAATATTCAACTTTGAGTTAGGAAAAATACTTTCCTTAGGGAATTGGGCAAAGTCTGTCCTGATCAAGTCATACATAAACCTCATCAGATAAAACCCACATTCCTACGATTATGGCTGCTGATGGTACTGAGATAATTGCATATAAGAAGACATGTTAGCTATTGTTGTCAAATTTGAAAGAACTAATTAAGCAAAAATTAAAAGACTCATCAGTAGTTCCATCCTTATTAATTACCTCATATTCTTTCTAAGAAATTGTAGTGCCCTTCCACGCGTCATGCCTCCCTCCAGCGGGAACATAATTTTTGAAAGCCCTGCATTTAATTTAGCATTTTCGGTTAATATGTTATAATTAGTTAGTGAGATCAAAATTTAAATCAGTCATGTTACTTACGCATCCATGTGCCACGTGAGGGCGTAAACATGCGCTACCCTGTTGCGCATCGAATTGAGGTAGTACACCTCGTTCCTCCATGGGCAAATCATGATGAGGACCCAGTGGCCCCCTATATTGTACATAAAAGAGAACTATTTCATATATATGTTAGGCGTAACATACAAGAATGAATTAAATTAGTAGAAAATGCACTAACCTTTGGTGGTACGGCGCAAGAATGAACTCCCTGTCTTGCTGTGCTAGTAGTGCCCTTGCTATGTATTGCTTTGCATGTGCTGGGTCCTACTCTAGCATCATGAGGCTTATTTTCTCTAGGTCGAGAAAACCCACCTTGTCACACGCCCTAGTCGACGCCAGTTTTTACATGCACCTGCATGCAAACGATGACATTAGTATAGCACAGAAAGTGATTAGATTTTTAAATGAACTACAATAATATATAGACTCAACAAACTCATAGGACTCCAGTTTGTATGATGTACATATCAAGTTCCCCCCACTTAAAGAGGTTGAACAAATCCTCATGGGCCACGGATATGCTCCCAGCCTCACGGTGGAAATGTCCAGCCCTGAAGGGAACTAAGAAGTTCAAGTTGCACCGGGACTGGGTCAAGTACCACTTGTGGAGTCTTCTAGTTGTGTGATCCATATTGCGCAGAAGGGACTCCGACACATGTGGGAACCCGTTCTAGAACGTATCCAGCTGGCTCTGTTTCCCCTTGCCTTTGCCCTTGCCTTTGTCCGAGGAGCAAGTGTATACCTTCGAAGGTCGGGGCGAGTGGCTAACGGCTTCATCTGATGGCGAAGGGGCTTTCCGAGGAGGCGTGGATCCTTTCGCTGGGGTCGAGGCCGTTGGACGAGGCATGAGAGGTGGAGGATCTCAGTCGGGCCCTGTGCTAGGGGTGGGGCCCTCAGGAAGTACACTGGCATCCATCGTCCACTTCAATTTATGAACACGTATGTTAGATTTTTCAAGTTGAGTATATTAAGTAAGTTGTAAGCCACAATGGGTAGGATTTATCTCTTGTAGTATAACACCCTTCTTGGGCCACTGTATGTAGGAGCCCAATGCCTCGCAATTGTCCGGATCTCCTTCGTTGGCATGGGCAACGGAAAAGTGGTGTAGCCAGGGGGGCATATGTCCACTTGTACCTTTGCAAACCCCTTCTTCAGAGGTACGCAGTAGATATGGACATCCTCCCCAGACGAGTATACGAACTTGTGTGCAACCACTACAGGATCCTTGCCTATGTAAACCACTAGGCTGCAACTCTCTGGCCTCTACAAATTTGCAACAATTAAAACAGGTTAGTGAAAAATTCTAATGGAACGGGAGTGACATCAACTTAAGTACACAGTTCGAGGCTTGTAACATCTCAAGCAGATCCACTGGATCCACGTGGACCTTCGAAGAGCAACTACTCGGCCGACCCAACGAGGTAGTGTCGGCCTCGACAGCTGGATCTAAACCCTTGGACTACGAGTTTTTTTTATAAATAACCCACATAAAATAAATAATTACAAAAATAACCCACAGTTCCAAAATTTTGCACAAATGGCTTGCCATATCAACCTGTCGAGTTCTGGGAACTCGACAAGCGACATGTAGCGTGGGAGGGACTTGTCAAGTGCCCAGAGCTCGACAAGCCGCTTGTCGAGTGCTGGGCACTCGACAAGCCTCACCTCGACCGCGACCAGCCTCTAACAATGACCAGGGGCCACGAGCACCACACTCGGCAAGCTGGAAAAAATAAGTTTTAATTGTGGTGAACGTGGGATTTGAACCTAGGCTGCAGGGGGTGAGAGGGGGTGTGGTAACCAGCTGGGCTAGAGCCTTTTGCTGCTCTAAAGCCACTGGCAAATTAATATAGATTCACAATGAGTCATCTGAAGTTCCATTGTGTTTGCATAGGACTTTTGTTTTGTCTTGGATAAGATTATCAGAAATCCACCAAATTTATATATTAAAAATATAATTTTATACAATCATAGTTGACTAGAAATTTTTTTTTTTGAATTGTAGGAGGCAAGATTTGGACCCAGGACCAGGGGTGAGAGAGTAGCGCATGATTGATTGCTTAAATGGAAACAACACATATCACATTATTGGTCTTTGTATGTATTTTTTCAAATTTTATTTCTTGTCATAAATATTTGTTGCTCATGATTTATAGGAGTACTAAACAAAATTTTTGAGATTTTTTCATGATAATTTGGGGATTAGGGGTTAGGGTTTAGGGTTGAAGGGTTTAGGTTTAGGGTTAGGGTTAGGGTTAGGATTAGGATTAGGGTTTAGAGTGAGGCCGAGATATATTTAGTGGGAGATATATTATTGAAAATGGATAAAGTACATGAGTAAGCGAGAAACATTGAAGGAAATTAAGCACGGAATCATCTAGAAGGGCCAACGACGGGGAAGCCTGCAAGAAGGCTTTGGTTCCGCCCTGAAAGTACGATTAGCTTCGCGCCGACGCTCCAATCTTTGTTCCTCCGTAAGTCGGTCCAGTGTGAAACGCCATTTGGCCTCACAGTACGGGTCAACCTCATCCGGACCCCAGTCTTCTGCGAGACCGAAGCTCCTGCGGCGAGCCTTTGCCTCTTGTAGAAACTTTCGCGTTCCTTGGCTTCCTCTGACATCTCGATATCAATCCACTGAACAAAGTCACACTTGCCCTCATAAATTTGAGGAACACATGTGAGGGTGACAATAGGTCAAATAGTGTGCAAGAAAACAATAAGAATAGTACAACTGTCACATTAGTTCGCCAAGGGTACTTGGACATCGCGCAATCGTAGAACCTCATCTAGAGCGACCGTTCATCGGTGGACATGTGCACCGTGCACATCTTGTTGCAGTGGCACCGTGGTGGAATCTCACATAGCTCCATAACCTCATCCTTGGTCACTCTAGAGGATGAACCTGAAGCAGCCATAAGATCAGACAAGGAGTAATTACCTGTGAGTGTTGTGAGGAAGTAGATAGGTTCAGTGCGAAAATGAGGGGGGGATGCACTTTGTATTTGTAGGCCGGAGGCAGGGACTTATTGTCGCACCCCGAAACTGGGACTACGACTACTCCCATGGAGACCTAACTCGCTGCAGCTAGTCTCATATATGTATACCCTTGACTTCCCAGGATAAGTCAAGCACAGGAGTATATTACATTGCAACAGAGTAACTTAAAAAATATTTAAGCAGTGTGGCCTACTGGCCTTAATATTACATAAAGAGATTACAATGCCTTCACGGCATTCAAGGTTTAGCAAAATAATAACTACACAGTAGAAGATAGGTGACCCTCCCACAATGAGAAGTTGACGGCAGAACAACACACATCAGGGTTCTGGCGGAACTGACTCTTCTCCTTCTGGATCCACAAAGTTCTCCATGCCTTCATCTTGATTATTGAATGCTCTATCTACTAATTTGTAGGTTGCAAGGGTGAGCACTTACGTACTCAGCAAGTCATAGGTAAGAGTAGATACATATAGTAGTGTTGATATGAACCTAGACTAGTCAAGAATTATGGATGTTTGTAAAATAACCTTTTTCTTTCATATCTCATCTCATCTTATGGCAGCACTTTTCATAAAATAGCATTGCTATTCATGTTCACTAGATTATAGTACTACCGCGACACGTCGACACATGACAGCCTACGGCAATACCCCTTATCATGACAACACATGTCATTTGGGTAATCTTGATTCAACAAATTTTATTTAGAAAATATACTTGTGTCACACCCCGTGGATTTAATCCACCGCAGCAGACTCCTATAAACCCGGGAGCTCGGAGTATTCGAATACGTTTTTAACTCTGCAGAGAGGTACCAATTTACCCGCAAGATATTCCACTTTCAAGCCCATCCTATCAATATGATTAGACCCTTCCTCACAACCATGTGTGAGTGGCAAGGTGGAGATAACAAGAGCTTTTGTTATGTTTCACTCACATTTCACCCCCGACCCTGTGGATCTCTCGCGAACCACAGTTGTGGCGGGTTGTAGCCAAACCCCCACCCCTATGCGTATTCCCATTACTGGGTCAGCATGCAAGATCACTTTCAGTGCTATGTGTGGGAGCCATTCTCCGTGTAAATCGTGCATCACTACACAACTCATGCAGGGGTTTCATGTGCGATTCGCATAAGTACTTGTTCAGGCCTGTCCCATACCAGGCTTGCGGTTAGCACGTTGTTCATGCCACTAGACGCACAACACAATGTTCTAGTCCTTATATGCCAGTGACCAGACCATCCACAACCCTGCACCTTCCGTGCCTGCTATCCTTTGCAATTTAGCACCTCCAGTGCTACAGCCATCCATACCAAAATTCTGGTCACGGGTAGGGGTTTTATTTCATGAATATATATAAATACATAAATATATATTTGTTCATGGCTCAAAACTTGTTTATTTCACATTTCACAGATAACCAGTCTAGTATTGCCAATTCATAATTCAACCGTTCTCAATCTTTCACATGCAATATTATCTATATTCAAGGTTATATTATAGCAACTCTTAAAATATAGGTTCAAGATGTCCAAGAATATGACTTGCCTTCCGCGTCGTAAGGAACAACAGTTGATGTCGGGTCTGCGATGAAGTCTTCAAACTCGGGCTCTTGCTCTGAACAAAGATCAAGCAAGTAAACAGGCATTACAATCAATCCTACTCTTACTAATTCACTACATGCAATAATGCAATGAGAACATTTAGGAAATACAAGATTCGAGAGTTCTGGAAAGCGATTAGGGTTAAGATTAGTTGCCAAAAATTTTACAAGGTTCCAAATGTCTCAAAATATCAGAATGATATCAAGGTTGTGACTGGTTCGCTCAAAAACAGCAAACGTCTTTAAGTCGACATTTGGTTCAAGGCATCGACATAGGGTCGATGGATGATAGAGGGATTATCTCAACTTATGGCAGTAGAATAAAATATAGATCACAACTCCACAAGTCTAAGGGACAAGGTTATTTTTAATTTGCACAATTGGAAAGAGGTGAAAAGAGCTAATGCCACTGGCTGACAAGCTCTGGCATAGGGCTGACAATGTCAAAATCTAGGGCTAAGCATAAAATGCTGTTCAAGGGCTCAACTGGTGTGCTAACTTTGTCTAGGAGGTAGGCTTGAGTAACAGGAACAAAAGACATAACAAGTTCCTTCGCTGGAGATGGCCGGACGGCAAGAAATCTGGTGAAGAAAGACGGTGGCGACACGGCAAGACAATAGCACTGGACAAAATCTTTGGCATGGCTATATCTTGCAATCTGGACAATTTCAGAGATCAGGCTAGAAGAGAAAAGTGCTCAGGAGATTGAGGCACATCTTGAGGACAAAGTGGTTGAAGCTGGATCGGCCGTAGTCACTTTTCCGGTGATCGGCACCGGAGAAGAAAGCAATGAATTGGGCGTTTTTGATACAAAAGGTTTGAACTCAATTCCAAGCTCAGGGAGTAGCTAAGGGGTATAAGGAAGCTGTTGGTGAAGTCAATTTGACAGGAGGATCACCGGAGAAGCCTAGCGATGGGAGCCGGCGGCTGGTGGAGTTCCAATTTGGGGAAAGTCTTGATTAGAGCTCAATTTTGAAATCTTGATGCACAAGCTTGCTAAGGATAGCTCATTGATCAATTTGTTCTACTGAATCGAGAGCTAATTTGGGATAAATCGGGCTGCATTGCTGGAACAGGGCAAATCGAAGATTCTGGCGATCACCGGCGTTAGGGTCCACCGGAGAGCAATTGGATGCAACAGAACGATGAGGAGGATGAGAGATACTCACTGGTGGTGTCAATTTGGCAGATAGTGCAGTGGTTGAAGCTGGCACCGTGAGCCTCCGTGCTGGACTCGCCGAAGAAGAAGACGAAGGTGGAGGAGATTTGGGACTTAACTGATTTCTGGTGAAGTAGAGATTACACAGTGATGTGGTGCTTAAATAGACCAGGGTGAAGCTTGCGAAGAGGGGACAACAAAGGAATTGGCGCCAGTGACGAGACTGGTTGGGCGCAGGTGTGACAACGGTGAACGGTGATGCGATGGCGCGCAGACGGTGCAACAGTTGATCAAATTGTCGCTTCATCGGGACTCGGCACTGGCTGGTGCAAGCGGTGGCGACAATGGCTGACACGACAAAGCAACGTGGCATGGAGTTGCTGACAAAAGGCTGCCGCTGCTGCTGCTGGTCGCGCACGGGAGCGATTGCTGGTCGTTGGCGCTGCCACGGCGATGGCTAAGGCGCGGACATGTGCGCATAAGCAAACACAAGCATGCACGAGCACGAGCGCAGGCGAAACTTCACCGGCGACGAAGAACGCAGTGGCACAGCGCAGCTGATTGTGATCAAGAACGGTGAGATCAAACGAACGCGGTTTTTGGTCGTGAACAGTAGCCCGTGGTCGAATCAGGGGCCTGATTGTGATGATTTTTGATTGGCTTTGGACTGGATTGTAAATCCGATCTTAAAGATGATTAATTTGGGATTTAATATTATGGTTGAGTATAATATTTCTATTAATACTCATTTAGCTCAAATTTGGAGAAAGTTTGATAAGATATGAGGGATTTCACCTATTTTTGAAAATAGGGTAGAATTAGGGTAAAATAGATCTGGATTTTGTCGATCTTGAATTCTGGTAATTGGAGTGAGATTTTGAAATCTGATCAGAAGGAAAATCTGTATCAAATAGCATTTGGGAGGCGTTCCCTGAAGAAATTCTAAAAAAGGACTAATCTGCGATACTCTTGGACTGATTTGCGAAAAAGGTTTAGATGATGAAATCTGACTGCCAACTTTTTGGATTAAGGTATTGGCATACCCTTGAACATAATCCAAGAATAATTTGGTCTGAACTTGGTCAAGATTTTGATTAAATCTGAATTTCTGAAACTTAGGGTATTTGGGGTAATATAAGATATTTTGTTTTCGAAAACAGAAAAGAGTTGATAAATCTGGAAGTTAGAGATAGAATTGAATCTAGGTTCTGAAGGCTTTTATACTCAAGATAGATAGTAGATCAAATCTGAAAAGTCAGATCTTGATTTGGGTCTATAGGATAGATTTTAAGATTTTGGGCTTAGAATAGAATAAAGCTGGGGCTGATTTGGCTGATTTAGAAGAGTCATATGCATGCATGAATTTTTAAGAAAGAAATTTTCACCCCAAACCCAGGGTGTTACACATATGGAATGGTGGGGAGGCGTTTTTTTTGTGGGCACGATGTTGTATCACGGAAAGGTGAAAGTATGGAAAAGTTGAGGTGACAACTCAGGCCGCTTTCTATCTCGAGAAGTTATAAAGTCGTGAAAATGGAAAAGTTGATGTGAATGCTTGCTGTAGCTTTTTTTGATGGAACGCTTAAAAGATGGAAAAGTTGATGTGAAAACTCAGTAGGCTGTTGTCACAGAAAGCTGCAAGGTCGACTGTTTTATAATTCATACCGGATTATGGGAATATTCCGACATTCATATCTTTTAAACTGTAAGTTAGATGGATGATTCGTTTTGACCATTCAAACTATGAAGTCTAAACAATAAGATCGCCGAAAACCTAATTAACTGGAGTTACACATCTCAAAACGACCGAGCACAATTTGATCCAGAAAATAATGCATTTACTAAAATAAATAATGTAACACGTTGAAAAATAAAAGTGTTAGTACATGTTCGCTATGGGTTCGGATGACCCCTCCTATGCCCATGCCTATCTCTCTAAAAAGGCGATGGTGAGTACGGATTAGGTGGCACATGTGATCGCCGCTTAGCCGTGGTAGAAGGACCATGCCGCTCAGTACTTGCATGACCCTAAGATGGCTGTGTCGGTGGAGGGGATCTTCGAGCTTGCTCGGCGCTAACTCATCCGGTTGGTAGTACTGATGCGCATGAGGGTCCTGCATCCCTAGCATGCTTGAGACCCAGTCCTCGTTGTCTCGCTGTTGTGCTACCCAATCGGCCTCGCCCCCCTGCAGAGCGTAGTACTCAGGATTGTCGTAGTGATACAACTGGTCGGGGCGGGCTTCCCCCAGCTCAGCTGTGTAGACCCCCAAGGAACTGAGTGTCCTTGTCCCTGGGCTGCCTGCTCAAGACGAGATTGGTCCCACTCTTCGTCAACCGCAAGCCGCTCTGCCAACGCCCTACTCGCATCCTCCTCGTCTTGACAGATGTCGTCCTCATCGTCGGAGTCATCTGAATCGGGGGTGCGATGTGTAGATGAGCCCCCAATATGCAGATCTTTGCGTCGAGCAGTGTGCATTGATGTGGAATGACGAAGCCGAGATGATGTGCCACGATGACTGCGCTGTGCCGACGAAGTGCTCTGTCGAGCAGCACTCAGGCTAGGCCGTGCTAACATCAGGCTAGGTGGCTGGGCCCCTCTCTGGTGTGGAATCGATCCTTCTGTCTTTCAGCCACAAGTTAGGTCGGAGACGAGTCGCCGTGCTCCTATGCGGATGGAACGTAGGGCACCACACAGCTCCGTCTTGAACTGTCGTCCTCCCCGAGAAAGGCCGGACAGCAAGGAGTGCGCCTGCCTGTTGATGGCCATTGATATGTCAGCTTGCACATGCGAAACTCATATGGGAACTCTGGAAAAATAGATAAGATAAGATACCAACATAAGTATCCAGCCAAGATGAGCGTACCGAGCGATGGATCCGGCCTGGGAATTGAACATCAAGGCCTGATCGAAGACTGTCTTGATGTGATAGTTCTATCGGCGAAGATGGGGCCACACGAGCAAGTCGCGTGTGGGTGCGCGGCACGTACCACTGAAGATAGGCCTCGTACGTCGCAGGGTCGTACGGCCGCTCCTCCACAACAACATCCATCGCTGTGTGGTCCTCCCACTCGTTGACCCATTTGGCATTCTTGCTCTACCAGTTGTTGGAGTGTTTTCCTTTACGTGTTTGTCCACAAAAGGTGACGTGATGCACATAAAGCAAGGAAACAAACAAATGTTCAGTATGAATCTCCCGCGGGAGATGGTGTTGTCGATTTCTTTCCGGGGGCGGTATCTGCTGGTGTAGCCCGAACTGGCGCATCACCCACTCCGGAAAATACGGCTCCACTACATGTGAGAACACCATGTGCCGGTGCGTAAGCCAACAATCCTGGCCCGCGGTGCAATGCGAGGAAATGCCGTGCGGTGCAACCTGGGAGATGTGCTCTGGTGTCCATGGTTTGCATATGACGCGTGCGTCTAGCAGGAGATCAAACTCTCCCAATTACGCCATGTAACAGTGGTGAATTTGTGACGATGACCACCTCGGCCAACCTCCCAGCCAATGGGCTCCCGTGGTCGGTCGATCAACCCAATCCTCGTAGTCCGTTGGCGCACCGTACGGATGGATGGGCCACTCTAAATGCGGCCAACCAAACGAGAAGTGCTCCCATGACTACAGCTACAGCAGTATAGGGCATGCGGATAGCAATGATCCAGTCGAGGTCCTGCAACATGCCTTGCAAAGTCCCCTATACATCGCACACAACACTGCCATCGCCCAGTTGTAACATGGCATGGCCCTTGGGTCTGCATCGATGATACTCTCAACCAGGGGAATGAACCGTGTACACAGTGTCACCGTGCGTCGAAGGGAATAGGATATACTGCAGCGTCACCAGCAAGTAGGTGAAAAGATGCCGCCGAACTTCATCACTGGGGGCATCATCGGGGCACTCACGGTAGCATGTCAAAAATCAGTGAGGGACACCACGCTTGGATGCCGGGATCTCGTCACTGTGGTTACCGATATTGAATCGGAGGTGCATCTGTGCGCGCCAATCCGTGCATGCGGGCCGGGGGACGATGGGATGTCCACTACCAGGTAAACCAAGCTGCATGCTCACATCCTCCAGCGTGATCGTCATCTCCGCCCAGCAGAAGTGGAAAGTGTGGGTCTCTGGACGCCATCGATCTACCAATGCGGCGATCAACGACCTATCTAGTGTGATATGCTGACCTATCTGTAGCATACGGGCGAATGGCAATAAACCTGCATCCCGAAGGATGGGGATGTAGCCCTCATGAAGAGGCCAGTACTCCGTGGGAGCACGCACTACAAGCGGCTCCAGGTCCTGGCCCTCGGACAACACGTGGCCGCGATGTCCACCATCATATATGCTGGTCAGCAGCTCTGGAAGATCTCTATCCCCGCCGGCCATGCCTGTCAACACTTTGATCCGTTAGTGACAAAAATAAAATACATACACATGGATAGCACACAACATGAAACTAACATAACATACAACAGGAACCATTATTTAAATTAAGATGTCCACAGGGCGAAATAAAATAACATATGGATTACAACCATCCAATGCAAATGAGAAGTGTATTACAAAGTTTATTACAAAGTTTTGTCGAACACACACAACATAGCTAGGTCGATGGTCCGGATGCATTCAAACAATCCTTCCTGCTATGTTCGGGTTGCCTACGGATTGAGCATTTCCTAGCTTGTGAGCTACCCTCCTTATGACTCATCATGTCATTGTGTATTCGGCGTGTCTTCCGTCACCTAGGACCCGTTCACCTAAGATTTACATCTGGGATCCAGGTAGTCTCGCCAGCAGGGATAACTCTGTAGTCACGGAGCGTCATAAAAACTCTCCACACGCCACTCCACGTCTTAGAAAGGCTATCAAGAATGAAGTACTCTGAAAGGTAAGGCACACGACTCACACCGAGTGCTGCACATGAAGCAAGGACATGTGAGCAGGGCTTGTGTAGTAGCTTCGGTTTGTTGCATGTGCACTCAGCGACATCCCCAAGAATGACCTCGTGCACTCGTCCAGGCCTAAGTTGGCCACTCACATTCTTCTACTGAAGGCGGACTTGAATTATTCGGTGAAACCTGTTATTACTGTCACCTCGTGCCGTTGGGCCTTGTCTACGCGAGCAGTCAAGTAGGACTGCACAACATCAGGCAAGGTTCTCATGGGATTATCGACTAACTTTTTTGTGACAACACTTTTGTTGTTAAAGTACTCGGCTGTGCGGTACCATGTCATCTCTACTACAGCAGTCACTGGCAAACACCTCACTCCCTTCAACATATAATTGCACACCTGAAAGGTTGGTAGTCATTACCCCAAACCTTCTGTTTTTCTCTACGGGCCTTTCCATACCGTATAGTGTACTCACACCTATCGGCAACTTGCTTCATGATTTCTCTCAGCATTATCGAAATATTCTCTCGCATGGCCGGCTGGATGATGTTACTGACGTACAAGGACATCAGGTTCCTATGTTTGTCCAGTGCCTCCGTAAGCAGGCATGTGTGCGCGGTAATTCTTGTCACGACAAAACCGATGTCATCCTTCAGCCACATGGCACGAACCTTCCATGGGCAGCCTGGTGTTACGCAGGCTACGACATATAGGTTGGGGTTTGACTTGACAACCCTATATTTCTGGTTAATCACAAGAGACCAGCTTGCCACGACATTCTTCAGATCTTCTTTGCTCTGAAACTCCTGCTCTACTTGTATGCCACATCGCTCGAAAGACCATCTGGAACCCTGATCCGTTGGTAGCACAGCTTGACTATATGCTGAATGATCGAACCACTCCAACAGGGGACCAGGATTATCCTCATCAAAGCCATCGGATGCCTCTGAGTCCATCGAATCATCTTCGTCGGTCTTTGATGGAAGGCATCCAATACCTTGCACACATCCAAGAGAGTGTGGCAGAATACATCCGACCATTCGCTAGCCTTGAATGTTGTAGGACTGGACACGATACTTGGCTCACCCTCCACCGCATGCTCGACTGGTCCTACGTTGCAGAACTGCACATACATCGCGAACTGGCCGAGCAGTCCGCCATGGGGTCTTTCACTCTTCGAACATAAGAGCTCTAAGATTTGTCCCCTTTTATTTCACGCAGCATCCAGTATGGCTCATTATCTACCTTACGATCAGCCCTTCAATTAGAACCATTTCATCGCAAGGCCTCTTCCCGAACATATTCAGGATCCATAAATTCAGGTCCAGGAATGAGGTGTTATCTACACTCAGCTTGCCCGTCACATATTGGCAACAGCTCATATCAGCCCCGCTTTGCCCCTCGCGAACTAAGCCGTCGCGGTAAAATAATCAAATTTTTTCCGGTGTCTCCATTCCCTACACACATTCATCTCATGCGTAAATAACAGGACACCCTTATGTCTGACAACTCTATGAACCCATTTTTCTTTTAAGTTCAACAATCATGCATCCATGTGTTTTCATAATTTCTGAATACATTCTTTTCTATCCTAAAAACTTCCAACTCCTTCCTACTAGCTTAGATCTGCGTTCAAGCTGCATGGATGTGCATTATTCTGTATGTTATAAAAATTTGCCTTCTGAGAGCATGCATGCATGCACATAATTAAAAATAACTTAATTTCATAATTTCATAATTAAAAATAACCTAATTTCATAATTTCTAAATACACACACATATACATTTAAAAAACCTAATTCCTAAGCATAAAGCATGCATGCACATTATTAAAAATAACCTAATTTCATATTTTCTATTAACATACACGTATACATTTAAAAAAACCTAATTCTTAAACATAGAGCATGCATGCATGCACATAATTAAAAATAATCTAATTTCATATTTTTCTAAAAACATACACACATGTACATAATTTCTAAAAACATACACATATACATTTAAAAAAACCTAATTTATAAACATAGTTGCACATAATTAAAATAAACTAAATTCATAATTTCTAAAAACATACACATATATATTTAAAAAAAACCTAATTCCTAAACATAGAGCATGCATGCACATAATTAAAAATAACCTAGTACGTTTATTTTCTTAAAACATACATACATGCACATAATTTCTAAAATCATACACATATACATTTTAAAAACCTAATTTATAAACATAGTTGCACATAATTAAAAATAACCTAATTTCATAATTTCTAAAAATATACACATATACATTTAAAAAAAAACCTAAATCCTAAACATAGAGCATGCATGCACATAATTAAAAATAACCTAGTACGTTTATTTTCTAAAAACATACATACATGCACATAATTTCTAAAAACATACACATGTACATTTTAAAAACCTAATTTATAAACATAGTTGCACATAATTAAAAATAACCTAATTTCATAATTTCTAAAAACATACACATATACATAAAGAGATTACAATACTTCGCGGCATTCAAGGTTTAGTTAAAGCAAAATGAAACTTCTACACAGCGGATGATGGGTGTCCCTTCCACAGTAAGAAGTTGACGGCAGAACAACACATCAGGGATCTGGCGGATCTGGCTCTCCTTCATCTTGGTCCAAGAAGTTCTCCACGCCTTCTTCTTGATCATAGTACGTTCCATCTACTGGGTTGTAAGTTGCAAGGGTGAGTACTTACGTACTCAACAAGTCATAGGTAAGAGTAGATACATATAGTAGTGTTGTTATGAACCTAGACTAGTCAAGAATTATGGATGTTTGTAAAATAATCTTTTCTTTCAAGTCTCATCTCATGGCAGCACTTTTCATAGCATGGCATCGTTATTCATGTTCACTAAATTATAGTACTACCGCGACACGTCGACACACGACAGCCCACGGCAGCACCCCTTATCATGACAACACATGTCATTCGGGTAATCTTGCCTTATCAAATTTTATTTAGAAAACATACTTGTGCCACACCCCGTGGATTTAATCCACCGCAGCAGACTCCTATAAACCCGAGAGCTCGGAGTATTCAAATATGTTTTTAACTCTGCAGAGAGGTACCAATTTACCCGCAAGATATTCCACTTTCAAGCCCATCCTATCAATATGATTAGACCCTTCCTCACAACCATGTGTGAGTGGCAAGGTGGAGATAACAAGAACTTTTGTTATGTTTTACTCGCAATTCACCCCTAACCCTGTGGATCTCTCGTGAACCACAGTTGTGGCGGGATATACCCCCACCCCCAAGCCTCTTCCCATTACTGGGTCAGCGTGCATGATCAAATCACATTCAGTGATACGTGGAGGAGCCGCACTCTGTGAAATTAGTGTATTGTTTTCCATCTCATGCAGGGGGTTTCATGTGCGATCCGCATAAGTACTTGTTCAGGCCTGTCCCATACCATGCTTGCAGTTAGCACGTTTTTCATGCCACTAGACGCACAACACAAGGTTCTAGTCCTTATATGCCAGTGACCAAATCATACCACAAACCATGCACCCACAGTGCCTGCACATCCAGTGCAGCCAAGCACCTTCAGTGCTAGTACCACCATTCCATACCAAAACCCTGGTCACGGCTAGGGGTTTTATTTCATGAATATATGTAAGTACATATATAATAGTTCATGGCTCAGTATTTGATCATTTCACATTTCACAGGCATCCAGCCTAGTACTGCCAATTCATAATTCAACCATTCCTTCACATGCAATATTATTTATATTCAAGGTCATATCATAGCAACTCATAAAATATAGATTCAAGATGATCAAGACTATGACTTACCTTCCGCGTCGTAAGAGACAATAGTTGATGTCGGGTCAGCAGTGAAGTCCTCGAACTCTGGCTCCGACTCTGAGCAAAGATTAAGCAAGCAACCAAGAATCACAACCTTTTCAATACATTATTATACTACATGCAATAATGCAAAGATGAAATGTCTCGATGATTTTGGAATAATTGGGTTGAGAAGCTAATTAGGGCTAACTTACAGAATTAGGGTTGAAAATGGCTGCTAGAGACTTTTAGGGTTCCAGGGTAGGGAAATGACATTAAGTCCGCGGCTGGTTTGCCCAAAATCGATGAACATCTTCAGGTCGACATTCGGTTCAAGGTGTTAACAAAGGATCAATGGTTGATAGAGAGCTCAACTCAAGTTGTGACAGAAGAAGAAAATGTAGATCACAACATCAGGAGTCTAAGAGAAAAGTCATGTTCAAAATGCACATCTGGAAGGAAGTGAAAATGGCTAATGCCACTGGATGGCATAGATTGGCATTGGACTGACATGGCCAGAAACTAGGACTTACCATAACTTTTGATCTAGGGCTCCAATTGATGCACCACTTTGTCTGGGAGGTCGGCTTTGATAACAGGAACAATTTACTCAACAGGATCTAGGGCAGGAGATGGCCAGAAAGTGATGAAAACCGGCGAAGAACACGGTGGCTGAAGTTTCAAATCTTGGCACTAGATAGAGATTAGGGCATAGCTATAACTTTCGATTTAGACCGAATTAGATGTCGAGCTAGTAGACAAAATTGTTCAAGAGATTGAGGCGCATCTAGTGGACAAGGTTGCTGGAGCTGGATCGGCCGGGAATAGATTTCCGGTGGCCAGCGCCGAAGACGAAGACACTGGATTTGGGGATTTTCACTACACAAGATTTGAACTCAATTCCTTGCTCGAGGAGTAATAGGGATGCATAAGGGGGATATTGGCATGATCAATTTGGCCGGAGCATCACCGGAGAAGTCTGGCGACGAGCGTCGATGACTGGTGAAGCTCGAGCTTGGGAATAGCTTCAGTTCTTGCTTAATTTCGAAATATGGATTCCCTGGCTTGCTAAATAAAGCTCATTGATCATTTTACTCTATTGGATCGAGGGCTAATTCGGATTGAATTGAGTTGTAGAGCTGGAACAGGGGTTTTAGCAATTCCGGCAATCACCGACGATGTGGGGGCACAAGAGTTTAATTAAATGCTACAGAACGATGAGGAGGATGAGAGATACTCACTGGTGGTGTCAATTTGGGGATTGATGTAGTGGATGAGGCTAGCGTCGTCGACCTCCTCGGCGGCTCGCCGGAGAAGAAGACAAAGTCGAAGGAAATTTGGTTAATTGTTGAGAAGTTCTAGAGAGCGGTGATGGTGACAAGGGAGCTGCTTGGGACTGCTATTTAAGGGCAAGGCGAAGCGAAGAAAAGCTTACTACTTGGAGGCTAAGGAACTTGCACCGATGTACCTTCGGGTTGAAGCAACAGCGAGCAAACGAGCAGGCGAAGCTTCTCTCTGGCGCGTGAGCCGCTGGTGAGCTGGACAAGGATCGCCACGGCGTTAATTGAGGTGCAAACATGTGTGCGTGTGCAAAGACGGTCGTGAATGAGCACTGGCGAGCGTGGCACTCATCGGCGGCAACAGGCGCGGTGACATGGCGCACTGGTCGCGGTCGCAACGGCGTTGATCGAAGCTATGCACTGCAAGCTGTGGTCCCGGTCGAAGGGAATGCGAGCTCTGGTCGCGAATTGCTGCTGCTCTGGTCGAACCAGGGACCTGATTGCAAGAATCTTTGTTTGCAACTTTGACTGATTTGTAATTTCTGATCTAGAGTAGATAATTTGCAATCTGATTTCATAGATGAGTATAAACTTATACCTTATACTCATCCAGCAAGAAATTTGGTAACATCTGGCATGATTTGATGGTTTTCGATATAACCCGAAAATAGGGTATTTAGGGTAAATTAAATCTGAGTTTTGGTCGATTTTAAATTCAAGGTAATTGGAGAGAGATTTGGGTATTCTAATAAAAGAAGATTTTGTATTAATTAGCATTTGGGAGCTGTTCCCTGAAACAGATTTGAATTTGGAGTTGATTTGAAGATTTTAGCCTTTTTGGGTTTCCAGATATCAGATAAAGGACTAATTTGCGATATAATTTGGACTGATCTGTGAAAAAGGCTTAGATGATGAAATCTGGCTGCCAACTTTCTAGATTAAGGCATTGGCATACCCATGATCATAATCCAAGAATAATCTGGTCTGGATTAGGTCAAGATTTGGCTAAATCTGAGTTCAGAGTATTTAGGGTAATTAGGATATAATTAAATTCCTGTTTTTGAAAACAGAAAAAGATCGAAAAATCTGAGAGTTAGAGATGGAATTGAATCTGACTTCTGAAGGCTTTTAGGTTCAGAGTAACTGATAGATCACATCTGAGCAATCTGATCTTGATTTGGGTCTACAGGATAGATTTGGAAATTTTAGGGCTTGAGATAGATTAAGATTGAACTGATCTTGCTACTACTACAGAGATACATGCATGCATGATGTTCATGAAAAAGGAAGTTTTCGCCCCTAAACCCAGGGTGTTACAGATCTACCCTCCTTAAAGAAATCTCACCCCGAGAGTTACCCAAGACAAGAAAAGATAAGGGTAGGTTTGCTGAAGATCCTCTTCCTTCTCCCAAGTGGCTTCTTATTCTGAATGATTTCCCCACTGAACTTTACATAGCTTGATCTTCTTTCTTCGGAGCTGACGTTCATCAGTAGCTAAGATTTTGATTGGGTGCTCAAGGTACGTAAGATTCTTCTGTAATGATATATCTTGTACATCTATCTGATCAGTAGGTTCCTTTAAACATTTCCGGAGCTGAGAGACATGAAACACATCATGTACTCCTGCTAATCCTGAGGGTAATGCCAGTTTGTATGATACTTCTCCTTTCCTCTTGATTATCTTAAATGGTCCAACGTACCTAGGAGATAGCTTTCCCTTCACTTGGAATCTCTGCAATCTCTTGAATGGCGTGACCTTGAGATAAACAAAATCTCCTGGCTCAAATGATAATTCTCTCCGTCGATTGTCCGCATAACTCTTTTGTCGTGATTGTGCTGTCCTTAACCTCTCTCTAATGAGTTTAACATGAGCCTCTGCCTCTTCTACTATCTCTGGTCCTATGACTCTTCGTTCTCCTGGCTCATTCCAATGCAATGGGGTTCTGCATTTCCGTCCATACAAAGCTTCAAATGGTGCCATCTGTATACTAGCTTGATAACTGTTATTATATGTAAACTCTGCAAATGGTAAACATTTGTCCCATGATGTTCCATAATCTAGTATACAAACTCTTAGAAGATCTTCTAGAATTTGGTTTACTCTTTCTGTTTGTCCTCCTGTCTGCGAGTGATATGCAGTACTGAAATCTAACTGAGTTCCTAGGCTTTCATGTAGTCTATTCCAAAACTTGGATGTAAACTGTGCTCCGCGATCTGAGACAATCTTCTTTGGAATACCATGCAATGCCACTATTCTTTGCATGTATAACTCTGCTAATGTACTGCCATCGTAGACCTTTTTGACTGGTATAAAGCAAGCTACCTTGGTGAGTCTGTCCACAATGACCCATATGGAGTCATGTCCTCCTCGAGTTTTAGGTAGTGCTGTAATAAAATCCATACCAATTTCTTCCCATTTCCATAATGGTATTGGTAGAGGTTGTAACTTTCCGGCTATCTTCTGGTGTTCTGCTTTAACTCGCTGACATGTATCGCAGTTTGCAATATATTCTGCGATCTCTCTCTTCATATTATCCCACCAAAATTGGGTTTTCAAGTCCTGATATATCTTTGTGTTACCGGGGTGTATCGAGTATGGGGTTTTATGTGCTTCATGGAGAATTCATTCCTTAAGGTCTGCACTTTGAGGTACACAGATCCTTCCTCGATACCACACAATCCCTTGATTGTCTTCAGTAAAACCTTGATCCTTTCCTAACTTGATTCGGTTTTTGATCTTGCAAATCTCCTCATCTTCCTTCTGGGCATTTCCTATTCGTTCTTCAAGTTGAGGCTTTACTATTAGAGTAGCTACCGTTCCTTGTGGTACTACTTCCACTTGATGATTCTGCAATTAGAGTAACTTCACCGACCTTAACCGCACTTGTCCCAAAGACAACTTCCCGCTCCCACGAATAGACCAGTTGGTCGACTCCACTGCGGGGTGCGAGTTGATGAGCTTCCTAGACGCATATTCGGGCTACCACCAAGTCCGGATAGCGGAAGGGGACGAGGAAAAGACGAGTTTCATAACTCCCCTCGGAACCTTCTGCTACGTCCACATGCCCTTCGGGCTGAAGAATGCTGGAGCAACCTTCCAGTGACTCAAGGACCAGATCGGTCACAACGTCGAAGTCTACGTCGATGACGCGGTCGTCAAAAGTCCCCGCGCGACTGCTCATGTCAATGATTTAGCGGAAACCTTCGGCAACCTCCGTGCATACGGGCTGAAGCTTAACCCGGAGAAATGCGCCTTCGGCGTGCGCGGGGGGAAGCTCTTGGGCTTCCTCGTGTCCCAGCGGCGCATAGAGGCCAACCCCGAGAAGATCCGGGTGTTCTTGGACATGCCCCCGCTGCGCTCGGTCAATGACGTTCAACGACTCACAGGCCTCTTAGCCGCGCTGAGTCGTTTCGTCTTGCGGTCAGGGGAACGCGGCCTCCAATTCTTCAAAATCCTCCGAGGGCTCGAAGGGTTCTGGTGGACCCCCGAGGCCCAGGAGGCCTTCGATGATTTGAAGAAATATCTCACGAGCCCCTCAATGCTCGTGAGCTCGTCTCCGAAAGAGCCCTTGCTCCTTTACCTCACCGCGACCCCGATCGCCGTAAGGGCGGTACTGGTAAAGGAGCAAGACGGGCAGCAGCGTCCCGTGTACTGCATGAGCGAAGCCCTCCAAGGGGCCAAAACTCGGTACACAGAGATGGAGAAGATCTGCTATGCCCTCCTGATGGTGTCCCGGAAGCTTCGTCATTACTTCCTGGGGCAACCCATCACCGTCCCGTCATCCCTCCCCTTGGGGGAGGTGCTCCAAAACAAAGAAGCCACCGGCCGGATAGGGAAGTGGGGAGCCAAACTTGCCCCCTTTTCCCTTTCCTTGAAGGGGCGCTCTGCCATCAAGTCACAAGTCCTCACTGACTTCGTGGCGGAATGGACTCCTGCTTCTGGGCCCGGGGATGAAGACCTCCCCGCATTACCCCGACGCAGCGACCATTGGACACTCATGTTCGATGGTTCCTTGTGTCTTGCCGGGGTCGGTGTGGGAGTAGTCCTCCGGAGCCCCGAGGGTAGGGAACTGGAGTACGTGGCGCGGCTCGAGTTCCCTGCTACGAACAACGTCGCTGAATACGAGGCTTTGCTCCTCGGGTTGCACCTTGCGCGCTCTCTGGGGATTCGACACCTCCTAGTAAAAGGAGAATCCCAGCTCGTAGTTTGCCAAATGGACAAGTCTTACTTGTGCCATGACGCAAACTTGAGTCTTTACTTGTAGGAAGTGCGCAAGATGGAGAAGCACTTCGATGGCCTGGAGGCCCGACACATCCCACGAAGGGACAACGATTAGGCCGATGCCCTAGCCTGGGCAGCCAGTGCCCGGGAAACACTCCCCAAAGGGGCCTTCCTGGAGATCATCGCGAAGCCCTCACTGACCTCCCCAGACGCGGGTGATGAGCCCTGTGGGACCCTCATTTGAGGATTCCAGTGGCAATCGCCCAGGTGGATTGCACTCAGAAAAGGCACATTGCATCTCACAATAACAAGATGCATTATATAAAAATGCGAGTAATTAAAAACAAGTGCTGATCACAAGGACCAACATTACAATAACTTAGCGCCAAAATGACGCGTTTAAATGTTGATACAAATTAAGGAGTTTTCGACACGAAGGTCGGCACAAAATAAAACAGTAATAATAAACAAAAGGACTTCATTGGTCTTCTTTTTCAGCAGCAGCGGTGTTGCACGGGCCTTCTCCACATCAAACTCCACCTTGGTGCATAACCCTTTAACCAGATGGGTCTTCAGTTTCTTCTTCTTGTTCCACATTGGGTTCAAGACCATAAGATTCGGGGTCGACGAATCCTTCTTCTAAATTCGTTTGTAAAAGCAAGGGTGAGCACATTGTCCACATGGTGCTAAACAAGTCCCAAATAAGAATGCAAGTGTATATATAGATGAGGGGGAAATCTCTCACAGAATGGCTCTTTGGCTTTGTATATGTATATAGGATAGATTTTCACACTTAGTCTTTGGAGAAAAGACTTTTATTTTCACAAGCAGTGCTTTTAAAATCCTAAGCTAAACTCTTAGAAAATGTTGTGTGTGGCGGTCTTTCATGAGTCACCACTTTATCCTGATTTTGTGAAAACTTTCCAAAAGCTACTTGTGCTGCATCGACGTGAATAGAATCCACAGCGCGCAGACTCCATAACCTGGGAGCTCAGAGTATCCGATACTTTTTAAACTTTGCAAAGGTGTACCACCTTAATCCACCGATCATTCGGCTTTCAAGTCGGTACCTCTCCATGTGACTCTTACGCATGTGACAAGGCCGAGATGACACAACAATTTACAGTCCTAGCATTAACTATTTCCCTGCCCGGTAATTAGACAGTTAAGTCTCAAGTACCGTTGTGGGTCCTCCCCACTGCCTTACTTCCTAGCCTGGGTCTATGCTCTCGCAAGACACATAGCCTCTCTTGATTACAGTCGCGCACGACTTAATCTGGTATAGGGCGTCTTCCTTCTTTCCACCTTTTCCTCTCATGATTTTTCTGAACTCACATCACTCATGGCCTTCTGCGGCCCACCAGTTCTCGCAAGACACTGGATCGACAACCATTGCAGGGAAAAGCTAATACTAAAGAAAGCTACTAAGTTGCGCCCGTCCCATAAACAGGCAAGTGGTTGGTACGTTTTTCATGCCGCATAGAAGCACAACACAAGGTTCTAGTCCTTATGATTCTCTAGCGAGGAGTCTTTCACATTCCCAGTGCGCACACAGCACCATCCTATCAAACCATCCTCACTATCGATTCCAATCATATTTTCTTTCACAAGAGGGTTTTTGAACACGCTTTTCTAATATGTGACCATTCAACATTTATCATATTATCTTGTGCATAGCATAGCCTAAGAATGATATTCTAGGGTAACAAGGGTGCAGGGGTATTCAATGTCAAAAGGGGCTTTACAATCATTTGGGTCATATCTAATCATTTTATTGAAACATAGTTTTTATTTGAATCTAAGGCATGCATATACTTGAAAACAGATAACATACTTCATTTCAAAATAATAGGCTAGACATGATCAAGGGTTTGAGACTTGCCTTGCAGTGATGGGTCTAGCTGCTCAAATGAATCCTCGAAGATCTCCTCGGTTCGTTCAACGTCTGGTTCCACGGCGGATACAAACAACACATACACACTATATAAGCACCCAAGTACTAGAAAATAATACGTAAATACATCATGCATGTAGGGGTAAGGGTTTGGACAAGGTCGCTTGACATAGGTTGAAGAGATGGGCTCAAAGGGCTTGAATGTCGAAGGGCTGACATTCGACTCATGGCTTGACATTGCTCTAAATCGGTTCTAGGTCTGTTTTCTGGAGATATGGTAGTAGGGAATGTTGTAGATCATGGCTCAAGGGACTTATTGGACAAAGTGGCATTTCAATTGCTCAAATGAAACAAGTCTAAATCATCCAATGCCACTGGTGGTCATGCACTGACATAGTGCTAGACATGGCCAGAAACTAGGGCATTGCATAACTTTTGACTCAGGGCTCCAATTGATGCAAAACTTTGTCTGGGGTTTAGGCATTGATAACAGCTACAAAACTCTCAACATGCTCAAAGGCAGAAGGTGGCCGGAAGGTGGCCAAATCCGGTGAGCAATCACGTTGGCCTGAACATGAACTGAACCACTGGACAGCAACCTTGGCATGCCCATAACTTTTGATCTAGGTCGATTCAGGGTTCGGGCCAGTAGAGTAAATTGCTCAGGGGGTTGAGATCTATCTAAGGGACAAGGTGTGCGGGGCTAGATCGGCCGGGGAAAAATTCCGGCGACCGGCGCTGGAGAAGACGACTCCTGAATTGGGCGTTTCTGATTTAAAAGGTTTGAGGTCGATTCACTGCTCAGGGAGCGAGAGGGTGAGGTGAGGGGTCTAATTGCAAGGTTAATTCGGCCGGAGAATGGCCGGAGAAGCTTGGCGACGAGGACCAGTTCACTGGTGGCGCGTAAACTTCGGAAAGGCTATGATCGCTGCTCAATTTTGAAATCTAAGTTTGCAGGCTTGCTCAATTGGGTGCACTGGTCAATTCTTATCACTGGCACGAGGATTAATTCGGACTAAATCATTCGGCATTACGGGAACAGGGGATTTCGGTTTTCCGGTGATTGCCGGCGTTGAGGTGCGCCGGGGACCAATCAATGGCTATGAAACACACAGGGGGAAGAAAGGAGCTTACTGGTGGCGTTGGTTTGGGGGGGAAAGCTTCGGGCAGGGCTGGCGCCGTGAGCTCCAGAAATTGCTCGCCGGAGAAGAAGATCTTCGCGGCGGCGCTGGAGAACTCGGCTGCCCTCTGGTGGTGGAGGCTTGGGCTCACAAATGTAGGTGGTGTGTGAAGAAACGCTGGGCAAGGGGGGCTTATATAGCCGCGGGTGAAGCTCTCGGGAGCAGCAGCAATCGCCGGAGGGATTTTCTTCTGGCGCTGGGGCGGTCATCGAGGTATTTCGGGACACGGCGGGGCTCTGCCAGAGGCGATGAATCGCGGGAAATCAGGATTCCGTCAGGGGTGTGGCGACGATCTCCGGGATGGTGGCCATGTGGCGTGAGGCTTCTGGCAGCAGCAGCAGGTACGCGCGCGCGGGGAAGAACATGGCACGGTGCGGTTGAAGCGTTCCACGGTGGCGGTACAGCTGTGCATGGTTGGTGGCTATGTGGCCGTGAAGGTGGCAGCGCGAGGCACTTCGCCGGCGGTGAGTTCAACGGCGCGGCAAAAAGGCGGGCGCTGGTTGAAAACTTCACAGGGACCTGGTTGCGAACTTTGGACTGAATTGCGACGATTTGGACTGATCTGTAAGGATTTTAACTCGGGTACTTGGGCCTATTTGCAAATATGGAGATCCAAGGGGCTGATCTGAGCTCTGGTTTTGCAGATGAGTGCTACTAAATGTCTTGGACTCATCTAGCAGGAAAAATGATGAAATCTGATAAGATTTGGTGGTTTTGACAAAAATCGAAAACAGGGTAATAAGGGTAAACAGGGTAATTAGGGTTTGAACTTTTGTCGAAGCTGAAACTAGGGTTTCGGTTGAGATTCTGGAATTCTTCCAGAAGGGAAAAATGTTCAGAAAAATGAAAGAAAGGTTATCACTTGATCAGATTTGGATTTGGAGATGATCTGAGACTTTTAGCCTTTTTTGGGTTTTCTGAAACTTCTGAAAAGGACTAAATTGAAACACTTTTGGATTGAAATGTGAAAATGATCTGGGAGATGAAGTTTAGCAGCCAACTTTTTAGGTTAAGGTAGTGGCACACCTAACATCAAGACAGGGTTGAGACAACAGGGATTCCAAAGAATATATGCTGACTCGTAAGCAGAAAAGATAGTCAAAAACTGGGGTGTTACAAGCCCTGCGCCCCGGAAGTCACCGAAATCACTCGGAATTCATCTTGGATGGATCCCATTGTCTCCCTCATCAAGGGGGAGGGGGACCCTCCCAACGAGACTGAGGCCAAGTGCCTCCGGGCCAAAGCTCGGGCATACCTCCTGTTGGAGGGGAAGCTCTACAAATGGGGGGCTTCCGCCTTGCTCTGTTGCCTTCCGCGGCCGGAAGGGCTCTGGCATCTCAAGGATATTCACGCGGGAAGCTGCGGGTCTCATCTGGCCCCGCGTGCCATTGCGGCCAAGGCCCTTTGCCAGGGTTTCTATTGGCCTACGGTGATTCGTGACGCGCGAGACCTTGTCTCCACGTGCGAGGCCTGCCAGAAGAAGGCCAAGGGTTCGAACCTCCCCCCCGTAGCACTGCAGACTATTCCCATCACTTGGCCCTTCGCGCACTGGGGGATGGACCTCTTGGGCCCCTTCCCCCCAGCGCCCGGGGGCTACAAGTATGCGGTAGTCGTAGTCGACTACTTTACTAAGTGGGTAGAGGCCGAACCCCTGGCCAGCATCACGTCCCGGGTGTTACAGTGGTTTTTCTGGAAAAATATCATATGTCGTTTCGGCGTCCCCCGGGAGATATCTGTCGATAAGGGGACCCAATTTGACTGGGTATATTTTCGGGAATTCTGCGAAGGCTTGGGGCTCACCATCCACTTCACCTCGGTAGCTCATCCCCAGAGCAACGGGGCCGTTGAAAGGGTCAGCGGCGTAATCCTACAAAGGTTACGTCGACGGCTCGAGCAAGCCGCCTCCAAGCGGGGTGCATGGGCAGAGGAGCTCCCTAGCATCCTCTGTTCCACGCGCACGACTTTGAGCCGGGCGACGGGACGTACTCCCTTCTCCCTTGTATACAGGGCGGAGGCAGTCCTCCCCCTGGAGATTGGCTTCCGGTCGCTGAGGGTCGAGCTCCTAGACGGAGCCACGACCGCGACGTACCAAGACAACGAGGCAAATCAACGACAAGAGATTGATCTCCTGGAGGAGGAACGCGATCGAGCGCTCCTCCGCCACGCCATCTACGAGTGCGAAATGGCGCGCGCATACAACCAGCACATCCGCGAGAGGGATTTTCGCCTTGGGGACCTTGTCCTCAAGCGCGTCATTGACCCCAAAGCCCAGGACAAGCTCTCCCCCAAGTGGGAGGGCCCCTACAAGATCTCAGCTGTCTTGGGCTCGGGGGCTTACAAGCTCTCCAACCTTTAAGAGCAGGAGTTGAAGCACACGTGGAACGTACGCTTGCTTCACAAGTTCTACGTCTAGCCTACAGGCTCGTCACCTCCCCCAGAGCGATTACGCCGGAGGGGAGGGGGACATTGTACTCACCATTCCCTCCCCTGTCGCAATCTTGCTGGGGGAGGTGTTGTACTTTAATTCATTATCAATACAACTGGTTTTTCCTCAGCTTTGGCTCATTGCAGGTTCTTACATTAACGTCTTTCACGGCGATGCCCTCCCCGTGAGGATGCCCTCTCAACGAGGATGCCCTCCTCATGAGGAAGTGGGCTATCACAACCCAACAAGTCCCTACAACAGGAGTCCCACTCCTGTAGGGCGGCTTACGATCACCCCTCGTGGACTGAGGGTGTAAGCAGCAGCCCGGTCCTCAGGGGCCGCGGTAACAAGTCAATTTGAGAGACTAGTCCCCTACTCAAACACTCAGACCCGTCATCGGGCACATCCTCCTCCGGGAGTCAGTTATCTCCTTAGACGGAATTCTCGGATATTCTTTCTTGGAGATCTCGTTCCCGGCTCCCCGTTTTTCACTGTGACCGGAGGGTTGTCTCCCGGAAAAATTATCCCCGGGAATTTTGTCGACGATTCGGACTCGGAGTCCTCAGCCAAACTTATGCAAAATTTGTAATAGTGAGACCTTTCAAGATGACCCTCCGGGAAGGTATGTAGAACAATGGTGAACAGGAGCACAGAGAGATTTATACAGGTTCGGGCCCTCGATGGTGGGAGTAATAGCCCTACGCCCTGTTAGGATTTCACTATAGGTGATAAAAGGTTACAAAATGATAGAAAAACTCCTTCACAGGCGAAGGGTTTTTACTATGTAAATGTTCAGAATAAAGTCAGGAAGGCTTGTAAGAACTATCTAATTTAGGCCGTAGACTTGGCTGTTTGAGTGGTTGAGATGCGTTGTATCTCACTTGTATCAGAAGTCTTGTTCTTCCAAATGGATCGGATCCCCCTCTTTGATGTACTTCGCCATCCTTTTATACTGGTCGAAAGGGTGCCATGTCGCAACTGCATCAAACAGTTGTTTGGACGGTTGGATACGGTTTATTGAACCGCTCTTAACTTCCAGGTAGGTTAAGCACGTGTTAATCGTGAATAACTGCATGTATTAACCTCCTGGCGGTTAGTCTTCTACGTGGAGGAATCTTCGGGATACTTGGAATATTCCCACTATAGGGATAACCGGTCAGATAAATTCCAAGTACCTTGGTCGAGAATGTTCTGACCGCGGGATGTTGGCTGACCGCGCAACATCTCCAATATTCTGTTCGCGTATAGCATATGAACTTCTGACCGCGCAAAGCCTACGGTCAGATCGCAAGAGGCTTGCGACCTGATCGCGCAAAGCCTGCGACCTGATCGTGCAAAGCTTGCGACCTTAGGCTGATGCTTCTCAGAATGTCTTGAGTTCACACCGCCGGGCACGTGTCTGACTCGAATCTGTCTTGAACCAACAGTGCATTTATTTGAACTGACCCGGGTGTCAATCCTCGTCAAATTTCACTCGGATTTTCTTGGAGATCTCGTTCTCGACTCCCCGTTTTTACGGTGATCGGAGGGCTTTCTCCCGGGAAAATTCCTGGAAATATTAGGCCTCTCGGAAGACTCACTCTCGGTTTCCTGTTTTCACGGTGACCGGAGGGTTTTTACCCCAGAGAGAATTTCTTGGAATTTCGGAATTCTTGGATATTCTTAATCGGAGATCTCGTTCCCGGCTCCCCGTTTTCACGGAAACCGGAGGGTTGTCTCCCGGAAAAATTATCCCCGGGAATTTCACTCAGATTTTCTTGGATGTTCTTTCCCCGGAGACCTCGTCCCCGGCTCCCCATTCTCACGACGACCGGAGGATCCCACCGGGGCTTTCGAAAAATCGTTCCTGGAAATTTTCACAACCTTGGGAAAACTTGAAGAATTCTAAAGTGATGGGTCCTTACCCCGGGGGCTTTATCACCCCCACAGCACGCGGAGCTACCCTCCGGCCCGTTGTGGAGGGGGGGGGGATAAGGAGCACCCGGGAATCACCCCATTCTAGACCATCTAAGAATTCAAAGTACACAAGAAAACTTAGCTTTATTAAAGAAATCGAAGTACACAAGCAAACAGCTTTATTGAAGACCATTTAACCGGAGGACATCTTCCCCCTCCGGTGGGAATCATTACATCAAACGCGATACAACTCGGAAAGATCCTACGCCTAGTAATCCCGGAGGCCCTCCAATATCTCCCAGGCCAGGTCCCGGTACAAGCTGCGTATACGACGCTGGGCCTCCTGGAGCAAGTCTTTGGGCCAATATTCGTAGCCCGCCGGTGGAAGTATTAGAAGCGGGGGAACCCTCCGGGACCCCGGTCGTGGGGGGGGGATAGTTCGGCGCGGTGATTGTCGAAATTGTCCAGGTGCCACTCCGGATGCCACCGCAACCGGATTGGTTCCCGGGAGACGCCCTTGCTGCGTCCCCCGGAGAGGAGACTTAACAAGATAAAGGCGGCCTGGGCATCCCCCGGATGACACCCGCCGGGGCTCAAAGACCCCACCTTCGGAGAGGTTCTCCGCAACCTCGGGGACCTTCGCCCGGGAGTAACCCCTTGGGTAACCTGGCAAATTTTATTTGAAGACTTAGAAAAAAAAAATCCAATTTCTATTGCATCGAAATGTTTTTGTACAAGTGTCCGGGGCTTCCTCTAAGAAGCAACCGGGAGCAAAAACCTAAAAACAAAAAGGACCCTATCTAAAGGCCCGGGGGGAGGGTCATACTTTTTCGTTGGCGTCCTCCCCCCGGGGGGCTCCCGCCGGAACCGCAACATCTTGCCCCGGAGGCGCCGGCGCCGGGAATCGCACCCGGACTATCCGGTCGTAGAAGCCGTCGGCGAGCTGCTCCACTTCTGGCCTAGATGGCTCGAAGAACTCCCAAAAGCTTCGAGGGATCCAGCCCCCGATTGCTCGGGCGCCAACACCCTGGTGCTCCACGAGCCCGGCCGCGGCAGTCACCACCGGATCGCCCGGCCTCGCGCCCGGGCATCAGCGGCCTCCGGGATCACGGAGACTTGCGCATTGAGAAAACGCACAGCCTCCGTGAGCATCGTTGGTGCCGCCTCGGAGCTGCCTCCCGAGCCCAGGCTCACGCCAAGCCCCTCGAGGGCTGAGCAGACGGAGCGTCCCGCGTCCGTTACAGCCCGGATGCTGGAGCCCTCGAGCTCCCGGAGGGCGTCCTCCTTGGTTTTCGCCTCCCTCGGAAGCTGGTCATTGGCATTCTCGGAAGCGTGGATCTGGGCCCGGACCCGGGCCAACTCCCGGAGGGCGTCGTCCTGCTGCTCCAAATAAGCGGCGGCCTTCTCCTCCGCGTCCTTCAGCGCTCGGCTGAAGCGCGCTTCAATCCCCCAGGTGATGGCCGCCCCCTACAAGCGCAAGAGTTAGTGAAAATCTGAGTCCGGAGCACCGAAGGAAACCATCCACCGGCTCGAGAAAGAACCTGTATCTGGAGGGATTGAAGCTCCCCGAAGCACTCGCGGAGCATCCCTTGTGAGACGTAGTCCTGGACCTTTCGGGTCTGCAGACTCTCCGCATACCGCTCGACCTCCCCCGCGGACAGTAGGGGGGTCTCCCTCCCGACGACGCAGGACCCATCGGGACCGGCGGCGGGCCCCCTTGGAAAAGACTCGGGGGTGATGAGAACCGGAGTGGCGGTGGCCGTCGTCCTCGCCGCTGAAGAAGTCTCCGAGGAGGAGGCCAATGAGGTCCCCGAGGGAGTACCTCCCCAGGGGGAGATGAGGAGCCCTTTCCCCTTCCCGGGTGAAAGGGATCTAGGATATCGACTAGAGGGGGGTGAATAGGCGATTTTAACAATTTAGCAATTAATCAAACAATTTATAGATAATGAGAGCAAATAAATAACACAATATGAACAAAGCACAATTCCAACACAAGGATATATCCCGTAGTCTCGGTGATTTGCCGATCACTCCTAATCCACGTTGAGGCAAACTCAAATCTCTAACCGCTCCTCTATCTAAACAACCTTCTCTCGAGAAGTGACCTAGATAGTCTGGAACTGATCATGCAATGCCGCCAAGTCCGAGCGAGTGAGCTCAAGCCCCTGGAGAAGAGTAGCAAACTGATCCATCATCGGCTGATGGAACTGCTGCTGGAACTGTGTGAACCAGGCGGGGGCTTGGCTAGACTGAGCTGCCTGCTGAGCCTGAGGTGGAGGAGGAGGAGGCATAGGCTGAGCCTGCTGCTGCTGCTGCTGATGCTGTGCTCCGTGGCCTTGAGCCAAGACGCGCGGGTTGACACTAAACGGCTTATAGCCGAGATGTCTGATATCACAAGAACCGTGAGGGAACTTCGTCTTCTGGAGCAGCAAGGACATGATAAAAGGAGCATAGTAGAGATTCGGCAGAGTGGTCGCCGAGACATCCTCAATTGTCTTCAAAATAAAAGAGACAATGTTGATCCGATGACTCTTGAGGATGTGGTCGATGAAGTTCCAGTAGTAATCCCGGACTGCCTCTCGGTTTCCACTTTTTGGATGGATCGTGGCTCGTACGATCTTGTTGACGACAGCAGGGAGGACTTTGAGACCTGTAACAGTGCCAGGTACAATCCACTGTCCACCTCCCGGCTGCTCATAAAACTGGAGCCAGTCGTCCTCATGGAGGTAATCCTCATCCTCCATATCGATCCCCTCTTTCATCTCCTCATAGTTTAGCTTGTTTGCCGTAGCAAACTCCTCAAAAGTGGCCTCATAACGCCTGGAACCTGTCATCCATATGATCTGCTGGTCCGCCCATCTGATCTCAACTGTAGCATAGAACTGTCTGATGGTAGTGGCGTTCCATGGGCACTTGTGCTCCACAAAGTCATACAGCCCTATATCTTTGAAGATCTGCAGCAAGGGAGCCACGATGGGCTGATTCACAACATAAGCCCATTCGATCCATTTGTGTTTGAAGATATTCTTGTGGATCAAATGACTGTAGAAGGCATCCTGCTGTGTCATCGTGTGGAAATGAGGAGTAGAGGCGTCATTCTCGTGATTGTAGGCATAGATAGTCCTAGCCTTTGTATAGTCGCTTGAAGTCCAATTTCTCTTCGGGCCTTGATAAGCATGGACGTTTACTTCATCGTCCTCACTCTCGATGTCCATGCCCCTGTGAGACGATCCACCATGATGAGATGACTGTTCTATTTCTGAGTCTCCGGCCGAGGGTACCCAATCGTCATCGTGACTGTCGCTACTGCTCGAGGGTAGAGTCCTTTTTGGCCGTTTCGCCAATTTCTTCTTGTTTGTCCGGATGGAGGCAATGCCTTGAGTACCATGACCACTAGAAGATTTGCAAGAGATACAACAGATTAGATACTCAAAGTAAGAGAGATTGAATTGACAAGATAACAGATTAACAAACTCTGGCTCTGCTGTTGCAGTCGATCAGACCGAAAAAAAAGAGGCGGTCAGACCGGCGCAACCGTAGAGTTAGGGTTTGGCATGATTTCTGGGATTTAGGGAAATTAAGATGCAATCTGGACAAATATATGAGAGAGAATACTCATTGCATCAGGGGGATGAATCAATTACAGGTTAAAGAGAGAATTTAAACAAGATTCACAATAATAGCCCTAAACCTCAAGATGAACAGGAGACTAATTCGATACTGAAGAAGAATCCGAGAAATGTACCTAGAAGACATGGTTTGGAGGAGATCTTGAACCACGGTTCGTCCGAGCTTTGCGAGAGTTTGACCGGAGAGGAAGAATCCAAAGATTTGAGGCGCACGTGAAAGAGACAGGTGTGGGGAAGAAAGTGAAAAAGGACAAGAGATTCGGGTTAAAAAGGTCTCTGGTCATGAAATTTCGGTCAGACCGTAGAAAAGATACCGGTCAGACCGCTGGAAGCAGAAATTTAAGATGCTCTCTGGAGATGCATTCGGTCAGACCGCAAAAGGTTCGGTCAGACCGCTGGAAGGACTAAAATTCTTGGAGGATTTTGAATGATTTGAAGCTCAAGAGATTTGGATAGGGAGATATATAAATATAAGATAATTATAAGTAAGATATAGGCAATATCACCAAAGGGGAAGTATTTATTTTACAACTTAACATATATTTGGTTCATTTTACTCAATTGCCGATAAAGGAGCCCCAAAAAGCTCTAAAAGAGGAAGTTCAAGCAATCAAGTGAAACTTTAAGCACAATCAATATGAGTTCAACATTTCAAGCCACATTTGATATATCAATGACGTTAAGCTCATTTCGAAGTTTGCAAAAACGACTTTCATCTAAGGGCTTAGTGAATATATCCACTAATTGATCTTCGGTTCTCACATTATCCACCATCACATCACCTTTGCTAACATGATCTCTAAGGAAGTGGTGTCGGATATCTATATGCTTGGTCCGAGAGTGTTGAACTGGATTTGTGGCTATTTTCACCGCACTCTCATTATCACACAAAAGAGGCACTTTTTCAAATTTTATTCCATAATCCAAGAATGTTTGCCTCATCCAAAGCAATTGTGCACAACAACTACCCACGGAAACATATTCCGCTTCGGCGGTTGATAAAGCTACAGAGTTTTGTTTCTTGGAGGACCAAGATACTAAAGATCTTCCTAACAGTTGACAACTGCCAGAGGTGCTTTTTCTATCCACTTTGCATCCCGCATAATCGGAATCAGAATATCCAATTAATTCAAATTTTGCACCTTTAGGATACCACAACCCTATGCTAGAAGAATATTTTAGATACCTCAAAATGCGCTTAACGGCCATTAAATGACTTTCTTTAGGAGAGGCTTGAAATCTTGCACACATACAAACACTAATCATAATATCGGGCCTAGAAGCAGTAAGATATAATAAACTACCAATCATAGATCTATAAAGCTTTGAGTCTACCGGTTTACCTCCTTCGTCAGAGACAAGGTGACCGTTTGTAGCCATTGGTGTCTTGATTGGCTTTGCTTCTTCAAGTCCGAACTTCTTGAGTAGGTCCTTCACATACTTGCTTTGACTAATGAAGGTTCCTTCCTTGAGTTGTTTGACTTGTAATCCGAGAAAGAAACTTAGTTCACCTATCAAAGACATCTCGAATTCCCTGGACATCATATTACCAAATTCCTCGCAAAAATCTTGGTTAGTAGATCCAAAAATGATGTCATCAACATAAATTTGACATACAAAGAAATCATTTCCAATTTTCTTAGTAAACAATGTAGTATCAACTTTCCCAATTTTAAAGCCTTTTGAAATTAAAAAGTCTCTAAGTCTTTCATACCAAGCACGAGGTGCTTGTTTAAGACCATAAAGAGCCTTGGAGAGTTTATACACATGATTTGGCTTTGTAGGATCTTCAAAACCAGGAGGTTGTTTAACAAAAACTAATTCATTACTTTTTCCATTTAAAAATGCACTTTTGACATCCATTTGATAAAGTCTAATATTATGAGATGAAGCAAAAGCAAGTAAGATTCTAATAGCCTCAAGTCTAGCTACGGGAGCAAAGGTTTCACCGAAGTCCAAACCTTCAACTTGAGTGTATCCTTGAGCCACCAATCTTGCCTTGTTTCTTACTACCACTCCGTTAGCATCTTGTTTATTCTTGAAAATCCATTTGGTTCCAATGATATTATGCTCATCCGGATTTGGTTCTTCTACTAATTCCCAAACATTGTTGCGGGTGAAGTTGTTTAATTCTTCGTGCATAGCATTCACCCAATCCGGATCTTTTAATGCTTCATCTACAAGTGTGGGCTCAAAAGAGGAGACAAAAGAGTAATTTTCACAAAATGAGGCAAGACGAGAACGAGTTTTGACACCCTTACGCAAGTCACCAACAATTTGATCGACGGGGTGATCTTTGGAAATTGAGTGATGAATTATTGGATGATCAACCGGGATTTGTGGGATAGAGGTAGAAGGTACTTCCGATTGTTGTTGAGAGGAGTCTTCCACATTGACCACTTCAATTATTTGATCTTCATGTTGAGGAGTTGATGAAGAGGGGATAGCTTGAGTGGATGAATCTTCATCTCGATCACTATCTTCTTTGGCTTGATATCCCCAATGGTCATGTTCTTCATTGCCACTCTCAACCCTTCATTACCTACATCATCCAAATTGTCTTGCTCCTCTTGAGAGCCGTTAGTCTCATCAAATTCAACATCATGTGTCTTGTCGTGGTATTGCGAATACCCCGGCAGGTTTTGAGAATGATCCTAGCGAAGATTACGCGGCGCGGGTTGACCGGTCCTCCCCCGCCGGAGAAGCACAAGAAATGACACGAGGATTTATACAGGTTCGGGTCCCGGTGGGGGCCCTAGTCTTGTCGACGCGCTCCCGACCGGAGTCGGCTGGGGAGGCTCTCTCCGGGGGAGAGGCTTCCGGAGCACGCCTGTGAGTTTAGCTATTCCAATAAAAGTGATCCGATCCTTTACAACAGAGGGGTACAAGGGCTATTTATAGCCCCAAAAAGAAGCAAAAAAGCCTAAACTACCCCGGAAGCCACCGTCGGATTGAAGGGTAGGATCGTCCTTCTCCCGGTCAAACGCCTTGGATGCTTGACAGGTGGTCGCTAGTTCCCGAGGCGCTCCTCGCGTGACCTGCACGTGACAAACAATTCGAGACTTTACCTTTAGGAGGGCGATGAGGCCCGGGACAGCGCCGGAGGCCATGTCCCGGGGGCCAAATGGCGGCGCCCGGGGAGAGCCCGGAGGCTACGTCCCCGGGCCAATGGCAGCGCTCGGGACGGCGCCGGAGGCCATGTCCCGGGAGCCAAATGGCGGCGCCCGGGGAGAGCCCGGAGGCTACGTCCCCGGGCCAATGGCCGCGCCCGGGACGGCGCCGGAGGCCATGCCTCGGGGGCCAAATGGCGGCGCCCGGGGAGAGCCCGGAGGCTACGTCCCCGGGCCAACGGCGGCGCCCGGGACGGCGCCGGAGGCCATGCCCTGGGGGCCAAAAGGCGTCGCCCGGGGAGCGGCCGGAGAACATGTCCCCGGGCAAATGGCGGTGCCCGGGACGCGCCGGAGGCCAAGTCCCGGGAGCCAAAAGGCGGCGCCCGGGGAGACCCCGGAGGCCACGTCCCCGGGCGAATGGCGGCGCCCAGGACGGTGCAGGAAGCCAAGTCCCGGGAGCCAAAAGGCGGCGCCCGGGGAGGGGCCGGAGGCCAGGTCCCCGGGCGACTAGCGGCGCCCGGGACGGCGCCGGAGGCCAAGTCCCGGGAGCCAAAAGGGGGCACCCGGGGAGCGGCCGGAGACCACGCCCCCGGGCAAATGGCGGCGCCCGGGACGCGACGGAGGCCAAGTCCCGGGAGCCAAAAGGCGGCGCCCGGGGGGACCCCGGAGGCCACGTCCCCGGGTGAATGGCGGCGCCAGGGACGGCGTCGGAGGCCAAGTCCCGGGAGCCAAAAGGTGGCGCCCGGGGAGGGGCCAGAGGCCAGGTCCGCGAGCGACTGGCGGCACCCGGGACGGCGCCGGAGGCCAAGTCCCGGGAGCCAAAAGGTGGCGCCCGGGGAGGGGCCGGAGGCCAGGTCCCCGGGCGACTGGCGGCGCCGGAGGCCAAGTCCCGGGAGCCAAAAGGCGGCGCCCGGGGAGGGGCCGGAGGCCACGTCCCCGGGCAAACGTGACGCAACTTACCTGGACTTAGTCCCGCGGAGATTTCCCCCAACAGCAGCCCCCCATGCCCCCCAGGGACGAAGCTCGAGCCCCCGGTGGGTATGGCATATGTTACCGGGAAAATCTCTGGACGAAGTCACCGGAGCCGCGGTGCTTCGGTTTCTGTGCCCCGTGCTTAAGGCCGTGCCGTTTCGCCATAAATGCGCGCGTGGTTTGAACTGGCGCCTCGATTAGCGCGCCCGTCCCTTCATTTTCCGCGCGCAGTTTGAACTTCAACGGTCCAGATTGCTCCGCGGGGTGCCACGTGGTGCCCATCTAGACCACGTCTCACCCCTATAAATAGGGCCTTGGGGGACCCGGAAGCTCATTCCAAAACCTCAACCGTAGTGAACTCAGCTCTCCCGGTAGCCCTCTCCCGGTAGCTCTTTCCGGTAGTTAACTCCCGGTAGCAGGCGTCCGGAAGTTTTAGTAGTAGCCTCCTGAAAAGTTAGCCACCGAAGAAAAAGAAGAGCCTAACCTCATGGCACCCAAGGGTCGAGCAAAGACCACGGAAGTGCCCCCGGAGGAAATCCCTCTGGATTTCCTCTGGGCGTCGGAGTTCTCGGCCTCGGACGCGGAGTCCCTGGTCGAGCGAGGAGTCGTTGAGGACGGGGACATCCGGGTCCCCGTGAAGAAAGACGGAGCCCCCCGCCCCAGGCCCAGAGAGGTTGTGGCCTTCGAGGCCTTCCTGGAGGCGGGGCTCCGGCTCCCGGTGCATCCCATGCTCCGGGAGTTTCTGAAGGAGTACGGGGTGGCGCTCAACCACCTCACCCCGAACGCGCTTGTCCGTATGGGCCTCTTCATCTAGCTCTACGAGACAGCGACCGAGGGGAGCCCACCCTCCGTGCCTTCTGGTACTTCTATGAACCGGCGGCACGGAGCTCCCACCTGGTGAAGGGGGGACCCAAGTCCCCCTTCGGCTCGGTGATGGTGCAGATGCTGCCATCCCGGGTGGCGGACTACCCGGTGGCGGCCTCTCGGGACCACTGGGGGGATTGTCTCCAGAGGTGGTTTTACCTCCGGGTCCGGGACGAGGCGGTGGTGTACGCCCCGGAGCCCCCCACCTACAGTCGGTCGTCCGCGCCGAAGCCTCCGGTGTGGACGGACGAGGAGTTCGAACTCCTCGGGAAGGTGGTCCTCTCCAAGAAGACCCGCTCAATGCGGGACGCCGCCGAGGAGCTGATGCTCCTGAGGATCTCCCCCTTCACGCGCGGGAGGAGGGGGACCGGTATGGGCCCGGAGCAGCGGCCCCCGGTCAAGCCGGTGACCCGACGTAAGTCCCGACGACCTGCTTTATTGCATTTACGAATTTTTTGAAAATTTGACTAACTCTTTACCTCTTGTAGTCCGGCTGTACCCGGCGGCGCGGCAGAACGCAGAGAACCTCCTGGGGAGGTACTTCGCCGACGAGCACGAGCGCGTCGTGCGCCTCGTGGGGGAGGGCCCTCCCCGGAACTTGGTAGCGGTGGCCTACGGGCTAAAGCTGCCGGAGAGGAAGCCTCTCCCCACCCCCGGGTCGCACAAACGGGGGAAGGAAGCGGCCGGGGGCTCGGAGCCCAAGAAGGCCAGGGTCCACAAGACCCCCGGCCCGTCGACGGCGCCGGCAGTGAAGCCGGTGAAGGCCCGGGACACGACTCTCCCGGGACCGAGCGCACCCGGGTGGCGGCCCGGGAAGACGCAACACCTCCTCCCCCGAAGGGCCCCGTCGAGGCCCGGGGGAAGGAGCTGGCCATTGGTGGGGCGGGGTCTGATTCGGCGGACTACGCCCCGTCCCCACTCCCGGTGGAGGTCCTCCCGGCCCTCCTGGCGTATTTGGCGCCGGAGAGGCTGGAGGTCAGATTCGCGGAGGCCTCGCCTCCGCGGGTTTGGCCGGTGGACGTGGGGGGGAGCCCCTCGGTCTATGAGGTTCCCCCGGAGGAGGAGGTCCCGAGGACCTTCCGGCCCGGGGCGGGGAAAGGCCCGATGATTCCCCCCCGGGCGGAGACTCCCGCCGAGAGCTCCTCAGCCACGTCTTCGGGGGGCACTTCCTCGGCGACGAAGACGCCAGTGACACCGGCCGCGTTACTGGACTTCGAGGTCCGGGGACCCCCCACCGGCCGCGTTACTGGACTTCGAGGTCCGGGAGACCCCTCTGCTTCCCGCGGGGGAGGGCGCTCGCTACTCGGAGGGCCTGCACACTCGGAAGGTGCAGGCCTTCGTCGCGGAAGGGACGCACCATGAGCGTTTCGAGGGGCTTCAGTCCCTCGGGGCCCAGGTAACCCGAGTCGATGACGTCTTCATTTATTGCCTACACTTGAGATTTTTCTAACTCTATATTTTGTAGGTGGCGACTGTTACCTGGGGCCTTCAGCAGCGGGTCGCCCGGCTGCTTAAGGAAGCGGAGGGCCAGGCCGCGGCCTCCGTAGGGCAGCGTGAGGAGGCCCTCCGGGAACGCGATGAAGCCCTCACGGAATTGTCCCGGGTCCGGGCCCAGGTTCACATTTCCGAGGCCGTCAACGGCCGCCTCCGGGAGGAGGCCAAAGCGAGGGAGGAGGCGCTCTGGGAGCTCGAGGGCACGAGCGTCCGGGCGGTGGCGGACGCGGGCCGCTTCGTCCGTTCGGCCCTCGAGAGCCTTGGTGTAATCTTAGGCTCTGGGAGCAGCTCGGAGGTGCCGCCGGCGACCATCGCGGAGGCTGTGCGTTTTCTCAACGCATAGGTTTCCGCCATTCCGGAGGCGGCCCACGCTCAGGCGCGGGGCCGGGCGATCCCCATTATCGCGGCCGCTGCGGGGCTCATCGAGTTCCGGGGGGCGGCGCCTGGGCGATCGGGGGCCGCATCCCCCGAAGCTTCCCGGACTCCTTCGAGCCCTCGCGCCGGGAGGTCGAGCAGCTTGCCGGAGGATTCTACAACCGGATCATCCGGGCGAGATGCCCGGCTCCGGCGCCTCCGGCGGGGGACGCCCCAGCCCCGGCCTCGGAGGAAAACCCCCGGGGGGAGGACGCCAATGAACATGTATGAGCCTCCCCCCGGGTCTTAGTTAGGGCCCTTTTTTGTTTTCTTAGGATTTTGATCCCGGTAGCTTATTAGAAGAAGCCCCGGACACTTGTACAAAAACATTTTGAATGCAATGAAGTTAGAATTTTTTCTAAGTCTTTGAATTGAATGTTTTGTTACCAGGGTTCCCGGGAGGTTGCTCCCGGGCGAAGGTCCGGGAGGGGCTCCCCGGGGGACGCCCAAGCGGCTTTAATCTTGCTAATCCTTGTCTTCGGGAATCGCGGCGGGGACAGCGTCCAGGAGCCGATCTGGTTGAGGTGGCGTCCGGAGTGGCTCTTGGACAACTTTGACAATCATCGCGCCGAATTGTCCCCTCCGCGACCGGGGTTTCGGATGATACCTCCCCACCGGATACTTCCACCGGCGGGATACGAGTTCTGGCCCGAAGATGTGCTCCGGGACGCTCGGCACCGCGTGCGAGCATTGTACCTGGACTTGACCCAGGAGCTAGCGGAGAGCCTCCGAGAGTATTAGGGGTAGGAGCCTTAGGGCGTAGACAATCCCCAGGGTTAGAACTCGGGTTGTATCGTTTCCGAAGCCCACCGGAGGGGGAAGATGTCCTCCGGGTTTGACAATCAATAAAGCTGTGTTGTTGCTTCTTCTTTCATTGTCTTTTTATTTTTTCTTCTTGGATGGTCTGGATGACTCCCTTTCACAAGAATGAGCTAAGTTTGCTCGTGGGCGGTGCGGTCGACACCCGGGAGTTCCTTATCCCCCGCCCACAACGGGCCGGAGGGTAGCTCCGGGCGCTGTGGGGGTAACAAGGCCCCCGAGGTGAAAACAACCTGTAGCATAGGAATTTTTATGTTAGAAAATTTTAAAACGAGGTTTCCAAGGAAAGGACCTTTCGGGAGAGAATCGTCCGGTCGCCGTGAGAACGGGGAGCCGGGAATAAGGCCTCATGTGGAAGAAACGTCCAAGAAAACCCGATGAGATTTCCGGAGGCGAGCTTCCTAGGAGACAATCGTCCGGTCGCCGTGAGAACGGGGAGCCGGGAATGGGGTCTCTGGGAAGGAAAAGGTCTGAGAAATCTGCGACTTCTCCGGGAGACAATCGTCCGGTCGCCGTGAAAACGGGGAGCCGGGAATAGGGTCTCCGAGAGGCATTCATCTGGTCGCCGTGAGAACGGGGAGCCGGGAATAAGGTCACTGGGGACCAATCGTCTGGTCGCCGTGAGAACGGGGAGCCGGGAATAAGGTCGCCGGGAGGCATTCATCCGGTCGCCATGAGAACGGGGAGCCGGGAATAAGGTCGCCGGGGACCAATTGTCCGATCGCCGTGAGAACGAGGAGCCGGGAATAAGGTCGTCGGGGACCAAATATCCAAGAATGCCATTAGACGTCCCACTGGGGAGAGCGTCGAACGTCGACTCCCGTAGGAGGAAGATAGATCCAAGAAGGCCATTAGACGTCCCACTGGGGAGAGCGTCTACTCCCGGAGGAGGAAGTGCCCGAAGACGGGTCTTGAGTGTTTGGGCAGGGGACTAGTCTCCCAAAGTGACTCGTTACTGCGGCCACTATGACCGGGTTGCCGCTTACACCCTCAGTCCATGAGGGCTGATTGTAAGCCGCCCTACAGGAGGGACTTGCTGGGCCTGGCCCACTTCCTCACCGAGAGGGCTTCCTCGCGGGGAGGGCATCCTTACAGGGAGGGCGTCCTCGCGGGGAGGGGCGTCCTCGCTGGGAGGGCATCCTCGCGGGGAGGGGCGTCCTCGCTGGGAGGGCATCCTCGCGGGGAGGGCATCGCCGCTAGGGGCAGTAATGAGAAAGACCTGCAATGAGACAGTTGAAAAGCAAGACCTATGTATTGCTAATAAAAATGAAGTACAGGGCCTCCCCCTGCGAAGTCGCGAAAGGGGAGGAAAATACAGTGTCCCTCCTCCCCCTCCGGCGTGAACGCTCCAGGGGGGGGGACAGGCCCGTAAGGCTAAACATAGAACTTGCGAAGTAAACGCAAGTTCCACGTGTGCTGCAGCTCCTGCTCTTGAAGGTTGGAGAGCTTATAAGCCCCCGAGCCCAGGACCGCGGAGATCCTGTAGGGGCCCTCCCACTTGGGGGAGAGCTTCCCCTGGGCTTGGGGGTCTGTGACGCGTTTGAGGACAAGGTCCCCAAGGCGGAAAGCTCTCTCGCGCACGCGCTGGTTGTACGCGCGCGCCATCTCTTGCTCGTAGATGGTGTGGCGGAGGAGCGCTCGGTCGCGTTCCTCCTCCACAAGGTCGATCTCCAGGCGCTGGTTGGCCTCGTTGGCCTGGTACGTTGCGGGCGTGGCTCCCTCCAGGAGCTCGACCCGCAGTGACCGGAAGCTGATCTCCAGGGGGAGGACTGCCTCCGCCCCGTAAACCAGGGAGAAGGGAGTACGCCCCGTCGCCCGGGAAGGGGTCTGCACATGGAGCAGAGGATGCTAGGGAGCTCCTCTGCCTATGCACCCCACTTAGAAGCGGTTTGCTCGAGTCTCCGGCGCAACCCCTGTAGGATCACACCGTTGACCCTCTCGACAGCCCCATTGCTCCGGGGATGGGCCACTGAGGCGAAGTGGATGACGAGCCCCAGGCCTTCGCAGAATTCCCGGAAATAAGCCGAGTCGAATTGGGTCCCGTTGTCCACGGTGATTTCCCGGGGGACACCAAAACGACATACGACGTTTTTCCAGAAAAATCACTGGACGGCCCGGGACGTGATGCTGACCAAAGGCTCCGCCTCAACCCACTTTGTAAAATAGTCGACCGCGACTACCGCATACTTGTATCCTCCGGGCACTGGGGGGAAGGGCCCTAAAAGGTCCATCCCCCAGCGCACGAAGGGCCAAGTGATGGGGATCGCCCGCAGTGCTATAGGGGGGAGGTTCGAGCCCTTGGCCATCTTTTGGCATGCCTCGCACGCGGAGACAAGGTCCCGCGCGTCATGCATGATCGTCGCGCATGACCGTCGGCCCGGTCATTGTCCCTCCGCAGGATATGCCGGGCCTCGAGGCTGTCGAAATGCCTCTCCATCTTTCGCACTTCCTGCAAATAAAGACTTAAGTTTGCGTCATGGCACAGGTAAGACTTGTCCATTTGGCAAACTACGAGTTGAGAATCTGCCTTGACTAGGAGGCGCCGGATCCCCAGGGAGCGCGCGAGGCGCATCCCGAGGAACAAAGCCTCGTATTCGGCGACGTTGTTGGTTGCGGGGAACTCGAGCCGAGCGGCGTACTCGAGTTCCTTCCCCTCGGGGCTCCGGAGGACTACTCCCGCACCAGCCCCGGCGAGACACAGCGACCCATCGAACATGAGGGTCCAATGATCACTGCGTCGGGGCGGCACAGGGAGATCTTCGTCCCCGGACCCAGAGGCGGGAGTCCACTCTGCGACGAAGTCGGCGAGGACCTGCGACTTGATGGCGGAGCGGCCGGTAAGGGACAGGGAGAAGGGGGCGAGCTCGGCCCCCCACTTCCCGATCCGGCCGGTGGCTTCTTTGTTCCGCAGTACCTCCCTGAGGGGGAGGGACGACGGGACGGTGATGGGGTGCCCCAGGAAGTAATGCCGAAGCTTCCGGGACGCCATGAGGAGGGCGTAGCAGATTTCTCCATCTCGGTGTACTGAGTTTTCGCCCCTTGGAGGGCCTCACTCACGTAGTACACGGGACACTGCTGCCCCCCTTGCTCCTTCACCAAGACCGTGCTGACGGCGACGGGGGTCGCGGTGAGGTAGAGGAGCAAGGGCTCTTCTGGAGACGGACTCACGAGCATTGGAGGGCTCGTGAGGTAATTCTTGAGGTCGTTGAAGGCTTCCTGGGCCTCGAGGGTCCAGTGGAACCCCTCGAGCCCTCGGAGGATCTTGAAGAACTGGAGGCCCCTCTCCCCCGACCGGGAGACGAAGCGGCTTAGTGCGGCTAGGCGGTCGGAGAGCCGCTGGACATCCTTGACGGAGCGCGGCGGGGGCATATCTAGGAAAGCCCGGATCTTCTCGGGGTTTGCCTCAATGCCCCGCTGGGACACGAGGAAACCTAGGAGCTCCCCCCCGCGCACCCCGAAGGCGCACTTCTCCGGGTTGAGTTTGAGCCCGAACGTGCGGAGGTTGCGGAAGGTTTCGGCCAGGTCGTCGACGTGGGAGGCAGCGCGGGGACTCTTGACGACCGCGTCGTCTACGTAGACTTCGACGTTGCGGCCGACTTGATCTTTGAAAACCAGCGTCATGAGGCGCTGGAAGGTCGCCCCCGCGTTTTTGAGCCCGAAGGGCATATGGACGTAGCAGAACGTTCCGAGGGGAGTTATGAAACTCGTCTTTTCCTCGTCCCCTTCCGCCATCTGGACTTGATGGTAGCCCGAGTAGGCGTCTAGGAAGCTCATCAACTCGCACCCCGCGGTGGAGTCGACCAGTTGGTCAATCTGCAGGAGTGGGAAGTTGTCCTTGGGGCAGGCGCGGTTAAGGTCGGTGAAGTCCACGCACATCCGCCACCTGCCCGTTGACTTCTTGACGAGGACGGGGTTCGCGAGCCACTCGGGGTGCAGGACCTCCCGAACGAACCCCGCCTCTCGGAGCCGGGTGATCTCCACCTTGATTGCTTCTTGGCGCTCGAGGGAGAGTTTCCGTAGCTTCTGTTTGACCGGGGGGTGACTGGGGGCCTCTGCGAGCTTGTGCTCAATGACCTCCTGGGCGACGCCCCGCATGTCCGAAGGCTTCCATGCGAAAACATCGGAGTTTTCGCGCAGAAAGGCCGCAAGTTGCGCTGCATGCTCCTCAGGGAGCTCTGCCCAATCTGGACAGTTTTGTCCTCGTCGCCCGGGGACAGCAGAACCTTCCGGAGGCCCCCTTCTGGACGCGGCTTGAGGAGGGGCGTCCCGGGCGGTGGCGCAGTGACATCTAGTTCCGGGGGAGAAGCCCCCCCCGGGCGCCTTTATGAGGTTGACACTTCCGATTGTGGCCGCAGCGCGCTCGTATAGAGCACGAGCCATGTCTTGGTCTCCCCGGACGTTGATCACGCCATGCGGTCCGGGGATCTTTATGCAGAGGTAGTTTTGATGGGTGGCAGCCCCCAGCCGGTTGATTGTGGTCCTCCCCATTATCGTATTGTAGGAGGAGCGGAGGTCCACTACGTCGAAGCGGACCAGCTTGGTCCGGTAGTTCTCCGGTGTGCTGAAGGTCATTGGGAGATCTACCTTGCCCACGGGGTGGATCGCCTTCCCCGGGACAGACCCTTGCAGGGGCCCTGCCGTGGGCTGCAGGAGCTTTTCATCCACCTGCATCTCTTTGAAGGCCTTCAGGAATAGGACGTCGGCGGAGCTCCCACCGTCCATGAGGATGCGGGCCAGGTGGCAGTTGTAGATGGTCGCGGAGACAATAAGCGCGTCGTCGTGCGGGAAGCGAACCCCTCGCGCGTCTTCCGCCGTGAAGGTGAGGGGGACGTCCGACCACTTAGGTGGCGGGGACGCGTGTAGCACCCCCACAACCTTGACCTCGTGCGCGTACTCCTTGCGTTGGCGCTTAGAGTCCCGTCCGGAGGCAGATCCTCCCACGATGACGTTGATGTGCCACTGCGAAGTTTGAAAGGGGAGATCTTCCGAAAGCTCCCCCTCCTGCGTCTGCTGACCCCCCGCGGGAGCAGGAAGGGCCGGAACAGCTGGCCGAGGGGGCTAGGAGGCCGGAGTCCCCCCCCCTGCCCGCGCTGGTCGAGGAAGTCTGCGAAGTGCTGCAGCAGCTGGCTACAATCTCGGGTAGCCTGGGTACTGGACCTGTGGAAGATGCACCACGGTCCTTCCTGCCTTCTCCCCGCGGGGCGTTCCCGGCTGCGCGAAGACTGTCCTCCCCCATGGCCCTTCGGTTTGGGGAAGGGGCTGCTGGCCCTCGGGGGGTCACGCGAGCCGCCATCGCCCTCGAGGACAAAGGTGTCCCGAGGTCGTGGCTCGCCACGCCCCCCCTGTCTGGGGCGTCTGGGGGGATCCCTGGCCCCCCGGTCGATGGGGGCAGGAGCCCCCTGGGTCTTCTTCCAGATGTCGTCTTCCTCCGCCCGAGCGTACTTTTCGAGTACATTGAAGAGCTCATCGGCGGAAGAGGGGCAGCTCCGGGAGAGCCTTCGGTGGAGCTCCCCCGGGAGGATGCCGCTTTTATAGGCTTCGATGACCGTAGAGTCGGGAACGTGGGCCACTTTGCTCTTCACTTGAGCAAAGCGCTTGAAGAAGCTTCTGATGGTTTCCCCAGTCCTCTGCCGGACAGTGTACAGCTGCGAGGAGTCCAGGGGACGCACGTAGTTCCCCTGGAAGTTGGCACAGAACTCCTGCTTGAGCTGCGAGAAAGACTTGATGGAGCCGGCCTTCAGGTTGTAGAACCAGGAGCGGGCGATGCCGGTGAGGTAGAGGGGGAAGACGTTGCATTGTACCGTCTCGTCCCCCCCGACCGCGGAGATGGATGTGGAGTAGACCTGCACAAACTCGTAAGGGTCTGCCTCACCATTATAATGCTCGATGTGAGGAGGGCGGTAGGGCCGTGGCCACCGGATACTGCGAAGTCTTCGGCACAGGGGCTGGTTAGCCCCCTGCACCTCCTGGGGAGAGCCCCGGTCGCTATCTTCTTTCACGGGGCCTTCGTTGTCTGAGTCTGGAAGCGGTCCGAGAGGTCCGCCAGAATGGCGGTGGCGACACTTTTCCTCCGGACCGGGACTGAGTTCCCGAACGTCTGGGCTCTCCGCCGGAGAGGTTGGCTCTTCAGCGGGTCTCTTCCCCCGACCGGTGCGAGAGCGAGGCTCCCCGCGCCCGCGGCCGGGGGGAAGTTCTTCCCCGCGCTCTGGTGAATGCATTCGCTCGACCTCCCCCCGAGGCGAAACGGACCTGTCCCGCCGAGGGAGGGAGCTCATGCACTGTAGCTACCGGCCCGAAGGCTTCCGGAGCCGATTGGGGGGAGCCCCCTGCAACGACCCAGGGGACCGGAAAGGGGGAAGCCCCTGTATTATCCGGAACCGGGGAGGGGGCGCCCACGGCGACGCTTGGAACTAAAGCAGAGGGGGCCCCAGTGGCCACGACCGGAACCGGAAAGGGAGGAGCCCCTGTAACATCCGGAACCGGCGAGGGGGGAGCCCCCGCGGCGACGTCCGGAACCGGGAGCCCATGTGGGGGGAAGTCCGCTGCGGCACGGGAGCTGCTCTGTCAACCGCCCCCGGTGTGGTAAATGCGACGCGGGGGGCGGGACTGGCTCCCGGCGTAGGGAAAACCCCCAGCATGAAGTGGGCTCCCGGCCCCGGGAATAGGCCAGGGACGGGGTACCCCCTGGTGCCACGAAGGGCCCCGGCATGAAGTAACCTCTAGGCACCAGGACGGGCCCGGGTGCCGGGAAGGGTCCGGACGTATATCCCGCAGGGGGAGGGAAGCCCCCGGCAGGATCATACGGGGCGGACAAACCCCCGGAGGCCGGAGGGTCCGCCGGTTAACCCATAAACGGGGGCATGGTCCCCGGATATGGGTGCGACGCAAATGTGGGGGCCGGAGGCCGCGCCAACACGCTGAGTAGCTCATCCATAGAGCGCTGGGCGTGGAGCTGGCCCTCCACGAGAGCCTCAAGCAGGGCGTCCCGGGGAGCCGGGGGAGCCGTCGGGGGGAGACTGGTCCCGGCCGAGGTCCCCGCGGTCACCGGGAACGACCTGGAGGTGGAAGCACCTAAGTTAAGAGGAAAAGAGGGAGGCGGTACCTGGGCCAGGTCGCCTCCGGAAGGGACCGCCGGGACAGCAGTGTCCCGGGCGGACGGCGCCGGGTCTCCGAGACCCTGGTCACCGGGAAGGGTGCGAGCCCTTGTTCTTGGGGGAGCCACGGCGTCTTGTCACGGGTCCCCACGGTCGGCGCCAGTTGTCGTGGTATTGCGAATACCCCGGCAGGTTTTGAGAATGATCCTAACGAAGATTACGCGGCGCGGGTTGACCGGATGACCGGTTCTCCCCCGCCGGACAAGCACAAGAAATGACACGAGGATTTATACAGGTTCGGGTCCCAGTGGGGGCTCTAGTCCTGTCGACGCGCTCCCGACCGGAGTCGGCTGGGGAGGCTCTCTCCGGGGGAGAGGCTTCCAGAGCACGCCTGTGAGTTTATCTATTCCAATAAAAGTGATCCGATCCTTTACAACAGAGGGGTACAAGGGCTATTTATAGCCCCAAAAAGAAGCAAAAAAGCCTAAACTACCCCGGAACCCACCGTCGGATTAAAGGGTAGGACCGTCCTTCTCCCGGTCAAACGCCTTGGATGCTTGATAGGTGGTCGCTAGTTCTCGAGGCGCTCCTCGCGTGACTTGCACGTGACAAACAATTTGAGACTTTACCTTTAGGAGGGCGATGAGGCCCGGGACAGCGCCGGAGGCCATGTCCCGGGGGCCAAATGGCGGCGCCCGGGACGGCGCCGGAGGCCATGTCCCGGGAGCCAAATGGCGGCGCCCGGGGAGAGCCTGGAGGCTATGTCCCCGGGCCAACGGCAGCGCCCGGGACGGCGCCGGAGGCCATGCCCCGGGGGCCAAAAGGCGGCGCCCGGGGAGCGGCCGAAGACCATGTCCTCGGGCAAATGGCGGCGCCCGGGACGCGCCGGAGGCCAAGTCCCGGGAGCCAAAAGGTGGCGCCCGGGGAGACCCTGGAGGCCACGTCCCCGGGCGAATGGCGGCGCTCGGGACGGTGCCGGAGGCCAAGTCCCGGGAGCCAAAAGGCGGCGCCCGGGGAGGGGCCGGAGGCCAGGTCGTCGGGCGACTGGCGGCGCCTGGGATGGCGCCGGAGGCCAAGTCCCGGGAGCCAAAAGGCGGCGCCCGGGGAGCGGCCGGAGACCACGCCCCCGGGCAAATGGCGGCGCCCGGGACGCGCCGGAGGCCAAGTCCCGGGAGCCAAAAGGCGGCGCTCGGGGGGACCCCGGAGGCCACGTCCCCGGGCGAATGGCGGCGCCCGGGACGGCGTCGGAGGCCAAGTCCCAGGAGCCAAAAGGCGGCGCCCGGGGAGGGGCCGGAGGCCAGGTCCGCGGGCGACTGGCGGCGCCCGGGACGGCGCCGGAGGCTAGGTCCGCGGGCGACTGGCGGCGCCCGGGACGGCACCGGAGGCCAAGTCCCGGGAGCCAAAAGGCGGCGCCCGGGGAGGGGCCGGAGGCCACGTTCCCGGGCAAACGTGACGCAACTTACCTGGACTTAGTCGCGCGGAGATTTCCCCCGACATGTCTCCTCAACCAAACTGGAGTTTTGGTTGTAGACACGATATGCTTTGCTATTTGATGAGTATCCTAATAGAAATCCTACATCACATTTACTTTGAAATTTAGATAAGCGTGTACCTTTCCGCAAGATGTAGCATTTGCATCCAAACACACGGAAGTAGGAAATGTTTGGCTTCCTTCCAATGAGAAGCTCATAAGGAGTTTTCTTTAGTAGTCGATGACAATAAAGACGATTTGATGCATGGCACGCGGTGTTAATTGCTTCGGCCCAAAAGGTATCCGAAACATTGTACTCCGAAAGCATAGACCTTTCCATGTCTATCAATGTCCGGTTCTTTCGTTCGACTATTCCTTTTTGCTCCGGTGTATACTTGGCTGAAAACTCATGTTTGATACCTTTATCATCACACCAATTTTCAACCTTGGTATTCTTGAATTCGGAGCCATTGTCACTTCTCACTTTCTTGATCTTGAAGCTAAATTCATTTTCGGCCCTTTGAGCAAAGCTAAACCTTTTACCTTTTCTTTGCTATTGTCTCCAAACGTAATCTTGTCATATTCCGCACCTTCGTTATTTAGAGAGGAAAACATGTTGTGATTACCGGTCATATGTTGAGTGCATCCACTATCGAGCACCCAATGTTGTCCTCCGGCCTTGTAATTTACCTACAAAACAAGGTTAGGTCCTTTTAGGTACCCAAATCTTTTTGGGTCCTTGGAGGTTAGTTACCAAGGATTTTGGGACCCAAATGGCTTTCTTTTTGGCACCAATGATCGGGGTTCCAACAAATTTGGCTTTAACATGGCCATTGTTCATTTTCTTTAAAACATAGCAAGAATTGAATATAAGAGATGAATTAATTTTGCTAGCATGGCAATTCTTTTCAATGTGACCTAAACTTTTACATTTGTTGCAATATCCCTTTTCTTTTACAAAAACGGTTTTAGATGGGACAAAAGCATGTTTTCCCTTTTTAGGAATGTAGCCTAGTCCTTTTCTTAAGGAAAACCTTTGACTATCTAGAAGATGTCTTAATTTTGATTCTCCTACATAGCATTTAGCTAGGACATTGGTTAGTTTTTCAATTTTGTCCTTAAGTTCATTGTTTTCAAGACTAAGCACATTATCATCAATTTTAGGTCTAGATGGGAATTCAATTAAATCTTCACAAGAGGTAGATATGCTAGAAGTAGACATCATGGGCAAGTCATTCAAAATATTGCAAGTGATGCCTATTTCATTACCCGTTTTGTTGGCTTTATGAATAAGTAGTGAGTCATGAGCTTCCTTAAGCATCTCATGAGATGTGTTTAGCTCCTCATAGGAATTTTGAAGAGTTTTGTATCTCTTCTTCAATTCCTTGAATTTTTCTTTCTCTTTACTCATATAGTCATCAAAACCGGTGATCATCTCAACTAGGTCATCATAAGTGTATTCATCTTCGTCACATGATACCTTCGATTCTCCTTTAGCCATGAGGCAATGAGGAGTGGAGAATAGAGATGGAGCTTCCTTGATAGCTACCCCGGCGAGTCCTTTGGGTGATGCTTCATCTTCATCATCGGAATCGGAACTTGAAGCATCCGAATCCCATTCAATGAAGCAAGCTTGTCCATCCTTCTTCTTCTTATAGTATTTCTTGAAAACCTTCTTCTTGCTTTCTCCTTCTTTTTCGTACTTCTTCTTCTTCATTGATTTTTCTTCTTCCTTGTTTTTGCATTGTGTGGAGATGTGACCCTTTTCACCGCAATCAAAGCATCTTCTCTCTTCAAATGGGTTCCTCTTGGATGATTGTCCTTTCTTGAAGGACTTTCCTTGATATCTCTTCTTCATGAACCGCTTGAACCTTCTCACAAAGAGAGCCATTTCCTCATCGGTGTCTCTCTCATCGCTTTCTTCTTCATTGTCTTCCCTTTTGGAAGCTTGAGCTTTTAGTGCTATGTTCTTCTTCTTGGAGTCGGAAGCCTCATCTTTCACTTCTTCTTGAGATTTCTTGAATATGTCATGAGTGAGAATCTCACTTAAGACTTCCAACGGAGTCACACTCTTCAAGTTTGAACGCACAAGTAAGGTTACAATTGTGTCATATTTTGAAGGTAAAGCTCTAAGAAACTTATGAAAAAATTCCACATTTGTGACATCCATACCAAGCCCTTTTAACTCATTTACAATGTTATTTAAACGGTTAAACATCTCTGATACATCTTCATTGGGCAACATAGCAAACTTTTCAAATTGGCCCTTATGGATAAATAATTTAGCATCCTTGACCATCGAGGTTTCTTCATGAATATCCATAAGATTTCTCCAAATATCATGGGCCGTTTCAAGTTTACAAATTCTATTAAATTCACCTAGATTTAGAGCACTATAAAGAACATTCATGGCTTGAGCATTAGCTAAGGCATTATCTCTATCTAGGTTGGTCATATCATCATCATCAAGAATTGCAAAACCCTCATCCACCACTTTCCAAATCTTTCCACCCATGGCTTTAAGATAAACCATCATTCTAGTTTTCCAATAAGTATAGTTAGATCCATCAAAGAGTGGTGGTTTGCCAATATTGATCCGACCCTCACTAGCCATCTTTATCCTTGTCGTGGTAATGAATACCCCGGCAGGTTTTGAAGACGATCCTAGCGGAGATTACACAGCGCGGGTTGACCGGGTGACCGGTCCTCCCCCGCCGGACAAACACAAGAAAAGACACGAGGATTTATACAGGTTCGGGTCCCAGTGGGGGCCCTAGTCCTGTCGACGCGCTCCCGACCGGAGTCAGCTGGGGGAGCTCTCTCCGGGGGAGAGGCTTCCGGAGCACGTCTGTGAGATTAGCTATTCCAAACAATAATGAAGTGATCCCTTACAACAGAGGGGTACAAGGGCTATTTATAGCCCCAAAAAGAAGCAAAAAACCTAAACTACCCCGGGAGCCACCGTCGGATTGAAGGGTAGGACCGTCCTTCTCCCGGTCAAACGTCTTGGATGCTTGACAGGTGGTCGCTGATTCCCGAGGCGTCCCTCGCGTGACCTGCACGTGATAAACAAACAGGGATTTTACCTTTTAGGGGGGCGGTGACGTCCGGGACCTCTTCCGGAGAGCAGGGTCCCGGGAGCCCAAAAGGCGGCGCCCGGGGCAGGCACCGGAGGCCACTCTCCCCGGCCAAATGGCGGCGCCCGGGACATGCCCGGGGGACACGGTCCCGGGGGCCCAATGGCGGCGCCCGGGACATGCCCGGGGGGCACGGTCCCGGGGGCCCAATGGCGGCGCCCGGGACATGCCCGGGGGACACGGTCCCGGGGGCCCAATGGCGGCGCCCGGGACATGCCCGGGGGGCACGGTCCCGGGGGCCCAATGGCGGCGCCCGGGACATGCCCGGGGGGCACGGTCCCGGGGGCCCAATGGCGGCGCCCGGGTCATGCACCGGAGGCCACTCTCCCCGGCCAAATGGCGGCGCCCGGGACATGCCCGGGGGCCGAATGGCGGCGCCCGGGGCAGGCGCCGGAGGCCACTATCCCCGGGCGAATGGCGGCGCCCGGGGCCGGCACCGGAGGCCACTATCCCGGGACGAATGGCGGCGCCCGGGACATGCCCGGGGGCCATGGTCCCGGGGGTCGAATGGCGGCGCCCGGGGCAGGCGCCGGAGGCCACTATCCCCGGGCGAATGGCGGCGCCCGGGGCCGGCACCGGAGGCCACTATCCCCGGACGAATGGCGGCGCCCGGGACATGCCCGGGGGGCACGGTCCCGGGGGCCCAATGGCGGCGCCCGGGTCATGCACCGGAGGCCACTGTCCCCGGGCGAATGGCGGCGCCCGGGACATGCCCGGGGGACACGGTCCCGGGGGCCCAATGGCGGCGCCCGGGACATGCCCGGGGGGCACGGTCCCGGGGGCCCAATGGCGGCGCCCGGGTCATGCACCGGAGGCCACTCTCCCCGGACGAATGGCGGCGCCCGGGACATGCCCGGGGGACACGGTCCCGGGGGCCCAATGGCGGCGCCCGGGACATGCCGGGGGGGCACGGTCCCGGGGGCCCAATGGCGGCGCCCGGGACATGCCCCGGAGGCACGGTCCCGGGCGCCTAAAAGGCGGCGCCCGGGGCAGGCACCGGAGGCCACTGTCCCCGGGCAAAATGGCATCCCCCCTGTACCTGGACTTGACCGCGCGGAGATTTCCCCCAACAATCCTACTCCGGGATGGTTAAATCCACTAAAAAGGAGTCCTTGCTTTGATACCAATTGAAAGGGATCTAGGATATCGACTAGAGGGGGGTGAATAGGCGATTTTAACAATTTAGCAATTAATCAAACAATTTATAGATAATGAGAGCAAATAAATAACACAATATGAACAAAGCACAATTCCAACACAAGGATATATCTCGTGGTCTCGGTGATTTGCCGATCACCTCTAATCCACATTGAGGCAAACTCAAATCTCTAAGCGCTCCTCTATCTAGACAACCTTCTCTCGAGAAGTGACCTAGATCTTGAGCCGGATTAGTGTGATGAGTTATCCAAACCTCGATTTCACTAAGGATGCACTTTACCGCTCCGGCAAGGTGTGCTCAACCCTTTCACAAGACATTTTGAGGCTTCTTCACAATCTTCCTTGAAGAGCTCTCCAAAACTCTTCTCCTAGCCGTCTAGGAGCCGGCAAACTCCAAGAGTAACAAGCCGGTGATGATCACTTAGCCTTCTTCTAGTGCCAGGAGGATGATTTAATGATCTAGATGCAATGCACTAGAAGATCTCAAATGCACACTCTCACAAATTCGAGAATTTGAACCCTAGAGTGTATGAAATGTGCTAAAGCTCTCAAGGATGATGACAATGCTCAAATTATGCCAAGAGTGCTTAACAGGGCCGTGCATGGGAGTATATATACCCCCCACAACAAATATAGCCGTTACAAGCCGTTGGGAGAAAAAGCTCACTTGGCGGTCAGACCGCAGGTATAAGCTCGGTCAGATCGCCGCAATTGCAACGGCATTAAACAGGTGCAATAAATGCTCAACTGCCCTTGTCAGGCACACACACGGTCAGACCGGAGCCTATTTCGGTCAGACTGTGAAGCTGTCTAGAGACGACCTAGTTTCTGGACACCTTATACGGTCAGGCCGATAAAAACGGACAGACCGGCCATACGGTCAGACCGTAGTACAAAAACACGGTTAGACCGATTTCGCGGTCAGACCGATCTAATAAAATGGTCAGACCGTAATAGCTCAAAACAACAGAAAGATAGTTCATGAGGTTCCAGGAGACTGACCTAGGTTTTAACTACGGACAGACCGACCTTATAAAGGTATATACTATACTAAGACATAACGTCGGTCAGTCCGAGAATTCTAATCGGTCAGTCCGTGAATTCAGTCAGACCGGTCCAACATACGGTCAGACCGACTGAGACATTGCTGAGCAGAAATGAGCTGAAACAAGCATATTCAAAGTATATGACCTTCTAGTATGCATTGCAAGTTGATTTTATGATTTGTGGCACATAGATGAAGTATTTTGTGATACACCACATGCTCCTCTTAATAGTACGGCAATTATCCTAAAATCCGGTCAAAATTCTTCTCTAATCACCTTAGACCGGTAAAAATGGAAAAGACCCTATTTCATACCTTTGCCCTTTTGATCAATGCTGTTTCTTCACCATGAGGCTCTTTCTTCGCCTTTCATTAACCTGTCTTTTAAGTATCTTCTTGACACAACTAGGCAGGTAACGTTAGTATAGCATTTGAAGTTGTCATTAATTATTAAAACATTCTATAGGGGCCTAGAAGCTACACCGGGCCACGGAGCCCCCGGGACCTCTGTTGCTGGGGGGACCTCGTAGACCGAGGGGCTCCCCCCCTCGTCTACCGGCCACTCGACGCGTAGAGGGGAGGCCTCTGTGAATCGAACCTCCAGTCTCTCCGACTCCGGTTGCGCCGGGGCCGCCGGGAGGGCTACCACCGAAGGTGGCTAGAGGGCATAATCCGCCGAGTCGGACGCCCCCCCGTCGCCGGCTGGTTCCTTTCCCCGGGCCTCTCCGGAGGCCTCGGGGAGGCGCGCGGGCTCATGCGCCTCCACCCCCCAGAGTTCTCTGGGGGAGGAGGCGCCACTTCACGCCGGGGTGGTGCCCGCGCACGCCCTGACCCGGGGCTGCATCCCGGGCCTTAACGTGCATGGAGCCCGGTGTCGTTGATGGACCGGGGCCTTCTGAGCCTTGGCCCGCTTCGGCTCAGAACCCCTAGTAACCTCCTTCCCCCTCTTGTGAGAACCGGGGGTGGGGAGAGGCGTCCTCGCCGGTAGCCTTAGCCCAAAGGGCTTGGCCACCAAGTTTCGGGGAGGACCCTCCCCGATGACGCACACGATCCTCTTGTGCTCGTCGGCATAATACCTCCCGAGGAGGTTCTCCGCCTTCTACTGGGCGGTAGGGTACGGCCGGACTACAAAGGGTAAGAGTTAGAAAAATATGCAAAAAGAAAACGAGCAAAGTAGCCGGGAGCTTACGTCGGGTCACCGGCTTCTGTAGGGCCGCTGGGCCGAACACATCCCAATCCCCCTCTTCCCGTGTGAGAAGGGGGAGATCTTCAGCAGCGTCAACTCCTCGGCGGCATCCCTCATAGAGTGGACGCCCCGGGAGCCCACGACCTTGCTGAGGAGCTACAGCTCCTCCTTGGTCCACACCGGGGGCTTGGGAGCGGACGACCGGCTGTAGGAGGGGGGCTCCGGGGAGTACACCACCTCGTCGTCCAGGACCTGGAGGTAGAACCACCTCCAGATCCAGTCCCCCAGTGGTCCTGGGAGGCCGCTACCGGGTACTCCGCTCCCTGGGATGGCAGCAGCTGGATCATCACCGAGCCGAACGGAGACTTCGGCCCTCCCTTCACCAGGTGGGAGCTCCTCGCCGCCGGCTCGTAGAAGTACCGAAACAACCGGAGCATTGGCTCCCGTCCGGTGGCTGTCTTGAAGAGCCATATGAAGAGGCCCATCCAGACGAAGGCGTTCGGCGACAAGTGGTTCAGTGCCACCTCTTACTCCTTCAAAAACTCCTGGAGCAACGGGTGCACCGGGAGCCGGAGCCCGGCCTCGAGGAAAGCCTTGAAGGCCACCACTTCCCCGGGCCTAGGGTGAGGGGATCCGGACGTCCCCGTCCGCGAGCACCCCCTGGTCCACAAGGGACTCCAGGTCCCCGGATGTGAACTCGGAGGCCCAGAGGAAATCCACGGTGACTTCCTCCAGTGGCACCTCCACGGCCTTGGCACGGCCCTTGGGTCCCATTTGATTCTTTCGGTGGCTTATGCTCTAAAGAAAAAGGGTTGAGGTTTCTGGTTGCTAAGCTTCCGGGACTGGGCTTCCGGGAGAGGGCTACCGGAAGAGCTAAAGGCGCTAAAGGAGTTTGAAGCTTTGAGGGTTGGAGTGGTTTCTCCAGGCCCCTCAAGGCCCTATTTATAGGGCCCAAACGCGGCCTCAATGGGTGCCACGTGGCCCTTTGAGGTGCATCCGCGCCGCTCAATTCAAACAACGCGTGGGAAAAGAAGGGACGGGCGCGTGAAACGAGGCATCGCCAGTTCGAACCGCGAGCGGCCATTATGGCCAAACGGCGCGCTCCCTTCGAGGCAATGTCCTAATGAATGATGGCACGGGAATCAAAGCGTCATGACCCCGGTGGCTTGTCCTGGAGATTTTCCTGGTAATATGAACCATCCCCTCCGGGGACTCTAGCATCGTTCCCGGAGGGCATGGGGGCCTGCTGTTGGGGGAACTCTCCACGAGATCAAGTTCAGGTAAGAGGCTGTTCAATTCACCCGGGGACCAGGCCCCCTGGTGGCTTGTCCCGGGTGCCGCCTTTTGCCCGTGGACAAGGCCCCCCGGTGGCTTGTCCCGAGCGCCGCCTTTCGCCCGTGGACAAGGCCCCCCGGTGGCTTGTCCCGGGCGCCGCCTTTCGCCCGGGGACAAGGCCCCCCTGGTGGCTTGTCCCGGGCGCCGCCTTTTGCCCTCGGACAAGGCCCCCGGTGCTTGTCCCGGGTGCCGCCATTTGCCCGGGGACAAGGCCCCCCGGTGCTTGTCCCGGGCGCCGCCATTTGCCCGGGACAAGACCCCCCGGTGGCTTGTCCAGGGCACCGCCTTTTGCTCGGGGACAAGGCCCCCTGGTGGCTTGTCCCGGGCGCCGCCTTTCGCCTGGGGGCAAGGCCCCCCGGTGGCTTGCCCCGGGAGTTGCCGTCCTTCGGGAGACAGGGGTCTCCGGCCCTGGGTCACGTGAGGGTCACGCGAGAAGCACCTCGGGAATCGGCGGACACCTGTCAAGCATCCAAGGTGCCAGACCGGGAGAAGGACATCGCTACCCCTTGATCCAACGGTGGTAGGCAGAGTAGTTTAGTCTTTTTACATCTTTCGGGGCTATAAAAGCCCTTGTAACACCTCATGTAAAGGGGACAATTCACTTTTAATTGGAATAGACAATCTAACAGGTGTGTTCCGGAGCCATCTCTCCCCCGAGAGAGCTCCCCTAGCCAACTCTGGTTGGGAACACGCTGATAGGACTATGGCCTCCACTGAGGCCCGAACCTGTATAAACCTTCGTGTCACTTGCTGTGTTTGTCCGACGGGAGAGGACCGGTCACGCGGTCAGCTCTCGTCATCTTTTCTTCGCTAGGATCTTCCACAAAACCTGCCGGGGTATTCGTAATACCACGACAGGATCATCTTGGTATGCAACTCTATTCAAATCAACGAGAGTAAACCCGTAATTTTCAACCTTAACACCTCGAGGCACTTCGACCCATTGGCATCGAAACAAAGGAATCTTAAATAATACGTTCCCATATTTCTTCAATAACACCATAATATGAGTTTAGTGCCCTTACTGCCCTGGCATCCTCCGAAATAACAAATAGTGTCTGATGAGGAACGGGGTCCCGATCTTCCGGCAGGTAGGGGATAGTTCGATTGGTGGAGACTCGACGTTGACGATCCGACTTTCGACCAGAATCGATCTAGGCCTGCAATCGTTACACCACTGCTCCATTCGTTATCAACCATACCGAGGCACGATTGACCTAGCCATGAAGGCTTGTTCCTGCAAGCGAATCGAAGAACACGTGCAAGAACACAGAAGAAGCAATCTCGAATTGCAAGTATGTATTAAGATCACGAAGTGTTGGGGTTCCACAAACTGAAAAAAGGCTAACTGCGACAGCAGAAAAATTCTAAGCAAGGCCCAACAGAATCTGGTCTCCACTTGTTTCAACGATTGTGATTGACTCCGAAAGAGTTTGGATGTGGGACCAGATCCATTGGAAAGGTCTCGTCGAGGGCTTCTCCTTAATGTACTTGAACGCCCCAAACGGAGTTTGTATGCGTCTGCTACACCCTTTTGAAGACAGGCTGCTCCGCCGTGGCCGACCCGGACTCCAGCTCGCGGTAGACTTGATTCCCGACCCGTCTTGGCCAAAGTGACACCCTCGCTGATCAACACCATGATTCCTGAGCAAAAGCACAATATTATTTGGTAGTGACTCGCTCTTGTCAATATTCTCCCATGTACTAAGAAACGAGCTCACCTGGTGATTTAGTTGACGTGCACGTGCCCTTGTTATTGGTCCTTGCACAACGGGTGTTGGAAGAATGGACGCATCGTTAGGGGTGATGTCCTCATCAGTGTCACTCCACTACATTGCATATCACTCTTCTCGTCCTGACTTCTTGTGTAAGATGTCGTACCCCTGCCAAGTCCCTACATTAAATCTTGGCCCTCTAGCCAACCATGTAATAGTTTCACTCATGGAGCCCTTGGTAGCTCATAGGATTCTATTTTGGATCCACCCAGCAGATTTCCTGTTATGTTCTCTGGTCACCCAAATCTCTAGCTTCGAAGGATTTCGTTTCCGTAACATTGCCTTGTGCTCGTGTATGTATGGCTCCACCTCCGTCATGTGTTGTAAGACCCAAAAATGTGCTTTTGCATACAGATCATTGGCGGGGATGGCTTCTTTGAATCCAATCGTTTTGATGCCTTGAAGCTGCCCTCGTGTCAGGACTTAGGAACGCCAATTGGGTCAACCCCGGCCATATAATTGGTGCAAAATCCAATCACCTCCTCGACGGCATAACCTTCCATGATACTGCCCTCGAGCCGATGATGATTCCTTACATATCCCTTCAAGATACCCATAAATCTTTCAAATGGATACTGTCGATGATTCGGACTCGGGATCCTTAGTCGAACTTATGCAGAATTTGTAGGTTGTGAGACCTTTCAGGGTGTCCCTTCGGGAAGGAATGATGAATCAAAGTTAACTGAAACACAGAGAGATTTATACAGGTTCGGGCCCTTGATGGTGGGAGTAATAGCCCTACATCCTGTTAGGATTTACTATGTGTAAGAGAAAAGAGTTACAAAACTATGGAAAGGATCTTCACAGGTGAAGATCTTTCCTGTGTGTTTATACAAGACAATGCTCAGAAGGCTTATGAAAGCTAACTAACTTAGTCTAATGTCTTCTGTTGATCTTCTGATCTCTCGATCCTTCGATCCCCTCGTCTGGTGCATTGGCTTACCCTCTTATACTGGTCGAAAGGGTGCCAAGGCATAACGGCATCGAACAGTTGCTCGGGTGCAGTTTCGATAACTACTCTTAACCTCCACACAGGTTTAACACGAGTTATTAAGGAATAACTGCATGTATTAACCTCCTGACGGTTGTCTTTATACGTGGAAGAATCTTCGGGATACTCAGGATATCCCTGTTTGTAGGGACTGAGCAATCCCGTGTCTCCTGGTCGAATGTGTCCTGACCGCATGTTGCTTGTAATCATCTGACCGCGCACTATCTGCGATCTTCTGTCCGTGCATCGTCTACGAACTCCTGACAGCACACTATCTGCGGTCTGATCGCGTAAAGCCTGCGATCATATGTCCGCGCTTCTCGGAGTAACTTGAGTTCGCATCAACGGACACTCATATGGTTCGAATCTATCTCGAACCAGTCATATATTTATTTGAACCAGCTCGGGTATCAATCCTCGTCAGATACATATAGCGCAGGAACACGGGTCCACAAAACTTAATTTCTCTGACAAGGTGAACAATTAGATGGACCATAACATCAAAAAAGGATGGAGGGAAATACATCTCAAGCGGACAAAGACTTGTAATCACATCGCGTTGCAAATCATCCAGTCCATCCGGATCAATTACCTACAAAGATATAGTTGCGGCAAATATTCATATAAGAAAAATCTGACAATTAAGTTCCATGAATGAAGCTAATTAACTTAGTAGGAGTACACTTACCTTCCAAGATATTGTGTTGAAGAAATAACATAGCTTTGTGATTGTCTCTCTGACCTTAACTAGGAGAATACCTCTGATAGCAATAAGAAGCATTTGTGACATCAGCACATGACAGTCATGGGACTTCATACCAACCAATTTCAAGTCCTTCATGGACACAAGTTTTTTCAAGTTCACAGAATACCCACATGGAACTTTAACACCATACAGGCACCGACAGAGTTCGGTTTTTTAGCTTTTTGACAAAGTATAACAGGCCGAGGGGAGGTATGTACGCTTTCCCTTCTCCAACGGTGTAGTCCTTATCCCCATTTCCACCATGTTGCGGTAAACTTTTGATGCCATTTTTTGTCTTTCCTAGAATGTTCAACAATAAACCAATCAAACTGTCACAAACATTTTTCTCTGCATGCATGACATCAATGCAATGTCAAACTTGTAAGTGCTCCCAGTATGTCAGATCCCAAAGAATCGATCTCTTCTTTCAAACATTTTTTCCTGGAGGTTTAGAACATTACCGAACTCAACTTTTATGTCCTTCACGCGCAAGTAAAGCTCCTTACCGGTCACAAACACTTGGGCTAATCCTTTCTCTGGTTTCCCGTTAAATGATTTCCTCTTCTTACGGTAGGCGTAATGCATCGGATTAAACCTGCGGTGACCATGTACACTATTTTTCTACAATTCTATAACCACATGTTCTCAGTTTCATCTAGGAAAATAGGGCAAGCCTAGCCTCCTTTCGTACTATAGCTCGACAAATTTCCGTAAGCCGGGAAATTATTTATGGTGCAAAATATCATGGCCCTCAAGATGAAATTCTCTTCTTATATGCAATCCACACCCGCACCCCTTCGCTCCAAAATTTCTGTAAGTCCTCGATTAAAGGCGCTAGAAACACATCAATATCATTTTCGGGTTGTCTGGATCTTGAGATTAGTAATGACATCATGATGTACTTGTGCTTCATTCATAACCAAGGAGGAAGATTGTAGATGCATAAAATAACCTACTAAGTGCTATGCCGACTGCTCATATTTCCATGTGGATTCATACCATATGTACTCAGCCCAAACCTCATATTCCTCACTTCACCGCCAAACTCACCAAATGTTCTGATAATGTTTCTCGATTAAATAGAATCAGCTGGATGTCTTAGTTTACCATCTTGTTTCTGGCCTTCAGCATGCCAACACAAGTACTTTGCATCTTTCGGATTTGCAAACAGTTGTTTCAATCTAGAAATCACAGGTAAATACCACACAGTTTTGGATGGATGTCCTTTCTTTACGTCTTCACATTCGTTGTGATCAATTCGGTCCCTATGCTTATACCGCGATGCACCGCATCTAGGACAAACATGCAAATCCTCATACTCGTTATGGTACAGCACACAATCATTTGGGAATGCATGTATTCTTTCTATTTCCTTTCCCAATGGACACAATAGTTTTTTGTCTTGGTAAACTGATCTTGGCAACTCATTTCCCTCTGGAAGCATGTCCGCTAAATGATCTAATAGTGCCGTGAAACTCTTATCGTTGCAACCATTGCTTGCCTTCAAGTTATATAATCTCAGCATAGAAGACAACTTTATAAATTTTGCACATCCAGAGAACGTAGGCTTCTCAGATTAGCAATCAATTTCTCAAATTACCAGTCATTTTTGCTGTAATCTTCTTGTACATCACGTAACATTTCATCTAAATTTTCATCATCTACATGAACAACTGAATGAACATTATCAAAATTCTGATGATCATCATTACTACAACCCATGTCCAGGTCCTGCTGATTTGTAGCTGTGCTAGTTTCCTCAAGATCTTCGCCATGCCATATCCAACGGGTATATCGTACGTTAAAACCACGACGAATCAAATGGCTCTTAATCTCATCAGAGTTGCTAAACCTCTTAAAGTTCATACAATTTGTACAAGGAAAATGCATATCTTTTTCTCCCTTCTCCTTTTCTTACTCAACAAATTTAATAAACCCGTTCAGACCCTCCAAATACTCAAGAGTAGTATGTTTTATTCCATACATCCAATATTCCTGGTCCATCTATGATACCGGCGTAGACCGTCTCACAAGAGGACGAGATCGATGCAGTAAAGGCGAGTATTCAGTCGTTCTTTCCACAGGGAATAGATAAGAAAAAATGTAAAACTAAACTAAATCGAAGTCAAATGAAAATAAACTAGACAAAAGAAAGAGATAGAAAATGTCAGAAGAAGTATAGAGAAAGAAAGAGGTAGATATCTTATGACTTGCCATTAGTGTTTAAAATTGTACAATGATCATAAATATGTGCAATGTTTAATATAATCGAGTAGAGGCCTAATGGAAGAAGGCATATACATCTATCGATTACTAATCGCTGCGCAAATCGATGAAACAATGGTACAAAAATAAATACTAACACTTCAACGAGCGTCGACACAAATCAACCACACAACACTCAGGATAAGCAAGCTCTTCAACCTAGAGCACACAACAGATGAATAAGAATTGAAGATAAATTGAAATTGGTCTTCAGTTATCCCAATCCTCTCTCTCTATCAATTGAATTATACACAATACAGTTTAGTGAAAAAAGAACTTCAACTCAAGAATAATTAAAATTTTGCTCTAGGACTTGAGGTTCCAAATTCAGGTCATGACCACGTCAGTTCTTACCTCACAAAGTACACTTCTCAGCAGCTAAGGCATTTAGAAGCAAATACTGGAGAGAACAAGATATACAAGGAACTCCTAGAACTGGTCAAACTAAATCACAAAAACAACCAAGAGCTAGTGAATGCAATCAACCGACAAGTAGACCAACATGAAGGTCAACTGAATTGAACAAGCGACAAGCATTTCAGTTCATCACATGGGGCAAATAAAATATCAAGTTCACTGGGTAATTGAAATAATCACTTAACACAAAATTTTAGATATAGAATTGTACTTAGATTATACATGAATAAACAACCATATTTAGAGAAATTCACTTGAATTGAGGATTCTCCAATTAGATATGAAATAAGACCTTCAATGCTTCACATTTACAAATAATCAAATCTCATACAAACATCCAATTCATCAGAATTCAAGAACTGAGGAGGGTGAGAAGAGTTGGACCAAAGATGTGGCTTGCTAGAGATGTTGTGGTGATCTCTGGAAGTCGAAGAAGGTCGTGGTTGTCGGAGTTGGTTGAGTGGTCGAGGTCGTCGGAGTGGCAGTGGAATGCGGCGAGGTCATGGGCATGGAAGACATCGACTCACGGGATGTGGCCGATGAGGAGGGAGCTGGTCGTCGCGGAGGTTGTCCAAGTGAGCCAGTTGAGGTTGTCGAAGGCGTGGTGGTCAAAATGGTGGTCGATGGCAGTCGCCGTTGAAGTGGTCGTGGATGTGGTTCTCGAGAGCGTCGAGCGTCGGTGAGGATGACGCTGCCACTGTGGTCAAAGTTGCCGTCGTGGTTGAAGTGGAGCTTCACAGTGATGTGGTTACGGGATCTTGGCTAGGCCACAGTGGCAGATCGGGCGCGGCGGCGCAAGGGTTTGGAAATTGGGGGCCGAGAGAGAAGACAATAGAGAGGGAGAGAGAAAGAGGGGAGACAAGTGCGGCGAAGACACCTGGGTGAATTAGGTCTAGGTTCCAACAAAGGCCGGCATCTAGGGTTTTATCCATGTTTTTGGCAATTTTGCATTTAGGCCCTCAGGTTTTAAGAAAATCACTAATTGGACCTGGCGGCTAGGGTTTTGGGATTTCTGTGCCTTGGTTGTTTTGCAGGGGGGTTCTAAGTTTCTAGAAATTTTAAACTAGCCCTTGGTTGCTAGGTTTAGGAATTTTGGGCCCCCCAGAGACTCCGATTTTGGTGCGGTTAGTTCCTACGCGTCTGAAGAGACATGTGCTTCTATCTGGAATCGATCGAGGGTCAGCTATAGTCAAAGAGACGCATTCCATCAGCTAAAATCTACCCAAATCACGTCGACCTGCAATAAAATGACAAAATAAATAATACTGTCGATTTGACGATAAATATATGTATGATTAATGAAAATGCACCCTTATATGACTAAATGTGCATGAATGAGGGGGACAATATATGGAAAAATCATGCAAATATGATAAATATCAATCTACAATTTACAAAATTGAAAAATTGAAAACAATAATTAGTCAAGCATGCATGAAACCTGGGAAATTAAGCTATATATACACACACACACACACACAGTTAGTTACAACTGATATATGAAACCCTAATTTGATGAAAAATTGACCTAACTACACAATGCAAGTTAGTGAGCTCATAAATCATGATGCATTGTAATTAAGAGCCAGCTAGCTAGCTAGCTTCCTAGCTTGGAGCTATAGCTAGCTTGCAAAGTAGAGGGGGAGAGAGAGAGCTAGAGAGCTAGAGAGATAGAGAGAGGTGATGAGAAGCTTACATTTGAGAGAGAGATTGAACTTCCTTCCAGCTTGCCCTGATCACTCTAGTTTGGAGCGTGGAACAGAAGGAAATAGAGAGAGATAGATGGGCAGCAAGGGTCGAGTGGGTTTGACTTATAGTGGAACATTTACTAATGGTTTACAACACTAGAACAGTTAGAAGATAGCACAATTTTTCTAATGATTATTGTCGATGATTCGGACTCGGGGTCCTTAGTCGAACTTATGCAAAATTTGTGAGTTGTGAGACCTTTCAGGGTGTCCCTCCGGAAAGGGATGATGAGTAATGTCAGTTGGGGCACAGAGTGATTTATACAGGTTCGGGCCCTCGATGGTGGGAGTAATAGCCCTACGTCCTGTTGTGATTTCACTATGTATGGAAAAAGGTTTACAAAGTTGGAGAAAAGATCATCACAGGCGAAGATCTTTTTTGGCTGATTTTCTAAAAAAGACTAAACTAACTTATCAAAGCTTGTCGCCTCTCCTTTTCTTCATCTCCGATCTCTCTTTTATACCGATCAAAAGGGTGCCAATGCACGACGGTTTTGAACGGTTGTAGAAGAGCAGTTTTGGTAACCGAATTAACTCCCACGCAGGCTTAACACATGCAATCAAGGGATACCCGCACATGTTAACCTCCTGGTAGTTGTCTTTACACGTGGAGGAATCATCACGATCCTAGGAATATACCTGTTGCAGAGCTAGGCAATCCCGATTCATTCTGGTTGAGGGTAGTCCACGACCTTCTGACCGCGCATTGTTTGCGGCCTCTTGACTGCGTAATGTCTGCGATCTCATGATCGCGCAAAGCCTGCGACCATAAATCATTCTTGTGTTCGTGCTTCTCAGGTCGTCTGAGACCATAACAGTGGACCTTCATATACTCATCTGGTTCGAATCCGTCTTGAACTAAATGTGCATTACTCCGGACTAGCTCGGGTAACAATCCTCGTTAGCTAGCCCCCAAGTTTGAAGAAAATGAAAAGACATATTTACTTCAAATTTTAACCCTGCATCGGATAAGTGACCCAACACTTGAACTTCCACACTTAGTGGTGCACTACGTGCGGAGGTTTATTTCCCGAGATGGGTTCCGGGTTGTTTTTGACAGGTAATGATAGCGCTGCTTATTTGTTTTTTAACCAGAGATAAAACTGTAAATATGTTTTAAGAACTCGAGGAATTCGTGAAATCGAATCGTGACCCTTGGGTGCTATAAATACCGAAGCCCCTTAGCCTTAAACTTCACAAGTCTTTTTTCAGCTAAGTTTTTTCCAGAGCTATCTCTTCTTCTCTTCCGTTTTCATCTCAATGGCAGATCAAGGCTCCAAGAACATCATTGAGATTGAAAGTGATGAGGAATGACTGGAACTCGACTTCGACCATAAAGTACGTACCTTCAAAAGATCTAGTTCCAGTTCCTGTCTTGGTCGTTCTCAAAGTAATGTACTTTGGAATTTTTTTAGGTCGAGGAGCAAATTCCCTTGAAGAAAAAAGCAAAAGTTGATGAAGGATCCTCCAGTGGTGTTGCAGCTGCAGGTGCAAAGGTTAGGGATGCATTTTTGCTCTCTCTTCCTTTGACCCCTATAGTTCTTCATGTGCATGCTACCCCACAAGTTGGAACATCGTTTTTGGGGATCCATGGAGGGACCCCTACATTGTCGCGAGCAGACAATGTAGCTGCTCTTGATCAGGCTTTACAGGATGATCAGCTTTCTGGTGGAAAGGTTGCACTTTCGCGACCAGGTGGTCCTCGACTTTTGTCGGGTGATTTGTTTTTTGGAGGAAGTTCTGCATCTCCTCATTTGTCTCCAATGTGAGGATTGGTAATTATCTCTATTCCCCCTATGAGTCGTTTCGTCCTCGAAGCTAACAAATGCCAATGCAGGGGACCAAAATTGCCAGAGCCCCCAGCGACCAGCCTGCCAACTTTGAAGTTCTTGGCAAGGGTGCAGCCTTCGAGCGAACTCTCCAAGAAGAAAAAGAGGCACTGGAGAAGTATTCTGAGGAGATGTCCTCAGCCATTCTGCACCTGGCAGAATGTCTTAACAACTCTCACAAAGAGGCACACCAACTTCGTCTGGAGAGAGACAACGCTCGGTAGCAGTGAGAACTCTCTGATACGATCAGGAGTAGTAGTGCTTCTTTGCTCCAGGATGATGTAGATAGACTTAAAGTAGTTGCTAGTTCTCTAGGGCCGGTCAGTGTAGATCCTACTGACACCAACATGTCTTTAGGAGAACTTTGTAAACTTCTCTCGGATCAGGTCGATGCTCTAGTCGCCTGTATCCCTTTTGTATGTAAAGATTGTCAGAAATAAAAATTTCTTTTACCTTACACATCTTGATTTCTCAAGAAGGATTATGTAAAACTTATAATCCCAAGTTAAAGCTCTTCACAATCTCTGTGCGAGAACATGGTCACAAAAAATGTCTTTGCGACCATACACACACAGGTAAATCCAAAGTAACAAGTCTTTCGATCAGAAACGCATTGATGTGTTATATCGCGACCAGTACTGGTATTCCGATTAGAACTGAAGCCGCGATCAGAACATAATGCCTTAATCGAGTGATAATCATATATGTCACGATTACCTACTTGCAACGATCACATAATTGCATTGCGATCAACATGCAAATCTTGAGACGATCACAGAACTGCATTGTGATCAACACATAAAAATTAGTTTACAAAAGACACGAAGGATCATTTCCTCCATAATCTTTGCAAAATTTTCATGTTTTTGTGTGCTCCCTAGCCCCCGAATTCGAAACAAAAAATAATGAAAATATATTTTGTTCTGGATTCACTGTAGGGAGTGCATAACGGGTTTCCTGAGAGAAGGCACCTATTATGGGAAATTAATAAAATATTCGGCGAAGGGTTGTGTCGGGCATATAAAAGGAGAAGGTAGCTTCCTGAGGAAGACTCACAAGCCAAAACCCTTCGTCTGTCTTAGAGTTTCTCGCCGCACAAAAACCCTCTTTTGCATTCCTCATCTTCGTCGCTTCCAAAGTCACCACCTTTCTTCCCAATCCTTCGCAAGAAATGGCATCCTGGAGCCATTCCATTCACCATACAGAGGAGAGCCTGGTGGCACTAGAGAAAGAAGAGATTCTCCCTCCACGGCTGCTGATCAACTGGTGGCCAGTGGAGAAAGATCAAGAAACCCTAATCGTCCAAGAGGGCGAATTGGTGATCTTTGAGAAATACCTGCGCTGCGGGTTTTGATTCCCAGAAAGCAAGTTTCTGCGGGGAATCTTGGAACACTATGGGTTGGAGTTAGTGAATCTCCACCCAAACGCAGTTCTCATGCTGGCGATTTTCCAACACCTCTGTGAAGCCTTTGTCGGAGTGCTTCCGAGCGTGGAGCTTTTTCGGCGCTTCTACTTTTTGGCATGGTCGAAAACTGCCAACGCCGCTGGGTGCATCTACTTCCATATAAGGGAGAAGAAAGAGTACCCCTTCCCGCCCCTACGGGACTCTGTACACGGGTGGTACCAGAAATGGTTCTACTGCACCCCTCCGTCGGAGAGCGGACTATGGTTCGCGAACTCCCGACCGGAGAAAGCCAGTGAGTTGGACTCCCTTCCCGCTCTGAGCGCAGAGCAGAAGAAACAAGACCAAGCAATTCTTCACCTAGTCCAGCAAGGCTTGACTGCGCGTGATATCATACGCGACTTTGTGAAGAATCGGATAAGCCCCCTGCGTGAAAGGGCTCATCCAGCTTGGGAAATCCAGTCCATGGCGGACAGTACCCTGGACTACAATAATGGTATATCCTTTAATCAACAAAACATACATTTTTACCGACTAAAACATACATTGTGACATAGCTCTATCTTTGTCCGAGATCGAGAAACGGACAAACTACCTCCTTCGGACGCACAACGCCATTGTGAAGGGAGCTAAGGGATCGCCTCGCCCCCAGAGATTAATCAACACCGGCGACGATCTTAAACAAGAGTGCCGAAAGGTATGACCTTTCCTAACAAGCTCTGTTGTAAACCATCCACTCGTCCTGTATTACCAAACGCATTTGGAATAATACAGCTTCTGGGGAAGTTTGCTGAGGCAATGCGTCCAAGCGAGGAAGTTGGTCCTTTGGGGAGACCAGCTGCGAAGAGGGTGAGGAGGACCCCTTCGAAGCACGAAGTGAAGGACCTTGTTCCCAAAAAACCCAAGAAGATCCTGGGAGGGGCTTCTTCACAAAAGAAAATCACAACCGCAAAAAAGACTGCAGTAAGATATTCAATACCCCCTGTAACCCCAAGTACGACTGGAAATTACTTCTTCGTCGTACAGGGTGAAGGGAGAGAGGACGAGGAGAATGACATTCCTCTAGTTCGTCGCAAGAGGAAGGCAATTGACCTTTTGGGAACAAGCATCCCAGAGAGGTCGGCTTCCCCTCAAATCGGCGAAGTCTTGTCTTTGACTGCAGGGATAGAGACGGCTACAATGATAATCCTGTGGTTACGGGTGAAACCCTGGTGCTTGAAGCTCATGAAGCCTCAGGACTTACAACACCTCCTCTTCTGATAGAAGGAGCGACTGTGGTAAGATTTCTCACAATCTTGCATGTTTTCATTCCTCTGTGCACATCTTTTGAGTTGTGTGCATACAGGGAGAGGAAGACGACATTCCTCTTATCCGCCGCAAAAGGACTCCTGCCAGTCCTGGGGCGGTGAGTACTCCACTCCTGACAACAGGAGTGGGGATGACTGAATGGGATCCCGCAACCACTATTGATCTCATGGTCACGGACGAAGTTCCAGTGCCTGCGGTTCATGAAACTCCAGGACCAATGGCTTCATCTTTACCCACAGAAGATGTTACTCCGGTAAGGACCCTTACAATCTTGTTTTTCATCGTTCCTCAGGTGTATTCTTATAAACTTACATACACACAGGGAGAAAGGGACAATGTCCTGTCGCGCCCCGAGACTGGGACAACGACTACTCCTGTAGAGACCTAGCTCGCTGCAGCTAGTCCCATTCTCACAAACCTTTGACTTCCCAGGATGAGTCAAACACATGAGTATATTACATTGCAACAGAGTACTCACAAAATATTAAGCAGTGTGGCCTGCTGGCCTTAATATTTCATAAAGAGGATTACAATGCCTACAAGGCATTCAAGGTTTAACAAAATATTTAACTACGCAGCAGAAGATAGGTGACCCTCCCACAAAAGAAGTTGACGGCAGAACAACACACTTCAGAGTTCTGGCAGAACTGATTCTCCTCCTTCTGGATCCACGTAGTATTCCGTGCCATCATCTTGATCAAAGTAGGCTCCATCTATTGAGTTGAATGTTGCAAGGGTGAGCACTTACGTACTCAGCAAGTCATAGGTAAGAGTAGATACATATAGTAGTGATGATATGAACCTAGACTAGTCAAGAATTATGGATATTTGTAAAATAATCTTTTCCTTTCATACCTCATCTCATGGCAGCACTTTTATAATATAACATCATCATTCATGTTTACTAGATTATAGCACTACCGCGACACGTCGACACACGACAGCCCACGGCAGCACTCCTTATCATGACAACACATGTCATTTGGGTAATCTTGATTTAAACATATTTTATTTAGAAAATAGTACTTGTGTCACACCCCGTGGATTTAATCCACCGCAGCAGACTCCTATAAACCCGGGAGCTCGGAGTATTCGAATACGTTTTTAACTCTGCAGAGAGGTACCAATTTACCCGCAAGATATTCCACTTTCAAACCTTTCCTATCATAACAAAATGATTGGACCCCTGACTCACTTCATACTGTGAGCGGCAAGGTGGAAATAACAAGAACTTTTGTTATGTTTTACTCACAATTCACCCCCGACCCTGTGGCTCTCAGCGAGACACAGTTGTGGCAGGTTGTATCCAAACCTCCACCCCTTTGCTTATTCCCATTACTGGGTCAGCGTGCTTGATCACCTTCAGTGATATGTGTGGGAGCCGCGCTCCGTGTTTATCGTGCATCACTACACATCTCATGCAGGGGTTTCATGTGCGATCCACATAATTACTTGTTCAGGCCTGTCCCATACCAGGCTTGCGGTTAGCACGTTGTTCATGCCACTAGACGCACAACACAAGGTTCTAGTCCTTATATGCCAGTGACCAGACCATCCACAACCCTGCACCTTCAGTGCCTGCATTCCTTTGCAGTTTAGCACCTCCAGTGCTACAGCCATCCATACCATTTTTCTGGTCACGGCTAGGGGTTTTATTTCATGAATATAAGTATATACATACATATAATAATTCATGGCTCAAAACTTGTTTATTTCACATTTCACAGATAACCAGTCTAGTACTGCCAATTCATAAATCAACCATTCTCAATCTTTCTCATGCAATATTGCCTATATTCAAGGTTATGTTTTAGCAACATTTAAATATAGGTTCAAGATGACCGAGGATATGACTTGCCTTCCGCGTCGTAAGATACAGCAGTTGACGTCGGATCCGCAGTGAAGTCCTCGAACTCGGGCTCTTGATCTGCTCTCCAATCAAACAAACAACCAATAATCATAATCTTTTCCATACATTATTATACTATATGCAATGATGCAAAGATGAAGTCTTGATGATTCTGAAATGATTGGGTTTAGAGGCTGATTAGGGTTAAGTTAAGGAAACCAATGTTAAGATTAGCTGTCAAAGGTTTACAAGGTTCCAAATGTCTCAAAATATCAGAATGATATCAAGGTTGCGACTGGTTCGCTCAAAAACAGCGAACGTCTTTAGGTCGACATTCGGTTCAAAGCATCGACATAGGGTCGATGAATGATAGAGGGGTTATCTCAACTTGTGGTAGTAGAATAAAATGTAGATCATAACTCTACAAATTTAGTGGACAAAGTGGTTTTCAATTTACACAACCAGAAGTGGGTAAATAAGGTCAATGCCACTGGCTGACAAGCTCTGGCATAGAGTTGACAATGCCAAAAACTAGGGCTTAGCATAACTTTTGATCCGGAGCTCCAAATGATGCACCACTTTGTCTGGGAGGTAGGCATTGCTAACAGGAACAATTAAGTCAACAGGATCTAGGGCAAGAAATGGCTGGAAAGCAAGAAATTTGATGATGAACAGAGATGAACTGGCTGCACTGGAGCAGTTCTGGACACAAACTTGGCATGGCTATAACTTCCAATCTAGGCCGATCTAGGTGTCGAGCTAGAAGACAAAAATGCTCAGGAGGCTAAGGCACATCTAAATGACAAGGTTTCGAGGGCTGAAATGGCCGGGAACACTTTTCCAGTCATCGGCGCCGGAGAAGAATCACTGGATTTGGGCATTTCCAACACAGGCCGTTTGAACTCGATTCCTTGCTCTAGGAGTGATGGAAGGGTATGAGTAAGCTACTGGCGACGTCAATTTGGCCGGAGGTTCGCCGGTGTGGCTTGGCGATGAGAGCCAGCAACTGATAAATTGTAAAATTGGGAATAGCTTCAAATTGGGCTCAATTGATTGTTCTAAGTTCACAGGCATGCTTGATTTAGTTTACTGATCAATTTTTATTACAGAATCGAGAGCTAATTTGGAGTAATTCGAGCTACATTGCCGGAACAGGGCATTCTTCGAATTTCAGCCATTTCCGGCGATCACCGGCGTTAGGGTCCACCGGAGAGCAATTAAATAGTACTACACAGAGAGAATGAGTAGGGGAACTCACTGATGGCTTTAATTTGAAGGCTGATGCAGCGGATGAAGCTGGCACCGTGAGCCTCCTCGACGGCTCGCCGGAGAAGAAAACGAAAACAGGAATTCCAGGACTTGGCTGATTTCTGGTGAAGTGTGGAGGGAGCTGCTGAGCACAGGAGTGCTTAAATAGGCCAGGCGAAGCTTGCAAGGAGGAGACAACGAAGTAATTGGCAGCTGAGATGAGATGGATTGCGTGCTGAGCATCAGCGGCGAAGACACAGCGAAGAACGGTGATTGCGACGGCGACAGGACTGCAACTGTCCACATTGTCGTTCATCGGGACTTTGCAAAGATGGAGCAAGCGGTGGCGACAACAACTGGCGCGGCAAGGCAACGTGGCGATGGATTGCTGACAAAAGCCGGTGATCACGCGCGGGAGCAAGCGCTGGTCGATGACGTTGCAGCGGCGCTGCCACGGTGACGGCTGAGGCGAGGACACGTGCGCAACAGCATGCACGATCAAGTTGCAGGCGAAGCTTCACCGGCGGCGAACGTGCACGGCGCAAGGGAACCACGGTGAGCCCTGGTCGTGCGCACAGTAAAACGGCCTGGTCGAATGCTTGCTGCTGTACTGGTCGAAAATGGACTGAACTGCAGTTTCAATTCTTTGAGTTTTGGACTGAAATGTAAATCTGGAGATTTAGAAGGTTTAAACTGAAATTGATTTCACTAATCTGGTATATTATATTCAACAGGATATTTGGCAAAGATAAATGATAAGATTTTACACATTTGAATAGTTTTCGATACAAACTGAAAATAGGGTAATTTAGGGTAATTGAATTCTGAATTTCATTTGATCTTGAATTCTGGCACTTAGGATGAGATTTTGGAATTTGAACAGAAGAGAAACTTGTGACAAATAGCATTTTGAGAAGATTTGCCGAAGAAATTCTGAATTTGGAGTTAATCTGGAGATTTTAGCCTTTGTGGATTTTCAGACATCAGATAAGGACTATTTTGCGATAATTCTTGGACTAATTTGTGAAAAGAGTCTAGATGGTGAAATCTGGCTGTCAACTTTTTAGATTAAGGTATTGACATACCCATGATCATATTCCAGGAATAATCTGGTCTGAACTTGGTCAAGATTTTGATTAAATCTGCAATTCTGAAACTTAGGGTATTTGGATAATATAAGGTATTTCTGTTTTTGAAATCAGAAGAAGTTGATAATTCTGGGAGTTAGAGATAGCATTGGATCTAGGTTCTGAAGACTTTTAAGTTCAAAGTAACTGATAGATCACACCTGAGTAATCTGATCTTGATTTGGGGTTCACAAGGAAGATTTGGAGATTTTAGGGCTTAGGATAGAAACTGATCTGGCTAATACTACAGATACATGCATGCATGCTATTGATGAAAAAGGAAGTTTTCACCCCTAACTCAGGGTGTTACATGTCCTATTCAGGAAAAGGAAGACCAGGACAAATGACGACTGTCCCCTTTTTCCCAGGGAATCATCCTCGAAATCCCAGAAATGGACAGGGTTTCGAGTAAGGTAAGAATCTCTCCCGTTTGGACAGGGTCATATCGAAGTGATCGACTGAAGACATTCTAACCGATGATTCTCCTGTTTTCTTATGCTAGGCACAGAGATGCAGCGCCAAGCACCCTAGTGACCTCTACAAGTGTTGATGTTCCTCCTGCTACGGAGGTCATGGGCGAGCAAAGTCTCATCCCCACGGCCAAGGAAGTTCTTTATGCCATTGTAGTGGGGATGGCTACAGAAGTCCAATCGCAGAGATTGGAATCTGTAACCCCAGCCATGGAGGAAGCTCAGCAGGAAAATTCATCTGCCGCTCCAGCTGGGGATAAGGCGAGTCTAGAGACTCAGCCTTTGGCTGAATCGGAAAACAGCTCGTTTAGCGAGTATATTGAGGTATGCAGAACACCTCTTGTTATTTTTAAGTTTGCATTTGCATAGGAATATCCAGGCTCTGAAACTAATCTCCTTCCATGTCATAGGAACTAACTCATGTGGCGACCAAGTCGATGGCTGTTGCAAAGTGTATCGAGGTCACCCAACAGGAAACGAGTCGCCTGCAGCGGTAAGGAAGATGTTTCCTCATCTGCCTGAATTTTAGTACCATTTTAACAATTGTCTCTTTTGTCACAGAGAAAATGCCTTTCTGACCAAGAGCTTTGCTGACCGGGAAAGCCAGGAGATCAGGGCAGTCGCCAAGATCTCTTGCTTGGAGAAAGAACTCCAACAGCTGCTGTTGCAGCTCTCCTGTAAGTGCACTTCCGACCGGAATGAATTAACTTGTTATGCAAACTGTTTGTGATGGTCTCTTATTACAGCATGAGAGGACCAAATAAGCCAGCTTTCTCAAGAGAAGAGAAATCTCCAGGCGACCATCGAGTTGCAAAACTCGAAAGTTGATTCTGTCTGCAAGGAGAACAAGGACTTGAACGCGACGCTCTCAACCTGCAGCAGTGTTCAACAAGACATCTTCAAAAAGCTGAAGATGGTGGCCAGTTTTCTAAAGGCCCATGTGGTCGAAACCCAGAAGGACGACCTTAGCCTTAGCGACTGGACCACACTGGTCGCAACCCAAGCTGAATCACTCCTTGAGTATCTTCCTGAAGATACAAGGCGTCAAATAGAGGCGATAAGGACAAAAGTGCAATCCGCAGCCTCCGCCATTCTCTACAGACTTCGTCTTCACCATGGTCCGGATCTTGATCTAAATCCAGTGGTGGGAGAAGTAGAGATCGAGAGTGAGGATCAACTTGCGGTTATAATGGAGGAAGTCAGGCCTCTAGTTGAAAATCTCTTGACAGAACTTGTCTTATTGTAAATTTTGTACCTGTACAGATTTTTCTATACAATGCATATGTATGCCTTAATTTTTAAAAGAAAAGCACTTCTTTTTGTTTCATGTTGCGACCATATTCCCCTAGCCCCCTCCTGAGATTATGTATACTGAAGACTTAGTATTATAAGTGCAAGAGAAATATGGGTGTAACGATGACCAGGAATACCTAGGGAATACTGTGAGTTTAGGTATTATCATCCGACTAGATCGTTCAATACAACACCCGACCTTATTGCAAAGCGGCAGCCACTCTAATGACCAAGGACATGCCAGCAAGCCCCGTGTGCGTTGAGAAACGGCTTATTGAGGGGTGTCTTGTCCGGAAGTGATCACGAGATCGGCCAGTGAATCCGATCGATGTATTATAGTGATATAATTATCGGCGACCAGGCCCTGAGCAAGACTCGTAACATATGGGCAAAAGGAATAATTATCACATGAAACAACCAAAAGTACTGATTTTGTTAAATCATACTAATTGAAAAGGAAAAGGGGTTGGGACACTTGCACATAAAAAAACTTGCGCTGTTCATCTATATTCCATGTATTGGAAAAGATTCTACCATCCTCCATTGCTAGCCGAGCCGATCCTGGTTGCGGCACCGAAACAACAGTGTAGGGGCCTTCCCATTGAGAGGAGAACTTATTGCAATTAGATTGGTTTTGTATTTTACGTAAAACCAGATCACCCACATGAAGGCTACGTGATCGCACCATTTTGTTATGGTATTTGCGCAAAGCTTGCAAATACACTGCGGACTTGACTAGAGCTCGATCACGTTTTTCTTCTAGGAGGATTAGATCTTGTAATCGTTGTCTGTTTTGATCAACTTGTTCGAATTGATCTGTTCGGACAGAACCAATACTAATTTTCATGGGTAACACAGCCTCAGCTCCGTATACCAGATGGAAAGGTGTCTCACCGGTGGCTCGACTGGAAGTAGTACGTAGTGCCCACAGAACGGTATAGAGATCATCTACCCAAGCCCCCGAGCGTGTCTTAAGGTGATCAAAAATGTGCTTTTTGATGCCCTGCAATATCTGCCCGTTGGCATGTTCAACGGCACCATTGCTCTGCGGATGAGCTACAGAAGCAAAACACACCTTGGTTCCAATATTGTCGCAATAGTCAAGAAAGAGACCGCTAGCGAATTGGGAACCATTATCAGTGATGAGACGATTTGGAACACCAAATCAAGTCACAATGTTCTTATGAAAGAACTTTTGAGCAGCAGCAGCAGTGACATTGCGTACTGGCTCGGCCTCAATCCACTTCGTAAACGTGTTAATAGCTACAAACAAGAACTTGTACCCATTGACCGCTTGTCGCATAGGACCAACAATATCCATCCCCCAAACCGCAAAAGGCCATGACAGAGGGATAGTTTGTAGAGCATAGGCAGGTTGATGAACCTGTCTCGCATGAAATTGACACTGAGGACATCTCTTGACCATATTTTTGGCATCATCAAGTGCTGAAGGCCAGTAAAATCCTTGTCGGAAAGCCTTCCCGACCAGTGTATGGAATGACGCATGTGCACCGCATACACTTTAAAAGAAAAGCACTTCTTTTTGTTTCATGTTGCGACCATATTCCCCCAGCGCCCTCCTGAGATTATGTAGACTGAAGACTTAGTATTATAAGCGCAGGAGAAATATGGGTGTAACGACGACCAGGAATACCTAGGGAATACTGTGACTTTAGGTATTATCATCCGACCAGACCGATAACCATGTTCAATACAACACCCAACCTTATTGCAAACCGGTAGCCACTCTAATGACCAAGGACATGGCAGCAAGCCCCGTGTGTGTTGAGAAACGGCTTATTGAGGGGTGTCTTGTCTGGAAGTGATCATGAGATCGGCCAGCGAATCCGATCGAGGTATTATAGTGATATAATTATCGGCAACCAGGCCCTGAGCGAGACTCGTAACATATGGGCAAAAGGAATAATAATCACATGAAACAACCAAAAGTACTGATTTTGTTAAATTGTGCTAATTGAAAAGGAAAAGGGGTTGGGAAAGTTACACGTAAAACTTGCGCAGTTGATCGATGTTCCATGTTTTGGAAAAGATTCTACCATCCTCCATTGCTAGCCGAGCCGATCCTGGTTGCGGCACCGAGACAACAGTGTAGGGGCCTTCCCATTGAGGGGAGAACTTATTGCAATTAGATTGGTTTTGTATTTTACTTAAAACCAGATCACCCACGTGAAGGCTACGTGGTCACACCACTTTCTTATGGTATTTGCGCAAAGCTTGCAAATACACTACGGACTTGACTAGAGCTCGATCACGTTTTTCTTCTAGGAGGATTAGATCTTGTAATCGTTGTCTGTTTTGATCAACTTGTTCGAATTGATCTGTTCGGACAGAACCAATACTAATTTCCATGGGTAACACAGCCTCAGCTCCGTATACCAGATGGAAAGGTGTCTCACCGGTGGCTCGACTGGAAGTAGTACGTAGTGCCCACAGAACGGTATAGAGATCATCTACCCAAGCCCCCGAGCGTGTCTTAAGGTGATCAAAAATGCGCTTTTTGATGCCCTGCAATATCTGCCCGTTGGCATGTTCAACGGCACCATTGCTCTGCGGATGAGCTACAGAAGCAAAGCACACCTTGGTTCCAATATTGTCGCAATAGTCAAGAAAGAGACCACTAGCGAATTGGGAACCATTATCAGTGATGAGACGATTTGGAACACCGAATCGAGTCACAATGTTCTTATGAAAGAACTTGTGAGCAGCAGCAGCAGTGACATTGCGTACTGGCTCAGCCTCAATCCACTTCGTAAACGTGTCAATAGCTACAAACAAGGATTAGTTTGTAGAGCATAGGCAGGCTGATCGACCTATCTCGCATGAAATTAACACTGAGGACATCTCTTGACCATATTTTTGGCATCATCAAGTGCTGAAGGCCAGTAAAATCCTTGTCGGAAAGCCTTCCCGACCAATGTACGGAATGACCAGCCCCTGAGCCATACTTGTAACATATGGGCAAAAGGAATAATTATCGGCGACCAGCCCCTGAGCCAGACTCGTAACATATAGCCAAAAGGAATAATTATCACATGAAACAACCAAAAGTACTGATTTTGTTAAATCGTGCTAATTGAAAAGGAAAAGGGGTTAGGAAACTTACACGTAAAACTTGCGCAGTTGATCGATGTTCCATGTTTTGGAAAAGATTCTACCATCCTCCATTACTAGCAGAGCTGATCCTGGTCGCGGCACCGAGACAACAGTGTAGGGGCCTTCCCATTGAGGGGAGAACTTATTACGATTAGATTGGTTTTGTATTTTACGTAAAACCAGATCACCCACGTGAAGGCTATGTGGTCGCACCCTTTTGTTATGGTATTTGCGCAAAGCTTGCAAATACACTGCGAAATTGACCAGAGCTCGATCATGTTTTTCTTCTAGATATTTTTGGCATCATCAAGTGCCGAAGGCCAGTAAAATCCTTGTCGGAAAGCCTTCCCGACCAGTGTACGGAATGACGCGTGTGCACCACATACACCGTCATGAATTTCCTTCAAGAGGGATTTACCTTCCTCTTGGGACACACAGTGCAAGAATACTCCTTGAGTACCTTTTCTATACAAAACTCCTTCTATAAGTTTGTATAGACGCGCTTTTCGAACTAACCGATCGCTCTCGGTTTCGTCCTCGGGAAAGGTCCTGTGTTCGAGATAGACCCTCAATGGATGGGTCCAATCTCGTTCATGTCCGAGGTTGGTAACGCAGACTATTACCGGATCATCCTCGACCGTAGTCATGATCGAAGGATGTTCCAAGTGTTCGACGAACACTCCTGCCGGGGTGGATGTGCGTGAGGACCCAATTTTGGATAATTGGTCTGCGAGAATGTTGTCCTTTCGTGGGATGTATTGGACTTCGAAATGATTGAAGTGTTTTTCCAATCTCCTCACTTCCCCCAGGTAATGAGCCATTGTCTCATCGGAGGTGCTGTACTCCTTGTTTACCTGGTTTATGACCAGCTGTGAGTCTCCCCACACCACCAATTGACGGACTCCGAGGAATTTTGCTGCCTGGAGCCCTGCAATAAGACCTTCATACTCTGCTGCGTTGTTGGTCGCAACAAAGTGTAGTTGAATGACATACTTGAGCTGTTTGCCCTGAGGCGTGACTAGGACCACTCCAGCCCCCGAGTGTTGAAAACTACGGGAGCCATCAAAATACATCGTCTAGTGACCGGGGCATTCCAAATCTTCAGACTCCTGCACGGGCGGTTCAGGATTAGTTCATTCGACCACAAAGTCGGCCAAGATATAAGATTTGACCGCGGTGCGAGGCGTGAAATGGAGGTCGAACGCTCCGAGTTCCACAGCCCATTTCGCCATCCAACCAGATTTCTCTGGATTCCGGGCAATGTCCCCCAAAGGAAAAGATGAGGGGATTTTGATCCTATGTGCTTGGAAGTAATGTCGTAGCTTACGGGAAGCCATCAGTAGTGCGTAAAGTATTTTCAGGACCTCAGGGTACTACTCCTTAGGACCATGAAGTACTTCGCTTACGTAGTAGACGGGTTTATGCACACCTACTCTTTCTGCGATCAAGACAGCGCTGACCGCGCAAGGTGTGGCCGCCAAGTAAAGGAATAATGGTTCCTCTTTATTGGGAGAACCAAGATCGGCGGACTAGACAAATATGCTTTAACCTCCTGGAATGCCTTTTCGGCCTCATCGGACCAAGTAAAATTATGGTGTTTGCGCATAGCCTTGAAGAAAGGTAGTCCCTTTTCGCCCAGTCGCGATATGAATCGGCTTAATGCCGCCATACGACCTGCTAGGCGCTGAACATCTTTTATGGTCGAGGGAGACCTCATTTGTTCGATAGCCCTAATTTTTTTGGGATTAACCTCGATTCCTCTGGAGAAAACAAGAAAACCTAGAAGTTTTCCAGACGAAACCCCGAAAGAAGATTTCTCCGGGTTTAATTTTATTCCATATCGATTCAAATACAGAAGGTTTCAGCAAGATCGTCTAAATGAGATGAACTTTTTAAGCTTTTTACAACCAAGTCGTTTACATAAGCTTCAAGATTACACCCCATCTGGGAAAGAAAAGTCTTTTGCATCAAGAGCTGGTACGTGGAACCAGCGTTCTTGAGACCAAACGGCATTCTGACGTAGCAGTAGGTGCAGAATGGTGTGATGAAGGCAGTCTTCTCTTCATCTTCTTCCGCCATGCTAATTTGATGATATCCTGAGTAAGCATCCAGGAAACTCATTATTTCACAACCCGCAGTAGAATTGACTAGCTGGTCGATGTGGGGAAGGGGAAAATCATCCTTCGGACATGCACTATTTAGGCTGGTGTAGTCGACGCACATGCGCCACTTGCCATTTGACTTATGGACCATGACCGGATTTGCAAGCCATTCTGGATGATCGACTTCATGAATAAATCCGGCCTTTTGGAGTTTATCTAAGTCCACTCAGATGGCTTCCTGCCGATCAACAGCAAAACGCCTGAGCTTCTACTTTATTGGTCGTTGTCCAGGTCAAATTGCTAACCTGTGCTCAATTACCTCCCTTGGGACATCGGGCATGTCGGATGGTTTCCACGCAAACACATCTACATTAGCTCGGAGGAAAGTAACGAGCTCGAGTTCCTATTTTTCATCCAGGCCTGATCCAACCCGAATTGTCCTGGATGGATCATTTGGGTACAACGGAACCAATTTTAATGTTTCATCTAGTCGAGGAGTGGCTTTGATCGTATAAGTGGACATTGTGGCAATCTGGGCTTCCCGGAGGGGAAGCTGATCTACCATCTCCAGGGATAACCGATCACACGACAATGCCATGTTACGACTGCCTCGAACCGAAATAACGCCCTTGGGGCCAGGAAACTTTCCGCACTGGTAAGCGTAGTGCGTAGCCATCATGAATTTAGCGAGAACTGGCCTGCCAAAGATTGCGTTATAAGCCGAATCACAATCAATTACATCAAAAGTAACCAATTCTGTTCGGAAGTTATCTAGTTCACCCAGCGTGATCGGGAGCACCTCCTGTCCCAATGGCATCATAGAGGGACCAGGAATTATCCCATAAAATGGATGAATTATGGGTTTGATTTTTGAATGAGGAATTTGCATCTCGTCGAGTGCCTTGACCAATAAAATGTCCAAGGAACTACCTCCGTCAATCAGGACCCTTTCGACTCTCGCATTGCTGATAATTGGGGTAATGACCAAAGGTAGCCTCAATGGTCGAGTAAGCCCTAGAGGGAAATCAGAGCGATCAAGCGTCAAAGGAGTATCCGACCAACGGGGGGTATTGAGGTTCGCCAAGGGGAGTTTCCGCTTGGTTCACCTCTCAATAAAAAGCTTTAAATTGCCGTTTAGAAACAAAAGAGGAGGAACCTCCGAAAATAACATTGACATGATTACGAGGTACCTGGTAGGACATCTCTTCGTCCCCGCTTGCGTCTCTTAGCACGCAAGTCTGTTCTTTTGGTGGCAAGGTCGGCATAGGTCCGATCCCCTGGTAGAAGTCATCCAACTGCTTCAACCAACTCTGGCAATTCTTGAGGTCGTGGCTTGCAGAGTTGTGGAGTGGACACCACCTCTTGCCTTCCTCCGGGTTAGTCGACTTCTCTGGTTGGTCGGCACTACGACCACCAGAAGCAATTTTATTTTTAAACGAAGATTTGTTACGTTCGGTTGACGGAGGTTTCTCTATGACCGCGACCTCTCGGTATCGTCCAGTTCGACCCTCGGGCTGATTGAACAGCCATGTTCTTGCCGGTCCCTCGAGGACTGTAGGTAAATAATTGGCCATGACACGGTCATCGCCACCTGCTGCCTGAATAGTAGTGATGTAAATTTGAAGGAACTCTGATGGATTCTGAGTTCCGTCAAATCTTTCTATGGCCCCTGGTTTAAACTTGTCTGGTCAAACGACTGCACAAAGGCCGGGCGAGAAAGCTTTACAACCGACATAAGGACCGTGGATGGATTTGCGACCCTCGACCTGATCTCGGGCGACCTCACGTGAAGGAGAGGCCACATGTGGTCCCAGGCGAGAGTGAACAGGAATTCGTTCCCAATCACGAGAATTCCTGGCTTTGTCATGCCGAGACGGCACTAGTGGTGGACGATTCTGTTTACCAGAACTAGAGTTAGAGTATTCTCTTTCATGGGAATGTATCGCCGACCGGGAAGGGGGTGTTGGGGTCATCTCGGATGCGACCTCGTCTAACCTCTCCGCCAAGATTCTGGTGAAAGCGGGTTTCTGCGCATCTGTGATAGTAGGAGGAAAATTACGCAGGACCTCTGCGATGGATCAAAGTCGGCCATGCGTGCTCCTCCTGGGGGTGCCAGGTGTCACTGTCTCCTCGTCCGCCGATAAATGTCCTAGGGGTAAAGAAGGTGTCTGGTCGCGTCTGCGACCACACGGACAACGAGAGGAACTTGGAGCGGTGTCGTAACGAGCTTGCGCATTTCGAAGAGCCTCTAGGGCTGTTTTGCGAAGCTCATTATCTTGCTGCTCACGATCTTGATCCTCCTTTTGTCTGCGCTCTTGCTCTTCTTTTTGCTTACGCTCCTGTTCTTCCCTAGCAGCCCGCTGATCGGGAGTTTCTTTCGATTAGGCAGCGAATTGCCTAGGGAACGAGGTCGCCGATGGCGAAAACATCTCTGTTTGTTCTGAGTCGGACTCGAAATCAAAGAGACGGTGGAGGTTATCAGGGTCAAACCTCCCCGGGCTAAATTCTTGATCAACATCGCCCTTGCCCTCGGTAGGGTCTTGAGATGGACCGGGTTCAACCTCTAACACAGTAGGAACAATATTGGGCTCCGGTTCTGCGTCGGTTGTCTCCTGGTCGATAGACATGACCTGAGTGGTCGAATCGACCTCTAGGACATCTTCACCTCGGTTTCCTCCATTGGAACAGGATCACTAGGTGAAGGCATCTGTATGTGGGCATAATCCTCGAGATCAAAGTCGTTCTTGGAATCATATGCTCCAGACATGGCTCACCGAACCTCCGGATAGAAAAAAGAATGCCTTAAGAAAGGCCCCACGGTGGGCGCCAGCTGTCGACGATTCGGACTCGGGGTCCTTAGTCGAACTTATGCAGAATTTGTGAGTTGTGAGACCTTTAAGGGTGTCCCTCCGGAAAGGGATGATGAGCAATGTCAATTGGGGCACAGAGAGATTTATACAGGTTCGGGCCCTCGATGGTGGGAATAATAGCCCTACGTCCTGTTGTGATTTCACTATGTATGGAAAAAGGTTTACAAAGTTGGAGAAAATTACATCACAGGCAAAGATCTTTTCTGGGTGATTGTCTAAAAAACGACTAAAATAACTTATCAAAGCTTGTCGCCTCTCTTTTTCTTCGTCTCCGATCTCTCTTTTATACCGACCAAAAGGGTGCCAATGCACGATTGTTTTGAACGGTTGTAGAAGAGCAGTTTTGGTAACCGCACTTAACTCCCACACAGGCTTAACACGTGCAATCAAGGGATAACATCACATGTTAATCTCCTGGTAGTTGTCTTTACCCGTGGGGAATCATCACGATCCTAGGAATATGCCTGTTGTAGAGCTAGGCAATCCCAATTCATTCTGGTCGAGGGTAGTCCACGACCTACTGACCGCGCATTGTCTGCGGCCTCCTGACCGCGTAACGTCTGCGATCTCATGATTGCGCAAAGCCTGCGACCATAAATTATTCTTGTGTCCACGCTTCTCAGGTCTTCTGACACCATAACAGCGGACCTTCATATACTCATCCAGTTCGAATCCGTCTTGAAACAAATGTGCATTACTCCGAACTAGCTCGGGTAACAATCCTCGTCAATTATGTATCTATATCGGTTAGAATAAATCAAAATCTATACTAAGGGTTCCCAAATAAGAATCGTTACTATAAGTACATTTCTTCTAAAGGCTATTTATAAAATCCGTTAGAATAAAATAAAATCTATTCTAACGGTTCCCACAATACAATTGTTAGTGTAAGTATGTTTCTTGTAACAGTTAATATATTAAGAACTGTTAGAATAAATCATGTTATTTTTACTAATGGTTTCTCACAACCTGACCGTTAGTACAAATGCTCTTCTCCACTGCGCACCATGTACACTAACGGTTTTCTTCTAGATTGCGTAAAACCGTTAGAAGATAAGGGTTAGTAGACTGCTCTTGGCGGAGCCTAAAAGCCCTTGTACACCCTTGTAGAAGACAATTGGCTCATTATTGCTAGAATAGACAATCTCACAAGTATGCTCCGGAGCCATCTCTCCCCGAGAGAGCTCCCCCAGCCGACTCCGATCGGGAGCACGCCGACAGGACTAGGGCCCCCACCGGGACCCGAACCTGTATAAACCCTCGTGTCACTTGTTGTGCTTGTCCGGCGGGGGAGGACCGGTCACCCGGTCAGCCCGCGCCGTATTTTCTTCGCTAGGATCGTCCACAAAACCTGCCGAGGTATTCGTAATACCACGACAGTTGGCGCCGACCGTGGGGACTCGTGACAAGACGCCATGGCTCCCCCAAGAACGAGGGCCCGCGCCCTTCCCGGTGACGCCGGTCCCGGAGACCCGGCCCCACCCGTCTGGGACACGACCGTCCCGGCGTTTCCACCCGGAGGCGGCCAGACCCAGGTACCACCTCCCACCTTCCCTCTTAATTTCGGTGGTTCGACCTCCGGGTCAGTCCCGGTGACCGTGGTAGCCTCGGCCAGGACCAGTCTCCCCCCGATGGCTCCCCCGGCCCCCCGGGACGCCTTGCTTGAGGCTTTAGTGGAGGGCCAACTCCGCGCCCAGCGCTCTATGGATGAGCTTCTTCTCGTATTGCGCGGCCACCAGCCCCCACATACTGTAACATCCTGAGTTTTGGGGTGAAAAGTTTCTTTCTTAAAAATCATGCATGCATATGTCTCTTCTAGATCAATCAAATCAGCCTCAGCTTTATTCTGTTCTAGCCCTAAAATCTCCAAATCTATCCTGTGACCCCAAGTCAAGATCTGACTTGCCAGATTTGATCTATCAGTTATCCTAAATCTAAAAGCTTTAGAACCCAGATTCAATTCTATCTCTAACTTCCAGAATTATCAACTCTTTTCTGTTTTCGAAAACAGAATATCTGTTATTACCTTTTACCTTAAGTTTCAGAAATTCAGATTTAATCAAAATCTTAGCCAAGTTCAGACCAGATTATTCCTGGATTATGATCAAGGGTATGCCAATACCTTAATCCAAAAAGTTGGCAGCCAGATTTCACCATCTGAACCTTTTTCACAAATCAGTCCAAGAGTATCGCAGATCAGTCCTTTTTCCAGATTTTTCTAAAAGCCAGAAAGGCAAAATGTCGCAAATCATCTCCAAATTCAAATCTGATTCAGGGAACACCTCCCAAATGCTTTTCAATACAAATTCTTCTTTTATGAGTATCTCAAAATCAAACCCTAAATCCCAGAATTCGAGATCAATAAGATTCAGACTTATTTTACCCTAATCTACTCTGTTTTCAGTTCATATCAAAAGTCATCCAAATGTCTCAAACTTTATCTTCTAGCTGTGCCAAATCATCTATGGAATTAAGTATACCAAAACAGCAGAATCAATTTCAGTTTAAACCTCCCAAAATTCCAGATTTACATTTCAGTCCAAAACTCAAAGAATTGAAACTGCAGTTCAGTCCATTTTCGACCAGGCTAGCTACTGTGCGCACGACCAGAGATTGCCGTGGTTGCCATGCGCCGTGCACGCTCGCCGCCGGCCAAGTTCCGCTTGCATTTGTGCTCGTGCATGCTTGCTCTTCCTGTTGCGCACGCGTCAGTGTCTCAGCCATCGCCGTGGCAACACCGTGGCGGCGTCGACGACTAAAGCTTGCCCTGTGCGCGACCAGCAGTGACTGTTGTCAGCATCTTCTTGCCACGTAGCTTGCCTTGCCAGCCGTTGTCGCCACCACCTTGCACCGCCCGACATGGTTGAGTCCCAATGTAGCACAGCTTCGCCTTGCCAGTGCACCGTCGCTTCACCGCTCGCCGTTGTTGCAGCTGCGCCCGGCAAATCTTGTCATCTGGCACAAATTCAATGCTGTAAATCCTTGCAAGCTACGCCCACTGCTCTATTTAAACTACCAGTGCCTTGTATCATCTTCTCTTCATCAGGACTTAGCCAATTTTGCAAATTCTCTCGCTGTCGTCTTCTTCTCCGGCGAGACCAGCTCGAGGCTTCACGGTGACAGCCTCAACCGCAGCATCTCCTGCCAAATTAACAGCACCAGTGAGTTCCTCTCATCTCACTCATCATGCTGTACCATTTAATTGCTCACCGGTGACCTCTAACGCCGGCGATCACCGGAATTGCCGATTACCCTGTTCCTGCAATGTAGCTTAATTCAGCCCGAATTAGCTTTCGATCTTGTGGAAGAAGTTGATCAGTGCGCCATTTCCAGCAAGCCTATGCATCAAGATCTCCCGATTGAGCTTCAATCGAAGCTTTCCCCAATTTTGAGCTTCTCCAGAAACCGGCGATCGTCGCCAGGCTTCTCCGGCCATCCTCCGGCCAAATTGATCGTGCAGGTAGCTTCCTCTTATCTCTCTTTCACTCTCCAAGCTTGGAATCGAGTTCATTCGACCTGTATCAAAAAGCCCCAAATGGCAGTGTTTCTTCTCCGGCGTCGATCACCGGAAAACCTATTCCTGGCCGTTTCAGTTTCATCCACTTTGTCATTCAGGTGTGCTTCAACCTCCTGAACATATTTGTCTTCTAGCTCGATCTCTGAAACTGCCCAGAATCCAAGTTATAGCCATGCCAAAATCTTGTCCAGAACTGCTCCAGTGCAACTAGTTCACCTCAGTTCATCACTGAATTTCATCACTTTCTAGCCATCTTCTGCCCTAGATCCTGTTGAATGATTTGTTCCTGTTATCATTGCCTACCTCCCAGACAAAGTGGTGCATCATTTGGAGCTCTAGATCAAAAGTTATGCCAAGCCCTAGTTTCTGGCCATGTCAAGATCAATGCTAGACTATGTCAGTCAGTGGCATTAGCCCTTTTCACTTCCTTCCAGATGTGCATTTTGGGCATAACTTTGTCCCTTAGACTCCTGAGGTTGTGATCAACATTTTCTTCTTCTATCACAACTTGATTTGAGCCCTTGAATTATATTTGCCGCTAAACCCTAATTTTTGACACTATTCTGGTGCATGCCAACCAATGGCATTGCCTTGTTTACTCATTTCTGATTGTGCATTTTGAAAGCCACTTTGTCCACTGAATTTGTAGAGTTATGACCTACACTTTCTTCTACTATCATAACTTGAGATAAGCTCTCTAGTTTTCCTTGAAGTTATGTCAGATTCTTGATCCAAATGTCAATCTGTTGACATTCGCTGTTTTGATCAAACCAGCCACAAAACTGATGTTCTTATTGTAACCTTGAGATCCTAAGAGCATCTAACACCCATCCTTAGCCAATTCCTTGAAACCCTAGATCTCAACTCAGTTTAGCTTACAATCTCAATTATCTCCAGTATCGTTCAGTTATCCTTGTTAAGCATATCTGCATATAGATCCTAAATCATTTTAATATATAAGTAATATTTGTGTGTATTGTTTGTTTGTTGCCGAGCAGATCCAGAAATCAAGTTCGAGGACTTCGCTGTTGACCCGTCATCAACTGCTGTTTCTTACGACGCGGAAGGCAAGTCATATCCTTGGTCATTTTGAACCTATATTTTAAATGTTGCTATAATATAACCTTGAATGTAGGCAATATTGCATGTGAAAGATTGAGAATGGTTGATTTATGAATTGGCAGTACTAGACTGGTTATCTGTGAAATGTGAAATAAACAAGTTTTGAGCCATGAACTATTATATGTATTTATATACTTATATTCATGAAATAAAACCCCTAGCCGTGACCAGAAAATGGTATGGATGGCTGTAGCACTGGAGGTGCTAGACTGCAAAGGAATGCAGGCACTGAAGGTGCAGGGTTGTGGATGGTCTGGTCATTGGCATATAAGGACTAGAACCTTGTGTTGTGCGTCTAGTGGCATGAACAACGTGCTAACCGCAAGCCTGGTATGGGACAGGCCTGAACAAGTACTTATGTGGATCGTACATGAAACCCCTGCATGAGTTGCGTTGTGATGATTGACTTGGAGGCTGACTCCTACTATCACTGAAGGTGATCTGATATTTGACCCAGTAATGGGAAAATGAGGTGGGGTGGAGGTTATGATACAGCCTACCACAACTGTGTTTCGCTGAGAGCCACAGGGTCGGGGGTGAATTGTAAGTGATGCATAACAAAAGTTCTTGTTATCTCCACCTTGCCACTCACACATGGTTGTGAGGAGGGGTCTAATCATTTTGTTATGATAGGATGGGCTTGAAAGTGGAATATCTTGCGGGTAAATTGGTACCTCTCTGCAGAGTTAAAAACGTATTCGAATACTCCGAGCTCCTGGGTTTTATAGGAGTCTGCTGCGGTGGATTAAATCCACGGGGTGTGACACAAGTATTATTTTCTAAATAAAATATGTTTTAATCAAGATTACCCAAATGACATGTGTTGTCATGATAAGGAGCGCTGCCGTGGGCTGTCGTGTGTCGACGTGTCGCGGTAGTGCTATAATCTAGTGAACATGAATGATGATGTTATATTATGAAAGGTGCTGCCATGAGATGAGGTATGAAAGAAAAAGATTATTTTATAAACATCCATAATTCTTGACTAGTCTAGGTTCATGTCATCACTACTATATGTATCTACTCTTACCTATGACTTACTGAGTACGTAAGTGCTCACTCTTGCAACCTACAAATCAATAGACGGAGCGATCAACAATCAAGATGAAGGCGTGGAGAACTTATTGGATCCAGAAGGAGGAGCGTCAGTCCCGTCATTTCCCTGATGTGTGTTGTTCTGCCGTCCACTTCTCTTTTGTGGGTGGGTCACCTATCTTCTGCTGTGTAGATGTTATTTTGCTAAACCATGTATGCCGTGAAGGCATTGTAATCTCCTTATGTAATATCAAGGCCAGCAGGCCACACTGCTTAACTATTTTGTAAGCTACTCTGTTGCAATGTGATATACTCCTGTGCTTGACTTATCCTGGGACGTCAAGGGTATGAGTATGCTATGCATATATGGGACTAGCTGCAGCGAGCTAGGTCTCTACAGGAGTAGTCGTAGTCCCAGTCTTGGGGCGCGACACATACCCGCAGTACACATACCCGGGGGCTATGCCCCCGTTTATGGGTCACCCGGTGGCCCCTCCGGTCTCCGGAGGCCCGGCCGCCCCTTACGACCCCGCTGGGGGGTACCCTCCCCCGGTGGGTCCTCAGTCCGGAGCCTTCCCGGCACTCGGAGCCTTCCCGATGCCGGGGAGTTACTTCATGCCCGGGCCCTTTGCAGCGCCGGGGGATACCCCTTTTCGGGCCCATTCCCGGGGCCGGGGGCCCATTACACGCCGGGGGCTTTCCCTGCGCTGGGAGCCAGTCCCGCCCCACAGGTCGCGTTTACCGCACCGAGGGCGGTCGACAGAGCAACTCCCGTGCCGTAGTGGACCTCCCCCGCAACGGCGCCCTGGTTCCAGACGTCGCCGCGGAAGTTCCCCCCTTTCCGGTTTCGGTCGTCGCCGCGGGGGCTCCGTCCTCTTCGGTTCCGGATAATACAGGGGTTTCCCCCTTTTCGATTCCGAACGTCGCCGCGGGGGCCCCCTTTCCAGTTCCAGATAATACAAGGGCTTCCCCCTTTTCGGTTCCGGAGGTTGCCACAGGGGGCTCCCCCCAGTTGGCCCCGGTCGCGCCCGGGCCGGTAGCTAGAGTACATGAGCTCCCTCCTCCCTCGAGGCCACCCCCGAGGGTGCCTCCGGCGGACCAGGTCCGTTTCTCCCGGGAGGAGGTCGAGCGAATGCGTACGGTCAAGTCCGAGGAAGAGCTTCCCCTGGGTAGCGGGCGCAGAGAGCGCTCCCGCACCGGCCGAGGGAAGAGACCCGCTGAAGAGCCAACCTCTCCGGGGGAGAGCCCGGACGTCCTGGAACTCAGCCCCGGCCCGGAGGAAAAGCGTCGTTACCGCCATGCCGGCGGACCTCTTGGGCCACTCCCCGACTGCGACAACGAGGGCGCATCCCCTGCCAAAGGAGACAGCGATCGGGACTCCCCTCGGGAAGTGCAGGGGGCTAATCAGCCGCTATGCCGCAGACTTCGGTGTATTCGATGGCCGCGGCCTTACCGCCCGCCGCACATCGAGCACTACAATGGTGTGGCCGACCCCTATGAATTTGTGCAGGTATATTCCACGGCCATCTCGGCAGCTGGGGGGACGAGACGGTGCAAAGCAACGTCTTCCCTCTCTACCTTACCGGGATCGCCCGCTCCTGGTTCTACAATCTGAAGGCTGGCTCCATCAAGTCCTTCGCACAGCTCAAGCGCGAGTTCTGCGCGAACTTCCAGGGGAACTACATGTGTCCCTTGGATTCTTCGCAGCTGTAGACCGTCCGGCAGAGGACGGGGGAGACCATCTGCAATTTCTTCAAGCGCTTCGCGCAAGTTAAGAGCAAAGTGGCTCACGTCCCCGACTCTACGGTCATAGAGGCGTGCAAGAGTGGGATCCTCCCAGGAGAGCTCCACCGGAGGCTCTCCCGAAGCTGCCCCTCCTCCGCCGACGAGCTCTTCAACGTACTAGAGAAAGAACCAGGGGGCTCCCGGCCCTGCTGATCGGGGGGCCAGGGTCCCCCTCAAACGCCCCAGGCAGGGGGGTCGTAACGAGCCATGGCCTCGGGACACTTTTGTCCTCGAGGGCGGAGGCGGCTTGCGCGACGCCCCGAGGGGCAACCGCCCCTTTCCCAAGCCGAAAGGCTGTAGGGGAGGACAGTCATCCTGCGGTCAAGACGCCCCCACGGGGGGAAGCAAGGAAGGACCATGGTGCACCTTCCACAGGTCCAGTACCCATGCCACCCAGGAATGCCATCAGCTATTGCAGTAGTTGGCGGCGTTCCTCGACCAGCATGGGCAGGGGGGGACTCCGGCCTCCTTACCCCCTCAGCTGGCTTTACCGGCCCTTCCTGCTCCCGCGGGGGGACAGCAGCAACGAACGCAGGAGGGGGAGCCATCAGAAACTCTCCCCTCCCAAACTTCCCATAGGCGTGTCAACGTCATCGTGGGAGGGTCCGCTTCCGGGCGGGACTCCAAGCGTCAGCGCAAGGAGTATGCTCGCGAAGTAAAGGTGGTGGGGGTGCTACATACGTCTCCGCCACCCAAGTGGTCGGACGTCCCCCTCACCTTCACGGCGGAAGACGCGCGCGGGGTTTGCTTCCCCCATGACGACGCGCTAATCGTCTCCGCCACCATCTACAACTATCACTTGGCCCGCATCCTCGTGGATGGCGGGAGCTCCGCCGATGTCCTCTACTTAAAAGCCTTCAGGGAGATGCAGGTGGATGAGAAGCTCTTGTAGCCCGCAACGGGGCCCTTGCAAGGGTTTTTCCCTGGGAAGGCGATCCACCCCGTTGGGAAGGTGGATCTCCCCATGACGTTCGGCACCCCGGAGAACTACCGGACTGAGATGCTCCGGTTTGATGTGGTAGACCTCCCCTCCTCCTACAACGCGATCATGGGGAGGACCACGATCAATCGCCTGGGAGCCGCGCTCCACCAGAACTACCTCTGTGTGAAGATCCCCAGGCCTCACGGCGTGATCACCGCCTGGGGAGACCAAGATGTGGTCCGCTCTCTATACGAGCGCGCCGCCGCAACGATCGGGAGCGTCAACATCATCAAGGCCCCGAAGGGGGAGACCTCTCCCCCGGAGCCAGACGTCACCGTGATACCTTCCGGGAGGCCCCTCCCCAAGCCGCGTCCCGAAGGGGGCCTCCGGAAGATCCCTCTGTCCCCAGACGGCGGGGACAAAACCGTCAAAATCGGGGCGGAGCTCCTCGAGGAGCATGCAGAGCAACTCGCGGCCTTCCTGGGCGAAAACTCTGACGTTTTCGCGTGGAAGCCTCTGACATGCGAGACGTCGCCCAAGAAGTCATCGAGCACAAGCTCGCGGTGACCCCCGGTCACCCCCCAATCAAGCAGAAGCTAAGGAAACTATCCCTTGAACGCCAGGAGGCAATCAAGGTAGAGATTACCCGACTCCGAGAGGCGGGGTTCATTCGGGAGGTCTTGCACCCCGAGTGGCTTGCGAACCCCGTCCTCGTGAGGAAATCGAACGGCAAGTGGCGGATGTGCGTGGACTTCACCGACCTCAACCGCGCCTGCCCCAAGGACAACTTCCCGCTCCCGCGGATTGACCAACTGGTCGACTCTACCGTGGGGTGCGAGTTGATGAGCTTCCTGGATGCATACTCGGGCTATCACCAAGTCTGGATGGCGGAAGGGGATAAGGAAAACATGAGTTTCATAACTCCCCTCGGAACCTTCTACTACGTCCACATGCCCTTCGGACTGAAGAACGCGGGAGCGACTTTCTAGCGGCTCATGACGCTGGTCTTCAAGGACCAAATCTGTCGCAACATTGAAGTCTACGTCGACGATGCGGTCGTTAAAAGTCCCTGCGCGACCGCCCACGTCAACGACCTAGCGGAGACCTTCCGCAACCTCCGTACGCATGGGTTGAAACTCAACCCGGAGAAGTACGCCTTCGGTGTACGCGGGGGGAAGCTCCTGGGCTTCCTTGTGTCCCAGCGGGGCATAGAGGCGAACCCCGAGAAGATCCGGGCGTTCCTAGACATGCCCCCGCCGCGCTCGGTCAAGGACATTCAGTGACTCGCCGGCCACTTAGCCGCACTGAGCGGCTTCATCTTACGGTCGGGGGAACGCGGCCTTCAATTCTTCAAGATCCTCAGGGGGCTCGAGGGGTTCCGGTGGACCCCCGAGGCCCAGGAAGCCTTCGACGACCTGAAGAAGTACCTCATGAGCCCCCCAATGCTCGTGAGCCCATCCCCGGAAGAGCCCTTGCTCCTCTACCTTGCCGCGACCCCGGTCGTCGTAAGCACGGTACTGGTAAAGGAGCAAGATGGGCAGCAGTGTCCCGTGTACTATGTGAGTGAAGCCCTCCAAGGGGCCAAAACTCGGTACACGGAGATGGAGAAGATCTGCTATGCTCTCCTGATGGCGTCCTGGAAGCTTCGTCACTACTTCCTGGGGCACCCTATCACTGTCTTGTCATCCCTCCCCTTGGGGGAGGTACTTCGAAACAAAGAGGCCACCAGCCGGATCGGGAAGTGGGGGGCCAAGCTCGCCCCCTTTTCCCTTTCCCTCAAGGGGCGCTCTGCCATCAAGTCACAGGTCCTCGCCGACTTCGTGGCGGAGTGGACTCCTGCCAGCGCCCGGGAACCGCTCCCCAAAGGGGCCTTTCTGGAGATTATCGCGAAACCCTCGGTGACCTCTCCGGACGCGGGCGACAAGCCTCGCGTCTCGGAAGTCGCCGAGATCACTCGGACTTCGTCTTGGATGGACCCCCTTATATCCTTCATCAAGGGGAGGGGGACCCTCCTAACGAGACCGAGGCTAAGCGTCTCCGGGCCAAAGCCCGGCCATACCTCCTATTGGAGGGGAAGCTCTACAAGCAGGGGGCTTCCGCCCTCCTCTGTTGCCTCCGACGGCCGGAGGGACTCCGGCTTCTCGAAGACATCCACGCGGGGAGCTGTGGCTCTCATCTAGCCCCGCGCGCCATCGTGGCCACGGCTCTTCGTCAGTGCTTTTACAGGCCCACGGTGATGCATGACACGCGAGACCTTGTCTCCGCGTGCGAGGCTTGCCAGAAGATGGCCAAGGGTTCGAACCTCCCCCACGTAGCACTACAGACTATCCCCATCACTTGGCCCTTTGTGCGCTGGGGGATGGACCTCCTAGGGCCCTTCCCCCCAGTGCCCGGGGGCTACAAGTATGCGGTGGTCGCGGTTGACTACTTTACTGAACCCTTGGCCGGCATCACATCCCGGGCTGTACAGCGGTTTTTCTGGAAAAACGTTGTTTGTCGTTTTGGTGCCCCCCGGGAAATCACTGTCGATAACGGGACCCAATTCGACTCAGCGTATTTCCGGGAATTCTGTGAAGGCCAGGGGCTCACCATCCACTTCACTTCAATGGCCCATCCCCAGAGCAATGGGGCCGTTGAAAGGGTCAACGGTGTAATCCTACAAGGGTTACGCCGACGACTCGAGCAAGCCGCTTCCAAGCGGGGTGCATGGGCAGAGGAGCTCCCTAGCATCCTCTGCTCTATGCTCACGACTCCGAGCCGGGCGACGGGACGCACTCCCTTTTCCCTGGTATACGGGGCTGAGGCAGTCCTCCCCCCGGAGGTTGCCTTTCGGTCGCTGCGAGTCAAGCTCCTAGACGGAGCTATGGTCGCGGCGTACCAAGCCAATGAAGCCAATCAGCGACTGGAGGTCGACCTCGTGGAGGAGGAACGCGACCGAGCGCTCCTCCGCCACGCCATCTACGAGCGCGAAATGGCGCGCGCATACAACCAGCGGGTGCGCGAGAGGGCTCTTTGCCTTGGGGACCTTGTCCTCAAGCGCGTCACAGACCCTCAAGCCGAGGGCAAGCTCTCCCCCAAGTGGGAGGGCCCCTACAGGATCTCGGCAGTCCTGGGCTCGGGGGCTTACAAGCTCTCCAACATTCAAGAGCAGGAGCTGAAGCACACATGGAATTTGCGTTTACTTCGCAAGTTTTACGTCTAGCCTACACGGGCTCGTCCCCTCCCCCGGAGCGATTACGCCGGAGGGGGAAGGGGGACCTTGTACTCACTGTCCCCTCCCCCGGAGCGATTGCGCCGGAGGGGGAGGGGGGACATTGTAATCACTGTTCCCTCCCCCATCGCGATTTCGCGGGGGCAGGCGTTGTATTTTGGTTCATTGTTAATGCAAATGGATTTTCCTTTAGCTCTGTCTCGATGCAGGTTTTTTACATTACCGTCTCTCACGGCGATGCCCTCCCGGCGAGGATGCCCTCCCCGTGAGGAAGTGGGGCTATCACGACCCAACAAGTCCGTACAACGGGAGTCCCACTCCCATAGGGCGGCTTACGATCACCCCTCGTGGACTGAGAGTGTAAGCTGCAACCCGGTCGTCAAGGACCGCGTTAACGAGTCAATTTGGGAGACTAGTCCCCTACCCAAACACTCAGACCCGTCATCGGGCACATCCTCCTCCGGGAGTCGATTGTCTCCTCAGAGACAGAGTTCTTGGATATTTTTTCTCGGAGATATTATACCCGGCTCCCCGTTTTCACGGCGACCGGACGGATCTCCCGGAAAAATTACCTCCGCAAATTTCATCTCGGAGTTTCTTGGATGTTCTTCCCCGGAAGCCTTATACCCGGCTCCCCGTTTTCACGGTGACCGGGGGGGGCGTCTCCCGGAAAATTTCCCGGAAACCCGGCTCCCCGTTTTCACACCGACCAGACGGGTGTCTCCCGAAAAAACTACCTCCGGAAATTTTGCGGACGTATTTTTCCAGAGACCTCATTCCAGGCTCCCCGTTTTCACGGCGACCGGAGAACTCCCGGGAAAATCTTGGATTTTGGATTTCCTCGGACGTCTTTTTCCGGCCCCTCCGGAAATTTCGTCTAGGATTTTCCCGGACGTTTCTCCCCGGAGACCTCATTCCCAGCTCCCCGTTCTCACGGCGACTGGAGAGTTCTCCCGGAAAAATTGAAATTTTTACCTTGGAAAAACTTGGAAAAATTTTTAGGCAATGGGTCTTCATCCCGGGAGCTTTGTCACCCCCACAGCGCGTGGAGCTACCCTCCGGCCCACTGTGGAGGGGGGGGGATAAGGAGCACCCGGGAATCACACCGTTCCAGACCTTTAAAAATAAACAGGCCAAACTCAGCTCTATCAAAGAAATCTCAAAGCAAACACTCAACTTTATTGATCATTCAACCGGAGGACATCTTCCCCCTCCAGTGGGCATCGCTACATCGGACACGATACAACCCAGATTATAACCGGGAAAGTCTACGTCCTAAAGCACCGACGCCTAATAATCCCAGACACCTTCCGATAGCTCCCGGGTCAAGTCCCGATACAAGCCGTGTATGCGGTGCTGGGCTTCCCGGAGCAGGTCCTCAGGCCAATACTCGTAGCCCGCCGGTGGAAGTATCCGAAGAGGGGGATCATCCGGGACCCTGGACGCGGAGGGGGTAGTTCAGCGCGATGATTATCGAAGTTGTCCAGGTGCCACTCCGGATGCCATCGCAACAGGATTGGCTCCCAGACAATGCCCTCGCTGCGTTCCCCGGAGAAGAGACTTAACAATATTAAAGCAGCTTGGGCATCCCCCGGGTGGCACCCACCGGGGCTCAGAGGCCTCGCCCCCGGGGAACCTTTTCCGGACCTTCGCCCGGGAGTAACCTCCCGAGAAGCCTGGTACATTGCATTCATTTAGACTTAGAAAAAATTTCAATTTCTATTACATTCAAAATATTTTCGTACAAGTGTCCAGGGCTTCCTCTAAGAAGCTACCAGGAACAAAAAACCTAAAAAACAAAAAGGGGTCCTATCTAGACCTGGGGGGAGGCTCATACTTGATCGTTGGCGTCCTCCCCCCGGGGGGCTCCCGCCGAAGCTGGTGCATCCGCTCCCGAAGGCGCCGGTGCCGGGAACCTCGCCCGGATGATCCGGTCGTAGAAGCCCCCAGCAAGCTGCTCCACCTCCCTGCGCGAGGGCTCAAAAAACTCCGGGAAGCTCCGAGGAATGCGGCCCCCGATTGCCCGGGCGCCCACCCCCCAGTGCTCCACGAGTCCGGCCGCAGCCGCCACCACGGGGATTGCCCGGCCTCGCGCCCGGGCATCAGCGGCCTCTGGGATCACAGAGACTTGTGCGTTGAGAAAATGCACAGCCTCCGTGAAAGTCGCCGGGATTGCCTCGGCGCCGCTCCCGGAGCCTAGGCTCAAGTCAAGGCCCTCGATGGTTGAGCGGACGGAGCGGCCCGCGTCCATCACCGCCCAGACGCTCGAGCCCTCAAGCTCCCAGAGGGCGTCCTCCTTCGCCTTGGCCTCCCGCCTAAGACGGTCGTTGGCGGTCTCGGAGGCGTGGATTTGAGCCCGGACCCGGGCCAGCTCTCGGAGGACATCGTCCCGCTGCTCCTGGTAGGCGGCGGCCCTCTCCTCCGCTTCCTTGAGCGCCTGGCCGAAGCGCCTCTTGAGCCCCCAGGTAATGGCGGCCCCCTAAAAGCTCAAGAGTTAGAAAAAATTCGAGTTGGGGGGGGGGCCGAAGGAAAACACCCACCGGTTCAGGGAGGTACTTGGATTTGGAGAGGCTGAAGCTCCCCAAAACTCTCGCGGAGTGTCCCTTCCGAGACGTAGGCCTGGACCTTCCGAGTCTGCAGGCCCTCCGCGTAACGATAGACCTCCCCCACGGAAAGCAGGGGGGTCTCCCTCCCGGTGTCGAACCGGTCTCAACCGACGACGGGCCCCCGGACATGAGTCACCGGGGTGATGTGGACAGAGGTGGCGGTGGTCGGCGTTTTCTTCGCCGAGGATGTGGCCTCCGAAGAGGTGGCCGAGGATCTCTTAGAGGGGGTCCCTCCCCGGGGGGGATCAGGAGCCCCTTCCCCTTCCCAGGCCGCGAGGCCCCCGGGACCTCCGTCCCCTGAGGGACCTCATAGACCGAGGGGCTCCCCCCCTCGTCTACTGGCCACTCTACACGCGGGGGCGAGGCCTCCGCGAACCGGACCTCTGGCCTCTCCGGCTCCAGTGGCGCCGTGGCTGCTGGGAGGGCTATCGCCGAAGGTGGCGAGGGGGCGTCGTCCGCTGAATCGGACGCCCCCCCGTCTACGGCTGGGCCCTTCCCCCAAGCCTCGACGGGGTTCTCCGAGGGAGGGGGCGTTGTTTCCTTCCGGGCCGGCGCCCGTGCGCGTCCGGTCCCGGGGGTCTCGTCCCGGGCCTTCACCGGCGTGGAGCCCAGTGTCGTCGATGGGCCGGGGGCTTTCTGAGCCCTGGCCTTCTTCGGCTCAGAGCCCCCGCTAGCCTCCCTTCCCCTCTTGTGGGAACCGGGGGTAGGGAGGGCTTTCTTTCCGGTAGCCTTAGCCCGGAGGCCACGGCTACCAGGTTCCGGGGAGGGCCCTCCACCACGACGCACACGATGCGCTCGTGCTCGTCGGTGTAGTACCTCCCAAGGAGGTTCTCCGCCTTCTCCCGGGCCGCCGGGTACGGCCGGACTACGAAAGGTAAGAGTTAGAAAAATTTAAGCGAAATGGACTAAATCATCGGGAACTTACGTCGGGTCACCGGCTTCTGCGAGGGCCATTGGGCCAGGCACATCCCGATCCCCCTCCTCCCGTGCGAGAAGGGGCAGATCTTCAGGAGCGTCAGCTCCTCGGCGGCGTCCCGCATAGAGCGGACCCCCCGAGAGGCGACGACCTTGCCGAGGAGCTTTAGCTCCTCCTCCGTCTACACCGGGGGCTTCGGGCCGGACGACCGACTATAGGTGGGGGCCTCCGGGGAGTACACCACCTCATCGTCCCGGACCCGGAGGTAGAACCACTTCCGGATCCAGTCCCCCCAGTGGTCCCGGGAGGCTGCCACCGGGTGCTCAGCTACCTGGGACGGTAGCAGCTGGATCATCACCGAGCCAAAGGGAGACTTTGGCCCTCCCTTAACCAGGTGGGAGCTCCTCGCCGCCGGCTCGTAGAAGTAGCTGAACGCCCGGAGCGTGGGCTCCGTCCGGTAGCCGTCTCGAAGAGCCATATGAAGAGGCCCATCCGGACGATGGCGTTCGGCGTGAGGTGGTTCAGTGCCACCCCATACTCCTTCAGGAACTCCCGGAGCAAAGGATGCACCGGGAGCCGGAGCCTCGCCTAGAGGAAGGCCTCGAAGGCCACGACCTCTCCGGGCCTGGGGCGGGGGGCTCCGTCTTTCTTCACAGGGATCCGGACGTCCCCGTCCGCGATGATCGCCCGGTCGACCAGGGACTCCAAGTCCCCGGTCGTGAACTCAGAGGCCAAGAGGAAGTCCGCGGTGACTTCCTCCGGGGGCACCTCCGCGGCCTTGGCTCGGCCCATGGGTCCCATCAGCTTTTATCGGTGGCTTAGGCTTTGGGAACTGGGGGGGACCTAAGGGTTCCGGAGGCTAAGCTTCCGGAAACTAGCTACCGGGAGAGCTAAGGGCGCTAAAGGCTTGAAGGTTTGAAAGTTTGGAATGAGCTCTCCGGGCCCCCCGAGGCCCTATTTATAGAGGCGAAGCGTGGCCCCGATGGGCGCCACGTGGCCCTTCGTGGTACATCCGCGCCGTTGGAATTCAAACAGCGTGTGGGAAACGAGGTGCCGGTTCGAACCGCGAGCGACCATTATGGTCGAACGGTGAGGTCATAAGTGCGTGGCACGGGAATCGAAGCGTCACGATTCCGGTAGCTTGTCCCGGAGATTTTCCCGGTAACATGAACCATACCCTCCGGGAACTCGAGCATCGTCCCCGGAGGGCATGGGGGGCTGCTTTTGGGGGAAATCTCCGCGAGACTAAGTCCAGGTAAGAAGTTACGCCATTTTCCCGGGGACAAGGTGTGGGACCCTCATTTGAGGATTCCAGTGGCAACCGCCCAGGTGGATTGCACACAGAAAGGTACATCACAAGCTCACAACAACAGGATTTACTTTAAACAATAAGTTAAATAGATAAAACAAGTACAAGGTCACGAGGACCACTATTACATTATCATAATGCCAAGGATGGCATTAATTAAAGTTGATACAAAAGTAGAGAGTTTTTCATAAATCAAGAATCAAAAACAATATTATGAAAGCAATAACAAAGGTCTTCATTTCCTTTTGCAGCGGTTTGGCTCGGGCCTTTACCACATCGAACTCAACTTGGCGCATGACCCTCCTAGAAGCTCAAATCGTCTGGAAAGGATCCTTCCTCTTCTTGGTGCTCAAGGCTAAAGGAATCAGGGTCCTTGAATCCTTTCTTCTGAATTTGTGTGAAAAGGCAAGGGTGAGCATATTTTTCCACGATGCTCAGCAAGTCCCGTTATGAGAATGCAGATATATAGATGAGGGGTTTTCAAGGAAAGGGGTCTTGGTTTTATGTATATAGTAATAGAGTAGATTTTCACTCTCATTTTGAAGAAAAGGTTTTTGTTTTCAAAAGCGGGGCTTTTAAAATCCTAAGCTAGATTTTCAGAAATGTTATGTGTGGCGGTCTTTCATGAGTCACCACTTTACTCAGATTTTGTGAAGAACTTTCCAAAAGCTACTTGTGCTGCATCGACGTGAATAGAATCCACAGCGCGCAGACTCCATAACCTGGGAGCTCAGAGTATCCGATACTTTTTAAACTTTGCAAAGGTGTACCACCTTAATCCACCGATCACTCAGCTTTCAAGTCAGGCCAACTCCACGCGACTTTTACGCATGTGACAAGGCCGAAGTGACACAACAGTTTACAGTCCTAGCATTAACTATTCTCTACCCGGTAAATAGACAGTCAAGTCTCAAGTACCGTTGTGGGTCCTCCCCACTGCCTTACTTCCCAGCCTGGGTCTATGTTCTCGCAAGACACATAGCCTCTCTTGATTACAGTCGCGCACGACTTAATTTGGCATAGGGCGTCTTCCTTCTTTCCACCTTTTCCTCTCATGATTTTTCTGAACTCACATCACTCATCGCCTTCTGCGGCCCACCAGTTCTCGCAAGACACTGGATCGACAACCATTGCAGGGAAAAGCTAATACTAAAGAAAGCTACTAAGTTGCGCCCGTCCCATAACCAGGCAAGTGGTTGGTACGTTTTTCATGCCGCATAGAAGCACAACACAAGGTTCTAGTCCTTATGAATCTCTAGTGAGGAGTCTTTCACATTCCCAGTGCGCACACAGCACCATCCAATCAAACCATCCTCACTATCGATTCCAATCACATTTTCTTTCACAAAAAGGGTTTTGAATATACTTTTCTCACATGTGACCATTCAACATTTAACATATAATCTTGAGCATAGCATAGGCTAAGCATGATATTCTAGGGTGACAAGGGTGTAGGGATATTCAATGTCAAAAGGGGCTTTACAATCTTTTAGGTCATATCTAATCACTTTATTGAAACATAGTTCTAATTTGAATTTAAGGCATGCATATACTTGAAAACAGTTAACATACTTTATTTCAAAATATTAGGCTAGACATGATCAAGGGTTTGAGACTTGCCTTCCAGTGGTGGGTCTAGTTACTTGGACGATTCTTCGAAGATTTCTTCCACTCCTTCAATCTCTGGTTCCACGGCGGATACAAGTAATACACACATACACTACATAAGCATACAAAAGATAGTCTTTATGGGAAATGATACGTAAAATATATCATGCATGCAGGGGAGAGATTTGGACAAAGTCACTTGATATTGATCGAAGAGATGGGCTCAAAAGGACTTGAATGTCGAAGGGCTGACATTCGGCTCATGGCTTGACATAGCCCTAAATTGGTCTTAGGTAGGTTTTCTGGGGAAGTGACAATAGGGAAAGTTGTAGAGAACAACTCCAGGAATCTAATGGACAAGGTGGAATTTCAATTGCTCAAATGTAACAGGTATAAATCACTCAATGCCACTGGTGGACATGCACTGACATAGTGCTGGACATGGCTAGGAACTAGGGCATGGCATATCTTTTGACTCAGGCCTCCAATTGATGCACAACTTTGTCTGGGGGTTAGGCCTTGATAACAGGAACAAAGCACTCAATAGGCTTAAGGGCAGAAAGTGGCCGGAGGGTGGCCAAATCAGGCGAGTAAACACGGTGGCCTGAACTACTGGACAGTAATCTTGGCATTGGAATATCTTTTGATTCAGGTTGATTCAGAAGTCGAGATAGTAGACAATATTGCTCAGGGTACTGGAGTCTATCTAAGGGACAAAGTTTCAGAGGCTAGATCGGCCGGTGAAGAATTCCGGCGACCGGCGCTGGAGAAGACGACTCCTAAATTGGGCGTTTTCGATACAAGTATTTTGAACTCGATTCTTTGCTCAGGGAGTGAGAGGGTGAGGTGAGGGGACTATTTGTGGGGTTAATTCTACCGGAGAATGGCCGGAGTGGCTTGGCGACGAGAGCTAGTTTGCTGGTGGCGCGCAAACTATGGAAAGGCTATGATCACTGCTCAATTTTGAAATCCAAGTTAGTAGGCTTGCTCAAAGGGGTGTTCTAAACAATTTTCATCACTGGCACGAAGGTTGATTTAGATCGAATCGGGCAGCATTGAGGAAACAGGGCATTTGAGCTTTTTCGACAATCGCCGGCGTTAGGGTTCGCCGGGGGCCAATTGGATGCTATGGTACGGAGAGGGGGATGGGAGAAGCTTACTGGTGGTCTTGGATTGAAGAAAGGAGCTGCGGGCGAAGCTGGCGACGGTGGCCTCAACACTAGCTCGCCGGAGAAGAAGATCTTCACGGCGGCGCTGGGACACTGGCTGCTCTCTGGTGCTAGGGCTGAAGCAATGCAGCTGCGGGGTGTGGTGCGAAGTGATGCTGCGGTTGAGGGGGAGCTTATATAGGCGATGGGCTGAGCTCTCGGGAGTTGATGCAAATCAAGCGGGATTCGTGGCTGACACCGGAGAAGCGTTCGAGGCGATGTCGGGACGCGGCAAAGATGAGCCAGGCGAGGGGAAACACGCCAAATCCGGCTGGAGCAGGGCGACGAGATCACCGGCTTCGGCATGGCTACAACGTGGCGTTGCTTTCCTGCTGCTGGAGCACGCGCGCGCGCGAGGAAAGCACGGCACAGGCGCGGCTACGGTGGCTCCACGGTGGCGGCATGGTTGCGCACAGGTGGTGCTACGTGGCGGTGACGGTGGTGGCGGCGCGGGATCCTTTACCGGCGGCGAGTTCCTGCGGCGAGGCGAGGTGGCGGGGTTCTGGTCGAATGGTGCTGGAGCTCTGGTCGTGGGTAACGACCAGGGGCTGGAAAGCTAGGGCTGATTTGCAATTTCAGAAACCTTCACCAGGGACTGTTCTGCAAAGAACTTGGACTAATTTGCAAGGTTTTCTTTCGGGATCTTGGCCTATTTGCAAATCTGGAGATCTAAAGGGCTGATCTGAGATCTGGTCCTGCAGATGAGTATTACTAAATGTCTTAGACTCATCCAGTAGGAAAAAGGTAAAATCCAACAAGATCTGATGGTTTTGACAAAAATCGAAAACAGGGTAATTAGGGTTTGAAACTTTGGCGAGGCTGAAACTAGGGTTTCGGTTCAGTTTTTGGAATTCTTCCAAAAGGGAAAAATGTTTAGAATAGTGAATGGGAGATATTCACTGGATCAAATCGGAATTTGAAGGTGATCTGAGACTTTTGGTCTTTTTGGGCTTCTGACAAATCTGAAAAGAACTGATTTGCGATCCTTTTGAACTAAAAAGCAAAAATGATCTGAAAGGCGGAGTTTGGCTGCCAACTTTTTAAATTAAGGTGGTGGCACACCTGAGACCATAATTCTGAGATAAAGATCAAAATTGGGGTTGAGACATCCGAGAATCCAATGAAGATACGCTGACTGGCAAGCTAAAGAGATGACAAAATTTGGGATGTTACACAAGGCTCACGGCGCCTGTCCGGGGCGCCGCCATTTGCCCGGGGACAAGGCCCCCGGTGCCTGTCCGGGCGCCGCCTTTTGTCCGGGGACAAGGCCCACGGCGCCTGTCCCGGGCGCCGCCTTTTGCCCGGGGACAAGGCCCCCGGTGCCTCTCCCTGCCGCCGCCTTTTGCCCGGGAACGAGGCCCCCGGCGCCTGTCCCGGGCGCCGCCTTTTGTCACCTTTTGCCCGGGGACAAGGCCCCCGGTGCCTGTCCCGGGCGCCGCCTTTTGCCCTGGGACAAGGCCCCCGGTGCCTGTCCCGGGCTCCGCCTTTTTCCCGGGGACAAGGCCCCCGGCGCCTGTCAAGGGCGCCGACTTTTTCCCGGGGACAAGGCCCCTGGTGCCTGTCCCGGGCGCCGCCTTTTGTCCGGGGACAAGGCCCCCGGCGCCTGTCCCGGGCGCCGCCTTTTGCCCGGGGACAAGGCCCCTGTCCCGGGCGTTGTCATCCTTCCGGAGATAGGAGTCTCTGGTCCCGGGTCATGTGCAGGTCACGCGAGGAACGCCTCGGGAATCAGCGGACACCTGTCGAGCATCCGAGGCGCCTGGCCGAGAGAAGGACATTGCTACCCTTCGATCCAACGGTGGCAGGCGGGGTAGTTTAGTCTTTTTGCTTCTTTTGGGGCTATAAAAGCCCTTGTACACCTCTTGTAAAAGACAATTGGCTCATTATTGCTAGAATAGACAATCTCACAGGTGTGCTCCGGAGCCATCTCTTCCCGAGAGAGCTCCCCCAGCCGACTCCGGTCAGGAGCACGCCGACAGGACTAGGGCCCCCACCGGGACCCGAACCTGTATAAACCCTCGTGTCACTTGTTGTGCTTGTCCGGCGAGGGAGGACCGGTCACCCGGTCAGCCCGCGCCGTATTTTCTTCGCTAGGATCGTCCACAAAACCTGTCGGAGTATTCGTAATACCACGACAACTACATTTTTGTAGTAGTGCTCAATTGGCTGAGCAAGTATCATTTTTATCCAATGAATCGAAATATCTAGAGCTACCTGCTAAATTTTCTGTAAATGTCATTACACTTGTATGTGAATTATGCAGCATACAAGGCCACCTTGGCCATGAATGTCAATTTAACCAATCTTCAGAGTAGGTAAGTGCTTTTCATGGTACGCAACAATGGCAAGGTAACCCCTTTTCTAATTCATATAAGCTTAGAGGCCAGAACCATCCAAAGTTATCTTGGTCTAGACAAAATTAGCTGCCGCAACACTTTTTACAACAACATCATCTTTCCCAACATTAGAAAGAATTCCAACAAAATCCAAATTTCCAAGTATAGAAGCCACTGTACCAACAAAAATAACAACAACCCTAATGACCACCACATCAACGACAACCTGAACAATCTAATATGAAGCGCATGCTGGAAAATTTTTTAGCAAATCAAGAGAAGAAAGAAACTACTATAAACCAGAAGATCGACTTCATCTCCACACATGTTCGCATGCTTGAGACTCATATAGTGTAAATGGTGAATCCCGCATCAAAAAATTCTAAGCCTCTGCCTTCTCAACCTATCAATCCTCGTGATTCTAAACAAATTAATGCTATTTCTTGTTTTAACCTTCATAAAACAAATGATGCAATTATTTTATGAAGAGGAACAAAGCTACCAGAGCAATCATGAACCAATGATTCAACATCAGCATATGATTCGTAGGATGATCATCCAACTCTGCTGAAAAAAGACATTGGTAAGGACACCCAACCTAAAGAAGCAGAATTAGGAGATAACGAGGTAACATGTATCTATAAACCAACACCGCCTTTTCTTGGGCGAAATTTCCATTCTAATCTTGATAAGCAATTTGAGAAATTCTTAGACATATTAAAAAAAATTAAATGTAACCATTTACCAATTTGATCAGTTAAATGCCCTCTTATGGAGAATTTTTAAAAGATGTTCTTACTAAAAAGAGAGATTTAAATGAATTGGAAACTATTGATTTGATTGAGGAATGCAGTACTTTAATTGAAAACAGGATTCGAGCAAAGTTAAAAGATCAAGGAAGTTTCTGTATACCATGCAAAACTGGTATAGTACAAATCAAGAGAGCTCTTTGTGACTTAGGTGCAAATGTTAGTGTGATGTATCTTGCTATCAGATGATGTTTGGGTATGGGTGAGATCAAGAAAACAAGGATGGTGTTGCAACTTGCTGATCGTTCGATCAAGCATCCTTAAGGAATTTTGGAAGACGTACCTCTCCAATTTGGTAAATTTGATTTTCCAGTTGATTTTGTCGTTTTAGATATGGATGTGGATGTTGTTATATCAATTATTATGGGACGACCAATGCTTCGAACAGCGGGTGCACTAATTGATGTACGCAAGGGAATAATTATCTTTCACATATGGCAAGACAAAATATTGTTTGAATTGTCTGGACTTGTTAACTGCCGTATGTATGAGGAAACAATTTGTAGGATTGATGCTTTGGAGGATGTTCTATAGGAGGAATCACCATTACTACTCACACAAATAACTGAGATGGATGAAATCCTTGACGAAGAAATAGAGGACAGCTGACATGCCCGAGAGGGATGCGTTTAGAAATAACCTCAAGTGAACGTTGAGCACTTGAGAGTAGAATCCACGAGGAACAAGTGTATCCGTCTTTCAGATTAAGAATTTGCCAACTAAATCAGAGTGAGAGTTGGTTTTTGTGAGCTACTACTAAAACTACAACTAAAATCTATCAATCTAGAGTTTTGAAAGTGAAAAGATACTGATGGAGATTTTCTTATGCCTTTCAGTGGTTGAACGAGACTACAAGAAAGAGAGAGCCAAATAACTTTCCTTCCTGTGGTCGTGGGACATCATAGGAAGAGACAATAAGGAAGTCTCAGATATTCTAGACTTAGCCCAACCCTTACAGATGTTTATCTTGTAATCATAATAATTACGATCACAAATCCTTATGATCGTAAGACTTATCATCAAAAGAGTCCATAGTTGAATGGACTCTGTTACCTATGATCACCCTAATCGTAGAGATAAGGTCGTAGCCAATACATGACCAAATGTATACTATTTATCTATACCTTGCCAGTGAACCAAAATCTGGAAGCACCTTTGAGACAAAGGACTAGTCGAGAACCCATCTGCCGACCACAGTCTAAAGGTCCAACAGTTATATTGTTATGCTTATTCGACCATACCCGGTGGTTATGCTTATTCAACCATAACCTTTGGATACTATGACCCTTTATTTCCCCAGGAATGTCATAACTCCCTACCACGATAACCGTCAAGAAGATAAATGTGCAATTGTTCATAAACATGCAGCCACTCATAATTGCACATTATGACCGGTGCACGTCTGCCACCAGTCGTCCCTTCAATTCTGTAACCGACGACCTTCGACAAGCTATAAAAGGAGAAGGACGACCAAGGGACAAGGGAATTTGGGGGTCGAGAGAAGGAAGAGAGGTCGATAGAGAATTCGAGAGAAGTTTTAGTCCATTCAAGAACAACTATTGTTCTTCTCTGTAATCCTTTACATTCTTAGTGAAATCACAACAAGAGTAGAGCTATTGCTCAGCTTCCGAAGACCCGAACCTGTATAATTCCCATGTCTCTGGTGCATCTATATTTATGGTATTTCCTCTGGGTGATTGTTAGAAGTGCTTCCCTACATTACTATTAAATCTCGTGTAAGTTCGGCTTGGAACCTAGTTCCAATTGCCGACTGCTGGCGCCCACTGTGGGGCTTCATCAAAGCATTCTTCTTCATCACCTGAGGTTATCGTATCTATAGATCATCATGTCTTTTTTGCATGACTTCGAGAATGATTTTGATCTCGAGGATTGCATCAACATCGACATGGAGGATGATACTCTTCTAATGGAAGAAGAAGATGTTGCCTCAAAGCCTTGTGTCGAGGAGAATCTTTCCCCTTACCTAGTCATCGACCAGGAATCAGAGCAAACAATTTACTCATCTTCAGTGAGTCCTGCCATGTTAGAAGGTGAGTATGTACCACAACCCATCACCTTGGTTAATGCAGGTGTTGAGGATCTTGATGTTTCGACATCAAAGATTGTTAAATCCAATGATCATTCACTACAACAGAAATGCAGTCCACTAACCCCTATCTTCTAACGGTTATACGCAATCTAAAAGAAAATCATTAGTGTACAAGGTCTGCAGTGGAGAAGCACTTTTTTACTAATGGTTAAGTTCTGGGCAACCACTAGTGAAAATCACATTATTTATTCTAACGGTTATCATAGTATGAACCGTTAGAAGAGATAAAATTGTACTAATGGTTTGTTTTCTATAACCATTAGTAAAAGCACTGATGAGGATTATCACCCAAGCTAGTTATTTATTTAAATATATCATGTTCAAGATAATTCGGATATGATATGTAAACCTGTGCCCTAGCATCCACTATGGTCGCAGAAGTGACTTCCTGTATACCAGAAGGTCATGGGCGCAAAACCAGTTTATGGTCGCAGATCTTGCGCGACCATAAGGTCGTAGGCTATGCACGACCAAGATATTTTGAGTGTGTTTGAGCTTTACCAGACACGTTCACAAGATAAAGATAACTTCTTCTCCCACGTATGAAGACAACTATCAAGGAGTTAACAAGTGCGGTTATGTCGCGCCCCGAAACTGGGACTACGACTACTCCTGTAGAGACCTAGCTCGCTGCATCTAGTCCCATATATGCATAGCATACACATACCCTTGACTTCCCAGGATAAGTCAAGCACAGGAGTATATCACATTGCAACAGAGTCACTTACAAAATAGTTAAGCAGTGTGGCCTGCTGGCCTTGATATTACATAAGAAGATTACAATGCCTTCACGGCATACATGGTTTAGCAAAATAACATCTACACAGCAGAAGATAGGTGACCCACCCACAAAGAGAAGTGGACGGCAGAACAACACACATCAGGGCAATGACGGGACTGACGCTCCTCCTTCTGGATCCAAGAAGTTATCCACGCCTTCTTCTTGATCATTGAACGCTCCATCTACTGATTTGTAGGTTGCAAGGGTGAGCACTTACGTACTCAGCAAGTCATAGGTAAGAGTAGATACATATAGTAGTGATGATATGAACCTAGACTAGTCAAGAATTATGGATGTTTATAAAATAATCTTTTTCTTTCATACCTCATCTCATGGCAGCACTTTTCATAATATAACATTGATAATCTTGTTCACTAGATTATAGCACTACCGCGACACGTCGACACACGACAGCCCACGGCAGCACTCCTTATCATGACAACACATGTCATTTGGGTAATCTTGATTTAACACATTTTATTTAGAAAATAGTACTTGTGTCACACCCCGTGGATTTAATCCACCGCAGCAGACTCCTATAAACCCGGGAGCTCGGAGTATTCGAATACGTTTTTAACTCTGCAGAGAGGTACCAATTTACCCGCAAGATATTCCACTTTCAAGCCCATCCTATCAAAATGATTAGACTCCTCCTCACAACCATGTGTGAGTGGCAAGGTGGAGATAACAAGAACTTTTGTTATGTATCACTTACAATTCACCCCTGACCCTGTGGCTTTCCGTGAGACACAGTTGTGGTAGGCTGTATCCTAACCTCCACCCCTTTGCTTATTCCCATTACTGGGTCAGCGTGCTTGATCACCTTCAGTGATATGTGTGGGAGCCATTCTCCGTGCTTATCGTGCATCACTACACATCTCATGCAGGGGTTTCATGTGCAATCCACATAATTACTTGTTCAGGCCTGTCCCATACCAGGCTTGCGGTCAGCACGTTGTTCATGCCACTAGACGCACAACACAAGGTTCTAGTCCTTATATGCCAGTGACCAGACCATCCACAACCCTGCACCTTCAGTGCCTGCATTCCTTCGCAATTTAGCACCTCCAGTGCTACCACCATTCCATACCATTTTCTGGTCACGGCTAGGGGTTTTATTTCATGAATATAAGTATATAATACATATATAATAGTTCATGGCTCAAAACTTGTTTATTTCACATTTCACAGATAACCAGTCTAGTACTGCCAATTCATAAATCAACCATTCTCAATCTTTCTCATGCAGTATTATCTATATTCAAGGTTATGTTTTAGCAACGTTTAAAATATAGGTTCAAGATGACCAAGGATATGACTTGCCTTCCGCGTCGTAAGAAACAGTAGTTGATGACGGGTCAACAGCGAAGTCCTCGAACTTGATTTCTGGATCTGCTCGGCGACAAACAAACAATACACACAAATATTACTTATATATTAAAATTATTTAGGATCTATATGCAGATATGCTCAACAAGAAAGATTGAACGATACTGGAGATAATTGAGATTACAAGCTGAACTGAGTTGAGATCTAGGGTTTCAAGGAATTGGCTAAGGATGGATTCTGGGCATGGCTATAAATTGAATTCTGGGCAATTTCAGAGATCGAGCTAGAAGACAAATATGCTCAGGAAGTTGAGGCACACCTGAATGACAAAGTGGATGAAGCTGAAACGGCCGGGAAAGGATTTCCAGTGAACTGCTCCGGAGAAGATGACATGCGATTTGGGGCTTTTTGATACAGGCCGAAAGAACTCGATTCCAAGCTTGAGGAGTGATAGAAGGGTAAGAGAAAGCTATCTGCACAATCAATTTGGTCGGAGGATGGCCGGTGTGGCCTGGCGACAATCGCCGGTTTCTGGAGAAGCTCAAAATTGGGGAAAACTTCATTTCGAGCTCAATCTGGAGATATTGATGCATAGGCTTGCTTCAAAAGGTTCACTGATCATTCTTCTTCACAGGTTCGAGAGCTAATTCGAAGTAAATTGGCCTGCATTGCCGGAACAGGGTAATCGGGAATTTCCGGTGATCGCCGGCGTTAGAGGTCACCGGTGAGCAATTAGATGATACTACACAGAGAGGATGAGTAGGGGAACTCACTGATAGCTTTAGTTTGGTGAGAGGTGCAGCAGATTGTGCTGGCACCGTGAGGCTCCTCGACGGCTCGCCGGAGAAGACGACTACAGCGAGGGAATTTGGAAATTTGGTTAAGTCCTGGTGAAGAGGAGATGATACAAGGCACTGGTGGCTTAAAAAGACCAGAGGGCGAAGCTTGCAAGGATTAAACAGCATTGAATTGGTGTCAGTTGACATGAGTTGCCGGGTGCAGATGCAACAACGGCGAGCGGTGACGCGACTGTGCACTGGTGAGGCAAAGCTGTGCTACATCGGGACTCATCAATGTCGGGCGGTGCAAGGCGGTGGCGACAAGAGTTGGCAAAGCAAGCAACGTGGCAAGAGGATGCTAACAATGGTTGCTGCTGGTCGCGCACAGAAGAAAGTGCTGTTCAATGGCGCTGCCACGGCGATGGCTGGGGCGTGGACGCGTGTGCACATGCAACTCAAGTGAGCACGAGCTCAGGCGTAGGTGAGGCGTGGCCGGCGGCGAGCAAGCGCGGCGCAAACGCACGGCGAGGTTCTGGTCGTGCACAGCAGCTGCTAGTCGAATCTGGATTCATTTGCAATTTCCAATTCTTGATTTGGACTGATCTGTAATTCTGGAGATTTGGAAGGTTTGATCTGATTTTGATTCTGCTGATTTGGCAAACTTTATTCAACAGATGATTTGGCACAGATTGAAGATAAAATTTGAAATGATTGGATGATTTTTGATATGAACTGAAAATAGGGTATTCTAGGGTAATTGAAATCTGAATTTCAATTGATTTCGAATTCTGGGATTTAGGGTTTGATTTTGAGATACTCATAAAAGAAGAATTTGTGTTGAAAAGCATTTGGGAGGTGTTCCCTGAATCAGATTTGAATTTGGAGATGATTTGCAACATTTTGCCTTTTTAGGCTTTTGGAAAAATCTGGAAAAAGGACTGATCTGCGATACTCTTGGACTGATTTGCGAAAAAGGTTCAGATGGTAAAATCTGGCTGCCAACTTTTTGGATTAAGGTATTGGCATACCCTTGATCATAATCCAAGAATAATCTGGTCTGAACTTAGCTAAGATTTTGATTAAATCTGGATTTCTGAAACTTAGGGTAAAAGATATTCTGTTTTCGAAAACAGAAAGGAGTTGATAAATCTGGAAGTTAGAGATAGAATTGAATCTGGGTTTTGAAGGCTTTTAGGTTTAGAATAACTGATAGATCAAATCTGGAAAGTCAGATCTTGACTTGGGGTCACATGATAGATTTTGGAGATTTTAGGGCTAGAACAGAATAAAGCTGAGGATGATTTGGTTGATCTAGAAGAGACATATGCATGCATGACTTTTAAGAAAGAAACTTTTCACCCCAAAACTCAGGATGTTACAGATCTACCCTCCTTAAAGAAATCTCATCCTGAGATTTACCTAAAGCAAGGAAAGATAAGAATAGAGATAGGTTTCACTGAAACTTCTCTTCCTTCTTTCAAGTAGCTTCTTGTCGTGAATGATTTTCTCTCTGAACTTTACACAATCTGATTTTCTTCTTTCTGAGCTGACATTCATCAGTGGCTAGGATTCTGACTGAGTGCTTAAGATAAGTGATATTCTTCTGTAATGGTACATCTTGTACATCTATCTGATCAGTAGGTTCTTCCAAACACTTTCGGAGCTGAGAGACATGAAACACATCGTGTACTCCTGTTAATCTCACAGGTACTTCCAATTCATAGGATGCTTCTCATTCTCTCTTGATTATCTTAAATGGTCCAATGTATCTTTGAAGATAACTTTCCCTTCCCTTAGAATCTTGGTAATCCCCTGAATAATGTGACCTTGAGATACATAAAATTTCCTAGTTCAAATAATAATTCTCTCCATCGATTATCTGTATAACTCTTTTGTCGTGATTGTGCCGTTTTCAACCTTTCTCTAATGAGTCTGACATGAGCTTCTGCCTCTTCTACTATCTCTGGTCCTATGACCTTTTGTTCTCCTAGCTCATTTCAATGCAATGGGGTTCTGCATTTACGTCCATATAAAGCTTCCAATGGTGCCATCTGTATACTAGCTCTTAAAGAATCTTCTAGGATTTGGTTGACTCTTTCTGTCTGTTCTCCTATCTGCAGATGGCATGCAGTACTGAAATCCAACTGAATTCCTAGAGTTTCATGCAGTCTATTCCACAATTTGGAGATAAACTGTGGCCCACGATCTGAAACTATCCTCTTAGGAATACCATGCAATGCCACTATTCTTTGCATGTATAACTCTGCTAGTTTACTGCCATCATAGATCTTTTTGACTGGTATGAAATGATCTACTTTGGTAAGTCTGTCCACAATAACCCATATGGAATCATATCCTCCTTGAGTTTTAGGTAATCCTGTAATGAAATCCATACCAATTTCTTCTCGTTTCCATAATGGTATTGGTAGAGGTTGTAGTTTTCCTGCTATTTTCTGATGTTCTGCTTTAACTCGTCGACATGTATCATAGTTTGCAATGTATTCTGCAATCTCCCTCTTCATATTATCCCACCAAAATTTTGGTCTTCAAATCTTGATACATCTTTGTGTTACCAGGGTGTATTGAGTATGGAGTTTTATGAGCTTCATGGAGAATTATTTCCTTGAGATCTGCGTTTTGAAGTACATAGATTCTTTCTCGATACCATACAATCCCTTGGTTATCTTCAGTAAAGCCTTGAGCCTTTCCTAACTTGATTCGACTCTTGATCTTACAAATTTCTTCATCTTCCTTCTGGGCATTTCCTATCTGTTCTTCAAGTTGAGGTTTTACTGTTAAAGTAGCTACCGTTCCCTGCAGTACTATTTCCACTTGATGATTCTGTAACTCTTGTTGTAGATAAGGGTTCTTCAACATAACCATTTCTTGTAGATTATAGACTTTTCTGCTTAGGGCATCAGCCACTACATTAGCTTTCCCTGGATGGTACTGAATACTAAGATCATAATCTTTGATCAATTCCAACCATCGTCGTTGACGCATGTTGAGCTCTGTCTGTGTGAAAATATACTTGAGGCTTTTATGATCAATAAAGATCTCACACTTATGTCCAATGAGATAATGCCGCCATATCTTTAAAGCATGCACCACTGCTGCTAATTCCAAATCATGAGTTGGATAATTTTCCTCATGTGGTCTCCATTGGCGTGAAGCATAAGCTACTACTCGACCTTGCTGCATTAACACACAGCCTATTCCTTGCTTCGAAGCACTGGGTTTGATAAATCCTTTGTTTTCCAAATCTTTGAGTTGATTCTTGAGCTTCTCTATATCTGTAACTGGCATTTCTGAAAGTTCTTCTGAAAAACACATCAGAATATGGTTGCACTACAGGCACTTGTTCCAGGCATAACTTTTGTAATGCTTGAACAGGTCTTAGCAGTTTCCTGATTGATGATCTTTCTTCATAGAATAGAACTTTCTCCCCTTGGCTACTGATAAGACTTAAGGTTTTCTCTTCACAATCTTCTAGGCCTTTATGTTGGGACAACTAATCCATGCCCAATAAAATCTCTAGACTTTGCAATTCTAGAACTAGTAGATTTGCCTCACATTCTATCCCTTCTATACTGAAGGTTACATTTGGGCAGATTGAATAGACAGATAATTGGGCCCCTGAAGTTTGTATAATCATAGAGTACTCTAATGGTACTTGCTCTATATGTATTTTAACTTCAAATGTAATTGCTCTTAACATGAACTTGCAGTACCAGAATCAAATAGTATTAAGGTAGATGCAAACTGAGTCAAAATCTACCTCGAAGGATGTCGGTGGTGTTTCCTGCTTTTCGGATGTAGTTTAACTTTCCTTCTGGAATTGCTGTTGGTGTTCCATCTCTTCCTCCCCCTCGGTTGGCCATGCTTCCTCCTCTTCCTGGTGGAGTTCCTCTAAAATTCTATGGTTGTGACACTGGTACTCTGGGTGCTTCTGGTTGTATTCTTGCCTGTGACCTGGCAATGGGTGGTGGAAGTCGAATCCATGGACAGCAATCTCGGCGATGTCCATACTGCCAACAGTGATAGCATTGAATGTTCATATAAGGGTTTCCTTTGCTTCTGGTAAACATGGCTCCTCTTCTTTGTACGTTTCCTTTGGGGTTCCGTAGTGGTGATATTTTGGATGCTACTGACTGCGTTTCTGCCTGAGATCTGGCTATGGAACTAGGGAATTGAATCCAAAGACAGAATTCTTTGCGATGCCCACGCTGTCCGCAATGAAAACATTGGACACTCGTGTGAGGACAGCTCTTCTGAAGGTGGTTTCCTTTACAATTGGGGCACATCATTCTTATTGGTCTGGGAGTCTGGTATGATGGTTGAAAACTAGAGGCAGTAGGAATTCTCCTTTTAGTTGAGTTTAGTTGTGGTTGCACTTGTTGAGGCATTCTTCTCTTCCGATCCTCTCCCTCTATATTTTCCTTCTGTGGAGGATTGGAACTCTGAGATCCTTGCTGAAACAAAGGGTTTCTTGTCATAATATCTTCTTCCTGAGGAGTCTGTTCCCTGTCTTTTCCATTGCGTTGAGATCTTCTTCTTGCATCAACCATGATGGCTCTGAAAAAGAAGTTTGGGCTGATCTAACTATCTAGGGCCAACTAAGACAACAATGCAGAAAATAATGCAAACAACTTTAGTGCATAAAATACTTAGGCTACTAGCCATAATACACAAGTTAACCATTGCAAAGCAACAGCGAATCACAAAACTATCAAGAGCATCCCTAGCTCTATCTATACCAACCCCTAAAACACTCGGCATGATAAGGTCAGGCTGGTTGGAAGTTCCCGCGATCGAGATCGTGTACCAGTCCATTCTCGCCTGGGGCCGCGAGGCGTATCTCCTCAAGGTGATGTCGCCTATGACCATGTGGAAGGTTGCGGACATTTCCGCAGTTCTTATGTCGGTTGTAAAGCTTTCTCACCAGATCTTCGTGCTATGGTCTGGCCGGATAGGTTTAAACCAGGAACGATCGAAAGGTTTGATGGAACTCAGAACCCATCCGAGTTTCTTCAAATCTACATCACTGCCATTCAAGCGGCAGGAGGAGATAACCACGTAATGGCAAATGAGTTGCCAACGGTCCTCGAGGGACCAGAAAGAACTTGGTTTTTTAATTAACCAGAGGGGTCAATTTACAATTAGGAAATGTTGTGTGATGCAATACTCAACAATTTCCAAAATTGTTATCAGAAGCCCGGTAAGGAAGATGATCTTCATCGCTTGCGCCAGACTTCCATGGAAACTCTTCGACAATTTGTCAAGAGATTTGTTGGAGTGAGAAATACAATTCCAAACATCTCTGACAACTCCGTTATCAAGGTATTCAAACATGTCGTGCGATATCAGAAATTCACCGAAGATTTACTTATCCATCCACCCCGATCAGTGGCCGATCTATTAGACATGGCTGACCGCTATTCCGATGCGGCCGAGGCTGTGGAATGGAATAGGATGGTGGATAAAGGAAATTTTCTGCCTCAACCAGGTCTCAACGATGACAAAAAGGATGATTCTAATAAGAAACCAGAATCATCATCTGGCGAAAAATCTAAAAAGTCCAAGAAGAATCAGGCTGGATAGTACCGAGATGTCACCGTCGCCGAAAAACCATCACCATGGAAAGGTAATAAGTTTTCATTCAAAAGTAAAACTCCTTTTGGCGGCCGTGATAGCGACCATTTGGGAAAACAAGCTAACCTGCAGGGAAACAAGAAGTGGTGCCCATTCCATAATTCTTCCGGACATGATCTCAAGAATTGTTGCAATTGGTTGAAGCAATTGGATGATTTCTATCAAGTAAATGGACCCATGCCGACCATGGATGCTTATTGATGAGCTTCATGGATTCTTACTCAGGGTACCATCAAATCAGCATGGCAGAAGAAGATGAAGAGAAAACTGCCTTCATCACACTATTTGGCACCTACTGCTATGTCATAATGCCATTTGGTCTCAAGAACGTTGGTTCCACGTACCAGTGCTTGATGCAAAAGATCTTTCTTTCCCAGTTTGGGCATAATTTAGAAGCTTACATAGATGATTTGGTTGTAAAGAGTTTGAAAAGCTCTAGTCACATAGATGACCTTGCTGAAACCTTCTGTAATCTGAATAAGCATGGAATAAAGTTGAATCCTAAAAAATGTTCCTTCGGGGTTTCTTCTGGCAAACTTTTGGGTTTCCTTGTTTGTTCGAGAGGAATTGAGGTTAATCCTGAAAAATTAGGGCCATTGAGCAAATGAGATCTCCTTCGACCATGAAGGATGTCCAGAGCCTAACAGGTTGCATTGCGGCTTTAAGTAATTTCATATCGCGACTAGGTGAATGAGGTTTGCCTTTCTTGAAGGTTCTTCGCAAGCACAATGGTTTTACCTAGTTAGATGAAGCAGAGAAAGCCTTTCAAGAGATCAAAGCATATTTATCTAGTCCGCTAGTACTAGTCTCTCCAAATTTGGGGGAGCCATTAGTCCTTTATTTGGCAGCCACCCCTCACGAGGTCAGCGCAGTCCTAATCGCGTAGAGGGAAGGCGTACATCAACCAATCTATTACATAAGTGAAGTACTGCATAGACCAAAGGAGCGTTACCTTGAGGTCCAGAAGTTACTTTACGCACTTCTGATGGCTTCCCATAAGCTACGACATTACTTTCAAGAACATAAACTTATTGTGCCTTCGTCCTTCCCATTGGGAGATATTATCCAAAATCCGGAGAAATCTGGTCGCATTATGAAATGGGCAGTAGAACTTGGAAGCATTTGACATCCATTTCAACCCTCATATTGCAGTTAAATCTCAAATTCTTGCAGATTTCGTGGTCGAATGGACTAATCCCGATCCTCCCGTGCAAGAATCTAAAGATTTACAATGCACTGACCATTGGACGATGTATTTTGATGGCTCTCATAGTTTTCAACACTTAGGGGCTGGAGTGGTCTTAATTACGCCTTAGGACGACCAACTCAAGTATGTCATTCAATTACACTTTGTTGCGACCAACAACGTAGCAGAGTATGAAGGTCTTCTTACAGGGCTTCGAGCAGCAAAATTCCTTGAAGTCCGTCAATTAGTAGTGAGGGGAGACTCACAACTAATCATAAACTAGGTAAACAAGGAGTACAGAACCTCCGATAAGACAATGGCTCATTACCCGGGGGAAGTAAGGAAATTGGAAAAGCACTCCAGTCACTTCCAAGTCCAATTTGTCCCGCGAAAGGATAATATACTCGCAGACCAATTATCAAAAATTGGGTCCTCACGCACATCGGCTCCAGTAGGAGTTTTCATTGAACACTTAAAATACCCTTCGATCATGATTTCGATCGAGGATGATTTGGTGATAGTTCACGTCGCTGACCTTGGACATGAAGAAGATTGGACCCGACCATTGCGGATCTATCTTGAACATGGGACCTTGCCCAAGGATGAAACCGAAAGTGATCGGTTAGTTCGAAAGGCACGTCTATATAAAATCATTGATGGAATTTTATATAGGAAGGGTACTCAAGGAGTATTCATGCGCTATATACCTCAAGAGGAAGGTAAATCCCTCTTGAAAGAAATTCACGACGGTGTGTGTGATGCACATGCATCTTATCGGATGCTGGTCGGAAAGCTTTCCGATAGGGCTTTTATTGGCCTTTGGCACTTGACGAAACCAAGCATTTGGTCAAAACATGCCCACAGTGTCAATTTCATGCAAGGCAAGTTCATCAACCTGCATATGCCTTAGAAACTATTCCTCTAACATGGCCTTTTATGGTCTACGGAATAGATATAGTGGGCCCTATGCCTCAAGCGGTTAATGGGTACAAGTTCTTATTCATATCCATTGACACGTTTACTAAGTGGATTGAAGCTGAACCAGTCTGCAACATTACTGCGGGTGAAGAAATTCTTTCATAAGAATATTGTCACACGATTTGGTGTACCAAGTCATCTTATTACTGACAACGATTCTCAGTTCGTTAGTGGTACCTTTCTGGACTATTGCGATGACATCAGGACCAAAGTGTGCTTTGCATCTGTGGCTCATCGATAGAGCAATGGAGCCGTCGAACGTGCCAACGGGCAGATATTACAAGGAATCAAGAAGCGTGTTTTCGATCGCCTTAAAATGTGCTCGGGGGCTTGGGTAGATGAAATCTACTCCGTTCTATGGGCACTACACACTACTTGTAGTCGAGCTACGGGTGAGACACATTTTCAACTAGTATATAGTGCCAAAGCTGTCTTACCTACGAAAATTCGTATTGGTTCTGTTCATGTAAATCAATTTCATCATTTTGATCAACATGAACAATGTGCCCAAGACATTACCCTCCTTGAGGAGAAACGCGATTGAGCGTTGATCAAGTCTGCAATATATTTACAAGCTTTGCGTAAATACCACAGTACATGGGTGCGACCTCGTAGTCTTCACGTGGGCGACTTGGTTTTACGAAAAATACAAAACTAGTCTAATTGCAATAAGTTCTCCTCCCAGTGGGAAGGCCCTTATATTGTGGTCTCAGTACCGTGACCAGGATCAGCCCGGTTAGCAATGGAAGATGGAAGGATCTTGTCCAATACTTGGAACACAGATTAGTTACGCAAGTTCTACGCGTAAGTTTTTCCCATTTCTTTTTTCCCTTTTAGTTAGCATGATTTTGTTAAAAATAATGTGTACTTTTCTTCGCATTATGTTATGGTTTGATTCTTTTGTCCCGTCCTTATCAAGCTATACTCGAGGGCTGGTCGCCGATGATCATCTTATTATAGTAACCAAGTTGGATTCGCTGGCCGATCTCATGGTCACATCTGGATAAGACATCCCTAAATAAGCCGTTCCTCAATGCATACGGGACTTACTAGTATGTTTCTGATAATTTGAGGGGTTGCTAGTTCGTAATAAACTTCTATATTATATTAAGGTCAGTATTGGTACAACCAGATGATCATATCTAGTTGAGACATTCCTTTATAAACCATTTCTTAACGTATAAGGAACTCGCTAGATATTCCCTGATCATCATTAACCCATATTTCTCCTAAGATTATAATACAATGCCATCAGTATGTATGATCTCAGGAGGGGGCTAGGAATATGGCCAGAATATAAGATGAAATTAAGTACATCTTTTGCAAAATTGAAAGGCATGTATTTGCATATTTTCTACTGTAATTGTATATGTGCAGGTACAATTTAAATGGAGGATCATTGTTCATTACAATGAAATCACAGTAAGCCAAGTTCTTTCAAAAGATTTTCAATCAGGGGCTTGACTTCTTCCATTATGGCTTCAAGTTGATCTTCACTCTCGAACTCTTCTCCCACCACCGGATTCAAATCCAAATTTGGGCCGTGATGATGTCTTAATTTGCACAAAATGGCAGAGGTTACATATCTTGCGTTGGTCTTTAATGCCTCTTCTTGCCGCTTTGTATCTTCAGGAAGAACTAGAGAAGTGATTCAGCTTGAGCCGCAACCAGTTTGCATGATTCGCTGAGGTTTAAGTTCTCCTTTTAAGGATCGATGATATCAGCCTTTAGCAAATCTGCAACCATCTTCAGATTTTCAAAAACTTCTGACTGAATGCTACTGCAGGATGAGATTGTTGACTTCAGGGTTTCCCTCTCCTCGCAGATAGTGTCAGTCATCTTTTTGAATGATTCGATGCTTGCACGAAGTTGCCCGTTCTGAGTTTCAGCTTGGGCACACTTCTTCTGGAAGTCATCTTTCTCTTTTGAAAGAGTGCTTATCTGTTCCTCTTGTACTACATGAGCAAAGTGATCGAAATTACGATAGTTCATGTAATGAAATAACCCCTTTGGTTGGAAGTAAACTTGCAGGAAAGCTTTAACAACACCTCGTTGAGTTCTTTCTCCATAGAAGAAAGTCTTGTGGCTGCAGTTTCTTCCTGATCTCGCCGATCAGCCATGCTCTTTATCAAGGAAAAATTTTCCCTGCGACCAGAAAGGAAATCATTATACTTAGATGAAGTTCAGGATAAGCAATATATGGATGCATACTGTTGTAGCTGGCTGATCTCCCCTTGCGTGACCTCAATATGTTCTACTAGAACTTTTAACCTGGTTGCCATTTGGGTTAGATTTTGAAACACAGTAAAACCTGTTGTTTAAACCTGAACATTCCTAAGATCTTCTATTCTAGAGAAGTTAATCAAGTTTTCACTTGCCTTTGAAGGTCGTTGACAGTGGTCTTCAGTGAGCCTACGGTTTCAGTTGAGGAGCCAATCAAGAGATCACTCTTTTCCTTGACAATAGGAGCAGCAAATGTGGTTTCTTGCTGATTTGCTCCTGTTGTTGAGACTGATGTAGCGATCTCCATCTGATCGGATTGAAGATCTGCAGTTATTTCCTGCACAATGGCCTGAGGGGCTACCTCAGCCATTGTACTTGTGCATGTGTTCCTTGCGACCTCCACAGTTGATGTTGCGCTAATTTTCGGTGAGGCCGGCAGGGTGCTAGTCACAGGATTCCTGAAAATGTCACGATCTTTAACATTTTTGGTTTTGAAAAACATGATTTGACAAGACATGATATCCTTACTTGATTCGAAACCCATCCCATTTTTGGGTTACGGTGATGAGCTCTGGGGAGAAAGAAGCACACTGTGTGCTCCTGTTGCAGCATCATCAAAACCTGTCTGTCGACGATTCGGACTCGGGGTCCTTAGTCGAACTTATGCAGAATTTGTAGGTTGTGAGACCTTTCAGGGTGTCCCTCTGGGAAGGTATGATGAATCAACGTTAACTAGAACACACAGAGATTTATACCGGTTCGGGCCCTCGATGGTGGGAGTAATAGCCCTACGTCCTGTTAGGATTTCACTATATGTGGGAGAAAAAAGTTACAAAACTATGGAAAAGATCTTCACAGGCGAAGATTTTTCCTGTAGGTTTATACAAGATCTTACTCGAGAAGCTTATGAAGGCTAACTAACTTAGTCTAGTGTCTTTGGTTGATCTCTAGATCAGTCGATGCTCTGATCATCCGATCCTCCCGTCTGATGCATTGGCTTACCCTCTTATAGTGGTCGAAAGGGTGCCAAGGCATAACGGCACCGATCAGTTGCTCGGGTGCAGTTTTGGTAACTGCTCCTAACCTCCACGCAGGTTTAACACGTGTTATTGAGGAATAACCACATGTATTAACCTCCTGACGGTTGTCTTCATACGTGGAAGAATCTTCAGGATACTCAGGATATCCCTGTTGTAGGGACCAAGCAATCTCGCGTCTCCTGGTCGAAGATGTCTGACCGTGCGTTGCTTGTAATCATCTAACCGCGCACTATCCGCAGCTCTCTGTCCGCATATTCGCATACGAACTCCTGACCGCGCACTATCTACGGTCTGATCGCGCAAAGCCTACGATCACATGTCTGCGCTTCTCCGAGTAGCTTGAATTCGCGTCAACAGACACTCGCCTGGTTCGAATCTGTCTTGAACCAGTCATGTATTTATTTAAATTAGCTCGGGTATCAATCCTCGTCAGCTAGCTCCCAAATTTGAAGAAAATGAAGGGACATGTTTACTTCAAATTTTAAGACACTCATCGGATATGTAACCCGACGCTTCAAATTCTCCACTTAGTGGCACACTAAGTGTGGCGGTTAGTTTCCCGAGACGGACTCTGGGTAATATTTGACAGATAATGATTGCGCCGTAGAAATGTTTTTTAATCCAAGATAAAATTGTAAATATTTTAAAAACTCGAGGCGTTCGAAAAACGAACCGTCACCCTGGAGGCTATAAATATCGAAGCCTCTTGATTTTAAAACTTCACAAATCCTCCTCCGGCTAAGTTTCTCCCAAAGCCATCTTCTCTTCTCTTCTATACACTTCTCGATGGCAGACCAAAACATCATCAAGATTGAAAGTGATGAAGAAGAAGTGTCATTTGAATTTGAGCAGAATTTACTGATGTCCAAAGATCTATCTCCTTCAAGGAAGAAACCCAAGGTCGACTAGGGATCCTCCAGCAGGACAAAGGTGAAAGATGCATCATTGCTCTCTCTTCCTTTGGCTCCCGTAATTCTTCCTGTTCATGCACCTCGACAAGTCGAACCTTCATTTCCACCTTTGGAGGTTCGTGATGATCCCTTAGGGCATTCTTCTCAGCTTTCTCCATTTCATCCCAGTGATCCCCGTCCTTTTTTAGGTGATCAATTTTCTGGTTGGCAAGCTGTATTCCCGCGACCAAATAATCCTCAACCTGTGTTGGGGAAACAATCTTCTGGTGGGAAGGTTGCACTTCCACCATCTGATGGTCCTCGGCTTTTATCGGGTGATGTACTTTCTGGGGGAAATACTTCAACCCGTCACTTGCGAGGATTGGTAATTATTTCCATCTCCCTTTGCTTGTTGTTATAGTTAGTACAACTAACATCTGCAAATGTAGGAGATGAAAATTGTTGGAGCCCCCAGTGACTAGCCTGCTGAAACTCAACCTCCTCCCCTCGAACAGACTCTCCAAGGGGAAAAAGAGGCCCTGGAGAAGAAGATCGAATAGATGTCTTCAGCGATTCTGCATCTGGCAGAATGCTTTGAAAGATCCCGCGAAGAGGCGCATCAATTCCGCCTGGAGAGGGACTACGCTCGACAGCAGCGAGAACTCTCTGATTCGATTAGGAATGGTAGTGCGTCTCTTGTTAGGGACGATGTAGATAGACTTAGAGTAGTTGCTAGTTCCCTTGGGGCTGTCAGTGTAGATCCTACTGACGACAATATGTCCCTAGGAGAACTTTGTAAACTTCTCTCAGATCAGGTCGACACTCTGGTCGCCTGCATTCCTTTTGTATGTAAAGACTGCTAGAAATAAAAATTTTCTTCACCTTACATAAGTTGAAAACTCTTCATAATCTCTGTGTGAAAACATGGCCATAAATAATGTCTTTATGACCTAGCATACACAGATAACTTTGAGTTTTGCAATCAGAAATACATCAATATATTACTCTACGTCCAGTTTTGATACTGCGATCAGACCCAAAACCGCGGTCAAAACTGAAACTCGATCTGGTCGATCACCGCGATCAGAACTGAAATTCGATCAGAACTACCACTGCAACTAGAGTTGAAGTCCGATTAGAATCATAGTTCTGATAACATAACAACCTGACCGAATAACAACTGCATACACAACAGTTTGTAATGATCATAGAACATCTTTATGACCAAGATATCACAAAAATGAATTGTGCCCAATATGTGAAAACTTACAAGAACATGAAGGATAATGTCCTCCGAAAATCTTTATAGAACTTTTCACGTTTTTGTGTTCACCCTAATCCTCAAACTCAAAACAAAGAAGACTTTTCGTTTCAGATCCGGTGTGGGGAACATATAACAGGTTTACCAGAGAAAAGAACCATTATGGGAAATGAATAAAATATCCAATGGAACGTTACCCTCAGTGGAACGTTGCCTCGGGCCTATAAAAGGAGCAAGTAGCTTCCTGAGGAAGCCATACAGCCAGAAACTTGCCTTAGAGCCTCCGCTACACAAAACCCTCATTCCCCATTCTCCATCGCCTCCAAAGTCGCCACCTTTCCCTCCGATCCTTCGAAAGAAATGGTGTCCTAGTGCCGATTTGTTCACCACACAGAGGAGAGTCTGGTGGCTCTAGAGAAAGAAGAGATCCTCTCTCCGAGGTTGCTGATCAACTGGCGGCCTGCGGAGAAAGATCAAGAAACCCCAATCGTCCAAGAGGGCGAGTTGGTGGTTTTTGAGGGGTACCTGCGCTGTGGGTTCTGATTCCCCGAAAGCCGGTTCTTGAAGGGAATCCTGGAGCACTATGGGCTGGAATTGGTAAATCTCCACCCAAACGCTGTCCTGATCTTGGCAATTTTCCAGCATCTATGTGAAGCTTTCATCAGAGTGCTTCCAAGTATGGAACTCTTCTGACGCTTCTATTATTCGGCATGGTCGAAGAGCGCCAATGCCGCCGAATGCATCTATTTCCGGATTAGGGAGAAGAAGGAGTACCCCTTCCCACCCCTGCACGATTCTGTGCATGGGTGGTATCAGAAATGGTTCTACTGTACCCCTCCGTCCGAGAGCTGGCTATGGTTCGTGAACTCGCGGCCGGAGAAGTCCAACGAGTTGGATTCTCTCCCTGCTCTAAATGCAGAGCTGAAAAAGCAAGCCCAAGTGATTCTTCACTTAGTCCAGCAAGGACTAACGGCTCGCGACATCATTCGCAACTTTGTGAAGAATTTGGGTGAGCCCCCTACGTGAAAGGGCTCATCCGGCTTGGGAGATTCAGTCCATGGCATACAACACCCTGGACTACAATAACAGTATGTCATCTAGCCAACAAGAACATACATTTCTTCTGGAAGAATGCCGTGTTTGCTAACTCGTTTGCTGGTGACATAGTTTTGCCTTCGACCGAGATTGAAAAACGGACAAACTACCTCCTCAAGGCATACAGCGCCGAGGTGGAGGGTACTAGGGGATCACCTCGACCCCAGAGTTTGATCAACACCGGCGACGACCTCAGACAAGAGCGCCGAAAGGTACGACTTCTCTCATCAGGCTCTGTTTGTTGATCACCTGTGCATCTTGTACTAACAAGGGCATTGGAATGACATAGCTTCTGAGGAAGTTCGCCGAAGCGACGCATCCAAGCGAAGGCTTCGGTCTTCTGGATAAACCGACGATGAGGAGAATAAAGAAAATCTCTTCAAGGCCCGGAGCCAGGGAACCCGTCCCCAAGAAATCCAAGAAAATTCTCGGGGAAGGCTCCTCGCATAAAACTCCTCTTACCGCAAAAAAGACTGAGGTAAGATATCATGTGCCTCCTGTTACCCTAGGTACGAACCGGAATTATTTCTTCGTCGTACAGGGTGAAGGGAGCGAGGATGAGGAAGACGACGTTCCTCTGGTTCGCTAGAAGAGGAAGACGACTGCTCCTCAAATCGGCGAAGTATTGTCTCGGCCCGCAGAGACAAAGACAACTACAGCGAAAATCCCGTAGTTGCGGGTGAAACCTCTGCTCCTGAGGCCCTGGAGGCTTCAGTATCTATAACATCCCCCCCCCCTCTTGGCAGAAGGGGCGGCTGTGGTAAGGTTCCTCATAGCCTGGAGTGTTATTACTCATTTGTGTACGTCCGTTAAGTCACATTTGCACAAGAAGAAGCAAGCCCCCCTATGACTCCTACCAGTCCTAGGATGACGAGCACTCCGCTCCTGTCGACAGGAGTAGGAATAATAGAGCAAGTTACCACGATCACCACCAATCTCATGGCCGCGGATGAAATTCCATCATCAGCGGTTCACGAGATGTCCGGACCGTTGGATGCTTCCCTGCCGACCGAGCAGGTTACCCCGGTAAGAATTCTTACCAATTAGGTCTCCATCATTCCTCATGTATGTGCTTACAGGTTGGTACACACAGGGAGAAAAAGACAAGGTCTTGTTCACGAAGAGGAAGATCAGGACGAATGACGACTATCCTCTTTTCCTCGGGGAACCGTCTTCAAAATCCCAAAAGCTGATGGGATTTCAATTAAGGCAAGAACTCCTTCAATTAAAAAAGGATTGGATTGTGGCGATCAACCGTAAAGCTGACAGTTTCTCCTCTTGTTTAGGTGTAGAGATTCTGCACCAAGCCCCCCAGTAGCCTCGGCGAGGGTCAAAGTTGCCTCTGCTACTGAGGTCTCTGGTGAGGAGAGCTCTATCCCTCCGGTCCAGGAAGTCATTCGGGCCGTGGGGGAGGAGTTGGACACGGAGGCCCAATCGCAGTTATTAAAATCTGTGACCCCGGCAAGAAATGAGGTTCAACAGGGAAATTCATCTGTTGCTCCTGCTGGGAATGAGGCGAGTCCATCATCTCGACCTCCAATTGTCCCGAAGAACAAGTCATTCCGGGAATATGCTGAGGTATGTTGAACATCCCTCATGGTTTTTGAGCTCTGCATTTGCATAGGAACATCCAGGTTTTGTAATTGAGCTCCCTCCATGTCATAGGAACTGACCCGTATGGCGACCAGATCGATGGCTATGGCGGATAGCCTCGAGGCCGCATAAGAGGAAACGGATCGCCTGCAACGGTGAGGAAGATGTTCTTCCATTTGCCCGAATATCAACTTATCATGATAAATGTATTTTTTTTGTCACAGGGAAAATGCCTATCTGACGAAGAGCCTTGCTGACTGAGAAAACCGGAGTTTAGGGCGGCCACCACGATTTCATTCTTAGAGGCCGAACTCAAAAAACTGCGGTCGCAGCTCTCCTGTAAGTAAACTTCTGACCAAAGCGAACTAATTTTGTCGCACGGACTATTTGTAATGGCCTTCTTATCGCAGCACAAGTCGATCAAATAAGCCAGCTCAGTCAAGAGAAAAAGGACCTCCAGGCGACCATTGATACTGTTCGCAGGGAGAATAAAGACTTAAGCACATCCTTTTCAACCTGCAACAGGGCTCAACAAGACATCTTCGAAAAACTGAAGATAGTGGCCGGTCTACTAAGGGCTGATGTGGTCGAAACCACAGCGGACAACCTTAGCCTTAGTGACTGGTCCACATTGGTTGCAACCCAAGCGGACTCACTTCTCGAGTATCTTCCTGAAGATACCAGGCGGCAAAAAGAGGCGATCGAAACGAGAGTCCGATTAACAGCCACCGCCATCCTCTGCCGGTTCTGTCTTCACCATGGTCCAGACCTGGATCTGAATCCATTGGTAGGAGAGGCAGAGATCGAGAGTGAATACCAACTTGAGGTTATCATGGAGGAAGTTAAACCTTTTGTCGATAAACTCTTGAATGAGCTTGGGATTTTGTAAGTCTTTATACCTATACAGACACAGTTTATAGAATGCTATTGCATGCATTTTTTGTTTTGAAAGAAAGCACTTCATTTTGTTTCATATTGCAACCATATTCCCCTAGCCCCCGCCTGTGGTTGTAATACTGAAGACTTAGTATTATAAACACAGGAAAGATATGGGTGTAACGATGACCAGGGATATTCGACCAGACCAACAATTATATTCGGTACAATGCCCAACCTTGTTGCAAACCGGCAGCCACTCTGATGACCAAGGACATGCCAGCAAGCCCCGTGTGCATTGAGAAACGGCTTATTGAGGGGTGTCTTGTCTAGAAGTGATCGCGAGATCGGCCAGTGAATCCGATTAGGGCATTGTGGCGATATAACCATCGGCGACTAGCCCCCGAGCTGAACTCATAACATTTGGGCACAAAAGGAAATACTTTACATATGAAACAACCAAAAGCACTTGTTTTATTAAATCATGCTAATTGAAAAGGAAAAGGGATTGGATACTTACACGTAAAACTTACGTAGTTGATTGATGTTCCAAGTATTAGATAAGATCCGACCATCCTCCATTGCCAACCGAGCTGATCCTGGTCGCGGCACCGAAACAACAGTATAAGGGCCTTCCCATTTCGGGGAGAACTTGTTGCGGCTAGATTGGTCTTGTATTTTACGTAAAACTAGATCACCCACGTGAAGACTACGTGGTCGCATCCTTTTGTTATAGTACTTGCACAAAGATTGCAAGTATACCGCGGATTTGATCAAAGCTCGATCACGCTTTTCTTCTAGGAGGATGAGATCTTACGATCGTTGTTTGCTCTGATCAACTTGTTCAAATTGATCTGTCCGAACAGATCCAATACTAATTTTCATAGGTAACACGGCCTCAGCCCCATATACCAGATGGAAAGGAGTCTCACCAGTGGCTCGACTAGAGGTAGTTCGTAGTGCCCATAGAACGGTGTAGAGCTCGTCTTCCTAAGCCCCCGAGCGTGTCTTAAGGCGATCGAAAACACGTTTCTTGATGCCTTGTAATATTTGCCCGTTGGCACGTTCTACAGCACCATTGCTCTGTGGATGAGCTACAGAAGCAAAGCACACCTTGGTTCCAATCTGATCGCAGTAATCTAGAAAAAGACCACTAGTGAACTAAGAACCGTTATCTGTAATGAGACGATTTGGAACACCGAATCGAGCAACAATGTTCATATGGAAGAACTTTTGTGCTGCAGCGGCGGTAATATTGCGTACCGGCTCAGCTTCAATCCACTTTGTAAACGTGTCAATGGCTACGAATAAAAACTTATACCCATTGACCGCTTGTGGCATAGGACCGACAATGTCCATTCCCCAGACCGCAAAAGGCCATGCAAGGGGAATGGTTTGCAACACACAGGCAGGTTGGTGAACCTGTCTCGCATGAAATTGACACTGTGGACACATTTTGACCATGTTCTTGGCATCATCGAGTGCCGAAGGCCAGTAGAATCCTTGTCGGAAGGCTTTTCTGACTAGTGTACGATATGATGCGTGTGCACCGCATACACCGTCATGAATTTCTCTCAAGAGGGTTTTACCTTCTTCCTGAGATATGCAACGCATGAATACTCCCTGAGTACCCTTTCTATACAAAACTCCTTCAATGAGTTTGTACAGACGCGCTTTTCGAATCAACCGATCGCTTTCGGTTTCATCCTCGGGCAAAGTCCCATGTTCAAGATAGACCCTCAATGGATGATTCCAATCTTGTTCCTGTTCAAGGTTGGTAATGCAGATTGTTACCGGATCATCCTCGACCGAAGTCATAATCGAAGGATGTTCCAAGTGTTCAACGAACACTCCTGCCGGAGCGGATGTGCGTGAGGACCCAATTTTGGATAATTGGTCTACGAGAATGTTGTCCTTTCGCGGGATGTATTGGACTTCAAAATGACTGAAGTATTTTTCCAACCTCCTCACTTCCCCCAGGTAATGAGCCATTGTCTCATCGGAGGTGCTGTACTCTTTGTTTACCTGGTTTACGACCAGTTGTGAGTCTCCCCTCACCACTAATCGACGGACTCCGAGGAATTTTGCTGCCCGGAGCCCTGCAAGAAGACCTTCATACTCTGCTGCGTTATAGGTCGCAACAAAGTGTAGTTGAAAGACAAACTTTAGCTGTTCGCCCTGAGGCGTAACTAAGACCACTCCAGCCCCCGAGTGTTGAAAACTACGAGAGCCGTCAAAGTACATTGTCCAGTAATCGGGGCATTCCAATTCCTCGGACACCTGTGCGGGTGGCTCAGGATTAGTCCATTCGACTACAAAATCAGCCAAGACCTGAGACTTAACCGCGGTGCGGGGTGTGTAATGGATATCGAAAGCACCGAGTTTGACAACCCATTTGGCGATCCGACCAGATTTCTCCGGGTTACGAACAATATCCCCCAATGGAAAAGATGAGGGTACTGTGATCTTGTGTGCTTGGAAGTAATGTCGTAGCTTTCGGGAAGCCATCAGTAGTGCGTAAAGTATCTTCTAGACCTCAGGGTATCGCTCCTTAGGGCCATGAAGTACTTCGCTTACATAGTAGACGGGTCTGTGAATACCTTCTCTATCCGCGATTAGGACAACGCTGACCGCGTGTGGCGTGGCCACCAAGTAGAGAAGTAATGGTTCTCCTTTTCGGGAGACACCAAGAATGGTGGACTGGATAAATACGCTTTCACCTCCTGAAATGCCTTTTCGGCCTCATCGGACCATGTGAAATTGTGATGTTTGCGCAGGGCTTTGAAGAAAGGTAGTCCCTTTTCGCCTAGTCGCGATATAAACCGGCTTAAGGCCGCCATGCAACCTGCTAAGCATTGAACATCCTTGATGGTCGAGGGAGACCTCATCTATTCAATAGCCCTGATTTTTTTAGGATTGACTTCAATTCCTCTGGAACAAACAAGAAAACCAAGAAGTTTCCCTGAGGAAACCCCAAAAGAACATTTCTCCGGGTTTAATTTTATTCCAAATCGATTTAAATTACAGAAAGATTCAGCGAGATCGTCTAAATGAGACAATCTTTTGGTGCTTTTTACAACCAAGTCGTCTACGTAAGCTTCCAGATTACGCCCCATCTAGGAAAGAAAGGTACCGAATGGCATTCTGACGTAGCAGTAGGTGCTGAACGGGGTGATGAAGGCAATGTTCTCTTCATCTTCTTCTGCCATGCTAATTTGGTGATATCCTGAGTAAGCGTCCAGGAAACTCATCAGTTCGTAACCCACAGTAGAATCGACCAGCTGATCGATGCGGGGAAGGAGAAAGTCATCCTTCGGACAGGCACTATTGAGGCTGGTGTAGTCGACGCACATGCACCACTTACCATTTGACTTGCGGACCATGACCGGATTTGCAAGCCATTCCTGGTGATCGACCTCGTGAATAAACCCAGCCTTTAGGAGTTTGTCTAACTCCTCTCGGATGGCTTCCTGCCGATCAACAGCAAAACACCTGAGCTTTTGATTTATAGGTCTCTGTCCAGGTCGAATTGCTAACCTGTGCTCGATTACCTCCCTTGGGACACCAGGCATGTCGGATGGTTTCCACGCAAACACATCTGCATTAGCCCGGAGAAAGTAATGAGCTCGAGTTCCTATTTGTCATCCAGGCCTGATCCGACCCGAATTATCCTGGATGGATCATCTGGGTTCAATGAACTAATTTGAGTTTCTTATCAGGTCGAGGAGCAGCCTTGATCGCGTCAGTGGCGACTGTGGCGACTTGAACGTCTCGGAGGGGAAGTTGGTCCACCATCTCCAAAGATAGCCGGTCACACGTCAATGCCACGTTGCGACTGTCTCGGATCGAGATGACACCTTTGGGGCCAGGCAACTTGCCGCACTGGTAGGCATAGTGCGTTGCCAGCATGAACTTAGCAAGAGTTGGCCTGCCAAAGATCGCGTTGTAAGCCGAATGACAATCAATTACATCAAAAGTAACTAATTCTATTCGGAAGTTATCTGGTTCTCCCAGCGTGACCGGGAGGACCACCTATCCCAATGGCATCATGGAGGGACCAGGAATTATCCCATAAAATGGATGGATTATGGGCTTGATTTTCGAACGAGGAATTTGCATCTCGTCGAGCGCCTTGACCAATAAGATGTCCAAGGAGCTACCTCCATCGATCAGAACACTTTCGACTCTCGCATTACTGGCAATAGGGGTAATGACCAGAGGAAGCCTCAATGGTCGAGTAAGCCCCGCAGTACAATCAGAGCGATCAAATGTCAAAGGTGTATCTAACCAACGGGGGTACTAAGGTTCACCAAGGGAGGTCTCCGTTTGGTTAACCTCTTGATAAAAGGCCTTAAACTGCCTCTTGAAAATAAAAGAGGAGGAACCTCCGAAAATAACATTAACATGATTACGAGGAACCTGGTAAGACATCTCTTCATCCCCGTCGGCGTCTCTTAGCCCGCATGCTTGTTCCTTAGTTGGTAAGGTCGGCATCGGTCCAATCCCCTGGTAGAAGTCATCTAACTGCTTCAACCAACTCCTACAGTTCTTGAGGTCGTGGCCTGCGGAGTTGTGGAGCGGACACCATTTCTTGCCTTCCTGCGGGTTAGTCGACTTTTCTGGCTGGTCAGCACTACGACCACCAGAAGCAGTTTTATTTTTAAACGATGGCTTGTTATCTTTGGTCGAAGGAGGCTTCTCTACGACCGCGACCTCTCGGCATTGTCCAGACCGACTCCTTTTCGACTTCTTTGACTTCCCGCCTGATGAAGATTCCAGCTTCCTGCTTGAATCCTCTCTTCTAGCGTCCTTGAGACCTGGTTGAGGTGGTAGGTTACCTTTATCCACCATCCGGTTCCATTCGACAGCTTCGGCTGCGTCGGAATATCAATCAGCCATATCAAAGAGATCGGCTACTGATCGAGGAGGATGGATGAGTAAATCTTCAATGAATCTCCGATACCGAATGACATGTTTAAATTCCCTGATAACGGAGCTATCAGATATGTTCGGGATGGTATTCCTCACCCCGAAAAATCTCTTGACAAACTGACGAAGGGTTTCGGTCGAGGTTTGCCGTAATCGATGGAGGTCATCCTCTTTACCCAGCTTCTGATAACAATTTTAGAAATTGCTGAGGATGGCATCGCACAGCATTTCCCAGTTATAGATTGAACCTTCAGGTTGGTTAAACAACCAGGTTCTTGCCGGTCCTTCGAGGACTATTGGCAGGTAGTTGGCCATGACCCGGTCATCGCCGCCTGCCGCTTGGATGGCAGTAATGTAGATTTGGAGGAACTCGGATGGGTTCTGAGTTCCATCAAACCTCTCTATGGCCCCTGGTCTAAACTTGTCTGGCCAAACGACCGCACGAAGGCCTGGCGAGAAAGCTTTACAACCAACGTAGGGACAGTGAATTGTCCTGCGGCTCTCAATCTGATCATGGGAAACCTCGCGTAATGGAGAAGCCACTCGTGGCCCCAAACGAGAGTGGACAGGAATTCGATCCCTATCACGTGAATCCTGCGCCCATCTGGACTTGTCCTGTTGAAATGGTATAGGTGGTGGGTGACTCCGCCTGCCAGAACCAGAGTTAGGGTGCTCTCGGTTATGGGAGCGTGTCACTGACCGGGAAGAAGCCATCGGAGTCGCCTCTGATGCGACCTCGTCCAACCTTTCCGCCAGGATTCTGGTGAAGGCCGGTTTCTGTGCATCCGTGATCATAGGAGGAAAATTGCGCATGACCTCCGCGATAGATTGAAGCCGGCCATGCGTACTTCTCCTAGGGGCACCAGGTGTTACCGTTTCTTCGTCCGCCGGGAAACGCTCCGGGGGCAAAGACGGTGTCTGGTCGCGTCTGCGACCACGTGACCGCCGGGAAGAACTTGGAGCAGCATCGTAACGAGCCTGCGCATCTTGAAGAGCCTCTAGGGCTGTTCTGTGAAGTTCCTTGTCTTGTTGCTCACGATCTTGATCTTCCTTTTGTTTTTGTTCCTGTTCTTCCCTGGCAGCCCGTTGATCGGGAGTTTCTTCCGATAAGGCAGTGAACTGTCTAGGGAGGGAAGTCGCCCTGGGAGAGAACATCTCCATTTGTTCCGAGTCAGACTCGAAATCGAAGAGACGATGGAGATTATCAGGGTCAAATCTCCCCAGGCTAATTTCCTGGTCGACATCATTCTTCCCCTTAGTAGGGTCGTATGATGGACCGGATTCAACCTCTAACGCATTAAGAACCTCAGTGGGTTTTGATTCTGCATTAGTCACATCCTGGTCGATAGACATGACCTGAACGGTCGAATCGACCCCTGGGACGTCCTCGCCTCCGGTTTCTTCCATAGGAATAGGATCACTAGGAGAAGGCATCGAAATGTGGGCATAATCCTCGAGATCGAAATCATTCTCGGAATCATATGCTCCAGCCATGATTCAGCGAACCTCCAGATGAAAATTAGGACGCCTTGAGAAAGGCACCACGGTGGGCGCCAGCTGTCGATGATTCGGACTCAGGGTCCTTAGTCGAACTTATGCAGAATTTGTAGGTTGTGAGACCTTTCAGGGTGTCCCTCCGGGAAGGTATGACGAATCAACGTTAACTAGAACACAGAGAGATTTATATAGGTTTGGACCCTCGATGGTGGGAGTAGTAGCCCTATGTCCTATTAGGATTTCACTATATGTGGGAGAAATGAGTTACAAAACTATGGAAAAGATCTTCACAGGTGAAGATTTTTCCTGTAGGTTTATACAAGATCGTACTCGAGAAGCTTATGAAGGCTAACTAACTTAGTCTAGTGTCTTCGGTTGATCTCTAGATCCCTCGATGCTCTAATCATCCGATCCTCTCACCTGATGCATTGGCTTACCCTCTTATAGTGGTCGAAAGGGTGCCAAGGCATAACGGCATCGATCAGTTTCTCGGGTGCAGTTTTGGTAACTGCTCCTAACCTCCACGCAGGTTTAACACGTGTTATTGAGGAATAACCACATGTATTAACCTCCTAACGGTTGTCTTCATACGTGGAAGAATCTTCAGGATACTCAGGATATCCCTGTTGTAGGGACCAAGCAATCCCGCGTCTCCTGGTCAAAGATGTCTGGCCACGCATTGCTTGTAATCATCTAACCGCGCACTATCCGCAGCTCTCTGTCCGCATATTCGCATATGAACTCTGACCGCGCACTGTCTACGGTCTGATCGCGTAAAGCCTACGATCACATGTCTGCGCTTCTCGGAGTAGCTTGAGTTCGTGTCAACAGACACTCGCCTAGTTCGAATCTGTCCTGAACCAGTCGTGTATTTATTTAAATTAGCTCGGGTATCAATCCTCGTCACCAGGTGTCACCGTCTCCTCGTCCGCCGGCAAATGTTCCGGGGGCAAAGATGGTGTCTAGTCATGTCTGCGACCACGCGGTCGACGAGAGGAACTCGGAGCAGTGTCGTAACGAGCTTGCGCATTTTGAAGAGCCTCTAGGGTTGTTCTACGAAGTCCGTTATCTTGTTTCTCACGATCTTGATCTTCCTTTTGTTTGCGTTCCTGTTCTTCCCTAGCAGCTCGTTGATCGGGAGTTTCTTCTGATAAGGCAGCAAATTGCCTAGGGAGCGAGGTCGCCGATGGAGAAAACATCTCTGTTTGTTCCGAGTCGGATTCGAAATCAAAGGGATGGTGGAGGTTATCAGGATCAAACCTCCCCGGGCTCAATTCCTGGTCAACATCACCCTTACCCTCTGCAGGGTCGTGCGGTGGACCGGACTCAACGTCTAACGCAGTAGAGACCGCATTGGGCTCTGGTTCTGCGTCGGTTGTCTCCTGGTTGATAGACATGACCTGAGTGGTCGAATCGACCTCCGGGACGTCTTCGCCTCCGGTTTCCTCCATTGGAACAGGATCACTAGGTGAAGGCATCTGGATGTGGGCATAATCCTCGAGATCGAAGTCGTTCTCGGAATCATATGCTCCAGACATGGCTCACCGAACCTCTGGATAGAAATAAGAACGCCTTGAGAAAGGCCCCACGGTGGGCGCTAGCTGTCGACGATTCGGACTTGGGGTCCTTAGTCGAACTTATGCAGAATTTGTGAGTTATGAGGCCTTTTCAGGGTGTCCCTCTGGAAAGGGATGATAAGCAATGTCGGATGGAACACAGAGAGATTTATACAGGTTCGGGCCCTCGATGGTGGGAGTAATAGCCCTACGTCCTGTTGTGATTTCACTATGTATGGGAAAAAGGTTACAAAGTTGTGGAAAAGATCATCACAGGCGAAGATCTTTTCCATATGATTGTCTGGAAAATGACTAAACTAGCCTATGGAAGCTTGTTGATGTTGATCTCTCAGATCTGTTCGATCTCTGGGATCTGTTCGATCTGTCAGATCTTGATGTCTCCTGAATCCGTCGAAGATGTCCCCGTATGGTACATTTGTGCACCCTTTTATACTAGTCGAAAGGGTGCCAATGCACAACGGCTTTGAACAGTTACTCGGGTGCAGTTTTGATAACCACACTTAACTCCCACGCAGGCTTAACACGTGCAATTAAGGGATAACCGCACGAGTTAACCTCCTGGCAGTTGTCTTCATACGTGGAAGGATCTTCATGATTCTCGGGATATGCCTGTTATAGAGCTTAAACAATCCCGAGTCACACTGGTCGAGAGTAGTCCACGACATTCTGACCGCATATTGTCTACAGCCTCCTGACCACACAACGTCTGCGATCCCCTGACCGCGCACTGTCTGCGGCCCCATGATCGTGCAAAGCCTGCAACCATGTGTCCGCGCTTCTCAGGCCATGTAACATCCTGAGTTTAAGGGGTGAAAAGTTTCTTTCATAAAAAGTCATGCATGCATATGTCTCTTCTAGATCAGCCAAATCAACCCCAGCTTTATTCTGTTTTAGCCCTAAAATCTCAAAATCTAACCTGTAAACCCAAATCAAGATCAGATTTCTCAGATATGATCTATCAGTTACCCTGAACATAAAAGTCTTCAGAAGCCAGATTCAATTCCATCTCTAAACTTCCAGATCTATCAATTCTTTTCTGTTTTCGAAAACAGAAATTCTAATCACTATTCTAATTACCCTAAATACTCAGAACTCAGATATAGCTAAATCTTGACCCAATTCAGATCAGATTACTCTTGGACTATGATCATGGGTATGCCAATACCTTAATCCAGAAAGTTGGCAGCCAAATCATATCATCTAAGTCTTTTTCACATATCAGTCCAAATTATATCGCAATTTAGTCCTTTATCTGATATTTGGAAACCCAAAAAGGCTAAAATCTTCAGATCAACTCCAAATTCAGAGTTTCTTCAGCAAATCTTTTCCAAATGCTATTTGATACAATTTACCTTTCTGTCCAGATTACAAAATCTCATCCTAGATGCCAGGATTCGAAATCGACAAAACTCAGATCTTATTTTACCCTAAAGTACCCTATTTTCAGTTTATATCGACAATCATCAAATCATGCCAGATTTTACCAAATCTCTTGCTAGATGAGTATAAGGTATAAGTTTATACTCATCTGAGAAATTAGATTGCAAATCAACCATCTCCAAGTTAGAAATTACAAATCAGTCCAGAATTCAATCAAAAAAATTCTTGCAATTAGGTCCCTGGTTCGACCTCAGCTGCTGTTCACGACCAGGCATCACCTCCTTCGACCTCACCCACAGCTTGTGACTAAACCAGCAGTGCACGGCGACCTCGACCACAGCCGGCACAGTGCCTCCCTTCAGCCCCGACCACAGCATAGTGGCTACTTTGACCTCGAATGCGACCAGAACTCGACTTCGACCTCGCCGCTGTGTTTCGCCGTTGAGCAACGCCGCTTTAGCCATGATTTCGCAACCGCCTTTGCATGCACACGTGTTTGCTCTTCAGTTGTTGCCGTAGCCACCTCCATCCAGCACACCAGCTGCTACATGCCAGAGAGAAGCTTTGCTTGCTTGTGCTCGCCGTTGCTTCAGCGCGAAGGTGTACTGGCGCAAGCATCTTAGCTTCAAGCCGTGAGCTTGAGCTTCGTTTCATTTTGCTTTGCCTATAAATAGCAATCCCAGAGAAGCTTATCCACCTTTAGCAGTTCTCTCCAAAGCCCTCTAGCAACTAAACCGTACCTCTTTCCTTACCGTCGCCTTCTTCTCCGGCGAGTCCAGCACAGAGGCTCTCGGTGACAGTCTCAACCGCAGCCTCAATTCCCAAATTGACACCACCAGTGAGTTCCCCGTATCTTACTCTCTGTTCTGTACCATTTAATTGAACTCTTATGCACTTCATCGCCGGTGATCGCCGGCAATTGCTGAAATTAGTGAAATGCCCTGTTCCAGTAGCACAAGTCAAATTAGCCTGAATTAGCCTTCGATTCAATAGACAAAAATGATCAGTGAGCTGTTTTAAGCAAGCCTGTGAAGTCGAATTGTGAAATTGACCAAGAACTGAAGCTTTTCCCTAGCCCGAGCTTCACCAGCCGCCGGCGAACATCGCCAGCCTCCTCCGGTGATTCTCCGGCCAATTCAATCATGCTAGAAGCTTTCTTATACCTTCTAGATGATCTCCAAGCAAGGAATCGAGTTCAAACTTCGTGTAGCCAAAACCCCCAATATTAGTGTCTTCTTCCCCGGCGCCGGCCACCGGAAAACCATTCCCGGCTGATCCAGCTCCAGAAACCTTGTCCACCAGATGAGCCTAGATCTCTTGAGCAACTTTGTCTACTAGCTTGACTTCCAATTCAGTCTAAATCAAAAGTTATAGCTATGCCCTAATTCCTGTCCAGTGCTGTGATTTGAAACTTCAGCCACCGAGTTCATCGCCGGTTTTCATCACTTTTCGGCCATCTCCTGCCCTAGATCCTGTTGAGTGAATTGTTCCTGTTATCAAAGCCTACCTCCCAGACAAAGTGGTGCATCAATTGGATCCCTAGATCAAAAGTTATGGCAAGCCCTAGTTTCTGGCCATGCCAGTTCAATGCCAGACTATGTCAGTCAGTGGCATTAGCCCTTTTCACTTCCTTCCAGATGTGCATTTTGAGCATAACTTTGTCCCTTAGATTCCTGAGGTTCTGATCTATAATTTATTCTTCTATCACAACTTGATTTGAGTCCTTGAACTGCATTTTATGCTTAGCCCTAGATTTTGACATTGTCAGCCCTATGCCAGAGCATGTCAGCCAGTGGCATTAGCTCTTTTTACCTCTTTTCAGTTGTGCAAACTGAAGATAACCTTGTCCCTTAGACTTGTGGAGTTGTGCTCTACATTTTATTCTACTGCCACAAGTTGAGATAACCCTTCTATCATCCATCGACCCTATGTCGATGCCTTGAACCGAATGTCGACCTAAAGGCGTTCGCTGTTTTTGAGCGAACCAGCCGCAACCTTGATATCATTCTGATACTTTGAGACATTTGGAACCTTGTGAACCTTTGACAACTAATCTTAACCTTGGTTTCCATAACTTAACCTTAATCAGCCTCTAAACCCAATCATTTCAGAATCATCAAGACTTCATCTTTGCATTATTGCATATAGTATAATAATGTATTGAAAAGATTGTGATTATTGGTTGTTTGATTGATTGGAGAGCAGATCAAGAGCCCGAGTTCGAGGACTTCACTGCTGATCCGACATCAACTGCTGTATTTTACGACGCGGAAGGCAAGTCATATCCTTGGTCATCTTGAACCTATATTTTAAATGTTGCTAAAACATAACCTTGAATATAGATAATATTGTATGTGAAAGATTGAGAAAGATTGATTTATGAATTGGCAGTACTAGACTGGTTATCTGTGAAATGTGAAATAAACAAGTTTTGAGCCATGAACTATTATATATGTATTTATATATATATTCATGAAATAAAACCCCTAGCCGTGACCAGAAAATGGTATGGAATGGTGTTAGCACTGGAGGTGCTAGACTGCAAAGGATGTGTAGGCACTGAAGGTGCAGGGTTGTGGCTGGTCTGGTCACTGGCATATAAGGACTAGAACCTTGTGTTGTGCGTCTAGTGGCATGAACAACGTGCTAACCGCAAGCCTGGTATGGGACAGGCCTGAACAACTACTTATGTGGATCGCACATGAAACCCCTGCATGAGATGGAAAACAATACACTAAACTCACGGGGTTCAGCTCCTCCACGTATCACTGAATGTGATTTGATCAAGCACGTTGACCCAGTAATGGGAAGAGGCATCCGGGTGTGGGGTAATCCCGCCACAACTGCGGTTTGTGTGAAGAAAACTGCAGGGTCAGGGGTGAATTATAAGTGAAACATAACAAAAGTTCTTGTTATCTCCACCTTGCCGCTCACATTATGAAGTGAGTCAGGGGTCCAATCATTATGTTATGATAGGAAGGACTTGAAAGTGGAATATCTTGCGGGTAAATTGGTACCTCTCTGCAGAGTTAAAAACATATTCGAATACTCCGAGCTCCCGGGTTTATAGGAGTCTGCTGCGGTGGATTAAATCCACGGGGTGTGACACAAGTATATTTTTTTTTTTTAAATAAAATGTGTTAAATCAAGATTACCCAAATGACATGTGTTGTCATGATAAGGAGTGCTGCCGTGGGCTATCGTGTGTCGACGTGTCGCGGTAGTGCTATAATCTAGTGAACATGAATAGCAATACTATGTTATGCAAGGTGCTGCCATGAGATGAGGTATGAAAGAAAAAGGTTATTTTACAAATATCCATAATTCTTGACTAGTCTAGGTTCATATCATCACTACTATATGTATCTACTCTTACCTATGACTTGAGTACGTAAGTGCTCACTCTTGCAACCTACAAATCAGTAGACGGAGCGTTCAATAATCAAGACGAAGGCATGGAGAACTTCTTGGATCCAGAAGGATGAGTGTCAGTTCCGCCAGAGCCCTGATGTGTGTTGTTCTACCGTCCACTTCTCTTTGTGGGAGGGTCACCTACCTTCTGCTGTGTAGATGTTATTTTGCTAAACCATGTATGCCGCGAAGGCATTGTAATCTCTTTATGTAATACTAAGGCCAGCAGGCCAAACTGCTTAACTATTTTGTAAGTTACTCTGTTGCAATGTGAATATACTCCTGTGCTTGACTTATCCTAGGAAGTCAAGGGTATGTGTATGCTATGCATATATGGGACTAGCTGCAGCGAGATAGGTCTCTACAGGAGTAGTCGTAGTCCCAGTCTCGGGGCGCGACAGGCCATCTGAAACCATAGCAACGGACACTTGTCTGATTCGAATCTGTCTTGAACCAGACGTGCATTTGCTCCGAACTAGCTCGGGTAACAATCCTCGTCAGGGAGAAGTATTTTATTCTGGATGTTTATGATTATAGACATATTGTTGGATGTTGGTTATTTTATGACTTTATGGATATTGACTTTTTTATATATGATGGTTGATTATTCTGAGATCTATTATGTGGATATGTTGGTGATGCTCTGATATTTGTTGATTGTGATCTATTTGTATATTGACCTGTGATGTATGCTCTGAACTTATATTTGTGATTATACATGTCATATGTGATGCATACACTCAGGGGGAGTCAGGGGGAGTTATTCATTTATTATTTTATATCGAACACTTGTTGTCATCAATCATCAAAAAGGGGGAGATTGTTGCATCTAGGCCGTTATGCCTGACCTAATTTTGATGATTAATGAAAACAAAGTGTTTAAGACTAATTGTGCTATTGAGATATTTGATACAGAGTATTGTTGGAAAAATGTACCAGACGATCAAGATGAATCAACATGAAGCACAAGTCGCAAAGTACAAAGACAAGATGTAAATCGCAAACATGAAGATGCAAAGGACCTGAGGTAATCTGTATTTATTTTTACAGATCTCGACGTTTGGAGGTTGATCGATTTAGGAATTTATTTCTTAGTTTTAACCGTACTATAAAGAGGGGTTGCAATTCCTCTCTAAATTTCCAACATAAACCGAGAAATTACTAGGTCACTGCATTGCATTCATTTCAGTTGGATTTGGTTTTGAAAGATTTGGATTTTCAGTTCAGTTTTTGACAGCATAAGAGTTTTTGCATTTTCTAGAAATATCTAAGTAGATCTTGTTTTTGCTTCTGTTGACAAAAAGATAGCCCTTTAAAATATCTATCAAACAAGCTATTAAACTCTTAAGTCAGATCTCTGGATTAAAAGTTATAACTTTTTTATTCATGCTGACTGTCAGTTTGCTAAACTGACTGTCAGTTTGGATTGTTAGTTTTGTTAACTGACAGTTGTCCAGAGAGGTTGTTTTTTGAGCCAAAAATTTTTGACCTAAACTGACTGTCAGTTTGCATTTTGATCTCGAGCTATTTGATTTGAGTTTCTGTTTTAACTAGTCGATGTTTTGGTCGAAACTGACTCTCAGTTTGGAGTATCAGTTTCCATATATGACCAGCAAAGTTTTATCTGTGATTTTCGTCAGCCGTTGAGCTAGGAACTGACTGCCAATTTGTGCTATTTTGTTTCCATAAACGACCTCAAACGGCTAGCTGAGTTTTCTCCAGATTTTACTTCTTTCTGGTCGTGACCCAAACTTATTGTCAGTTTGCACTGTTGCTTTTGTGTGCGAGCTCCAACGGCTCTTTTGATTCTTGAGGCTATATATAGAGGCTTGAGCTATTGTTTCATACATCTAGCAGCCTCACATTCTTATACACTCTTGAGTTTTAGTTCTTTACACAAAATCTTGATCTGTTGATCAAGTCGAGTGTTTCCGAGATCCACCGAGTTTTCTGTTCGCATCGTTCTTTCATACTTAGAGTTTCTCGGTGATTGTTGGAGGTCTAGAAGAGACCTTGCTGCTTATTACTCTTGGTGAACGCCCTCACCTAGACGGTTTGGTGGCGTGGCCGTTGACCTCTCCTATTCGGAGATTGTCAGAGAGGCTCGGCGTGTTTGTAAAAGGCATCGGTGCTCGCCTTTCCAGAGTGAACAAGGAGCAACCATTAGTGAGAAATATCCTTCGTAGATATTGAAGCAAGACTCAATTCACTTGAGTGCTTCAACGATGATTAGGTGAGACCGGGCGTGTCTCCGAGACCTCGGGAAAAATCTTGTGTTCGTTCTCTCTATCTTTTCTTTTTAATTTATTGAATTGCAATTTGGTTCTTTTCTTTGCAAAGTTTGTTTTTACTTAAAGTTTTTAAAGCCTCCTATGCACCCCCTCTAATCGGCATCCTTGATCCTACACCTATGTCCCGGGCGCCACCACTGGCCTGGCGAGAAGTGCCCCAAGGACCATATCCCGGGCGCCGAATTGGCCCAGTGAGAGGCGCCTCGGGGACCCAATGCCCCGGGCGCCACCACTGGCCCGATGAGAAGCGCCCCGAGGACGTAGGCTATCACAGCTTAAATGTCCCTACAACGGAAGCCCCGCTCCCGTAGGGTGGCTTACAATCACCCCTCATAGACTGAGGGGGTAAGCGGCAACCCAGTCCTCAAGGACTATGGTGACGAGTCAATTTGAAAGACTAGTCACCCCTCAAACACTCAAGCCCATCATCGGGCTCATCCTCCTCCGGGAGCTTCCCCCTCTGGGGGTTATTAAGCCCGTCCTCCTCCGGGAGCGAGCTTCCCCTCCGAGGGCTTTGGAATTCTCGGTTGTCGATATTCCCGGGGGTCTCCGAAATTTTTTTGGCTGAGAACTTCTATACAGGCTCCCCGTTCTCATGGCGACCGGGGGAATTTTTCACTTGTTTCCAGAGTTTTTTCCAACCAGGAACTTCCTTTCTAGCTCCCCATTCTCACGACGATCTAGGGAATTTCTCACCGGTTTCCGGAGGTTTTTCCGATCAGGCACTTCCTTTCCGGCTCCCCATTCTCACGGCGGCCGGGGGAGCTTTTCATCGGTCTCCGGAATCTTCTTGACCGGGGGATCCCTCACCGGGAATTTTGAAACTTTTCCTCCCGGAGGCCCTTTATCCAGCTCTCCGTTCTCACGGCGACTAGGGGGAATTTCCCATGGGGCCTTAAAATCCCCTGACCAAGCTTTGGAATTGTTCGGGAGGATCCACGATCGTGGCTCAGAAGTTTCAACCAGGGGTTTCGTAACCCCGGTGGTCTCTAATGCCCGGGCCTCCTTGTTCCTTACCCATAGCGCGTGGAGCCAAGCAGGGGGGGTAACTCGGGCCCGGACGCCCGAACAGGTGAATATTCTGGGAAAATTTTGAAGACAAGCAATCTCATGAAAGTATTAAGGAACAAGCAAGTTCTTAGCTTTATTGATACAACATTTAACCGGGGGACATCCCCCCTAGTGGGCCAAGACGTATCCTTCCCCACCGGGTAGATAGTCTTCCCTGGGACGAAGCCTTGTAAAGGCCCAACTACGGGTTGCAGCAGCTTCTCATCCACCTGCATTTCCCTGAACGCTTTCAGGTACAGGACGTCCGCAGCACTTCCGTCGTCGACGAGGATACGGGCCAGTTGACAATTGTACACGATAGCAGAGACAATGAGCGCATCATCGTGGGGGAACGAACTTTGCACACGTCTTCCGCCGTGAAAGTGAGGGGGGCATCCGACCACTTTGGTGGCCAGGACGTGTTCACCACCCCCACTACCTTCACTTCCTGCGCGTACTCCTTGCACTGACGCTTGGAGTCTCGCCCCGAGGCAGATCCTCTTGTGATGACGTTTACACGTCTCTGGGAAGTTTGGAAAGGTAGCTCCACGGCTGAGCCCCTTTCATGTGCCTGTCTCTGCTGCTCCCCTGAGGGAGTGGGGAGAGCCGCCAAAGTTGGCAGGGGGCAAGGAGGCAAGGCTCCCCCCTACCCACGCTGGTCAAGGAATGCGGCGAAGTGCTGCAGGAGTTGCTGCATTCCCGAGTGGCGTGGGTAGTAGACTTGTGGAAGGCACACCACTGGTTGGCAATGCCCTCCTTGCCGACGTGTTTTGGGCCCTCCCAGTTACAACAGGATTGCCTTTCGGCCCGAAGGGACGATTGCCCTTATTGGCTTCACGCGAGCCGCCTCCGCCCTCGAGAACAAAGGTGTCCCGAGGCCATGGCTTGCTATGATTGCCCCTCCTGGGACGCTTGGAAAGGTCTTTGGCCTCCTGCTAGGTGGGGTAGGCTCCCCTGGTTTTTCTTCCAGAGGTCGTCCTCCTCGGCTCAGGTGTATTTGTCGAGCACGTTGAATAGCTCGTCCGCCGAGTCGGGGCAACTCCGGGAGAGCCTCCGGTGGAGCTCCCTGGGGAAGAGCCCACTTTTGCAGGCTTCGATGACCATCGAGTCGGGAGCGTGAGCCACCTTGCTCTTTACCTAAGTGAAGCATTTGAAGAAGCTCTGAATGGTCTCCCCTGTTTTCTGTCTGATGGTGTAGAGTTGTGACGAGTCTAGGGGGAGTACTAACTCCCCTAGAAGTTCGTGCAAAACTTGCGCTTAAGGTGCACGAAGGACTTGATCGACCCGGCCTTTAGGTTGTAAAACCATGACTGGACGATCCCCGAGAGGTAGAGGGGGAAGACATTGCATTGCACCATCTCGTGCCCCCCGACCGTCGAGATGGCCATAGAGTACACCTGCACAAATTCCTAAAGGTCGGCCTCACTGTTGTAGTGCTCATTGTGCGGCGGACGGTACGGCCACAGCCACCGAATGCACCAGAGGCGGTGACACAGTGACTAGTTAGCCCACTCAACTTCCCGGGAAAACCCCCGGTCGTCATCCCCCTTGACGGGAGAAGGGCTCTCGTTGTCGGAGTCGGGCAGAGGGCCCAGAGGGCCGCCCGCCCTGCAGTAACATCTCTTCTCTTCCGGGTTGGTCGAGCTAACCTCTAGAATTTCGGGGTCCCCCCCAAAGCGACACTGTCTTCCTAAGCTGGCCTCTTTCCCCGATCCGCCCATGAACCGGGGGTCGAGTGCAGCTTTCGTTGCGGCGGTGCCTCCGATCGGCGGGGGGGGGGGAGTTTTCTCCGCACCTACCGTACGCATGCGCTCTACCTCCTCCCTGGTGAAGCGGGTCTGGTCCGTCGAGGGAGCCCTTTGGGGAGGTCCCAGGGGAGGAGGGAGTAGGTGTGCGTGGGCTGTCGGCCTGGTGGATGTCTCCAGTGCATGAATCGGGGCGACGACGAGGATTGACCCGGGGGAGGTCCCAAGGCTAGGGTTGGGCTCGGCACCGGGAAGGTCCCAGGTGCAACGGCAGCGGTTGGCCCAGGACCATCCCCAAATGTGTGGGTGATCACCTGCGCAAGGAGAGCCCATGGTGCGAGGAGCATGCCCGGTGCAACAGCGACAGCTGGCACTGGAAAACTTACCAGCAAGGGGTAACGCACCGCAAAGAAGAGAGCGGACACCGGAGGACCTCCCGGCGCAGGAAACACTCCCAGGAAGGGGAGAGCTCTGGACGCCGGAGGACCCCCAGGGGCGGGGTAGGCGGCCAGGTGCCCCATAAAGAACGGTGGTGGTGCCCCCATGAAAGGAAACGGGGGCGGGTAAATGGAGGCCGGGGGCCGCGCTAAGACACACAACAGCTCTTCCAAGGTGCACTGAGCTCGGAGCTGGTCCTCGACCAAGGCCCTGAGCAACGGGTCTCCGGGGGCCGAGACGGTTGCTTGGGGGGCACTTGTCCCCACCAGCACGGTCGCGGTCACCGGGCTCGGTGCGGGGTCCCCCCCCCCCCCCCCCCCCCGCCGGGGAAGGCGGGAGGAAGAGGTGCCTCACTCCGGGCCTCCCCGCATGGTGGCACCAAGACGGCATCTTGCTGGGGTGGCGCCGAGTCACTGGGACCGACATCACCAGAGAAGGGGAGAGCGCGAGCTCTCGTTCTTGGGGGAGCCATGGTGAATCGTCACGTGTCCCCACGGTCGACGCCAACTGTCCTGGTATTAAAAATATCCGGGTAGGTTTTCGGACGTGCGTAACACGTGTACGGCGACACGAGCTGACCGTGTGACCGTTCACCCTCCCGCCGGGCAATCACAGAGATTGACACGGAAGCTTTATATAGGTTCAGGTCCCAATGGGAACCCTAGTCCTGTCGGCACAACCCAGATGTATGTCCCCGGGGAGGTTCTCTCACGGGGAGAGGTCTCCAAGGGAGTGCGTATTGGTTTGTGTATTGATAGCAAATGAGAGACTTAGGTTACAAGAGAGGGGTACAAGATTATATATATACCCCTAAAGATGCAAATGACCAAAATTCCCTAGCCTCGACCGTCGGATCGGGGACGCGATGGTCTTTTTGTGGATCAGGGTGCCTGGATGCTGGATACATGCAGGCTTCAATTCCCGAGGGGGCCCTGCTTCCGGGACGCCTGTCACTGGGTGGCGCCGACCGGGACGGCTGTCACCAGGTGGCGGTGCTTGTAACACCCTGGTTTTGGGGGTGAAAATTTTCTTTCCATGAAAATTATGCATTCATGTATCTCTGTAGTAGTAGCAAGATCAGTTCAACCCTAATCTATCCTAACCCCAAAAATCTCAAAATCTTCCCTGTGAACCCAAATCAAGATCTGACTTTCCAGATTTGATGTACCATTTATCCTGAGTATAAAAACCTTCAGAAGACAGATTTAATTCCATCTCTAACTCCCAGATCTATCAATCCCTTTCTGTTTCTGAAAACAAGAAATTAATTAAGTACCCTAAATACTCTGAACTCAGATTTAGCCAAATCTTGACCTAATCCAGACCAGATTTTTTTTTTCTTGGATTATGATCACGTGTATGCCAATACCTTAGTCCAAAAAGTTGGCTGCCAGATTACCCTGTTTCCATTTTATCGGAAAACTATTCAAATGATCTGAATTTCATCAAATACCCTTGCCAAAATATCTGCTGAATAAAGTTTGACAAAAATGTGAAGTTCAAATTTTCCCTAATACTCCAAATCTCAGATCTTACAATTTAGTCCAAAAGCCAAAACTCAGAATTGCAAATTAGCCCAGCCTGCTGTTTCGACCAGGGCTCAGTGTAACACCCTAGTTTTGGGGGGTGAAAAGTTTTTGCATAAAAATCCTGCATGCATGTATCTCTATGTAGTAGCCAGATCAGCTGAACTCTAATCTCTCTCAAACCCTAAAAATCTCCAAATCTATCCTCTAGATCCAGATTAAGATATGCCCATCTAGATTTAACCTACCAGTTACCCTGAAGATAAAAGTCTTCAAGAGCCAGATTGAATTCTAACCCTAACTCCCAGTATCTAAGCCTCTATCTGTTTTCAAAAATATGAAATTCAGATTTACCCTAAGTACCCCAGTTTCCAGATCACTGAGTTATCTTGATTTAACCCTGTCCAGACTCAAGTATCTCTTGGAATATGTTCCATGATACATCCTCAACTTACCCCAAAAGGTTGGGAGCCAGATTGTGTCATCTAAGCACTTTTCGCAGATTAGTCCAAATTTTACTGCGAATAAGTCCTTTCTCTTTACCTAGAAGCCTGAAAAGGCTAAAATCCGCAAATCAACTCCAAATCCAGAACTTCTTCAGGGAACACCTCCCAAATGCTATTTGATACAGATTTTCCTTCTGATCAGACTTCAAAATCTCACTCCAATTACTAGAATTCGAGATCGACAAAATCCAGGTCTATTTTACCCTAATTCTACCCTATTTTCAAAAATAGGTGAAATCCCTCAAATCTTATCAAACTTTCTCCAAATTTGAGCTAAATGAGTATTAATAGAAATATTATACTCGACCATTCAATCAAATCTCAAATTAATCATCCTTAAGACCAGATTTACAATTCAGTCCAAAGCTAATCAAAAATCATCGCAATCAGGCCCCTGATTCGACCAGAACCCCTGTTCACGACCAGATCATTCAATTTCGACCAAGACCACCTTTGTTGTTTCGACCACACCTTCTGTTCATGACCACCTCAACCAAATCGACCAGGTCTGCTGCACTAGTCGACCAGAGCTGCAGCTTTCGACCTCTTCAGCTGCTAGCGAACTCGACCACAGCACTTGTGATTAAATCGACCAAAGACCACTTCTACTGTTCACATTGAATCGACCACGAGCACCAACCCCATTTCCTGTTCGATATCACATGCGATCACAGGCTTCAACACTGTTCATGCGACCTATTGTGCTCGTAGCCTCGACCATCTGCTACAGTACATCACCCACTTATCTCCTGCCACGTGTCTAGTCATCACTGCACTGTGGATCATCCCCGGTGCTCCTCCCCGAGGCCAGCTAATTTCCACCTCTGTTCAGTCCACTCACACCCGATTCCCAGCAGCCATTTTGTGCCATTTGTCCTCCATGCCGAGAGTAGCACTCACTTCACCATCTATTCGACCGGGACAACTGGGAAAAAGGCTTCACGGCCGCTGGCATCAGGTCACTTCGCCGACAAGCTCGTCCTGTCAGTTTTGCATCACATCCTTGCCGGCTTCAACTTTCTAGGCATTTTCAACCATTGCCAAGCTCCCTGGGTCAGCTATAAATACCCCCCACACTTCACTGTCTTCAGCACACCAGCAAAGATCAACAACCACAGGGAAATATACACACTGTTCATTTTCTCCAGCGGCAGCAAAAGTTGAAATCAGATCCAAGCTTCTTCAGAGCCTCTCTCCTCGATCTAGCACCATCAGTGAGTTCCCCTTACCTCCCTCATCCTACTCGAGCTAGGAATTGACTTCAATCTTACTCAATCACCGAAATTTGCCACTTCTGCTCATTTACTACGATGAGCAATTAACTTCAATCCAGAAAAAATTGATCTTGGAGCCAGTAGTGAAAGATGCTTAGAATACCTCACTTAAGACCCCTGAACCATTGGATTGAACAGATTTGTTGTAAAAGAAAAACCCCCCCAATTTTCTAGCCTTGAACATGAACTTGTACTTGCTGATTAAGCTTCTCTGGTGCTTCCCCAGCTAATCTACCTTCACACCTAGCTTTCTCATGCCCCAGAGACCATCCTCAAGCAAGGAATTGAGGTCATTTGCCCTAGAACAGAAATGCCCAATTTTTGTGGTTTCTTCTCTAGCGCCGGTCGCCGGATTTTGTTCCCGGCCGTTACAACCCTAACCACCTTGTCTAGTAGATGTGCCTTGACCACATGAGTATTTTTTTTTTCTTCTAGCTCGACACCTGGATCGGCCCAGCTCGAGAGGTATTGCCATGCCAAATTCTTGTCCAGAGACTGTTTGGAACAGTTCGGCCACCGTGTTCTTCGCCAGATTTCCTTGCCTTCCGGCCATCTCCTACCCCAGAGCCTGTTGAGTAAGTTGTTCCTGTTGCAAATGCCTAACTACCAGACAAAGTGGTGCATCATTTGGAGCCCTCAATCAAAAGATATGGCTAACCCTAGTTTCTGGCCATGTCAACCCCTATGCCAGGCTGTGTCAGCCAGTGGCATTAGCCCTGTTCACCCACCTCTGGTCATGTAAAACAGAAACTACTTTGTCAAATAGTTGCCTCACTACCTTGTGCACCATATGCTTGAATCAAAACCTATTTTGGCCACTGCGAACTGTTCAAACCCTGCCAATGCCATTCTTGGGCATTGTCAGCCTTGTCAGCCTATGCCAGCCAGTGGCATTGAGCCTTTTCACCCAATTCCAGCCATGAACTTTGAAAATAACTTTGTCCCATAGAGTCCTGACATTGTGACCTACATTTTTCCCTACTGTCACAACTTGAGTTGAGCCCTCTATCATCCATCGACCTTATGTCGATGTCTTGAACCGAATGTCAACCTAAAGACGTTTGCTGTTTTTGGGCGAACCAGTCATAACCTTGATATTACTTTGATATTTTGGAACCCTGTAAACCTTGACAACTAATCCTAACCCTGGTTTCCATAGTTTAACTCTAATCGCTTCCAAATCTTGTATCACCAAAGTGTTTTCACCTTGCACTATTGCATGTAGTGGATTAGTAAGAATAGGATTGATTGTAATGCCTGTTTGCTTGTTTGATCTTCTTCAAAGCAAGAGCCCGAGGTTGAAGATCTTGTCACTGAACCTTCATCAACTGCTGATACTTACGACGCGGAAGGCAAATCATACTTTGACCATATTGAACCTATATTTTATGAATTGCTATGCTATTCCATGGGTAGATATCTCATTAATATTGCATGTGCTGAGATCAATGATATTATGGCAGTGATAGATTGAATACTTGAGAAATGTGAACTTGTTAAGATAGCAAGCCATGAACTAATAAAGATATACATATACATCTACATTCATGAAATAAAACCCCTAGCCGTGACCAGTATTTTGGTATGGGATGGTGGTAGCACTGGAGGTGCTTAACTGCAAAGGATGAGCCGGCACTAAAGGTGCATGGTTTGTGGTATGATCTAGTCACTGGCATATAAGGACTAGAACCTTGTGTTGTGCGTCTAGTGGCATGAAAAACGTACCAACCACTTGCCTGTATGGGACAGGCACAATCTAGTAGCTTCCTTAGTATTATCAGTTCCCTGCATGGCTTGTCGGTCCGGTTTCTCGCGTGGAAACTGGTGGGACGCAGTTCGTCCATGAGTGATGTGAGATCAGAAAAATTATGAGAGGATAAGGTGGAAAGAAGGAAGTCGCCCTACGCCAGATTAAGTCGTGCGCGACTGTAATCAAGAAAGGCTATGTGTCCTGCGGGAACATAGGCCAAGGCTAGGAAGTAAGGCAGTGGGGAGGACCCACAACAGTACTTGGGACTAGATTGTCCATTTATCGGGCAGGGATACTGTTAATACTAGACTGCGAAAGCATTGTGTGAGCTCGGCCTTGTCACATGCGTATAAGTCACATGAAGCTAGCCCGACTTGAAAGTCGAGTGAAGAAGTGGATTTAAAAAGAGGTACACCTCTGCAGAGTTAAAAATGTATTCGAATACTTCGTGCTCCCGAGTTTTAAGAGTATGCCGCGGTGGATTAAATCCACGGGTGTGACACAAGTATTGTTTTATAAACTAAAATTTGTTAGTTCAAGATTACTCAAGTGACATCTGTTGTCACGATAAGGGGTGTTGCCGTGGACTGTCATGTGTTGACGTGCCGCGGTAGTACCTTAATGTAGTGAACATATGATTGCTAAGAGGCATGTGGATTTTGCCTTAAGCATATGATAGCTAAGAGGCATGTGGATTTTGCCCTAAGTATATGAAATATTGTCATGAGCATAAGATTGAAAAGCTTGAGGAAAAGTAATGTGATATGAGGATATATCGCCTTAGATGTGGGATATATTGCCTTTGGTATGATTTATACACTGCCATGAGTATGATCAGGAGTTGAGTAAGAAATGAAAAGAAAAGTATTTTGAAAAACCTTTCACTCTTTCCTCCAATAGCATAGGTTCATGTCATTTATACTATATGTATCTCTACCTCCCCTATGACTTGCGTAGTACGTAAGTACTCACCCTTGCAACAACTCATCAATAGATGGAGCGCTCTACGACCTTGGTGATTATCCCGAAGACGCTGCAGATCCAGAAGGAGACGAGCAGATCCCTCCTGAGCCCTGATGTGGTGCTGTCTTGCTGCCAACCTCTGTTTCCTGTGGGATTGCTTTTGGCCCTAGCTTCCGCCGACTAGATGTTTTATTTTGTTGTACCTTTGTGCCTTGTAAGGCACTGTACCCCGTATTGTACTAAGGCCTGATGGCCATACAATTATGACTAATGTAATATTTTGCTGCTTCAATATATTCCTGTGTTTGACTCATCCTAGGAAGTCAAGTGGTTTATGGGACTAGCTGCACCGAGCTGGACTCCTCACAGGTGATGTCATAGTCATGACAGACATGACACTCAGCCCTTTCGACCACGGCCGCCGGCACAGTGCTTCGACCACAGTTGCGCCGCGCTTCTTCGCTGTGCTCCTTGCCGCCGGTCAGCATCGCCTTCGCCTGTGCTCGTACACGGTTGTGCTTGCATGCACGCACGTATCCACGCCAGGATCGTCGTCGTGGCAGCACCGGCGACCAGCTCAACAGCGGCGCGCGCCAGCGGGAGAGTTTGAAATCGACTCGCATGCACGTGTCATTGCCGGGCTAAGCTATGTCACCCCTGCCCTGCACCGCTCAGCACCAAGTCCCAACGACGTTGCAGAGCCGCCATAACCATCTCGCCGTCGCCGCCGTTGCTTCAACCCGAAGCTTCACCGGCACAAGTTCCACGGCCTCCAGCGTAGCAAGCTTCATCCCGCGACTATAAATAGCCGCCCAAATCGACTTTGTCTTCACCATTGCACTTCAGAGCTACTTTAGCCGTTAAATCCACCTTTTCTTCGTCTTCTCCTTCTTCTCCGGCGAGCCACCGAGGAGGAGCAAGCCGCCAAGCCATTTCACTGTATCAACCTCTAAATTGAAGTGACCAGTATGTCTCTCATGTTTACCTTATTATATTACAGCATTTAATCGAGCCCCAGTGAATTCTATCGCCGGCGATCGCCGTAATTAGCAAACGCTCTGTTCCAGCAATTGCCTCTACTCCAGTTCAAATTAGCTTTCCTTGTAGTAGAATAAATTGATCAGTGAAGTACTCTTAACAAGCCTATGCATTGAAATTTCAAATTTGAGCTTGGATTAGAGTTTTCCCCTTTTTTGAGCACCACCGGTGATCGGCTCATGTTGCCAGGCCGCACCACCATTCCTCTGGCCGAATTGACGTTACCAGAAGCTTCACCTCACCTCTCTACTGCTCTCACAGCGAGCAATTGAGCTTTAAGGCTGTGTATCGATTTCGCCGAATTAAGCCATTCTTCTCCGGCCGCGGTGTTGAACTTCGCGCCGGCGCCGCCTCAGGCCGATTCCCCTCGACTCCACCATCTATAGCAACCTAGAAATTCACCCGTGCCATCAATTTTGAGTTTAAATCACCCCAGTGCCTTGTCGCCGTTGAAGCCATCTCCTTCTCCGGCGCAGCTCGTCGCCGATTGCTGTCGTGCAATCTCCAGCCAAGTCCAGTACATCAAAAAGTATCTTATGGCCCTAACAAGCTCCAGCAACAACAAGTTTCATAAGCGCAGCACCAAATCTTGATTTGAGCGTTTTACCCTTCGCTGTCGTACCGCCAGTGTGCGCCCGGTCGCCACCGGCCACCACAGCCGTCGACACCTTGTCCAATGCTTTTTCCTTGACATCTTGAGCATAATCCTCCACTACCCTGATTGCTGGATCTGCACAGATTGCAAGATATAGCCATGCCAAGATCTTGTCCAATGGCTTCACTATGCCATGTCGCCACCGTAGTTCATCATCGCCGTTCATAGCCGTCTGGCCACCTCAGCCCCTGAAACCACCACCAATGTGTTCCTGTTGTCTTCGCCTACCTCCTAGACATAGTTGGCGAAGCAATCAAGCCCTAAATCAAACAAATCACCAAAGCCCTAGTTTTGACAATGCACTGACATTCAGTTCATTGTGTCGAGGGATGTCTTTGCAAAATCTCTAACTTTCTGGACTTTTCTGTGAAAACCACTTTGTCAAATAGCTACCTCATAGCATTATGCACCCAATGCTTGAAACAGAACCCATCTTGCCTACTGAAAATCTCCAGAACCATGCCAATGCCATTCTTTGACAATGTCAGCTCATGTCAGTCCATGCCAACCAGTGACATTGGCCCTGTTCACCCACCTCTGGTCATGCAAATCAAAAACTACATTGTCAAATGGTTGCCTCACTACTTTGTGCACCATGTGCTTGAATCAAAACCCATTTTGGCCACTGGGAACTATCCAAACCTTGTCAATGCCACTTCTTGACATTGTCAGCCCTTGTCAGTCTATGTCAACCAGTGACATTGGGCCAATTTGACCACTTCTGGTGGTCCAAACTAAAATCCACTTAGTCCCCTAAGCCTGTAGAGCTATGTTCTACATTTTCTTCAACTGTCACATCTTGAGATAAGCCCTCTAGAATATGTTGAGCCTTTGTCGAAGCCTTGAAAATCGGCTGACATTCACTGTTTTTGACCAAACCATCCGCAAACCCTATGTCAATATTGATGCCTGGAGACTCTAGTAACCTCCAGTGCTCAATCTTAGCCCAAATTCCTTGAAACTATAGAATCTCGACTCAGTTCAACTCGCAACCTCAATAAGCCCTAGCATCATTTAGCTATCTTCTTTAAAGCATATCTACATGTAGATCATGAAACATTTTAATATAATTAGTAATCATTGTGTGTTGATTTGTTACTGAATAGACCCAGAAGCAGAGTTCGAGGACTTCGCTGTTGACCCAACACCAACTGCTGACTTTTATGACGTGGAAGGCAAGTCATATTCTTGAACATCTTGAACCTATATTTTAAAAGTTACCATAATATGACCTTAAATATAAGTAGTATTTGCATGTGAAAGAATGATTGAGTTATGATATGAAATGGCAGTATTAGGCTGGATGCCTATGAAATGTTAATTGATCAAATAGTGAGCCATGAATTATTATATAGATATATATTTATATTCATGAAATAAAACCCTAGCCGTGACCAGGCTTTTTGGTATGGAATGGTGGTGGCACTGGATGTGCATGGGTTGTGGATGATATGGTCACTAGCATATAAGGACTAGAACCTTGTGTTGTGCGTCTAGTGGCATAAAAAATGTGCTAACCACAAGCCTAGTATGAGACAAGCCTGAACAAGTAGTATGTGGATCACACATGAAACCCCTATATGACACATACACGATTTACACGAAGTGCGGCTCCAACACATTGCACGCTGACCCTGAGTGGGAAGATGCCAATTTAGTGGGGGTTGTGTAACCCCGCCACAACTGTGGTTTGCGTGAAAAAACCACAGGGTCTGGGGTGAATTGTGTGTGAAACATGGCAAAAGTTCTTGTTATCTCCATCTTGCCACTCACACATGGTTGTAAGGAAGGGTCTAATCATATTGATAGGATAGGCATGAAAGTGGAATATCTTGCGGGTAAATTGGTACCTCTCTGCAGAGTTAAAAACGTATTCGAATACTCCGAGCTCCCGGGTTTACAGGAGTCTGCTGCGGTGGATTAAATCCACACGGTGTGGCACAAGTATGTTTTCTAAATAAAATTTGATGAGGCAAGATTACCCAAATGACATGTGTTGTCATGATAAGGGGTGCTGCTGTGGGCTGTTGTGTGTCGACGTGTTGCGGTAGTACTATAAATAGTGATAACATGAATAGCGATGCTATGTTATGAAAAGTGCTGCCATGAGATGAGATATGAAGGAAAAGACTATTTTACAACCATCCACACTTCTTGACTAGCATAGGTTCATAACATCACTACTATATGTATCTACTCTTACCTATGACTTGGTGAGTACGTAAGTACTCACCCTTGCAACCTACAACCCAGTAGATGGAGCGTCCCATGATCAAGATGAAGCATGGAGAACTTCTTGGATCCAGAAGGAGGAGCGCCAGTTCCGCCAGAGTCCTAATGTGTGTTGTTCTGCCGTGAACTTCTTACTGTGGGAGGGTTCACCTATTTTCCACTGTGTAGTTGTTTTTATTTTCTTTAGTTAGACCATGTATGCCGCGAAGGCATTGTAATCTCTTTATGTTGTATTAAGGCCAGCAGGCCATACTGCTTAAATATTTTGTAAGTTACTCTGCTGTGATATAAATATACTCCTATGCTTGACTTATCCTGCGAAGTCAATGGTATGCATGTATGGGATCAGCTATAGCAAGCTAGGTCCCCTCGGGAGTAGTCGAAGTCCCCAGGTCAGGGCACGACAAAAACTTGGTATCAGAGCCAGGTTGAGAACTTGACTGTAGGATGACACCTTTAGAGATTGGCTGCGCTAGGAAGGCGTAATTTATTAAAAAAAAACTATTTCTTTGAAAACTCTATTTCGGTAAAAATGAGCTTGTAGCTTCTAAAAATTTTGATTTCAAAGTCTTGATTTTTCTAAAAATTCGGTAAGGTTGCAAGAGCGCGTTTTGTTTTCTCAGTGTGTCTTAAGGGTTTAGCTGGGGAATAGTGTAGAAAGAGCTGGCCAATGCTCTTGACAGCTTGTGATCCGCTGTTGCTTTTGCAATGGTTAACTTGTGATACTATAGCTAGAAGCCTAAATATTTTATGCATTAATATATCCTGCTTTAATTTTTGCACTACTGTCTTAGTGGGCCTTAGTTATTTAGATCTGTCTAGATTCTCTTCAAAGCCATCATGGTCGACACAAGGAGAAGATCCCCAAGTAGCAGAGAAGATAGAAATCAGACTCCGCAAGAGGAACACCCTTTAGCAAGAGAACTTTTGTTTCAGCAAGGATCCCAGAGTTTCAGTCCTCACCAGAATGAGCAACCCAGTTTGCAGGAAATTCTTTTGTTAATAGAGAAGAATCGACAGGAAGCCAAGTTAGCCCATACCCAGTTGTTAGCTCAAATAGTTCAGAAATTGCCTACTGGAACCACATAAAGAACTACTGTAGGAGCTAGACTGACAGACTTTCAGAAGACTAGACCACCAACCTTTTCCAGTACAACTAACCCCATGGTTGCCGTAGATTGGCTAAGGGACGAGGAAAGAAAGATAGCACAATTAGCAGAGGGACCTTAGCATTACCTGCAGTACCAAATCGTCTCCCATGAGTTTACAGGATTCCAAACACTAGTGAACAGAGCTTTGAAGGTAGAAAAGAAAAAGAATATAAGGGAAGAGAGCCGGAAGCGAAGGATGCTCCAACAAGTGCGGCCACAACTAAAACCAACCAGAAGGAGAGCCCCTACCACCTCCAGTTTTCAACCATCATTCCAGACTCCCAGACAAATAACAATGTTGTGCACCAACTGCAAAGGAAATCACCTCCAGAAGAATTGTCCTCACTCCCATATTCGGTGTCATCCTTGTAAACAATACGGACATCGCCGAGACTACTGCCCATGGATTCAACTTCCAAAGTCCATAGCCAGATCTCAAGCAGGAACACAGCAGATAACACCCAGAGCCTTGACATCACCACTGTAGAACCTCAGGGGAAACATACCAAGAAGAGGAGCCATGACTACCAGAGGCAGAGGAAGAAGAAGATCACCGATGGTAGCCCGAGGAGGCGGATTGAACTACACCTCCATTCAAGAAGCTGACAGCGCCACCGACATTCTACAAGGTAGATTTTTGACCCAGTCTGCATCTGCCTTTACTGTTTGATCCTGGAGCTACAAACTCATTCATATCAAAAGTTTTTTCATCAAAAGTGGGAATGCATGCAGTACCTTTAGAATACCCCATGACTATACAAACTCCAGGAGCTAGATTACCTGTCTACTCGATCTGCCCGAATGTAACCTTCAGTATAGAAGGGGTAGAATTTGTGGCAAATCTGCTAGTTTTAGAACTGCAAGGCCTAGACGTTATATTGGGCATGGATTGGTTGTCCCAACATAAAGGTCTAGTAGACTGTGAAGAGAAAACCCTAAGCCTTGTCAGTAGCCAAGGGGAGAAAGTTTCTATTCTATGCAGAAAGATCATCAGCCAAGGAGCCGCAAGAATTCATTCAGGCACTACAGAGGGTATGCTTGGAACAAGTGCCTGTAGTACAACAGTACCCCGACGTGTATCCAAAAGAACTACCGGGAATGCTACCCGATAGAGAAATAGAATTCACCTTTGAACTTATACCAGGGGCCGCGCCCATCGTAAGACGTCCCTACAGGATGCCAGTTATAGACTTGGAGGAGCTAAAGAGCCAATTGAAAGATTTGCAGAGAAAAGGATTCATTAGACCAAGAACTTCACCCTGTGGAGCCCCAGTGTTGTTTGTAAAGAAGAAGGACGGAGCTCTAGGGATGTGCGTGGATTATTGAGCCTTAAATGAAGCGACCATAAAGAACAAGTATCCATTGCCAAGGATCGATGACTTGTTTGACCAACTTCGAGGAGCTCAGGTATTCTCCAAGATAGACTTGAAGTCTGAATACCATCAGCTAAAGATCAAGAAAGGAGATATACCAAAGACCGCGTTCGCTACCAAAATACCAGATATGGACTGATGAGTTCACAGTAGTACCATTTGGCTTGACCAATACCCCAGCAGCTTTTAAGAATGTCATGAACAGCACATTTATGGATTTTCTAGACCAGTTTCCACAGATGACATTCTAATGTACTCCAAGAGCCAGGAGGAGCATGAGCAACATCTGCACCTAGTCTTGGGAAGACTACGAGAGAGGCAAATCTATGCCAAGTTTGACAAGTGTGAAATCTACACGGACCACAAGAGCCTCAAGTATATTTTCACGCAAGCAAAGCTCAACATGCGATAACGTGTTGGCTAGAATTGATCACGGATTATGACCTTAGCATTCATTACCATCCAGAGAAGGCTAATGTAGTAGCCGATGCCTTAAAGCAGGGGGGCTTATTATGAGGACATCACTTCTTCGGATACACGCACCAACCATAATCCTCCGCTTGTTACACAAGGACCAATAACGCGCAGCAAAGCCCGATTGTTGCATTGCCAGATGAACTTGTTCCTAAGTTTATATATATATATGGTTTTGAGAATGTTTTACTACCTAATATTGATAATATTGTGCTTAGGAACCATGGAGAGGACCAGCAAGGACGCAAGGACCAGCAAGGAGCCCAAGTCGAGTTGGAGTCCAGGATGGATTCGAGTTGGAGTCCGGTTCGGCCATCCAGGAGCAGCCTGCCTTCAAACCACCATAACTCCCTCATACGAAGTCTGATTGGGACATTCTTCTAGTCCACGGAGAAGCCCACGACGAGATCTTTCCAATTGATCTAGCCTGATGTCCAAATTCCTTCTGGATCGCCAGAAATTGATAAAACAAGTTTTGACCAGATTCTGATTGGGCCTAGTCGGTGCTGCATTACCTTTTTGGTTGGGTCGTCCCATGTATCGAGTTAGAGTCCGAGTAGGGAAAGAGTCCATGTCGGTTTCAGGTTTCCTTACCTGGCCACCGACCTTTTTTACCTCCTCTATAAAATCTGGCCGAACCATTTGGGTTTTGCGGGTTTTGTTTAGTCATAGTCTTTCCTCCGTGAAGCTATTGATATATTATTCTTGGTTGGCTAGATCAACATCAATATCTGTATTCAGAACCCCAAATCTTTTTCGTGATTCAATCTATATTTGCAATTTCAGATTGCTTGTCTATCTTGTTCTTGCTTGTTCTTCGATTGCTTGCAGGAATATATCTTCGTGATCAGGTTAATCATGCTTCTAGTTTGGTCGACAACAATCAGAAGTTGGTTCAGTGATTGCTAGGGTTTATCAGTCGTGTACGGTTGGTAGCCGGATCGTGAGAGTCATCTTCACAAATCGATAGTTGTTGTTCTCATTGAAAGATCGGACCACCCGCGTCACATCATTTGGTATCAAAGCACGATTGATCGGTGAGAATATCCTACCTTTTTTTTTCTTGAGTGCTGTCTTATACCGAAAATTCCACAAAAAAATTAGGGTTAGATCATCCTTGTCCAAACCAATTTGCGCCTGCAATATCTTTTTGGTTTTTGCTTGGTTGAATCTTTGCTGCATCGACGTGTCAAGTTGCTGATCTTAGCGCGTAACCTTTAGAGTTTCGAGTTGAGATCACGCCTCTGCTTACGCCGCTGCCACACCTGGCCACCTGCTGCTGCATCCATCTACCTTGCATCTGTGTGTGCCAGGAAAGAAAGGGGAATCCGATTCCTAGTGGTTTCGGATTGGTAAGAGGAAGGTAGTCAATCTCGTATCTGTCTCAGAAAACCGGTCACCGATTTCTTGTCGGTTTCAAAAAAAAAAAAGGTTGTTGACTTGGAAAAGATATATATATATATATATATATATATATATATATATAAAAGAAAAGAATCAAAATAAAAAATCCGAGACGGATCAAATTTTGCAATTGTGACCGAAGTGTTGAGTGAGAGATATATATACTTTTAATTACCGATTTACCCCTGCAATTTTTCACTTTTTCGACCATTGTGCCATATCATCACCACAGCCTCCCCACAGCCATTTGTGAACTTTGCTAACTTGTTACTGCCGACGTCAAAAAAAAAAGAAAAAATCTGAGCTTTTTACCTTTGTGCCCTCACTCTCGTCTCTAGTTTGGTTTAGCCTAGGCTAGCATACTAGTGACTAGTACTTTGAGCAACTTTTCAACTTTGCATTCTCTAAACTGATCATTGCTAACCATTGCTACATACTTGAGCCTGTCCAAGCTACACTTTCTACCGACGTACAACTACCGATCGTTTGCAATTGCTTTAACCAATCTTTGGAGCATTTGAGACTGTTACTAGCAGCCGATCACCACCTGTTGCTTGGTAAGAATCAGTAAGAGCTTGATAAGAAGCTTGACTGTGAGAGAGTTTGAGCCACCTACACCTAGTAGTTGATAAGGATATATCACTGTGATTTTGTTTCCTTGTTTGCTACTAACCATGTCAGGTTCGGGTCATCAAAGCGAGGAGGACGACGGCCCACTTACACCTCGTATGAAGGGCATCATACAACACTTCAACCGCTTGCTGAATACGCACACTAAGCGTATCGAAGGGATTCTAGACCGCAATAACGAAGCGCTTGCTGCACTCGCCACTCGAGTGGAGCAATTGGAGCAGAAAGAAGCACCAGTTGCCCCTGTTGCTGCTACTGCCAATAATGTACCTCGACGCCAAGCATGGGCTGATGAGGTCGAAGATGATTTCAATGCCAAAGGAAATCAATATGCTGCTGATACGGAGTCCGATGGAGGATTCAATATCAACAATAATTATGACCATCGGTGTCTTCGTTTCAATCATAACGGTATGAGAAGAATTCCACCACGAGAGGTACGTGGTCATGATGACTCATTCAGTAAGCTTAAATTTACTATACCTTCATTCACTGGAAAGTATGACCCTGATGCCTATCTCACTTGGGAATTAGCTATAGAACAAAATTTTGCTTGCTTTGAAGTTTCTGAAGATAAGAAATTTAGGGCTGCTACTAACGAGTTTACTGAATTTGCATCTGTTTGGTGGAGTGAATATTGTCGCAATAACCAGAACATACCTAGAACTTGGAATGCTTTGAAGAGAGTCATGAGACATAGATTTGTGCCTTCATATTTGTCGTGGTGTTATGAACACCCCGACAGGTTTTGTGGACAATCCTAGCGAAGAAAACGCGACGCGGGCTGACCGGGTGACCGGTCCTCCCCCGCCGGACAAGCACAGCAAAGGACACGAGGGTTTATATAGGTTCGGGTCCCGGTGGGGGCCCTAGTCCTGTCGGCGTGCTCCCGACCGCAGTCGGCTGGGGAAGCTCTCTCGGGGAGAGGCTTCCGGAGCACACCTGTGAGATTGGCTATTCTAGCAATAATGAGCAACTTGTTCTTACAAGAGGGGGTACAAGGGCTTATATAGCCCCAAAAGAAGCAAAAAGACTAAACTACCCCGGACGCTACCGTCGGATTGAGGGGTAGCAACGTCCTTCTCCCAGCCAGGTGCCTCGGATGCTTGACAGGTGTCCGCTGATTCCCGAGGCACTTGCCACGCGACTCACACGTGACGACGGCGCCCGAGACAAGCACCGGGGGCCTTGTCCCCGGGCAAAAGGCGGCGCCCAGGACAGGCACCGGGGGCCTTGTCCCCAGGCTAATGGCAGTGCCCGAGACAGGCATCGGGAGCCCTGTCCCCAGGCAAAAGGTGGGGGCCACCGGAGGCCATGTCCCCGGGCGAAAGGCGGCGCCCGGGACAGGCACCGGAGGCCATGTCCCCGGGCTAATGGCGGCGCCCGGGACAGACACCGGAGGCCATGTCCCCGGGCAAAAGGCGGCGCCCGGGACAGGCACCGGAGGCCGAGGATAGGCACCAGAGGCCACGTCCCCAGGCTAATCGGGCGAAAGGCGGCGCCCGGAACAGGCACCGGAGGGCACGGATGTATTTGCCTCTATAAATAGGGCCTTGGGGGGCCCGGAGAGCTCATTCCAAATTTTCAAACTCTAGCGCCCTTAGCTCTCCCGGTAGCCCTCTTCCGGTAGTTAGTTCCCAGAAGCCTTAGCCTCCGGAACCTTTAGCTCCCCAGTTTTTCGAAGCCTTAGCCACCGGAGAAAACCTGATGGCGCCCAAGGGCCGAGCGAAGACCACGGAGGTGCCCTAGGAGGAAGTCACTACGGACTTCCTCTGGGCCTCCGAGTTCACGATCGGGGACTTAGAGTCCCTGATCGACGAGGGAGTTGTCGCGGACGGGGATGTCCGGATCCCCGTGAAGAAAGACGGAGCCCCCTGCCCCAGGGCCGGAGAGGTCGTAGCCTTCAAGGCCTTCCTCGAGGCGGGGCTCCGGCTCCCGGTGCACCCATTGCTCCGGGAGTTCTTGAAGGAGTACGGGATGGCTTTGAACCACCTCACTCCGAACGCGATCGTCCGGATGGGCCTATTCATCTGGCTCTACGAGACGGCAACCAGACAGAAGCCCACGCTCCGCGCCTTCCGGTACTTCTACGAGCCGGCGGCAAGGAGCTCCCACATGGTGAAGGGGGGACCCAAGTCCCCCTTCGGCTCGGTGATGGTCCAAATGCTACCGTCCCGGGTAGCCGAGTACCCGATGGCAGCCTCCCGGGACCACTGGGGGGACTGGATCCGTAGGTGGTTCTACCTCCGGGTCTGGGACAACGATGTGGTGTACTCCCCGGAGGCCCCCACCTACAATCGGTCATCCGCCCCGAAGCCCCCGGTGTGGACGGAGGAGGAGCTAGGGCTCCTCGGCAAGGTTGTCGCTTCCCGGGGCGTCCGCTCTATGCGGGACGCCGCCGAGGATGTGATGCTCCTGAAGATCTCCCCCTTCTTGCACGGGAGGAGGGGGATTGGGATGTGCCCGGCTCAGCGGCCCCCGCAGAAGCCGGTGACCCGACGTAAGTTCCCTGTGACAGTTCATTTGATTCATAAATTTTTCTAACTCTTACCTTTCGCAATTCGGCCGTACCCGTCGGCTCGGGAGAAGGCGGAGAACCTCCTCGGGAGGTACTTCGCCGACGAGCACGAGCGCATCGTACGCGTCGTGGGGGAGGGCCCTCCCCGGAACCTGGTAGCCGAGGCCTTCGGGCTAAGGCTACCGGAAAGGAAGCCCCTCCCTACCCCCGGTTCCCACAAGCGGGGAAAGGAGGCTGCCGGGGGTTCTAAGCCAAAGAGGGCTAAGGCTCAGAAAGCCCCCGTCCCATCGACGACGCTGGCCTCGACGCCGGTGAAGGCCCGGGACGAGACCCCCGGGATCGGGCGCGCCCGGGCGCCGGCCCGGAAGGAAGCAACGCCCCCTCCCCCGGAGAGCCCCGCCGAGGCTCGGGGGAAGCGACTGGCCGCGGGCGGGGAGGCGTCCGATTCGGCGGATTACGCCCCCTCGCCGCCTTCGGCGACAGCCCTCCCGGCGGCCCCGGCGCCTTTGGAGCCGGAGAGGCCGGAGGTGACGTTCGCGGAGGCCTCGCCCCAGCGGGTGGAATGGCCGGTAGACGAAGGGGGCAGCCCCTTGGTCTATGAGGCCCCTCCGGAGGCGGAGGTCCCGGGGGCCCCGCAGCCTGGGAAGGGGAAGGGGCTCATGATTCCTCCCAGGGGAGGGACCCCCTCCGAGAGCTCCTCGGCCACCTCATCGGAGGCCACCTCCTCGGCAACGAAGACGCCAACCACCGCCACCCCGGCCCACATTATGCCGGGGACTCAAGTCCGGGGGCCTGTCCTTGGCCGCGACGGGACCGGCACCGGGAGGGAGACCCCCCTACTTTCTACGGGGGAGGTCGACCGCTATGCGGAGGGCCTGCAGACCCGGAAGGTCCAAGCCTACGTCTTGGTGGGGACGCTCCGTGAGCGTTTTAGGGAGCTTCAATCTCTCCAAATCCAGGTACTTACCCGAACCGGTGGGTGCTTTCTTTCGGCCCCATAAACCCAAATTTTTTCTAACTCTTGAGTTTGTAGGGGGCGGCCATTACCTGGGGGCTTGAGCAGCGCGTCGGCCGGCTACTGAAGGAGGCGGAGGAGAAGGCCGCCGCTTTCCAGGAGCAGCGGGATGACGCCCTCCGGGAGCTAGCCCGGCTCCGGGCCCAACTCCATGCCTCCGAGATCGCCAACAACCGTCTTCGGCGGGAGGCCAAGGCGAAGGAGGAAGCCCTCTGGGAGCTCGAGGGCTCGAGCGTCCGGGCGGTTACGGACGCAGGCCGTTCCGTCCGCTTGGCCCTTGAGGGCCTTGGCCTAAGCCTGGGCTCCGGGAGCAGCGCCGAGGCCGCCCCGGCAACTTTCACGGAGGCTGTGTGTTTTCTTAACGCACAAGTCTCCGTGATCCCGGAGGCGGCAGATGCCCGGGCGCGAGGCCAGGCAATCCCTGTGGTGGCGCCGCGGTCGAGCTTGTAGAGCACCGGGGGGTGGGCGCCCAGGCAAGACGCCGCCATTTTCCCGGAGGCAAGGCTCCCGGTGACTTGTCCCGGGCGCCGCCATTTTCCCAGAGGTAAGGCTCCTGGTGACTTGTCCCGGGCGCCATCATTTGCCCGGGGACAAGGTCCCCAGTGACTCGTGTCCCGGGTGCCGCCATTTGCTCGGGGACAAGGCCCCCGGCGACTCCCATCCCGGGCGCCGTCATTTGCCCGGGGACAAGGCCCCCGGTGGCCGGGTCACGTGAGGATCACGTGAGAAGCACCTCGGGAATTGGCAGCAACACTTGTCAAGCATCCAAGTCCCTTGACTGGAAGAAGGACGCTAGTACCCTTTGATCCAACGGCTACAGCCAGGGTAGTTTAGTCTTTTTGCATCTTTTGGGCCTATATAAGCCCTTGTATCCCTATCATGTAACTAAGGACTACTCATTTTACTCCAATACACAAAATCAAACAGGCGTGCTTAGGAGCCTTCTCTCCCCGAGAGAACTCCCCTAGCCAACGCTAGTTGGGAGCACGTCGACAGGACTAGGGTCTCCACTGAGGCCTGAACCTATATAAATCTTTGTGTCATTTGCTGCGTTTGCCCGACAGGAGAGGACCGGTCACGCGGTCAGCTCGCGTCGTCTTTTCTTCGCTAGGAACCTTCACAAAACCTGCCGGGGTATTCGCAATACCACGACAGTTGGCGCTGTTCGTGGGGACTTTGCGACAAATCGCCATGGCTCCCCCAAGAACGAGGGCTCGCGCCCTGCCCGGTGACGCCGGTCAAAGTGACCCGGCGCCACCCCTCCAAAACGCGGCCGTCCCGGTGCTGCCGCCCGGACACGGCCAAACCCAGGTGCCGCTTCTGACCCTTCCGGTAGTTTCTGGTGGACAGGGCTCCGGGTCCGGCCCGGTGACCTCGGGCGCCCCCGAGGGGACGGGCTTGCCCTCGGTGGCTCCCCCGGCCCCCCGGGATGCCCTACTCGAAGCTCTTGTGGAGGGCCAACTCCGTGCCCAGCGTTCGATGGATGAACTCCTCCGCGTCCTTGCGCGGCCGCCAGCCCCTATCTATCCGCCGCAGTTCCCATTCATGGGGGCAATGCCCCCGTTTATGGGACACCCGGTAGCCCCTCCGACTCTCGGAGGCCCGGTCGCGCCCGGGACCTATGATCCTACCAGGGGTTACGCCCCCCCGGCGGGCCCATCATCTGGAGCTTTCCCAACCCCGGGGATTTTCCCGATGCCGGGGGCTTACCCCGTCCCCGGGGCCTTTCCCATGCCGTTCGGTCACTCCACGCCGGGGGTTTTCCTAAGGCCGGGAGCCAGCTACGCCCAGCCGGTATCCCACGTCACGCCGGAAGCGGCCCGCCGGACAGCTCCCACGCCACCACCAGATTCCCCCTGTGAGGGCCCCCCTCTCCGGTTCCGGGCGACACTCCCGGTGACGCCTGGTGGTGGGTTCCCCCCACACTCCGGTGGTACCTCCCGAGCTCGCTGTTGAATCTTGAGCCCTAATTAGAGTTTTGGTGATTAATGACATCCGTAAGATTTGCGACTAACCTTTGTGTGTGAGACTCAGGTTAATCAGAGGAGAAAGCATCAAGAAAGAGCAAAGCAAGGTTATCAAGACTCCATGAAGCAAAAACGACGAAAACCTCGACAAGAGTACAAATATCTAAACCTAGCGCTTTTACGTTTTGAAAATTTCTAGGTTAGATGGTCGTACTATTAAGAGGGGTCTTAGCACAAGTCTCTTGATCAACCTTGAAGTCTTTAAAAACTCATTTGCATATGCATTTAGCCTCAAATCAAAATTGAGTAAAAATTCAGCAATTCTGTTTTCGTTTTGTACTGGCCGGACAGTGTCTGAAGTTACCGGACAATGTCCGGCCAATACAAATATCATCTGAAAATTGCAAAACGTGAATCAAAGACAAATGAACTTGTCCGGTGCATCTGTCCGATATAGGCCGGACAATGTCCGGCCAATACAATTTTCACGGCAAATTAAGTTGAGACAAATGTATTTGTCCAGAGGCTTTTGTCTGAAATGCACCGGACATTGTCCGAAATGACCGGACAATGTCCGGCCAATACATTTTCATAGAAATTGAAAATACATGTGTTAACAGAGACATATGTATTTGTCCGGACATTTTGTCCGGACAAATCCCATATGTCCGGCCTATACATTTGATGGATTGTTTTAATTCAGGTGTCAACAGAGACATATACATTTGTCCGGACATTTTGTCTGGACATTTTGTCCAGACAAATCGATTTGTCCGGTGTGTACAAGTACTGTTTAGCATGAGTGTTAACAGAGACAAATGCATCTGTCCGAACGTTTTGTCCGGACAAATCCATTTGTCCGGCCTTCACAAATTTGCTCAAACGGGTACTGACACTTGAAATACACATGAGCAACGGTCAAGTTTTTTGTACTGACCGGACAATGTCCGGCCAGTACAACTTTCGCTCAATTTTCTTGAAAACGACTGTTTTGCTGAGAGTATATATACCCCACTATTTGTAGATGTTGGATACACACGAATTTCAGCTCTCAACACTTGTGTAGCAACTTGCAAAGCCTCTCACACTCATACTCTTGCATTTCAAGTCAAAACCCTAGCAAACCTTTGAGTGCTAGTTGAGAGGAGTTGAATTCAAGCCAATTGCATTTGCATATTTGTTCTTCAAGCTTTGAGGTTGATCAAGCAAGGTGCTAGGCTTGTTACTCTTGGTGATTGCCGTTACCTACACGACTCGGGAGGTCGGGCGATCTCTTCATCGACGGTGTGTGTCGGAGAGGCCCGGCGGTTGATTGTAAAGGCTCGGAGCTCGCCTATCCGGAGAGGAGAAGGGCTACCCTTAGTGAAATCGAAGCATAAGCTCTAGCGAAGAGTGCTTCAACGAGGATTAGTGGAAATCGGCAAATTTCTCAGACCTCGGGAAAAATTCGATCTCTTCGGTTATTTCTATTACTTGCTTTATATTCCTAGAGATTGAATTGTTGTTCTTAATCCTTTAAAAATTGCAAAACTTGTCTTGAATTGTCATTCATATCTTTTGAGCATTGTTATTGCAATTTAGGTTGTTAATCACTAGATTAAAAGAAAAAATTTTAAAAAAAAACCGCCTATTCACCCCCCTCTAGTCGGCATCCTCCGATCAACACTCGCAACCGCTACGCATGAGCTCCCTCCTCCCCCGGGGCCGCCCCCGAGGGCTCCCCCGGCGGATCAGGTTCGCTTTACCCGGGAGGGGGTCGAGCAAATGCATACCACCAAGTCGGGAGAGGCTCCCCCGTGTGATCGGCCGGAACCTCCCCCGGGTCGTCGATGCGATGAACCACATTCTCGTCCCGGCTGAGGAAAGAGGCCCACTGAGGAAGCAACCGCCACCGCTGCGGGGTGCCCAGACATCCTGGAGGTTAGCTCGACTAACCCGGAGGAAAAGCCGCGCTACCACCACGTCGGCGGACCCCTTGGGCCCCTTCCGGACTCCGACAACGAACGCGCGTCCCCCGTCAAAGGGGACAGCGACCGAGACTTTCCCCGAGAGGTGGAGGGGGCTAACCAACCGCTGTGCCGCCGCCTCCGGTGCATTCGATGGCCGTGACCTTATCGACCGCCACACCTTGAACACTACAATGGGGGGGGACGAGACAGTCCAGTGCAATGTCTTCCCCCTCCACCTAACAGGGATTGCCCGCTCATGGTTTTACAACCTGAAGGCTGGCTCCATCAAGTCTTTTGCGCAGCTCAAGCGCGAGTTTTGTGCGAACTTGCAGGGGAACTACGTGGGTCCCCTGGATTCATCACAGCTATACACTGTCCGACAGAGGACTGGGGAGACCATCCGTCGCTTCTTCAAGCGCTTTGCTCAGGTCAAGAGCAAAGTAGCTCACGTCCCCAAATCCACAGTCATTGAGGCATGTAAGAGCGGGATCCTCCCCAGGGAGCTCCATCGAAGGCTCTCCCAAAGCTACCCCTCCTCCGCCGATGAGCTCTTCACCATACTTGAGAAGTACGCTCGGGCGGAGGAGGATGACCTCTGGAAGAAAAACCAGGGAGTTCCCGCCCCCGTCAACCGGGAGGCTAGGGACCCCCTCAAGCGCCCCAAGAGGGGCAATCGTAGCGAGCCACGGCCTCGGGACACCTTTATCCTCGAGGGCGGAGGCGGCTCACGCGATGCCTCCAAGGGCAACTGCCCTTTCCCCAAACCGAAAGGTCGTGGGGGGGGGCAGTCATCCCGCGGCCGTGAAGGCCCCTCGGCAGGAGGCAAGGAAGGCCTGTGGTGTACCTTCCACAAGTCCAATACCCACACTACCCGGGAATGCCACCAGCTGCTTCAACACTTCGCCGCATTCCTCGACCAGCATGGGCAGGGGGGACTCCTGCCTCCGTGCCCCCTCAACCGGCCTTACCGGCCCTTCCTGCCCCCACGGGAGGACAGCAAGGACAAGCGCGGGAAAGGGACCCGTCAGAAACGCTCCCCTTCCAAACCTCCCAAAGGCGGGTCAACGTCATCACGGGAGGGTCCGCCTCTGGGCGGGACTCCAAGCCCCAGCGCAAGGAGTACGCGCGTGAAGTAAAGGTAGTGGGGGTGCTGCATACGTCTCGACCACACAAGTGGTCGGACGCCCCCCTCACTTTTACAGCAGAAGACGCCCGCGGGGTTCGCTCATCGTCTCCGCCACCGTCTACAACTGCCACCTGGCACACATCCTCGTCGATGGCGGAAGCTCCACCGACGTCCTGTACCTGAAGGCGTTTAGGGAGATACAGGTCGACGAGAAGCTACTGCAGCCCACAGCAGGGCCCTTGCAGGGATTCATCCCTGGGAAGACGATCCACCCGGTGGGGAAGGTGGATCTCCCCATGACCTTCGGTACCCTGGATAATTACCAGACAGAGATGGTCCGGTTCGACGTGGTGGACCTCCCCTCCTCGTACAACGCTATCATGGGAAGGACCACGATCAACTACTTGGGGGCCGCAATCCACCAGAGCTACCTCTGCGTGAAGATCCCTGGGCCTCACGGCGTGATCACCGCCCGGGGAGACCAAGACGTGGCTCGTGCTTTATATGAGCGCGCGGCCGCAATGATCGGGAGCGTCAACATAATCAAGACCCCGGGGGGAGAGACCTCTTCCCTGGCGCCAGACACCACCGCGGTACCCTCCGGGAGGTTCCTCCCCAAGCCGCGTCCGGAAGGGGACCTCCAGAAGGTCCCACTGTCCCCAGACGACGGAGACAAGACCGTCAAGATCAGGGCGGATCTCCATGAGGAGCACGTGGAGCAACTCACGGCTTTCCTACGCAAGAACCCTGACGTTTTTGCCTGGAAGCCTTCCGACATGCCAGGCGTCGCCCAGGAAGTTATCGAGCATAAGCTCGCGGTGACCCCTGGTCACCCCCCGGTCAAACAGAAGCTGAGAAAACTCTCCCTTGAACACCAAGAGGCGATCAAGGTCGAGATCGCCAAACTCAGAGAGGTGGGGTTCATTCAGGAGGTCTTGCACCCCGAGTGGCTTGCGACTGTCCTCGTGAAGAAGTCACACGGTAAGTGGCGAATGTGCGTGGACTTCACCGACCTCAACCGCGCTTGCCCCAAAGACAACTTCCCACTCCCGCGGATTGACCAGCTGGTTGACTCAACAGTGAGGTGTGAGTTGATGAGCTTCCTAGACACGTATTCGGGCTATCACCAAGTCCGGATGGCGGAAGAGGACGAGGAAAAGACGAGTTTCATAACTCCCCTCGGAACTTTCTGCTACGTCCATATGCCCTTCGGGCTAAAGAACGCTGGAGCGACCTTCCAGCGACTCTGACGCTGGACCTCAAGGACTAGATCGGTCGCAACGTCGAAGTCTATGTCGACGACGCAGTCGTCAAAAGTCCCCGCGCGGCCGCTCACATTGACGATTTAGCAAAGACCTTCCGCAACCTCCGCGTATACAGGTTGAAGCTCAATCCGGAGAAATGTGCCTTCGGCATGCATGGAGGGAAGCTCCTGGGCTTCCTCGTGTCCCAGCAAGGCATAGAGGCCAACCCCAAAAAGATCCGGGCACTCCTGGATATGCCCCCGCCGCGCTCGGTCAAAAACGTACAGCAGCTCACCAGCCGCTTGGCGGCGCTGAGTCACTTCGTCTCGCGGTCGGGGGAACATGGCCTCCAATTCTTCAAAATCCTTTGGGGCCTCGAGGGGTTCCGATGGACTCCCGAGGCCCAGGAAGCCTTCAACGACCTGAAGAAGTACCTCATGAGCCCCCAATGCTCGTGAGCCCGTCTTCGGAAGAACCCTTGCTCCTTTACCTCGCCGCGACCCCGGTCGCCGTAAGCGCGGTATTGGTAAAGGAGCAACAGTGTCCCGTGTACTACGTGAGTAAGGCCCTCCAAGGGGCTAAAACTCGGTACACGAAGATGGAGAAGATCTGCTACGCCCTTCTAATGGCGTCCTGGAAGCTTCGTCACTACTTCTTGGGACACCCGATCGATGTCCCGTCGTCCCTCCCTTTGGGGGAGGTACTCCGGAAAAAAGAAGCCACCGGCAGGATCAGAAAGTGGGGGGCCGAGCTCACTCCCTTCTCCCTTTCCCTCACTGGGTGCTCCGCCATCAAGTCAAAAGTCCTCGCCGACTTTGTGGCGGAGTGGACCCCTGCCTCCGGGTCCGAGGACGAGATCCTCCCCGAACCACTCCGACGCAGTGACCATTGGACGCTCATGTTTGATGGCTCATGGTGTCTCGCTGGGGCCAGCGCAGGAGTAGTCCTCCGGAGCCCCGGGGGGGGGGGGAACTGGAGTACGCGGCGCGGCTCGAGTTCCCCACCACGAACAACGTCGCCGAATACGAGGCTTTGCTCCTCGGGCTGCGCCTCACGCGCTCCCTGGGGATTCGTTGCCTCCTCGTGAAAGGAGACTCCCAGCTCGTAGTTTGCCAAATGGACAAGTCCTACTTGTGCCATGACGCAAACTTGAGTCTCTACTTGCAGGAAACACGCAAGATGGAGAAGCACTTCGACGGCCTAGAGGCCCGGCACATCCCACAAAGGGACAATGACCGGGCTCGGCCCGGGCAGCCAGCGCCCGGGAACCGCTCCCCAGGGGAGCTTTTTTGGAGATCATCGCGAAACCCTCGGTGACCTCCCCGGACGCGGACAATGGGTCCTGCGTCCCGGAAGTCGCCGAGATTGCCTGAGTCGCATCTTGGATGGACCCCTTTATCTCCTTCATCAAGGGGGAAGGGGACCCTCCCAACAAGACGGAGGCCAAGCACCTCTGAGCCAAGGCTCGGGCATACCTCTTGCTAGAGGGAAAGCTTTACAAGTGGGGGGCCTCTGCCTTGCTCCGCTGCCTTCCACGGCAGAAAGGGCTCCGGCTCCTCGAGGACATCCACTCGGGAAGCTGCGGGTCTCACCTGGCCCCACGTGCCATCGCAGCCAAGGCCCTTCGCCAGGGTTTTTATTGGCCCACGGTGGTTCGCGACGCGCGAGACCTTGTCTCCGTGTGCGAGGCTTGCCAGAAGATGGCCAGAGGTTCCAACCTCCCCTTCGTAGCGCTGCACACTATCCCCATCACTTGGCCCTTCGCGCGCAGGGGGATGGACCTTCTAGGTCACTTCCCCCCAGCGCCCAGGGGCTACAAGTACGCGATGGTCGCGATCGACTATTTTACCAAGTGGGTAGAGGCCGAACCTCTGGCCAGCATCACGTCCCGAGCGGTACAGCTGTTTTTCTGGAAGAATATCGTGTGTCGTTTCAGGGTCCCCCGGGAAATCACTGTCAATAACGGGACCCAATTCAACTCGGCATATTTCCGGGAATTCTGCGAAGGCTTGGGGCTCACCATCCACTTCGCCTCAGTAGCTCACCCCTAGAGCAACGGGGCCGTTGAAAGGGTCAACGGCATAATCCTACAGGGGTTACGCTGAAGGCTCGAACAAGCCGCCTCCAAACGGGGTGCGTGGGCGGAGGAGTTCCCTACCATCCTCTATTCCATGCGTACAACCCCGAGCCGGGCGACAGGATGCACACCCTTCTCCCTCGTGTATGGGGCCGAGGCGGTTCTTCCCCCAGAGATTGGCTTCCAGTCACTGCAGGTCGAGCTCCTAGACGGAGCCATGACTGCAACGTACCAAGCCAACGAAGCAAATCAGCGACTGGAGGTCGACCTCCTCCACGCCATCTATGAGCGCGAAATGGCGCGCGCATACAACCAGCGCGTCGGCGAGAGAATTTTTCGGCTCGGGGACCTTTTCCTCAAGTGCGTAACCGACCCCCAAGCCCAGGGCAAGCTCTCCCCTAAGTGGGAGGGCCCCAACAAGATCTCAACAGTCCTGGACTCAGGGGCTTACAAGCTCTCCAACCTTCAAGAGCAGGAGCTGAAGCACACATGGAATGTACACTTGCTTCGCAAGTTCTACGTCTAGCCTACGGGCTCGTCCCCTCCCCCAGAGCGATTACGTCGGAGGAGAGGGAGACATTGTACTTACCGCTCCCTCCCCCATTGCGATCTTACGGGGGGAGGCATTGTACCTCAACTCCTTGTTAATACAACTGGTTTTTTCTCAGCTTGGGTTCACTGCAGGTCCCAACATTATCGTCTCTCGCGGCGATGCCCTCTTAGTGAGGATGCCTTCTCCGTGAGGAAGTGGGCTATCACGACCCAAAAAGTCCCTACAACGGGAGTCCCACTCCCGTAGGGCGGCTTACGATCACCCCTCGTGGCCTGAGGGTGTAAGCGGCAACCCGGTCCTCAAGGTCCGTGGTAACGAGTCAATTTAAGAGACTAGTCCCCCCTCAAACACTCAGACCCGTCATCGAGCACATCCTCCTCCGGGAGTCGATTTTCTACTCAGCGAGAAGGAATTCTCTGATATTCTTTCTCGGAGATCTCATTCCCGGCTACCCGTTTTCATGGCGACCGGAGGGTTTTCTCCCGAAAAAATTATCCCCGGGGATTTCGGAGACTTTCTCCCGGAAGTTTTTACCCGGCTCCCCGTTCTCACGGTGACCGGAGGATTTCCCACCGGATGAAAAATCGTTCCCGGAAGTTTTTACCCAGCCCCCCGTTCTCACGGCGACCGGGAAATTTCTCACCGGGACCTTTGGCAAATTTTAGAGAATTTTTACCCCAGGCCTTTCACTTCTCCTTCACAGCACGCGGAGCCACGCTCCAACCCACTGTGGTGGGGGGATAACTCGTGCCCGGGGATCGCCCTGTTCCGGACCATCCTTTGAGAATTCGCAAAACAAGTAAACAAGCAAACTTAGCTTTATTGAAATATCTAACCGGAGGACAACTTCTCCCTCCGGTGGGTATCGATACATTAAACGTAAGATACAACCCGGAAGGCTCCTACACCTAATAATCCCGGAGGCCCTCTGATAGCTCCCGGGCCAAGTCTCGATACAAGCTCCGTATACGCCGCTGGGCCTCCCGGAGCAAGTCTTCGGGCCAATATTCATAGCCTGCCGGTGGAAGTATTCGAAGAGGCGGAACCCTTTGGGACCCCGGTCGCGGAGGGGATAATTCAGCATGGTGGTTGTCGAAGTTGTCTAGGTGCCACTCCGGGAGCCACCGCAACCAGATTGGCTCCCGGGAAACACCGCTACCATGTCCCCGGGAGAGGAGACTTAGCAAAATGAAGGTGGCTTGGGCATCCCCCGAGTGACACCCGCCGGAGCCCGGGGGCCCCACCTCCGGGGAGGCTCCCCGCAATATCAGGGCACCCCTAAGGTTGCGCTCAAACCTCGGGGGCTCTATCCCGGGAGTAACCTCCCGGGGCGCCTGGTAAATTCAATTCAAGACACTTAGCAAAAAATTCATTCTATTACATCAAAATATTTTTTTCGTACAAGTCCCCAGGGCTTCTTCTAAGAAGCTACCGGGAGAAAAAAATCCTAAAACAAAAAAGGGACCTATCTAAAGGCCCGAGGGGGAGGCTCATACTTGTTCATTGGCGTCCTCCCCCCGGAAGGCCTCCGCCGGAGCTATAGTGTCCGCCCTCGGAGGCACCGACGCCGGGAATCGCACCCGAACGATCCGGTCGTAGAAGCCACCGGCGAGCTGCTCCACTTCTCACCGGAGCGGCTCAAAAAACTCGGGAAAGCCCCGGGGGATCCGGCCCCCGATCGCCCCGCCGCCGATCCCCCGATCTTCCACAAGCCCCGCGGCGGCAACCACCACTGGAATCAACAAGCTGCGTGTGTGCCGCGCGCAAACCGAGAAATTGTGGGGGAATTTGGCCTCGGAACTTGAAGTGTCTCCCCGGGTATGGATCAGCACATACCCTCTGGGGTTACTTTGTACCCCCAAGGGCCTGGGGGGCTGCTGTTGGAGGAATGCCCAGTGATCCTCGCAACCAGACGCCTCTCAGGGAAAACCCCGGATGCCTCTCGTGGAAAGTCGCGGAGGCCTCTCGGGGAAAATCCCGGACGCCTCCCATGGAAAGTCGCGGAGGCCTCTCAGGGAAAACTCCTTACGCCTCCCGTGGAGGTCTCTCGGGGAAAATCCTGGACGTCTCCCATGGAAAGTCACAGAGGCCTCTCGGGGAAAACCCTGGACGCCTCCCATGGAAAGTCACGGAGGACTCCCGGGATAAGCCACGAACGTCTCCCGAAGAAAGCCACAGACGGGTGATGTCCAAAGTGCCTCAGGAACTGGTGGTGACACTTGTTAAGCATCCAAGCCTCTCGCCTGGTGAAAGGACAGCAGTGCCCCTCGATTCAGCGGTCGCAGTTAGGGCCTTTTAGTCATTTTGCATCTTTTGGAGTCTATATATACCCCTTTGTATCTCATTTGTAAAGAGACTCAATTCATTTTACACACTCAAAACAACAGGCATCCCTTGGAGACCTCTCCCCGAGAAAAACCTCCTCAGTGGACTCGCGTCTAGGGGGCGCCAACAGAACTAGGGTCCCCACCAGGACCCAAACCTATATAAACTTTCCAAGTCAATCTCTGTGCTTGTCCGATGGGAGATGACCGGTCGCACGATTAATTCGCATCGTTGTACATGTGTTACGCACGTCCGAAAAACCAGTCGGGGTGTTCACAGTACCACGACAATATTTTATCCTATACTTTTGGGGATATAAATTATGTACTCAAGTAATGTTGATGAATAATGAACACACGTTATTCTATACCCATTTGAACAACTTTTTTATGTTGCCACCGTCAGTATTCGTGATTGCATGTATGTTTACTGTTGATTTCAAATCGATCTCTTTACAAGCAGAGGATAAGGGACTTAAAAATTAAAATGCGTGATTTGTTGAAAATCGTTCATTGTTGCTAGGCGTATATTTGTTTAGACTTTTTTTTTTTACTCATTTTTGTTTTCTCTTTGCTTTTTTTTTATTCTCATATGTGCATACCCCTCTCCTACTGTGTTTTCACAAAAAAAAAATGGATAAGGTCGTTAATGCAATCCACGTAACGTACATGTTGCAGCTACATTACCATCTAGTTGTCCCTATGTCTGATCTATCTAATAATTCAAATTGACTATCACAATATCACACTACGATATCTCAAAATAATATATTTGCTACAGTACCAAATATATAATGATGTCCTGCAAAATCTGTCATCACTTTTTGATCCGATGGTTGGAAAAACCACTATATACTACTGTAGCAACCAACAGTTGTTTCTGCCCGATAGAAAATCCGGCTTTGCACGAACACACAGTCCCATCTTCTGAAACCCAATGATAGCAATCTACTTTCCCATCTTCTGAAACCCATTGATAGCAATCTACTTTCCAATCTTCTGAAACCCACTAGTAGCAAGTTGCACATCTTCAAGTTATCCGCAACTCCTCTTTTCAGACCTAAATAAAAAAAAATTGCTAAGCCCTATACTACGCACAACCCTAACACTACTTTCATAGTTTCCTACATCAGCTCTTTCATATAACTTCGTACAAAAAGAAGAAACTCACTATGAAAAATATAAATCAACTCTGATACATGCTATGTCTAGCTTGCACAGGATTTGAGGGGTCCAATATTTTGTACTTTGAGAGCGCATAAGAGATACCCTAAATTCTACTCCAGGTGTTGGACCACCCGTCGACTGTTCGTAAGAATCTCATGAGAATTTTGTTCATAAAATTTCAAAAGAAATTTCGTTCGCGGGCATAGCAGCTCTCCTATTTGCACCTAGTTATTTATCCGTCCCCTGTATACTTGCTTCTAGACATTTCTTTTGCAACGGTGTATGGTGTAACTCATTTCTTCAGCAACGGGGGATGGAGATGACTTGCATAATGGCATCTGGAATTACATCCAACAACAGTTTCAATTTGAGTTTCAATGTGGACCAAAGCTACAAAATGACCACTGATCTAATCACACAGCAAGCATGGTCTGCGGTACTGCAGTACTGCACAGCGACAACAACCAAAAGGTAACACCATACACCGGTACCCTGTTCGACGTCAACAGCTAGGGTAGTTACAACAAAACCCAATTCAGACATTCTGCCATCTTGTGGCTGTTGCCTCCTCCACTAGTTGTTTTCTGGGATAGCACTTTCTTCTTTCTTTAGCAAGCTCTTTGCTGCCTAAAATGATTACTTCCTAAGATAAAAACCCTTCATCACCACCCTGATTCCCAACCTCATAAGAATTATCACCTTTCTTTGATGTGCTCTTTACCACCTTCACTGGTTGCTTCCTTCCCCTCTTTGTTGGTTTCATCACTTCCTCATCTTCCTCGTCCTCCTCTGTACAGCTATTATTAGTAATGGCAGGTTTATTCGATGAGCCCTTTACCTTCACTGGTTTCTTTGTTTTTTTTGCTGGTTTTTCTTCCTCTTCTTCACTATCAACATTTGGTCTCTTTGCTTCCTTTTTACCTTTTTTTGTAGCATTCCTGATTTTTTTGGACCTTGTATCATCATTTTCTCCTTTGTCTTTGCTTCTTTTAGATCTGCATGCCGCAGCATCAGTTCCGTCTAACTTTTGCAACTCCGGCACACAGGCTGAAGTCTGAGCAAACACGTGTTAGAAAAAGCACCAAGCAAGACAAAGCGCAGTTTGTCAGAAAAACTTACCCTACCACCTACTGTAACGAAGTCAATTTTCTTCCCTGCAAGCAATAACTGCAGCCCTCAATATGGATAGACAGCTGCATCATATGTACAAGAAAAAAAGTAGATGATCAGACCATCGACAAAGGCCTTGCCAGATTTCTTCTCCCGGGAATGAAATATCCAGTTTTCTGGAAACTGACTGCTATCAGCACCAACTTCTAAGGACTTTTCAATGACCTGTGGCAATTGCAGGGCAAAGCAAGATCATATGAGAGGATCCATGCCATATCATTTGTCCAGTCATATCCAATATTGTTCTACACAGAAGAATTAATTTTTCTACTAAATAAAAGATGTTCTCCTTTAAGTACGCATTCCCTATAACAAATGGGACAAATAAACGAAAGAGGTTCTCATTTAAGGCATAAACTACAATTGTATGTCCATCTCATACTTTTAGGCGAGCATAGAAACACTTGGTATTTGCCAAATAGAAGTATCTACTTAGTACAATGAATACAGCTTTCATTCTCACACTAAAGGATACACAAATGAAAATTAGTAGACACTTGCAATCAATTCATATCATCATTAAATGTTTTTTATAGCACCTCTTTAATGCATTGATGGAGTATCACACACTTGTCCTTTGGCACCTTCGATGCAGTTTGCATTGGATGAATCCTTGCCTACAGGCACAATAGCAAAAGGTGAAGCAAGCTTATATTTGAGCAAAGATGATAGCAAGAGGTTGTACAAATGTAGTAAAACCACGACAGCAAATTAGTCCAATAAACTTGAAGAGGCCCAAAGCAGTCTGTGTGAAAGAATATCCTATCTTTGAGGATACAGTGCAAAATAAATAAATTATTGGACTACAAGGATCAACATATAGGTATAACTCACAACATTTATGTGATCCACCACTTGCAACAAGAGAAACTTTCCACATTAGTCCAACCTTTTCCTGATATCTCAGCTGAATCCCACTTCTGTCAATTTTCAAAATTTGATCATATTTCTTTCAAACACTTATTTCAATTCTAAAAACTAAGCTCTACTTCTTTCAATATTGTTTCAATTGAGTCACACTCATCACTTGTTATTAATAGATTTATCTACAATCTTCTAATAACATTTAATAACTTGTTACTAAATTTTAATAACCATACAATTTATCAATAATTTTGTAAGTTCCTGTGCCGCATTAGTGCTAAGTTATTGTGATACATTAGCTATTGGTACCTGACTGAAACAATTTTAAAAGAAGTGGACCAAATTTTTAAAATAGAAAGAAGTGGACTCAGCTACAAAATTGGAGTAGGACCATTCAAGAAAATCTCTTGCGACAATATGATAGACAACAATGAACCAAGTAGAGCAATAGGAATTCAAACATCACCGATCAAAAACATTTTTGTGTATATGCTTCAAGTCAAAGCCAAAGGCACTCAACTACATAGCGTTTTTCACTGAACTCTAGCATATATATATTCAAAACTGTGTGCAGGAAGCATCATTAGTAGCTTCATAAATTACAGCATGCCATAAAATAGAATTACTATGTATATTCTAGATCCAGCCAATGAAACAAATGTATGTTACGGTATATAGTGCAAGGGAAATTCAACCATGTACTATACTCCAACCAACAGGAACAAACCAATCATTATGATGAGGATTTTGTGGAAAATTCAGATACAAATAAAACCTCTACCAACAATTAGGTGGTCTACCACCTTTACACTTCAGACTGTCTTCCACAAGTCCAATTTTAGAGAATTTTTCAGAAATAGGTAAATATACAACATCATCAACCAGGGTTTGAAATTTCAGAACCAGGCTGGTTCCTGCCTATTTGGACGATGCCAGTTTCTGGCCGTTTATCGGCAGGAAGCAGCTACAAAACTGCCCAGAATACTTTATTTAAAACCTTATGTTTGTTTATGTGTATAGACAGTAACCATCCGCAATTTAGGCAGTTACCATCCAGAAATTGTTCCTCCCTCCATAGCTAAAAGAATGTCATTTTAACTCCATGCATAATTTTTAAGAAGATTACATGTATACCTTTAGTACTATGATTAATGTGATATATGTTGTTTGCATGTAAATAATTAATGATTAAATAGAATAACGGTTATAAAGGTAATTTTAGAAGATGAGATCACATTTCACCTTTTTCGAAGAATGACATTCTTTTTTATACAGATTTTATTTTCTAAAATGACATTCTTTTAGGTACAAACGGAGGAAGTATTTACTATCCATGATTGTTATCTATCTTGTTTTTTGTAAATACCCAGCTTCTCTAACTTTGAAAAGCACACGCACGCCATAAGTAACTGGATATTTCTAAATGCATGGGATTTTCCTTCACTAATACACGCACACCATAACTACTTGGATATTGACAACAATTAAAGTGATGGAACTGCTAGGCTTCTTAAAAGATTTGACAAGAAAAAAAACATAACAAGATCGTTGGTTTGTTCCCACTGCCCTACTTTTTGCTCTATAATATCAAACTTTGCCTTACTTTTGCACCATAACAAGAAAGCCGTAACAAGAAGATATTCAGCAGGCCGGCAATCACCTCCATGAAGCATGATTAAAACCTAAGTTCAAACATGGACACCCCCCCCCCCCCCCACACACTCGTAAACAAGTGTTCTCTTACATGAGTTTTTTTATGAATAGGGCAGGATATCATCTCTTTCAATCTAAAATAGCTAAAATATTAATCCAAAATTCAAAAATTGAATTTGAGTCAAACCTGACGGTTTTTCAAAACTCAGTCCGAGTCCGGGATGTTGGGAATCGGGAGAAAAACTAAATGATATGCTTCATTGTATATGACTGGGTCTATATATAGACTAGGCAGGAAGAGTCCTATGAAAGAAGTCCTAATAAAAAACAATATGGAACTAAACCCAAAATAAAAATAATCCAAAGATATAATACTATAGAAAACTAGATACAGTAACCCCACCCCACCCCATCTCCCCTCAAAAAAAACAAAACAACAAAAACTCAAGGTGGATCAATGTTAGGTTTAGAAAGAAAAAGCTATGTTGAAGATGGTGGTGCAGTGCAGGGCAGAGGACGGCAACACAATAGTGCATCTCAACAAGAAAGGCAGTGAAGAAATCCAGTGGCAAAGGAGTGGTCAACAGAGACCTGTAGCAAAAGAAGGCTAGCAAACTAGAGGTCTTGGCATCCGTAGGAGTCTGGTGAAACTGATCCAAGCAACGGATGACGCAGCAAATCTGAGCGCAGGTGACGGTACCGCCAAAGGGAGAAGATTCAAGATTGGAGATAGATCAATGGAGCTGGAGATCCAAGTGTAGGTGATGAAACAGCCAACATGTGAAGATCTGAGGCAAGCAGATGGCATAGGTGGCGTGGACTCAAGCAGGGACAAATCCTCCCCGGAGCAAGGACAGCAAGACATTGCATAGACAAAAATTGGATCTGGATTGTTCTGTTGCAACGGGTCTGATCTTCAGCAGCGAACATGTGATCAATTACGGGTTAGGGCATCTCTAACAGAGAGCTGGTGTAGTAGCGGAGTTGCAGCAGCAGATCAGAGATTCAAAGAGGAGGATGGGAACCAACAGCAGCTGGAGGATTTTTTTTGGCACTGACTACAAGAGTCACATCATGGGGCGGTGGATTATGGCCAGGTTTAGGGTTGTAGAGACCGACGGTTTGGTACCATGTTAGGGATAGGGAGAAACACCACTATATTATATTGCAAACAAATGGATCAGCGAATTAGGGAGAGTCCTAATCAAAGACAATATGGAACTAAAACCAAACCAATTCTAAAGATACAACACCATAGATAACTAGATATATTAACACAAGAAACCCAGTAACCAAGCAATTACTATTGGGATTCTGAGCCATGTCATCAACCTTATTTGCAATTGTTTATTCCAAATGTCTTTTAAACTCAAGACCCATTTATATCAATACATACAGATCATAAATGAATTGTGATCTTTTGCGAAACCTTAATAGTAATTTTAAATCCACCCCTTCACTTCTCTAATTTAGTGAGTTGTTATCATTTACATCCAATGCTTAGAAAACTCTAAATTGGCCAGACACAACGCCCACCCTCTTTTGCAATCTGTATGCATACATGGTAAGGCACTGTTTGCTTGCGGCAGAGTGTATTGCCAAGCTCAAAACTAAAGGCATTGTAGCCCTTTAGTTCAACCAAAAAAATGTAAAACCTATTTTATTAGGCAATTCTTTGTGATATTTATATTTAGAAAATTGTAAAAAAAAAATACAAAAAAAAATGTGCTACATTTATGATTTTTTTCTACATACTAGTTGCTCCATCTGTTTTACAATTAGGCCTACTTCTCTTTGCACATGGATTAAGGTGGCACAAATTCAAAGGAAAGAGAGAAGAAAATGTAGTAGACCATGCTAACCCTATTAAATCAAAGGTAACTTTGCATAGAACTCTGCATGGCCATTAATGAAGGAGATTATAGCATGGCCATTAATGAAGGAGATTATGAAGGGTTGAATTGAAAAGTTCATTAAACACTGCGTAGGTATGGTAAATAGCCTTACATTGTGAAACCGACAAAAATTAAAAAGATATTTTTTTTGTCATTACAAAATTTCAATTTTTTGTTTTTGTCACTGAATGTCTCATTTACATGTGAGTCCGACCTCACCTTGTCAACCTCACAAATCACAATTTAAAAAATTTTGCAGTAACATGAAAGAAATTTCCCAAAATGAAAATAGGCATACATTGTAAAACAAATGGAGTATTATCAAAAAAGAAAATTAGAAAACTACGATTTTGGTGATACATCATAATAAGTTATCAACAACTAATGTAGGATAAATACAAATAATAATATTGTGACAGTTGTCTCATGAAAAAGATTCACAGCATTGTATATCAACTAAGAGGTATTTACCCTCCTTGAAATAAAATTTTGTTGTCAAACAATGGACTGTCCAACCAACAAACAGACCTGATAAAGAACCTCGTCTGCAACCCAGTTGCCAATTCCTGATATAAAGCTCTGCAAAAGAGACTTAAAAAACATAAGGCCTAGCAAAATGGCAGTTGCACCATACATTATCGTAGCAAAGGCAACAAGAAAAAAATGTTTATGCTCCTTCTGGGGTACTGATATTTTCAGGCTTACAGAACTTTGAAAAGAACATAAGAATTTCCATAGCAACTTTTCTAGGAATGCCTATAGGTCATAGCAATACATGACAAAGCTAAACATTATTGAAAATTATTTTACAATTGGATATTTTTCAACATGGTTAAGATTTGAGTTAGAGCAGTTTGAGCACAGCATGAAGTCTTGAGATTCATACCTGATCAAGTAACAGAACTTTGATGGGCACGTTCTTTCTACTTAATGATTGTACAAAATCATTAAGCTTCATCGGTTCAAACAGGGCATCTGGCCCTAGTTCAGAAATTGGAGGGACAACTTCTGGCTGTTCAAACACACAGACAAATTACTAAAATGAAATATTGCCAGATACTGCGAAGAAGAAAATCAATCGTCAAGAAAATCAGAACAGAGAATTACATTGTCGAGCAAGCGTATTTTTGCAAAGCGCCTCTTATCGGTGAAGGAAAACTTCAAGCCATCATCAAGCTGCAATAAGTCAGTATAGAACATGATGACCTTCTGAGAAATAAAACAAAAAACCTAAAGTCACTTCCTTCCATTTTTTAATTTCCTGCAAAATATACAAAATATATATATGACCAAAACAATGCTTTCTGTAGATTTGGGGAGATTTGGGAAAAAGGATTTTTTTATTCATTTAGACCCAATATACATAAAGGATTAATGTCACTTTACACCTAGGACCCTGCTTATTTCTTTTCTTACAAAAATACCACTCATCTATATTTCTTAACACTCCTCCTCAAGATGGATGAAAAATATCAATCAATCCCATCTTGTTATAGAGTTTCGATAATCCTATGGAGTTAAGACCTTTTGTAAGACAATCAGCAACTTGATCTTCGGAACGGACGTACTCAAGTTTCAAGGTTCCATCCTCTAACTTTTCCTTGATAAAAAATCGATCAATCTCAATACACTTGGTCCTATCATGTTGGACAGGGTTATTTGCAATATTGAGAGCTGACTGATTGTCACACATAAGCTTCAATGGATTACCCTAACCCATCTTCAGCCCTTCCAAGAGTGTCTTTAACTAGAGTAGCTCAGTCACCCCTTGGGCCATGGCTCTATACTCAACTTCTGCTGTAGATCTTGCCACAACCGATTGCTTCTTGGTTCTCCAAGAGACCAAGTCCCCTCCTACAAATACACAGTAGCCAAAGGTTGACCTTCGATCATCAACACAACTCCCCCAGTCGACATCACTATAAGCCTCAACTTCCCAATGACCATGACACTGGTATAGCAGCCCTTTTCCTGGAGATCACTTCAAGTACCTAAGGATATGATAGACTGCATCCATATGTCCTTTTGTGGGATCATGCATGTAGCGACTCACTATGCTAACAACAAAGGTGATGTCGGGCCGAGTGTGACATAAGTATATTAAGCGACCCACCAGCCTCTGATATCTCTCACGGTCCACTGGCTCTCCTGCCTCTACATTCAGCTTAGACTTTTGATCGATGGAAGTAACTGCAGGTCGGCAACCCAATATGCCAGTCTCCTTGAGTAGATCTAGAACATATTTCCTTTGGGAGAGAACAACACCTCCAGTGCCATAAGTGAACTCAATCCCAAGGAAATACTTCAGCTTTCCCAGATCTTTGACGTCGAACTCTTTTGCGAGTCTCTTTTTCAAATGAGCAATCTCCTCTTTATCATCCCCAGTGATGATCATGTCATCCACATACACGGCCGACATGGTAATGTGTGAGTCTCTATGTCAAGAGAACAATGTGTGGTCAGCATTAGATTGTTGATATCCCATACTCACCACTGCTCGTCTAAAGCGACCAAACCATACCCGAGGAGATTGTTTCAACCCATATAGCAACTTCCTCAATTTGCACACCTTCCCAGCAATCTTCTTCGTGATAAAGCCTGGCGGAACATCCATGTATACTTCATGCAGATCACCATGAAGAAAAGCATTCTTCACATCCATTTGGTGCATCTGCCATCCACAATTCACAGCAAGCGACACCAGAGTCCTCACTATGTTCCACTTGGCCACCGGTGCAAATGTTTCATCATAGTCGATTCCATAGGTTTGACTGTAACCTTTGGCCACCAGTCTTGCCTTGTAACGCTCGATCTTCCCTTCTGGTGTTTGTTTTACTGTGAACACCCATTTGCACCCAACAGCCTTCTTTCCTGCTAGTAGTGGCACAATTCTTGTCAAGAGCATCAAACTCCTCAAACATAGCTACTTTCCATCTCAAATCCTCTTTGGCCTCATGTCAACACCTGAGAATAGAGATAGAATCCAGGGAAGCCACAAAAGCTCTATGTGTAGGTGAGATGTTTGAATATGAGACAAAATGAGCAATGTTATGTTCAAAACCATAGCGGTTAGGGGATTCCCAGCATTGCTGCGAGAACTCCTCCTCCAAGGCACAGGATATGCACAAGGAGAGATCATACCTCCACTAGGATCTAAAGGATCCTCAGTGACCAACGGGGGTGCTTTAGGTGTCGAGGAAGGAACGTACTCGAGATTTGGACTTGGCACAGAAGACCGAGGGACAGAAACAATGTTACCACCACTAGTAGTATTCTTCTCTCTTCTCCTGTACACAATCAAGTCATCCCCTCTTTTCCGACCACGTTCACCAGCACTAGCAATATTCTTCTCTCTTCTCCTGTACACAATCAAGTCATCCCCTCTTTTCCGACCGCATTCACCAACATGCTTCTCCTCAAGTGTATGGTCCTCCACCAACTCCTCCTACACCTCCCCCTCACTACCGACCTCATCCTCATCATCTTCACCATCATCACTTTGCACCTCCACTGAAGGTGTCTGGATAGGGCATGAGATAGACCCTACTACCAGCTCTGTATTGTTTTTCTCCCCCTCTTGACCATCACCACCTGTGATGAGAGTCCTGACCAGTAAGAGATGCAGTACCATAGTATGGTTCCCATTCTCTAAAAGTGACATCCATGCTTACATGAATTCTCTTCTCCACTGGACTCCATCAAACGTATCCCTTTTGAGTCGGAGAGTATCCCATAAACATACACTTCACAGCATGGGGGTCCAATTTTCCAACTCCAGGCCTATTGTCCTTCACAAAACAAACGCACCCAAAGACCTTCAAGGGAACAATATACTCGTTCTTCCCATGCCGCACTTCTTAAGGGGTCTTCCAGTCCAGAATCCGTGAGGGCATACTGTTAATTAAATAGACAATAGTCAGCACTGCCTAACTCCACAAGTTCTTGGGAACATTCATCCCCATCATCATGCATCGAACCACCTCTAGAAGATGCATATTCTCTCTTTCTACAACCCCATTCTGTGATGGGGTGTACAGGCAGGTGGTTTGGTAATGAATCCCAGCAGCTGATAAGTAGTCTTTGAAGGCCTTGTTGGTATACTCCAGACCATTATCTGTCCTCAGTATCTTCACCTTAGCATCATACTGAGTTTGAATATACCTACGAAAGTCTTGAAAACATTCAAACACTTCACTCTTACTTTTCATCTAAGTACACCCACACTAACCGGGTATGACAATCAATGGAGACAAACCATTTAAATCCATTTATAGAAGTTGTGAAGCATGGACCTCATACATCAAAATGTATCATCTCAAACACAACAGAACTTCTATGACCAGAACTCACATACGAGCTTCTGGTGTGTTTCCCAAACGCACATCCATCACATACAAAGTTGTTTGCCCTCTGGTCTCGTGAACAAGTGAGGAAACACTCTACTCAAGACAGAAAAAGAAGAATGTCCCATACGACAGTGTAAAAGTAGGATCTGCTGCTCCACACTCTCCTCTCCTCGACTCTGGATCAGCTAATACAGCCATCACTACCTCATCCAGCCCCCCTGTCCAGGTACCATAGTCCTCTATGCCAAGTGCCAGTCCCCAATACTCTTCTAGACCGCTTTTCCTGAATCTGCACCTTTGGAATGTAAAAGACAACATGACAATTCAGTTGGAGAATGCAAGCACTAATGGATAGCAAACTAACAGAACAAGGAGCATGCAAAATATTAGACAACATGAGGGACTCAGTGCACTTGACAGAAACTCAAGGCACTTGACAGAACCAACACCAACAACAGATCGTGTTGTTTCATCTGCAGTAGTGACCCCATCGGTTTTAGACAGTCGGGTGTATATCTTAAACTCCGATTGGGAACTTGTGACATGACTAGATGCACCTGTATTTAAGACCCAATCCTGTGAGTTGGGCATGAGAAAGGATGCAAGTACTTGTGTGGAAGTACCTGCACCAGAGTGAGCAAAAGTGGCAGTGTTACCCATGGTGGCCGATGATGAGCTGCTTGTCTCCTTCTCACTATCGCCTGGAGGCTTGGCCTTCCTCATGATCTCGATCACCTTCTCATGTGTGCTTAGCGCTCCAAAGCGGTCAGACTGGGATTCTTCCTCCTCATATGCAGCTAGCTAGGCTCTGTGGCCCCAGATGAACCTCCTCAACTACCTCGGCCTCCTGAACGGCCTCCTCGACCTCAACCCCTACCCCTGGGAGACTGTCCCTTATCCTTTTTGGGACAAAAGCGAGCAATGTGGCTAATCTCACCACAAGCATAGCACTCCACACTCTATTTGGAGTCTCCAGGAGCCTTCAAGTTTGAGGTCGTCAATACTGACTTTGCTCCAGTATTGTGTGACACTTTGGGCATCAACTTCATCTTGCTTTCTTCATGAATCATAGCAGAGATTGCTTCATCAAAGGAGTGGAACTCCTTGTTGCCCAGAAGTTGAGATCTTCGTGGATAGAATGCATTGTTGAGACCTTGCAAGAAAGTCATAGTCCTGTCCAACTTGTCCTTCGCACATGTGGGACTCTCACATCTACCACTATGAGGATTGGTGCACATTGCCCTCCAAATAATCGAGATCCGTCCAAAGTTAAAGTAACTCAGCAGCATACTCCTGGACTGAGCGATCTCCCTGTGTAGCATTCTTAATTTGCTCTCTGATTTGAAAAATCCTCATGATATTTCCCTCACTCGCAAACCTCTTCTGCAAGTTACTCCACATATCACTAAGATTTCAACCCATCAACAGAACTAGCAAGTGAGAGAATCATGGAGCCAAGGAGCCACAAATAGATCATGTGAGTGGACCTCCAGGCCTGCCACTCACTCGATCCTCAATCTGTTAATACCTTTAACTCTCCTATCAGATACTCCTTAAGCCCTCTCGCAGCAAGTGCTTCCTTTCGAGACCAACCCAAATATGTCCCTATATCATCAAACTTCAAATCGATTAGAATTAAGTTCAACTTAGGAGGCATGGGAGGTAGTGGCGGTAGTACTGGACCCACCGAAGAGGCTGATGCAACCCCCGTTGTCTTGAGGAGATTTGCAGATGCCGTCAACAGCCTCTTTGTGTCCTCATCCATCACCTCAACTTGGATCTCCTCGGCCGCTTTTTCCTCAGCCATGTCTCCTCAGCAGCTTTGAGGCATCAGGAACAACAGCAGCTCCTTCACAGCAGCAGCATAACCCGCGGGGAACAATTCTTGGAGTGGACGCAGCGGCACAAGAACCGGAAGCCGCGGGCGGTGGCAGCCGCCGGGACGAAGATCTGCTGTGGGTGCACCTGCGGCGGGGCGCCGAAGGGCCGGGCTCGCCGCGCCATCCCCGTTGTGGAAGCTAGAGGGGTCGCCGCCGACGGACGTGGCGGCAACTCAGGGGGCGACGGCTGTGGCGTCAGTGCGGTAGCTGGACGCCCTCCTTCTAGCGCCAATGCGGGCAGGGCGGAGCAGGCGGCCTACTCACGTCCGCGCCGCACATGCTCCTCGCGCTGAGCTCCGACGCACCGTCTGCGACGGCGAGGCCACCCGGTCCTGCGCCCACGTCGCCGGGCGGTTCTACACAAAGTTCAGCCCGAAGCAGAAGCAGCGGATGCAGGGGCTGTCGGAGCAGCTCGGCTGGCGCCTGCAGAAGCGCGACGAGGCGGTGGTGCGACCTCCGGCGCGGATCCGGCACAGAAAAGATCGGATCGCGGGCGACGCAGAGCTCCTTCCTCCGGCGGCGTTGGTCCGTGCCGCCGCTTCCTCTCTAATACGAGTAGCACTCACATAGCGGGAGCACCTTCTCCCCTTAGAGAAGGGCGGCGGCGGCGGCGTGGAGGCAAAAAGGCACGGTCGGTGGCGGCGGCAGAATGGGAACAGGAGGTTCTGATACCATGTAGATTTGGGGAGATTTGGGAAAAATAATTTTTTTTTTCATTTAGACCCAATATACATAAAGTATTAAGGTCACTTTACACCTAGGACCCTGCTTGCTTCTTTTCTTACAAAAATACCCCTCCTCTATATTTCTCAACACTTTCTTGATATTCAACACAACCATACAGTTTTACACAGTTGTCCATGACTGAACAAGTATTAAGATCCTAGTTTCCTATCTTTTGAGTTAGTAGCATAATATTTTTGTATTCATGTGGAATATTTACAGCACAATTGATCGTTGACTAATCCATTTATATTTTTTTCTGTGCACAAAAGGAAAAAAGGGGTGCACACTGCATCCTGATATTTTTGCTATAATTTGGCATTAACTAGTATGTTTGGAATATCTTTGTATGAACCACTGGAATCTTTTTCCATTCATTCAATCATGAGCATGATCCTAAAGTACCAATTTTGGAGATTTCAACTAGTCCAAAACTTAATAGTGCTTGAATCCAAGATAAAAACAGTCAACAATCCTAATTCAAAAATACAGCTGAATATCATAAAACCTTACTACATTACCAGTGTTCCCCATTATATATTTCACATCCACTAATGCAAATGGTTGGCATGCATATGAAACACAAAGGTAGTAAGCATCATGGTGTACAAATGAGCCAACATAATTGTAAAAACCAGAAGCAAACTCATAGAGCTTGAAGACCATGAGGAAGGTTACAGGATTAGAATCCATACTTCAGCAAACAGCTGAATATCATAAAACCTTACTACATTACCAGTGTTCCCCATTATATATTTCACATCCACTAATGCAAGTGGTTGGCATGCATATGAAACACAAAGGTAGTAAGCATCATGGTGTACAAATGAGCCAACATAATTGTAAAAACCAGAAGAAAACTCATAGAGCTTGAAGACCATGAGGAAGGTTACAGGATTAGAATCCATACTTCAGCAAACAGCTTGGAGTACTTTGATGGCCATTCTTCAGTAGGGCTCACTGCAGACCTATAAGATTTGCCACAAGAATTAAAAAAGCCCGATTATTTTACTTTATTAAAGCCATCATGTCAATTTCTATCACCAATGAAATAACCCCCAAAATCAACAGAAAATATCATCTATCCCATACATGAGATTTTTTAGGCTTGGTCTCATGTCTCCAGCTAAACAACCTTGGACTACCAAGGTCACCTCAAAGGGACCCAAACCTGTTACACTGGTCATTTTCAAAGGCTTTTGTGAATTTGGAAATTGCTACTCGTGTACAATGAATTTTACAGGTTGATGCCATTAGCCATCATCATGCATCTGTCCAAACCAGGGAAATTTTACTTGTGTTAAGTATAGATACTGTGTTTTCCAGTAGTAAAGTGCACTTGAAATGCCTATTTGAAAAGTCGGAGGATAATCTATCTAGAATTCATTTGTGGGTTTTGTAGTTATTCTGAACAAAAATTTAACCAACTTTATCAGCAGACTCGGGAATGAACCAGCATCAAATTTAATTTCCAGTATTTCCAGACTAGTCACCATGTTGCAAGTGACACTGCACCTTTTACATTTTTAGAGTTTCTGGAACTGAAGCTGGCATCTTTCAAACAAATAAGTAACAGAAGTCTACTCTTGAAATGTAGCTTTTACTTAGAAAAAAAAACACACTAGGGCATTCCGTCATGGCTGGAATTTATGCTATGCACTGATACGACAACTACAGTACAACATCCGTACATCAAGAAGCCAATATAATACAATCTTACTGAAATGTCACATATTTCTACTGCCAATGCAGTATAGCACAAACAAAGCAGCCCACCTAAAACAGAGCAATGTGCTCTAAATTCAATATCATGATTTACAAACAATGTTTTGACTTGTGAGTGTAAGTAGACTGAAAAACAAAGAAAGCAGTCAAAAGAAGGCACCTTTTGTATTTGGTCAGCTCCACACCCTTGATGTAAATAGCTCCAGCCATTCCTGCAATCATGCATGTAAATTTAGCTGCTGTTTGGATGTTCGATTTAGAAATTAGTTTTTCAATTAGATGTTTTGGTAGAATATTTGGGAAAAATAGTTTTAGTTTATTCTTCGACTGTTAGGATATATTTTATGGAGATGTACTAAGTGTGATTTTGCACTTAACATGCTTAATGCACTTTATCATGAATATTTTCTTAAGAAATTGTGCACAAGTAACAAAAAATGAGATCTATTTGTTCAGGTTTTCTCTAAAAAGACAGGGTATATTTTCCTAAAAACTTGAATTTCTGTTTACTTTTGAGACTACGGGATTTTGTTATCCTTTTGCTACTTCAAACAAAATATTCTCCCAACAGGATTCAAAACTAGCATTAAGAATTTAAGATAGTCAACAGTCATTTTTATGGAACTCATGATCTAATAGCCCATGTAAGCCCTTTGTAGTTCATGCAAATAAGAAGTGATATATAAACTACATCTACTATTAGTCACTTCCCTTGCCTAATAATAAAAAGGATGGTTCTGTTCTTTATGGCACTATGTGAAACCAAATCTTCGGGTAAATTTTCTTCTTCAGGTACCCGATATTGACCCAAAAAACAAATAACTCTTGTAGAGGAGAAACTAAAACAGTATCCATTGCAAAAAAAAAAACACAAAATCTCAAGGATTATGATCCCCAGAGACTAGAGTCCAGGGGGTGACTTTGCTTGGTGAGTTCTTCATTCTAACCTTTCATTGATATCTAATGCTTCAAACAGGGAGACATCATTCCAAAAAATTTGAATCTATTTTTAGGAGGTGGCTACGAGTTTGCTAAGCAGTAAACACAGCTCTTATTGTGTTTAAAGTGAACATTTAATACAACAATGTTAATTTTTTTAACAAGCATTCATTCAACTTTTTAGGTGTATATTCAACTTACATTTATTGCACTACGCATTAAAATCTCAATAAAATGTACATTGTTATGGATTAATTTATTTGCTAAAATGTAAAACTTTGTCATACAATTTTGCCAATCTTTGTCGTACTAAATGTACAACTCCAAACAAAAAAAATGCAACTTTATTGCACTAAATGTATGCTCTGTGCAATTATGCTTCGTAAACACAACAGCATTCTTCATTTATAATGCCTAGCTGAAGGCAGAAAAAGATGTGAAAAAGTATTCATTGCAGTCATTCAAAATGGTAAAGATAAAAAGGTGTAAAAAAAAAAAGAAGATATTTTTAATTGCATATGGTCCTATTAATTTCTACTAAATTGCTCAACACAGATTTGTGGTAATAATACAGATATCCAACTGTCAGCTTATTGCATACTTTCTCAGAAGGGAGATTAGAAACAGTATTATGTAGCGTGTATATTATGATTATCTATTCTTACTGTTGCAAGAAAAAACTACTCACATGATTTACTATTTTTTGTGGGTTGCGAGCTCAGTAGGTGATTAAAAATTATTTTTTGTGCATGCCTTTTGCAAGCACAAGTCAAATTAAACTTATCAAAGAAAATAATGTCACTAATGGACACTATCCAAGCATCAGAATCAAACAATCATTACTTATTGATCAAATACAAGCTCTAACCCGCAGCAATGCGAGGGACATTCCACTAGTTACTTCAGTTATTCCAACAATACCAAAAAATTTTGGAGGAAAAATCCCCAATGTTTAAAAAAAAAGAAAGCACCCCAAAAATCTCAAAAGAAAACCCCAAAATAAACCGCGATGTCCTTCTGATAAAACGCATGATTAGAAAAGCAGAAAGTTTGCATTCTTTCCTCAAATAGTACAAGAACACCACTCACATTTTGATTATTCCTCTTATGCAATTTCAAAAACACATAAAACAACCCTTGGATTAAAAAGAAAGAAATATATAAATAAATGGAAGCAGCATAAACCTAAATTTTCACTATCATCCCAGAGCAATTTCAACACAAGAAGCACAGAAATGCAAACACGATCAAAAAAGAACAGGGGGAAATAAAGATGTAGAAGAAAAAGAAGAAGCGGTAATAGTATACAAAGCTAAATGTTCACTACCATTCCAATGCAATTCAACAGAAGAACCCAACAAAATCAAAGCACAAGAACCCAAAAATCACGGAAAGAACCCTTAAGAAGAAGGAAAATAACAAAAAGATGGCTACATTTTCACTAACATTCCAAAGCGATTTCAACACAAGAACCCAAAAACACCAAAAAAAACACAGGAAAGAATCAAAGAAAGAAATGGAGGCGGGTTGATGGATGTAGACGGACCGAACTGGAAGGAAGGGAATGGCGGGGTATCGAGAACGAGCCAGAGGTTCTTCCCCTTGCGGCGGGCGGCCGTGACGGTCCGGCCGACCAGCGCCGCCCCCAGCCGCGCCGGCGTCACGCTGTCGATCACCTTGGCGTCCTCGGCGACGTCACAGCGCATGATCCTCTTCCCCACGCAGTGCTCCTCCAGAGCCCGCCTCGCCGTCTCCACCTCCGGTAGCTCCGGCATCACACACACCCTCTTCCACTCTCACTTGTTTTTGCTTTGCCCCTGTAAAGAGTGGTCTTTTCTGTTGTTCTCGAGAGACGGGGCTGGGAAGGCTGACTGCAATGCATGTAATCCTAGTCATCTTTGAATTATCTCTGAATTATCTGTGTCATCTGTGAATTATCTGCAAAACATTCTAATTCAAAGACTACTAAAGAGATTCCTTACACGTGCTAACATGCGAAGCACCATATATATATATAAAATATTTATATAATAATATATTGTATTATATGACTATTAATGATTAAAAATTATCAAAATTAAATTCAGATTATTCGAATACAATAAAAACAAATTAAAAAAAATTTAAGATAAAAATAATAAATTTTCTTACTTAAATCACACGTAGAAAATAACATTAAATACACAAATCAGATACCTTCGACCACTACATAAACATACTAATTAAATTTTAATTTAACTACTACTTGATATTGTTGTCTTTGAAAAGCTACCAAATATACTCGATAAGATCGCATTTAAGTTGCACATGTAATGGGTGAACACAGATTGCATCATTTCGAATAAATATACCAACAAAAACTGACAGAACACCATCGTGGAATAGGCGGTACTACGGTAGATGTCTCTTAACTGTTATACGAAACAGTGAGTTGGCCATTAGAGTCTCGCTCATTCTCAATTATCATATTATGAGGAATGACCCATACTAGCATAATTTTAGTAAAAGTTGATCATTGTCAAAATCAACCAGGACCGTGGAGAATAGCAAATCGAAATTGCAAACCCCAAAGACTCGCTTCGCATCTTTTCTTACACATTCTTATTGTTGTGCAAACAACCTAAATTTCTTAGTTTAGGGCAAGGGTATAATCTAATGGGACATGGGGTGGTCTGATCTTTTGATGAGAACGACAATTATCGATTTGTGAAGACGACTCTCACGATCCGGCTACCAACTGTACATGACTGATATGCCCTGGCAATCGCTGAACCAACTTTGGATTGTTATCGACCGAACTAGAAGCACGATCAACCTGATCACGAAGATCTATTCCTGCAAGCGATCGAAGAACAAGCAAGAACAAGATAAACAAGAAATCTGAAATTACAAATATAGATTGAATCACGATAAAGAGTTGGGGTTCCGAATACAGATACTGATGTTGATCTAATCGACCAAAAAGAATATCTCAATAGCTTCATGAAGGAAAGACTACAACTAAACAAAACCCACGAAATCCTAATGGTTCGGCTAAATTATAAAGATAAGGTAAAAGAGGTCGGTGGTCAGATAAGGAAACCTGAAACTGACATGGACTCTTTCCCTACTCGGACTCTAACTCAATATATGGGCCTTGACCCGACCAAAAGGTGACGCAGCACCATAACATAACTAAAATAAACCTAGATAATTTGGTATGATCGACGGTCAGGCGGCAGCACCGTTATCCCAATCAGTTGGTCGAACAACAACTCCATCGATCCGTTCGGTCCTCCAAAGCAACACCGAGGTTCCTGATAAGAATAAGATCACACGCATCAGGCAGCATTGAATTCAAAGTATATGAATGTATTCCAATAAACGAATTTACCTGACAATTAAGTTGACGTGCGCGTGTTCTAGTGATCGGTCCTATTGATCGGTGAGGAGCAATAGAAGTTATAGGACCGATAGCAGTGATGTCCTCATCATAGTCTTCACAAAGAGAGCTCATATGGGGTAAATACCGTCGGTCAGGTAGTATCCCATATTGTAATGTGTCCCATCCATAGAGTACTGAACGTTAAGAGCTTGACCCCTCAACACATCAATGAAAATGGGGGATTGATTGAGCACGTTGATATTGTTATTGGATCTAATGGCACCAAAGAAGATATGCCATATTCACAGGTCTTGGGAGACGACCGCTTTTAGTATTATGGTAGAGACTCTGTGATTACCGCGGGTGAATTGCCCTTTCCATGCAACTGGGTAATTGCATCATTCCCAGTGCATGCAATCGATGCTTCCCAACATCCCTAGGAAACCATGAGTCTCTCCCTGCTGGAGTAGACGCTGCATATCATCAACATTAGATTTACAGAGATATTCTCCTGCGAACATGTTGATGATTCCCTCGATGAAAAGCTCCAAGCACTGGATTGTCATGGACTTGCCTATACATACGTATTCGTCGACGGCATCGGCAGGAGAGTCATACGACAACATACGCATTGCTGCAGTGTACTTCTGCAAAGGAGATAGCCCCTTAAAAAGGAGAGCATCTCTCCTCTCGTTGAAATATGGAAACCATTCCCCATTCGGAACCTTCTGTGAAACAAGTAAGCGGGATAGATCAGAGCATCGAAGAGGTAGTCCACCATTAGACAGTTATGACCACCTTCGCGATCTCTATCGATATACCTTCTAGTACCTTGTCGGCAGCAATGCAACGTACCAACGTCTATGCTGGCTTGAATATCAGTGAGAATGAGACGGTGTAACGGTTCTAGGGCCAGCCAACTCTCTACGAATACCATCACGAAATCTTCGATTTTATTGATGGCTTCCTCCTCAGCACTACTTGTCCTTAAGCTTCAACTAGACGACATTTTTGTGAGGAGTAGTAGAATATGGTTTTGGTGCTTGAAGAAGAGAGGATTAGGTTGTGAAGATGGGAGAATGAGGGGTCCGAATATATAGGGAGAGGAGAATAATTGAATACCTCAGTTCCATCTACTCCAAGCATCAATTTCAACAACTAAATCCAAAATCATCTATTCCATGCCTCAACTCCAATGGCTAAATCCAAAAAAATATATTTTAAGCATCAGCTCCAACGGCTAAATCCACAAAGAAATTAAAAGAAAACTATGAGTACATTTCTTGAAATAGAAAATTACATGGTTTAGCCTACTACTTATTCCTCATTTCGTTAATCATGTCCTTCATATACTCTAATGCGGCTGCATGCGCCGCGTTTTGCGCATTTGAGAAATTGGATGTCTTAACCATTACTAATTTTGTTAACGACTTCATAAAGATGGACTTTTCTTTGCTTTTCGTCATGTCCTACAATTTTGAAGATGCAACATCAGCTTGGTTAGCAACCTTAGTGAGATCTGCGTTTACTTTGCCGATGCTCTCTATGCTTTCCTTGACAGTCTTCGAAGTTTCCTGAAGTTTTCTTTTCCCCTTCTGCTTCTCCTTTGCCACATCCCACCCTTCCGGTCGTGTAAGCTTGGCAGAGACATCGTTTGTGTTCGATGACGACATGTGGCCACCTGCTTCATTCAGTCTTGCTTTTTTGTTTGCATTGAAATAGCTTTTGGACCACTTCAGTTCACCCCGGACGACATTCTACCAGTGTTCCAAGACAAAGGAATGACCCATCTTCTTTCTGTACATTTCGCATGTCTGGGCCATCAATTGGTCGTCCGAATGACAACTAACATAAACATCTCTCAACCTACAGTAAATACCATTAAACTGAACAATTTTTTGTTAGTTTTTTGCCAATGGTCTTTATAGTCCTTTATGTCTCTTTGGCGACTACTCGGACTGCTCACGTTGTATGTCGCAGCGACCTTCCCCCAGTACATGTCAAATTTTTTATTATTGCCATTGATTAGGCTGAGGGAGTGATTCAACCATGCATTAATCTGGAAGATGGAAAAATAAAGTTGTTCACAAATTTTGAAGCGCAAGTCGTAAAATTTTTTGGTCCAAAAAATTTCAAATTTAAATTAACACTCACAAGTCGAATGTCGTCTTATTGCGCCCAAAACAATTGCTTAGGTCGAGCTCCAGTAGTTCCTTCATCATTGTCGCCGTCATCGTCATTGATGACAACTTGAGGTGTGGTACATGGAGTGTTGCTATCTGATACTGACACGGAGCCAAAATTTTTGGTAGGTGCTTCTGGAGGCGAAAATTGTGCAAGGTTAGTCGACATCTTGTCAAAATGAAAACTTTGGTCGTAAGAGGGCTATGCATACAGAGGGGGTTGTGCATACGGTTGTGGTTGCCCATATGGAGGGGCGGTGTGTATGATGGATAACACATTGGATATGGGGGGGTTAGGATGAAATTTGGGTGGATTTTGACTATTGGCCCCTTCGATGTTGTCTTCATCTAAATTAGGCTTGCTAAACCAATTAATAAAATCGCCGACATGATTGTTATTCATAGAAATTTTTTTGGAAATTAAAGAAGGATAGGAGAATAAATTGTGTGAGATTTGTGAGTGAGTATGAGAGAAAATGAGCTCAACTGTACTTATATTTATAAAGAGAGGATGAAAGAATTTTTTTGGAATTTTTCCTTATTTTTTAGCAATGTGTTGCTATTTTTTGCCCCAGAAAACATTAAAATAATTACAACGGCTATATTGCAACGATAATTTTTTTAAGTCACTAACTAACAGGTGGGGCCCATGAATTAAATACCTCCAATGACTATTTTTAACCCTCACATAGCATGGCAATCTAACATGTGGGTCCAGTTCAAATTTGGGCCCACTGTTAATCATAGTTCACTGCAAATTTGAGGTGAAAATAAAAAAATTCAATTAAACTTTAACGGCTAAAAAAAAAAGAAAACAAAAATCTTGAATTGACATGTGGCCCCAATATCTTTTTGGGTTGACCTATCAGTGAAGTTGGGCGATTGTAAGGACCACGAAAATGATCAACAGTTAAGGTCACGAAGCTGACTAAGGATCACACTGCTGATGAAAAACAAAATAAGATTTTTAAGTTTAAGGAATTTTAAAATTTTAGCTGTTAGACTAATAGTATTTGTTTTAGGGTTCCTCGCAACTACGTCTCAATCTTTTTGGCGAGTACTGCTGCTCGCCCTACATTTAATTTGTCATCATCTAACATTTAGGAATTGGGTCTATTTTTGGGTTATTCGTTTTCATTTCGGGACAGTTCCGAACCTCAAGAGGCATAAATCAAAATAATAATAAAACAAAATAAAAAGAAAAAAAATTTCTTTTAGAAACCCACCGGAGAACCAGGCCTTGGGTCCAAAGGCCCAATATTTCTCAGCTTTGCAATTCAGTCCCTGGAACTTTCCCATTTTCAGCCATACTGTAAATCTTTGCACAAAAGCCCCAATCTTTCAGAAAATCACAAAAGGCCTGAATTTCCAACTGCTGCACATGCACACAAACACCTGTTCGCTGGACCACCTCAGCCCATAGTAAGTCGGTTACAAGCATAATGCACCAGATAAATCAACCTTACAACACAATTACGCACACAACAGCACAGACAGTAAGAAATCAAGCTAGTAGGTCTGTAGAACAGGAAGAGAGAACAGAGGAGAGATAGCAAGCAAATTCAAACACCTATTCAGCCCTTTTGCCTTGTGAATCATAGGAGAAACACAGGAGCAAGAAGAAGGAATTCAGGATCTACATCAAGGTGACAATTAAACCCAACCCCAAGTTTTAGCATATCTTGGTTTATTTAGTTAGAAATTGAGTAGAACATAGCAGAGAATATGTATCAAACCCACCCCAAACCCACCAAGAACCACAGATCATAACTACCACATGAGGCACTTACATACACCATCACATTACACCATCACATAGCATGCAATACCACAAACATGAACATTCGATCATAATCATCCACCATCTCACAGACATCACAGCACACATGACCAAACCATACCAGAGCACACAAGCATACACAACCCAAATCCAATCGAAGACCAAAGCACCTCAACCCAAAACCAAAGTGTACAGAGAACTCACCTGAGGCGCGATGCCGACAAACCAGGTGACCAGCGAGCTGGCCGGTGGCGCATCCACACGCGCGGCAGGCTACCAGTGCGGCCACGCCGCTAAAGCACGGCCAAGAACGACCGCGAGCCGTGGGAGAGAGGCGGCGATGGCGTGGCACTGGCTGCAGCTGGCCGTCGACGAGTGCGCCGTAGGAAGCGTCGTCAAGGCGGCGGCGAAACCGAATCGGGCAAATCTAGGGTTAATAGAACCCGAGTGCGTGTCTATGTGGTTTAAGTCTAGGAAGAGGCAATCGGGCAGAGGACCCAATCAAACGCGAGTAGCTGTCGGCGAGGAGCCTAACGGTGGCGCAGGAGCGAACAAGGCTATGGCAGTGATGAACGCGAGAGCTAGAGAGGGCTGGTCGAGTGTGTGTGTGTGTTTGTGGTCATGTGCCCGCGTGCGTTGCACGTGCATGTGCGCCGGTGGGCCGAGCTGAGCGCCTGTGCGTGGGTAGATTGGGCAGTGTGGGCCGGCCCAATAAAACAATAAGTTTTGTTAATTTTGTTATTTTAATTTAAATGTTCGGTTTTATGTATTCTCACTAATTTAGCAATAAATAAAATATCTTTGTAAAAATTCATTTTCAGAATATAATTGTAAATCTAAATATAATTAAAAACAGTAAGTTTATTAATTTCAATCACTTTAGTATGAGATTTTGTTATTTTATCTAATTTAGTAGTAAACTCTATTTAGTTACTCACAGATTTTATATTCTTATATATTTTAAAAAATCAAAATCAATGAATATATGTCTTATAACTAAACTTTAATATAATTATAAATTCTAAAAAGCACTAAAATATCACATCTTTTATTATTAGTGTTCTATTTTAATTTCAGATAGTTTCAAATGATAATATATATAAATGCAAGGATGAATGCATCTATACTTTCATTCTCCCTGACTCGTGATTGAATATGACTAACTGACACTTTAAAAGAGATCTAACTATATATATGTATATATAACTATGTTTCTCAAGAACTGACGATAGTGAGGAACATCGGGGTGAATTGCTGAACCCTGATTTCAGTCTTGACTACGCAGGCAAGTTCCTTTTTGATCATGTTGAATATGCTTGAACTAATTTCTTATAATATAGTTTCAAATCTAGTTAAAATTTATCACTTGCATGAAAAGAGTATTTTTCAAAGACTGACTAGAAGATTTATGGAGATTATATGTATATGATATGACATACATGGTGCGGGGACCCTCATTTGAGGAATCTGGTGGCAATTGTCCAGGTTAGGTTGCACACAGAATGATACATCACAAACTCACAACAACACAATATATTATACTGCAACACAGTTAATTGAGATGAGTACAAGGTCACAAGGACCAATATTACAATACCATAGCGTCAATAAGGACACAATTTAGAGTTGTTACAAATTAAGAGGTTTCATCGACACAAAGGTCGGCACAAAAGAACATAATGCACAGAGTAATGAACAAAATAACTGCAACAGTCTTCAATGTCTTCAATAGCAGCGGCACAGTATGGGCTCCCGCCACATCGGGCTCCACTAGGCAAATGACCCTCTAGTAGGTTGGATCGTTGAGGACGGTTCCTTCTTCATCAGTGGGTTCGAAGCCATAACAGTTGGAATCAACAAGTCCTTCTAAATTTTATGTGCAAAAACAAGGGTGAGCACGTTGTCCTCACGGTGCTCAACAAGTCTTAATTAATGAATGCAGGTATACAAATGATGGGGAATTCCAATAAACAGGCTATTTGGTTTATATGTAAAAATAGAATAGAATTTCACTCTAAAGTTCTGAAGAAAGGTTTTGATTTCAAAAGCGAGACTTTAAAATCCTAAACTTGGCTTTAGAAAATGTTATGCATGGCAATCTTCCATGAGTCACCACTTTTAACCAATATTACGAAATCTTTCAAATCCTATTTGTGCTGCATCACGTGGATAGAATCCACCGCGCACAAACTCTAATACCTGGGAGCTCAGAGTATCCTATATTTTTTGTAACTTTGCAAAGGTGGGCCACTTTAATCCACTTGATCACCCAGCTTTCATGTCGGTACCTCTTCATGCGACTTTTATGCATGCGACAAGACTGAGATCACACGACAGTTTGTAATCCCATCATTAACAATTCCCTGCCCGGTAAATAGATGACTCAATCCATATTACCGTTGTGGAGCGCACCCCATAGCCAAATCTATCTAGCCTTGATCTATGGTCCCGTGACTCATTGCCTGTGGATCCAGTCGTGTACGACTCAGAATCCAGGTCTAGGGCGCCTTCCTTCCAAACTCCTAATTCACTTACTCACTCTCACAACTCACGGCCTTCTGTGGCCCACCAGTTTCCCTCGAGAAACCGGACTGACAACCATTGCAGGGAAAAACTAATACCTAGAAAACTACTTTGCCGCGCCTGTCCCATACCGGGCAAATAGTTAGTACGTTTTTCATACTGCTTGGAAGTACAACACAAGGATCTCGTCCTTATAAACCGTTAGTGAGGAGTGAACCACATTCCCGTTTTGTACATAGCACCAACCACACAAACTATCCTCACTATCGATTCTAACTTACACATTTACAAACAAGGTTTTAAATACACTTTTCGTATAGGTGACCATTTAGCATTTAGCACATATATTCAAGCATAAGCATAATTTAAGCACAACATCCTTGGGCGACAAATGAGTGCATAGGATATATGAACATGAAGGGCCTTCAAAGAAGTTAGGTCATATCTACTCATATTCATCTAACATAGCATTTGAAAAATAAAGCATGTATATACTTAAACCAATAAATAACCGAATTTAATTAAAATACTGGGAGAGACATGATCAATGAGAAAGAGACTTGCCTTGCAAAGCGGGTCTAATTGCTCAAGGGGTCTTCAAACACTTCTTCTGCTCCTTCCACTCCTAGTTTGTTGGGGGAAATCTCCACGCGGTCAAGTCCAGGTAAGTTCATGATTGCCCGGCGACAGTGGCCTCCGGTGCCTGCCCCGGGCGCCGCCTTTTAGGCTCCCGGGACCGTGCCTCCGAGGTATGTCCCGGGCGCCGCCTTTTGGCTCCCGGGACCTTGCTCCCCGGGCGAGTCCCGGGCGCCGCCATTTCGCCCGGGGACAGTGGCCTCCGGTGCCTGCCCCGGGCGCCGCCTTTTAGGCCCCTGGGACCGCGCCCCCCGGGCATGTCCCGGGCGCCGCCATGTGCCCGGGGACAGGGGCCTCCGGTGCTTGCCCCGGGCGCCGCCTTTTAGGCCCCCGGGACCTTCCCCCCCGGGCATGTCCCGGGCGCCGCCATGTGCCCGGGGACAGTGGCCTCCGGTGCCTGCCCCGGGCGCCGCCTTTTAGGCTCCCGGGACCGTGCCTCCGAGGTATGTCCCGGGCGCCGCCTTTTGGCTCCCGGGACCTTGCCCCCCGGGCGAGTCCCGGGCGCCGCCGTTTCGCCCGGGGACAGTGGCCTCCGGTGCCTGCCCCGGGCGCCGCCTTTTAGGCCCCCGGGACCTTGCCCCCCGGGCATGTCCCGGGCGCCGCCATGTGCCCGGGGACAGTGGCCTCCGGTGCCTGCCCCGGGCGTCGCCTTTTAGGCCCCCGGGACCGCGCCCCCCGGGCATGTCCCGGGCGCCCCCATGTGCCCGGGGACAGGGGCCTCCGGTGCCTGCCCCGGGCGCCGCCTTTTAGGCCCCCGGGCATGTCCCAGGCGCCGCCATGTGCCCGGGGACAGGGGCTTCCGGTGCCTGCCCCGGGCGCCGCCTTTTAGGCCCCCGGGACCGGGCCCCCCCGAGCATGTCCCGGGCGCCGCCATGTGCCCGGGGACAGGGGCCTCCCGTGCCTGCCCCGGGCGCCGCCTTTTAGGCCCCCGGGACCGGGCCCCCCGGGCATGTCCCGGGCGCCGCCATGTGCCCGAGGACAGGGGCCTCCGGTGCCTGCCCCGGGCGCCGCCTTTTAGGCTCCCGGGACCCTGCTCTCCGGAAGAGGTCCCGGACGTCATCGCCCTCCTAAAAGGTAAAATCCCTGTTTGTTTATCACGTGCAGGTCACGCGAGGGACGCCTCGGGAATCAGCGACCACCTGTCAAGCATCCAAGACGTTTGACCAGGAGAAGGACGGTCCTACCCTTCGATCCGACGGTGGCTTCCGGGGTAGTTTAGGCTTTTCGCTTCTTCTTGGGGGCTATAAATAGCCCTTGTACCCCTCTGTTGTAAGGATCAGTTCATTATTATTTGGAATAGCTAATCTCACAGACGTGCTCCGGAAGCCTCTCCCCCGGAGAGAGCCTCCCCAGCCGACTCCGGTCGGGAGCGCGTCGACAGGACTAGGGTCCCACCGGGACCCGAACCTGTATAAATCCGCGTGTCAATTCTTGTGTTTGCCCGGCGGGGGAGGACCGGTCACCCGGTCAACCCGCGCTGCGTGATTTCCGCTAGGATCGTCTTCAAAACCTGCCGGGGTATTCTTAATACCACGACAGTTGGCGCCGACCGTGGGGACCCGTGACGAATCGCCATGGCTCCTCCGAGAACAAGGGCCCGCGCCCTTCCCGGTGACGCCGGTCCCGGTGACCTGGCGGCACCCGTCCGGGACGCTGCTGTTCCGGCGCTTCCGTCCGGAGGCGACCATTCCCAGGTACCGCCTCCCACCTTTCCTCTCAATCTAGGTGCCTCCACCTCCGGGTCGCTCCCGGCGGCCGCGGGGACCTCGGCCGGGACGAGTTTCCCCCCGACGGCTCCCCCGGCCCCCCGGGACGCCCTGCTGGAGGCTCTCGTGGAGGGCCAGCTCCGCGCCCAGCGCTCTATGGACGAGCTCCTTAGTGTGTTGGCACGGCCCTCGGCCCCCACACTTTCGTCGCACCCATATCCGGGGATCATGCCCCCGTTTATGGGATACCCAGCGGCCCCTCCGGCGTCAGGGGGGCTGTCTACCCCGTATGATCCCGCTAGGGGGTTCCCTCCCCCCGCGGGATATACTTCCGGACACTTCTCGGCACCCGGGCCTGTCCCGGTGCTGGGAGGCTATTTCATGCCCGGGCCCTTCGTGGCACCAGGGGGGTACCCCGTCCCCGGCTCGCTTCCGGGGCTGGGGGGTCATTTCATGCCGGGGGCTATTCCTACGCCGGGAGCCAGTCCCGCCCCCCGCGTTGCGTTTACCGCACCGGGGCCGGTCGACAGAGCAGCTCCCGTGCCTCAGCGAATTTCCCCCCGCATTGGCTCCCCAACCCAGGACGTCGCCGAGAGGGCTCACCCCCCACTGGTTCCGGATGTCACAGGGGCTTCCCCCTTTCCGGCCCCGGTCGTTGCCACGGGGGCCCCCTCTTCGGATCCAAACGCCGCCCCGGGCGCCCCCTCCCCGGTTCCGGATGGTGCAGGGTCTCCCCCCTTTCCGGTCCCGGGGGCCGTCGCAGGGGGCTCCCCCCAGCAGGTCCCGGTAGCTCCCGGGCCGGTGGCCACAGGGCAGGAGCTCTCTCCCCCATCGAAGCAGATCCGCTTCTCCCGGGGGGAGGTCGAGCGAATGCATTCTCCCGGCCGCGGGGAAGAGCTCCCCCCCGGTCGTTGTCGCAGGGAGCCTCGCTCTCGCACCGGTCGGGGGAAGAGACCAGCCGAAGGACCATCCTCCCCGGAGAGAAGCCCGGACGTCCGGGAAATCAGTCCCGGCCCGGAAGAGAAGCGTCGTCACCACCACTCCGGTGGCCCTCTTGGGCCGCTACCTGACTCGGATAACGAGGGGGCGTCCCCCGTTAAAGAAGACAGCGACTGGGGCTCCCCCCGGGAAGTGCAGGGGGCGAACCAGCCCCTGTGTCGAAGACTCCGCAGCATCCGATGGCCGCGGCCCTACCGTCCCCCGCACATCGAGCATTATAATGGCGAGGCGGACCCTTACGAGTTCGTGCAGATCTACTCCACCGTCATCTCCGCGGCGGGGGGGGACGAGAGTGTCCAATGCAACGTCTTCCCCCTTTACCTCACCGGCATTGCCCGCTCCTGGTTTTACAATCTGAAGGCGGGCTCCATCAAGTCTTTCTCGCAGCTCAAGCGGGAGTTATGTGCCAACTTCCAGGGGAACTACGTGCGTCCCCTGGACTCCTCGCAGCTGTATACTGTCCGCCAGAGAACTGGGGAGACCATTAGAAGCTTTTTCAAGCGCTTTGCCCAGGTGAAGAGCAAAGTGGCCCATGTCCCCGACTCTACGGTTATCGAAGCCTGCAAAAGCGGCATCCTCCCGGGGGAGCTCCACCGAAGGCTCTCCCGGAGCTGCCCCTCTTCCGCCGACGAGCTCTTCAATGTGCTTGAAAAGTACGCTCGGGCGGAGGAAGACGACATCTGGAAGAAGACCCAGGGGGCTCCTGCCCCCGCCGAGCGGGGGGCCCGGGATCCCCCCAGGCGCCCCAGGCAGGGGGGCCGTAGCGAACCACGGCCTCGGGACACTTTTGTCCTCGAGGGCGGAGGCGGCTCGCGCGACCCCCCGAAGGGCAACCGCCCCTTTCCCAAGCCGAGAGGCCATGGGGGAGGACAGTCTTCGCGCGGCCGCGAAGGCCCCGCGGGGAGAAGCCGGGAAGGACCGTGGTGCAGCTTCCACGGGTCCAGTACCCACGCCACCCGAGATTGCCACCAGCTGCTGCAACACTTCGCGGCATTCCTCGACCAGCGCGGGCAGGGGGGGGGACTCCGGCCTCCTTGCTCCCTCGGCCAGCTATTCCGGCCCTTCCCGCTCCCGCGGGGGGTGAGCAGGCACAGGAGGGGGAGCCTTCAAAAGCTCTCCCCTTCCAGACCTCTCAGCGCCGCATCAACGTCATCGTGGGAGGGTCTGCCTCCGGGCGGGACTCCAAGCGCCAGCGTAAGGAGTACGCGCGTGAAGTTAAGGTTGTGGGGGTGCTACACACGTCCCCGCCACCAAAGTGGTCGGATGTCCCCCTCACCTTCACGGCAGAAGACGCGCGGGGGGTTCGCTTCCCCCACGACGACGCGCTCGTTGTCTCCGCGACAATCTACAACTGTCACCTGGCCCGCATCCTTGTGGATAGTGGGAGCTCCGCCGACGTCCTATTCCTGAAGGCTTTCAAAGAGATGCAGGTGGATGAGAAGCTCCTGCAGCCCGCAGCCGGGCCCCTACAAGGTTTTGTCCCGGGGAAGGCGATCCACCCCGTGGGCAAGGTAGATCTTCCTGTGACCTTCGGCGCCCCGGAGAACTACCGGACCGAGCTGGTCCGCTTCGATGTAGTGGACCTCCCCTCCTCCTACAACGTGATTATGGGGAGGACCACCATCAACCGGCTGGGGGCTGCCACCCATCAAAACTACCTCTGCATGAAGATCCCCGGGCCGCATGGCGTGATCAACGTCTGGGGAGACCAAGACATGGCCCGTGCTCTGTATGAGCGCGCAGCCGCCACGATCGGAAGCGTCAACATTATTGAGGCGCCCAGGGGGGAGGCCCCCCCCTGGAACCAGACGTCGCGGCAGTATCCCCCGGGGGGCCCCTCCTCAAACCGCGTCCGGAAGGGAGCCTCCGGAAGGACTTGCTGTTCCCGGGGCCAGCAGTGCCGCCAAGTACGAGGCTTTGCTTCTCAGGTCGCACCACGTGCGTTCCCCGGGGATCCGACGCCTCCAACTGAAGGGAGATTCTCAGCCCATATTTCACCAAAAGCACGGGCCTTACCTGTGTCGTAACGCAAATTCTAGTCTTTTATTTGCAGATGCAAAAGATGCAGAGGCACTTCGATGGCACCAAGGGGGGTACCCCGTCCCCGGCTTGATCCCGGGGCCGGGAGCCCACTTCTTGCCGAGGGTTTACCCTGCGCCGGGAGCCAGTCCCGCCCCCCGCGTTGCGTTTACCGCACCGGGGGCGGTCGACAGAGCAGCCCCCGTGCCGCAGCGGACTTCCCCTCGCATGGGCTCCCCGGTTCCGGTCGTCGCCTCGGGGGCTCCCCCCTGGCCGGTTCCGGGTGTTACAGGGTCTGCCCCCTTCCCGGTTCCGGTCGAGGCCACTGGGGCCCCCTCCACTTCGATTCCGGTCTTCGCCACAGGGGCTTCCCCCTTCCCGGTCCCGGTCGTCGCCTCGGGGGCTCCCCCCTCGCCGGTTCCGAGTGTTACAGGGCCTGCCCCCTTCCCGGTTCCGGTTGTGGTCATCAGGGCTTCCCCCTTTCAGGGACCCCTTACAAGCTCTTCGACCTTCAAGAGCAGGAGCTGAAGCACACGTGGAACTTGCGTTTACTTCGCAAGTTCTATGTTTAGCCTCACGGGCATGTCCCCTCCCCCGGTGCGTTCACGCCGGAGGGGGAGAAGGGACGCTGTATTTTCCTCCCCTTTCGCGGCTTCGCAGGGGGAGACCCTGTACTTCATTTCATTAGTAATACATAGGTCTTGCTGTGCAAACTGTCTCATTGCAGGTCTTTCTCATTACCGCCCCTAGTGGCGATGCCCTCCCCGTGAGGATGCCCTCCTTGTGAGGATGCCCTCCCCGCAAGGATGCCCTCCTTGTGAGGATGCCCTCCCCGCGAGGATGCCCTCCCCGCGAGGAAGTGGGCTAGCCCCAACAAGTCCCTACAACGGAGCCTGCACTCCCGTAGGGCGCCCTCCCCGCGAGGATGCCCTCCCCGCGAGGAAGTGGGCCAGCCCCAACAAGTCCCTACAACGGAGCCTGCACTCCCGTAGGGTGGCTTACGATCAGCCCTCGTGGACTGAGGGTGTAAGCGGCAACCCGGTCACAGTGGCCGTGGTAACGAGTCACTTTGGGAGACTAGTCCCCTGCCCAAACACTCAAGACCCGTCTTCGGGCACTTCCTCCTCCGGGAGTAGATGCTCTCCTCAGTGGGACGTCTAATGGCTTTCTGGATCTCTTCCTCCTCCGGGAGTCGACGTTATTCCCGGCTCCCCGTTCTGACGGCGACCGGAAGATCAGCCCCTTGCGGCTTGATTGGATCTATCTTCCTCCTCCGGGAGTCGACGTTATTCCCGGCTCCCCGTTCTCACGGCGACCGGAAGATCAGCCCCTTGCGGCTTGATTGGATCCATCTTCCTCCTCCGGGAGTCGACGTTATTCCTGGCTCCCCGTTCTCACGGCGACCGGATGATCAGCCCCTTGCGGCTTGATTGGATCCATCTTCCTCCTCCGGGAGTCGACGTTATTCCCGGCTCCCCATTCTCACGGCGACCGGAAGATCAGCCCCTTGCGGCTTATTTGGATCCATCTTCCTCCTCCGGGAGTCGACGTTATTCCCGGCTCCCCGTTCTCACGGCGACCGGAAGATCAGCCCCTTGCGGCTTGATTGGATCTATCTTCCTCCTCCGGGAGTCGACGTTATTCCCGGCTCCCCGTTCTCACGGCGACCGGAAGATCAGCCCCTTGCGGCTTGATTGGATCCATCTTCCTCCTCCGGGAGTCGACGTTATTCCCGGCTCCCCGTTTTCACGGAGACCGGAAGATCGGCCCCTTGCGGCTTGATTGGCTCTATCTTCCTCCTCCGGGAGTCGACGTTATTCCCGGCTCCCCGTTCTCACGGCGGCCGGATGATTATCTCTCGAAGACCTTATTCCCGGCTCCCCGTTCTCACGGCGACCGGACAACTGCTTTACGAAATGGGTTTCATATATTTTCCCCGAAAACATTATTCCCGGTTCCCCGTTCTCACGGCGACCGGACGAACCCTCCTGGGAAGCTCCCCTCCGGAGGTCATTGGCTTTTCATGAGCCCCTTCCGCGCCTTGTTCCCGGTTCCCCGCTCTCCCGGCGGCCGGATGAACCTCTCCCAGTGCCCCCGGCCACCCCGGAAGGTCCCTCCTTCGGAAATCCTGTTTTTACAATTTTCTGACTTAGAAAACATTTCTACAGGTTATGCTCCCCCCCGGGGACCCTGTTTCCCCCACAGCACGCGGAGGCTTCCTCCCGCCCGCTGTGGGCGGGGGGGGACAGGGGGTCCCCGGGTCACCCACGAAGGAGCCTAGCTCATCCTTGTTAAGATGAGTCGTCCAGACCATCCAAGAAGAAGAAAAGAAAGAGGCAATAAAAAGAAACAATGCGCTTTATTGATCAACAAACCCGGAGGACATCTTCCCCCTCCGGTGGGTTCCGGAAACGATACAACCCGGCTCCTAACCCGGGGGATTTCCTACGAGCCTAAGGCTCCTACGCCTAAAGCTCCCGGAGGCGCTCCCTTAGCTCCCGGGCCAGGTCCCGGTACAGCACCCGGACGCGACGCTGAGAATCCCGAAGTACGTCTTCGGGCCAAAACTCGTACCCAGTCGGCGGAAGTATCCGGAGAGGAGGTATCATCTGGGCCCTCGGGCGCGGGGGAGTTAATTCAGCACGGCTGTTGTCAAAATTATCCAAGTGCCATTCCGGGCGCCACCTCAACCGGACGGGCTCCCGGGCAGTACCGCCGTCGCGCCTCCCGGAGACAAGGCTCAGCAAAATCAAAGCCGCTTGGGCGTCCCCCGGAGAGGCTCTCCCGGACCGTTGCTCGGGAGCAACCCCCCGGGAACCCTGGTAACATTCCATCGCAAAGACTTAGAAAAATTTCTAATATATTTCATTGCAAAATGTTTTTGTACAAGTGCCCGGGGCTTCTCCTAAGAAGCTACCGGAATCAAAATGCCTAACAAAATAAAAAGGGGGTCCTAGCTAAAGACCCGGGGGAGGCTCATACTTTGGCATTGGGGTCCTCCCCCCGGGAAGCTTCCTCCGTGGCCGGAGGCGCCGGTGTCGGGAACCACGTCCGGATGATCCGGTCGTAGAACCCCTCCGCCAGCAGCTCCACCTCCCGGCGCGTTGGCTCGAAGGCCTCCGGGAAGCCCCGGGGGATGCGCCCCCCGATCGCCCGGGCGCCGACCCCGCGGTAGTCAACGAGCCCCGCGGCGGCCGCGATGACGGGGATCGCCCGGCCACGTGCCCGGACGTCCGCAGCCTCCGGGATGGCGGAGACTTGTGCGTTAAGAAAACGCACAGCCTCCGCGAGGGTCGCCGGGGGCACCTCCGGGCCGCTCCCGGAGCCCAGGCTAACGCCAAGGCTTTCCAGGGCCGAGCGGACGGAGCGGCCCGCGTCCGACAGCGCCCGGACGCTGGAGCTCTCGAGCTCCCGGAGCGCCTTCTCCCGCACCTTGGCCTCCTCTCGGAGGCGGATGTAGGCGCCCTCCGAAAGGTGCACCTGCGCCCGGCCCCGGGACAGCTCATCAAGAGCTTCGTCCCGCTCCTGGATGGCCGCCTCCCGCTGCTCGACGCAGGCCGAGGCCCGGCTCTCCGCCTCCTTGAGCAGTCGGGTGACCCGCTGCTCAAGGCCCCAGGTAACAGTCGCTACCTACAAAATGCATAGAGTTAGAAAAATCTTAAGTGCAGGAAAAAAGCCGGAGTGTGGAGAGCTCGAGTTACCTGGGCCCCGAGGGACTCGAGCCCCTCAAAACGCTCGTGGAGCGTCCCTCCTGCCACGAGGGCCTGCACCTTCCGGTTGTGCAGGCCCTCCGCGTAGCGGGCCACCTCCCCCGCCGGAAATAGGGAGGTGTCTTGCCCGGCCCTCCTGTCGCGGCCGGGAGAGGGCCCCCGGACCTCTGAATCCGGGAGCACGGCCGGCGTCGCCGGCGTCTTCGTCGACGAAGTTTCCTCCGAAGACGAAGACGAAGGTTGGGCGGGGATCTCCGCCTGGGGGGGGATCATTGGGCCTTTCCCCGCCCCAGGCCGGAGGGCCCTCGGAGCCTCCTGCTCCGGGGGGACCTCGAAGACTGAGGGGCTCCCCCCCTCCTCATCCACCAGCCAGAGGCGCGGGGGCGCCGCCCCCGAAAACCTCACTTCTAGCCTCTCCGGCGCCAATGCCGCCGGGAGAGGCGAGAGGAGCGTCACGCGAACTGGCGACGGGGCGTAGTCCGCCGAATCGGACCCCACCCCATCGACAACAATCTCCTTCCCCCGGGCCTCGACGGGGGCCTCCGGGGGCGGAGGCGTCGCCTCTGCCCGGGGCGCCGCCCGGGCATGTTCGGCTCCGGGAGCTGCGTCCCGGGCCCTCACCGGCGTCGTCGCCGGCGCCGTGGCCGGAGCTGGGTCTTCTGGACCCGGGGCTTTTTGGGCTCCGAGCCCCCGGCCGCATCCTTCCCCCGTTTATGAGACCCGGGGGTGGGAAGGGGCTTCCTCTCCGGAAGCCTGAGCCCGTAGGCCTCGGCCACCAAGTTCCGGGGAGGCCCCTCCCCCACGAGGCGCACGATGCGCTCGTGTTCGTCGGTGAAGTACCTCCCCAGGAGGTGCTCCGCCTTGTCCCTCGCCGCCGGGTACGGACGCACTGCAAGAGGTAAAAAGTTAGTCAATTTCTCATAAAAAACTGCAAGTACAAGAATGCAGGGCACTTACGCCGCGTCACCGGCTTGACCGGAGGCCGCTGCTCCGGGCCCATGCCGATCCCCCTTCCCCCGCGTGAGAAGGGGGAAAGCCGCAGGAGCGCCAGCTCCTCCGCGGCGTCCCGCATTGAGCGGGCCTTCTTCGCCAACACCACCTTCCCGAGGAGCTCGAACTCCTCGTCCGTCCACACCGGCGGCTTCGGTGCGGATGATCGGCTGTAGGTGGGAGGCTCCGGGGCGTAGACCACCGCCTCGTCCCGGACCCGGAGGTAGAACCACCTCCGGAGCCAGTCCCCCCAGTGGTCCCGGGAGGCCGCCGCTGGAAAGTCCGCCACCCGGGAGGGCAGCATTTGGACCATCACCGAGCCGAAGGGGGACTTCGGTCCTCCCTTCACCAGGTGGGAGCTCCGCGCCGCCGGTTCATAGAAATACCGGAAGGCGCGGAGGGTGGGCTCCCGCCCGGTCGCTGTCTCGTAGAGCCATATAAAAAGGCCCATACGGACGAGCGCGTTCGGGGTGAGGTGGTTGAGAGCCACCCCGTACTCTTTAAGAAACTCCCGGAGCATCGGATGCACCGGGAGCCGGAGCCCCGCCTCGAGGAAGGCCTCGAAGGCCACGACCTCTCCGGGCCTGGGGCGGGGGGCTCCGTCCTTCTTTAGGGGGACCCGGATGTCCCCCTCTTCGACGACGCCCTTCTTGACCAGGGACTCCGCGTCCGAGGCCGAGAACTCGGAGGCCCAAAGGAAATCCACGGGGATTTCCTCCAGGGGCACCTCCGTGGTCTTCGCTCGACCTTTGGGCGCCATTAGGTGAGTTTTTTGTGTTTCGGTGGCTAAGGTTTCAGGTGGCTGTCAACGACTCCCGGACGCTCGCTACCGGAGAAGGCTACCGGAGAAACTACCGGAAGAGCGCTACCGGGAGAGCTGAAGCTGGAGTTGAAGATTTGGAATGAGCTTCCGGGGCCCCCTAGGGCCCTATTTATAGAAGTTGGCCGTGATCTAGATGCGCGCCACGTGGCCCCCTCGGGGCAATCTGGACCACTGAAATTCAAACCGTGCGCGGGAAACGAAGGGACAGGCGCGTAAATCGAGACACCGGTTCGAACCGCGCGCGCATTTATTGCGAAAATGGCGCGGCCATAAAGCGCCCGGCACAGAAACCGAAGCGTCGCCGGGGGACCGGTGATTTTCGTCCGGAGTTTTCGTCCGGAGATTTTCCCGGTACCGTAACCATTCCCTCCGGGGGCTCAAGCTTCGTCCCCAGAGGGCATGGGGGGCTGCTGTTGGGGGAAATCTCCACGCGGTCAAGTCCAGGTAAGTTCATGATTGCCCGGGGACAGTGGCCTCCGGTGCCTGCCCCGGGCGCCGCCTTTTAGGCTCCCGGGACCGTGCCTCCGAGGTATGTCCCGGGCGCCGCCTTTTGGCTCCCGGGACCTTGCCCCCCGGGCGAGTCCCGGGTGCCGCCATTTCGCCCGGGGACAGTGGCCTCCGGTGCCTGCCCCGGGCGCCGCCTTTTAGGCCCCCGGGACCTTGCCCCCCGGGCATGTCCCGGGCGCCGCCATGTGCCCGGGGACAGTGGCCTCCGGTGCCTGCCCCGGGCGCCGCCTTTTAGGCTCCCGGGACCGCGCCCCCCGGGCATGTCCCGGGCGCCGCCATGTGCCCGGGGACAGTGGCCTCCGGTGCCTGCCCCGGGCGTCGCCTTTTAGGCCCCCGGGACCGCGCCCCCCGGGCATGTCCCGGGCGCCCCCATGTGCCCGGGGATAGGGGCCTCCGGTGCCTGCCCCGGGCGCCGCCTTTTAGGCCCCCGGGACCGGGCCCCCCGGGCATGTCCCAGGCGCCGCCATGTGCCCGGGGACAGGGGCCTCCGGTGCCTGCCCCGGGCGCCGCCTTTTAGGCCCCCGGGACCGGGCCCCCCCGGGCATGTCCCGGGCGCCGCCATGTGCCCGGGGACAGGGGCCTCCGGTGCCTGCCCCGGGCGCCGCCTTTTAGGCCCCCGGGACCGGGCCCCCCGGGCATGTCCCGGGCGCCGCCATGTGCCCGGGGACAGGGGCCTCCGGTGCCTGCCCCGGGCGCCGCCTTTTAGGCTCCCGGGACCCTGCTCTCCGGAAGAGGTCCCGGACGTCATCGCCCTCCTAAAAGGTAAAATCCCTGTTTGTTTATCACGTGCAGGTCACGCGAGGGACGCCTCGGGAATCAGCGACCACCTGTCAAGCATCCAAAACGTTTGACCGGGAGAAGGACGGTCCTACCCTTCGATCCGACGGTGGCTTCCGGGGTAGTTTAGGCTTTTCGCTTCTTCTTGGGGGCTATAAATAGCCCTTGTACCCCTCTGTTGTAAGGATCAGTTCATTATTATTTGGAATAGCTAATCTCACAGACATGCTCCGGAAGCCTCTCCCCCGGAGAGAGCCTCCCCAGCCGACTCCGGTCGGGAGCGCGTCGACAGGACTAGGGTCCCACCGGGACCCGAACCTGTATAAATCCGCGTGTCAATTCTTGTGTTTGCCCGGCGGGGGAGGACCGGTCACCCGGTCAACCCGCGCTGCGTGATTTCCGCTAGGATCGTCTTCAAAACCTGCCGGGGTATTCTTAATACCACGACATAGTTCTACTCTCGCACACAAATAATAATAAAGCACATAAGCATATAGAAATTACTTACCATGGAAAATCATATGTAAAGGTATAAATATGCATGCATGTGAGGTAATCTGGTTGAAGATGATCCTAGGAGGGAGACAATACTCAGGGCTTGGCTACAAGTGTCTGGTTTGGCTAAATTTGGACTTGGGTTGGTCGAAATTGGCTTTGAAGGACTTGAGTTTGGTAAGGTCGTCATCTGGGAGGATCTCGGGTTGCCAGGATCTGCAGGTCACAAGGTCGCAGTCCATGGTCGTGGTCCAAGGTCGCACACAAACAGAGGATTAGTCGAGGCTTGGCTTAACTCTCGTTCGTCAGACTTGAACGAAAAGACTAAAACTTGGAAACACCAAAAATTGGGCTGATACAGTGCTTATCTCTGAAAGTGAACATCAGAAAAGTTGTAGGCAATGAGCTGATCTACAATTCTTTCAACAGGCTCGAACAGTTTTGAGGCCATCTGTGGGGTCCGATTTTGCAAAAATAGAAAAGTAGCAGGGTTGAATTATTTCATCGATTGCCAGAGTTCTACATATCAAAATACTGATTAAAGATGCCCAAAACGAATCTAAGAGAGTTGCGAACTCATAGCAACAAGAATCAGAGAAAATGATGCAGAAACAAGCACAAATTTGAAGTTTAAAGGGAAGCTGCTCAAGAATTGAAAACAGAGTGGTACTCAGCGTCGTCGAAGAAGATGACTTGGAAATTCCGTGATCCCTGGAGGGTTTTTTTGATGAGATTTTTGTACAAGAATAGATGGAGGATGGATATATGAATGATTTTTCTTAAGGTTGATTAAGAAAAACGAGCACATAAGCAAAATCTATCAAGTTTCATACCTCCTCAGGACTTAAGCAGGAAATAGGGATGAACAGGCAGCACAAGGAAGAAGAAGACTGTTGGAGAGGTGTTCTTATAGGCTGCTAGAAGATGCTGGACAAAAGAATGAGACAGAAAGGATCAAGCAATGTAAGGAGCAGAGATTTTGCTTGCTCTTGAGGGGATTTAGCTCATCGTTGGTTGTGCGCTCGCACAGTGGTGTGACAGGAGGGACTTCACATTTTTCCCTGTGCCGGTCGTTGCTCTCTCTCTCACAGCCAACATGCATTGGTTAGAAGAGGTGTTTGCTGTTTTGGGGCTCCTTGATTGGGCTTCACTTTGATGAAAACACCAAAACATGGCTGGTTTGTGGATTGGTGTACTTCCTTTTTGATTGAACACAAGAAAAAGATTGAATCAAACACTTGAAGCTAGAAAGAGGCAAAGATTTCACACGAGCACTCGAACAGGGACGATGGGATCCATTTGTTTTCTTTCTGATTCGATCAGCACTCAGTACGACCAGTGACTTTCTTTCGACCAGCTAGCTAGTCTTGATTGTACAGCTCGACCATCGACCAAAACTTGATTATTTCAAACATAATTACCGGTTTAAGACAATTTGAATAGGAGCAATCTATAGGTCAAATACTGGGCTGGAAAAGAGTGGGATTTTGAGTTGGAATTTAATCTAGAGAATTTTAGAGAGTTTTAATTAGAGATTTGGAGGATTTTTCTAGGATTGATTTGAGGTGTGGTCGAGATATCCGAGGGATTCAATAGAGATGCATTGACTGACATATTAAAATAATAGCAAAAATCTGGGGTGTTACACATGGGATGTTGAGCATGATAGTGGAAGTCTCTGAGTTTGAGATGTTGACAAAAGAATGGCTTCCTTATCTATGCTACTGATGGAAATTAGTAAGGACTGCAAACAGCTATCTCTTTCATCCAGCACCGTAACACCCATATTGACTACAGACCTAGTATGGGATGGGCCTAGTCTAGTATCTTATCTAGAAACTAATGTCATCTCCACATGGGAACGTATTATTATATGTATAAGCGCCACGGGTCGCTTCGAATAATCTAGGGGGTGTCACGGATTACTCAAAATAATTCAGATGGGTTCCACGGATCACCCATTAAGTACCCAGGATGCTATAGGCTCAAATTGGTGGAGTGGAGATGCTTAGTGGATAGATTTGAGAAAAGTTCTATACTCTTGATTTGGTCACGCATTAAAGAGAATGCGGAGTGATGCTAATGAGCTCTGATATGTAAATCAAGAGTTTCTGTGGGTAAAGCGGTACACCTCTGCAGAGTAAAAAAGTGAATGTTCACTTCTTATTTTCAGGTCAAGAACTGCATCGTGGTAGGAAAGAAGGCCTATAGGTGGCCTCAGCTCTGTGGTGTAAAGTGCTCAATAGAACTTTTATAAACAATCAAATGGAGACCGTTTTCAACAAATGTTTTATTTAAAAAGTAAAACTTATACTCCTTGACTTATTATATGCTTAAACATATTACCCTTGAATTTAGCTAATTTAGATCATCCTGCATTATGTCTTGTTATATTCTTGCTGAGTACTTTTGTACTCACCCTTGCTATGTAAATCCTTGGTATACTTAGAATTTTCAACTAAAGGAGAATTTGCTGAAGAAGATGTCGGAGGAGAGGAGGTGGCTCAAGACCCCGAGGACTCGGAAATAGACATCTACAATTACGATCCTACTTACTTTGGATCTGAAGACGAAGTCTTCTGAAAGCTACCGTAGGATTGGTTCACTTTGCTAGCGAGATATATAGTTTTTGTAAAAACTCTGATATTTTGTAAAATGGGTTGTTTCTTATAACAAACCCTGATGTTATAACCCGTTTAACCTGAAATCCATGCTTCTGTTTTGCTACTCTGAATTGGACATTGTTCGGGAAAATGTGTTTTTGCTGGCCAATGTTCACAGACCAGGCATGCTACCACGTGGGTGGGATGTCGGGTCGCGTCAGAATGGTACGGAGCATGATCTTGGCCAAAACACGCTTGCCCAGATTTAGAAGGTGACTGTAATATCCCTAAGGCCATTACTCTTTCAGACTTGTCTTATCTTTTCTTTAGCAGGACTATCCTAAAAATATAGTAATGAGACTTAAGGATTTAGTATTAGGATAGTGACGGAGATTTGTGAATGCCTTTTAGTAGAAGAAATAGACTACAAGAAGAGAGACAAATAAAACTTCCTTTCTATGCCCATAAGACATCTCAGGAAGAGACATGAGGAAGTCTAAGGTATTCTAGACTTAATCCAACCCTTACAGATGTTTACCCTGTAAGTATGATCACTAATCCTTACGATCGTAACACTTATCATCCAAAGAGTTCATAGTCGAAAGGACTCTATTACCTGCGACCACCCTAGTTGTAGAGATGAGGTTGTAGCTAATTAATCTGATTACGGGTGACGATGATTATTACCTAAGCAAGTCATCGGTTCATTAAATATATCATGTTTAAGATAATTCGAATATGATATATGGCTTCATACACTAACAGATGTTATGGACATAGAGGTGATTTCCTGTGAACCAGAAGGTCGCAGAATGTCCACGATCATACTATGGTCGCAGAATGTGCGCTACCATACTGTTGTGAGAGCTAACCTGAGTAGTGATTAAGTTTTCCAAACACGGTTCCAAGATGAAATAACTCCTTGTGAAGACAACCACCAGGAAGTTGCGATATGCAGTTATCTAAAAACTGCATGAAATAGCTGATAAGAAGATAAAGATGCAGTTTTATGACTACATCTTAGCAACCGTCAAAACTTCCCAGAACTGATTCACGTTTGGAGAAAATAGAAGCATATTGAGAGATTGTTTACTCTTGTAATAATCTCTTTCCTTGTAATCTTTACACACATAGTGAAAACATCACAGGACGCAGGGTTATTACTCAAATCCTTGAGGGCCCGAACCTGTATAATCTTTTGTGTCTCTAGTACATAGTTACCTTAACTTACCTAGTGAGCATTTTGAATGGCCTCCACTTTACATATCATCAATCTGCATAAGATCGACTAAGGACCCTGAGTCCAAATCGTTGACAGCTGGCGCCCACCGTGGGGCATTTCTCAAGACGTTTCTTTCATTAGGAGTTTGATAAGTCATGTTTGGAGCATACGATTCTGAGAATGATTTTGATCTCGACGATTATGCTCATATCCAGATGCCCTCACCTAATGACCCCGTTCCTATGGAAGAGGTCGGTGACGAGGATGTCCATGAGTCACATCCCGAGGGTGAATCTTCTCCAACTCTGGTCATGTCTGTCAACCAAGAGATAGAGAAGAAGGAATTTTCCCCTCATGTGAATCCCACCACATCAGAGGCCGAATACATGCCACGGCACATCATGCTAGAAGATGTGGGTGATAATGATTTTGAGTTTAGTTCCGAAAAGTTTGCTCCGGAAAATCTCAAATCCCTTTTTGATTTCGAATCTGATTCAGAACAAGGGGAGGTGTTTTCCTCGTTTGCGACCTCGGTGCCCCGGGAATTTGTGCGCTTTTGGAGGAAACTCCTGAGCAACGAATTTCCAGGGAGGAACAAGAGCGCAGATAGAAGGAGGATCAAGCTCGTGAACAGCGAGAAAATGAGGTTCGTAAGGCCACTGAGGAAGCTTTACTCCTTGCACAATCTCATCAAGATGCTGTTGTTCGCAATCTAGATCCAGGACCCTCACGCCATCCACAGGCTCGTCGGAGTGATCAGACACCCTTTTCAGCCCTGGAGTATCCCCCACCGGTTGAGGCGACCATAACTCCTATGGCTCCCAGAAGGAGTACTCAAGACTGACTTCATGTTATTGTAGATACATTGCATAGCCCTCCTCCTGGGTTGGAGAACGAGGATAGAACAACATTTGCCAGAGTCCTCGCGGATACACTCGACGAAGTTGCCTCCCAAGCCACTCCAACGGCATCATCTCGCTCCATAATTCGCTCTCGTGAACAGGATGACTCCTACTCAAGTCATGGGCGACGCAATCGAATGCGGATGATGTCACTTTGGCTAGATAAGGTTAGGCGAATTGGGACCTCCCGTGATCGCAATTGCCTATCAGTTCATTCTCGCCTGGGACGACGAGCGGATTCTCCCCAAGGTAATGTGTCTCGTGACCACAGGGAAGGTCGTGGTGAAAGACATTTGCAAGCTTCTTATGTAGGCTGTTAAGCTTTCTCGCCAGTGCTCCGTGCAGTGGTCTGGCCTGATAAGTTTAAACCCAGTGTGATCGAAAGATTCGACGGAACTAAAAATCCATCTGAATTTCTTTAAATCTACATCACTGCCATTCAAGCTGCAAGGGGTGATGACCGGGTCATGGCAAACTATCTACCAACGGTCCTTGAAGGACCTGCAAGGACCTGGTTGTTTAATCAACCAGAAGGGTCAATCTATAATTGGGAAATGTTGTGTGACGCGATCCTCAGCAATTTCCAAAATTGTTATGAGAAGCCTGGTAAGAAAGACGACCTTCATCGATTACGCCAGACTTGTACCGAAACCCTTCAACAATTTGTCAAGGGGTTTATCGGGGTAAGGATACCATCCCTAGCATTTCAGATACTTCGGTTATCAGGGATTTCAAGCACGCCGTTCGATACCGAAAGTTCACTGAAGATTTAAGTATCCACCCACTAAGGTCGGTATCAAATCTCTTTGATATGGCAGACCGCTATTCTGATGCGCCTGAGACCGTGGAGTGGAATAGAATGGTGGACAAAGGGAATTTGCCGCCTCAACTAGGTCTCAAAAATGACAAGAAGGATGATTCTAGCAAAAAGTCAGAATCATCAGCAGGCGGGAAGTCCAATAAGCCCAAGAAGAATGGGGCGAGACAATATCCAGATGTTGCGGTGGCCGATAAGCCACTGCCAGGAAAAGGTAACAAGTTTTTGTTTAAAAATAAAAAACCTCCTTTTGGTGGTCCCGACAACGACCATTCGGGAAAACAAGATAACCCACAAGGAAACAAAAAATTGTGTCCATTGCACAATACTTTTGGACATGATCTCAAGAACTATCGCAATTGGTTGAAGCGTTTGGAGGACTTCTATTAGGGAACTGGACCCATGCTAACCATACCAGAGCAAGATCAAGCCTGCGAGGTTAGGGACGCTGATGGAGATGAAGTTATGGCCTATCAGGTACCCCAAAATCACGTAAACATTATTTTTGGTGGTTCTTCTTCTTATTCTTCTAAGTGTCAATTCAAATCTTTTTACTGTGAGGTAAATAAAATTGAAGTTCCATTTAAGGAGCCTCAATTTCCCCGTTGGTCGGAAACTCCCTTAACTTTCAACTGGGATGATTGTCCCAGGGGACTAACGCGACCATTGCGACTCCCTCTAGTCATTACCCCTATCATTAGCAATGCTAAAGTCGAAAGGGTATTAATCGACAGAGGTAGTTCTTTGGATCTACTATTGGTCAAGACTGTTGACGAGATGCAAATTCCTCGTTCGACGATTAAATCCATAATTCATCCGTTCTATGGTATAATTCCTGGTCCCTCAATGATGCCGATTGGACAAATTGTATTACCAATAATGTTGGGAGAACCAGACAATTTTCGAATAGAATTGATTAGATTTGATGTAATTGATTGTGATTCAGCATATAATGCTATTTTTGCCAGGCCGACGCTTGCTAAGTTCATGGCGACGACGCATTACGCTTACCAATGCATCAAGATCCCTGGCCCAAAAGGCGTAATTTCGGTTTGAGGCAGTTGCAATACGACTCTCACTTGTGATCGGTTATCTCTGGAGTTGGTTGATCAACTTCCCCTTCGGGATGTTTAGGTTACGACCACGGCACTAGATTCGATCAAAGCTGCCCCACGACCAGATGAGAAGTTGAAGTTGGTTCCATTGTACTCAGACGATCCATCTAGAACCATTCAAATTGGATCAGGTTTGGATGACAAATAGGAACTTGAGCTCATTACTTTCCTCTGGGTAATGTAGATGTGTTTGCATGGAAACCATCCGACATGCCTAGAGTCCCAAGGGAAATAATTGAGCATAGGCTAGCAATTTGGCCTGGACAGCGACCAATAAAGCAAAAGCTTAGATGCTTTGCTATTGACCAACAAGAAGCCATCCATTTGGAGTTAGATAAACTCCAGAAGGCAGGATTTATTCGTGAAGTCGATCATCCTGAGTGGCTTGCGAACTTGGTCATGGTCGTAAAGTTAAATGGTAAGTGGTGCATGTGCGTCGATTACACCAGCCTAAATAGTGCGTGCCCAAAGGATGATTCCCCTTCCCCGTATTGACCAGTTGGTCGAATCTACAGCGGTTTGTGAATTGATGAGTTTCCTGGATGCTTACTCAGGGTATCATCAAATTAGCATGGCAGAAGAAGATGAAGAGAAAACTGCCTTCATCACACCGTTTGGCACTTACTGCTATGTCAGTGTAACACCCTGGGTTTGGGGTGAAAATTCTTTTGCATAAAAAGTCATGCATGCATATGTCTTTTCAAGATCAGCCAAATCAGCCCAGACTCATTCTATTCTAAGCCCAAAAATATCAAAATCTATCCTGTAGATCCAAATCAAGATCTGATTTTCCAGATATGACCTACTATCTATCCTGAGTATAAAAGCCTTCAAAAGCCAGATTCAATTCTATCTCTAACTCCCAGATTTATTAACTCCTTTCTGTTTTCAAAAACGGAAATATATTATATTACCCCAAATACTCTAAGTTTCAGAAATTCAGATTTAATCAAAATCTTGGCCAAGTTCAGACCAAATTATATCAGGATTATGATCAAGGGTATGCCAATACCTTAATCCAAAAAGTTGACAGCCAGATTCTATCATCTAGACCCTCATCACAAATCAGTCCAAGGAGTATCGCAGATCAGTCCTTTTTCCAGAAGCCTGAAAAGGCTAAATGTTGCAAATCAACTCCAAATCCAAATCTGATTCAGGGAACACCTCCCAAATGCTAATCAACACAAAATCTTCTTATATGAGTATCTCAAAATCAAATCCTAAATCCCAGAATTTCAGCATTTGACAAAATCCAGATTCTAGATACCCTAATTTACCCTATTATCAATTTCAGTCAAAAACCATTCAAATGTTTCAAATTTCATCTTCTATCTGTGCCAAATTATCTGTTGAATTAAGTTTGCCAAATTAGCAAAATCAAATTCAACCCTAATCATCCAAATCTCCAGATTTACAAATCAGCCCAAAGCCAAGAATCAGAAATTACAAATCAGTCTAGATTCGACCAGAGCAGCAGCTGTGTTTTCTACCGCAGCCTCGCCGTGCTTGTGCGCCGTGTTTGCTCGCCGCCGGCCAAGCCTCGTCTGCGCCTGTGCCCGTGTGTGCCTGTGCTTGCATGTGCGCACGTGACCGCGCCTTAACCGTTGCCGTGGTAGCGCCAGCAACTAGTAGCAACCACGCCCAGTAGCAGCAGCCCTTTTGTCAGAGGTTTTGCGCCACGTCGCCTTGTCGTGCCAGCCATTGTCGGCACCGCTTGAACCGGCCAGCGCCATGTTCCAATGCCCCAACAAAACACAATTGCAGAGTCGTTGTCGCTGTCGCATCGTGTTGTCGTTGCTGTTGCTTCTGCGCCCAGCCAGTCCCGTCCCCGGCGCCAATTCCCTTGCTGTCCCCCTCCTCGCAAGCTTCACCCCTGGCCTATTGAAGCACCCCAGCACCCTATATCATCTCTACTTCACCAGAATTTGACTAAGTCCCAAATTTCTTCGCCTTCGCCTTCGCCTTCTTCTCCGGCGAGCCAGTGAAGAGGAGCACGACGCCAGCCAAATCCACTACATCTTCCTCCAAATTAACACCACCAGTGAGTATCTCCCTTCCCCCTTATCGTGTATTAGCATCCAATCGAGCTCCAGTGACCTCTAACGCCGGCGATCACCGGAATCCTCTAATTCCTTGTTCCAGCAATGCCATCTAAATTAGCCCGAATTTACTTTCGTGATAATAGAACAAAATGATCAGTGAACTAATCTTAGCAAGTCTGTAAACTCAGATTTTGAATTCCAGCACTAATCGAAGCTTTCCCCAAATTCTAGTGCCACCAGTAACTGGCTCTCGTTGCCAGGCCACACCGGCGATCCTCCAGCCAAATTGACCATGCCAGTAGCTTTCTTACACCTCCCTTCCACTCTCACAGCAAGGAATCGACCTCTCAACCTTTGCAGCAGAAATGCCCAATTTCAGTGTCTTCTTCGCCGGCGCCGTTCACCAGAATCTGTTTCTGGCCGCCGCTGTCTAAGTCACCTTGTCTAGTATCTTTGCCTTGATCTCCTGAGCACTTTTCTCTTCTAGCCCTACCTCTGAAACTGCCCAGATCACAAGATATAACTATGCCAAAGTTTCTGTCCAGTGCTATTGTCTTGCCGTGTCGCCACCGTCTTTCCTCACCACCGTTCGTTGCCGTCCGGCCGTATTAGTTCTTGAATCCACCACCATTGTGTTCCTATCATCTTCGCCTACCTCCTAGACATAATTGGCGAAGCCAGCAAGTCCTAAATCGATAAAAGCATCAAAGCCCTAGTTTTTGACAGTACCAGGACACCCAGTTCACTGTGTCCAGGGACCTTTTTTGCAAATCTTTGAACTCCTAGACCTTTCTGTGAAAACCCACTTTATCAAATAGCTGCCTTATGTCCTTGTGCACCTAATGCCTTTATCCAAACCTGTTTTGTCCACTGAAAATCCTCATAACCATGCCAATGCCATTCTTTGACAATGTCAGCCCTTGTCAGTCTATGCCAGCCAGTGGCATTGGGCTTGTTCAACCACTTCTGGTTGTGCAAATCAAAAACCACTTTGTCCATTGAATTTGTAGAATTATGATTTACATTTCCTTCAACTACCACACTTTGAGATAAGCTCTCTAGCTTTCCTTGAAGCTATGTCAGAGCCTTGAACCGAATGTTGATCTGTCGACATTCGCCGTTTTTGAGCAAACCAGCCGTGAACTCAATGTCAATATTGATGCCTTGAGACTCTAGTACCCTCCAGTACTCAATCTTAGCCCAGATTCCTTGAAACCCTAGAATCTCGACTCAGTTCAGCTTGCAATCCCAATCATCTTCATTATCGTTCAATTATTCTCCTAAGCCTATCTGCATATAGATCATAAATTTTTTTAATATAGTTAGTAATCATTGTGTGTTTGTTTGTCGCCGAGCAGATCCAGAAGCAGTGTTTGAGGACTTCACTGTTGACCCGACATCAACTGTTGATTTTTACGACGAGGAAGGCAAGTCATATTCTTGAACATCTTGAACCTATATTTTAAGAGTTGCTATAATATAACCTTGAATATAAATGGTATTGCATGTGAAAGAACGATTGAGATATAAATTGGCAGTACTAGGCTGGATGCCTGTTGAGATGTAAAATGTGAAATGAACAAGTAGTGAGCCATGAACTAATATATATGTATATTTATTTATATTCATGAAATAAAACCTCTAGCCGTGACCAGGCTTTTGGAATGGAATGGTGGTACTAGCACTGGATGTGCATGGGTTGTGGTATGATCTAGTCACTGGCATATAAGGACTAGAATCTTGTGTTGTGCGTCTAGTGGCATGAAAAATGTGCTAACCGCAAGCCTGGTATGGGACAGGCCTGAACAAGTAATTATGCGGATCGCACATGAAACCTTTGCATGAGATGGGAAGTGATGCACGATTTAATACGGAGTGCGGCTCCAACACATATCACTGGATGTGATTGCATGCTAACCCAGTAATGGGAAGAGGCATAGGGGTGGGGGTATGGGTATGACCTGCCAGAACTGTGGTTTGCGTGAAAACCACAGGGTTAGGGGTGAATTGTGAGTGAAACATAACAAAAGTTCTTGTTATCTCCACCTTGCCATTCATGGTATGCAGTGAGGAAGGGTCTAATCATTTTGATAGGATGGGCATGAAAGTGGAATATCTTGCAGATAAATTGGTACCTCTCTGCAGAGATAAAAACGTATTCGAATACTTCGAGCTCCCTGGTTTACAGGAGTCTGCGGCGATGGATTAAATCCACGGGGTGTGGCACAAGTATGTTTTCTAAATAAATTTGATAAGTCAAGATTACCCAAATGACATGTGTTGTCATGATAAGGGGTGCTGCTGTGCACTGTCGTGTGTTGACGTGTCGCGGTAGTACTATAAATAGTGGAACATGAATAGTGATGCTATGCTATAAAAAGTGCTGCCATGAGATGTGACATAAAGGAAAAGACTATTTTACAAACATCCACACTTCTTTATTAGCATAGGTTCATATCATCCCTATTATATGTATCTACTCTTACCTATGACTTACTGAGTATGTAAGTATTCACCCTTGCAACCTAGAATCCAGTAGATGGAGCGTTCCATGATCAAGATGAAGGTGTGGAGAATTTCTTGGATCCAAAAGGAGGAGAGCCAGTTCCGCCAGAACCCTGATGTGTGTTGTTCTGCCGTCAACTTCTCGCTGTGGGAGGGTCACCTATCTTCTGCTGTGTAGTTGTTATTTTGCTAGACCATGTATGCCGCGAATGCATTGTAATCTCCTTATGTTGTATTAAGGCCAGCAGGCCACACTGCTTAAATATTTTGTAAGTTACTCTGCTGTGATATATACTTCTTTACTTGGCAGCTACCCCTCATGTGGTTAGTGCAGTCCTGGTCGCGGAGAGGGAAGGTGTGCAACAATCAGTCTATTATGTAAGTGAAGTACTTCATGGGCCAAAGGAGTGTTATCCCGAAGTCCAAAAATTACTTTATGCTCTTCTGATGGCTTCCCAAAAGTTTCGACATTACTTTCAAGCACATAAGATTAATGTGCCTTTGTCCTTCCCTTTAGGAGATATTCTTCGTAATCCGAAAGTTTCTAGTCGCGTTGCTAAATGGGCAATGGAACTTGGGGCATTTGATGTCCATTTCACTCCTCGAGTAGCAGTAAAATGTCAAATTCTTGCAGATTTTGTGGTCAAATGGACTAATCCCGACCCACCTGCGCAGGAATTTGTAGATTTACAATGTACCGACCACTTGACGATGTACTTTGATGGCTCTTGCAATTTTCAACACTCGGGGGCTGGAGTGGTCTTAATTACACCTCAGGGCGACCAACTCCAGTATGTCATACAATTACACTTTGTTGCAACCAATAACGCAGCAGAGTATGAAGGTCTTCTTGCCGGGCTTCAAGCAGCTAAATTCCTTGGAGTCCGTCGATTAGTGGTGAGGGGAGACTCACAGCTAATCGTAAACTAAGTAAACAAGGAGTATAGCACCTCCGATGAGACAATGGCTCATTACCTGGATGAAGTGTGGAAATTGGAAAAACACTTTAGTCATTTCGAAGTCCAATTTGTTCCGCGAAGGAATAATGTTCTCGTAGACCAATTGTCCAAAATTGGGTCCTCACATGCATCCGCTCCGGCAAGAGTGTTCATTGAGCACTTACAATACCCCTCAATAACGATTCCTATTAGGAATGATGAGGTGGTGGTTCATGTCACTGACCTCGAGCATGAAGGAGATTGGACCTGTCCATTGCATATCTATCTTAAACATCAGACCTTGCCCGAGGATGAAACCGAATGTGATCGGTTGATACGAAAGGCATGTCTATACAAATTAGTTGAAGGGGTCTTGTATAGAAAAGGTACTCAAGGAGTATTAATGCGCTGTATATCTCAAGAGGAAGGTAAATCCCTCTTGAAAGACATTCATGGTGGTGTATGTGGTGCACATGCATCTTATCAGATGCTGGTTGGAAAAGCTTTCTGACAGGACTATTATTGGCCTTTGGCACTTAATGATGCCTTGCAAATAGTCAAAGCATGCCTGTAGTGTTAATTTCATGCACGGCAAGTTCATCAGCTTGCATATGCCTTACAAACTATTCCTTTAACTTGGTCATTTGCCGTATGTGGAATAGATATAGTGGGTCCTATGCCTCAAGCAGTTAATGGATACAAGTTCTTATTCGTAGCTATTGACATGTTTACCAAGTGGATTGAGGCTGAACCAGTCCGCACTATAACTGCTACTGCGGTGAAGAAATTATTTCATAAGAATATTGTAACTCGATTGGTGTTCCAAGTCACCTCATTACCGACAACAGGTCCCAATTCATTAGTGGTCTTTTTTTGGACTATTGTGACGACATTGGGACCAAAGTGTGTTTTGCATCCGTTGCTCATCCACAAAGTAATGGCGTCGTTGAACGTGCCAACGGGCAGATATTGCAAGGTGTGAAGAAGCAAGTTTTTGATCGCCTTAAGGTGCGCTCGGGGGCTTGGGTAGATGAACTTTACTCTGTCCTATGGGCATTGCGCACAACGTGCAGTCGAGCCACGGGTGAGACACCTTTTCAATTAGTATATGGTGCTGAGGCTGTATTACCAATCGAAATTCATATTGGATCTGTTTGTGCAAATCAATTTGATCATTCTGATCAACATGAACAACATGTACAAGACATTACTCTCCCTGAAGAGAAACGTGATCGGGAGTTCATTAAATCAGCAACATATTTACAAGCTTTGCATAAATACTATAGTAAACGGGTATGACCTCGTAGTCTTCACATGGGCGACTTGGTTTTACGAAAAATCCAAAACCAGTCCAATCGTAACAAATTCTCCCCTTAGTGGGAAGGCCCCTATACTATGGTCTCACACTAGTACAGAAAAGCTTTCTTCTATCGGTAAAAAAACACCCTTCTACTATCAGTTTTTGTACCGTTAGAGATAGACACAATAGAACAAGACAGGTCATTTTCTAACGGTAAATAACCGATAGAAGAAGTGCACTATTCTAACGGCATTTTAGGCGACAACCGGTAGAAAAACCGTTCTAGTCTGACGGTTGTGAAAGAGTTTACCGATTGAAAAAGGATAGTACTCTCTCGGTTGTGTATGAGTTTACCGGCAGGAAAAGTTACACTCTCCTAACGGTTAATTACTAGTGTACCGATAGAAAAAACCTTAGTACTCTCTCGGTTGTGAAAGAGTTTACCGATAGAAAAAAGGATAGTACTCTCTCGGTTGTGTATGTGTTTACTGACAGGAAAAGTTACACTCTTCTAACGGTTAATTACGAATGTACTGATAGAAAAAACGATAGTACTCTCTTGGTTGTGTATGTGTTTACCGGCAGGAAAAGTTACATTCTTCTAACGGTTAATTACGAGTGTACTGATAGAAAAAACGATAGTACTCTCTCGATTGTGTATGTGTTTACTGATAGAAAAAATGAGTTTACAGTACATTCTTTACATTCACAATACAGTACATTCACATATATAGTACAGATGCAATACAGTATAGATTGGATACACAATACAGTACAGATGCAAAGAAGGGTAAATTCACATATACATTGAACAGATTGGCACATTAGACAGTTATTCACATATATATGAACCAATACAAATTGCAATCCAATATGGACAAATACTAACCAATAAGACTATATATAAACAATCTATGCACAGAATACACTAAAAAGAGAAAATTGACAACAAGTGAGCGAAAAGCTTGTCATGGCGGTTGGTTGGGCGCAACTTCCTCCATAACATATTGATCCCAGATTTGTCGGAGATCTCTAATCTTTGCATTTTCATATTGGTCTTTGGACATGGTGATCTGCAAGCATGTGTGAATACTGAGTAACTAACTTCCTAATTTAGAACGTGACACCCAATTTTCAAATTTGAGTTAGCTATCGATGCTTACCTGGGGGAATTGGGCAAAGTTTGTCTGCACTAGGTCGTACATGTAGCGCAACACATAAAACCCGCATTCCCATGATTGCGGCTGCTGATGGCACTGAGATAATTGCATATGCGAAGACATGTTAGCTATTGTTTCCATAAACTAATTAAGCATAAACAAAAAGTCTCGTGAGTACCTCATATTCTTTCCAAGCTAGTAGGGAGCCCTGCGGTGCGGCATGCCTCTCTCCAGCGGACGCATATTTATCAAAAGCCCTGCATTTCAGTTAGTATTGCCCGTTAATGTATTATCATTAGCTAGTGAGCTGAAAATTTAAATCAAACATATAAGTTACTTATGCCTCCATATTCCCCTTGACCACATATTCCATCGATAATCTGTCACGCATCGAATCGAGGTAGTACACCTCGTTCCTCGGCGGACAGATCACGATGAGGATCCAGTGGCCCCTGCATTGTACGTAAAAGAGGACCGCTAGCTCAAAGTATATCTCAGGTGTAACATACAAGATCGAGTTAAATTAGTACGAAATGCACTAACCTTTGGTGGTACGGCACCAGAATGAACTCCCTGTCCTGCTGCGCCATCAGCGCCTTGGATATGTACAGCTCAGCGTGCGCGGCGTCGTGCTCTAGCATCGTGAGGCTTATTTTCTTTGGGTCGAGGAAACCCACCTTGTCACACGAAGCCTCTGATGCTAGCCTGTACATGCACCTGCATGCAAAGGACGACATTAGTATTGCACAGAAAGTTACTACATTTCAAATGAACTACAACAATGCAGAGTTAGCAAACAGAGTTAGAAAACAGCAATACATAGCATCAGCAAACTCACAGGACTCCAGTCCATATGATGGACATATCGAGCTCCCGCCAGTTGTAGAGGTCGAACAGATCCTCGTGTGCCACGGATATACTCCTAGGCTCACGGTGGAACTGCCCAGGCCTATAGGGAACTAAGAAGTTCAGATTGCGCCGTGCTCGGTGTAGGTACCACTCGTGGAGGTCTCTGGTTGATCGATCCAATTTGCGCAAAGCTGCCTCCGACATGAGTGGGAACCCGTTCGTGAACCTCTCCGGCTGTCCCTGTTGCCCTTTTCCCTTGCCTTTGCCCTTGCCTTTTGCCGGGGAATGAGGGCGTACCTTCGAAGGCAAAGGCGAGGTGATGGCAGCTTTCTTCCGAGGTGAAGGTGTGGATGCGCTGGCTGGGGTCGAGGCCGTCTTTGCTGTATTCAGATTCGCACGAGATCCGGCCTCATGCCTCGAGCTGGGGGCGCAGTCCCCTGGTAGCACGCCGGCAGGCCACTTCAATTAATGAGCACGTATGTTAGATTTGCAAGTTGAGTTACTGAGTAGGATGTAATCTAAAATGTGTAGGATTTACCTGTTGTATTAGAACACACTTCTTGGGCCACTGTACATAGGAGCCCACTGCCTCAGCAAGTGTCTGCATTTCCTCTGTTGGGACTGGCAATGGAGAATCGTTGTAGCCCGGTATGACCATGTCCACCTGTACCTTTGCAAACCCCAACCGCAGAGGTACGCAGTGGATCTGGACATTCTCCCCAAACGGATATACGAAGCCGTGTGCAACCACTTCCTGCCCGTCGCCTGGGTGAGTCAGTAGGATGCAGCTCTCCGGCTTCTGCAAATTTGTAACAATTAAAACAGGTTAGCGAAAAACCTCTAACAGAATGGTGGTGGCATCAACTTAAGTGCACAGATGAAGGCTTGCAATACCTCAAGTAGATCCACTGGATCTGCGAGGACCTTCGAAGAGCAACTGCTTATCCGACCCCACGAGGTACCGTCGTCCTGGGGATCTGCATCTGCACTCTTGGCCAGCAATGCTTCTCTCAACTGTGCAAAATCTTCCCTCATTTGTGTGACCTTAGACTGCACCTCAGCCCGTATCTTATCGGAGAGCTCCGCTTCCTTTTCCTTCCAGGAGCGGGCCTTCTTCCTCGGTGGAGCCGGATCTGCGAAACCGACCTTCCACGACACAATGGCTCCCACGGTCCGTGTCCGCCCGGGATGCTCCTTATTTCCTAGAGCCAAGGTGAGGATGTCGTTCTCCCTCTGCGGGGTAAACAATCCCTCCACTGCCTCCTTCTCAAAAGAGATCTGTTACATTTGAAGGTACCTGGTGAGACAAATTGCCTTATATACACTTGTGCGCACACAGTTTATGAGGTTAGCCAACTTACCATTCGCTTCACAACGTCAGCGTCCCCAGGGTTGCGAACCGCACAGACCCTGTGGATGACATGGACCCTCTCCCCCTCCACCATCGCTTGCACCTCGCATCCCGGATCTCGGAGAGTGGCAACTCAGGGGAGTCGATGATAGAATTTTGCTCGTCTTCCTTCTTCCACTGCTCCTCCTTCCCCGCATAGCCCCAGGACCCGAGCCGATGCGGGTGATCGTTCCTCTTCTGGATCGCCTTATTCTTCTCGCTAAGGGCCTTGAACTCCTCGGTCCCCTTCTGCTTGGTGAATTCCTCCCATACCTCATCCGATATGAAGGGGTACTTCTCGCAAGGAGATTTCCCCGCAGTGAGGAAGTTACTAACGAGTCAGCTCTTAAAGGTTTTCCATGTTCCGTTCATGTCCTTCAAGCAGGCGTCCTAGGTTTATCGTCGGGGATGTTCCACTTAGCCTGTTTTCAAACAATGCATACAATTAATCACGAGTTAGATAAACTTTAGTATAAGCCAAGAGAACGTGATTACGAAAGAGTTCAGCGATTTCAGTTAATTTAACCTTCACTTCCGCCCACAACCTATCCCTCTCGTCCGCTGTCATGTCCTTCCAGCTCTAGACGGTGATCTTCACCCTTTCTTTCGCCAACAGCCCAACGTAGGCCGCGTACTTCTCAGCATTCTTTCCGATCGGCCTCCCAAATTGGTTGAACTCACAAGAAAGATCCGTGCGTTTGGCCAAACGGCCCAACGTCGTCGCGCCTCGCCCCACCCTCTTGCGCTGGGATGAACCAGTTGCATCTTCAGTTACGTTGGGGTTGGCCCTAATCGAACCACTAGTACCATCTGATGAAGACGACGACATGTCTTTCCAAAAATTTAATGGAAACACAAACCAGATCATTTTACAAAGCAAAAGGACCTATTTTAAATTTTTTTTATCGGTAAACACAGAAACTACCAATAGAAGATAAGATTCTATTTTTGAGCATTTTCATCTACACATTTTCATATAGGAAGAGGCAACATATGGCAATTAATTCTTCTTGAAGTTCCATACTCAGTTCAGGATTGAAGACTAATTAGGGCTGCTAAAGGGATGTCCGAAGAAAATAGTACTAAAAGACATGCAAAAATTAATTGCTGAAGTGCTCAGCAATGTTTTCTATCGGTAAACCCATGAGATACTGATAGACCATAACAATGTTTTCTATCGGCAAAGATACGAGATACCGATAGAACATAACAATGTTCTCTATGTTATGGAATATTGTTGATAAGCCGTCATTCACTAGCATCACATAATCTTGGTTTAAGTCAACATTCTCCATGATTTGCTATACTAATATTCATGGGCCACATTATTATTTCACACATAACAATCTTTTCTATCAGTAAACACATGAGCTGCTGATAGAACATAACAATTTTTTCTATCGGCAAATATAGGAGATACCGATAGAAGATGTGTAAGAACACCTCCAACATATAAAGTGCATTACATGGTAGTTGGATACAATTGATCACACATACAGCAGTATAGATAAGTTAAAATCTCAAAATAGGTTCATTACAGCACTGGAACATATTATGTCAACCCTAATTTAAATCAACATTGCTTGCGGAATTTACATAATCCAACACAATAGGGAACCCTAGTTTAATTCCAAAACTTGAAGAATTAGTACGTACAAAACACTAAGATCAAATAAGGAAGATGCTGGAAAAAGAATGACAAATTAGGGTATTTTACGGCGATCAGTTGTGGTGATGGAGAGGCGGTGTAGAACGCAGCGGCGGCCGGCGAAGGACGAAAATATGGACCGGTGGCAGTGGCGAACTAGTATCCAGGCGGCGATCGTCGTGTGGGAGTGAGGAAGTAAGTGGTCAATGCGGAGGTTGTGGTTTTCACGCTCGAAGAAACGCATTGCTATAAGTTAGAACGCTCCGACTGGAGGGAAACTCAAGGGCCATGTTTAATAAAGTAGTGGATGCCCTTTTTTATCAGTACAAACAACAAAATACCGTTAGACCAATGGATTTATTCTAACGGTTCAAAAAAATAATACCGATAGAACAAGTAAATTTTTCCCAGAGTAATTTTTGAAGTGGGCAGTGATGAGGATTGACACCCGGGTCACTTCTAATAAACTTTTGGTTCAAGACAGGTTCGAACCAGACATGTATTTGGTTCGATGCGAACTCAAGCTATTTCTGAGGGGCATCACCATGAGGTCGCAAGCTTTACGCGATCAGGTCGCGGGTTTCGTGCGATCAGGCCGACAACTGTGTGCGGTCAGAAGTTCGTATGCCATACGCGGACTGGACTGAATATCTGGGATGTTGCGCGGTCAGCCCATATTCCGTGGTCAGAACATTCTCAACCAAGGTGCTTGGAGCTTGTTCGGTTATCTTCATACCAGGATATTCCAGACATCCCGGAGATTCCTCCATGTTGAAGACCAACAATCAGAGGTTATTATATGCGGTTATTCACGATTAACATGTGTTAATAACCTCCGTGGAAGTTAATAGCGGTTCTTCAACAACTGCATCTAACCGTTTGATACAGTTTCCTTCATATGGCACCCTTTCGACCAATATAAAAAGGTGGCAAAATACATCAAACGGGGGATCCAAGACATTTTTTCGGAAGAACTAGACTCAAAAGAATAATCAAGATACAAGATATCTCGATCATTCAAACAGCCAAGTCTACGGCTTAGATTAAACAACACTTACGAGTCTCCTATAGCTTCTCCTTGTACACCCTTACAGGAAAAAGTCCTCGCCTGTGAGGACTTTTTCTCCATTTGTAAACCTTTTACCACACTTAGTGAAATCTCAACAGGACGTAGGGCTATTACTCCCACCATTGAGGGCCCGAACCTGTCTAAACTCTCTGTGCTCCTGTTCACCATTGTTCAGCATACCTTCCCGGAGGCTCATCTTGAAAGGTCTCACAATTACAAATTCTGCATAAGTTCGGCTGAGGACCCTGAGTCCGAATCGTCGACAGGCAGGGCATTGGAAAATGATGTTTCAGGGAATGAGATTTTTGAAGAGCTTAATTTTTGAAGAAGAAAGAGGCTGCAATGAGATTTTGGCAAGAAAATTTGAAGGGAAGAATTAAGTTCTTATAGGATAAAGGTACTGTACATGTTAGAATTCATGCTGTGGAGTAAAATTGAGATGTATTAATGCTGTGAACTAGCTTATCATTAAGTTCTAAAGAAAAATGTATTGCCTGATGTATTTCGCGCTCGAAGAGACTCAGTGCTATAAGTTGGAACAGTTCGACTGGAGGGAAGCTCAAGGGCCATGTTTAATAAAGTAGTGGATGCCCTTTTCTATCAGTACAAACAACAAAATACCGTCAGACTAATGGTTTTATTCTAACGGTACAAAAAATAATACCGATAGAACAAGTAAATTTTTCCCAGAGTAATATTTGAAGTGGGCAGGGCATTGGAAAATGATGTTTCAGGGAATGGGATTTTTGAAGAGCTTAATTTTTGAAGAAGCAAGAGGCTGCAATGAGATTTTGGTAAGAAAATTTGAATGGAAGAATTAAGTTCTTACAGGATAAAGGTACTGTACATGTTAGAACTCATGCTGTGGAGTAAAATTGAGATATATTAATGTTGTGAACTAGCTTATCATTAAGTTCTAAAGAAAAATGTATTGCCTGATGTATTAATGATAAGTTCCTCACCTTGATGCACAACTTGTGGGCTGTTTACTTGGCATTTTTCCCTAAAATAGAAAATAATCATCAATGGTTCTCAACCCATAATCCTTCCTCGTGATCATCTCGCAGATACGTTGTTTCATCGATATCTTCAGTACGGATAGATTGAATGTCCTCTAAAAAAGGAGGTATTTCGTTGAATTGGTTATACTCCTCTTCGTCGACAACGTCTTCGACCCCAACAATACGTCTCTTGCTGTGGAGGACAACGTGCAAGTTTGGATTGGCCGGGTCAATGATGTAGAATACCTGTGTGGCTTGCTTTGCAAGTATGAATGGATCGTCTTGGTGTCCGACTCTATCAAGATCGACGAGAATAAACCCGTAACTGTCAACTTTAACACCTCGAGGGATTTTGACCCATTGGCATCGAAACAAGGGAATCTTAAATAATCCGTAATCGAGCTCCTATATTTTTTTAATAGCACCGTAATATGAGTTCAGCGCCCTTACTGACTTGGCATCCTCGGAAATAGCAAACAGTGTGACTCCGCTACATTGCGTGCTACTCTTGGCGTCTTGAGCTCTTGTGTAAAATGAATACCCATTGATGTCGTACCCCTGCCAAGTCCCTACAGTGAATCTTGGGCCTCTAGCCAAACATGTCACAGTTTCACTTATGGAGCCCTCGGTAGCTCGCGTGACTCTTTCTTGGATCCACCCAGCAAATATCCTGTTATGTTCTCTGGTGACCCAAATCTCTGACTTCGAAGGATTCTGTGACCGTAACATTACCTTGTGCTCGTGTATGGCTCGACCTCCATCATGTGTTGTAAGACCCAAAAATGTGATTTTGCGTACACATCACGGGCGGGGACGATAGCTTTGAATCCAATCGTTTTGATGCCCTGAAGCCTACCCTCGTGTCGGGACCTAAGAACTCCAATTGGGTCAACCCCGGCCATATAATCTGTGCAAAATTCAATCACCTCCTCGGCGGCATAACCTTCCATGATACTCCCCTCGGGTCGATGACGAGTTCTTACGTATCCCTTCAATACACCCATAAATCTCTCAAATGGATACATGTAGCGCAGGTACACAGGTCCACAAAACTTAATTTCTCTGATAAGGTGAACAATCAGATGGACCATAACATCAAAAAAGGATGGAGGGAAATACATCTTGAGCTGACAAAGAGTTGTAACCACGTCGCGTTGTAAAGCGTCCAGTCCATCCAGATCAATTACCTACGAGGACACAGTTGCGCCAAATATTCATATCAGAAAAATCTTCTAATAAGCTCCACAAATGGAGCTAATTAACTTATAGTACGAGTGCACGTACTTACCTTGCAAGATATTGCGTTGAAGAAATAACATAGGTTTGTGATTGTCTCTCTGACTTTAACTGGAAGAATACCTCTAATAGCAATGGGAAGCATTTGTGACATCAGCACATGACAGTCGTGGGACTTCGTGCCAACCAGTTTTAGGTCCTTCATGGACACAAGTTTTTTCAAGTTCGCAGAATACCCACATGGAACTTTAACGTCGTGCAGGCACCGATAGAGTTCTATTTTTTCGCTTTTGGACAACGTATAGCAGGCCGGGGGGAGGTATGTACGCTTTCCCTTCTCCAAAGGTGCAAGCTCAGTCCTTATCCCCATTTCCACCATGTCACAACGAGCTTTCACACCATCCTTTGTCTTTCCTGGAATGTTCAAGAACAAACCAATCAAACTGTCACAGATATTTTTCTCTACATGCATGACGTCAATGCAATGTCGAACTTGTAAGTGCTCCTAGTACGGTAGATCCCAAAGAATCGATCTCTTCTTCCAAACATTTTTTTCTCGAGGTTTAGAATACTTACCGAACTCAGCTTTGATGTCCTTCACGCGCGAGTAAATCTCCTTACCGGTCAGAAACACTGGAGCTGATCCCTTCTTAGGCTTCCCATTAAATGATTTCCTCTTCTTACGGTACGTGTGATGCACCGGAAGAAACCTGCGGTGACCCATGTACACTGTTTTCCGGCAGTTTCGCAACCACATGCTCTCAGTTTCATCCAGGCAAATAGGGCAAGCCTTGGCTCCTTTTGTACTATACCTCGACAAATTGCGGTAGGCTGGAAAATCATTTATGGTGCAAAATATCAAGGCCGCAAGATGAAATTCTTTTTCTTGTATGCATCCCACACCTGCACCCTCTCGCTCCACAATTTCTGTAAGTCCTCGATTAAAGGCGCTAGAAACACGTCAATATCATTTCTGGGTTGTCTGGGTCCTGAGATTAGTAACGCCATCATGATGTACTTGCACTTCATGCATAACCAAGGAGGAAGATTGTAGATGCATAAAAGAACCGGCCAAGTGCTATGCTGACTGCTCATATTATGTAACATCCTGAGTTTTGGGGTGAAAAGTTTCTTTCTTAAAAGTCATGCATGCATATGTCTCTTCTAGATCAACCAAATCAGCCTCAGCTTTATTCTGTTCTAGCCCTAAATCTCCAAAATCTATCCTGTGACCCCAAGTCAAAATCTGACTTGCCAGATTTGGTCTATCAGTTATCCTAAACCTAAAAGTCTTCAGGAGCCAGATTGAATTCTAACCCTAACTCCCAGTATCTAAGTCTCTTTCTGTTTTCGAAAACAGGAAATCCAGATTTACCCTAAGTACCCCAGTTTCCAGATAATTGAGTTATTTTGATTTAACCCTATCCAGACTCAAGTATCCACTGGAATATGTTCCTAGGTATATCCTCAACTAACTCCAAAAGTTGGCAGCAAGATTTCATCACCTAGACTCTTATCGCAGATCAGTCCCTGGAGCAAGTTTCAAAATTTCAAATCAGCCCGAGCCTTCTTTTCCAGTCCCTGTTCGACCAGTTGCGCACGACCAGAGAACCTCCTGTGCGCGACCTCGACCAGCTGCCGTGCTCACTCCGCCGTGGCAGTCGCCTGTGCCCCTGCCGCCATGTGTGCCCTCGCCGTTCGCCACCGTGGAAGCCCTCAACCGCGCAAATTGTTGCAAGTTTTCCCCGCGCACAGCACGCGCGCTAGCTGCAGCAGCGCAGCACCGCAGAGAACGCTCGACACGTCGCAGCCATGCTCGAGCTAGGTGTCTCCTCGCCGTTGCCTTCGTCGCCTGCGCCTGCACCGTCCAGCTGCAAAGCTGCAACGCCGCGCCGTCAGTCGCCTCGCCATCACCACCCCGTCCCGTCGCTTCAAAGTCACCTCGTGGCAGCAACACTCCAAATTGTCGGCCCTTTTGCCTCGCCCGTGCCTATATAAAGCCTTATGTAGCCGTTGCATCTTCACCCAGCGCCAGAAACCACCTAAGCTCGCAGCTCCGCGGTGAAATCTTCTTCCCCGGCGAGCCATTTTCGGAGCTCTCGGTGCCAGCCTCACCCGTTGCTCCCCTCAGCAATCCAAGCCTCCCAGTAAGTTTCCCATCCCCTCTTGAGTGTATCTAAGCTTGGAATCGAGTTCTCTTGCCTTCTGTCGCCGGTGATCGCCGGTTTCCCCAAAAACCTCCGGCGAGCAATTAATCCCTAACTAAACCAAATTAGCTCTCGAGCCTATGACCAAACATGATCAGTGGACTGTGTGGAACACATCTAAGCAACCAGAATCACCAATTTTGCTAAAACTTGGAAAACCCCAAATTTACACCTTGCATGCAAACTGGGACTCGCCGTTAAGCTTCTGTGGTGATTTTCCAGTCAAATTGACTTCACACCTAGCTTTGTTATGCCCCAGAGACCCTCCTCAAGCAAGGACTCGAGTTCAATTGCCCTAGAATAGAAATACCCAAATCAGGATTTAGTTCATCCTTCCTCCAGCCATTATCTTCTAAATTCAGCCACTCCAGCTCAAACCACCTTGCCATCTAGATGTTTTGGACCATTTTGAGCAACTTTGTCTTCTACCAAGACCCCTAATTCGGCCTAGAACAGGAGTTATGGCTATGCCCTAGTTGCTGTACTGTTTGTGCTGCAGGTACTCCAGGCCAGTCAACTTCTTCGCTGGTTTTCATCATTTTCCAGCCATTTTCAGCCTTGGATCCTGTTGAATGATTTGTTCCTTTTATCAATGCCTACCTCCCAGACAAAGTGGTGCATCATTTGGAGCTCTAGATCAAAAGATATGGCAAGCCCTAGTTTCTGGCCATGTCAAGATCAATGCCAGGCTATGTCAGTCAGTGGCATTAGCCCTTTTCACTTCCTTCTAGATGTGCATTTTGAGCATAACTTTGTCCCTTAGATTCCTGAGGTTGTGATCAGCAATTTCTTCTTCTATCACAACTTGATTTGAGCCCTTGAACTACAGTTTATGCTAAAACCCTAGATTTTGGCATTGTCAGCCCTATGCCAGAGCATGTCAGCCAGTGGCATTAGCTCTTTTCACCTCTTTTCAGTTGTGCAAACTGGAAATAACCTTGTCCCTTAGACTTGTGGAGTTGTGCCCTACATTTTATTCTACTGCCACAAGTTGAGATAACCCCTCTATCATCCATCGACCCTATGTCGATGCCTTGAACCGAATGTCGACCTAAAGACGTTCGCTGTTTTTGAGCGAACCAGTCGCAACCTTGATACCATTCTGATATTTTGAGACATTTGGAACCTTGTAAACCCTCAACAACTAACCTAATCCTAATCAATTTCTAACCTAATCATCTCAGAATCATCAAGACTTCATCTTTGCATCAATGCATATAGTATAATAATGTATTGAAAAGGTTGTGATTATTGGTTATTTGTTGGTTTGGAGAGCAGATCAAGAGCCCAAGTTCGAGGACTTCACTGCAGATCCGACGTCAACTGCTGTATTTTACGACGCGGAAGGCAAGTCATATCCTTGGTCATCTTGAACCTATATTTTAAATGTTGCTAAAACATAACCTTGAATATAGGCGATATTGCATGTGAAAGATTGAGAAATGGTTGATTTATGAATTGGCAGTACTAGACTGGTTATCTGTGAAATGTGAAATAAACAAGTTTTGAGCCATGAACTATTATATGTATTTATATACTTATATTCATGAAATAAAACCCCTAGCCGTGACCAAAAAATGGTATGGATGGCTGTAGCACTGGAGGTGCTAGACTGCAAAGGAATGCAGGCACTGAAGGTGCAGGGTTGTGGATGGTCTGGTCACTGGCATATAAGGACTAGAACCTTGTGTTGTGCGTCTAGTGGCATGAACAACGTGCTAACCGCAAGCCTGGTATGGGACAGGCCTGAACAAGTACTTATGTGGATCGCACATGAAACCCCTGCATGAGATGTGTTGTGATGATTGATATGGAGGCTGACTCCCACTATCACTGAAGGTGATTTGACATTAGACCCAGCAATGGGGAAATGAGTAAGGGTGGGGGTGTAGCCCGCCACAACTGTGTTTCGCGAGAGATCCACAGGGTCGGGGGTGAATTGTAAGTGATACATAACAAAAGTTCTTGTTATTTCCACCTTGCCGCTCACAATATGAAGTGAGTCAGGGGTCCAATCATTTTGTTATGATAGGAAAGGTTTGAAAGTGGAATATCTTGCGGGTAAATTGGTACCTCTCTGCAGAGTTAAAAACGTATTCGAATACTCCGAGCTCCCGGGTTTATAGGAGTCTGCTGCGGTGGATTAAATCCACGGGGTGTGACACAAGTATTATTTTCTAAATAAAATATATTAAATCAAGATTACCCAAATGACATGTGTTGTCATGATAAGGAGTGCTGCCGTGGGCTGTCATGTGTTGACGTGTCGCGGTAGTGCTATAATTTAGTGAACATGAACGATGATGTTATATTATAGAAAGGTGCTGCCATGAGTTGAGCCAGGAAAGAGAAAGATTATTTTACAAATATCCATAATTCTTGACTAGTCTAGGTTCATATCATCTCTACTATATGTATCTACTCTTACCTATGACTTGCTGAGTACGAAAGTGCTCACTCTTGCAACTTACAATTCAGTAGATGGAGCATTCTACATCCAAGACGAAGGCATGGAGTACTTCTTGGATCCAGAAGGAGGAGCGTCAGTTCCGCCAGTGCCCTGATGTGTGTTGTTCTGCTGTCCACTTCTCTTTGTGGGTGGGTCACCTACCTTCTGCTGTGTAGATGTTATTTTGCTAAACCATGAATGCCGTGAAGGCATTGTAATCTCCTTATGTAATATTAAGGCCAGCAGGCCACACTGCTTAAATATTTTGTAAGTGACTCTGTGCAATGTGATATACTCCTGTGCTTGACTTATCCTGGGACGTCAAGGGTATGTGTATGCTATGCATATATGGGACTAGCTGCAGCGAGCTAGGTCTCTACAGGAGTAGTCGTAGTCCCAGTTTCGGGGCGCGACATATTACCATGTGGGTTCATACCATATGTACTCAGCCCGAACCTTATATTCCTAACTTTGCTGCCGAACTCAGCAAATGTTCTTTTGATGTTTCTCCATTGAATAGAATCAACTGGGTGTCTCAATTTTCCGTCTTGTTTCCGGCCTTCAGCATGCCAACGCAAGTGCTTCGTGACTTTCGGATTTGCAAACAGCCGCTTCAATCTAGGTATCACAGGCAAGTACCACACAGTTTTCGCCGGAGGTCCTTTCTTTACCTCGTGACGTTCACTGTCAATCCGGTCCCTACACGTATACCTCGATGCGCAGCATCTTGGACAAACATGCAAACTGGAGTACTCGTTACGGTACAACACACAATCATTTGGGCATGCGTGTATTCTTTCGATTTCCATTCCCAACGGACACAACAGTTTTTTGGCTTGGTAAGTAGATCTTGGCAACTCATTTCCCTCTGGAAGCATGTCCCCTAGAAGATCTAATAGTGCCGAGAAACTCTTATCGCTCCAATCGTTGCCTGCTGTGGGACCCTCATTTGAGGAATCCGGTGGCAACCGCCTAGGTGGGTTGCACTCAGAAATGGCACATTGCAGCTCACAACAACAAGATGCATTATATAAGAATGCGGGTAATAAAAAACAAGTGCTGATCACAAGGACCAACATTACAAAGGTGGGTTGCACTCAGAAATGGCACATTGCAGCTCACAACAACAAGATGCATTATATAAGAATGCGGGTAATAAAAAACAAGTGCTGATCACAAGGACCAACATTACAATAACTTAGCGCCAAAATGACGCATTTAAATGTTGATACAAATTAAGGAGTTTTCGACACAAAGGTCGGCACAAAATAAAACAACAATAATAAACAAAAGGACTTCATCAGTCTTCTTTAGCAGTAGCGGTTTTGTACGGGCCTTCTTCCACATCGAACTCCACCTTGGTACATAACCCTCTGACAAGCTGGGTCTTTAGTTTCTTCTTCTTGTTCCATGTTGGGTTCAAGACCGTAAGATTTAGGGTCAACGAATCCTTCTTCTAAATTTGTTTGTAAAAGCAAGGGTGAGCACGTTGTCCACATGGTGCTCAACAAGTCCCAAATAAGAATGCAAGTATACTTAGATGAGGGGGAATTTCTCAAAGGATGGCTCTTTGGCTTTTTGCATACATATAGAATAGATTTTCGCACTTAGTTGAAGAAAAGATCTTTATTTTCGAAAGCGGTGCTTTTAAAATCCTAAGCTAGGTTTTCAGAAAATGTTGTGTGTGGTGGTCTTTCATGAGTCACCACTTTATTCAGATTTTGTGAAAAACTTTCCAAAAGCTACTTGTGCTGCATCGACGTGAATAGAATCCACAGCGCGCAGACTCCATAACCTGGGAGCTCAGAGTATCCGATACTTTTTAAACTTTGCAAATGTGTACCACCTTAATCCACTGATCATTCGGCTTTCAAGTCGGTACCTCTCCATGCGACTCTTACGCATGTGACAAGGCCAAGATGACACAACAGTTTACAGTCCTAGCATTAACTATTCCCTGCCCGGTAAATAGACAGTCAAGTCTCAAGTACCGTTGTGGGTCCTCCTCACTGCCTTACTTCCTAGCCTGGGTCTATGTTTTCACAAGACACATAGCCTCTCTTGATTACAGTCGCGCACGACTTAATCTGGCATAGAGCGTCTTCCTTCTTTCCACCTTTTCCTCTCATAATTTTTCTGAACTCACATCACTCATAGCCTTCTGCGGCCCACCAGCTCTCTCAAGAAACTGGATCGACAACCATTGCAGGGAAAAGCTAATACTAAAGAAAGCTACTAAGTTGCGCCCGTCCCATAACCGGGCAAGTGGTTGGTACGTTTTTCATTCCGCATAGAAGCACAACACAAGGTTCTAGTCCTTATGAATCTTTAGTGAGGAGTCTTTCACATTCCCAGTGCGCACACAGCACCATCCAATCAAACCATCCTCACTATCGATTCCAATCACATTTTCTTTCACAAAAGGGGTTTTGAATATGCTTTTCTCATATGTGACCATTCAACATTTAATATATAATCTCGAGCATAGCATAGCCTAAGCATGATATTCTAGGGTGACAAGGGTGCATGGACATTCAATGTCAAAAGGGGCCTTACAGTTATTTAGGTCATATCTAATCATTTCATTAAAACATAACTCTTATTTGAATCTAAGGCATGCATATACTTGAAAACAGTTAACATACTTCATTTCAAAATATTAGGCTAGACATGATCAAGGGTTTGAGACTTGCCTTGCAATGATGGGTCTAGCTGTTCAGATGAATCCTCGAAGTTCTCTTCTGTTCCTTCAACGTCTGGTTCCACGGCGGATACAAACAACACATACACACTATATAAGCATACAAGTACTAGAAAATAATACGTAAATATATCATGCATGCAGGGAAAGGGTTTGGGCATGGTCACTTGATATTGATCGAAGAGATGGGCTCAAAAGGACTTGAATGTCGAAGGGCTGACATTCGGCTCATGGCTTGACATAGCCCTAAATTTGTTCTAGGTTTGTTTTCTGGAGATGTGACAGTAGAAAATATTGTAGAACATGGCTCAAAAGGCTTAGTGGACAAAGTGGCATTTCAATTGCTCAAATGTAACAGGTCTAAGTCATCCAATGCCACTGATGGACATGCACTGACACAGTGCTAGACATGGGCAGAAACTAGGGCATTGCATAACTTTTGACTCAGGACTCCAATTGGTGCACAACTTTGTCTGGGGGCTAGGCCTTAGCAACAGGAATAAAATACTCAACAGGCTCAAGGGTAGAAAGTGGCTGGAGGGTGGCCAAATCAGGCGAGCAAACACGGTGGTCTGGACATGAACTGAACTACTGGACAGTGATCTTGGCATTGGAATATCTATTGATTGAGGTCGATTCAGGAGTCAAGCTAGTAGACAATATTGCTCAGGGTACTGGGATATATCTAAGGGACAAAGTGACCGGAGCTAGATCGGCCGGTGAGGAATTCCGGCGACCGGCGCTGGAGAAGACGACATGAAAATTGGGGGTTTTCGATTCAGGGACTTTGAACTCGATTGCTTGCTCAGGGAGTGATAGGGTGAGGTGAGGGAACTATTGGTGAAGCCAAATTGGTCGGGGGATGGCCGGAGAAGCTCGGCGGCGAGAACCAGTTCACTGGTGGCGCGCAAATTGGCGAAAGCCTCAATCTTGGCTCCATTTTGAAATCCAAACTTGTAGGCTTGCTAAAGGGAGTGTGGTGAACAATTTCTTCCACTGGCACGAGGGTTAATTTGGATCGAATCGGGCAGCATTGAGGAAACAGGGGATTTGGGCTTTTCCGCTGATTGCCGGCATTGAGGTTCGCCGGGGGCCAATTAAATGCTATGACACATACAGGGGGATAAGGGGAGCTTACTGGTGGTGTTGGTTTGGAGAGAGAAGCTGTGGGCGAAGCTGGCGACGGTGGCCTCACGAGCAGCTCGCCGGAGAAGAAAGCGCTCACAGCGGCGCTGAGGAACTTGGCTGCTCTCTGGTGGTGGAAGCTTGAAGCTTGCAGCTGCGGGGTGGTGTGAAGAGATGCTGCGGTTGAGGGGGAGCTTATATAGGCAAAGGGGCTGAGCTCTCAGGAGTTGAGGCGAATCAAACTAGATGCGCGTGACTGACACCGGAGACGGAACTGAGACGACGTCGGGACGCGGCAAAGACTGTGTCAGGCGAGAGGAATCACGGCAAATCTGGTTGGGGCAGGGCGACGGGATCACTGGCTTTGGCATGGGCACAACGTGGCGTTGCTTTGCTGCTGGAGCACGCGCGCTCGCGGGGAAGATCACGGCACAGTGCGGGTGAGGTGCTCTACGGTGGCGGCACGGTTGTGCGCAGGTGGTGGCTACGTGGCTGCGATGGTGGCAGCGCGGGAAACTTCGTCGGCGACGAGTTCAGCGGCGAGGCAAAGCGGCGGGGCGCTGGTCGTGGTCGAAAATGGCACAGGGGCCTGGTTGCAAAGTTTGGGCTGATTTGCGAAGGTTTGGACTAAACTACGAGGATTTTGGTTCGGGAACTTGGGCCTATTTGCAAATCTGGAGATCTGGAGGGCTGATTTGAATTCTGACTTTGCAGATGAGTGTTTCCAAAATACTTGGGCTCATCCAGCAGGAAAAATGGTAAGATCCGATGAGATCTGAGGGTTTCGACAAAAATCGAAAACAGGGTAAAATAGGGTAGTTAGGGCTTGGCATTTTGCCGGGGCTGAAACTAGGGTTTCGGTTGAGATTCCTGAGTTCTTCCTGAAGGGAAAAATGTTTAGAAAAATGAAAGAAAGATAATCACTTGATCAGATTTGAATTTGGAGATGATCTGAGACTTTTAGCCTTTTTGGGCTTTCTGAAAATTCTGAAAAGGACTAAACTGAAACACTTTTGGACTGAAAGGTGAAAATGATCTGGGAGATGAAGTTTAGCTGCCAACTTTTTAGGTTAAGGTAGTGGCACACCTAAGATCAAAATAGGGTTGAGACATCATGGATTCCAAAGAAGATATGCTGACTCGCAAGCAGAAAAGATAGCCAAAAACTGGGATGTTACACCTGCCTTCAAGTTATATAATTTCAGCACAGAAGACAATTTTGTAAATTTTGCACATCCAGGGAACAGAGGCTTCTCAGAGTCAGCAATCAGTTTCTCAAATTCACAGAAGTCATTTTTGTTGTAATCTTCCTCTACATCACGTAACATCTCATCTAGATTGTTATCATCATCTATGTGCACATCGGAATGAACATTATCAAAATTCGGATGATCATCGATATTATTGCAATCCACATCCGAGTCCTGCTGATTGGTAGTAGTGTTGCTTGTTTCCTCAAGATCTTCGCCATGCCATATCCAACCTGTGTATCGCGCGTTAAAACCACGACGAATCAAATGACTCTTAATTTGATCAGAGTTGCTAAATCTCTTCAAGTTCATACAATCTGTACAAGGACAAAGCATATCTTTCTCTCCCTTCTTCGCCTTTTGTTGCTCAGCAAATTTAATAAACTCATTCATACCATCCAAATATTCAAGAGTAGTATGTTTTATTCCATACATCCAATATTTCCTGTCCATATACAATTAACAAAATTTAACGAGTCAGCCACGCATGAAACCTGCCCGATTAAGTTATGTATATGTACATGTATAGCCTCTTACAACTGATGTGTTAAACCCTAGCCTGACGAAATTAACACTAATTAACCTAGCTAACTACACAATGCAAGCTAGTGAGCTCCTAAAACATGAGGCATTTCTAGCTAGCTAGCTCCCAAGCTTGGAGCTACAAGATTGGAACTACACAATATAGCTAGCTTGCAAGTAGAGAGGGAGGGAGATCTAGAGGGAGAGAGAGATAAGTGATGACAATTAAGCTTACCTTAAAGAGAGGGGTGCAATCAACTTCCTTCCAGCTTGCCCTAATCACCCTAGCAGTGTAGCTGCGAGTGTGGAACTCGCATCACAAACAGAGGGACACAGAGTGCAACAAAACAAAACAGCAGCTCAGCAATGGTCGAGTGGGGTTTTACTTATACTGGACCTATTTCTAACGGTAAATACATGAAATGCCCGTTAGACGAAGTGCGGGTAATTTTGTACTCATATCTTCTATCGGTACAAACACACATATACCGTTAGAACAGGTACTGGTGCATTGCTGAACAGGTACAGGTGTTGTTCTATCAGTAAATATGTGTATTTACCGTTAGAAGAGGTACTGTACATGGCTGAAACAAAACCAAACTGGGTAATGCATGACACAGCAATCTAAGTGCACAGATGCACACCAGTCCTCACATTCAAGTGCATGCCTGAGGCACATAAGCAAATACAGGTGTTGTTCTATTGGTAAATATGTGTATTTACCGTTAGAAGAGGTACTGGTACATGGCTGAAACAAAACCAAACTGGGTAATGCATAACACAGCAATCTAAGTGCACAGATGCACACCAGTCCTCACATTCAAGTGAATGCCTAAGGCACCAGTTCTCACATTCAACTTGAGTGTACATGTGTTGTTCTATCGGTAAATATGTGTATTTACCGTTAGAAGAGGTACTGGTACATGGCTGAAACAAAACCAAACTGGGTAATGCATGACACACATGACACCAGTTCTCACATTCAAAGAATCATATCTAAACACAATGTAACATCAAACAGATCTTAACTAGAAGATAAAAAAATATTTCAAGAGATGCTAATTTGTAGATTAACTAGGAGACACAAAAATACTTTTCTTAGGTACTTGGTACTTCATCTTGCCAAAGAAATTAAAAATCCCTACTTACATGAGATCTTGGTTTGCCTCCATTCCTTTAAGAAAATGCAAGAGGAAACATAAAAAATGATTACTATTTAAACTCATTCTAGTTAATGGCTAAAACAAAAGCAAGCTGATTCATGTATGACACAGCAATTTAGATACAAACATACACATGCCAGTTCACAAATTTAAGTGCATGTCTGAAACAGCAGTACAAATACACACCTACCTACCAGTACAATTAAATACACAAATACTCCCATGTACACATCAAGTTCATGTCCCAAATAGCAATACATGATACACAAATATACAACAATATACAAATACAACAATTCACACATTCGATGTATATTAGAAAAGTTACGTCTGAAATTAACAACATATCGTCACTTGGACCCAGTTGCCCATACATTTTACATAAAAGAGAACCTTTGCAAATTGCGGCAATTCAACTGCCGACTACAAGTTAGACCTAATACATCACAAATCCATTCATCCAAAACAGCAAATACCTGAACCACATTGGACTTAACCATAGGAGTTCAGTTCAAAGACGCCCGAGGAGCTGGAACTGTCATCGAGTTACATTTGTAATTGTCGTGGTATTAAGAATACCCCGGCAGGTTTTGAAGACGATCCTAGCGGAGATTACGCAGCGCGGGTTGACCGGGTGACCGGTCCTCCCCCGCCGGACAAACACAAGAATTGACACGTGGATTTATACAGGTTCGGGTCTCGATGGGGGCCCTAGTCCTGTTGACGCGCTCCCGACCGGAGCCGGCTGGGGAGGCTCTCTCCGGGGGAGAGGCTTCCGGAGCACGTCTGTAAGTTTAGCTATTCCAAATAATAATGAGCTGATCCTTTACAACAGAGGGGTACAAGGGCTATTTATAGCCTCAAAAAGAAGCAAAAAACCTAAACTACCCCGGCAGCCACCGTCAGATTGAAGGGTAGGACCGTCCTTCTCCCGGTCAAACGTCTTGGATGCTTGACAGGTGGTCGCTGATTCCCGAGGCGTCCGTCGCGTGACCTGCACGTGATAAACAAACAGGGATTTTACCTTTTAGGAGGGCGATGACGTCCGGGACCCCTTCCGGATAGCAGGGTCCCGGGAGCCTAAAAGGCGGCGCCCGGGGCAGGCACCGGGGGCCACTGTCCCCGGGCAAATGGCGGCGCCCGGGACCCGCCCGGGGGGCACGGTTCCGGGGGCCAAAAGGCGGCGCCCGGGACATACCCCGGAGGCACGGTCCCGGGAGCCTAAACGGCGGCGCCCGGGGCAGGCACCGGAAGCCACTGTCCCCGGGCAAATGGCGGCGCCCGGGATCCGCCCGGGGGGCACGGTACCGGGGGCCAAATGGCGGCGCCCGGGCAGGCACCGGAGGCCACTGTCCCTGGGCAAATGGCGGCGCCCGGGACCCGCCCGCGGGGCACAGTCCCGGGGGCCAAAAGGCGGCGCCCGGGACATACCCCGGAGGCACGGTCCCGGGAGCCTAAACGGCGGCGCCCGGGGCAGGCACCGGAGGCCACTGTCCCCGGGCAAATGGCGGCGCCCGGGACCCGCCCGGGGGGCACGGTCCCGGGGGCCAAATGGCGGGGCCCGGGGCAGGCACCGGAGGCCACTGTCCCCGGGCAAATGGCGGCGCCCGGGACCCGCCCGGGGGGCACGGTCCCGGGGGCCAAATGGCGGAGCCCGGGGTAGGCACCGGAGGCCACTGTCCCCGGGCAAATGGCGGCGCCCGGGACCCGCCCGGGGGGCACGGTCCCGGGGGCCAAATGGCGGCGCCCGGGGCAGGCACCGGAGGCCACTGTCCCCGGGCAAATGGCGGCGCCCGGGACCCACCCGGGGGGCACGGTCCCGGGGGCCAAATGGCGGCGCCCGGGGCAGGCACGGGAGGCCACTGTCCCCGGGCAAAGGGCGGCGCCCGGGACTCACCCGGGGGGCAAGGTCCCGGGTGCCTAAACGGCGGCGCCCGGGGCAGGCACCGGAGGCCACTGTCCCCGGGCAATCATGAACTTACCCGGACTTGACCGCGTGGAGATTTCCCCCAACAGCAGCCCCCCATGCCCTCCGGGGACGAAGCTTGAGCCCCCGGAGGGAATGGTTACGGTACCGGGAAAATCTTCGGGCGAAACCTCCGGATGAAAATCACCGGACCCCCGGCGACGCTTCGGTTTCTGTGCCGGGCGCTTTATGGCCGCGCCGTTTTCGCAATAAATGCACGCGTGGTTCGAACCGGCGTCTCGATTTACGCGCCTGTCCCTTCGTTTCCCGCGCACGGTTTGAATTTCAGTGGTCCAGATTGCTCCGAGGGGGCCACGTGGCGCGCATCTAGATCACGGCCAGCCTCTATAAATAGGGCCTTAGGGGGCCCCGGCAGCTCATTCCAAATTTTCCAACTCCAGCTTCAGCTCTCCCGGTAGCGCTCTCCCGGTAGCATTTCCGGTAACTTCCTCCGGTAGCGAGCGTCCGGGAGCTTTAGTCAACCTCCTGAAAAGTTAGCCACCGAAAAAAGAAAGAACTGACCTAATGGCGCCCAAAGGTCAAGCAAAGACCACGGAGGTGCCCCCGGAGGAAATCCCCGTGGATTTCCTCTGGGCCTCCGAGTTCTTGGTCTCGGACGCGGAGTCCCTGGTCAAGAAGGGCATCGTTGGAGAGGGGGACATCCGGGTCCCCCTGAAGAAGGACGGAGCCCCCCGCCCCAGGCCCGGAGAGGTCGTGGCCTTCGAGGCCTTCCTCGAGGCGGGGCTCCGGCTCCCGGTGCATCCGATGCTCCGGGAGTTCCTAAAAGAGTACGGGGTGGCTCTCAACCACCTCACCCCCAACGCCCTCGTCCGGATGGGTCTCTTCATCTGGCTGTACGAGACGGCGACCTTGCGGGAGCCCACCCTCCGCGCCTTCCGGTACTTTTACGAGCCGGCAGCGCGGAGCTCCCACCTGGTGAAGGGAGGACTGAAGTCCCCCTTCGGCTCGGTGATGGTCCAGATGCTGCCCTCCCGGGTGGCGGACTACCCGGCGGCGGCCTCCCGGGACCACTGGGGGGACTGGCTCCGGAGGTGGTTCTACCTCCGGGTCCGGGACGAGGCGGTGGTCTACGCCCCGGAGCCTCCCACCTACAGCCGGTCATCCGCACCGAAGCCGCCGGTGTGGACGGATGAGGAGTTCGAGCTCCTCGGGAAGGTGGTGCTGACCAAGAAGGCCCGCTCGATGCGGGACGCCGCGGAGGAGCTGGCGCTCCTGCGGCTTTCCCCCTTCTCACGCGGGGAAAGGGGGATCGGCATGGGCCCGGAGCAGCGGCCTCCGGTGAAACCGGTGACGCGGCGTAAGTCCCCTGCATTTTTGTACTCGCAGTTTTTTATGAGAAATTGACTAACTTTTTACCTCTTGCAGTGCGCCCGTACCCGGCGGCGAGGGACAAGGCGGAGCACCTCCTGGGGAGGTACTTCGCCGACGAACACGAGCGCATCGTGCGCCTCGTGGGGGAGGGGCCTCCCCGGAACCTGGTGGCCGAGGCCTACGGGCTCAGGCTTCCGGAGAGGGAGCCCCTTCCCACCCCCGGGTCTCATAAGCGGGGGAAGGATGTGGCCCGGGGCTCGGAGCCCAAAAGGCCCCGGGTGCAAAAGACCCCCGGCCCGACGACGACGCCGGCGACGACGCCGGTGAGGGCCCGGGACGCGGCTCCCGGAACCGAACATGCCCGGGCGGCGCCCCGGGCAGAGGCGACGCCTCCGCCCCCGGAGGCCCCCGTCGAGGCCCGGGGGAAGGAGGTTGTTGTCGGTGGGGCGGGGTCCGATTCGGCGGACTACGCCCCGTCGCCAATTCGCGTGACGCTCCTCTCGCCTCTCCCGGCGGCATTGGCGCCGGAGAGGCTAGAGGTGAGGTTTTTGGAGGCGGTGCCTTCGTGCCTCTGGCCGGTTGATGAGGAGGGGGGGAGCCCCTCAGTCTTCGAGGTCCCCCCGGAGCAGGAGGCTCCGAGGGCCCTCCGGCCTGGGGCGGGGAAAGGCCCAATGATCCCCCCGGGCGGAGATCCCCGCACAATCCTCGTCTTCATCGTCCTCGGAGGAAACTTCGTCGACGAAGACGCCGGCGACGACGGCCGTGCTCCCGGACTCCGAGGCCCGGGGGCCCTCTCCCGGCCACAACAGCGTCGCCGGGGAAGATACCTATCTGCTTCCCGCCGGGGAGGTGGCCCGCTGCGCGGAGGGCCTGCACAGCCGGAAGGTGCAGGCCTTCGTAGCGGGGGGAACGCTCCACGAACGTTTTGAGGGGCTCGAGTCCCTCGGAGCCTAGGTAGCCCGAGCTCTTATGATTTGTCCTGCACTTAAGATTTTTCTAACTCTTTATGTATTTTGTAGGTAGCGACTGTTACCTGGGGCCTTGAGCAGCCGGCTGCTCAAGGAGGCGGAGAGCCGGGCCGCGGCTTGCGTGGAGCAGCGGGAGGCGGCCCTCCGGGAGCGGGACGAAGCTCTTGATGAGCTGTCCCGGGTCCGGGCCCAGGTGCACCTTTCGGAGGGCGCCTACTGCCGCCTCCGAGAGGAGGCCAAGGTGAGGGAGAAGGCGCTCCGGGAGCTCGAGAGCTCCAGCGTCCGGGCGCTGTCGGATGCGGGCCGCTCCGTCCGCTCGGCCTTGGAAAGCCTTGGCGTTAGCCTGGGCTCCGGGAGCGGCCCGGAGGTGCCCCCGGCGACCCTCGCGGAGGCTGTGCGTTTTCTTAACGCACAAGTCTCCGCCATCCCAGAGGCTGCGGACGTCCGGGCACGGGGCCGGGCGATCCCCGTCATTGCGGCCGCCGCAGGGCTCGTCGACTATCGGGGGGTTGGCGCCCGGGCGATCGGGGGGCGCATCCCCCGGAGCTTCCCAGAGGCCTTCGAGCCAACGCGCCGGGAGGTGGAGCTGCTGGCGGAGGGATTCTACGACCGGATCATCCGGACGAGGTTCCCGACACCGGCGCCTCCGGCCGCGGATGCCCCTGCCCCGGCCACGGAGGAAGCTCCCCGGGGGGAGGACCCCAATGCTAAAGTATGAGCCTCCCCTGGGTCTTTAGCTAGGACCCCTTTTATTTTTGTTAGACATTTTGATTCCGGTAGCTTCTTAGGAGAAGCCCCGGGCACTTGTACAAAAACATTTTGCAATGAAATACATTTGAAATTTTCTAAGTCTTTGCGATGAAATGTTACCAGGGTTCCCGGGGGGTTACTCCCGGGCAACGGTCCGGGAGAGGCTCTCCGGGGGACGCCCAAGCGGCTTTGATTTTGCTGAGCCTTGTCTCCGGAGAACGCGAGGGGGGTACTGCCCGGGAGCCTGTCCGGTTGAGGTGGCGCCCGGAGTGGCACTTGGACAATTTCGACAATAGCCGTGCTGAATTAACTCCCCCTCGCCCGAAGGCCCAGATGATACCTCCTCTCCGGATACTTCCGCTGGCTGGGTACGAGTTTTGGCCCGAAGACGTACTTCGGGACTCTCAGCGTCGCGTCCGGGCGCTGTACCGGGACTTGGCCCGGGAGCTGAGGGAGCGCCTCCGGGAGCTTTAGGCGTAGGGGCCTTAGGCTCGTAGAAAATCCCCCGGGTTAGGACCCGGGTTGTATCATTTCCGAAACCCACCGGAGGGGGAAGATGTCCTCCGGGTTTGCTGATCAATAAAGCGCATTGTTTCCTTTTATTGCGCCTCTTTATTTTCTTCTTCTTGGATGGTCTGGACGACTCATGTTAACAAGGATGAGCTAAGTTTCTTCGCGGGTGGTGCGGTCGACACCCGGGGGTTCCTTATCCCCCCCGCCCATAGCGGGCCGGAGAATAGCTCCGCGCGCTGTGGGGGTAACAAGACCTTCCGGGAGATAATCATCTGGTCGCCATGAGAACGGGGAGCCGAGAATAAGGCCTTAAGCGGAAGGAATGTCCAAGAGAACCCGATGGGATTTCCAGAGGCGAGCTTCCTGGGAGACACTCGTCCGGTCGCCGTGAGAACGGGGAGCCGGGAATAACGTCGACTCCCGGAGGGGGAAGATGGATCCAAATAAGCCGCAAGGGGCTGATCTTCCGGTCGCCGTGAGAACGGGGAGCCGGGAATAACGTCGACTCCTGGAGGAGGAAGATAGATCCAATCAAGCCGCAAGGGGCTGATCTTCCGGTCGCCGTGAGAACGGGGAGCCGGGAATAACGTCGACTCCCGGAGGAGGAAGATAGATCCAATCAAGCCGCAAGGGGCTGATCTTCCGGTCGCCGTGAGAACGGGGAGCCGGGAATAACGTCGACTCCCGGAGGAGGAAATGCCTGAAGACGGGACTTGAGTGCTTGGGCAAGGGACTAGTCTCCCAAAGTGACTCGTTACCACGGCCACCGCGACCGGGTTGCCGCTTACACCCTCAGTCCACGAGGGCTGATCGTAAGCCGCCCTACGGGAGTGCAGGCTCCGTTGTAGGGACTTGTTGGGGCTGGCCCACTTCCTCGCGGGGAGGGCATCCTCGCGGGGAGGGCATCCTCGCGGAGAGGGCATCCTCGCGGGGAGGGCATCGCCGCTAGGGGCGGTAATGAGAAAAACCTACAACGAGACAGTTGAAGAACAAAGGCTATGCATTGATTAACAAAATATACAAAGCCCCCCCCTGCGAAACCGCGAAGGGGGGGGGGAAAAGGAAGCTACAGTGTCCCTCCTCCCCCTCCGGCGTGATTGCTCCGGGGGAGGGGACAGGCCCGTAAGGCTAGACGTAGAACTTGCGAAGTAAACGCAAGTTCCAGGTGTGCTTCAGCTCCTGCTCTTGAAGGTTGGAGAGCTTGTAGGCCCCCGAGCCTAGGACAGCGGAGATCCTGTAGGGGCCCTCCCACTTGGGGGAGAGCTTACCCTGGGCTTGGGGGTCTGTGACGCGCTTGAGGACAAGGTCCCCAAGGCGGAAAGCTCTCTCGCGCACGCGCTGGTTGTATGCGCGCGACATCTCGCGCTCGTAGATGGCGTGGCGGAGGAGCGCTCGGTCGCGTTCCTCCTCCACGAGGTCGATTTCCAGTCGCCGGTTGTCTTCGTTGGCCCGGTAGGCTGCGATCGTGGCTCCGTTCAGGAGCTCGACCCGCAGCGACCGGAAGCCGATCTCCGGGGGGAGGACTGCCTCCGCCCCGTAGACTAGGGAGAAGGGAGCACGCCCTGTGGCCCGGGACGGGGTCGTGCGCATCGAGCAGAGGATGCTAGGGAGCTCCTCTGCCCACGCGCCCCGCTTGGAAGCGGTTTGCTCGAGTCTCCGGCGTAACCCCTGTAGGATTACGCCGTTGACTCTCTCGACGGCCCCGTTGCTTTGAGGATGGGCCACTGAGGCGAAGTGGATGACGATCCCCAGGCCTTCGCAGAATTCCCGGAAATAAGCCGAGTCGAATTGGGTCCCGTTGTCCACGGTGATTTCCTGGGGGACACCAAAATGACAAACGACGTTTTTCCAGAAAAACCGCTGAACGGCCCGGGAGGTGATGCTAGCCAAGGGCTCCGCCTCAACCCACTTTGTAAAGTAGTCGACCGCGACTACCGCATACTTGTATCCTCCGGGCGCTGGGGGGAAGGGCCCTAAGAGGTCCATTCCCCAGTGCACGAAGGGCCAAGTGATGGGGATAGTCCGCAGCGCTACAGGGGGGAGGTTCGAGCCCTTGGCCATCTTCTGGCATGCTTCGCACGCGGAGACAAGGTCTTGCGCGTCGCGCATGACTGTAGGCCAGTAGAAGCCCTGCCGAAGGGCCTTGGCGGCGATGGCACGCGGGGCTAGGTGAGAACCACAGCTCCCCGCGTGAATGTCTTCCAGGAGTTGAAGTCCCTCCGACCGGGGGAGGCAGCGCAGGAGGGCTGAAGCCCCCCGCTTGTAGAGCCTTCCCTCCAGTAAGAGATATGCATGGGCTTTGGCCCGGAGGCGCTTAGCCTCGGTCTCGTTGGAGGGGTCCCCCTCCCCCTTGATGAAGGAGAGGAGGGGATCCATCCATGATGACGGTCGGACGATCTCGGCGACCTCCGGGACCGGAGGCTCGGGGCCTGCGTCCGGGGAGGCCACCGAGGGCTTCGTGATTGTTTCCAAGAAGGCCCCCTTGGGGAGCGTTTCCCGGGCGCTTGCCGCCCGGGCCAAGGCATCAGCTCGGTCATTCTCCCTTCGCGGGATATGCCGGGCCTCAAGGCCGTCGAAGTGCCTCTCCATCTTCCGTACTTCCTGCAAGTAAAGACTTAGATTTGCGTCATGGCACAGGTAAGACTTGTCCATTTGGCAGACAACAAGCTGAGAGTCTCCCTTCACTAGGAGGCGTCGGATCCCCAGGGAGCGCGCAAGGCGCATCCCGAGGAGCAGAGCCTCGTATTCGGCGACGTTGTTGGTTGCGGGGAACTCGAGCCGCGCGGCGTACTCGAGCTCCTTCCCCTCGGGGCTCCGGAGGACTACCCCTGCGCCAGCCCCGGCGAGACACAGCGACCCGTCGAACAGCAGGGTCCAGTGGTCACTGCGTCGGGGCGGCACAGGGAGATCTTCGTCCCCGGACCCAGAGGCGGGAGTCCACTCTGCGACGAAGTCGGCGAGGACCTGCGACTTGATTGCGGAGTGGCCGGTAAGGGACAGGGAGAAGGGGGCAAGCTCGGCCCCCCACTTCCCAATCCGACCGGTGGCTTCTTTATTCCGCAGCACCTCCCCCAGGGGGAGGGACGACGGGACAGTGATGGGGTGCCCCAGGAAGTAGTGCCGGAGCTTCCGGGACGCCATGAGGAGGGCGTAGCAAATCTTCTCCATCTCCGTGTACCGAGTCTTGGCCCCTTGGAGGGCCTCACTCACGTAGTACACGGGACGTTGCTGCCCCCCTTGCTCCTTCACCAAAACCGCGCTGACGGCGACGGGGGTTGCGGCGAGGTAGAGGAGCAAGGGCTCTTCCGGAGACGGACTCACGAGCATTGGAGGGCTCGAGAGGTACTTCTTGAGGTCGTTGAAGGCTTCCTGGGCCTCGGGGGTCCAGCGGAACCCCTCGAGCCCTCGGAGGATCTTGAAGAACTGGAGGCCCCGCTCCCCCGAACGGGAGACGAAGCGACTAAGCGCGGCCAGGCGGCCGGAGAGCCGCTGGACATCTTTGACGGAGCGTGGTGGGGGCATGTCTAGGAAGGCCCGGATCTTCTCGGGGTTTGCCTCAATGCCCCGCTGGGACACGAGGAAACCCAGGAGCTTACCCCCGCGCACCCCGAAGGCGCACTTCTCCGGGTTGAGCTTGAGCCCGAACGCGTGGAGGTTGCGGAAGGTCTCTTCGAGGTCGTCGATGTGGGAGGCTGCACGGGGACTCTTGACGACCGCGTCGTCTACGTAGACTTCGACGTTGCGGCCGACTTGATCTTTGAAGACCAGCGTCATCAGGCGCTGGAAGGTGGCTCCCGCATTCTTGAGCCCGAAGGGCATGTGGCGGTAGCAGAAGGTTCCGAGGGGAGTTATAAAACTCGTCTTTTCCTCGTCCCCCTCCGCCATCCGGACTTGATGGTATCCCGAGTAGGCATCTAGGAAGCTCATCAGCTCGCACCCCGCGGTGGAGTCAACGAGCTGGTCGATCCGCGGGAGCGGGAAGTTGTCTTTGGGGCAGGCGTGGTTAAGGTCGGTGAAGTCCACGCACATGCGCCACTTGCCACTTGATTTCTTGACGAGGACGGGGTTTGCGAGCCACTCAGGGTGCAAGACCTCCCGGATGAACCCCGCCTCTTGGAGCCGAGCTATCTCCGTCTTGATGGCTTCTTGACGTTCGAGGGAGAGCTTTCTCAACTTCTGCTTGACAGGGGGGTGACCGGGGGTTACCGCGAGCTTGTGTTCAATAACCTCCCGGGAGACACCCCGCATGCCCGAAGGCTTCCACGCAAAAACATCGGAGTTTTCGCGCAGAAAGGCTGCGAGTTGCGCTGCATGGTCTTGGGGGAGCTCTGCCCCGATTTGGACAGTTTTGTCCTCGCTGCCTGGGGACAGCGGGACCTTCCGGAGGCCCCCTTCCGGACGCGGCTTGAGAAGGGGCCTCCCAGGGGACGGTGCAGCGATGCCTACGTCCGGGGGGGGAGCCTCCCCCCCGGGCGCCTTGATCAGGTTGACGCTTCCTATTGTGGCAGTAGCTCGCTCGTATAGAGCACGGGCCATGTCTTGGTCCCCCCGGACGTTGATCACGCCATGCGGCCCGGGGATCTTCATGCACAGGTAGTTTTGGTGGGTGGCAGCCCCCAGCCGATTGATCGTAGTCCTCCCCATAATCACATTGTAGGAGGAGGGGAGGTCCACTACGTCGAAGCGGACTAGCTCGGTCCGGTAGTTCTCCGGGGTGCCGAAGGTGATCGGGAGATCCACCTTGCCCACGGGGTGGATCGCCTTCCCCGGGACCAACCCTTGCAGAGGCCCTGCCGCTGGTTGCAGGAGCTTCTCATCCACCTGCATTTCCTTGAAGGTTCTGAGGAACAGGACGTCGGCGGAGCTTCCGCCGTCCACGAGGATGCGGGCCAAGTGGCAGTTGTAGATTGTCGCGGAGACAATGAGCGCGTCGTCGTGGGGGAAGCGAACCCCTCGCGCGTCTTCCGCCGTAAAGGTGAGGGGGACGTCCGACCACTTGGGCGGCACGGACGCGTGTAGCACCCCCACTACCTTAACTTCTCGAGCGTACTCCTTGCGCTGGCGCTTGGAGTCCCGCCCGGAGGCGGACCCCCCAACGATGACGTTGATGCGGCGCTGAGAAGTTTGAAAGGGGAGAGCGTCTGAAGGCTCCCCCTCCTGCACCTGGTGCCCCCCCCACGGGAGCGGGAAGGGCCAGAACAGCTGGCCGAGGGGGCAAGGAGGCCGGAGTCCCCCCCCTGCCCGCGCTGGTCGAGGAACGCCGCGAAGTGCTGCAGCAGCTGGTGGCAATCTCGGGTGACGTGGGTACTGGACCCGTGGAAGCTGCACCACGGTCCTTCCCGGCTTCTCCCCGCGGGGCCTTCGCGGCCGCGCGAAGACTGTCCTCCCCCATGGCCTCTCGGCTTGGGAAAGGGGCGGTTGCCCTTCGGGGGGTCACGCGAGCCGCCTCCGCCCCCGAGGACAAAAGTGTCCCGAGGCCGTGGTTCACTACGGCCCCCCTGCCTAGGGCGCCTGAGGGGATCCCGGGCCCCCCGTTCGGCGGGGGCAGGAGCCCCCTGGGTCTTCTTCCAGATGTCGTCTTCCTCCGCGCGAGCGTACTTTTCGAGTACGTTGAAGAGCTCGTCGGCGGAGGAGGGGCAGCTTCGAGAGAGTCTTCGGTGGAGTTCCCCCGGGAGGATCCCGCTTTTGCAGGCTTCGATCACTGTGGAGTCCGGGACGTGGGCCACTTTGCTTTTTACTTGGGCAAAGCGCTTGAAGAAGCTTCTGATGGTCTCCCCGGTTCTCTGGCGCACTGTGTATAGCTGTGAAGAATCCAGGGGACGTACGTAATTTCCCTGAAAGTTGGCGCAGAACTCCCGCTTCAGCTGCGAGAAAGACTTGATGGAGCCCGCCTTCAGATTGTAAAACCAGGAGCGGGCAATGCCGGTGAGGTAGAGGGGGAAGACGTTGCATTGGACGCTCTCGTCCCCCCCGCCGCAGAGATCGCTGTGGAGTAGATCTGCACGAACTCGTAAGGGTCCGCCTCGCCATTATAATGTTCGATGTGCGGGGGACGGTAGGGCCGCGGCCATCGGATGCTGCGGAGTCTTCGACACAGAGGCTGGTTCGCCCCCTGCACTTCCCGGGGGGAGCCCCAGTCACTGTCTTCTTTAACGGGGGACGCCCCCTCGTTATCCGAGTCAGGTAGCGGCCCAAGAGGGCCGCCAGAGTGGTGGTGACGACGCTTCTCTTCCGGGCCGGGACTGATTTCCCGGACGTCCGGGCTTCCCTCCGGGGAGGATGGTTCTTCGGCTGGTCTCTTCCCCCGACCGGTGCGAGAGCGAGGCTCCCTGCGACAACGACCGGGGGGAAGCTCTTCCCCGCGGCTGGGAGAATGCATTCGCTCGACCTCCCCCCGGGAGAAGCGGACCTGCTTCACCGGGGGAGGGAGCTCCTGTACTGTAGCAGCCGGCCCGGAAGCTACCGGGGCCTGCTGGGGGGAGCCCCCTGCGACGGCCCCCGGGACCGGGAAGGGGGGAGCCCCTGCACCATCCGGAACCGGGGAGGGGGCGCCCGGGGTGGCGTTTGGATCCGAAGAGGGGGCCCATGCGGCAACGACCGGGACCGGAAAGGGGGAAACCCTTGCGACATCCGGAACCGGTGGGGGGTGAGCCCCCTCGGCGACGTCCGGGGTTGGGGAGCCAATGCGGGGGGAAATTCGGTGAGGCACGGGAGCTGCTCTGTCGACCGGCCCCGGTGCGGTAAACGCAACGCGAGGGGCGGGACTGGCTCCCGGCGTAGGAATAACCCCCGGCATGAAATGACCCCCCGGCCCCGGAAGCGGGCCCGGGACGGGGTACCCCCCTGGTGCCACGAAGGGCCCGGGCATGAAATAGCCTCTCGGCACCGGGACAGGCCCGGGTGCCGGGAAGTGTCCGGAAGTATATCCCGCAGGGGTAGACAGCCCCCCTGACGCCGGAGGGGCCGCTGGGTATCCCATAAACGGGGGCATGATCCCCGGATACGGGTGCGATGAAAATGTGGGGGCCGAGGGCCGCGCCAACACACTAAGGAGCTCGTCCATAGAGCGCTGGGCGCGGAGCTGGCCCTCCACGAGAGCCTCCAGCAGGGCGTCCCGGGGAGCCGGGGGAGCCGTCGGGGGGAAACTTGTCCCGGCCGAGGTCCCCGCGGCCACCGGGAGCGACCCGGAGGTGGAGGCACCTAGATTGAGAGGAAAGGTGGGAGGCGGTACCTGGGAATGGTCGCCTCCGGACGGAAGCGCCGGAACAGCAGTGTTCCGGACGGGCGGCGCCAGGTCACCGGGACCGGCGTCACCAGGAAGGGCGCAGGCCCTTGTTCTCGGAGGAGCCATGGCAATTCGTCACGGGTCCCCACGGACGGCGCCAACTGTCGTGGTATTAAGAATACCCCGGCAGGTTTTGAAGACGATCCTAGCGGAGATTACGCAGCGCGGGTTGACCGGGTGACCGGTCCTCCCCCGCCGGACAAACACAAGAATTGACATGTGGATTTATACAGGTTCGGGTCCCGGTGGGGGCCCTAGTCCTGTTGACGCGCTCCCGACCGGAGCCGGCTGGGGAGGCTCTCTCCAGGGGAGAGGCTTCCGGAGCACGTCTGTAAGTTTAGCTATTCCAAATAATAATGAGCTGATCCTTTACAACAGAGGGGTACAAGGGCTATTTATAGCCTCAAAAAGAAGCAAAAAACCTAAACTACCCCGGCAGCCACCGTCGGATTGAAGGGTAGGACCGTCCTTCTCCCGGTCAAACGTCTTGGATGCTTGACAGGTGGTCGCTGATTCCCGAGGCGTCCGTCGCGTGACCTGCACGTGATAAACAAACAGGGATTTTACCTTTTAGGAGGGCGATGACGTCCGGGACCCCTTCCGGAGAGCAGGGTCCCGGGAGCCTAAAAGGCGGCGCCCGGGGCAGGCACCGGGGGCCACTGTCCCCGGGCAAATGGCGGCGCCCGGGACCCGCCCGGGGGGCACGGTCCCGGGGGCCAAATGGCGGCGCCCGGGGCAGGCACCGGAGGCCACTGTCCCTGGGCAAATGGCGGCGCCCGGGACCCGCCGGGGGGCACGGTCCCGGGGGCCAAAAGGCGGCGCCCGGGACATACCCCGGAGGCACGGTCCCGGGAGCCTAAACGGCGGCGCCCGGGGCAGGCACCAGAGGCCACTGTCCCCGGGCAAATGGCGGCACCCGGGACCCGCCCGGGGGGCACGGTCCCGGGGGCCAAATGGCGGCGCCCGGGGCAGGCACCGGAGGCCACTGTCCCCGGGCAAATGGCGGCGCCCGGGACCCGCCCGGGGGGCACGGTCCCGGGGGCCAAATGGCGGCGCCCGGGGCAGGCACCGGAGGCCACTGTCCCCGGGCAAATGGTGGCGCCCGGGACCCGCCCGGGGGGCACGGTCCCGGGGGCCAAATGGCGGCGCCCGGGGCAGGCACCGGAGGCCACTGTCCCTGGGCAAATGGCGGCGCCCGGGGGGCACGGTCCCGGGGGCCAAAAGGCGGCGCCCGGGACATACCCCGGAGGCACGGTCCCGGGAGCCTAAACGGCGGCGCCCGGGGCAGGCACCGGAGGCCACTGTCCCCGGGCAAATGGCGGCGCCCGGGACCCGCCCGGGGGCACGGTCCTGGGGGCCAAATGGCGGGGCCCGGGGCAGGCACCGGAGGCCACTGTCCCCGGGGGCCAAATGGCGGCGCCCGGGGCAGGCACTGGAGGCCACTGTCCCCGGGCAAATGGCGGCGCCCGGGGCGCACGGTCCCGTGGGCCAAATGGCGGCGCCCGGGGCAGGCACCGGAGGCCACTGTCCCCGGGCAAATGGCGGCGCCCGGGACCCGCCCGGGGGGCACGGTCCCGGGGGCCAAATGGCGGCGCCCGGGGCAGGCACTGGAGGCCACTGTCCCCGGGCAAATGGCGGCGCCCGGGGCGCACGGTCCCATGGGCCAAATGGCGGCGCCCGGGGCAGGCACCGGAGGCCACTGTCCCTGGGCAAATGGCGGCGCCCGGGACCCGCCCGGGGGGCACGGTCCCGGGGGCCAAATGGCGGCGCCCGGGGCAGGCACTGGAGGCCACTGTCCCCGGGCAAATGGCGGCGCCCGGGGCGCACGGTCCCGTGGGCCAAATGGCGGCGCCCGGGGCAGGCACCGGAGGCCACTGTCCCCGGGCAAATGGCGGCGCCCGGGACCCGCCCGGGGGGCACGGTCCAGGGGGCCAAAGGGCGGCGCCCGGGACTCACCCGGGGGGCAAGGTCCCGGGAGCCAAAAGGCGGCGCCCGGGACATACCCCGGAGGCACGGTCCCGGGAGCCTAAACGGCGGCGCCCGGGGCAGGCACCGGAGGCCACTGTCCCCGGGCAATCATGAACTTACCCGGACTTGACCGCGTGGAGATTTCCCCCAACAGTATTGGTGATTTCCTCGGACTCAGACTCAATCAACTCAACTCAACTCAACTCAACTCCATTAACAAAAAGAATGGCTGTGCAAATGACAACAATCCTTCTTCCCCAAGCAGGTAAGCATCTGGCCACAAGCTGGTGCATGCAAAAAAATGGCTGAAGCACAATACAAATGTAAGATGCTTTCTATAGGTCCTGATTTGAGAAACACGCCGGGCTTGAGGATCTTCTCGATCGAGACAACCAAGATCTCGCCCTTCACGTGCTTCCAGCTCTCGACGGTGATCTTCACCGTTTCTTTCGCCAACAAGCCAACGTAGGCAGCGTACTGCGATGAAGAACCATGAAATACGTTGCCCCTCATGAGCATCATCCAAGGAACTGCACAGATCATAAATAGGCATTCTAGAGCAAATTAAGATTGTTTATTGTTTCCTAAATGACTCCCTATCTGAGAAAGACTACCAACTGAAGGTTAGGTTGTGCTTTGTCATAGTAACATCAACTTGCAACTGGAGATCAAGATATTACATTTCTACTCTATTTCATCGGAAGAAATTACCTTGCCAATATACATATATTAATTATTTAATGAACTTTTTACATGCACTTGATCATTGAGCAAGCTAGTTGGCATTTGACTATGTTATTGGCATTGAACAACCTACAGAGAGATCAAGATATTTGTGTATCTCATGATATTTGTAAATATCTTGACATTAATGATCTTTCAATTTCAATGTCAACTTCAATTTCAATTTCAATTACAAATATCTTTCAATTTCAATTTCAATTAAAATATCTTTCAATTTCAATTTCAATTTCATGATCTTTCAATTTCAATTGTTACTAAGTCCAAGTTGGCATTGAGCAACCTACTGAGAGATGAAGATATTATATTTATACTCTTATTGGCATTTCACTATGTTAGCTAGCGTTTGTCTTGCAAATATATCCTGATAATTTTCTTCATTTGATAGGATCAGCAAGCAATTGAATATTATTTGTCCCACAGTGATATTATTTAGTTGTTTTAATAAAAAACAGGAACAAGACACCGTACATAATCATATTGAAAAGAAGACACATCAAAATGAAGAATACAAAAATTGCAGGATAATTGCCATAATCGGATTAGAATAATATAACAATATTGCCGAAATTTTACATGCCTTGCTTGCCATGCCGAAATCTAGTGGGCGTCGATGGAGGTGTGGAGGTGCAGCAGTCGCCGGTGGAGGTGCGCCGGCCATCCATGGAGCTTACGGGTTAGGGTTACGAGTGCCCGATGAACTGTTCGAATGAAAGAGACATACTCAGGTATTTATAGAACTAGATCAGTTCTATTGGTACACAACCGCCTACCGTTAGTAATTTGAGATCTCTTCTAATGGTATATACATGCATTACTGATAGAATAAGACTATTTGTAGAAGGAGAACGGTTCTATCGGCACATTACATCCTACCGATAGGAATTTTTGTACATATTTTGTCGGTATAGACATACATTACCGATAGAATAAGAGTATTTGTAGAAGGCGAACGGTTCTATCGGCACACTACATCCTACCGATAGGAATTTTTGTACATATTCTGTCGGTATAGACATACATTACCGATAGAATAAGACTATTTGTAGAAGGCGAACAGTTCTATCGGCACACTACATCCTGCCGATAGAAATTTTTGTACATATTCTGTCGGTATAGACATACATTACCAATAGAATAAGATTATTTGTCGAAGGCAAACAGTTCTAAGATATTTGTGCTATCTTCTAATGGTATAAACATACATTACCGATAGAATAAAACTATTTGAAGACGAACAATTTTAAGGAATTTGTGATATATTCTAACGGTATAAACATATAGTACCGATAGAATAAAACTATTTGTAGCAGACGAACGATTCTATCGGTTCACAACAGGCTACCGATAGGAATTTGTGATATATTCTAACAGTATATAAATATTGTACCGATAGAATAAAACTATTTCTAGAAGTCCATCAGTTCTAACGGTACACAACATCCTCCCGTCAGTACTTATGCATCTCTTCTAACGGTAAATATGTTCATCACCGCTAGAGTAAATCATTCTGCTTCTTCTAACGGTAAGTTTCTTACAAACCGATAGTAAAAATACCTCCCTTATGCCTTTTATGACCGTGAGACACCTTTTCTAACGGTTTTATACTAAATCGCTAACAACCGATAGAAGATAGGGGTTAGTAGACTGCATTTCTGTACTAGTGTCAGTGCCGCGACCTGGATCAGCTCAATTAGCCATGGAAGATGATAGGATTTTATCCAATACTTGGAATATAGATCAATTGCGCAAGTTCTACGTGTAAGTTGTTTTTATTCCAATTTCCTTTTCAATTAGCATATTTTATGCCAAATGTACTTCTTTAAGTTATGGTTATATTCTCGACCTTCGTCGAACTAAGCTTGGGGGCTGGTCGCCAAGTAACCATCTTTATATAGTGTTTGAAGTGAATTCGCTGTTCGATCCTATGGTCACATCTAGATGAGACATCTCTAAATAAGTCGTTTCTCAACGCATACGAGACTTGCTAGTATGTTTCTGATCATACGGGGGTGGCTGTCAGTTCGTAATAAAACTTTGGCAATCATATTAAGCTGTGTATTTGTGCGATCACTTGGTCATATGTAGTTGGGACATTTCTTTCTAAACCGTTTTCTCAAATGTATAAGAAACTGACTAGGTATTTTTGATCATATTTAGCTGTATTCTGTTTCCTGAGATTATTATACGATGTCTTCTATATAAATGATCTCAGGAGGGGGCTAGGAGAATATAATTATGGCATTATTGTGAAGCATGCATTCTGCATATTTTTTGTTATTTACATGATATGTAGGTGTACAAATTGAAACAATTCAAAAAGGAGGATCATTGTTCATCACAATGTGAAAAGAAGAAATAACATCAGGATAATACAAGTTCTTTCAAGAGATTTTCGATTAAGGGCTTCGACTCCTCATCTTCTCTTTCACAATGGCAGCCTCCATGGGATCGTCAGCCACGCCCTCCCCGGTAAGAACTCTAAATCTCCTGGGTTTACCCCTGTATTGTTAATCCATGTTCACTACATTCTTGACCTGTTGCTTTGCACAGGGAATGGGAGCCGTGGAAGACACTGGCAAAGTGAAGGCCGAACTGAGGGCCCTCCAGGAGGAGCACAAGCTCCTTACGGACAAGCACACTCAGCTACGGCTTGACCTTGACGATCTCTTCCAGCGTATTCAGCACATGAAGACGGATGGTGACAATGCTAGGGCGAGGACGAGGCGTCTTCGCGAGGAGAAGAAAGCCGCGGATATGGCCATCGCTGGCTGCGGTTTGACTATGAAGGATACCATAGCGAAGCTGAGGGAGGTCGCAGGCCTTCTTGACGCGGTAGTAGTTGATCCTAGGGACAACTTGTCACTAGAGGAGTCCTGTGTCCTGGCTGCAAGTCAAACTGACTCTATTCTACATGCAGCCAGGGCTAAGACCACCCCTTGACCTAGCATTTTGGGTTTTAATATTTTTTTAAGTGATAAAACAATAATGAATGAACAATTTCTTTTGATGTCAATTTTCCAATTTTCCGGCTATCTTCCCACTTTCTTTATCATTCTGCAGCTTTCAAGCACGGTCTGTTTGATGTTAAATTGTGTTTACCTTTTCATTTTCTGACGGTATTTTGTTGTTTTTACCGATAGAAAAATGGAACACAATACTATAATCTCCTAAACTTAATTAAAAAATTTTTCTGGGGAAAATTGGTCTCACGGGAATTTATTGTTTATACCAATAGAAAAAAGGAATCCACTAATTCAAATATTTTTCGGGAAATTTACTTTTTCTATCGGTATTATTTTGTTGTACCGATAGAAACGGACATAATTCTATCGGTATTATTTTGTTGTACCGATAGAAAAGGTCATACACTACTTTATTACTCGTACACGGCCCTTGAGTTTCCCTCCAGTCGAATAGTTCCAACCTAGAGCACTGCGTCTCTTCGAGAGCGAAGAAAACCACAACCTCCGCCGTGACCACTCACTTCCTCTCTCCCACACGACAATCGCCGACTGGACACTGGTTCGCCACTGCCACCGGTTCTTATTTTCGTCCTTCGCTGGCCGCCACTGCGTTCTACACCCCCTCTCCATCACCAGCACTGATCACCGTAAATACCCTAATTCGTCGTTCTATTTCCAGCATCTTCCTTATTTGATCCTAGTGTTTTGTACGTACTAATTCTTCGAGTTTTGCAATTACACTAGGGTTCCCTATTGTGTTGGATTATGTACATTCCGCGGGCAATGTTGATTTAAATTAGGGTTGACATAATATGTTCCAGTGCTGTAATGAACCTATTTTGAGATTTTAACTTATCTATACTGCTGTATGTGTGATCAATTGTATGCAACTGCCATGTAATGCACATTATATGTTGGAGTTGTTCGTACACATATTCTATCGGTATCTCCTGTATTTGCCGATAGAAACAATTTGTCTGCTCTATCGGCAGCTCTTGTGTTTACCGATAGAAAATATTTCTGAACAACGTACTATTAAAACTTTGGATCTGGAAGGACATGAGGCATGCAATGTATGTACTAGTTTGGTTGGGAATTTTTACTCACTTGGTATGAATATATGGCAATGTGGATGGGTCTTCGATGTATATGTTTCAAATGCATATCTCTTGGTTATCTTTTGCATTACCTGTATGTCATATATGACTTTTCCCAAACTAATAGATGTGATGAAGTCCTGATGACTTGCATACAGGTAATGCAAAAGATAACCAAGAGAGGGTGCTATAGACCATATTATTCCTTTTTTGGTTGTGACCTACTTTCTGTGCTACTTCAATATCTTTATATTCCATTAGCATTAGGTTTGTCAGATTATGCACAGTGGCACTTAGATGCTTGTGTGCATATTTACGTGTGAAATAATAATGCTGGCCCATGAATATTAGTATAGAAAATCATTGAGAATGTTATGTGATGACAGTGAGTAGTGTCTTATCAACAAAATTTATTCATGTATTTCTGAACAGTTCAAGAAGTAATTTATTCATGTATTTCTTTTAGTATTATTTTGTTCGGACATCCCTTTTGCAGCCCTAATTAGATTCCAGTCCTGGGCTGAGTTATGGAACTCCAAGAAGAATTAATTGCCATATGTTGCCTGCTTCCTATATGAAAATGTGTAGACGAAAACGCTGAGAAATAGAATCTTATCTTGTATTAATTGTATGGTAGCTTTTGTGTTTACCGATGGAAAAAATATTTAAAATAGGTCCTTTTTCTTTGTAAAATGATTTGGTTTGTGTTTCCATTAAATTTTTGATGGTTTGTTGATGGTTTTGTAGGGAAAGACATGTCATCGTCTTCATCGGATGGTACTAGTGGTTCGACTAGGGCCAACCCCAACGTAACTGAAGATGCAGCTGTTACATCCCGGCGCAAGAGGGTGGGACGAGGCGCGACGACGTTGGGCCGTTTGGCCAAACGCACGGATCTTTCTTGTGAGTTCAACCAATTTGGGAGGCCGATTGGAAAGAATGCTGGGAAGTATGCGGCCTATGTTGGGCTGTTGGCGAAAGAAAGGGTGAAGATCACCGTGCAGAGCTGGAAGGACGTGACGGCGGACGAGAGGGATAGGTTGTGGGCGGAAGTGAAGGTTAAATTAACTGAAATCGCTGAACTCTTTTGTAATCACGTTCTCTTGGCTTATACTAAAGTTTAACTAACTCGTGATTAATTGTATGCATTTTTTGAAAACAGGCTAAGTGGAACATCCCCGACGATACACCTAGGACGGCCTGCTTGAAGGACATGAACGGAACATGGAAAACCTTTAAGAGCTGGCTCGTCGTAACTTCCTCGCTGCGGGGAAATCTCCTTGCGAGAAGTACCCCTTCATATCGGAGGAGGTATGGGAGGAATTCACTAAGCAGAAGGGGACTGAGGAGTTCAAGGCCCTTAGTGAGAAGAATAGGGTGATCCAGAAGAGGAACGACCACCCGCATCGGCTCGGATCCCGGGGCTATGCGGGGAAGGAGGAGAAGTGGAAGAAGGAAGATGAGCAAAATCCTGTCATCGACACCCCTGAGTTGCCGCGCTCCGAGATCCGGGATGAGAGGTGCAAGCGATGGTGGAGGGGGAGGGGGTCCGTGTCATCCACGGGGTCTGTGCAGTTCGCAACCCCTGGGGACGTCGACGTTGTGAGGCGAATGGTAAGTTGGCTAACCTCGTAAACTATGTGCGCACAAGTGTATATAAGGCAATTTGTCTCACAAGGTACCTTTAAATGTAACATATCTCTTTTGAGAAGGAGGCAGTGGAGGGATTGTTTACCCCACAGAGGGAGAACGACATCCTCACCCGGGCTCTAGGAAATAAGGAGCATCCCGGGCGGACACGGGCCGTGGGAGCCATTGTGTCGTGGAAGGCTGGTTTCGCAGATCCGGCTCCACCGAGGAAGAAGGCCCGCTCCTAGAAGGAAAAGGAAGCGGAGCTCTCTGATAAGATACGGGCTGAGGTACAGGCGGAGCTCTCCGAGAAGATACGGGCTGAGGTGAAGTCTGAGGTGCAGTCTAAGGTCGCACAAATGAGGGAAGAGTTTGCATGGTTGAGAGATGCATTGCTGAGCAAGAGTGCAGATGCGGAACCCCAGGGCGACGGTACCCCGCGGGGTCGGATAAGCAGTTGTGCTTCGAAGGTCCTCGTGGATCCAGTGGATCTACTTGAGGTACTGCAAGCCTTCATCTGTGCACTTAAGTTGATGCCACTCCCATTCTGTTAGAGTTGTTTCGCTAACCTGTTTTAATATTTACAAATTTGCAGAGGCCGGAGGGTTGCATCCTACTGAATCACCTAGGCGACAGGCAGGAAGTGGTTGGACACGGCTTCGTATATCCGTTTGGGCCGGATGTTCGGGTCCATTGCGTACCTCTGCGGTTGGGGTTTGCAAAGGTACAAGTGGACATGGCCATGCCGGGATACAACGATTCTCCGTTGGCAGTCCCAACAGAGGAACTGCAGACACTTGCTGAGGCAGTGGGCTCCTACGTACAGTGGCGCAAGAAGTGTCTTCTAATACAACCGGTAAATCCTACACATTTTAGATTACATCCTACTCAGTACACTCAACTTGCATAATCTAACATACGTGCTCATTAATTGAAGTGGCCTGCCGTTGGGCTACCAGGGGACTGCGCCCCCAGCTCGGGGCATGTGGCCCGATCTCGTGCGACCTTGGACACATCAAAGACGGCCTCGACCCCACCCAGTGCATCCACGCCTTCACCTCGGAAGAAAGCCGCCATCACCTCGCCCTTGCCTTCGAAGGTATGCGCTCAGTCCCTGGCAAAAGGCAAGGGCAAAGGCAAGGGAAAAGGGCGACAGGGACAACCGGAGAGGTTCAGGAACGGGTTCCCACTCATGTCGGAGGCAGCTTTGCGCAAATTGGATTGATCAACTAGAGACCTCCACGAGTGGTACCTACACCGAGCTCGGCGCAATCTGAACTTCTTAGTTCCCTACAGGCCTGGGCAGTTCCACCGTGAGACCAGGAGTATATCCGTGGCACACGAGGATCTGTTCGACCTCTACAACTGGTAGGAGCTCGATATGTCCATCATACGGACTGGAGTCCTGTGAGTTTGCTGATGCTATGTATTGCTGTTTTCTAACTCTGCATTGTTGTAGTTAATTTGAAATGTAGTAACTTTCTGTGCAATACTAATGCCGTCCTTTGCATGAAGGTGCATGTACAGGCTAGCATCGGAGGCTGCGTGTGACAAGGTGGGTTTCCTTGACCCAGAGAAAATAAGCCTCACGATGCTAGAGCACAACGCTGCGCACGCTGAGCAGTACATATCCAAGGAGCTGATGGCGCAGCAGGACAGGGAGTTCATTCTGGTGCCGTACCACCAAAGGTTAGTGCATTTCGTACTAATTTAACTCGATCTTGTATGTTACACTTGAGATATACTTTGAGCTAGCGGTTCTCTTTTACGTACAATGCAGGGGCCACTGGATCCTCATCGTGATCTGTCCGCCGAGGAACGAGGTGTACTACCTCGATTCGATGCGTGACAGATTATCGATCGAATATGTGGTCAAGGGGAATATGGAGGCGTAAGTAACTTATATGTTTGATTTAAATTTTCACCTCACTAGCTAATGATAATACATTAACTGGCAATATTAACTGAAATGCAGGGCTTTTGATAAATATGTGTCCGCTGGAGGGAGGCATGCCGCACCGCAGGGCTCCCTACTAGCTTGGAAAGAATATGAGGTACGCACGAGACTTTTTGTTTATGCTTAATTAGTTTATGGAAACAATAGCTAACATGTCTTCGCATATGCAATTATCTCAGTGCCATCAGCAGCCGCAATCGTGGGAATGCGGGTTTTATGTGTTGCGCTACATGTACGACCTAGTGCAGACAAACTTTGCCCAGTTCCCCCAGGTAAGCATCGATAGCTAACTCAAATTTGAAAATTGGGTGTCACGTTCTAAATTAGGAAGTTAGTTACTAAGTATTCACACATGCTTGCAGATCGCCATGTCGAAAGACTCATACGAAAATGCAAAGATTAGAGATCTTCGACAAATCTGGGCTCAATATGTCATGGAGGAAGTTGTGCCCAACCATCCGCCATGATAATTTTCTCTTTTTCGTGTACTCTGTGCATAGACTATTTATATACATGTGAATAAATATATATGTCAATAAATGTCCACATTGGATTGTAATTTGTATTTGTCCATATATATGTGAATAAATGTGAATAACTGTCCAACGTGTCAATCTGTTTTGTGAATTTACCCTTCTTTGCATCTGTACTATATTGTGTATCCAATCTATAATGTATTGCATCTGTACTGTATATGTGAATGTAAATAACGTACTGTATATGTGAATGTTCTATCGGTAAATTCATTCACAACCGACAGATTACCACCACTTTTCTATCGGTAAACTCATCCACAACCGAGAGACTACTACCACTTTTTCTATCGGTAAACTAGAAATTAACCGTCAGAATAGTGTGACTTTTCCTGCCGGTGAACTCATCTACAACTGAGAGACTACTGTAGTTTTTTCTATCGGTAAACTTGAAATTAACCGTTAGAAGAGTATGATTTTTCCTGCCGGTGAACTCAAATACAACCGAGAGAGTACTAAGATTTTTTCTATCGGTTATCTCATTTCCAACCGAGCGAGTACTAAGCTTTTTTCTGTTGGTAAACTTGTAATTAATCGTTAGAATAGTGGTATTTTTCCCACCGCTACACGTCAGACTACGACGGGATTTCTATCGGTACACTCATAAGGTGCCGATAGAATAGTAAGCTTTTTGCTGTCGGTAATCTTGTAATTAACCGTTAGAATAGTGGTACTTTTCCCACTGCTAAACGTCAGACTACGACGGGTTTTCTATCGGTACACTCCTAATATGCCGATAGAATTGTGAAGTTCTTCTGTCGGTTATTTACCGATAGAAAATGTTCTGTTTTGTTCTATCGTGTCTATCTCTATCGGTACGAAAACCGATAGTAGAAGGGTGTTTTTTACCGATAGAAGAAAGCTTTTCTGTACTAGTGCCAGGAAGTTGCAATATGTAGTTATCTAAAACTGCATGAAATAACTGATAAGAAGATAAAGATGCAGTTTTATGACTACATCTTAGCAACCGTCAAACTTCCCAGAACTGATTCACATGGGCATCCTTTCAATCAGTATAAAAGGGGAAGACGAAGCAACTTAAAGAGAGATAGGAGAAAATAGAAGCATATTGAGAGATTGTTTAGTCTTGTAATAATCTCTTTCCTTGTAATCTTTACACACATGGTGAAAACACCACAGGACATAGGGTTATTACTCAAATCCTTGAGAGCCCAAACCTGTATAATCTTTTGTGTCTCCAGTACATAGTTATCTTAACTTACCTAGTGAGTGTTTTGAATAGTCTCCACTTTACATATCATCAATTTGCATAAGATCGACTAAGAACACCGAGTTCAAATCGTCGACAACGGGCTGGATCGGGTTTTGATCTAGCCTCGACCAGATGCTGCTTTGCCCTGATTGAAGTATAGATGGGCTTCGTCGATACTCAATCAGATGCTAATGTGCGGAATAACGGGATCTTACTCGGAATTACCGAAACTCAAGTTGATCGAAAACACAATTCAAAAGATAGCACAACTCTTTATTGGAAAGCAAGATCTTGTACACGTCGAATGTTAGGCGCACTCACCTATGTCGATGAACTATGTGTCTAAGACTTAAATAAGTTCAATGACTATTCGATCTGATCTATGCAAAAGTATATACTTAGGTAGATAATCTATCTATCCTATTACAAAGTATTTATAGTCCAATTGTATGAATATGTATCAACTCAATAACTTAAACGTATTAGACTCCGACACTAACTAAACCTAACAAATAAGACTTAGTTATATGCATATGGATCAGAATACAATCCCGAATAGAGATCAGATCCATGTCGCGAACCCTTTCCAAGGTCGCGAACCCTTCCCAGGTCGTGTAGCCTTGTCGAGGTCACACCTATCCGAACTCGAATAGGTCTAGGTCGTGAAGCTTTTGCGAACTCGACCTGAAAACCCAAAGATCCTCCCAGATCATGATTCCCCTGTTGAGAAGGAGCCAACCCCCATTGGCGACCAATGATCAAAACTGGAGATGTGGAAATTAAGGTTGACCATCTTCTCGGGTGTACCACTTTGTTGCACACGCTCGTTGATCTTTTCGTTAGATTCAAAAAGACTCTCTTCTGCTGTTGCAGGTGGTTATCACTTTCTTCTCTAGGATCACATCGTCATGTAGAGGTTCTTCTCATTGATAGACCAAGTCTTCAACAGATGGTACTATGGCATTAGGCTCATCGTCTAGCATCGAAGGCTTGAAGAGTTTGAGGTGCTCAACATTGACAACCGAGTAAATATCGATGTATGGAGGTAACTTGAGCTGACAGGCATTGGTGTCAACTTTCCGCAAAATCCGAAAAGGACCATAACAGATGGGTTTAAGCTTTGTACCTTCACCTTTAAGCCTTTCCTTCTTGAAATTATGCATCAACTCGGTGCCAATTATGTCGCGCCTTGTACTTGAGTTGAGTGTTCAGCAAGTTCTATTCAACCTCACTATGGAGCCGTTTAATACCTTTTAGGAATCTTTGTGCTCGATCTTGATCAGATATTTCCTTGTTGTTCATCGCTAAGGTAGGGATCACAAACTCCATGTTGAATAGACTCTGTGGTAGAAATCCCAAATAGACCTCAAATGGCGACTTTCCGATCGAACCATGCCTTGCTCGATTAAAAGAAAACTGCAGGTATGGTATGCTTTCCTCCCAGGTCTTCGGATGCTTAGAGTTAAAGCCCCTCAAGAGATGAACGACTGTTCAATTTACCACCTCAGTTTGACCATCAGTTTGAGGATGAAAAGCAGTACTTCTCTTTAGCTTCGTATCCATCATCGTCTAGAGTGATCACCAAAAGTAACTAAGGAACCGGGTATCAGATCAAACACAATAGAAGTCGGCAGTCCAAAATGTACCCAAATGTGTGGAAAGAATACCCGAGCCGCTTCTTCTCCCGTGATAGTCTTTCAACAAGGTATGAGAATTATCATTTTGGAGAACCGATCAACAACCACAAAGAGATAGTTGTTGCCACGTTAGGGCTTAGGCAATCCTCCTAAGAAATCCATGGATGTGCTTTCCCATGGTCATGACAGAACAGGCAAAGGAGTGTACAAACCTAATTTTCGGTTTGCTGGTTTTGAGATGCTGCAAAGACCACAGCCTCGAACGAACACTACCACAGAAACAAACATCCAGGACGACACATCATAGACGGTTATGAACTTTTCAAAAGAAAACCGTCTGTGAAGGCCTGTAGGGAGAAAATGTTAAGTTATCATAGACGGTTTTGAGATCAGAACCGACTGTGATAGTCCGACAGACGGTTTTGACCTTGGAACCGTCTGTGATATTCTAATTATCACAGACGATTCTGAGCTCAAAACCATCTGTGATAGTGTTGGACTATCACAGTCGGTTCTGACCTCAGAACCGTCTCTGATAATCATTATCACAGACGGTTCTGAGCTCAGAACTCAGAATCTTCTGTGATAATCATTATCAGAGATGGTTTTGAGCTCCGAACCGTCATTGATAATGATTATCACAGATGGTTTTGAGCTCAGAACCATCTATGATAATCTATCGCTGTCTAGTTCATTGTTTTCATCATATCTTCTTCAAACAAACTTGGATTTTTACGTTCTTGTACTTGCTGGAAACATCAGATCATTCTATACAACTTTTCTGTTGAGGTCGAAGTCAGATTCGGCATCCATCTATGAGATATTGGGCCATTAACAGTTCTGAGCTCAGAACCGTCTATGATAATCTGTTGCTGTCTAGTTCATTGTTTTCATCATATCTTCTTCATACAAACTCGGATTTTCACGTTCTTGTACTTTCTGGAAACACCAGATTGTGCTCTATAATTTTTCTGTTGAAGTAAAAGTCAGATTCGGCATCCATCTATGAGATATTGGGCCATTAATTTCGATAGTGTACAGTTTGAATCTAATAGATCTGCTTCGGTATTTTCATCATAATTCTTTCATCCGAACTCGGATTGGGATAAATTTATACTTTCTGGAATCGTTTCGAGAAATCCCACAAAACGTTTGTTGGGGTAATCTTGAAATTCAGCCATTTTTATCACACTAAAATTTGGGAAAAGTTAGTTGTGTAATTTTCAAACTCTAGTCCAATTCGGATTCAAATTACTCAATCTGAGACAGCTTCGGTAAAATTACCATATCTTTTGATTTCCAATACCATTTTTGATGTTCTTATACTTTTTGGAAAGATAAAAAAATCCTCTACAAATTTGGTGTTGACCAGATCCTCTAATTCGGAGTTCTTGGGGCCCGAAATTGTTAATCATTATCGGAGACGGTTTTGAGCTCAGAACCATCTGTGATAATCATTATCAGAGACAGTTTTAAACTTAGAACCGTCTTTGATAATGATTATCAGACTTTGTGACTTTGTGACTATACAATTTAAGGTGGGCTTTGTCCCGCTCATTTCCACACTTTGCGACTTTTCACTTCACTTGCCCTAACTCAAAGCGGCACACTTTGTGACACTTCACTTCATTTCCACCGTTCTACACCGTGCCGCCACTATAACCCTAGATCCACACCGATCCGAGCTCGACTACGCCACCACCACTCCATTGCCCACAATCATCTCGTTGGCCACGTCTCATGGGCCGATGATGACTACAAGCAGCTCCCTCAACAATGACCATCCGACGACCACTTCTTCCTTGGCCACGAGACAGCCGATGGTTTCAGCACCTCTTCGGTTGTGGTCGAGCTACGACGGCCTCCTCCAGCAGCTTTCTCAAGTTCTTCTGCGGCTGCGTTCTTTAGCACCATGGCATCATCTCTCCTTCAAGCCTCAGTGACAATTCCCTCTCTTAAACACTCTCTCCCCCTGCTCCTTGTTTCCTAGATGTTGTAAAGTGACTAGTTTGTAGTTGTGTGATGAACAGCTGAATAGTGAAAATTAAAATCTGGTGTGAACTGATTCTTAGTTGATAATTGTTTATGTTGAATCTGTTTGACCCATTCTCTGTTTGGATGTTGCCAATTCTTAGTTGATAATTTTTTATGTTTAATTGAAGCTCTTAGTGAATTTGATTGCAAATTTAAAACTCTGTGTTGTCTTTGGTATCTAAAATCTGTGTTTTGGCTATTAACTATGAACAGACTTATGAACTCTAAATTCAGTGTTTATGTGATGATTCAGTGATTTATATTTGAGCTAAAACCGTATATGATAATGATTAGCAATTTCGGGCCCCAAGAACTCTGAATTAGAGGATCTGGTCAACACCAAAGTTGTAGAGGATTTTTTTATCTTTCCAAAAAGTATAATAACGTCAAAAAAAATATTGAAAATCAAAAGATATGGCAATTTTACCGAAGCTGTCTCAGATTGAGTAATTTGAATCCGAATTGGACTAGAGTTTGAAAATTACACAACTAACTTTGCTCAAATTTTAGAGTGATGAAAATGGCCAAATTTAAAGATTACCCCAACAAACTTTTTGTGGTATTTCTCACAACGATTCTAGAAAGTATAAATTTATCCCAATCCGAGTTTGGATGAAATAATTATGATGAAAATACCGAAACAGATCTATTATATTCAAACTATACACCATTGACATTAATGGCCCAATATATCATAGATGGATGCCAAATCTGACTTCAATCTCAACAGAAAAGTTGTAGAGCACGATCTGATGTTTCCAGCAAGTATAAGAATGTGAAAATCCGAGTTTGTATGAAGAAGATATGATAAAAACAATAAACTGGACAGCGAAAGATTAGAATTGGACGCGATTATCATAGACAGTTCTCTGATATTATCAAAGACGGTTTTGAGCTCAGAACCGTCTGTGATAATGATTATCACAGACGGTTCTGAGCTCAAAACCGTCTTTGATAATGTTATCAGTGACGGTTCTGAGCTCAGAACCGTCACTGATAATCATTACCACAAACGGTTCAGAACCGTCAGTGATAATACTCAGACTATCACTGACTCGAATATCATTGACGGTTTAGAACCGTCTATGATGACTGTTTTGAACCGACTGTGATGTTGTATTCTGTAGTAGTGAAAACTAGCCACATCCTGTTGCATTCGTGGCCAAAACACATATCGATGAAGATTTTGCAAAGTCTTCATAATTCCAAAGTGACCAGCAACCTTTGATGTATGCGCTTCTCGCAACCATTGAATTCGAGGTGCTCCACGAGGTATACAAAGTAAATTTCCCTTGTACAAGAGTCCTTCTCGCCAAACAAACTCTGTAGTTTTTCCTGTTTTGAGCTCAGTCAGTGCTGATCGAAAATCAGGATCTTCACTATACATCGTGGCATAGTCATCATGACATGAAGGCTCGATCTGCATGAACATGGTAAGCAGAGGGTCGTAACTGGTGGTCATGACAACATGTCAACTAGTTTATTGTGTATGCCCTTCTTGTACTTAATCACCAAATTAAACTATTGCAGATACGACATCCACTTCATATGTCGAGCTTGCTATAGTTTTGATTGAGTTTTTGCAAATATTGCAAAGTTGGTGGTCAGTGTGGATAACAGTCTCTTTACCCAAAAGGTAACACAGCCAATGTTTTACGGCCTGATGCAGTGCACACAACTCTTTGTCGTAAGTCGGGTAGTTCTTCTGAGCTCCCTGGAATAACTCAGAGTGATATGCTACTGGTCGACTTTCTTGTATGAGCACTGCGCCCATTGCATAACCTGAGGCATTGGTTTCTAGTTCAAATGGTTTCTGTAGATTCGGCAAAGCTAGAATAGGAGCTTCATGATCTTCTTCCTCAGCAAGAGAAACGTGTCCTCAGGTTTCCCTGTCCACTCGAACTTTTGGTCGATCCTGATTAATGCATGCAATGGAGAAGCCACAATCGAGAAGTGTCATATGAACTTCCGAAGGTACTGGCATGCTCACAAAAAACTGCGCACTTCTATAATTGTTTGCGGTCGGGGCCACTTGCGAATCACTTTTACCTTATCCGCGTCAATTTTCAACATACCGTTGCCGACCACGAATCACAGGTACAGTAGAGTTTGCTGGCCGAACTCACACTTCTTACGGTTGAGGTGAAGTCAATATTGCCGAAGCTGTTTGAACACCTTTTCAACATGAATGAGGTGCTCATCCCACGAACGACTATAGACCAATATGTCGTCAAGGTAAACGATCACAAAGTCGTCGATGAACTGTAGCAATACGTCATTCATAAGACGCATGAAAGTAGTCGGGGCATTGTAGAGGCCAAATGGCATGACCAGCCATTCGAACATACCTTGTGACGTTTTGAACGCGGTTTTCCAAGTATCCTCCTTTTGGATGCTAACTTGATGATACCCTGATTTTAGATCCAATTTCGAGAAGACAGCAGCATGCTTCAATTGGTCTAGCAGATCATCAATACGAAGAAGGGGGTTCCGGTTCTTGATGGTGATCTTGTTTAGTGCTCGGTAGTCGATGCACATACGCCAAGTCCCATCTTTCTTTGGCACTAACACCATAGGAGATCCACAAGGTGAACTACTTGGTTGAATGATACCATCAATCAACAACTCACCAAGTTGTCTTTTGATCTCTTCATTCTCCAATATCGAGTTGCGATACATACTTAGATTGGGAAGTGTCGCATCAGACACGAGCTGAATTTCGTGCTCGACTGGACATTTGGATGGACGACCCTGGGTACTCTCAAACAGATCATTGTCTTTCTCCAGCAATCCCGACAACCGACCAGAATCTTCTCGGCACATCAGTGACAATGCTGCTCGAGTACTATCACTTTGACCAATTGACCGAATCATAACAAGCACGTATTTATGACATGCATTGATGATTCTTTTGGCTTGATTTGCGATAATCAAGTTGGAGGTGTTGACGTGGACGTCTCTGTCGATCATGAACTTAACTCCATCTTTAGTGAGCTCGTACTCTTGTTCTCGTTGATGGAAGTAGGCATCTCGATCGTACAAGAATGGACTTCCAAGGATCACTTGACAAATATCGATGGGAACAACATCGCATTGAACCTCGTCGATATATCGAGCAGAGATCACAAATTTCAACACACACTGACTCGTAATCTGTTGGTTCACGTCGGATGTAAACCAACCCAGCGGATACGATCGCGGGTGTGTGGTTGTCTTCAAACTAAGTTGTCGAACCAGTCCAGCGGAAACCAAATTCTTCTGACTTTTGGGATCAAATATTGCTACGACCACTTCATGCTTCACTTGGATATTGATAGTGAACAAGTCCTCCGTTGAGTGATGGTTGTAGGTGAATTCGAACCTTTCTCCTTCAGCATTGCCATCAGAGACAAGGTCGTATCCGCCTCATCAACCGAATTCACTCGGACAACTCCTTCTTCAGGTGTAGCCGTAATAGTTGTAGCTATTCTTTTCCCTGGTCCGTTTCTCTTTGGTCGAAGCTTAAGATGGAGCTTATAACACTTATCCTTTGTATGCCCAGAAACATGACAATGATCACAAGAGATGCTCGTACTAGACTTCGGAGTACTCTTCTTCAGACTCAACTTTCCATTTGACGAGGTCAAATTCTCTTTCTTGTCATGGTGGGATTTATTTTTCTTCTCTATTGCCATAGTAGTTGTGCTCGCGGTCATGATATCCTAGACGCTGAATAGTCTTAACTCAGCACTGATCATTTTCTGATGTCCAGATGTGTATTTTTGGAACACTTGAGGATCAGAGAGCGAGATGCCAATGACCATTGCTTGTCTCCGAAATTCCGTCGTATAATCCTGAACGGATTGGTCGCGGCGTTGATACAATCTGTGCCAATGATCCCATCTCTCCTTAAGATAACCCATCGGGTAGAATTATTGTCGTAGGAATTGTTTGAATTGACCCCACATAAGGTCATCAGCTTCACCACTGGTGATGAGGGCCTTCCACCATGTCTTGGCCTGGTCCTTAATCTTTAAAGGTGCGAATTTCACCTTTTGAGCACTACTGAACCCTCGCAGGTCAAAGTAGGTCTGAAGCTAGTTGATCCAAGAATCCAGTTTTTCGGCATCGATCACCCCATCGTATATGGGTATATCAATCTTTGCTTCGACCTTGAAAGATCCGACAGCTAAGGAGGTGTTGGTGAGGTCGTCAGCCTTATGTTCATCTTCGTCTGACCTGTGCAAGTTGTCACCAATCTTCACGCCTGTAACCTTGCCTTTTGAAGCATCAACTTCAAAAGGTACAGCCATGGCCTGCTGCTTAATCCAAGCAAGCACAGTATCCACGTCGGCGGAAAACTTTTCCACTTGATCAGCTAGGTTAGCTTGAACGGATGTATCATCAGACATCTTCAGAGGCGATTGTAGGAATCGTCGAATTATCGCCTGGAGTTTCACCGAAAGTTTTGTAATCCTGGGGAGTCTTCGCCATCCACAGGACAGGATAGTGGTTGGACCAGGTTTGATCTAGCCTCGACCAGATGCTGCTTTGCCTTGATTTAAGTATAGATGAGCTTCGTTGATACTCGACCAGATGCTAATGTGCAGAATGACGGGATCTTACTCAGAATTACCGAAACCCAATTTGATCGAAAACACAGTTCAAAAGATAGCACAACTCTTTATTGAAAAGAGGGATCTTGTACACGTCGAACGTTAGGACGCACTTACCTACGTCGATGAACTATGCATCTAAGACTTAAATAAGTTCAATGACTCTTCGATCTAATTTAAACTATACCTATTACAAAGTATTTATAGTCTAATCGTATGAATACATGTCATACTCAATAACCTAAACGTATTAGTGTAACATCCCAAATTTTGCCATCTCTTTAGCTTGTCAGCCAGTATATGTTCATTGGATTCTTGGATGTCTCAACCCCATTTTGATCTTTATCTCAGAATTATGATCTCAGGTGTGCCACCACCTTAATTTAAAAAGTTGGAAACCAAACTCCGCCTTTCAGACCATTTTCGCTTTTTAGTCCAAAAGCATTGCGGATTAGTCCTTTTTAGATTTGTCAGAAGCTCAAAAAGACCAAAAGTCTCAGACCATCTCCAAACTTTGATCTGATTCAGTGAATATCTCCCATTCACTATTCTAGACATTTTTCCTCTTCAGGAAGAATTCCAAAAACTGAACCGAAACCCTAGTTTCAGCCTCGCCAAAGTTTCAAACCCTAATTACCCTGTTTTCGATTTTTGTCAAAACCACCAGATCTTGTTGGATTTCACCATTTTTCCTACTGGATGAGTCCAAATGAATTAGTAGCACTCACCTGCAAAACCAGAACTCAGATCAGCCCCTTAGATCTCCATATTTGCAAATAGGCCCAAGATCCCGAAAGAAAACCTTGCAGATTAGTCCAAATCCCTTGCAGTTCAGTCCAAGCATTACAACCAGGCCCTTGTGCCATTTTCGTCCTCGACCTGGTTGCACGACCAGAGCCTCGCCACCTCGCCTCGCCGCAGGACTCGCCGCCGACGAAGTCTCGCCCGCAGCCACCGTCACCGCCACGTAGAGCCACCTGTGCGCAACCGTGCCGCCACCGTGGAGCAACCTCAGCGCGCCTTGCCGTGATTCTCCCGCGCGCGCGTGCTCCAGCAGCAGCAAAGCAACGCCACGTTGCAGCCATGCCGAAGCCAATGATCTCGTCGCCCTGCTCCAGCCCAATTTCGTGTGATTCTTCTTCCCTGGCTCAGTCCTTGCCGCGTCCCGACGTCGTCTCGATCGTTTCTCCGGTGTCAGCCACAAATCCCGCCCGATATGCTTCAACTCCCGAGCTCAGCGCATCGCCTATATAAGCTCCCTCCCTTGCCCAGAATCACTTCGCACCACCCCATAGCTTCATTGCTTCAACCATAGCACCAGAGAGTAGCAGCTTCCTTAGCGCCGCCGTGACGGTTTCTTCCCCGGCGAGCCACCTCAGGAGCTCACGATGCCAGCTTTGCCTGAAGCTCCTCTCTTCAATCTAAGACTACCAGTGAGTTCCTCTCGTTCCCCTCTCCGTATCATAGCGTTTAATTGGCCCCCGGCGAACCCTAACGCCGGCGATCGCCGGAATATCCCAAATCCCCTGTTTCTTTAATACTGCTCGATTCAATCCGAATTAAACCTCATGCCAGTGGTGAAAGATGTTCAGTGCAACCCTTTGAGCGAGCCTACGAACTTGGATTTTGAAATTGAGCTGAGATTGTAGCTTTCCCGTAGATTGCGCGCCACCAGCAAACCGGCTCACGCTGCCAAGCTTCTCCGGCCATCCTCCGGTGGATTTAACCCCACCAGTAGCCTTCACACCTCACCCTCTCACTCCCTGAGCAAAGAATCGAGCTCAAAGTCTTTAAATAGAAAACCCCCAATCTCCAGTGTCGTCTTCTCCAGCGCCGGTCGCCGGAATTTCTCCCCGGCCGATCTAGCCCCGCACACTTTGTCCCTTAGATAGATCTCGGTACCCTGAGCAAAATTGTCTACTAGCTCGATCCCTGAATCGACCTGGATCAGAAGTTATTTCAATGCCAAGATCACTGTCCAGTAACTCAGGCCACCGTGTTTACTCGCTTGATTTGGCCACCCTCTGGCCACTTTCTGCCCTTAAGCCTATTGAGAGTTTTGTTCCTGTTGCCAAGGCCTAACCCCCAGACAAAGTGGTTCATCAATTGAAGCCCTGGATCAAAAGTTATGCCATGCCCTAGTTCCCAACCATATCCAGCACTATGCCAGTGCATGTCCAGCAGTGGCATTAGATTTTTTAGACCTGTTACACTTGAGCAATTGAAATGCCACCTTATCCATTAGATTCCTGGAGTTGTTTTCTACAACTTTCTCTACTGCCACTTTTCCAGAAAACATACCTAAGACCAACTTATAGCTATGTCAATCCGTGGACCGAATGTCAGCCTTTCAACATTCAACCTCCTTTTGAGCCCATCTCTTCGATCAGTATCAAGTGACCTTGCCCAAACTCTCTCCCCTGCATGCATGATATATTTTATGTGTCATTTCCCATAAAGACTATCTTTTGTATGCTTATGTAGTGTATGTGTGTATTATCTGTATCTGCCGTGGAACCAGACATTGAAGGAGCGGAAGAAATCTTCGAAGAATTACCCAAGTAACTAGACCCAACATTGCAAGGCAAGTCTCAAACCCTTGATCATGTCTCACCTACTATTCTGAAATGAAGTATGTTAACTGTTTTCCAGTATATGCATGCCTTAGATTCAAATAAGAATTATGTTTCAATAAAGATGACTAGATACGACCTAAATGATTGTAAAGCCCCTTTTGACATTGAATACCCCTGCACCCTTGTTACCCTAGATTATCATGCTTAGGCTATGCTATGCTCGATGATTATATGATAAATGTTGAATGGTCACATATGAGAAAAGCATGTTCAAAACCCCTTTTTGTGAAAGAAAATGTGATTGGAATCGATAGTGAGGATGGTTTGATTGGATGGTGCTGTGTGCGCACTGGGAATGTGAAAGACTCCTCACTAAAGATTCATAAGGACTAGAACCTTGTGTTGTGCTTCTATGCGGCATGAAAAACGTACCAACCACCTGCCTGTTTATGGGACGGGCGCAACTTAGTAGCTCTCTTTAGTGTTAGCTTTTCCCTGCAATGGTTGTCGGTCCAGTGTCTTGCGAGAACTGGTGGGCCGCAGAAGGCCATGAGTGATGTGAGTTCAGAAAAATCATGAGAGGAAACGGTGGAAAGAAGGAAGACGCCCTAAGCCAGATTAAGTCGTGCGCGACTGTGATCAAGAGAGGCTATGTGTCTTGCGAGAACATAGGCCCAGGCTAGGAAGTAAGGCAGTGGGGAGGACCCACAACGGTACTTGAGACTTAATTGTCTATTTACCGGGCAGGGAAATAGTTAATACTAGGACTGTAAACTGTTGTGTCACTTCGGCCTTGTCACATGCGTAAAAGTCGCATGGAGTTGGCCTGACTTGAAAGCTGAGTGATTGGTGGATTAAGGTGGTACACCTTTGCAAAGTTTAAAAAGTATCGGATACTCTGAGCTCCCAGGTCATGGAGTCTGCGCGCTGTGGATTCTATTCACGTCGATGCAGCACAAGTAGCTTTTGGAAAGTTTTTCACAAAATTTGAGTAAAGTGGTGACTCATGAAAGACCGCCACACACAACATTTCAGAAAATCTAGCTTAGGATTTTAAAAGCCCTGCTTTTGAAAACAAAGGTCTTTTCTTCAAAATGAGAGTGAAAATCTACTCTATTACTATATATATAAAACCAAGACCCCTTTTCTTGAAAACCCCTCATCTATGTATCTGCATTCTCATAACGGGACTTGCTGAGCATTGTGGAAAATATGCTCACCCTTGCCTTTACAAACAAATTCAGAAGAAAAGATTCAAGGATCCCGATCCCTTTAGCCTTGAGCACCGAGAAGAGGAAGGAACCTGTCCAGACGATTTGAGCTTCTAGGAGGGTCATGCGCCAAGTTGAGTTCGATGTGGTAAAGGCCCGAGCCGAACCGCTGCAGAAGGAAATGAAGACCTCTGTTACTGCTTTCGTGTTATTGTTTTTGATTCTTGATTTATGAAAAACCCTCTACTTTGTATCAACTTTAATTAATGCCATTCTTGGCTTTATGATAATGTAATAGTGGTCCTCGTGACCTTGTACTCATTCTATCTATTTGACTTATTGATTAAAGTGAATCCTGTTGTTGTGAGCTTGTGATGTACCTTTCTGTGTGCAATCCACCTGGGCGGTTGCCATTGGAATCCTCAAATGAGGGTCCCACAATTAGACTCTGACACTAACTAAACCTAACAAATAAGACTTAGTTATATGTATATGGATCGGAATATAATCCCGACCAGAGATTGGATCCGTGTCGTGAACCCTTTCCAAGGTCGCGAACCCTTTTGAGGCTGCATAGGTCTATCTTTGGATATCGTGACCCTTTATTTACCCATAAATATCATAACTCCCAGATATGGTAACCGTCAAGAGGATAATGCGTAGATAATAATATACGCGCAACCGCTCGTAATTGCACATCAATGACCGGAGCATGTCTTCCGCCTGGCGACTCTTCAAGTCTATAATTGACGACCTTCGACAAGCTATAAAAAGAGGAGGTCGAGGACCTTGGAGGGGGAGAGACCCAATTTGAACAATGGAGCCCTACACATCCAAGAGAAGAGGAGATTAGTTTTTAGTCTATTTGAGAACATCTCTTGTTCTTCTCTTTAATCCTTTGTTCTCTTAGTGAAATCACAACAGGAGTAGGGCTATTACTCAACCTTGAGGGCCCAAACTTGTATAATTCCCGTGTCTCCGGTGCATCAATATTTGCGATACTTCCTTCGAGTGTTTGTTAGAAGTGCTTCCTGTCGACGATTGGAACAAGGTTCCAAGCCGAACTTACACAAGATCAAGAATTCACACGGGAAGCACTCCTAACAAACACCCAAAGGAAGAGTCGCAAATATAGATGCACTAGAGACACGGGAATTATATAGGTTCACTGAGTAATAGCCATACTCCTATTGTGGTTTAACTAAGAGTGTAAAGGGTTATAGAGAAGAACAAGAGATGTTCTCGAATGAACTAAAAACTCATCTCCAATTCTTTGAGATGTGTAGGGCTCTGTTGTTTCTTTTCTTTTCTTCCTCCCCCCTCCTCTGTCCTCGATCTCCTCCTTTTATAGCTTGTTGAAGGTCGTCAGTTACAGAGTTGAAGGGTCGTCGGGCAGAAGACGTGCTCCGATCATTGATGTGCAATTATGAGTGGCTGAGCGTTTATGATTGCCTGCGCATTTATCCTCTTGACGGTTACCATTCCTGGGAATTATGATATTTATGGGGAATACAGAGTCATGGTATCCAATGATGGTGGTTGAATGAGCATAACCGTTGGGTGTGGTCGAATAAACATAACCATTTGGTCTGGTCGAATGAGCACAACCATCTGACCGTTGGATCCTAAGACTGTGGTCGCTAGTCGAGTTCTCAACCAGTCCTTTATTTAAAGAATGCCTCTAGTTTTTGGTTCACCGACAAGGTAAATAGTGTTCATTTGGTTGTGCATTGGCTACGACCTCATCTCTACAACCAGGGTGGTCATAGGTAACAGAGTCCTTTTGACTATGAATTCTTTGGAAGATGAGTGTTACGATAATAAGGATTAGTGATCGTACTTACAGAATAAATATCTGTAAGGGTCGAATTAAGTCTAGAATACCTTAGACTTCCTCATTGTCTCTTCCTAAAATGTTTTACGGCCATAGGAAGGAAGTTTATTTGTTTCTCTCTTCATGGTCTCGTTCGACCACTAAAAGGTATACACAAATCATCGTCAGCTAGCCCCTGAATTTGAAAGGAGGAGATTTTAGCACAATAACCTTGTTGCTTAGAATTCTAGTACAGTATTTCGTCGTTTCGAATTCTAACACAGTACAGTACTCCATCATTTCGCATTCTCCACTAATAGTCTGTCGCTTCGTCTTCCCACGCAACTCAAGAAAAAACTTTGAGCGTATTTGCCAGGTTATCATGACAAGTATTGAAAAGATATTGTGGGTTTTCGCTGCATCCCAAGAAGAAATTTTTGGTATGGTTGCCATGCCGGCATTTGTGAATATCTCGAGAGTGCTTCGTTGCGTCCCTAGGCCAGAAAATCAAAGCGTCTCTTCATGTTTTGAGGCCGGGAATTCAAAGCGTCTCTTTGGAATTTTACAAATAGCCAGCCCCTACGTTCTAGAGTCTTCAAGCTTTCAAAATTTTTTCCAAGTTTCAAACTCTTCGCCTTCCAGCTTCTCCTCTTCCCTATTTTTGCTTCAATGGCGTCCCGAATTCCAGAGCAACTCATTGAAGATGAAGAAGAGAGTTTAGTGGTAGAAGGCAATTTTGAGGCATTGGCACCACAGGAAACTGGTGATGTGATGTTGCACAGGCATCTCAAAAGGTAATTCTCTTTTGGTAAATTTGTGCAAACCTTTTCCTTGAACAAAAGTTTTCCAGGTACTCTGGTTTTTACAGTTGTCTGAATTGAGGAAATGATTCCGTGATGAGGTTGGATCTTCTAGTGGATTCTCACTGAAGAAGCTGATTAAGACCTCTTCCCTGGCTCCACAAAGTGATTATGATAGAAGGAAAGAGGTTGCAAATCCATAGCCATTAGCTGCAACTGTGGGTCAGGCCTCATCCATGACCAAACAAACTGTTCCTCATTGCTTGAGGTAAACATGTGACTTTTCTCTAACTAAGTTGAATCACTTTGTTAGGAATGAAGTATTTGATCCTGAATAGCTTATACAGGACAAATTGGACCACCTCCTCTCCTTCTGCAGCATCTCTATTTGTGCTTGAGAAGGAGGTGAATGTCCCAAATCCTTCGATGGCCCAATCAGCATCTGTCTCCAAGGTAAAGATTTTTACTCTATGAATTTTTTCGTATATGACTAGGAATGATCTCATGGTCGTATAGGGAGATGAAACTGGAAGGGTGATCAGCGAAGAGCTTGTTGAGACCCTGGCGTCCTTGAAGGAGAAGACTGCATTGTGCACCTTCCTTCAAGGGGAGAAGGAGCATGTTGGGGGAAAATCCCGGACGCTTCTGGGGAAAAGTCCCCGAGGCCTTCCGTGGAAAACCCCGGAGGGCTACCGGGCAAAGTCCCGGAGGCCTTCCGTGGAAAACCTCGGGAGGCTACCGGGCAAACTCCCGGGAGCCTCCCAGGAAGAACCGTGGAGGCCTCTTGAAGGTTGCGGGCATCTCTGAGCCCCAGGCGCCTCCTGTGACAAACCCTGGATGCCTCCCATGGAATATCACAGAGGCCTCCCGGGAAAAGCCATGGAGAACTGTCGTAGAAGACCACGGGCATCTCTGAGCCTCGGACGCCTCCTGTGGCAAACCCCAGATGCCTCCCGTGAGATATCATGGGGGCCTCCTGGGAAAAGCCACAGAGGTCTCCCGTAGAAGACCGTGACAAACCCCGGACGTCTTCCGCGAAAAGTCCCGAACATCCTCCGTGAGAAATCCCGGACGTTCTTCGAGAAAGGTCACGGGGGCCTCTCGTGCGAGGGCACGTGAGGTCACGTGCGGGTGACGTTGAGAGCGTCTTGGGAACTTGTGAGGACACTTGTCAAGCATCCAAGCCCTTCGGCCAATGAAATGGCGTCAACGCCCCTCGATCCGACGGCCGTAGCTAGGGCCTTTTAGTCTTTTTGCATGTTTTGGGGCCTATATATACCCCCTTGTATCTCACTTGTAATGGACTCAATTCATTTCACACACTCAAAAACAATAGGCTCCCTTGGAGACCTCTCTCCTCGAGAGAACACCTCCCCAGTGGACTCACGTCCGGAGGGTGCCGACAGGACTATGGCCCGCACCAGGACCCGAACCTTTATAAAAATCACTGTGTCAATTGCTGTGTTGCCCGGTGGGAGGTGACCGGTCACTCGGTTAGCTCGTGCCGTCGTCCCCGTGTCAAGTTTTACCTTGAAACCTGTTGGTGGTACATTTTATACCACAACAGTTGGTGCCGTCCGTGGGGACTTGTGACGAATAGCCATGGCTCCCCTAAGAACGAGGGCGAAGGCCCTCTCCGTTTCCAGTGGTGCTGGTCCCAGTGACCCAGCACTGCTTCCACAAGAAGATGCCACTGCAATGACCTTACCCCCCGGAGACACCCGGAGAGAGGTACCACCTCCTCCCCCTGAAATCTCTGGTGTAGGTGTTCCCTTCCCAATCCGGTGACTGCGACCGCACCAGCGAGCCCAGTGCCCCCCAACCGGTAGTCCCAGTCTCTGGAGACCCCTTGCTTGGGGCTTTGGTCGAGGGACAACTCCGTGCTCAACACACTCTGGAGGAGTCTTTGCGCGACCTCCGACTCCCTTGTACCCACCTCCGTACCCGTTTATGGGGGTGCCGCCCCCGTTCTTCATGTGGCACCCGGCAGCCCTCACCCCATCTGGAATGTTCCCGCGCCCGGGGGCTTGCCCCCGCCCGGAGCTTTCATCGTGCCGGGGAACCAGCCCATGCCCGGAACCTTCCCCATCCCGGGAGGCTATTCGGCACCAGGTTCGGAACCTCCGCAGGCGGCTGCCCCAGCGTCGGAAGCGTTCCCTGCGTCCGCGGCTGCCCATGTGTCCGAGGGACTCCCCAGTTCAATGCCTGAGGATTCTCCGGTGCCCTCGCCGGTAGTTGCTCCGGGGACTCTCTCCCCACCCGCTCCAGTCGCCGCCCCAGATGCTCACTTGGCACCGGGCCCGTCCTGTGCGCCGGTGGCTTCCTTCGGGCCGGCGACTGCCACGCTTTAGCTCCCTCCTCCCCCGGGGCTGCCCCTGAGGGCTCCCCCGGCGAATCAGACCCGCTTCACCCAGGGGGAGGTCGAATGAATGCGTACCATGAAATCTGGGGAGGCTCCCTCCCGCTACCGATCGGAAGTCCCCTCGGCTCGTGGTGGCGGTGAGCCATGGTCCCGGCCCGACCAGGAGAAGAGATCAACCGGGGAAGAGACCGCCACCTCCGGGGGGTACCCGGACATCCAGGAGGTTAGCTCGACTAACCCCTAGGAGAAGAGACGCTATCGTCATGTTGACGGACCGCTAGGACGCCTCCCCGACTCCGACAATGAGCGCGCATCCCCCGTCAAAGGGGATAGCGGCCGGGACTCTCCCCGGGAGGTTGAGGGGGCCAACCAGCCGCTGTGTCGCCGCCTCCGGTGCATCCACTGGCCACGGCCCTATCATCCACGACACGTCGAGCACTACAACGGTGAGGCCGATCCTTATGAGTTTGTACAGGTATACTCCACGGCCATCTCGGCAGCTGGGGGGACTGATGGTGCAGTGCAACGTCTTCCCCCTCTATCTCATTGGGATCGCCCGTTCATGGTTTTACAACCTGAGGGCCGGTTCCATCAAGTCCTTCGCATAGCTCAAGCGTGAATTCTGCGCAAAATTCCAGAGGAACTACATGCGTCCCCTGGACTCGTCGCAGCTCTACCCCATTCGGCAGAGGACGGGGGAGACAATCCACAGCTTCTTCAAGCACTTCGCTAAGGTCAAGAGCGGGATTCTCCCCGGGGAGCTCCATTGGAGACTCTCCCGGAGATGTCCCTCCTCTGCCGACGAGCTCTTCACTATGCTCGAGAAATATGCTCGGGCAGAGGAGGATGACCTATGGAAGAAAAACCAGGAGGCCCCTGTCCCCGCTGACTGGGAGGCCAGGGAACCCCCTAGCAAGTGTCCTAAGAGGGGCAACCACAGCGAGCCACGGCCTCGGGACACCTTTGTCCTTGAGGGCAGAGGTGGCTCGCGTGACGGCGGCAAGGGCAACTGCCCCTTCCCCAAGCCCAAGGGCCATGGGGGGGGGGACAATCGTCCTGTGGCAGGGAAGGTCCTGCTACGGGAGGCATGGAGGGCACAACCAACGTGTGGTGTGCCTTCCACAAGTTCAATACCCACGCTACTCGAGAATGCCACCAACTTTTGCAATACTTTGCCGCATTCCTCGACCAGCATGGGCAGGGGGGAGGGAGCCCTGCATCCTTGCCCCCTTTGCCGGCTTTGCCCGCTCTCCCTGCTCCTTCGGGGGAGCAACAGAGACAGGCATAGGAAGGGGTCTCAGCCGAATAGCTCCCCTTCCAAACCTCCCAAAGACGTGTAAACATCATAACGGGGGGATCTGTCGCACCCCCGCCTTGGGGACTATGACTACTCCCGTGGGGACCCAGCTCGTTGCAGCTGATCCCATACATGCATACCATTGACTTCCCAGGATAAGTCAAGCAAAGGAGTATATTTACATTACAGCAGAGTAACTTACAAAATATTTAAGTAGTGTGGCCTGCTGGCCTTAATACAACATAAAGAGATTACAATGCCTTCGCGGCATACATGGTCTAGCAAAATAACAACTACACAGCGGAAGATAGGTGAACCCCCACAGCAAGAAGTTGACGGCAGAACAACACACATCAGGGCTTTGGCGGAATTGGCTCTCCTCCTTCTAGATCCAAGAAGTTCTCCACGCCTTCATCTTTATCATGGAACGCTCCATCTATTGGATTGTAGGTTTCAAGGGTGACTACTTACGTACTCAGCAAGTCATAAGTAAGAATTTATACATATAGTAGTGATGATATGAACCTATGCTAGTAAAGAAGTGTGGATGGTTGTAAAATAGTCTTTTCCTTTATATCACATCTCATGGCAGCACTTTTCATAGCATAGCATCGCTATTCATGTTCCATTATTTATAGTACTACTGCGGCACGTCGACACACGACAGCCCACGGCAGCACCCCTTATCATGACAACACATCATTTGGGTAATCTTGACTTATCAAATTTTATTTAGAAAACATACTTGTGGCACACCCCGTGGATTTAATCCATCGCAGCAGACTCCTATAAACTCGGGAGCTCGGAGTATTCGAATACGTTTTTAACTCTACAGAGAGGTACCAATTTACCCACAAGATATTCCAGTTTCATGCCCATCCTATCAATATGATTAGACCCTTCCTCACTGCATAATGTGAGTGGCAAGGTGGAGATAACAAGAACTTTTGTTATGTTTCACTCACAATTCACCCCTGACCCTGTGGTCGGACAAACCACAGTTTTGGCGGGCTATACCCCCACCCCGACTGCATGTCCCCATTACTGGGTCAGCGTGCATCATCACATCCAGTGATATGTGTTGGAGCCGCACTCCGTGTTAAATCGCGCATCACTTCCCATCTCATGCAAGGGTTTCATGTGCGATCCGCATACTTACTTGTTCAGGCCTGTCCCATACCAGGATTGCGGTTAGCACATTTTTCATGCCACTAGACGCACAACACAAGGTTCTAGTCCTTATATACCAGTGACCAGACCATCCAGAGCCACGCACATCCAGTGCCACCACCATCACATACCAAACTCTGGTCACGACTGGGGGTTTTATTTCATGAATATACATAAGTACATATATAATAGTTCATGGCTCATTATTTGATCATTTCACATTTCACAGGCATCCAGCCTAGTACTGCCATTTCATATCTCAATCATTCTTTCACATGCAATACTACTTATATTCAAGGTTATTATATTATAGAAACTCTTAAAATATAGGTTCAAGATGTTCAAGATTATGACTTGCCTTCCGCGTCGTAAGAATCAGCAATTGGTGTTGGGTCGACAGTGAAGTCCTCGAACTCAGCTTTTGGATCTACTCAGCAACAAACAAACACACAATGAGTACTAACTATATTAAAATGTTTTATGATCTATATGCAGATATGCTTTAAAAGAATAACTGAACGATGCTGAAGATGATTGAGACTGCAAGCTGATCTGAGCCGAGACTTTAGCGTTCCAAGGAATCTGGGCTAAGATTGAGTACTGGAGGCTACTAAAGTCTTAAGGCATCAATATTGACATAGGGTTCGCGGCTGGTTTGCTCAAAAACAGCGAATGTCAGCCGATTGACATTCGGTTCGCGGCCTGATGTAGCTAAAAATGGCATAGGAGTGGTTTAGAAGATTTTCAATGGGCAAAACAAGTTTGAATAAAAGCATTGGGTGAACAATGAAGCAAGGCATCTATTTGACAAAGAGGTTTTTGCAGAAAAGTCTAGAAGTTCAAAGAATTTGCAAAAAGATCCCTGGACACAGTGAATTTGAATGCCAACGCACTGTCAATTTTTAGGGCTCAAGCAATTGATCGATTTACTCATGCGCTGCTTCGCCAACTATGTCCAATGGGTAGGCAAGGTCAAGGCGAAGCTGCTGGTGAAGTGAATTGGACAACGGCGGCGAGGCGATTGCGAACGACAAGGTCGAAGTCGTCAACTTTCAAGAATAAGAGCGGGCTATGGTGACAGAGCACAGGAATTGATGAAACTTGAAATTGATCAAGGGATTTTGCTCCTGGGGTGAAGCTGATCATGCTGGAGCAAAGAATTTGGTTGCAGTTGATGTTTAGGGCTCGCCGTTGAAGACACTGGAGTTGAAGACGAAGGCAAACGTGGCGGAGTTGATTTAGAGCAATGCAGGTCAAATGGGCTCGGCTATACCATCTACAGGATACAAGGAGTGTGTTGGTGCAGTTGGTTTGATCGAAGATGGGGTGGAGCTCGCCGGCGACGTGAGGTGTTCACGGCGGCGTGCGAAGAAATGAAGAACACAAGACATGGCTTCAATTCAAATTCGGGATGAACAGGCTTGCTAAGAACAATCTGGTGATCATTTTATTCCACAGGAGGAGAAGCTAATTTGGACTGGAGTGGATTTAATTGCTGGAACAGGGCAAAAGAAATTTACGGCGATCACCGGCGATAGAGTCCACCGGAGTTCAATCAAAGGCTACAACACAAAGAGATGAGCAGGAGGAACTTACTGGTCGAATCAATTTGGGACTTGATGCAGTGAAACAATCTGGTAACGTTCTCCTCCTCGGCGGCTCGCTAGAGAAGAAGAAGAAAGCGAAGAAAATCTGGTATTTAACTGAAATCTGGTGAAGTGAAGATTGCATAGGAGAAGGGGTGTTTAAATAGGCAAAGGACGGAGCTTGCAAGGAGGGAACAACAACAAAATTTGCATCGGGGACGAGACTGGCTGGGTGCAGAAGAAACAGCGGTGATGACGATGCGACGGCGACAATGGCTCTACAACTGTGTTTGGTCAGCTCATTGGGACTTGGTGCTGGCCGGTGCAAAGCGAGGGCGACAAAGCTGGCACGACGTGGAAACGTGGCGTGAAGCTCATGACAAAGTTGTTGTTGCGGTCGTTGCTGGTTGCGCACACGGTTGCTGGTCGCTGGTGTTGCTATGGCGATGGTTTTGGCGTGGACACATGCGCACATGCAAGCACAAACGAGCACGGGCACAGGCGAGGGCGAAGCTTGGTCTGCGGCGAAGATCGCGGTGAGGACTGGCGCTGGTCGAAGTTGTTGTCGCAACACTTTGCCGGCAGCTGTGGTCGAAAAGGGCTGGGAAAAAGAAATCTGGACCGAAATGCAATTATAGAAATTGGGTTTTGGACTGATTTGCAAATCCTGAGATTTAGATGGTTAGGGCTGAATCTGATTTCATTGATATGGCAAACTTTATTCAACAGATGATTTGGCAAGGAGACAAGATAAGATTTGGAACATTTGAATAGTTTTCGAACGAAATGAAAATGGGTAATTTAGAGTATTTGAAATCTGGATTTGTCAAAATTGAAATTCTGGGATTTAGGGTAGGATTTTGATATCCTCATAGAAGAAGATTTTGTATTGAATAACATTTGGGTGGTGTTCCCTGAATTAGATTTGAATTTGGAGTTGATTTGCAACATTTAGCCTTTTCAGGCTTCTGGAAAATCAGAAAAAGGACTAATCTGTGATACTTCTTGGATTGATTTGTGAAAATGGTCTAGATGATGGAATCTGGCTGCCAACTTTTTGGATTAAGGTATTGGCATACCCTTGATCATAATCAAAGAATAATCTGGTTTGGATTAGGTCAAGATTTGATTAAATCGGAGTTCAGAATATTTAGAGTAATTAGGATACTTAATTAAATTCTATGTTCGAAAATAGAAAGGGTTGACAAATCTGGGAGTTAGAGATCGAATTGATCTGGCTTTTGAAGGCTTTTATTCTCAGGATAAATAGTAAGTCAAATATGAAAAGTCAGATCTTGATTTGGGTTCACAGAAAAGATTTTTAGATTTTAGGGCTTAGGATAGAATAAGTCTGGCAGATTTTGCTAATCTCAAAGACACATATGCATGCATGACTTTTCATGAAAAAGAATTTTCACCCCAAACCCAGGGTATTACAGGATCCGCCTCCAGACGTGACTCCAAGCGCCAGCGCAAGGAGTATGCATAGGAGGTAAAGGTTGTGGGGGGTGCTACACACGTCTCGGCCACCAAAGTGGTCGGACGTCCCCCTCACCTTCACAGCAGAAGACGCGCACAGGGTTCGCTTCCCCCATGACGATGCGCTCATCATCTCCGCCACCATCTACAACGGCCAGCTGCGCGTATCCTCGTTGATGGCGGAAGCTCTGCCAACATCCTGTACCTGAAGGTATTCAGGGAAATGCAGGTCGATGAAAAGCTGCTTCAGCCCGCAGCCAGGCCCTTGCAGGGCTTCATCCCCGAGAAGACCATCTACTCGGGAAGGACAATCTCCCTATGACCTTCGGCACCCCAGACAATTACCTGACGGAGATGGTCCATTTTGACGTAGTGGACCTCCCCTCTACGTACAACGCGATTATGGGGAGGACCATGATCAACCATCTGGGGGCGGCGATCCACCAGAGCTATCTCTGTGTGAAGATCCCTGGGCCTCACGGTGTGATCACCGCCCGAGGCGACCAGGACGTGGCCCATGCTCTTTACGAGCGTACCACCACAACGATCGGGAGCGTCAACCTGATCAAGGCACCGGAGGTGGGGGAGCTCTCCCCCAGTGCTTGACACCCCGGCTGTCCCTTCCTGGAGGTCTCCCCCCAAACTGCACTCGGAGGGGGACCACTGAAAGGTCTCGTTGTCCCCGGAGGACGGGAATAGGACTGTCAAGATCGAGGTGGATCTCTCTGAGGAGCACGCAAAGCAGCTCGCGGCTTTACTCCGCAAAAACTCACACGTCTTTGCGTGGAAACCCGCGGACATGCGAGGTGTCGCCCAGGACGTTATCGAGCACAGGCTCGCTGTAACACCCGGCCGCCCCCCAATCAAGCAGAAGCTGAGGAAGCTATCCCTTGAGCGCCAAGAGGCCATCATGGCCAAAATCGCCAGGCTCCGTGAGGCGGGGTTCATTTGGGAGGTCTTGCACCCTGAGTGGTTAGAGAACCCTATCCTCGTGAAGAAGTCGAGTGGCAAGTGGAGGATGTGCGTAGACTTCACCGACCTTAACATGGCTTGCCCAAAGACAACTTCCTACTCCTGCGGATCGACCAGCTGGTTGATTCGACCGCTGGGTGCGAGCTAATGAGCTACCTCGACGCGTATTCAGGCTATCATCAAGCCCGGATGGCTAAGGAGGATGAGGAAAAGACGAGTTTTATAACTCCCCTCGGCACTTTCTGCTACCTCCAAATGCCCTTCGGGATGAAGAACGCTGGAGCAACCTTCCAGTGCCTCATGTCGCTAGTCCTCAAGGATCAGATCGGCTGCAATGTAGAGGTTTATGTTGATGACACGGTCGTTAAAAGCCTCCGCGCGGCCACTCACATCGACCACTTGGCGGAGACCTTCCGCAACCTCTGCGAGTATGGGTTGAAACTCAACCCAGAAAAGTGCACCTTCGGCGTATGTGGGGGGAAGCTGCTCGGCTTCCCCGTGTCCCAGCGGGGCATAGAGGCCAACCCCGAAAAAATTCAAGCCTTGCTGGACATGGCCCCACCGCACTCCACGAAAGACGTACAACGGCTTACCGGCCGCCTTGCCGCTTTAAGCCGCTTCGTCTTGCGGTCGGGGGAACGCAGCCTCCAGTTCTTCAAAATCCTCCAAGGCCTCGTGGGGTTTAGGTGGACTCTTGAGGCCCAGGTGTCCTTCGAAGACCTAAAGAAGTACCTCACGAGGCCTCCAATGCTCGTGAGCCCGTCTCTAGAAGAACCCCTGCTCCTTTACCTCGCTGCAACCTTGGTCGTTGTGAGCATGGTGTTGGTGAAGGAGCAGAATGGGTAGGAAAGCCCCGTGTACTATGTGACCGAAGCCCTCCAGGGGGCTAAGACTCGGTACACAGTGGTGGAGAAGATTTGCTACGCCCTCCTCATGGCGTCCCGGAAGCTCCGCCACTACTTCCTGGGACACCCGATCATGGTCCCATCGTCTCTCCCCTTGGGGGAGGTGCTGCGGAACAAAGAAGCCACCGACCGGATCGGGAAGTGGGGCGCCAAGCTCACTCCTTTCTCCCTCACCCTCATGGGCCATTCCGCCATCAAATCACAAGTCCTCGCTGACTTTGTGGTGGAATGGACCCCCGCCTCCGAGATGGAAGGGGAGACTCCCGCCAAGCCGCCCTGGCACAACGACCATTGGATGCTCATGTTCGATGGCTCCTTGTGTCTCACCGAGGCCGGCGTGGGGGTAGTCCTCCAGAGCCCCGAGGGGAGGGTGCTGGAGTACGCAGCGAGGCTTGAGTTCCCTGCTAGAAACAACGTCGCCGAGATGAGGCCTTACTCTTGGGGCTACGCCTCGCGCGCTCCCTGGGGATCCACCGCCTCTTAGTCAAAGGAGACTCCCAGCTCGTGGTTTGCCAAATGGACAGGTCTTACATGTGCCATGACGCAAACCTAAGCCTCTACTTGGGGGAGGTGCGCAAGATGGAGAAGTACTTCGAGGGCTTGGTGGCCCGGCATATCCCCTGGAGAGATGACTACCATGCCGACGCTTTGGCCGGGGAGGCCAGCGCCTGGGAACCTCTCCCTGGGGGCGCCTTCCTTGAGATCATCACGAAGCCCTCGGTGACCCCTCTGGGTGCGGACCCTGAGTCCTGTGCCTCGGAGGTTTCCGAGATTGCCTGGGTCACATCTTGGGTGGACCCCCTCATCTCCTTCATAAGGTGGGGGGGGGGGGAGCCCTGTGGCGAAGCCGAGGCGAAGCGCCTCTGTGCCAGGGCACGGGAGTATCTCATGCTGGAGGGGAAGCTCTACAAGCGGGGGGCTTCCGCCCTACTCCGTTGCCTTCTGTGGGCAGAAGGATTCCGGCTCCTCGTGGACATTCACTCGGGGAGCTGTGGGTCTCACCTGGCCCGGCGAGCAATCGCTGCGAAGGTTCTCCGCCAGGGCTTTTATTGGCCTACTGTGGTCCGTGATGCGAGAGACCTCGTCTCCGCATGCAAGGCTTGCCAGAAAATGGCTAAGGGATTCAACCTGCCCTAAACGGCGCTGCAGACCATGCCCATCACTTGGCCCTTTGTGCGCTGGGGGATGGACCTCTTTGGTCCTTTCCCCCAGCGCCCGGGGGCTACAAGTATGCGGTGGTCGCAGTGGATTATTTCTCCAAGTGGGTGGAGGCTGAGCCCTTGGCCAGTATCACCTCCCGCGCGGTGCAGTGTTTCTTTTGGAAGAACATCGTGTGTCTCTTTGGGGTCCCTCGAGAAATCACCATCAACAACAGAACCCAATTCGACTTGGCGTATTTTCGGGAGCTCTGCGAAGGCTTGAGGGCTACCCTCCACTTCTCTTCCGTAGCTCACCCCCAGAGCAACGGAGCTGTCGAAAGGGTCAACGGTGTAATCCTGCAGGGGTTATGCCGGCGACTCGAGTAGGCTGCCTCCAGGCGGGGCGCACGGGCAGAGGAGCTTCCGAGCATCCTCTGTTCCATCACATGACCCCGAGCCGGGCGATAGCGCGCACGCCCTTCTCACTCGTGTACAGGGCTGAAGCGGTCCTCCCCTCGGAAATCGATTTTCGGTCGTTGCGGGTCAAGCTCTTAGACGGAGCTATGACAGCAGCGTACCAAACCAAAGAAGCAAACCAGCAGTTGGAAGTGAACCTCGTCGAGGAAGAGCATGACCGAGCGCTCCTCCTCCACACCATCTACGAGCGCGAAATGGCATGCGCATACAACCAGCGCGTTCGTGAGAGAGCTTTCCGCCTTGGGGACCTAGTCCTCAAGCGCTTGATTGACCCCTAGGCCCAGGGCAAACTATCCCTCATGTGGGAAGGCCCATACAGGATCTCCACGATCCTGGGCTCGGGGGCTTATAAGCTCTCCAACCTTGAAGACCAGGAGTTGAAGCATACTTGGAACATGGCCTTGCTCCACAAGTTCTACACCTAGCCTCCGGGGCTAGTCCCTCCCCTGTCACGACTTCGCAGGGGGAGACGTTGTACTCATCATTCCCTTCGTCACCGCGATTCCGCGGGGGGAGGCATTGTATTCATTGATCCCTCCCCCGTCATGCTTCCTCTGGGGAAGATGTTGTATTTCACCCTCATTAATACAAGTGGTTTTTTGTTCAACTCTGGAATTTTTACAGATTCTTATCTCTCCGCCTCCAAGGCGATGCCCTCTCTATGAGGATGCCCACTTTGCGAGGATGCCCTCTCCGTGAGGATTTAGACTACCACAGCCTAAAGTCCCTACGACGGGAGCCCCGTTCCTGAAGGGCCGCTTACACTAACCCCTCGTGGACTGAGGGGGTAAGTGGCAACCCAGTTCTCATGAACTGCGGTAGCGAGTAACTTTGAGAGACTAGTTCCCCCTCAAATACTCTACACACGCTGCCGGGTCACGGAACCCTCCTCCGAGAGCGGCTTTATCCCTCTACGGGCCATCAGCTCATCCTCCTCCGGGAGTGAGCTCCCCCCTCTCTGTGGGTCTTGGAGTTCTCGATTATCTCCGAAAATTTTCAATCGGGAATTTCTCGATCGGCTCTCCGTTCTCACAGCGACCGGGGGAAATTCTTACAGGCTGGCGGAAATTTTCGGTCTGGAATTTCTCGACCGGCTCCCCGTACCAGAAATTTTTTGATCGGGAGAATTCATGGTTGTGCTTCAGAACTTTCGACTGAGGGATATGTGATCCCGTTAGTGATCGACGTCCGGGCCTGTTTGTTCCTTACCCATAGCGTGCAGAGCCGAGCTGCACCCCGCTGTTGGGGGGGGGGGGAAATGACCCTGGCTCGTACAAGAGACAATAACTCAGAAAATTTTGAAGACAATTTAAAATAATTTCGAAGACATCGCAAGGAAAGTTTCGAAGACATCGCAAGGACAGACCGGGGGACAACCCCCCTTGGTGGGTTAAAGTGCTCCCGGGGCAGCAATGCCCGGACATGTACAAGATGCCACCCGGGGAGTTAAGCTCCCACGAGAAACTACCCAGGAGGACAACTCTCTCCAGTGGGCAACTATGCCTAGTAATCCTGGAGGCCTTCCTTGAGCTCCCGGGAAATATCCTTGTACAAGCACCTGACCCTCTGTTGGGCGCTCCAGAAAAGTTCCTCTGGCTAGTACCATAGCCGGCCGGAGGGCATATTTGAAGCGGCGGGACCCTCCGGGACCTCCGCTTTGGAGGAGATAGCTCGGCGCGACAATTGTCAAAATTGTCCAAGTGCCACTCTGGGAGCCACCGCAACCGAACTGACTCCCAGAGAGCGCTCTCTACCACTCTCCCGAAGGATGGCTCAGGGGATGGGTAGTTGGCGTGCCCCCCGGCGGCGAGGCTCAACAGGGTTAGAGCCACTTGGGCCTCCCCTGGGCTACGCCACCCGGGGCTTGGAAACTCCTCCTACGGAGTGAGCTCTCGGGCCACCGGGTTGAGAACTCCCTCTTAGGAGTGAGCCCCAGGGATGCCTGCTTATGATAAGACAAAGACTAAGCAAAAATACCTTTTCATTTCATTGTGAAGGGATATACAAATTTCTCTGGGGCTTCCTCTAGGAAGCTACCAGGAGCAAAAAACCTAGAAAGAAAAAAAGCCTAACTAAAAGGCCGGGGGGGGGGGGAGCTCGTGCTTGCCGTTCTTGTCCCCCCCAGGGGAATCTCCGCCGTCGCCGGGGGCGCTCCGTCTGGGTCCATCGCCCTGGAGACCCGGTCGAAGAGAACCCTGGCCAGCTCCTCGAGCCCTGTCATCGGGCTTCGAAGTAGCAAGGGAAGGTCCAGGGAAGCAGCTCCCCAATGACCCGGGTGCCCGCTCCGCAGTGCTCCACGAGAGCGGCCACGAGATCGATCGCCGGGATGGTGAGGCCCCTGGCCCAGACATCGGCGGCCACCGAGATCAAAGAGACTTGCGTATCGTGGAAATATACCACCTCTTGGACCAACAATGGCACCGGTTCGGGGCTGCCCCCCGATCCGAGCTCGACCCCGAGCTCCTCGAGGGTCGAGCGGATCATCTTCTCGCCGGTGGTCACCGCGGCGGCACCCGAGGCCTCCGCCTCCCGGAGAGCTGGCCTCTCCGTGCGCAGCTCCCTCCAGAGCCGGGAGGTGGTGTCTTCGCCAGTGGCGAGCTGCGCCCGAGTCGCCTCCAGCTCCCCGAGTGCCCGGTCCTTCTCGGACCCCTCGATGAGTGTGGCCTCCTTGGCCGCCACCAAGTCCCCAAGTGCCTTCTCCTTTTCAGAGCGCTCGGAGGCTAAGGCCTCCTCCGCCGCCTGAAGGCGCTTGGAGACCCGGGCCTGGAACTCCCAGACCGACGTGATGGCCTAAAACGAGGGAAGCGTTAGGCGATCTACAAAGACCATGTGAAGAGCCCACACGGGCAGTACTCACCCGGAGTCTGGAGGAGAGGATCTCCTTGTAGCCTCCCCCCGGCGTGTCCTGAGGAGACCCCCGCCAGGGGACCTTCCCGCCCGTCATGACGACGTCGTCTAAGCCCCTGCTGCTGGAGGAGTCAGATGATAGGTTCATCGTGGGCCCGGGACTCTGGGCGGATGAAGAGCCCCTTGCCCTTCCTTGGCGGGAGGGGCGCTGAAGCCTCCAGGGGAGGGGCCTCCAAGGTGGTGAAGGACGCCATCGGGAGGGCCCCCCAGGGCTTTGAACCGGACAGAGCCCCCCCCCCCCCCCGCGGCGGTTGCGGGCGGGCCCTTGGGGATGCGAGCGGGGGAGAAGGGGTCAGAGCATACATCTCCGAGTCCGACCCCTGTCCTTCCCCAGCCACCACTTCCCCAAGACGGTCGGTGCCCGGGGAGATGGGACGGGATGATGACGAGCCGGGCCACCCGTTGGCCCGGAATGTCCCAACTTCTGAGACGTCGTCGCCGGAGGCACCAGAGGCATTGCCGAGGAAGTGGCTGGCACCCTCGCCACCGTCTTCACCGGTGTCTTGGTGGGAGTCCGCGCCGGGGAGCCCGGGGCTTGCGCCCGGGCCTTCGCGGGGCTCTTCGAGCAAGCGCGCTTCGAAGGCCTCCCGGCTGCCTCCTTCCCCCTCTTGTGCGAGCTAGGGGTGGGCAGAGGCACCCAGATGGGGAGCTGAAGCCCAAAGGCCTCCGCTACGAGATTCCAGGGAGGACCCTCCCCGATGACGCGCACGACCCACTCGTGCTCGTCCTCAATATCTCCCAAGGAGGAGGACCGCCACCTCCTGAGAGTGGTCGTAGGATTGGATTGCAAAAGGAAAATAAGAGGTTAGCCGAGATTCTTGTCGACGATTCAGACTCGGGGTCCTTAGTCGATCTTATGCAGAATTTGAGTTGTGAGGCATTTCAAGGTGTCCCTCCGGAAAGGGATGATGAGCAATGTCAGTTGGGGCACAGAGAGATTTATATAGGTTCGGGCCCTCGATGGTGGGAGTAATAGCCCTACGTCCTGTTGTGATTTCACTATGTATGGAAAATGTTTACAAGGTTGGAGAAAAGATCATCACAGGCGAAGATCTTTTTTGTGTTGATTGTCTAAGAAATGACTAAAAACTTATGAAAGCCTCCCTCCTTGTCGTCGTCTTCGATCTCTCTTTTATACCGATCAAAAGGGCGCCAATGCATAGCAGTTTTGAACGGTTGTAGAAGCGCAATTTTGATAACCGCACTTAACTTCCACATAGGTTTAACACGTGCAATCAAGGGATAACTGCACATGTTAACCTGTGGCAGTTGTCCTCATACGTGGAGGAATCATCACGATCCTAGGGATATGCCTGTTGCAGAGCTAGGCAATCCCGAGTTACTCTGGTCGAGAATAGTCAATGACTTTCTGACCGCGCATTGTCTGCGGCCTCCTGACAGCATAACGTCTGCAATCTCATGATCGCGCTATGCCTGCGACCATAAGTCATGCTTGTGTCCGTGCTTCTCAGGTTGTCTGAGACAATGATAGCGGACCTTTAGATACTCATCGGGTTCAAATCCGTCTTGAACCAAATGTGCATTAATTCGAACTAGCTCGGGTAACAATCCTCGTCGGCTAGCCCCCAAATTTGAAGAACATTTACTTGAAATTTTAATCCTGCATCGGATAAGTGACCCGACGCTTCAACTTCTACACTTAGTGGCGCATTACGTGCGACGGTTTATTTCCCGAGACGGGTTTCGGGTTGTTTTTGACAGGTAATGATAGCGCTACTGACTTGTTTTTTAACTAGAGATAAAACTGTAAATATGTTTTAAGAACTCAAGGCACTCGTGAAAACGAACCGTCACCCTTGGGTGCTATAAATACCAAAGCCTCTTAGCCCTAAAACTTCACAAGTTTTTTCTTGGCGAAGTCTTTTCCAGAGCTATCTCTTCTTCTCTTCCGTTTTCATCTCAATGGCAGATCAGGACTCCAAGAACATCATTGAGATTGAGAGTGGTGAAGAGGAAGTGATACCTGAACTTGACCAGGACTTCCAGAAGGTAAGTCTTTTCTGGAACTTTTGGTTCAAGTTGTCATTTTGTATTCTCATCATTTCCAAAATGTTTTTTGGGAATTCATAGGTGACTGAAGAGCTGGTTCCCCAGGGAAGAAACCCAAGGTTGACGAGGGATCCTCTAGTGGTACAAAGGTTGGGGATGCATCATTGCGCTCTCCTTCCTTGTCCCATGTAGTTCTTCCTGTCCATGCAACTCGGCAGGTCGAACCCTCATCTCCACCTTTGGAGATCCAAAATAATACTTCAAGGCTTTCTCCTTCTTTTGATCAGCTTTCTCCGTTGCGATCAAGCGATCCCCATCTTTTGACGGGTTATCAATTTTCTGGTGGGAAGGTTGCATTCCCGCGACCAGATGATCCTCAGCTTTTGTTGGGTGATCAATTTTTTCGTGGGAAAGTTGCACTCCCACGACCTGATGGTCCTTGACTTTTGTCGGGTGATCTACTTTCTGGGGGAAATACTTCATCCTCCCATCTAATCTTACTGTGAGGATTGGTAATTATTTTCATTTCCTCTGCTGGTCGTTTTATCTTGTAAAACTAACACATACATGTGCAGGAGATGAAAATTTCTGGAGCCCCCAGTGACCAGCCTGCTGAGATCCAACCTCTTTCCTTTGAACAAACTCTCTAGAAGGAAAAAGAGGCTCTGAAGAAGACCGAAGAAATGTCTTCGGCCATTCTGCACCTAGCAGAATGTTATAACAACTCCCGCGAAGAGGCGCGCCAACTCCGCTTGGAGAGAGACCACGCTCGGCAGCAACGAGAACTCTCCGATACGATCAGGAGTAGTAGTGCTTCTTTGCTCCGGGATGATGTAGATAGACTTAGAGTAGTTGCTAGTTCTCTTGGGGCAGTCAGTGTAGATCCTACTGATGCCAATATGTCCTTAGGAGAACTTTGTAAACTTCTCTCGGATCAGGTCGATGCTCAGGTCACCTGTATCCCTTTTGTATGTAAAGACTGTCAGAAATAAGAATTTCCTTTACCTTACACACCTTGATTTCTCAAGAAGGATTATGCAAGACCTATAATCCCGAATTAAAACTCTTCACAATTTCTGTGTAAAAACATGGTCACAAAAAATGCCTTTGTGATCACACACACAGAGGTAAATCCGAAGTATGGCTTCACAACAACTTTTTCAATCAGAAATGCATTGATGTGTTATACCGCGACCAGTACTGGTATTGCGATCAGAACTGAAACCGCGATCAGAACATAATACCTTGATCGAATGATAATCATATATGTTGCAATTACCCACTTGCAGCAATCACAGAATTGCATTGCAATCAACATGCAAATCTCGAGACGATCACAGAACTGCATTGTGATCAACACATAAAAAATTACTTTACAAGACGACCACAGAACTGCATTGTGATCTTTGCAAAATTTTCATGTTTTTGTGTGCACCCTAGCCCCCAAATTCGAAAAAAAAATAATGAAAATATATTTTGTTCCAGATTCACTGTAGGGAGTGCATAACGGGTTTATAGCGAGATGGCACCCATTATGGAAAATTAATAAAATATTCGGTGAATGGTTGACTCGGGCATATAAAAGGAGAAGGAAGCTTCCTGAGGAAGACTCACAAGCCAAAACCCTTCATTTGTCTTAGAGTTTCTCGCCGCACAAAAACCCTCTTTTGCATTCCTCATCTTCATCGCCACCAAAGACACCACCTTTTTTCCCAATCCTTCGCAAGAAATGGCATCCTGGAGCCGATCCGTTCACCATACAGAAGAGAGCCTGGTGGCACTAGAGAAAGAAGAGATTCTCCCTCCACGGCTGCTGATCAACTGGCGGCCAGCGGAAAAAGATCAAGAAACCCCAATCGTCCAAGAAGGTGAATTGGTGATCTTCGAGGAATACTTGCGCTGCGGGTTTTGATTCCCAGAAAGAGAGTTTCTGCGGGGAATCTTGGAACACTATGGGCTGGAGTTAGTGAATCTCCACCCAATGCAATTCTCATTTTGGCGATTTTCCAACACCTCTGTGAAGCCTTCTACTTTTCGGTATGGTCAAAAAGTGCCAATGCTGCTGGGTGCATCTACTTCCGTATAAGGGGGAAGAAAGAGTACCCATTCCCGCCTCTACAGGACTCCGTTCATGGGTGGTACCAGAAATGGTTCTACTGCACCCCTCCATCAGAGAGCGGACTATGGTTCACGAACACCCGACCAGATAAAGCCAGCGAGTTGGGCTCCCTTCGTGCTCTGAGCGCAGAACAGAAGAAACAAGCCCAAGCAATTCTTCACCTAGTCCAGCAAGGCTTGACCGCGCGTGATATCATATGCGCTTTGTGAAGAATCGGATAAGCCCCCTGCGTGAAAGGGCAAATCCGGCTTGGGAAGTCAAGTCCATGGCGGACAGCACCCTGGACTATAATAATGGTATGTCCTTTAACAAAACACACATTTTTACCGACTAAAAAATGTTGTATTTGTTAACATGCATGTTTGTGATACAGCTCTATCTTTGCCCGAGATCGAGAAATGGACAAACTACCTCCTTCGGGCATATAACGCCACTGTGGAGAGAGCTAAGGGATCACCTCGCCCCCAGAGCTTAATTAACGCCAGCGACAACCTTAAGCAAGAGCGCCGAAAGGTATGACTTTCTTCAAACAAGCTCTGTTGCAAATCATCCATTTGTCTTGTATTACCAAGAACATGTTGAATAATACAGCTTCTGGGAAAATTTGCTGAGGCAATGCGTCCAACTGAGGATGTTGGTCCTTCGGGATGATCGACTGCGAAGAGGGTGAAGAGGACCCCTTCAAAGCGCGTAGCGAAGGAGTCCGCACCCAAAAAACCTAAGAAGATTCTGGGAGAGGCTTCTTCGCAGAAGAAAACCCTTATCGCGAAAAAGACTGCGGTAAGATTCTTGGTTCCTCCTGTACCCCCAAGTATGAGCGGAAATTACTTCTTCGTAGTACAGAGCGAAGGGAGCGAGGATGAGGAAGACGAGATTCCTCTTATCCGCCCCAAAAGGACTCCTGCTAGTCCTGGGGCGGTGAGTACTCCACTCCTGACGACAGGAGTGGGGATGACTGAACAGGATCCCGCGACCACTACTGGTCTCATGGTCGTGGACGAAGTTCCAGTGCCTGCGGTCCAGGAAGCTCCAGGACCAATGGCTTCATCTTTACTAACAGAAGAAGTTACTCCAGTAAGGACCCTTACAGTCTTAGTTTCCATCGTTCCTCAAGTGTATTCTCATAGACTTGCATACACACAGGGAGAAAAGGACAATGTCCTATTCAGGAAAAGGAAGACCAGGATAGATGACGACTGTCCTCTTTTCCCTGGAGAATTATCCTCTAAATCCCAGAAATGGACAGGGTTTCGAGTAAGGTATGAATTTCTCCTGTTTGGACAGGGTCATATCGAAGCGATAGACTGAAGACATTCTAACCGATGATTCTCTTGTTTGCTTATGCTAGGCGCAGAGATGCAGCACCAAGCGCCCTAGTGACCTCTACGAGTCTTGATGCTCCTCCTGCTATAGAGGTCACGGGCGAGCAAAGCCCCATCCCCACGGCCGAGGAAGTCTTTCATGCCATTGTAGAGGGGATGGCTACAGAGGTCCAATCGCAGAGATTGGAATCTGAAACCCCAGCCATGGAGGAGGCTCAGCAGGAAAATTCATCTGCCGCTCCAGCTGGGGATAAGGCAAGTCTAGAGACTCAGCCTTTGGATGAATCCGAAAACAGCTCGTTTAGCGAGTATATTGAGGTATGCAGAACACCTCTTGTTAGTTTTAAGTTGCATTTGCATAGGAATATCCAGGCTCTGAAATTGATCTCCTTCCATGTCATAGGAACTAACTCATGTGGCGACCAAGTTGATAGCTGTTACGAAGCGTATCGAGGTCGCCCAACAGGAAACGAGTCGCCTGTAGCGGTAAGGAAGATGTTTCCTCATCTGCCTGAATTTTAGTCCCATTTTAACAATTGTCTATTTTGTCATAGAGAAAATGCCTTTCTGATCAAGAGCCTTGCTGATCGGGAAAACCAGGAGATCAGGGCAGTCACCAAGATCTCTTGCTTGGAGAAAGAACTCCAACAGCTGCGGTTGCAGCTCTCCTGTAAGTGCACTTCCGACTAGAATGAATTAACTTGTTATGCGAACTGTTTGTGATGGTCTCTTATTACAGCACGAGAGGACCAAATAAACCAGCTCTCTCAAGAGAAGAAAGATCTCCAGGCGACCATCGAGTTGCAAAACTCGAAAGTTGATTCTGTCTGCAAGGAGAACAAGGACTTGAATGCGACGCTCTCAACCTGCAGTAGTGTTCAACAAGACATCTTCGAAAAGCTGAAGATGGTGGCCAGTTTGCCAAAGGCCGATGTGGTCGAAACCCAGAAGGATGACCTTAGCCTTAGCGACTGGACCACACTGGTCGCAACCCAAGCTAAATCACTCCTCGAGTATCTTCCTGAAGATACAAGGCGTCAAACAGAGGCGATAAGGAAAAAAGTGAAATCCGCAGCCTCCACCATTCTCTACAGACTTCATCTCCACCATGGCCCGGATCTTGATCTAAATCCAGTGGTGGGAGAAGCAGAGATCGAGAGTGAAGATCAACTTGCGGTTATAATGGAGGAAGTCAGGCCTCTAGTCGAAAATCTCTTGATAGAACTTGGCCTATTGTAAATTTTGTACCTGTACAGATGTAACTATACAATACATATGTATGCCTTAATTTTTGAAAGAAAAGCACTTCTTTTTGTTTCATGTTGCGACCATATTCCCCTAGCCCCCTCTTGAGATTATGTATACTGAAGACTTAGTATCATAAGCGCAAGAAAAATATGGGTGTAACGACGACCAGGAATACCTAGGGAATACTGTGATTTTAGGTATTATCATCCGACCAGACCGATAACCATACTCAATACAACACCCGACCTTATTGCAAACCGATAGCCACTCTAATGACCAAGGACATGCCAGCAAGCCCCGTGTGCGTTGAGAAACGGCTTATTGAGGGGTGTCTTTTCTGGAAGTGATCACGAGATCGGCCAGCGAATCTGATCGAGGTATTATAGTGATACAATTATCGGCGACCAGCCCCCGAGCCAGACTCATAACATATGGGCAAAAGGAATAATTATCACATGAAACAACCAAAAGTACTGATTTTGTTAAATCATGCTAATTGAAAAGGAAAAGGGTTGGGAAACTTACACGTAAAATTTGCGCAGTTGATTAATGTTCCATGTATTGGATAAGATTTTACCATCCTCCATTGCTAGCCGAGCCAATCCTGGTCGCGGCACCGAGACAATAGTGTAGGGACCTTCCCATTGAGGGGAGAATTTATTGCAATTAGATTGGTTTTGTATTTTACGTAAAACCAAATCACCCACGTGAAGGTTACGTGGCCGCACCCTTTTGTTATGGTATTTGCACAAAGCTTGCAAATACACTGCGGACTTGACCAGAGCTCGATTACATTTTTCTTCTAGGAGGATTAGATCTTGTAATTGTTGTCCGTTCTGATCAACTTGTTCAAATTGATCTGTTAGGACAGAATCAATACTAATTTCCATGGGTAACACAGCCTCAGCTCTGTATACCAGATGGAAAGGTGTCTCACCAGTGGCTCGACTAGAAGTAGTACGTAGTGCCCACAGAACGGTATAGAGGTCATCTACCCAAGCCCCCGAGCGTGTCTTAAGGTGATCAAAAATGCGCTTTTTGATGCCCTGCAATATTTGCCCGTTTGCACGTTCAACAGCACTAGTGCTCTGTGGATGAGCTATAGAAGCAAAGCAAACGTTGGTTCCAATATTGTCGCAATAGTCCAGAAAGAGACCATTAGCGAATTGGGAACCATTATCAGTGATGAGATGATTTGGAACACCGAATCGAGTCACAATGTTGTTATGAAAGAAATTTTGTGCAGCGGCAGCAGTGACATTGCGTACTGGCTCGGCCTCAATCCACTTTGTAAACGTGTCAATGGCTACAAACAAGAACTTGTATCCATTGACCGCTTGTGGCATAGGACCAACAATATCCATGCCCCAAACTGTGAAGGGCCATGATAGAGGGATAGTTTGTAGAGTGTAGGCAAGCTGGTGGACCTGTCTCGCATGAAATTGACACTGAGGACATGTCTTAACCATATTTTTAGCATCAGCAAACTCTGGCTCTACTGTTGTTGTCGGTCAGACCGGAACTGGGGCGGTCAGACCGGCGCAACCGTAGAGTTAGGGTTTGACAAGATTCCTGGGATTTAGGTGTTTTTAGGGCGCAATGTGGATAGATAAACGGGTGTAAACACATAGTGCATCAAGAGGAAGAATCAATTTTTGGTTTTGAACTGATTTAAACGAGATTCATCACATTTGCCCTAGTCCCAAGATGAGGAGGAAACTATTTGATAAAAATGAAAAAACTGAGAAATATACCTAGAAGACATGGTTTGGAGGAGATCTTGATCAATGGTTTGTTCGTGCGTCGCTTGGGTTTGACCAGAGAGGAAGACTCCAAAAGATTTTGGGGCGCACGTGAAAGAGACAAGAGTGGGGGAGATAGTGAAAAGGACAAAGATTCGGGATAAAAAGTCTCTGGTCGTGTAAATTCGGTCAGACCGTAGGCAATAGACCGGTCAGATCACTGGAAGAAAGGATTTTGAGATGCTCTCTGGAGATTCATTCGGTCAGACCGCAATTGGTTCGGTCAGACCGCTGAAAGGACAGAAAAACTTGGGGAACTTGATTGATTTATGCTCATGTGAGATTCAGTTATAAGGTAAGAAATATATATAGGATAACTATAAGTAAGATATAGACAATATCACCAAAGGGGAAGTATTCATCTTACAAATTAACATATTTTTGGTTAATTTTACTCAATTGCCGATAAAGAGCCTAAAATACTCTTAAAATGAGAAGTTCATGCAATCAAGTAACAATTCAAGCACAACCAATATGAGTTCAACATTTCAAGCCACATTTGATATATCAATGACGTTAAGCTCATTTCGGAGTTTACAAAAGCGATTTTCATCTAAGGGATTAGTGAATATATCTGCTAATTGATCTTCGGTTCTCACATTATCCACCAACACATCACCTTTACTAACATGATCTCTAAGGAAGTGGTGTCGGATATCTATATGCTTGGTCCGAGAGTGTTGAACTAGATTTGTGGCTATCTTCACTGCACTCTCATTATCACACAAAAGAGGCACCTTTTCAAATTTTATCCCATAATCCAACAAAGTTTGCCTCATCCAAAGCAATTGTGCACAACAACTACCCGCGGAAACATATTCCGCTTCGGCGGTTGATAGAGCTACTGAGTTTTGTTTCTTGGAGGACCAAGAGATTAAAGATCTTCCTAATAGTTGACAACTGCCAGAGGTGCTTTTTCTATCCACTTTACATCCCACATAATCAGAATCAGAATATCCAATTAATTCGAATTTAGCACCTTTTGGATACCACAACCCTATACTGGATGAATATTTTAGATACCTCAAAATGCGCTTAACGGCCATTAAATGACTTTCTTTAGGAGAGGCTTGAAATCTTACACACATACAAACACTAAACATGATATCGGGCCTAGAAGCAGTAAGATACAGTAAACTACCAATCATAGATCTATATAGCTTTGAGTCTACCGGTTTACCCCCTTCGGCCGAGACAAGGTGACTGTTTGTGGCCATTGGTGTCTTGATTGGATTTGCTTTTTTAAGTCCGAACTTCTTGAGCAGGTCCTTCACATATTTGCTTTGACAGACAAAAGTTCCTTCCTTGAGTTGTTTAACTTGTAGTCCGAGGAAGAAACTTAGTTCACCTATCAGGGATATCTCAAATACCCTGGACATCATGTTACCAAATTCCTCGCAAAAGTATTGGTTAGTAGATCCAAATATGATGTCATCAACATAAATTTGACATACAAAGAAATCATTTCCAATTTTCTTAGTAAATAAGGTAGTATCAACTTTCCCAATTTTAAAGCTTTTTGAAATTAGGAAGTCTCTAAGTCTTTCATACCAAGCACGATCGAGGTGCTTGTTTAAGACCATAAAGAGCCTTGGAGAGTTTATACATATGATTTGGTTTTGTAGGATCTTCAAATCCTGGAGGTTGTTTAACAAACACTAATTCATTAATTTTTCCATTTAAAAATGCACTTTTGGCATCCATTTGATAAAGTCTAATATTATGAGATGAAGCAAAGGCAAGCAAGATTCTAATAGCTTCAAGTCTAGCTACGGGAGCAAAGGTTTCACCGAAGTCTGTCGTGGTATTGCGAATACCCCGGCAGGTTTTGTAAACGATCCTAGCGAAGAAAATGCGACGTAGGCTGACCGGGTGACCGGTCCTCCGCCGCCGGACAAACACAAGAATTGACACGAGGATTTATACAGGTTCGGGTCCCGGTGGGGGCCCTAGTCCTATCGGCGTACTCCCGACCGGAGTCGGCTGGGGAGGCTCTCTCGGGGGAGAGGCTTCCGGAGCACACCTGTGAGTTTGGCTATTCCAATCAATATGAATCACTTGTCTTTACAACAGGGGGTACAAGGGCTATTTATAGCCCCAAAAAGAAGCAAAAAGACTAAACTACTCCGGACGCTACCGTCGGATTGAGGGGTAGCAACGTCCTTCTCCCGGTCAAGCGCCTTGGATGCTCGACAGGTGGTCGCTGATTCCCGAGGCGTTCCTCGCGTGACCTGCACGTGATCAACAACCAAAGACTTTACCTTTAGAAGGGCGGTGAGGCTCGGGACATGCACCGGAGGCTAGGTCCCGGGAGCCAAATGGTGGCGCCCGGGGCAGCCACCGGAGGCCACGTCCTCGGGCGAACGGCAGCGCCCGGGCCAGACACCAGAGGCCAGGTCCCGGGAGCCAAAAGGCGGCGCCCGAGGCAGGCACCGGAGGCCACATCCCTGGGCGAACGGCGGGGCCCGGGACCGGCACCAGAGGCCAGGTCCCGGGAGCCAAAAGGCGGCGCCCGGGGCAGGGACCGGAGGCCACGTCCCCGGGCCAATGGCGGCGCCCGGGACCGGCGCCAGAGGCCAAGTCCCGAGAGCCAAAAGGCGGCTCCCGGGGCAGGCACCGGAGGTCACATCCCCGGGCCAATGGCGGCGCCCGGGACCAGCGCCGGAGGCCAGGTCCTGGGAGCCAAAAGGCGGCACCCGGGGCAGGCACCGGGGGCCACGTCCCCGGGCCAATGGGGGCGCCCGGGACCGGCGCCGGAGGCCTGGTCCCGGGAGCCAAAAGGTGGCGCCCGGGGCAGGAACCTGAGGTCACGTCCCCGGGCCAATGGCGGCGCCCGGGACCAGCGCCGGAGGCTAGGTCCCGAGAGCCAAAATGCGGTGCCCGGGACTGGCACCGGAGGCCAGGTCCCGGGAGCCAAAAGGCGGCGCTCGGGGCAGGCCCCGGGGGCTACGTCCCCGGGCCAATGGCGGCGCCTGGGACCAGCGCCGGAGGCCAGGTCCCGGGAGCCAAAAGGCGGCGCCCGGGGCAGGCACCAGAGGTCACGTCCCCGGGCCAATGGCGGCGCCCGGGACCGGCCCCGAAGGCAGGTCCCGGCAGCCAAAAGGCGGCGCCCGGGACCGGCACCGGAGGCCAGGTCTCGGGAGCCAAAAGGCGGCGCCCGGGGCAGGCACCGGGGGCCACGTCCCCGGGTAAATGGCGGCGCAACTTACCTGGACTTAGTCTCACGGAGATTTCCCCCAACAGCAGCCCCCCATGCCCCCCGGGGACGATGCTCGAGTCCCAAGTGGGTATGGTACATGTCACCGGGAAAATCTCCGGACCAAGCCACAGGAGCCGTGACGCTTCGATTCCCGTGCCGCGCGCTTATGACCGCGCCGCTTCGCCATAAATGCGCTCACGATTCGAACCGGCGCCTCAGTTTGCGTGGCAGTCCCTTCGTTTCCCGCGCACGGTTTGAACTTCGACGGCCCAGATGTACCGCGAAGTGCCATGTGGCGCCCATCTAGGCCACGCTTCGCCCCTATAAATAGGGCCTTGGGGGGCCCGGGAGGCTCATTCGAAACTTTCCAACCTCAGCGCATTTAGCTCTCCCGGTAGCTCTCTCCCGGTGGTAGGCGTCCGGAACCTTTAGGTGTCCTGTTCCCTGAAACTTTAGTAACTGAAAAAACCAAACCTGATGGCACCGAAGGGTCGAGCGAAGACCACGGAGGTGGCCCCGGAGGAAATCGCTCCGGATTTCCTCTGGGCGTCGGAGTTCACGGCCGGGGACATGGAGTCCCTGGTCGAGCGCGGAGTCATCGAGGACGAGGACATCCGGGTCCCCGTGAAGAAGGACGGAGCCCCCCGCCCCAGGCTCGGAGAGATCGTGGCCTTCGAGGCCTTCCTGGAGGCGGGGCTCAGGCTCCCGGTGCATCCATTGCTCTGGGAGTTTTTGAAGGAGTATGGGGTGGCCCTAAACCACCTCACTCCGAACGCCATCGTCCGGATGGGCCTCTTCATTTGGCTCTTCGAGACGGCGACCGAGCGGGAGCCCACCCTACGCGCCTTCTGGTACTTCTATGAACCGGCGGCGAGGAGCTCCCACCTGGTGAAGGGGGGACCCAAGTCCCCCTTCGGCTCAGTGATGGTGCAGATGCTGCCGTCCCGGTAGCTGATTACCCAGCGGCGGCCTCCCGGGACCACTGGGGTGACTGGATCCGGAGGTGGTTCTACCTCCGGGTCCGGGACGACGAGGTAGCGTACACCTCGGAGCCCCCCGCCTACAGCAGATCATCCGCGCCGAAGCCTCCGGCGTGGACAGACGAGGAGCTCGAGCTCCTCGGCAAGGTGATCATCTCCCGAGGCACCTGCTCTATGCGGGACGCCGCCGAGGAGATGATGCTCCTGAGGATCTCCCCCTTCTCACGCGGGAGAAGGGGGATCGGCATGGGCCCAGAGCAGCGGCCCCCGGTCAAGCCGGTGACCCGACATAAGTCCCGGTTACCTGATGCATTGCAGTTACAAATTTGGAAATTTCACTAACTCTTTACCTTTCGTAGTCCGGCCATACCCGGCGGCACGGGAGAAGGCGGAGAACCTCCTGGGGAGGTACTTCACCGACGAGCACGAGTGCATCGTGCGCCTCGTGGGGGAGGGCCCTCCCCGGAACTTGGTAGCCGAGGCCTTCGGGCTAAAGCTACTAGAGAGGAAGCCCCTCCCCACCCCCAGATCGGACAAACGGGGGAAGGACGCTGCCGGGGGCTCTGAGCCTAAGAAGGCCAGAGTTCAAAAAGCCCCCGGTCCATCGACGACGCCGGCTTCGACACCGGTGAAGCCCCGGGACGAGACTCCTGGGACTGGGCGCGCCCGAGAGTCGGCCCAGAAGGAGGCAACGCCCCCTCCCCCTGGGAGCCCCGTTGATGTTCGGGGGAAGGGGCCGGCCGCGGGCGGGGCAGCGTCCAATTCAGCGGACTACGCCCCCTCACCGCCTTCGGTAGCGGCCCTCCTGGCGCCCCCGGCACCATTGGAGCCGGAGAAACCGGAGGTGAGGTTCGCGGAGGCCTCGCCTCCGCGGGTGGAGTGGCTCGTAGACGAGGGGGGAGCCCCTCGGTCTATGAGGTCCCTCCGGAAGTGGAGGTTCCGGGGGCCCTCCCGCCCGGGAAGGGGAAAGGTCTGATGATCCCCCGCCGGAAAGGGACCCCCTCCAAAACGTCCTCGGCCACTTCCTCGGGGGGCACTTCTTCGGCGACGAAGACGATGATGACCGCCACCCTGATCGAGATCATGCCGAGCGCCCAGGTCTGGGGGCCCATCGCTTGCCGCGACGAGACCAGCGCCGGGTGGGAGTCCCCCCTGCTTTTTGCAGGGGAGGTCGAGCGCTGCGCGGAAGGCCTGCAGACCCCAAAGCTCCAGGCCTACGTCGCGGAGGGGACGCTCCACGAGTGCTTCGGGGAGCTCCGGTCCCTCCAAGTCCAGGTATTCACCCGAAGTGGTTGTCGCTTTCTTTTTGCTTCCTACATCCAAAAGTTTTCTATCTCTCGAATTTTTAGGGGGCGGCGATTACCTGGGGCGTTGAGCAGTGCGTCGTCCGGCTGCTCAAGGACGTCGAGGACAAGGCCGCCGCCTACTTGGGTCAACGGGACGAATATCTCCGGGAGCTGGCCCAGGTCCGGGCCCAGGTCCACGTCTCTGAGGCCGTCAACGACCGCCTCCGGCAGGAGGTGAAGGCCAAGGAGGAGGCTTTCCGGGAGCTCAAGGGGTCGAGCGTCCGGGCGGTTATGGACGCGGGCCGCTCCGTGCGCTCGGCCCTCGAGAGCCTTAGCGTGAGCCTAGGCTCCGGGGGTGGCTCTGAGGTGCCCCCGGCCACACTCACGGAGGCTGTGAGTTTCCCTAACGCACAAGTCTCCGTGATCCCGGAGGTACCGGACGCCCGGGCGCGAGGCCGGGCGATCCCCGTCGTCGCGGCCACGGCCGGGCTCGTCGAGCACCGGGGGGTGGGTGCTCGGGCGATCGGGGGCCGCATCCCCCGGAGCTTCCCCGAGTTCTTCGGGCCCTCGCGCCGGGAGGTCGAGTAGCTCGCCGAGGGCTTCTACGACCGGATCGTCCGGGTGAGATTCCCAGCACAGGCGCCTCCGACAGTGGATGCCCCGGCCCCGGTGGAAGCCCCTCGGGGGGAGGACGCCAATGAAAGAGTATGAGCCTCCCCCCGGGTCTTAGATAGGACCCTTTTGCTTTTTTAGGATTTTGTTCCCTGTAGCTTTTTAGAAGAAGCCCCGGACGCTTGTAAAAAGACATTTTGAATGCAATACAATTAGAAATTTTTCTAAGTCTTGAGTTGAATGCAATGTTACCAGGGTTCCTGGGAGGCTACTCCCGGGCGAAGGTCCGGGAGGGGTTCCCCGGGCGCGAGGCCTTCGAGCCCCGGCCGGTGCCCCCCGGGGGAAGCCCAAGCCGCTTTGATCTTGCTAAGCCTCATCTGCGGGAGGCACAGCGGGGACGCTGTCCGGGAGCCGATCAGGCTAAGGTGGCATCCGGAGTGGCACTTGCATAATTTTGACAATCATGGCGCCGAATTGTCCCCTTCGCGTCCGGGGTTCCGGGTGATACCCCCTCTTCGGATACTTCCACCGGCGGGCTACGAGTACTGGCCCGAAGATGTGCTCCGGGAAGCTCGGCGCCGCGTACGCGCAATGTACCGGGACCTGGCCCGGGAGCTAGCGGAGGGCCTCCGGGAGTATTAGGCGTAGGAGCCTTAGAATGTAGAGAGCTTCCGGGTTTTGACACAGGTTGTATCGTTTCCGATGCCCACCGGAGGGGGAAGATGTCCTCCGGGTTGAATGATCAATAAAGCTGTGTTTGCTTTCTTCTTTGAGTCTTCTTTTATTTTTTCTTGGATGGTCCGGACGACTCCTTTTGATAAGAATGAGCTAAGTTTGCTCGCGGTCGGTGTGGTCGACACCCAGGGGTTCCTTATCCCCCCCGCCCACAGTGGGCCGGAGGGTAGCTCCGTGCGCTGTGGGTGTAAGAAGGCCCCCGGGGTGAAGATAACTTGTAGCATAAGAATTTTTCCAAGTTAGAAAATTCTAAAACGAGGTTTCCAAGGGAAAGACCTTCCAGGAGACAATCATCCAGTCGCCGTGAGAACGGGGAGCCGGAAATAAGGCCTCGTGTGAAAGAAACTTCCAAGAAAACCCGATGAGATTTCCGGAGGCGAGCTTCCTGGGAGACGATCGCCCGGTCGCCGTGAGAACGGGGAGCCGGGAATAGGGTGTCCGGGGGGCAATCATCCGGTCGCCGTGAGAACGGGGAGCCGGGAATAGGGCCAGAAATCCTGAGGAAAATTCTGGAGAAAATCCTTCCGGGAGACAATCATCCGGTCGCCGTGAGAACGGGGAGCCGGGAATAAAGTCTCCGGGGAAAAGCTATCCAAGAAAGCCAGAGACATCCCACTGGGGAGAGCGTCAACTCCCGGAGAAGGAAGTGCCCGATGACGGGTCTGAGTGTTTGGGTAGGGGACTAGTCTCCCAAAGTGACTCGTTACCACGGACGCCGGGGACCAGGTTGCCGCTTACACCCTCAGTCCACGAGGGCTGATCGTAAGCCGCCCTACAGGAGGGACTTGCTGGGTCTGGGCCCACTTCCTCACAGAGAGGGCATCCTCACGGGGAGGGCTTCCTCGCGGGGAGAGCGTCCTCGCGGGGAGGGCATCATCGCGGGGAGGGCATCCTCGCTGGGAGGGCATCGCCGTTAGGGGCGGTAATAAGAAGAACCTGCAATGACAGTTGAAGAGCAAGATCTATGTATTGATAACAAAATGAAATACAGTGCCTCCCCCGCGAAGCCGCGAAGGGGGAGGGAAAAGTAGATACAGTGCCCCTCCTCCCCCTCCGGCGTGATCTCTCCGGGGGAGGGGACAGGCCCGTTAGGCTAAACGTAGAACTTGCGAAGCAAACGCAAGTTCCACGTGTGCTTCAGCTCCTGCTCTTGAAGGTTGGAGAGCTTGTAAGCCCCCGAGCCCAGGACCGCGGAGATCCTGTAGGGGCCCTCCCACTTGGGGGAGAGCTTACCTTGGGCTTGGGGGTCTGTGACGCGCTTGAGGACAAGGTCCCCAAGGCGGAAGGATCTTTCTCACACGCGCTGGTTGTATGCGCGCGCCATCTCGCGCTCGTAGATGGAGTGGCGGAGGAGCGCTCGGTCGCGTTCCTCCTCCACGAGGTCGATCTCCAGTCGCTGGTTGGCCTCGTTGGCCTGGTACGCTGCGGTCGTGGCTCCTTCCAGGAGTTCGACCCGCAGCGACCGGAAGCCAATTTCCGGGGGGAGGACTGCCTCCGCCCCGTAGACTAGGGAGAAGGGGGTACGTCCCGTTGCCCGGGACGGGGTCGTGCGCATGGAGCAGAGGATGCTAGGGAGCTCCTCTGCCCATGCACCCCGCTTAGAAGCGGTTTGCTCGAGTCTCCGGCGCAATCCCTGTAGGATCACGCCGTTGACTCTCTCTGTGGGGAACCCCGCCCCGTACCGAGCACCACGGTACGGAACAGCACTCCCCTGTCGCAACTTCCCAGGAGTCAGTTGCGAACCAGAAATGAATATCACAACAACCAGCACAATACATAAATAATCCACAAAATATTACAGGGTTCACAGATGACGGCACTAGGGCCTTACAATAGTAACACAACGAGGTACAAAATAACGGTTCGGTTTTTCAACAAAACGCGGAAGGAGCGGAACACTAATCTTCGCCCACAGTCGCTCGACCGGGGTACGCGACGCCTAGAAGCTCGGATCACACTCGAAGAAGTCTTCACAAGGCTCAGGCTCACACTCATGTGAACCCAAGTCGCTTGGCTCTTCAACTTCTGATGGAGAAAGTCAGTCACGGGTGAGTACAGAGTACTCAGCAAATCACCACTTAACAAATGCAATATATATAACATGATAAGGATTTCAAGGAAATGATTGAGGTTCTTTTCCAAACCTTTTTTGTCACCTAACAGTTGATAGTCATGAAAAGCATTCAAAACATTCTTTGAAAATTTACCTTATATATATATAACAGTTCAAGAGTGCAGAATTTAAAGCAGTTGATAAAACAGTTTATAAAAACTACTTGTGCCTCACAACATGGATAAAAGCCATTGACCATAACACACTCCAAAATCCGGGAGCACGGAGTATTCAAATACATTTTAAACTCTGCAGAGGGGTACCGCTTTACCCACAAGACTTCTCAACTACCACTGTTGACCACGAGCATAGGCCTTTTGCCCAATCACGCTACTTTAAGCATATGAGTCTCCTATGCCAGGTTCGATCACGCTGCTTTAAGCGCGCCACTGAGTTGAGAATAACACGCTTTTCACCCTACCTTGCCATTATGCTAGCTCTGCCCCGTAAAAGGTTCACCACCGGTCAGTGGCCCAGGAATTCCACCTCCGGGTGGGGTTCCTAATACAGTTGTGAAGCATTGTAGGGATCTTCCCTCTCATACCTTCACCCTACCCCTCACTCAGTATTGGGCCGCGGTGGGAGACCCTCTCCACCAATAGTGAGCAGACACACGAGGGGTTTGTGCTGGGAAACCACATCCAGCACTCGTGCCCTGGAACCACATCAGTTGCACGATCTTTCACTCAGACGAATCGATTGGGCTCGTCCCAACCGTCAGTGTAAGTGGGCCAAGAGGGATCTTCCCTCCTTGACCAGTGAACAGTATTAGTGCACATTATTATTTAGGTTATAGACTCTATGCAGAGCTAGGGCAATAGTTCGGCAAGGATACTTGGTCGCGCCCGTCCCATACCAGGCTTGTGGAGGTACGTTAACATGTTATTGGATGTTTAGCACAAATTGGTGGGTCCTTAAGCTATTCTAGAGAGGAGTTTCCCTATTCACATTTTTCACAATTCACAACATTTCATATTTACAACATTACCATGTTATCACATCATCATCATAAGCATCACAGTATTTTCCATGTTTCGACTGACACACCTCTCCTCTCTAGGGTAGACATTTTAAAAGGCATTTTTAGTTTTGAAAACCATTTTTGCTCATTTATGTGAATAACCCATATTACCAATATTATGCTTTAGCATTAACCTAGGGCATCAAGAATATTATACACATGACTTGAGAATCAGGAATGGCTATTCAATGTGGGACAATAGCTAAACAGGTATATTTGAACATGCACAGTTTACTTAATTAGCATGCATAATACTCAAATAACAAAATACTTAGCTAACTGGAAAACATAGGGTCAACATGATCAAGGTGGTGGTGACTTGCCTTGAAGTCCCGCGATAAGATCTTCAGCGACGTCCTCGATCGGCTGCTCCTCGGCTTCCGGACGGGCGATTTCTAAACACGAAAAGAGCACCGATCAAACAAAATGCACAAATGTGAGACTAACAAATGCAAAATCTAAAACCTAATAAGTCTAGGCAAAACAGCCTCGGAGTTGGATCTGAAAAAGACTGAAAAACGGGAGTTTCTGAAAACGGCAGATCAAGGTTTTAGGATTAGAATCTGAGGTGGTTCCTGAAGGAGAATATGTGGCAGGAGCAATTTGTGGTAGGATGGTTCAGACGGATCTGGATTTGGAGGTTGGACGGAGAAAAACCACTTTTGGCAGAATTTTAGGATAAACCGGGTAAAATCGGATCTGGAAAAAGGTGAAAACAAGATCCAAGACTCGGATCTGAAGAAAATTTTCAGATCTGGAAGATTTGAGTTGAGGCGAATCTGATGGCGAAGACGGATCTTCGATCGGAGACTTCTGCGACAAAATCGGGGGAGGAACGACGAAGTTCAAAACAGAAAAACGGAAATCTGGACAGCGGATCAAGGAAATGATCACACATCTGGAAGGTTGATAGTGAAACGAACAAAGTGACGCGATCGGATTTTTGATCGGAGGTCCAGAAGGCAGAGAACGACAAGGCATGTTGCTGCGGCTGACATTCGGAAAAGAGTACAACACTGTAGCAGTGTCAGTCGGCCGACACAGGACATGGCCACGGCCAAGAGTTCGCCGGCGACGATCCAGGCTGCGGCTGGGGCTGAGATTCGAAGGGTGGAGGAGTCTCAGCTAGAGGAGAAGGTTTGGTGAAGGAGGCACGGCAAGAGGGAGCTGCACGGCGAGTTACACGGCGTGGTTTCCCGGCGGGCTTGGACATGCACGGGCTACAGAAGAACTTGTGAAAATATTCTGGTTTGAGCTGTTTTACAGCCATGCCAAAGCTTATAAAGAAAGACATTCAGGTGGAAACGAGGTGTAACAGTGGCATGCTGACATGTAATGCATCTAACAGGGTCATGCAGGTCTTTACACTGTGTTTGCTGTGGAATGGGTGAGGGTAGAAGGGTAATTGTGCATAAAATATTGTTTTTGTCAATTCTAGGGGCTTGTTTGGAAATTTCTGAAAATAGGAGGGCTGAAATGCAAAATGTCAGTGCATGGGAAGTTGTGGAACCTGGTTACTTGTGCAAGTAAAATATATTAAATATTTTCATAGAATTTTTAATGCATTACTTTAAATTAAATATATTCCTTTATGCAATTTCCAAATAGGAAAATCATTATTTCATGTGGAAAAATGATTTGTTTGATGCGTAAAATCATGATGCCATGAACTTAAAAATATGCATGCATGAGAAAAATGTTGGGGGGATGATTTAGGATTGAACAGGTGAAAGAATTTCGCTGATCGGAATAAAAAGATAATTAAACGGAATTTCGAAAGATTTAGACCGGAAGGAAAATCTGAGAAGTAGAGAGTTTAAGAATGGAATTTTGCGGCTGTTACAAACCTATCCTCCTTAAAAGAATCTCGTCCCCGAGATTCAGACGAGTTAGAGAAAAGGTAAGGAAAGGTTTGCTGCAAATCTGATTCCTTCTCCCAGGTTGATTCATCTTCAGAATGATTACACCATTGAACACGGCAGAATCTGATCACTTTGCTTCTTAGCTGGCGTTCTGCAATCTCTAAGATTCTGGCTGGCTTCTCTTCATAGGTCAGGTCTGGCTGGATTGAGATATTATCTGCCTGCAGCTGATCTTCTGGTTTTCTCAAACTCTTGCGCAATTGCGACACATGGAAAACATCATGGACACCTCGCAACTCTGGTGGCAATTCAAGTTGATAAGCCACTTCTCCTCTTCTTTCTATTACTCTGTAGGGTCCAATATACCTGGGGCTCAGTTTCTGCCTCTTCTGAAATCTGGAGATACCTTTCTGAGGTGATACCTTGAGATACACATGATCATCTGGTTCAAAAGATAAGTCACGACGTCGGTGATCAGCATAACTCTTCTGTCTTGACTGTGCAGTCTTCAGCTTCTCTCTAATGATCCGCACATGAGCTTCTGCGTCTCGGGCTGTCTCTGGGCCAATCAGTTGCCTTTCTCCCACTTCTGACCAATGCAATGGGGTCCTGCACTTGCGACCATACAGGGCTTCAAATGGAGCCATCTGCAAGCTAGACTGATAGCTATTGTTGTACGTAAACTCTGCGTACGGCAGGCACAACTCCCATGAAATCCCATATTCGAGCACACAAGCTCGCAACATATCCTCCAGTATTTGATTCACTCGTTCTGTCTGTCCTCCAGTCTGAGGGTGATAGGCTGTGCTGAAGTTTAACTTCGTTCCAAGGGCTTCGTGCAGACTTTTCCAAAATCTTGAAGTGAATTGTGCTCCACGATCCGATACAATTCTCTTTGGTACACCATGTAGAGTCACAATCTTAGTCATGTAGATCTCTGCTAACTTGGCACCATCATAAGTTGTCTTCACTAGTACAAAGTGTGCGACTTTTGTTAGTCTATCCACGATTACCCATACGGAATCATATCCATTCTTAGTCCTCGGGAGTCCTGTGATAAAATCCATTCCAACTTCCTCCCATTTCCATTCTGGGATGGGTAGTGGCTGTAGCAGTCCTGCTGGTTTCTGATGTTCAGCCTTTATCCTCTGACATGTGTCACACTTCGCCACATACTCAGCAATTTCTCTCTTCATACAACTCCACCAGAATTGACTTTTCAAGTCTTGATACATCCGAGTACTTCCGGGGTGAATGGAGTATGGAGTGTCATGAGCCTCCTTCAGAATTAAGGTCTTGATCTCCTTGACGTCTGGTACACAGATCCTCTTACCATGCCAAATGGTTCCTTGTTCATCTTCCCAAAAATCTGTTGCTTTTCCGATCTTCATGTTCTCTTTGATCTCTTGGATTCCTTCATCACTTCCTTGCGCCTTTCTAATCTCTTCTTCCAAGGTAGGCGTAACTATTAATGTGGCCACAAACCCTTGATCTACCACTTCAATCATTTGCCGATGTAGGTCCTCTATTAACTCTGGTGCAATGCTAATGCTGCAGTAAACTTTTCTGCTCAACGCGTCTGCAACGACATTGGCCTTACCAGGGTGGTAATGTATGCCGAGGTCATAGTCCTTAATCAGCTCTAGCCATCGGCGTTGCCTCATGTTCAAGTTCTGCTGGGTAAAAACATACTTCAAGCTCTTGTGATCTGAGTAGATTTCACATCGGTTCCCTAGCAAGTAGTGTCTCCAAATTTTGAGTGCATGAATTACTGCTGCTAATTCCATGTCGTGGGTCGGGTAATTCTCTTCATGTGGCCGCAGTTGCCTGGATGCAAATGCGACTGCTCTCCCATCTTGCATTAAGACACAACCTAAACCGTGCCTAGATGCATCACAATATATCTCAAAGCTCTTCTTGTTGTCAGGAAGTACTAGAACTGGCGCAGTGGTTAGCCTTCGTTTCAACTCTTTGAAGCTCTTCTGACAGTCTTCGGTCCACTCAAACCGGACATCCTTCTTCAGCAAACTAGTGAGTGGCTTGGCTAGCTTGGAAAATCCTTCAATGAATCGGCGATAGTATCCGGCTAGTCCAAGGAAACTTCTGACTTCTGTCACTGACTCTGGCTGTTTCCATTCCTTCACGGCCTTGACCTTAGCTGGGTCCACTTGTATTCCTTTGGCTGTCATTATGTGGCCTAAGAATGAAATTTCCTTCATCCAAAACTCACACTTGTCTAGCTTAGCATAAAACTGACACTCTCTTAGTCTATCCAGGACTTTCCGCAGGTGGTCAGCATGCTCCTCTTGGTTCTTGGAGTATATCAGGATGTCATCAACAAACACCACTACAAACTTATCCAGATAATCCATGAATGTCATATTCATCACATTCATAAAAGCTGCTGGGGCATTGGTCAATCCAAATGGCACCACTGTAAACTCATAAAGACCATACCTAGAAGTGAAAGCAGTTTTAGGTATGCCTTCTTCCTTGATCTTCAACTGATGAAAAGACTCCTGCTCCTCTAAGCTGATCGAATAGGTCATCTATCCTTGGCAGAGGGTACTTGTTCTTGATTGTGACCTCATTCAAAGCTCGATAGTCCACACACATGCGGAGTCCTCCATCCTTCTTCTTGGCAAACAACACTGGTGCTCCCCAGGGTGATACGCTAGGCCGTATGAAACCTTTTTCTTCCATTTCCTCCAGTTGCTTTTTAAGCTCTTCTAGTTCCTTGACTGACATCCGATATGGCCTTTTCGATATGGGTGCCGTCCCAGGCTTCAATTCTATACTGAGCTCAAATCCTCGGTCTGGGGGCATTCCTGGCAACTCTTCTGGAAACACACTCAGGTACTCTTCAACTACAGGGATCTGGTTCACTTCTCCTTTCAAACTGTATAGACTTTGGGTTGAGTGTTCTACTGGCGTTCTTTCAGCATGGAACAAAACTTCTTTCCCATTAGGACTAGTAAGGGTAATGGTTTTACGCTCACAATCCATTTTCCCTTTATGTTCTGACAACCAGTCCATTCCAAGTATAACACCCAAACCTTGGAGTTCCAAAACTAATAGCTTAGCAGAGAACTCCTCTCCGCATATATTAAGTTTTATGTCTCTACAGACAGACTTTACTGGCATCCTAGAGCCAGGAGACTGAATAGCTATAGGATACTCTAGACAAGTCATATTCAATCCACTCTTAACAGCAAAAGTTCTAGCAACAAAAGAATGTGTGGCACCAGGATCAAACAGTATTAAACAAGCTTGAGAGTTGATCAGGAACCTACCTAGTACCACGTCGGTTGCATCTCCCGCTTCTTCTGAGGTGACATAGTTGAGTCTGCCTCGGGTTGGTGGAGGTGGGTTTCCTCGACCTCTTCCACGGTTGGCTGGGAATCTTCCTCTTGCAGCTGGAGTTCCTCGCCCATACTGCTGTATTGGGGTGGGCATTGGGATTGGCGTCTGACTCGCAGGCTGTGGCGGCTGACCTTCACTCCTTGTTCTGGCCACCGGACCTGGGAGATTCTTCCAAGGGCAATTCTCGCAGCGGTGACCGAATCGTCCACAATGAAAACAGTTGACCTTGTTGTGGGGACAATCACGCTGATAATGGTTTCCATGACAAGTCGGGCACTTGGCTGCCATGGGTCTTGGACTGGAATACTGCAAACTTGGCCGGTACTGGGGTGCGGCTATGGTGCGACCTCGGGATGAACTCCCTTGGTTGGCTGGTTGGAACTTCGCTTTCCTCTTCCTGTAGTCGTCCACCAACTGACGCTTCTCTTCAATCTCAAGCAGGCGGTTTACCAGGGTCTGGAAGTCTGTGAACTCGTGCGAGGCGACGAGCACCTGCAACACTGGCTGTAACCCCTCCTTAAAAAGCTCTATCTTCCTGGCCTCAGTGGCAATGTCCTCAGGGGCATATCGGGCTAATTGATTATACTGATGGAGATACTCTGTTACGGTCTTTCCTCCTTGACGCAAGTTGTGGAACTCTCTGCGCTTACAGATAGTAAAATTACTCACTTTATACTATCGGTTGGTACTGTATTAACCGATATAATATATTGAATAGTACTATCGGTTTTTCTCGGGTAACTGATAGTGAAATTACTGACTTTTTACTATCGGTTATTACTGTACTAACCGATACAATATACTACATAGTACTATCGGTTCAACAACACAAACCGATAGTAAAATGACTTCATATACACTAATGGTTATGACAGTGGGGACCTTATTTTACTATCGGTTAGTGTTGTTGAACCGATAGTAAAATTGGACAACTTAATTAGGTCGACCCCTGCTCTGCGCTCTACATGTTGGAATCATTTCAGCCGCGCACAACTCCAAGCTAGAGTGATCTGGAGAAGCTAGCTGAGAGGTTGATCATATTTCCATCCCCCTCGGTATTGTCATCTTCTCATCACCTCTCTCTCTCTCTCGATCACTCTTTCACACTCTCCCTCTCTCTCTCTACTTGCAATTCATTAAACTAGATACATGTATCTCCAAGCTAGCTAGAAGGCTGGGTTGGCTAGCTAGCTATAGCTTGCTGAATTTAAGCAGCTAGCTAGCTGGCTCTTCCAATTAATGCATGCATCAAGTTAATTAGGGTTTCATATATACAAATCCATTTAATGTAATTAAACAGCTCATGCATGTACACACATATGGCCTAGCTAATTATGTTTCATTCATATATGCATGCCCTGAGTCATTAATTATTTATTTGAATTTGTCAATTTTGTGAAATAATTGTAGATGGACCGAGAATATTGGATGTATGGAATAAAACGTACTACTATTGAGTATTTGGAGGGTGTGAATGGATTTATTAAATTTGCTGAGCAAGAGAAGGCGAAGAAGGGAGAGAAAGATATGCATTGTCCTTGTATAGATTGTATGAACTTAAAAAGGTTCGGCAACTCTGATCAGATTAGGAGTCATTTGATTCGTCGTGGTTTTAACGCACGCTATACCCGTTGGATATGGCATGGTGAAGATCTTGAGGAAACGAGCACTACCGCTACCACTCAGCAGCACCCGGAAGTGGATTGCAGTAATGATGATCATGATCAAAACATTGATAATGTTCATTCGGAAGTCCATGTAGATGACGACAATTTAGATGAAATGTTATGTGATGTAGAAGAGGACTACAGCGAAAACGATTTAGCTAAATTTCAGAAATTAATTGTTGATTCTGAGAAGCCTTTGTTCCCCGGATGTGAAACATTTACAAAGTTGTCTTCTGTGTTGAGATTATATAACTTGAAGGCAAGCAACGGTTGGAGCGATAAGAGTTTCACGGCGCTATTGGATCTGTTAGCGGACATGCTTCCAGAGGGAAATGAGTTGCCAAGATCGGTTTACCAGGCCAAAAAACTATTGTGTCCGTTGGGAATGGAAATCGAAAGAATACATGCATGCCCAAATGATTGTGTTCTGCACCGTAACGAGTACGAGGATTTGCATGTTTGTCCAAGATGCGGTGCATCGCGGTATAAGCATGGGGACAGAATTTATCACAATGGATGTGATGAGGTAAAGAAAGGGCCTTCGGCCAAAACTGTGTGATATTTGCCTGTGATTCCCAGATTGAAACGGCTGTTTGCAAATCCGAAAGATGCGAAGTACTTGCGTTGGCATGTTGAAGGTCGGAAACAAGACGGAAAACTAAGACATCCAGTTGATTCCATTCAATGGAGAAACATTAACAGAACATTCGGTGAGTTTGGCGGTGAAGTGAGGAATATAAGGTTTGGGCTGAGTACAGATGGTATGAATCCACACGGAAATATGAGCAGTCGACATAGCACTTGGCCGGTTCTTTTATGCATCTACAATCTTCCTCCTTGGTTATGTATGAAGCGGAAGTACATCATGATGTCGTTACTAATTTCAGGACCCAGACAACCCGGGAATGATATTGACATGTTTCTATCACCGTTAGTCGAGGACTTACAAAAATTGTGGAGCGAAGGGGTGCGGGTGTGGGATGCACATAAGCAAGAGAATTTCATGTTGCGGGCCATGATATTTTGTACCATAAATGATTTCCCGGCCTATGGAAATTTGTCGGGGTATAGTACGAAAGGAGTCAAGGCTTGTCCTATTTGCCTGGATGAAACTGAAAGCATGTGGTTATCGAACTGCAGAAAAACAGTGTACATGGGTCACCGCAGATTCCTTCCGATGCATCACGCCTACCGTAAGAAGAGGAAGTCATTCAATGGGAAGCCTGAGAAAGGATCAGCCCCAGTGTTTGTGACTGGTAAGGAGCTTTACTTGCGCGTGAAGGACATCAAAGTTGAGTTCGGTAAATGTTCTAAACCTCCAGGAAAAAATGTTTGGAAGAAGAGATCGATTCTTTGGGATCTGCCATATTGGGAGCACTTACAAGTTCGACATTGCATTGATGTCATGCACGTAGAGAAAAATGTTTGTGACAGTTTGATTGGTTTGTTGTTGAACATTCCAGGAAAGACGAAAGATGGCATCAACGTTCGACGTGACATGCTCGACATGGGCATAAGGACTGAGCTTGCACCATTGGAGAAGGGAAAGCGGACATACCTCCCCCCGGCCTGCTATACTTTGTCAAAAAGAGAAAAAACAGAACTTTGTCAGTGCCTACATGGTGTCAAAGTTCCATGCGGGTATTCTGCGAACTTGAAAAAACTTGTGTCCATGAAAGACTTGAAACTGGTTGGTATGAAGTCCCATGATTGTCATGTACTGATGTCACAAATGCTTCCCATTGCTATCAGAGGCATTCTCCCAGTCAAAGTCAGAGAGACAATTACAAAGCTATGTTATTTCTTCAACACAATATCTGGCAAGGTACGTAAGCGTGTACTCCTAGCAAGTTAATTAGCTCCATTCGTGGAACTTGTCAGATTTTTTGGATCTGAATATTTGCTGCAACTGTGTCGTTGCAGGTAATTGATATGGATGGACTGAACGATTTGCAACGCGATGTGGCTACCACTCTTTGTCAGCTGGAGATGTATTTCCCTCCATCCTTTTTTGATGTTATGGTCCATCTAATTGTTCACCTTGTCAGAGAAATTAAGTTTTGTGGACCCGTGTTCCTGCACTACATGTATCCATTTGAGAGGTTTATGGGTATCTTGAAGGGATATGTAAGGAATCGATATCGGCCTGAGGGCAGTATTATTGAAGGTTATGCCGCGGAGGAGGTGATCGAATTTTGCACCAACTATATGGCCGGGGTTGACCCAATTGGCGTTCCTACGTCTCGGCATGAGGGCAGGCTTCAGGGCATTGGAACGATTGGATTTAAAGCAGTCGTCCCCTCTAGTGATCTGTATGCAAAAGCCCATTTTTGGGTCTTACAGCACATGACGGGGGTGGAGCCATACATACACGAGCACAAGGAAATGTTACGGAAACAGAATCCCTCGAAGCCAGAGATTTGGGTCACCAGAGAACATAATAGGAAGTTTGCTGGGTGGATCGAAAATAGAGTCCTGCAAGCTTCTGAGGGCGATGTAGATGAAGATGTTACATGGTTGGCCAGAGGGCCTAGATTTACTGTAGGGACTTGGCAGGGGTATGACATCAACGGCTATTCATTTTACACAAAAACTCAGGACGAGAAGAGTGCTATGCAATGTAGTGGAGTGACACTACTTGCTATTTCGGAGGATACCAGGGCAGTAAGAGCACTCGACTCATATTACGGTGTTATTGAGGAAATATGGGAGCTCGATTATGTATTACTTAAGATTCCTCTGTTTCGATGCCAATGGGTCGAAATCCCTCGAGGTGTTAAAGTCGACAATTATGGGTTTACTCTAGTCGATCTCAGTAGAGTCGCACACAAAGATGATCCATTTATACTTGCTGAGCAAGCCACACAGGTGTTCTACATCGTTGACCCGGCCAACCCAAAGTTGCACGTTGTCCTTCACAGTAAGAGACGTATTGTTGGGGTCGAAGACGTTGTGGATGAAGAAGAGTACGATCAGTTCGACGAACTACCTCCATTTTTAGATGGAATCCTTCAATCTGTCCCTACCGAAGATATTGACGAAACAAGTTACCTGCGAGACGACCACGAAGAAGTATTATGGGTGGACAACCATTCTTGACTAATTTGCAATATGTAAGTGACGTATATTACTTGGATCGAAGAATGTTCAAATCAATTTTCAAAAATTCTTTGGGAAAACATACGTGATGCATTGAGAATCATTTCTGCAAATTTTCATTTCAATTGGAGTATATACTTGATTTGAACAATAATTGATTCTTTTCACAAATATATATGAAAACTGCAAATTTTCATTCCATGATTGGTCTTTATTGTTATTTTATTTCAAAATTATTGCAAGCCATTTGCATGGGGTTTCAGGTGTCTTTACAAGTGCAAAATGATGTACTGAGACCCATTTGTATTTGTTCTCAGGAAATACCTTTAGATCAATTTAACAGTATTATACTATCGGTTTCAACCTCCAAACCGATATGAAATTAACATATACTATCGGTTTATTGTCATAACCGATAGTAAATACAATACAAAATGATGTACTGAGATCCTCTGTAATTCTTCTAAGGGAAATCCTTTAGGGTCAATAGCATTGTATTTTACTATCGGTTATAACTGTGAAACCGATATGAAATTAAACTATACTATCGGTTTATCGTTCACAACCGATAGTGATTTACACTGTGTTATGATCCCCTGTACTTAGTTTACTATCGGTTTACTGTTCACAACCGATAGTGATTTACACTGTGTTTTGATCCCCTGTACTTAGTTTACTATCGGTTTACTGTTCACAACCGATAGTGATTTACACTGTTTTACGAAAACCCTAACTTACATGTTTTTACTATCGGTTTTGTGGTGATGAACCGATAGTAAATATTTATTTATTAGGTTATAACCTGCACGATTTTCCCTCCAGTGCAACTGATCACATTCCAAATCGAAAAATACTCGCGCGGAAAACCCTAGAATCACCGACGTTCGCTTCTTCGCTCCTCTGCGTCACTGGTTCTCCACCGCCTCCGGCATTGCATTGCGCCACCGCTTCCGGCATTGCATTGCGCCACCGCCTCCGGCCACTCCACGATCCACTGTAAGTGTTCTTGACCAAATCGCTCGCGTGTATTGCTTAATTTTGTATGCAATGGTTCATATCCCGTTCCATGGATTACAAATAGAAACCTAGAGTAAAATTCATGAACTACAAACTTGATAGCTATGAGAATGACAGAATTGATGAAAATCATAGCAATTTGTCATACAGTGTAGTTCACTATCCGTTTCTTACTCAGAACCGATAGTAAATACCATAAACTGATTTTTCTGTTAATTATATCCCATTTCTAATTTTCATCTGAAATTTTGGTTCATTTATATTTTAACATACCTTATGTTCCTGCTGAGCAATTACTTTATTTTCCTGCTGAGCAATTTTGGAAATTTTTTCTAATTCAGACTTGATTACTATCGGTTTGACTTGGAAAACTGATAGTAAATAGTAGTGCCATCATAGTTTGCACAGCTAATATGAATTTTCTGTGAATTACTTCCCATTTTCTAATTTTCATCTCAAATTTAGGTTCATTTATTTTTTAACATACCTTATGTTCCTGCTGAGCAATTACTTTATGTTCCTGCTGAGCAATTTTGGAAATTTTTCCTAATGCTGACTTGATTACTATCGGTTTGACTTGGAAAACCGATAGTAAATAGTAGTGCCATCATAGTTTGCACAGCTAATATGAATTTTCTGTGAATTACTTCCCATTTTCTAATTTTCATCTCAAATTTAGGTTCATTTATTTTTTAACATACCTTATGTTCCTGCTGAGCAATTACTTTATGTTTCTGCTGAGCAATTTTTGAAATTTTTCCTAATGCTGACTTGATTACTATCGGTTTGACTTGGAAAACCGATAGTAAATAGTAGTGCCATCATAGTTTGCACAGCTAATATGAATTTTCTGTGAATTACTTCCCATTTTCTAATTTTCATCTCAAATTTAGGTTCATTTATTTTTTAACATACCTTATGTTCCTGCTGAGCAATTACTTTATGTTCCTGCTGAGCAATTTTTGAAATTTTTCTTAATGCTGACTTGATTACTATCGGTTTGACTTGGAAAACCGATAGTAAATAGTAGTGCCATCATAGTTTGCACAGCTAATTTGAATTTTCTGTGAATTACTTCCCATTTTCTAATTTTCATCTCAAATTTAGGTTCATTTAAATTTTAACAGACTTTATTTTCCAGCAGAGAGATTAGCATAGTTTCCACTGCTAATCTTTTAAATTTTCCTGAATATAGACCTTAGTACTATCGGTTTTCCTTTTAAAACCGATAGGAAATATAGTATTTGTTAGTTTGCACTGCTCATCTGAATATTCTGTGAATTACTTTGTCATGTACCTTTCTTCATATCAATTGGATGGTTTGTTTATGGTATTTTAGGTAAAGCCATGTCGGCATCTTCCTCGGCTGATACTAGTGATTCGGCGAGGGCGAACGTAGATGGCGCTGCCTCGTCCCAGCGCAAGAGGAAGGCGCGATGCGCGACGATGTTGGGTCGTTTGGCCAAACGCGCGGATCTTTCCTGTGAGTTCAACCAGTTCGGGAGACCGATCGGGAAGAACGCCGGGCACTATGCTGCCTATGTTGGCTTGTTGGCGAAGGAAAGGGTGAAGATCACCGTCCAGAGCTGGAAGGACGTCAAGGCCGACGAGAGGGATAGGCTGTGGGCGGAAGTGAAGGTAAAATTAATCAAAATCACTGAACTCTTGAGTAATCACATTCCCTTGGTTTATCCTAGAGATTAGGTAAGTCCTACTTATATGCACCATTTGAAACAGGCCAAGTGGAACATCCCGGACGATGGTCCCAAGATAGCTTGCTTGAAGGACATGAACAACACGTGGAAAACCTTCAAGAGCGTCCTCGTCAGTACCTTCCTCGCTAAAGGCGAATCTCCATGCGAGAAGTACCCCTTCATAACGGAGGAGGTATGGGAGCAATTCGCCCAACAGAAGGGGACTCCTGAGTTCAAGGTATGAATGGTTCCTTTGCTTGGTTACACCATTGTATGCAGTAAGCAGTGGTGCATTAATTTTCTTGTTTCTGGTACGAAGGCCCTCAGCGAGAAGAACAGGGCAATCCAGAGGAGGAACGACCACCCACACCGGCTCGGTTCTCGCGGCTATGCGGGGAAGGAGGAGCAGTGGAAGAAGGGTGAAGACGACGCGTCGCATTTCGTCGACTCCCCTGACCTACCACTCTCCGAGATCCGCGATCAGCGATGCAAGCGCTGGTGGCTGGCCAGAGGGACCGTGTCGGCCACGGGGACTGTGGCGTTCCCAAACCCCAGGGACGTCGAGGTCGTGCAGCGACTCGTAAGTTGGCTAACTATGATCACTAGTGTGCGCACAACTTTGTATATATTTCTTCCTCACAATGGAGAGCTTTCAATGTAACAGATCTCTTGCTCGAAGGAGGCGACCGAGGGATTGTTCAGTCCCCATAGGGAGAACGACATCCTTACCCGGGCTCTAGGGAACAAGGAGCATCCAGGGCGGACGCGAACCGTGGGGGCTGTGGTGCCATGGAAGGAAGGCTTCTCGGACCCCGGGCAAAAGGCGAAGAAGCCTGGCAGCTGGAACGAAAGGGAAGTGGAGCTATCTCAGAAGATACGGGCAGATGTGACTGCACAATTCGCGGACATGTTCGCTCAAATGAACGAGAAATATGAACGCCTAAGCCAAGTTGTGCAGTCCAAGGGTTTAGATCCAGCTGCCGAGGTCGACGCTGCCAGGCCGAGTAGTGTTGGCTCGAAGGTTCACGTGAATCCGGTGGACCTGATCGAGGTATTGCAACTCTTGAGCTATATATGCAGTTCGGCTGATGCCACTCCCGTTATGTTAGAATTGTTTCGCTAACCTGTTATAATTGTTGCAAATTGCAGAAGCCGGAGAGCTGTACCCTATTGATCAACATAGGCGACAAACCTGTTGCGGTTGCAAACGGGGTCGTATACCAGTCTTGGGAGGATGTCCGAATCCACTGCGTACCTCTGGAGCCTGGATTCGCAAAGGTACAGGTGGACATGGCCCTCCCGGGCTACAGCTCTTTTCCGTTGCCCGTCCCAACGGACGAAATGCGGACAATTGGCGAGGCATTGGGCTCGTACATACAGTGGCCCAAGAAGGGTGTTAGACTACAGGAGGTAAACCCTAGCCATTCTAGCTTACAACTCAGTTAATATACTTAATTTTCAAAATCTAATTTAAGCGTTTGTACTTAAAGTGGACGATGGATACCAGCATACTTCCTGAGGACACCAGCCCCGCCACAACGCATGAGCGAACTCCTTCGGCCCCCATGCCTCCTCCGACGGCCTCAAACCCTTCGCCATCAAATGAGGCCGACGGCACCACACCCCAACCTTCGAAGGTATACACTCGCTCCCCGCCCAAAGGCAAGGGCAAGGCCAAAGGCAAGGCCAAACAAAGCCAGCCGGGTACGTTCAAGAACGGGTCCCCACTCGTGTCGGAGTACCTTCTGCGCAATATGGATCAAATAACCAGAAGTCTCCACGAGTGGTACCTGACCCGGTCTAGGCGCCACATCAACTTCTTGGTTCACTTCAGGCCAGCCCATTTTCACCGTGAGCCCGGGAGCATATCGGTGGCCCACGAGGATTTGTTCGACCTCCTCAACTGGCGGGAGCTTGATATGTCCATCATACGGACTGGAGTCCTGTGAGTGTGCTGTTGTCTGAAGTTATCACAGTTCGTTTCATAAATCTAATCACTATTTGTATGCACTACTTACTAATGTCTACTTTGCATCCAGGTGCATGTATAGGCTGGCGTCGATGAGGGCATGTGACAAGGTGGGTTTCCTCGACTCAGAGAAAATAAGCCTCACGATGCTAGAGCACGACCAAGCACATGCGGAGGAATACATATCAAGGGCACTACTAGTGCAGCAGGACCGAGAGTTCATCCTTGCGCCGTACCACCAAAGGTTAGTGCATTTCCTACTAATTTAACTCATTCTTGTATGTTACGCCTAACATATGTATGAAACGGTTCGCTTATATATGCAATGTAGGGGCCACTGGGTCCTCGCCGTCATTTGCCCATGGATGAATGAGGTCTATTACCTCGATTCGATGAGCGACAAGGTGGCGCATGTTTTCACACTCACATGGCACATAGACGCGTAAGTAACATAGTTGTCTTAAATTTTTCTCTGACTAGCTAATTAATGATAAGATATTAATCGACAATGCTAAATTAAATATAGGGCTTTCAAAAATTATGCTAGTGCTGGAGGGAGGCATGACGCGTCGAAGGGCACAACAATTTCTTGGAAAGAATATGAGGTAATTAATACGGATGGAAGTACTCATGATGAGTCTTTTAATTTAAGCTTAATTAGTTCTTTCGAGTTAATGTGGGTTTATGTCTTTGCATATGTAATTTTTCCAGTGCCATCAGCAGCCACAATCGTGGGAATGTGGCTTCTATGTCATGAGATTCATGTATGACCTGATCAGGAGAAACTTTGCCCAATTCCCTAAGGTAACTATTTTTGCTGACTCAAAGTCGAACTTTAATTAGATGTGACGTACGATCCCAACTTCATACACGCATATATGCAGAGCACCATGTTGAAAGAGCAATATGAGTTGCCTCAATTGAAGGAGCTGCGAACAATTTGGGCTCAATATGTCATGGAAGAAGTGGCTATCAACGATCGATAGTAACTGACTTGTGTTGATTGTTGTATTTGTGAATATATATTGAATGTGTTGATTCATTGATTTGTGAATATATGTGAATATATGTGAATAGATTCATTGATGTATTTGTGAATAAACTCGATCAATATGTGCATAAATTCAGTCTGTCCAATGCATGTGTATATTACTGTATTAGTGTATTTGTGAACAAATTCAATATGTGAATATTGGTGTATTTATGAATGATCCAATGTATCTCTGTATTGCTGTATGTATATTGCTGTATGTATCTCTGTATTGCTGTATGTATATTTGTAAATATTTAGTACTAACCGTGCCACTACATAACCGATAGGAAAAACTAATATTACTATCGGTTATATACTACAACCGATAGAATAAAGTTTCCAGTACTAACTGTGTCCACACAATACTATCGGTTCATATTTAGAAACCGATAGAATACAGTTTCCTGTACTAAACGAGTCTACAAAATACTATCGGTTATATAATATAACCGATAGAATAAATTTTCCAGTACTGACTGTGTCCACACAATACTATCGGTTTATATATAACAACCGATAGAATAAAGTTTCCAGTACTAAATGTGTCGACAAAATACTATCGGTTTATATAAGAACCGATAGAAAAAATGTTTAGATTACTATCGGTTTAGATCCTAGCCGATACAAAAGGCCTAAACAATACTATCGGTTTTTATACGAGCCGATAGAAAAAACTTATACAATACTATCGGTTTAAAACCGAGCCGATAGAAGAAATAGTCGATAGCGATTAGTGAACGTTGGGATTGTAGATGTTTTACTAACGGTTTTTGAACCGATAGAAGTGTGCTGCCCTCTACTATCGTGCCGACCACTATCGGTAAGAGAACCGATAGTAGAGTGGATTTTTAACCGATAGTGAAAAGTATTTCTATAGTAGTGATAACACACTCCAAAATCCGGGAGCACGGAGTATTTAAAAACATTTTAAACTCTGCAGAGGGGTACCGCTTTACCCACAAGACTTCTCAACTACCACTGTTGACCACGAGCATAGGCCTTTTGCCCAATCACGCTACTTTAAGCATATGAGTCTCCTATGCCAGGTTCGATCACGCTGCTTTAAGCGCGCCACTGAGTTGAGAATAACACGCTTTTCACCCTACCTTGCCATTATACTAGCTCTGCCCCGTAAAAGGTTCACCACCGGTCAGTGGCCCAGGAATTCCACCTCCGGGTGGGGTTCCTAATACAGTTGTGAAGCATTGTAGGGATCTTCCCTCTCATACCTTCACCCTACCCCTCACTCAGTATTGGGCCGCGGTGGGAGACCCTCTCCACCAATAGTGAGCGGACACACGAGGGGTTTGTGCTGGGAAACCACATCCAGCACTCGTGCCCTGGAACCACATCAGTTGCACGATCTTTCACTCAGACGAATCGATTGGGCTCGTCCCAACCGTCAGTGTAAGTGGGCCAAGAGGGATCTTCCCTCCCTGACCAGTGAACAGTATTAGTGCACATTATTATTTAGGTTATAGACTCTATGCAGAGCTAGGGCAATAGTTCGGCAAGGATACTTGGTCGCGCCCGTCCCATTCCAGGCTTGTGGAGGTACGTTAACATGTTATTGGATGTTTAGCACAAATTGGTGGGTCCTTAAGCTATTCTAGAGAGGAGTTTCCCTATTCACATTTTTCACAATTCACAACATTTCATATTTACAACATTACCATGTTATCACATCACCATCATAAGCATCACAGTATTTTCCATGTTTCGACTGACACACCTCTCCTCTCTAGGATAGACATTTTAAAAGGCATTTTTTTGTTTTGAAAACCATTTTTGCTCATTTATGTGAATAACCCATATTACCAATGTTATGCTTTAGCATTAACCTAGGGCATCAAGAATATTATACACATGGCTTGAGAATCAAGAATGGCTATTCAATGTAGGACAATAGCTAAACAGGTATATTTGAACATACACAGTTTACTTAATTAGCATGCATAATACTCAAATAACAAAATACTTAGCTAACTGGAAAACATAGGGTCAACATGATCAAGGTGGTGGCGACTTGCCTTGAAGTCCCGCGATAAGATCTTCAGCGACGTCCTCGATCGGCTGCTCCTCGGCTTCCGGACGGGCGATTTCTAAACACGAAAAGAAAAGAGCACCGATCAAACAAAATGCACAAATGTGAGACTAACAAATGCAAAATTTAAAACCTAATAAGTCTAGGCAAAACAGCCTCGGAGTTGGATCTGAAAAAGACTGAAAAACGGGAGTTTCTGAAAACGGCAGATCAAGGTTTTAGGATTAGAATCTGAGGTGGTTCCTGAAGGAGAATATGTGGCAGGAGCAATTTGTGGTAGGATGGTTTAGAGGGATCTGGATTTGGAGGTTGGACGGAGAAAAACCACTTTTGGCAGAATTTTAGGATAAACCGGGTAAAATCGGATCTGGAAAAAGGTGAAAACAAGATCTGAGACTCGGATCTGAAGAAAATTTTCAGATCTGGAAGATTTGAGTTGAGGCGAATCTGATGGCGAAGACGGATCTTAGTTAAAAGAATCACTAAGAAGAAAGGCTGAAAATAGTGTAGCATACGAGTACTGTAGCAATCCGAGTACTGTAGCAGCGGGATTTCAGCATGGGTGGTTTGAGCTCCGGTGGGTCTCGCCGGAGAGGAGAGAAGGCCGGAGAGTTTGGGAGGTGATGGAGGCTACAAGGGGGAATGCTGGGGGCCAACAATGGCAGCAAGAGGCGGCCGGAAATGGAGAAGGTGGCGCACGGCCGGCCGCGAGGAAGACGAGCTCGCCGGCGGCGGTTCTCGGGCGGCGGTGCACGATTTGAGCTAGGATTTGGTGGGTGAGGTGCTGGAAACGAGGGGAGGATGATGGTATGGCCTGATTGGAGAGAAAATGGCCCGAACGACGAGAAACCCAAGATGGCCGGCGGCAGGAAAAACAAGAAGCGCCGGTGGAGGGAGCTCCGGCGACCATTTCGCCGAGACCCAGAAGATAAAAAGGAAGAGAGTGAGGAGGCACACCTGATGGACAAGCTCGGACAAGCAAAAGACGTCTGCAGCGAGGGAACGATGATGAGGTGATGGCGGCCGGCGCTGGAGCGCGGCCAAACCAGCGGCTGAAGAGCAGAAATCACCCCCTTTGGTATTTTATGCGAAATGTTTCAACCAAATGCAAAAATCTTGAATGCTCTGCGTGTCTAAGTGTTTCCTCTACCACTCTACAGAAGAACTTGTGAAAATATTCTGGTTTGAGCTGTTTTACAGCCATGCCAAAGCTTATAAAGAAAAACATTCAGGTGGAAACGAGGTGTAACAGTGGCATGCTGACATGTAATGCATCTAACAGGGTCATGCAGGTCTTTACACTGTGTTAACTGTGGAATGGGTGAGGGTAGAAGGGTAATTGTGCATAAAATATTGTTTTTGTCAATTCTAGGGGCTTGTTTGGAAATTTCTGAAAATAGGAGGGCTGAAATGCAAAATGTCAGTGCATGGGAAGTTGTGGAACCTGGTTACTTGTGCAAATAAAATATATTAAATATTTTCACAGAATTTTTAATGCATTACTTTAAATTAAATATATTCCTTTATGCAATTTCCAAATAGGAAAATCATTATTTCATGTGGAAAAATGATTTGTTTGATGCGTAAAATCATGATGGCATGAACTTAAAAATATGCATGCATGAGAAAAATGTTGGGGGGATGATTTAGGATTGAACAGGTGAAAGAATTTCGCTGATCGGAATAAAAAGATAATTAAACGGAATTTCGGAAGATTTAGACCGGAAGGAAAATCTGAGAAGTAGAGAGTTTAAGAATGGAATTTTGCGGCTGTTACATTGTGAGAGTGCGTTCTGTTGTTTCAGAGTGTCTTAGAGGTTGGTGTAGACAGAGCTAGTGGATGCTCTTAATAGCTTTGTGAATCGCTGTTGCTTTTGCAATGGTTAATTTGTGTATTATGGCTAATAGCCTAAGTAATTTTATGCATAAAAGTAGTTGCATTAATTTCTGCATTGCTGTCTTAGTTGGCCTTAGTTAGTTAGATCCGTCTAAACTTTTTCAGAGCCACCATGGTTGACACCAGAAGGAGATCTCGAAGCGGAAGAGAAGAAATAGGTCAGACTCCGCAGGAAGAAGAAACTATGACAAGAGACCCTTTGTTTCAGCAAGGATCTCAGAGTTCCAATCCACCTCAGAATGAACAACCCAGTCTTCAGGAAATTTTGTTGTCAATGGAGAAAAGCCGACAAGAAGCTCAGATAGCTCATACCCAGTTGTTAGCTCATATTGTTCAGAAACTGCCTACTGGAACAACAGAAGGAACTACTTCTGCTGTAGGAGCGAGATTAACAGATTTCCAAAAGACCCGTCCACCAACATTCTCTAGTGCGACCGATCCCATGGTTGCCGATGATTGGTTACGGGATATCGAGAGGAAACTAGACACGGTTCGATGCAGCAAACGAGAGAAAGTTTTGTTTGGATCTCATCAGTTATCAGGAGCTGCAGCCGCATGGTTGATGAATTACCAGGAAGCCCATCTTGATAAAGATAATATTTCTTGGAGGGAATTTAAGGATCAATTTCGGAAATTTCATATACCTACTGGTGTTATGGCAGCTAAGCGTCGGGAATTTCGGAATTTAACTCAAGGAAGTAAGTCAGTCACTGAGTATCTACACCAATTTACTCATTTGGCTCAATACGCACCTGGAGATGTGGATACTGAAGAGAAGAAGATAGAGCGCTTCACAGAAGGACTTCAACACTATTTACAGTATCAAATTGCTTCTCATGAACTTACGGAATTTCAAACCCTAGTGAACAGAGCTTTAAAGGTGGAAGAAAAGAAGAATATGGGGGAAGAAAGCCGAAAGAGGAGGATGTTCCAGCAAACACGACCACAGCCAAATCCAATCAGAGGAAGAGTTCCTATCACTCCCAATTTTCGACCATCTTATCAGAATCCCAGACCAGCAACGACATTGTGCCCCAACTGCCTAGGAAATCATTCTCAGAAGGATTGAACTCATCCTCGTGTTGAGTGTTATCATTGTGGACAGCGTGGGCACCGTAAAGAATTCTGTCCTTGGATACAACTTCCGATGTCCATTGCCAGATCTCAAGCAGGAACACAGCCAGTAGTAACCAGAGCATCACCATCGCAGAATTTTAGAGGAAATTCAGCAGGAAGAGGAGGAAACATGGCTAACCGAGGAAGAGGAAGAGGCAGAGCACCAGCTACAACCCAAGGAGGAAGGTTAAACTATACTTGTCGTGGTATTAAGAATACCCCGGCAGGTTTTGAAGACAATCCTAGCGGAGATTACGCAGCGCGGGTTGACCAGGTGACCGGTCCTCCCCCGCCGGACAAACACAAGAAAAGACACGAGGATTTATACAGGTTCGGGTCCCGGTGGGGGCCCTAGTCCTGTCGACGCGCTCCCGACCGGAGTCGGCTGGGGAGGCTCTCTCCGGGGGAGAGGCTTCCGGAGCACGTCTGTGAGATTAGCTATTCCAAATAATAATGAACTGATCCTTTACAACATAGGGGTACAAGGGCTATTTATAGCCCCAAAAAGAAGCAAAAAGCCTAAACTACCCCGGAAGCCACCGTCGGATTGAAGGGTAGGACCGTCCTTCTCCCGGTCAAACGTCTTGGATGCTTGACAGGTGGTCGCCGATTCCCGAGGCGTCCCTCGCGTGACCTGCACGTGATAAACAAACAGGGGTTTTACCTTTTAGGAGGGCGATGACGTCCGGGACCCCTTCCGGAGAGCAGGGTCCCGGGGACCCAAAAGGCGGCGCCCGGGACATGCCCGGGGGGCACGGTCCCGGGGGCCAAAGGGCGGGGCCCGGGACATGCCCGGGGGGCACGGTCCCGGGGGCCAAATGGCGGCGCCCGGGGCAGGCACCGGAGGCACTGTCCCCGGGCAAATGGCGGCGCCCGGGACATGCCCGGGGGGCACGGTCCCGGGGGCCAAATGGCGGTGCCCGGGGCAGGCATCGGAGGCCACTGTCCCCGGGCAAATGGCGGCGCCCGGGACATGCCCGGGGGGCACGGTCCCGGGGGTCTAAAAGGGTGGCGCCCGGGACATGCCCGGGGGGCACGGTCCCGGGGGCCAAATGGCGGCGCCCGGGGCAGGCACCGGAGGCCACTGTCCCCGGGCAAATGGCGGCGCCCGGGACATGCACCGGAGGCACTGTCCCCGGGCAAATGGCGGCGCCCGGGACATGCCCGGGGGGCACGGTCCCGGGGGCCAAAGGGTGGCGCCCGGGACATGCCCGGGGGGCACGGTCCCGGGGGCCAAATGGCGGCGCCCGGGGCAGATACCGGAGGCCACTGTCCCCGGGCAAATGGCGGCGCCCGGGACATGCACCGGAGGCACTGTCCCCGGGCAAATGGCGGCGCCCGGGACATGCCCGGGGGGCACGGTCCCGGGGGCCAAAGGGTGGCGCCCGGGACATGCCCGGGGGGCACGGTCCCGGGGGCCAAATGGCGGCGCCCGGGGCAGGCACCGGAGGCCACTGTCCCCGGGCAAATGGCGGCGCCCGGGACATGCCCGGGGGGCACGGTCCCGGGGGTCTAAAAGGGTGGCGCCCGGGACATGCCCGGGGGGCACGGTCCCGGGGGCCAAATGGCGGCGCCCGGGGCAGGCACCGGAGGCCACTGTCCCCGGGCAAATGGCGGCGCCCGGGACATGCCCGGGGGGCACGGTCCCGGGGGCCAAATGGCGGCGCCCGGGGCAGGCACCGGAGGCCACTGTCCCCGGGCAATCATGAACTTACCTGGACTTGACCGCGGGGAGATTTCCCCCAACAATACTTCAATTCAAGAAGCAGGCAACGCCACCGACATTCTTCTAGGTAGATTTCTGATTCAATCTGCATCTGCCTTAATATTGTTTGATCCTGGTGCTACAAATTCATTCATGTCAAAAGCATTTGCATCTGAAGTTGAAATGCATATAGACCAAGTACCACTAGAGTACTCTATGGTTATACAAACTCCAGGGGCTAGATTATCTGTCTACTCGATCTGCCCAAATGTAACTTTCAATATAGAAGGAGTAGAATTTGAGGCAAATTTACTAGTTCTAGAACTGCAAGGTCTAGACATTATTTTGGGAATGGATTGGTTGTCCCAACATAAAGGCCTAATAGACTGTGAAAAGAAAACCCTTAGTCTTGTCAGTAGCCAAGGGGAGAGAGTTCTATTCTATGCAGAAAGATCATCAGTCAAGAAACCGCTAAGATCTGTTCAAGCATTACCAAAGTTATGCCTGGAACAAGTGCCTGTAGTACAACGATATTCTGATGTATTTCCAGAAGAACTTCCGGGAATGCCACCTGACAGAGAAATAGAATTCAGTATTGAACTTAAACCAGGAGCAGCACCTATAGCAAAACGTCCCTATAGGATGCCAGTTACAGATTTGGAGGAGCTCAAGAATCAACTCGAAGACTTGGAAAACAAAGGATTTATCAAACCCAGTGCTTCGCCATGGGGAGCCCCAGTTTTGTTTGTGAGAAAGAAAGATGGAACTTTACGAATGTGTGTAGACTACTGAGCTTTGAATGAAGTCACTATTAAAAACAAGTATCCATTACCAAGAATTGATGACTTGTTCGATCAACTTCGAGGAGCCAAAGTATTTTCCAAGATAGATTTGAAATCTGGATATCATCAGCTGAAGATCAAGAAAGAAGATATACCGAAGACTGCTTTCACTACCAGATATGGTTTATATGAGTTTACAGTAGTACCTTTTGGCTTGACCAATGCTCCGGCAGCATTCATGAATGTCATGAACAGTACATTTATGGATTTTCTTGACAAGTTTGTCATAGTATTCATAGATGACATTCTGATATATTCCAAGAGTACGGAAGAACATGAGCAACATTTACACCTAGTCTTGGAAAGGCTACGAGAAAGGCAATTTTATGCCAAGTTTGACAAATGTGAATTTTGGATGTCAAGAATTTCATTTCTTGGACATGTGTTGACAGTAGAAGGAATTTCAGTGGATTCAGCTAAAATCTCTGCAATCAAGGAGTGGAAGCAACCTACCTCAGTTTCAGAGATTAGAAGTTTCTTGGGATTAGCAGGGTATTATAGGAGATTCATTGAAGGATTTTCCCAGATTGCCAAACCACTTACAAATCTGCTAAAGAAGGATGTTGCATTTGAATGGACCACCAAGTGCGAGGAGAGTTTTCAGAAGCTAAAGCAGAAATTGACAACAACACCAGTCCTCACCTTACCAGACAGCAAAGAAGATTTTGTAGTTTACTGTGATGCTTCAAAGCAAGGAATAGGCTGTGTGTTAATGCAGCAAGGTCGAGTAGTGGCTTATGCTTCACGTCAATGGAGACCACATGAGGAAAATTATCCGACCCATGATTTGGAGTTAGCAGCAGTAGTACATGCTTTAAAAATATGGCGGCATTATCTCATTGGACATAAGTGTGAGATCTTTACAGATCATAAAAGCCTCAAGTATATTTTCACACAGACAGAGCTCAACATGCGTCAACGCCGATGGCTGGAATTGATCAAAGATTATGATCTTAGTATTCAGTACCATCCAGGGAAATCTAATGTAGTAGCCGATGCCTTAAGCAGAAAAGTTTACAACCTACAAGGAATGGTTACATTGAAGAACCCTTACCTACAACAAGAGTTGCAGAATCATCAAGTGGAAATAGTACCGCAGGGAACGGTAGCTACTTTAACAATAAAATCTCAACTTGAAGAACAGATAGGAAATGCCCAGAAGAAAGATGAAGAAATTTGTAAGATCAAGACTCGAATCAAGTTAGGAAAGGCTCAAGGCTTTACTGAAGATAACCAAGGGATTGTATGGTATCGAGGAAGAATCTGTGTACCTCAAAACGCGGATCTTAAGGAAATAATTCTCTATGAAGCACATAAAACTCCATACTCAATACACCCTGGTAACACAAAGATGTATCAAGATTTGAAGACCAGATTCTGGTGGGATAATATGAAGAGAGATATTGCAGAGTATATTGCAAACTGTGATACATGTCGACGAGTTAAAGCAGAACACCAGAAAATAGCAGGAAAGCTACAACCTCTACAATACCATTACGGAAATGGGAAGAAATTGGTATGGATTTCATTACAGGATTACCTAAAACTCAAGGAGGATATGATTCCATATGGGTTATTGTGGACAGACTTACTAAAGTAGCTCATTTCATACCAGTCAAAAAGATTTATGATGGCAGTAAATTAGCAGAGTTATACATGCAAAGAATAGTGGCATTACATGGTATTCCTAAGAACATAGTCTCAGATCGTGGAACACAGTTTACCTCCAAATTTTGGAATAGACTGCATGAAACCCTAGGAACCCAGTTGGACTTCAGTACTGCATATCATCCACAGACGGGAGGACAGACAGAAAGAGTCAACCAAATCCTAGAAGATCTTCTAAGAGTTTGTATACTAGATTATGGAACATCATGGGACAAATGTTTACCATTTGCATAATTTACATATAATAACAGTTATCAAGCTAGTATACAGATGGCACCATTTGAAGCTTTATATGGACGTAAATGCAGAACTCCATTGCATTGGAATGAGCCAGGAGAACGAAAAGTCATAGGACCAGAGATAGTAGAAGAAGCAGAAGCTCATGTCAGACTCATCAGAGAAAGGTTGAAAACAGCACAATCACGACAAAAGAGTTATGCAGATAAACGACGGAGAGAATTATCATTTGAACCAGGAGATTTTGTGTATCTCAAGGTTACACCATTCAAAAGATTACAAAGATTTCAAGTGAAAGGAAAGTTATCTCCAAGATACATTGGACCATTTAAGATAATCAAGAGAAAGGGAGAAGTATCATATAAATTGGAATTACCTGTGGGATTAGCAGGAGTGCATGATGTGTTTCATGTCTCTCAGCTCCGGAAATGTTTGAAGGAACCTACTGACCAGATAAATGTACAAGATGTGCCATTACAGAAGAATCTCACTTATCTTGAGCACCCAATCAGAATCCTAGCCACTGATGAACGTCAGCTCAGAAGGAAGAAAATCAAATTGTGTAAAATTCAATGGAAGAATCATTCAGAGCAAGAGGCTACTTGGGAGAAGGAAGAAGATCTTAAGCAAACCTATCCTTATCTTTTCCTGTCTTAGGTAAATCTCGGGGCGAGATTTCTTTAAGGAGGGTAGATCTGTAACACCCTGAGTTAGGGGTGAAAACTTCCTTTTTCATCAATAGCATGCATGCTTGTATCTGTAGTAATAGCCAGATCAGTATCTATCTCAAGCCCTAAAATCTCCAAAATCTATTCTGTGACCTCAAATCAAGATCAGATTATTCAGATATGATCTATCAGTTACTTTGAACTTAAAAGTCTTCAGAACCTAGATCCAATTCTATCTCTAACTCCCAGAATTATCAACTTCTTCTGTTTTCGAAAACAGAAATACCTTATATTACCCAAATACCCTAAGTTTCAGAAATACAGATTTAATCCAAATCTTGACCAAGTTCAGACCAGATTATTCCTGGAATATAATCATGGGTATGTCAATACCTTAATCTAAAAAGTTGACAGCCAGATTTTACCATTTAGACTCTTTTCACAAATCAGTCCAAGAGTTATCGCAAATTAGTCCTTATCTGATATCTGAAAACCCAGAAAGGCTAAAATCTCCGGATTAACTCCAAATTCAGAATTTCTTCGGCAAATCTTCTCAAAATGCTATTTGCCACAAGTTTCTCTTCTGTGCAGATATCAAAATGGAACCCTAAATGCCAGAACTCGAGATCGACAAAACTTAAACCTTATTTTACCCTAAATTACCCTATTTTCAGTTTGTATCAAAAACTATTCAAATGTGTCAAATTTTATCAATTACCTTTGCCAAATATCCTGTTGAATATAATCTACCAGATTAGTGAAATCAATTTCAGTTTAAACCTTCCAGAATTCTAGATTTACATTTCAGTCCAAAACTCAAAGAATTAAAACTGCAATTCAGTCCAATTTCGACCAGGCCGTATACTGCTGTACACGACCAGAAGCCTCGCCGTGTTTTGCTTCCTTGCGCCGTGCACGCTCGCCGCCGGCCAAGCTTCGCCGCACTTGTGATCGTGCATGCCAGTGCGCACGTGTCTTCGCTCCAGCTGGTGCCGTGGCAAGACCGCTGCTACGTCGACAACCAGTGCTTGCTCCCGCGCGCGACCAGCAGCGACTTTGTCAGCAATCCATCGCCACGTAGCCTCGCCGCGCCAGTACTTGTCGCCACCGCTTGCTACAAGCTTTGCCAGGTCCCGATGAGGCGACATTGTGATCAGTTGAAAGCTTGTCGCCGTCGCATCACCGCTCTTGCTGTGTCTTCGCCGCTGCTGCTCCTACACGCAACCAGACAAGTCACAGCAACCAATCTCTTCGTTGTTCCCCTTCGCCATCTTTGCCTGACCTATTTAAACGCTTCTGTGTGCAACAGCTTCTCCACACATCACCAGGACTTAACCAATTTCCAAATTTCACCGTTGCAGTCGTCTTCTCCGGCGAGCCATCGAGGAGGCTCACGGTGACAGCTCATTCCACATCATCTCTTGCCAAATTGACAGCATCTGTGAGTTCCCCTCGTCTCCCTCACCGTGCTGTACCATCTAATTGGTTTACATTGCACCTTATCGCTGGTGATCACCGGGATTGCTAAATGCCCTGTTCCGGCAATGTAGCTCGAATTACTCCAAATTAGCTTTCAAATCTGTAATCAAAATTTATCAGTAAGCCAAATCAAGCAAGCCTGTGAAGTTGGATTTTGAAATTAAGCAAGAATCGAACCTTTTCCCTAAACCGAGCTTCACCAGAAAACCGGCGATCGTCGCCAGGCTTCTCCAGTGATCCTCCGGCCAATACAATTGTACCAGAAGCTTCCCTATACCTCCTAGATGCTCTCCAAGCAATGAATTAAGTTCTTGTTGCCTGTAGCAGAAAACCCCAATTAGCAGCGTTTCTTCTCCGGCGCCGATGACCGGAAAAGTGTTCCCGGCCATTTCAGCCCTCGAAACCTTGTCATTTAGATGTGCCTTAGCCTCCTGAGTATTTTTGTCTTCTAGCTCGACACCTAGATCGGCCTAGATTGGAAGATATAGCTTTGCCAAATTTTTGTCCAGAACTGATCTAGTGCAGCCAGTTCATCTCTGTTCATCATCAAATTTCTTGCTTTCCAGCCATTTCTTGCCCTAGATCCTGTTGACTTAATTGTTCCTGTTACTCAAGCCTACCTCCCAGACAAAGTGGTGCATCAATTGGAGCTCCAGATCAAAAGTTATGCTAAGCCCTAGTTTTTGGCATTGTCAGCTCTATGCCAGAGCCTGTCAGCCAGTGGCATTGACCTTATTTACCCACTTCTGGTTGTATAATTTGAAATCCACTTTGTCCACTGAATTTGTAGAGTTGTGATCTACATTTTCTTCTACTACCACAACTTGAGATAAGCACTCTAGCTTTTCTTAAAGCTATGTCCAAGCCTTGATCCGAATGTCGATCTGTTGACATTCGCTGTTTTGATTAAACCAGTCACAAAATTGTTATCCCTATTGCAAACCTGAAACCCTAAGATTATCTAATCACCATCCTTAGCCCAAATTCCTTGAAACCCTAGAATCACGACTCAGTTCAGTTTGCAGTTCAACTTATCTCCAGTTTAGTTCAATCATTCTTGTTGAGCATTTCTGCATATAAGTCATAAAACATTTTAAATATTATAAGTAATTATTGTGTGATTGTTTGTCGTCGAGCAGATTCAGAAGCTGACTTTGAAGATTTTGCTGTTGACCCGTCATCGACTGCTGTATTTTACGACGCGGAAGGCAAGTCATATCCTTGGTCATTTTGAACCTATATTTTAAATGTTGCTATAATATAACCTTGAATATAGGCAATATTACATGTGAAAGATTGAGAATGGTTGATTTATCAATTGGCAGTACTAGACTGGTTATCTGTGAAATGTGAAATAAACAAGTTTTGAGCCATGAACTATTATATGTATTTATATATTTATATTCATGAAATAAAACCCCTAGCCGTGACCAGAAAAATGGTATGGATGGCTATAGCACTGGAGGTGCTAGACTGCAAAGGAATGCAGGCACTGAAGGTGCAGGGTTGTGGATGGTCTGGTCATTGGCTTATAAGGACTAGAACCTTGTGTTGTGCATCTAGTGGCATGAACAACGTGCTAACCGCAAGCCTGGTATGGGACAGGCCTGAACAAGTAATTATGTGGATCACACATGAAACCCCTGCATGAGATGTGTAGTGATGCACGATAAACACGGAGCGCGGCTCCCACACATATCACTGAAGGTGATCAAGCACGCTGACCCAGTAATGGGAATAAGCAAAGGGGTGGAGGTTTGGATACAACCTGCCACAACTGTGTCTCGCTGAGAGCCACAGGGTCGGGGGTGAATTGTAAGTGATACATAACAAAAGTTCTTGTTATTTCCACCTTGCCGCTCACAGTATGAAGTGAGTCAGGGGTCCAATCATTTTGTTATGATAGGAAAGGTTTGAAAGTGGAATATCTTGCGGGTAAATTGGTACCTCTCTGCAGAGTTAAAAACGTATTCGAATACTCCGAGCTCCCGGGTTTATAGGAGTCTGCTGCGGTGGATTAAATCCACGGGGTGTGACACAAGTACTATTTTCTAAATAAAATATGTTTAAATCAAGATTACCCAAATGACATGTGTTGTCATGATAAGGAGTGCTGCCGTGGGCTGTCGTGTGTCGACGTGTCGCGGTAGTGCTATAATCTAGTGAACATGATTGATGATGTTATATTATGAAAAGTGCTGCCATAAGATGAGATGAGAAAGGAAAAGATTATTTTACAAATATCCATAATTCTTGACTAGTCTAGGTTCATATCATCACTACTATATGTATCTACTCTTACCTATGATTTGCTGAGTACGTAAGTGCTCACCCTTGCAACATTCAACTCAATAGATGGAGCCTACTTTGATCAAGATGATGGCACGGAGTACTACGTAGATCCATAAGGAGGAGAATCAGTTCCACCAGAACCCTGAAGTGCGTTGTTCTGCTGTCCACTTCTCTTTTGTGGGTGGGTCACCTATCTTCTGTTGTGTAGTTAAATATTTTGCTAAACCCTGAATGCCTTGTAGGCATTGTAATCCTCTTTATGTAATATTAAGGCCAGCAGGCCACACTGCTTAATATTTTGTGAGTACTCTGTTGCAATGTAATATACTCCTGTGTTTGACTCATCCTGGGAAGTCAAAGGTTTGTAGTTTGGGACTAGCTGCAGCGAGCTAGGTCTCTACAGGAGTAGTCGTTGTCCCAGTCTCGGGGCGCGACACAAACCGTCTCATCACAGACAACGGTTCTCAGTTCGCTAGCGGTCTCTTCCTAGACTACTGCGATCAGATTGGGACCAAGGTGTGCTTTGCTTCTGTGGCACATCCACAAAGCAATGGTGCCGTAGAACGGGCCAATGGGCAAGTATTGCAAGGCATCAAAAAACGTGTTTTTGATCGCCTCAAGACCCGCTCGGGGGCTTGGGCAGACGAGCTTTATACTGTTCTATGGGCACTACGGACTACCTCTAGTCGAGCCATCGGTGAGACACCCTTCCATTTGGTCTATGGGGCCGAGGCTGTGTTGCCTATGGAAGTTAGTATTGGATCTGTTCGCACGAATCAATTCGAACAGGTCAACCAATCCGAACAGCAATCGCAAGATCTCATCCTCCTGGAAGAACGGCGTGCTCGCGCCCTGATCAAGTACGTGGTATACTTGCAGGCTCTACGCAAGTACCACAGTAAAAAGGTGCGACCACGTGATCTCAACGTGGGCGACTTGGTTTTACGAAAAATTCAAGACCAGTCTAACCGCAATAAATTCTCCCCAAAGTGGGAAGGACCATACACTGTCGTCTCAGTGCCGCGGCCAGGATCTGCGCTGTTAGCCATGGAGGATGGTCGGATTTTGTCCAATACTTGGAACATCGATCAACTTCGCAAGTTTTATGTGTAAGTACCACAACCCTTTTCCTGTTCAATTAGCATCTTTTCATAAAAAGCATGTCTTGTTTTCATACAATGAGTGTTTTTCCTTAAGCCCAAATTATACAAATTCGACCTGGGGGCTGATCGCCGGCGGTTAGGTTATTACAGCATTTTTCAACCGGATTCGCTGGTCGATCTCATGATCACTTCCAGATAAGTCACTCCTAAATAAGTCGTTTCTCAACCACACGGGACTATCTGGCTAGTCCTCGGTCATCTGGGTGGCTACCAGTTTGCAATAAGGTTAAAATGTTACTTTAATCTTGACCATCGGCTTGAAGCACATATCTCTGGTCATCATACTTATGTTTTCCCCTCTGCTTAAAATACTAAGGCTTCAGTATTCACAAAACAGAGGCGGGGGCTAGGGGGATATACTTATAGTATGAAACTTATGATGTGAATATGCACTTTCTTTTAAAAAATAGTTTTACATACATGGCATTGTAATTACAATTGTTTGGATACAAAATATAAGGATCATTCAATCCTCAGCTCAGCCAAGAGTTTGTCAACGAAGGGCTTGACTTCTTCTATAACGGCGTCAAGCAGTTCTTCACTCTCGACCTCAACCGGTCCCACCAGTGCGCTCAGATTCGCATCTGGGCCATGGTGAAGTCGAACCCGGCTGAGTACGGCAGAAGCAGCTGATCGGACTCTCGTCCTGATTATCTCTTCACGTCGCCGTATATCTCCAGGGAGATATTCAAGCAGTGATTCTGCTTGAGTTGTGAGCAGTGATGACCAATCGCTGACACTTGGGTCGTCCTTCTTCAACTCTACCACGTTGGTATTCAAAAGATTGGCCACGGCCTTCAGTTTTTCGAAGACCAGTAGGCTCAACTCTTTGACCGCTCGGTCGGTGTGGTTGATTGAGAACTCGAGAAGCGTCTTGTCCTGGCCGAGCTGTATAATGCGACCTGCTTGCGCTATACAGAGAAAAGAGGTTATTAACAAGGCATGGCTTTAAGTCTTCTCAAGTTGAGAATCGACTTACCAGCATTCTCAGACTGAAGTTTATTGATTTCAGTCTGTAGTTTCTTGAACTCTGCAACTGAGTTCAGCCTCATCTTGGCTAACTCTTTCTTCAAGAATGTAACCTCTCTGCAGCAAAATCAAGTCAGTTACAGATAAAGCCTACTTATATTAACAGAAGAGTGACGATCCTCACTTGCGCAAGCCATCACGATCTCTTTGAACAGCCGCCATGCTAGCCATTGCAGCATGCGACTGGCTCGTCACCCATGACAAGCCCTGTGATACAAAGCAAGAGAGTTAAATATACTCTAAAGGCGGTTCAAGCGCCGAAACAGGGGTGATCATACCTTCATAAACTTGTTTAAAGCGGCATCATCCATGCTAGCAGGAATCCTTACTAGCGCACTGGAAGTGCCTGCGACAGGGATAGTTGGGGGAAGTGCCGTCTGAACACCACCCCCAGAGGCCACTGGTTGTGACCCGGTCCCTGTACTTGTTTCTCCTCCCGCGGTCCGGACGACTTCCTGAACCACGGGAGCGGAGCGCTCTTCATTAGAGGTTCCCTCATCAGCCCTAATTTCAACCTCCCCAGTGGCGGTTGAAGGGTTAGGCGCTGTCTTCTTTTGCCTAACAAGAAGAATGGGTCAGGCAGCTTTCATCTAAGATTACTGTCAAGTAAGAGTTCTTACCTTATTTGAAATCCCATTCGTTCCTGGGACTTCTGGGAAAATTCCCCTTGCGAAGGAGAGCCGTCTCCGGTTCTCGCCTTCCTTATAGTAAACAAGGCAGCACCTCCCTGGAAATGTTCTGTTACGAGCACATTCCTAGGAAAAAAGATGAAAACACATAGAAAGGTTTTTACCTGAGCCACCGGGCTAACTGGTGGGGCTGCATCCGAAGGCCTTGGCGATTCCAGAGTTGCTAGAACCGTCACAGCCGGCCTTTGTTCATCCACCTCCTCCTTTGTCCGCGGAGGAGGAGGATTTTCCTCCGTGGAACCCCCAGTGGTCCCAGGGGGAAGCTCTCCTCCCTGTATGTACATTAACTTGTCAAATGTGCAGAAAGAGTCATAGAAGGAACGGTTGAAAAGATTCCTTACCTTGGTCGTCCCTTCGACCAGGGAAGCAGAGATTATTGACCCTGAAACCTCGGGGGCTTCAGGAATTGGAAGGACACCTGCAGGGGACTCTTCGGTGGTCGCATGGTCAGCCATGGCCACCTCTTCGGTAGCTGTGGTCCCTATGGGGCAGCTTGAGGCGTCACCAGCAGGGGACTCCCCGGTCCTCCTCCTCTTGATGACTAGAGGCACATCATCGTCCTCTTCCTCCTCGCTCCCCTCTCCCTGTACGACGAAGAAGTGATTCCATGTCGCGCCTGAAAAGGTAGAAGGAATGCGATATCTTACCGCAGTCTTTCTTGCGGGACGAGGAATGCTTCGTGAAGACCCCTCCCCAGGGTTCAGCTTGGTCTTCTTGGGGGCAGGACTCTTTGTCCTGGGTCTCTGAGAGACCTTCTCCACATTCTTCGCCGTCGGCTTCCCCAGAGAGCCGACATTTTCGCTTGGGAACGTCGCATCAGCAAACTTCCCTAGGAGCTGGTTCACAGTCCATTACAATGGATTAGCGCTGGACACACACAAGACCTGCAGAACCGAAGCCGGACAAGGAAATTACCTTTCGGCGCTCCTGTCTGAGATCATCGCCGGCATGAATCAAACTCTGCGGGCGAGGTGATCCCTTAGGGCCCTCTACATCGGCATTGTAGGCCCTAAGGAGGGAATTAGTTCGCCTCTCAATTTCGGCTGAAGACAGAACTGTTCCCAAATTCAAGTCAGAAAACATAAATTTCAGAAATGACAAAGCACAGTGCTAAAGGGTTGAGTACCTTCATTGTAGTCCAGGGTTCCATCCGCCATGGACTTGATTTCCCAAGCAGGATGAGCCCTTTCGCGCAGGGGGCTCACTCAGTTCTTCACAAAGTCTCGGATGACATCCCTCGCTGTCAATCCTTGACCCACCAAGTGAAGAATCACCTCGGCGTGCTTCAGGTGCTCCACGCCCAGCGTCGGGGGAGCATCCAACTCGCTTGACTTCTCTGGTCGCGAGTTCTCAAACCATAAACTACTCTCGGACGGCGGAGAGCAGTAAAACCACCTCTGGTGCCACCCGTGCACCGAATCCCGCAGAGGTGGGGAGGGATATTCCTTCTTGTCCCTCAGCCGGAAGTAGATGCATCCGGCGGCATTGGTGCTCTTCGACCATGCCGAGAAGTAGAACCATCGGAAGAGGTCCACGCTAGGATATACTCCGACGAAGGCCTCGCAAAGATGCTGAAACACCGCCAGGATCAGCATCGCATTTGGGTGGAGGTTGATCAGTTCCCACCCATAATGTTCGAGGATGTCCTTTAGGAACCGACTCTCAGGGAATCGGAACCCGCAGCGCAGATACTCCTCGAAGATTACCAACTCGCCCTCTCGGACGGTTGGAGTTTCTTGGTCCTTCTCCGCAGGCCGCCAATTGATCAGCAGCGGCGATGGAAGGATCTCCTCCTTCTCCAACGCCACCAGAGTCTCCACAGAATGGTGGTTGGATCTACTCCAAGATGCCATTTTTTGAGGAAGATCGGTCAAAAAATTCGATGATTTTGTGGAAGATGAAGGCAAGAAGATGAGGGTTTTGTGCGGCGGGAACTCTAAGGGTTTTTTATGGCTGGATAGCTTCCTCAAGAAGCTACCTACTGCTTTTATAGACTCGAGGAGTCACGCCTTTGTGAGTAACGTTCCACTCAAACGTCCTCTTAAATATTTTATTCATTTCCCCTAATGGATACTCTCTGATAAACCCTTTAAAGCGTTTCGGGTATCGGATCTGAAATAAAAAGACTTTTTTATTACGGAAGCTGAAAGGGCTAAAACTCGAGAAGTCTGCTAAGGCTTTTTGAGGGGTATTTACCTTTCTTTTTACTTGAACATTTTTGTAAAAAATATCATGTAACTCAAATTTTGACGTACGGGTATATTCTAACTGGGTTATGGTTTGGTTAAAACCATGTTATTTAACTTCGTTTCTGATCGAAGTAATGGTCTAACCGAACGTTTGACTCTAGTCGCAATTCAGTTCTAACCGCGGCCTTAAGTCTGATCGCGGCATCAGGGCAGGTCACGGTGATCTTTTAAAGCGCGATTCTAATCGCAGAACTGAAATTTCCTGTGTACGAATGGTCGCGAACTAAGCTTTTGGCCATAATTTCACACAGAAGGTATGAAGAATGTTCATATGAATAAAAGAAACTTTATTTATTACATTCTTTACATACAAAAGGGATACGGTCGATAAAAGCATCGACCTGTTCCGAAAGAAGTTTACAAAGTTCCCCAAGGGACATGTTGTTGTCAGTAGAATTTACACTGGCAACCCCCAGGGAACTAGCAACTACCCTAAGTCTATCTATATCGTCCCTAACAACAGACGCACTATTGTCCCTAATCAAGTCAGAGAGTTCTCACTGTTGCTGAGCGAAGTCCCTCTCTCGACGAAAATGGTGCCCCTCTTCTCGGGATCGATCAAGACATTCTGCTAAACGCAGAATCTTCGAGGCCATCTCCTCGGTCTTCTTCTCCAGGGCATTCTTCTCTTCCAGAAGAGTCTGTCCGGAAGGAAGAGATGGAGCAGCAGAAGGCTGATAGCTGGAGCCTCCTACCTCCTGCATTTTGCAAAAGTTAGTCATACTAACTAAAATTATCAGCAAAAAGGGAGAAGAATTTTTACCTGTCCCGGTGCATAACCCGTTAATACACCCATCTTGGAAGGAAGATCATCATATGGTGGAAGAGCAACCTTCCCATCAGAAGATTGCTTCGCCAACCCAATATGGCGATCATTTGATCGAGGGATAGTCACCGCTTGCCGACCAGGATGTTGATCACCCAAAAGAATGGGAGAATTGAATGTGATGGGATCTTTCTCTAAGGATAAAGGCCTAACTTGCCGAGAGGCATGAACGGGGAGGGTCAAAGGAACTGAAGGAAGAAAGAAACTTGCTACATTCTTCACCTTTGTTCCACTAGAAGATCCTTCGTCAACCTTGGGTTTCTTCCTTAAGGGGGACAAGACTTCAATCGTTTGAGGCCTTTGTTCGACAATTTCCCCTTCATCACTCTCAATCTCGATGATTTCATGATCTGCCATTGGGAGGAGTATGTGAAAAGGAAGGAGGCAGGATAACAAGAAAAGGACTTTAGGCGTGGAGGGAAATTGTGAAGCTTTACAAATCCAAGAACCTGGTATTTATAGCCGCCTAGATGGCGGTTTGCATTCTAGGCGCCTCGGGTTTCGTCAAAACATTTACAATTTTACCTCGAGATAAAAACATTTCTACGGCGCCATCATTGCCCGTCACGTAATGTCAGAACCCGTCTTGAAAAACCAACCGTTTTCACTTAGTGCGCTACTAAGTGGAGAAGCTAAAGGGCCGGGTTAAAAATCCGATGCATGGTCTTAAAATTCGAAATAAACACGTCACTTCATTTCTTTCGAATTTGGGGGCTAGCTGACGAGGATTGACACCCAGACCACTTCTATTGGACTTCTGGTTAAAGGCAGGTTCGAGTCAGAAGTGTATCTGGCGATACGAGCTCAAGTTGTTCTGAGGGACGTCGCTATGTGATCGCCAGCTTTACGCGGTCAGACCGTAAGCCTTGCGCGGTCAGAAGTTCGTATGCTATACGCGAACTACATATTCGGGATATTGCGCGGTCAGCCAATATCCCGCGGTCAGCCAATATCCCGCGGTCAGAACATCTGCCGATCAGGATACTTGGGATCTATCTATTCGGTTGCCCATACAACGGGATATTCTAAGTATCCCGAAGATTCCTACACGTGGAGAATCGACCGTCAGAAGGTTAACACATACAGTTATCCATGAATAACACGTGTTTAACCTACGTGGAGGTTAAGAGCAGTTCCAAAAAACCGCATCCAACCGTCTGTGCAACCGTTTGATGCAGTTTCCTCCACATGGCACCCTTTCAAACAGTACAAAAGGATGGCATGGAGCATCAATCAGGAGGGAGATCGATAAAAACATCAACTGAGAGATCGGAAGATTAATCAAGAAATCCAAAATCTCTCAAGTTAGCCAAGTCTACGGCCCACCTTAAATAGTATTTCAGCAAGCCCTCTTTGGCTTATCCTTGTACACTCTTACAGGAAAAATCCTCGCCTGTGAGGACTTTTTCCTCCATTTGTAAACCTTTTACCACACTTAGTGAAATCTCAACAGGACGTAGGGCTATTACTCCCACCATCGAGGGCCCGAACCTGTCTAAACTCTCTGTGCTCCTGTTCACCATTGTTCAGCATACCTTCCCGGAGGGTCATCTTGAAAGGTCTCACAATTACAAATTCTGCATAAGTTCGGCTGAGGACCCTGAGTCCGAATCGTCGACAAGTAGTCCTCCGGAGCCCCGAGGGGAGGGAACTCGAGTACGCAGCGCGGCTCGAGTTCCCCGCCACAAACAACGTCGCCGAATACGAGGCTTTGCTCCTCGGCCTTGCGCGCTCCCTGGGGATTCGACGCCTCCTAGTGAAAGGAGAGTCCCAGCTCGTAGTTTGCCAAATGGACAAGTCTTACTTGTGCCATGATGCAAACTTGAGCCTTTATCTGCAGGAAGTCCGCAAGGATAACGACCGGGCCGACGCCCTAGCCCGGGCAGCCAGCGCCCGGGAACCACTCCCCAAAGGGGCTTTCTTGGAGATTATTGCGAAGCCCTCGGTGACCTCCCCGGACGCGGGCGATGAGCCCCGCGTCCCAGAAGTCACCGAGATCACTCGGACTTTGTCTTGGATGGACCCCCTTATCTCCTTCATCAACGGGGAGGGGGACCCTCCCAACAAGACCGACGCTAAGCGCCTCCGGGCCAAAGCCCGGGCATACCTCATGTTGGAGGGGAAGGTCTACAAGTAGGGGGCTTCCACCCTGCTTCATTGCCTCCCACGGTAGGAAGGACTCCGGCTTCTTGAAGACATCCACGCGGGAAGCTGCGGGTCTCATCTAGCCTCACGCACCATCGTGGCCAAGGCTCTTCGCCAGGGCTTTTATTGGCCCATGGTTATTCGTGACGCGCGAGACCTCGTCTCCGCGTGCGAGGCCTACCAGAAGATGGCCAAGGGTTCAAACCTCCCCCCCGTAGCACTGCAGACTATCCCCATCACTTGGCCCTTCACGCGCTGGCGGATGGACCTCCTGGGCCCTTCCCCCCAGTGCCTGGGGCTACAAATATGCGGTGGTTGCAGTCGACTACTTTACTAAGTGGGTAGAGGATGAACCTTTGGCCAGCATCACGTCCTGGGTAGTACAGCGGTTTTTCTGGAAAAATATCGTTTGTCGTTTTGGCATCCCCCGAGAGATCACTGTCGACAACGAGACCCAATTCGACTCAGCGTATTTTCGGGAATTCTGCGAAGGCTTGGGGCTCACCATCCACTTCGCTTCAGTGGCCCACCCCCAGAGCAACGGGGCCATTGAAAGGGTCAACGGCGTAATCCTACAAGGGTTACGCCGATGACTCAAGCAAACCGCTTCCAAGCGGGGTGCATGGGCAGAGGAGCTCCCTAGCATCCTCTGCTCCATGCGCACGACTCCGAGTCGGGCAACGGGACGTACTCCCTTCTCCCTGGTATACGGGGCAGAGGCAGTCCTCCCCCCGTAAATTGGCTTTCGGTCACTGCGGGTCGAGCTCTTAGACGGAGCTACGACCGCGGCGTACTAGAGGTCGATCTCGTGGAGGAGGAATGCGACCGAGCGCTCCTCCGCCACGCCATCTACGAGCGTGGAATGGCGCGCGCATACAACCAGCGCGTGCGCGAGAGGGCTTTTTGACTCGGGGACCTTGTCCTCAAGCGCATCACGGACCCCCAAGCCCACGGCAAACCCGCCCCCTCAAGCGCGTCATGGACCCCCCCGCTGAAGCACACATGGAACGTGCGTTTACTTCGCAAGTTCTTCATCTAGCCTACGGGCTCGTCCCCCCCCCCCCCCCCCCCCCCCCCCGCGGAGCGATTACGCCGGAGGGGGAGGGGGGACATTGTATTCACCGTTCCAACTAGTTTTTTCTTTAGCTTTGTCTCAATACAGGTTTTTACATTACCGTCTCTCACGGCGATGCCCTCCCCGTGAGGAAGTGGGCTATCACGACCCAACAAGTCCCTACAACGGGAGTCCCACTCCCGTAGGGTGGCTTACGATCACCCCTCGTGGACTGAGGGTGTAAGCGGCAACCCGGTCCTCAAGGACCGCGGTAACGAGTCAATTTGGGAGACTAGTCCCCTACCCAAACACTCAGACCCGTCATCGGGCGCATCCTCCTCCAGGAGTCGATTGTCTCCCCAGTGAGACGGAATTCTCAGATATTCTTTCTTGGAGACATCGTTCCCAGCTCCCCGTCTTCACGGCGACCGGGGGGTTATCTCCCAAAAAAATTACCCCCGGGAATTTTACGGATTTTCTTAAGTAATGGGTCTTTACCCCAGGAGCTTTGTCACCCCCACAGCGCACGGAGCTACCCTCCGGCCCGGTGTGGAGGGGGGATAAGGAGCACCCGGGAATCACCCCGTTCCGAGCCATCTAAGATAAACACGAGCAAACTTAGCTCTTATCAAAGAAATCTATCAAAGATATCTGGGTACACAAGCAAACTTAGCTTTATTATTGAAACATTTAACCGGAGGTCAACTTCCCCCTCCGGTGGGCATCATTACATCAAACATGGTACAACCTGGGGTGTAACACGAAAAGTTCCTACGTCTAATAATCCTGGAGACCTTCGGATATCTTCCGGGCCAGGTCCCGGTACAAGCCGCGTATGCGACGCTGGGCCTCCCGGAGCAGGTCTTTGGGCCAATACTTGTAGCCCGCCGGTGGAAGTATTCGAAGTGGGGGAACCCTCCGGGACGCCGGTTGCGGAGGGGATAGCTCAGCACGGTGATTATCGAAGTTGTCCAGGTGCCACTCCAGACGCCACCGCAACCGGATTGGCTCCCGAGAAACGCCCCTGGAGAAGAGACTTAGCAAAATAAAGGCGGCCTGGGCATCCCCCGGGTTACACCCGCCGGGGCTCAGAGGCCTCACCCCCGGGTTGTTTCTCCGGGAGCTTCGCCCGGGAGCAACCTCCCCGGAAAACTGGTACATTTCATTCAAAGACTTATCAAAAAATTCAATTTGTATTGCATAGAATATTTTTTGTACAAGTGTCCGGGGCTTCCTCTAAGAAGCTACCGGGAGCAAAAGACCTAAAAACAAAAAGGGTCCTATCTAGACCTGGAGGGAGGCTCATACTTGGTCATTGGCATCCCCCCCGGGGGGCTCCCACCGGAGCTGGAGCATCCACTCCCGGAGGCGCCGGTGTCCGGAATCGCACCCGGATTGTCCGGTCGTAGAAGCCGCCGGCGAGCTGCTCCACTTCTCGCCTGGATGGCTCGAAGAACTCCGGGAAGCTCCGAGGGATCCGGCCCCCAATTGCCCGGGCACCAACCCCCCGGTGCTCCACGAGCCCCGCCCCGGGAGCGACGACCAGGATTGCCCGGCCCCGGGCCCGAGCGTCGGCAGCCTCCGGAATCACGGAGACTTGTGCGTTGAGAAAACGCATAGCCTCTGTGACGTCGCTGGGGCTGCCTCAGAGCTGCTCCCCGAGCCCAGGCTCACTCCAAGCCCCTCGAGGGCTGAGCGCACAGAGCTGCTCGTGTCCGTCACGGCCCAGACGCTGGAGCCCTCGAGCTCCCGGAGGGCATCCTCCTTCGCCTTGGCCTCCCTCCGAACGTTGACAGTCTCGGAGGTGTGGAGCTGGGCCCGGACTCGGGCCAACTCCCAGAGGGTGCCGTCCAACTCCTCCAAGTAGGTGGCGGCCTTCCCCTCCGCGTCTTGTAGCACTCAGCTGAAGCGCGCTTCAATCCCCCAGGGCGGCCCCCTACAAGCGCAAGAGTTAGGAAAAATTCGAGTTGGGAGCACCGAAGGAAACCTCCCACCGGTTCGAGAAAGTACCTGGATCTGGAGGGATTGAAGCTCCCCGATGCGCTCACGGAGTGTCCCTTGCGAGACATAGTCCTGGACCTTCCGGCTCTGTAGGCTCTCTGCGTATCGGTCGACCTCCCCTGCGAACAGCAGGGGTGTCTCCCTCCCGGCGCCGGACCCGTCACGACCGATGACGGGCCCTCGTGCAAGAGTCGAGGGGGTGATGTGGACCGGTGTGGCCGCGGCTGGCGTCTTCGCCACCGAGGAAGTGGCCGCCGAAGAGGTGGTCGAGGAGCTTTAGGAGGGGGTCCCTCCCCGGGGCGGGGGGGATCAGGAGCCCCTTCCCTTTTCCAGGCCGTGGGGCTCCCGGGACCTCCGTCGCCAGGGGGCCTCGTAGATCGAGGGGCTCCCCCCTAGTCTACCGGCCATTCGATGCGAGGAGGAGAAGCCTCCGCGAATCGAATCTCCAGCCTCTCCGGCTCTGGTAGCACCGAGTCCGCCGGGAGAGCTATCGCCAAATGTGGCGAGGGAGTGTAATCTGCCGAATCGGACCCCCACTTCATTGGCCGGTTCCTTCCCCTGAGCCTCCCTGGGGTTCTCTGGGGGAGGTGGCGTCGCTTCCTTTCGGGAGGGCGCCACGGGCATGAAGCCAGGAGTCGTCGATGGGCCGGGGGCTTTCTGAGCCTTGGCCCTCTTTGGCTCAGGGCCCCCAGTGGCCTCCTTCCCCCTCTTGTGGGAACTAGGGGTGGAGAGGGGCGTTCTCGTCGGTAGCCTCAGCCCGAAGGCCTCAGCCACCAGGTTCCGGGGAGGGGCCTCCCCCATGACGCGCATGATCCGCTCATGCTCGTCGGCGTAATACCTCCCGAGGAGGTTTTCCGCCTTCTCTCGGGCGGTCGGGTACGGCCGGACTGCAAAAGGTAAGAGTTTGAAAATTACGTGAAAAGGAAACAAGCAAGGTAACCGGGAGCTTATGTCGGGTCACCAGCTTCTGCGGGGCCACTGGACCGGGCACATCCCGATTCCCCTCCTCCCGTGCGCGAGGGGGGAAATCTTTAGCAGCGTTAGCTCCTCGGTGGCGTCCCTCATGGAGCGGATGCCCCGGGAGCCCATGACCTTGCTGAGGAGCTTCAGCTCCTCCTCGGTCCACACCGAGGGCTTGGGGGCGGACGACCGGCTGTCGGAGGGAGGCTCCGGCGAGTACACCACCTCGTCGTCCCGGACCCGGAGGTAGAACCACCTCCGGATCCAATCCCCCCAGTGGTCCCGGGAGGCTGCCACCGGGTACTCCGCTACCCGGGATGGCAGGAGTTGGACCATCACCGAGCCAAACGGTGACTTCGGTCCTCCCTTCACCAGGTGGGAGCTTCTCGCTGCCAGCTCATAGAAGTACCGGAACAGCCAGAGCGTCACCTCCCGTCCGGTGGCTGTGTCAAATAGCCATATGAGCAGCCCTATCCGAATGAACGCGTTCGGCGTCAGGTGGTTCAAATCCACCCCATACTCCTTCAAAAACTTACAAAGCAGCGGGTGCACCGGGAGTCCAGGTCCTCGTTCGCAACAACTCCCCGGTCCACCAGGGACTCCAGGTCCCCGGATGTAAACTCGGAGGCCCAGAGGAAGTCCTCCGGGGGCACCTCCGTGGCCTTAGCACAGCCCTTGGGTCCCATCTAATTTTTCCCGGTGGCTAAGGCTCTGGGAAAAAGGGGGGGACTTAAGAGTTTCGGTGGCTAAGCTTCCGGGAGAGAGCTTCCGGAAGAGGACTACTGAGAGAGCTAAGGGCGCTAAGGGAATTAGAGGGTTTGAAGTTTGGAATGAGTTCTCTGGGCCCCCCGAGGCCCTATTTATAGGGGCCGAACGTGGCCCCGATGGGTGCCACGTGGCCCTTAGTGGTGCATCCGCGCAATTCAATTCAAACAACGCATGGGAACAAAGGGACGGGCACGCGGAACAAGGCGTCACCGGTTTAAACGGCTAGCGACCATTATGGCCGAACGATGCGCTCCCATCGAGACAAGACCTTAATGAACGACGGCGCGGTAATAAAAGCACGGCACGGGAATCGAAGCGTCACGGCTCCGGTGGCTTGTCCAGGAGATTTTCTCGTTAACAAGGACCATCCCCTCCGGGGACTCGAGCATCGTCCCCGGAGGGCATGGGGGGCTGCTGTTGGGGACATCTCCACGAGACTAAGTCCAGCTAAGAGGTTGTTCGATTTGCCCGGGGACAAGGCCCCCTGGTGGCTTGTCTCGGCCGCCGCCTTTTGCCCGGGGACAAGGCCCCTGGTGGCTTGTCCCGGCCGCCGCCTTTTTCCCGGGGACAAGGCCCCTGGTGGCTTGTCCCAGGCACCGCCTCTTGTCCCCCGGTGGCTTGTCCCGGGCTCCGCCATTTGCCCGGGGACAAGGCCCCCCGGTGGCTTGTCCCGGGCGCCGCCATTTGCCCGGGGACAAGGCCCCCGGTGGCTTGTCCCGGGTGCCACCTTTTGCCCGGGGACAAGGCCCCCGGTGGCTTGCCCTGGGCGCCGCCATTTGGCCGGGGACAAGGCCCCCCGGTGGCTTGCCCCGGACGTTGCCATCCACCCGGAAGCAGGGTTCTCCGGTCCTAGGTCACGTGGAGGTCACGCGAGAAGCGCCTCGGGAATCAGCGGACACCTGTCAAGCATCCAAGGTCCCTGACCGAAAGAAGGACGTCGCTACCCCTCGATCCAATGGTGGTAGGCGGGATAGTTTGGTCTTTTTGCTTCTTTTGGGGCTATATAAGCCTTTGTACACCTCATGTAAACGACGATTATTCATTATTGCTAGGAATAGACAATCCCACAGGTGTGCTCCGGAGCCATCTCTCCCCCGAGAGAGCTCCCCTAGCCATCTCCGGTTGGGAGCACGCCGACAGGACTGCCTCCACTGAGGCCTGAACCTGTATAAATCCTCGTGTCACTTGCTATGTTTGCCCGACGGGGGAGGACCGGTCTCCTGGTCAACCTGCGTCGTATTTTCTTCGCTAGGATCTTCCACAAAACCTGCCGGGGTATCCGTGATACCACCACAGATAAAAAGCATGGAGCAAAGGGAGCCCCGATCCGGAGAGTGCCCCGGTGGATTTTTATTTGTAGGTCAAAACTATATCAGATCATGACTAACAATTAGGTCAAGCCTAAGTTCTACCCGATTAGCGGTTCGATCAACTGGTCGATTCTGACCACGATCAGATCGGGACTCACAATTCGGTCAAGCCTAAGTTTTACTTTAGGGTGTGATCCAATTAGCGGTTCGAACAACTACTCGATTTTGACAACGATCAGATCGGGACTCGCAATTCGGTCAAGCCTAAGTTTTACTTTTGGGTGCGATCCAATTAGCTGTTTGATCAACTGGTAGATTTCGACCACGATCAGATCGAACTTGGCAATTTCGTCAAGCCTAAGTTTTACATTCATATGCGATCCAATTGGCGGTTCGATCAACTGGTCGATTTCAACCATGGTCAGGTCAGGACTCATTGTTCAACCATGTGAAAAGTTGTCAAATAAATCATGAGCCTTGATGGATATCCCAATGTGTTGCCACCATGCAATGTTCATTTCGTGACGCTAAATAAGTTGAAGATGTTATCACAAGTCATTTCCATCCACACTTTTCCATGTCGTTGAGTACTGATGAGGTGAAAGTGACATGCCTTTTGTTCGGGACTGACGAAGCCGAACACCATTCATGCCGGGTACTGATGAGGCAAAGGCATTCATTTGCTCGTGATTGACAAGGCCGAACAACGCCCTAGTTTGGCACCGATGAGGCGAATGCCACATTTTGTGATAGCACCATAGACTGACGAGGCTATGCATTTTCATACTTGCATGCATGGGAATACACATTGCATACATTTATCAAGGGCTAAGTTATTTCAAAACTTGAAGAAAACTATCATCAGCATAGCTTAATCAGAGGTTTTCTGTGGACTCATTTTGTAGATATAATTAACCATGAGCTTTTCAAAAGTCTTGAGGAACCATAAACCTTGCAATCCCCTAAAGCCAAGATGTACTTTTCTTTGGCGCAATGAGAGATTGTAAATCCCAAAGGGACTTGTAACTTATAATTCTTTTCAGAATTAATAAAATACAGTGTTTCCTAAGATTGTGCATTCTCTATCTTTTATTTATATACTTATGTATATTGGCACACCCGCAACACAAAAAGGTGCCAATTTCCCGAAAGAGAGATCTTCTTGGCGAAACAGTATGAAGATGGAGATAGACATCACCTTATTAAAGAGCCATACTATCTCATAGATTGATTTGAATATCTGTGATGATTATTTTGATGTTCTTGATTGTTGCTTGAAAATTTTGAACATTGTAAAGTTCCTAAAATTAAGTTCTTTTGATGCCCTTTTCAATTGCTGCAACTGTCAAAGCCTCGATTGTTATTTGGTAGGCTTGACAAATCAAGGTGCCATTAACTATCTTGGTAAGGCAGGTTAAGTGTTGGACATTTATAGGCATAGAATTGGTTTCACTTAACAAGGCTATCAAAACGGTTTTGGGCCTTGGGGCATGGTGTTGGGAGCCGGGGCATGTTGATGTCACCCAACAAACAAGTGTCATATATGATATGATTAGCAAAAGTTGCTTACCTAAATAACTAGGTTTCTAGCAGTGATGCTAAAGCTCACTAAGACTTAGTGAAATATGGATCTTGATCCACTATATGTCATTCTGGGGATTGTGTTTTTAAACATATAGTGGAAGTTTCTTTTATTAATTGTGAATACAAGAATGTTCATAACCATGATATATTTTTGCATGTTTTTTTGTAGATAATGGCCGATAACTCCTCATCCATCTTTAACTTGCGATCTGTTCTTAATAAAGAAAAACTGAATGGAAGAAATTTCATTGATTGGTTTCGTAACTTGAGAATTGTTCTCAAGCAAGAGAAAAAGGACTATGTTCTAGAGTCCCTAGTTCCTGATGAACCTTTGACTAGTGCCCCACGATCTCAACGAGATGCTTACAAGAAGCATGTTGATGACGATCTCAATGTCAGTTGCCTCATGTTAGAAACAATGGGTTCTGAGTTGCAAAAGCAATTCAAGAACGTCAATACTTATGACATGAGTGTGGCTCTTTGAAACTTGTTCGAAGACCAGGCAAGGGTGGAAAGATATGAAACCACCAAGAAACTGCATGCCTGCAGACTAGCAGAACGAAGCGCAGTTAGTCCTCATGTAATCAAGATAATTGGTTACATGGAGAGCTTGGGTAAACTGGGTTACCGCCTTAGCCAAGAGTTGGCTACTGATGTGATTCTCTAGTCGCTCCCTCCGAGCTACGATCTTTTCATATTGAACTACAATATGAATTATCTGGATAAGTCTCTACCTGAATTGCATGGGATGTTAAAGATAGCAGAGTAGAACATCAAAAAGAATCCTGATCATGTGATGATGTTTCAAAAGGCAAAGAGTTTCAAGAAGAAGGGTAAGGGAAAGGCTAAGCGCAAAGGCAAGGCTAGATATGATAGCTTAAGCAACCAGCAAAAGTCCAAAGGAAAGTCCAAGCCTGGCCCTACCGCTTCTTCTAAGTGCTTCTATTGCAAGGAATCTGGCCATTGGAAGAGGAATTACCAGAAGTATCTGGAAGATCTGAAAGAAAATAAGGAAGTGAGACTTCCGCTTCAGGTATTTATGTTATAGAAGTCAATATTGCTACTTCTCCTTTTGATTCTTTGGTACTTGATACCAGTTCAGGAGCTCATATTTGCACTTCATTGCAGGGGCTTAAAAGGAGCAGAAGTTTGGCAAAGGGTGAAGTTTAGCTTCGCGTTGGCAATGGAGCAAGAGTTGCTTCTTTAGCCGTTGGGACCTTTATATTGGCTTTACCTTCAGGATTGATTTTGGAGCTTAATAATTGTTATTATGTTCTTGCCTTAAGCAAAAACATTGTTTCTGTTTCATGTTTAGACAAGAAAGGTTTTGAATTTAGAATAAAGAACAATTGTTGTTCATTTTATTTGAATGATATGCTTTATGGATCAGCCCAATTGTTGAATGGGCTTTATGTTTTAAATCTTGAAGTTCCTGTATACAATATAAATACCAAAAGGCTCAAGAGAAATGATTTGAATCCAACCTTCATATGGCATTATCGTTTAGGTCATATAAATGAGAAACGCATCATGAAGCTCTATAAAGATGGATTTCTACACTCATTTGATTTTGAATCATATGCCACATGCAAATCTAGTTTACTTGGCAAAATGATAAAGACACCTTATATCGATTCAGGTGATAGAGCAAGTGATTTATTGGACCTTGTACATTCTGATGCATATGGACCATTAAGCACAATGGACAGAGGTGGATTCCAATACTTCATAAATTTCAGTGCTGATTTTAGTAGATATGGTTATATCTACTTAATGAGGCATAAATCTGAATCTTTTGAAAAGTTCAAAGAATATGAGAATGAAGTACAAAATCATCTTAGTAAGAAAATTAAATTCCTACGATCAGATCGTGGAGGAGAATATTTGAGCCAAGAATTTAATAATCATTTAAAGCAATGTGCAATTATTCCACAGCTAACACCACCAGTGACACCTCAATGGAATGGTGTGTCTGAACAACGGAATCGAACCTTGGGGAAACCTTCTAGCCCCACATGTCGCTGGTCCTCAAGGACCAGATCGGCTGCAACGTAGAGGTCTACGTAGACGACGTCGCTGTCAAAAGCCTCCACGCGGCTGCTCACCTCGACGACTTAGCGGAGACCTTCTGCAACCTCTGCGAGTACTGGTTGAAGCTCAACCCAGAAAAGTGCACCTTCGGCATAAATGCAGAAAGCTGCTTGGATTCCTCGTGTCCCAGCGGGGCATAGAGGCAACCCTGAAAAAATTCAGGCCCTGCTGGACGCAGTCGGGGGAACGCGGCCTCCAGTTCTTTAAGATCCTCCGAGGCCTCGAGGGGTTCAAGTGGACCCCCGAGGCCCAGGCGGCCTTCGACGACTTGAAGAGGTACCTCATGAGCCCTCCAATGCTTGTGAGCCCGTCTCCGGAAGAACCCCTACTCCTTTACCTCGGGGCCACCCCGGTCGCTGTAAGCGCGATATTGGTAAAGGAGCAGGATGGGCAACAGCGCCCCGCATACTACGTGAGCGAAGCCCACCAAGGGGCTACGACACGGTACACGGAGGTGGAGAAAATCTGCTAAACCCTCCTGATGGCGTCTCGGAAGCTCCGCCACTACTTCTTGGGACACCCAATTACAGTCCCGTCTTCGCTCCCCCTGGGGGAGGTGCTGCAAAACAAGGAAGCCATCGGCCGGATTGGGAAGTTGGGGGCTGAGATGGCTCCCTTCTCCCTCTCCCTTACGGGTCATTCCACCATCAAATCACAAATCCTTGCTGACTTTGTGGCGGAATGGACCCCCGCTTCCGGGGCGGAGGGGGAGACTCCCATCGAGCCACCCCGGCGCAATGACCATTGGATGCTCATGTTTGATGGCTCCTTGTGCCTCACCGGGGCTGGCGCGGGGGTTGTCCTCTGGAGCCCCGAGGGCAGGACGCTGGAATACGCAGCGAGGCTCGAGTTCCCCGCTACAAACAACGTCTCTGAGTACGATGCCTTGCTCCTGGGGCTGCGCCTCGCGTGCTCCTTGGGGATTTGTCGCCTCCTGGCCAAGGGGGACTCCCAGCTCGTGGTTTGCAAAATGGACAAGTCATACTTGTACCATGACGCGAACCTGAGCCTCTACTTGGGGGAAGTGCGCAAGATGGAGAGATACTTCGAGGGCCTGGAGGCTTGGCATATCCCCCAGAGGGACAATGACCGCACTGACGCCTTGGCCCGGTCGGCCAGCACTCGGGAAGCTCTCCCCGAGGGCGCCTTCCTTGAGATCATCGCGAAGCCCTCGGTGACCCCTCTGGGTGTGGACCCCGAGTCCTGTGACTCGGAGGTCTCTGAGATCGCCCGAGCCGCGACTTGGATTCACCCCCTTGTCTCCTTCATAAAGGGGGAGGGGGAGCCCCCGGTGACGCCGAGACGAAGCGCCTCCGTGCCAAGGCACAGGCATATCTCTTACTAGAGGGAAAGCTCTACAAGCGAAGGGCCTCCGCCTTGCTTCACTGCCTCCCGCGGGTAGAGGGACTCCGGCTCCTCGAGGACATCCATTCGGGGAGCTGCGGGTCTCACCTAGCTCCACGCGCAGTCGTGGCGAACGTTCTCCGCTAAGGCTTTTATTGGTCCACAGTGGTCCGCGATGCGCGAGACCTCGTCTCCGTATGCAAGGCCTGCCATAAAATGGTGAAGGGCTCCAAATTGCCCCCTGTGACACTGCAGACCATCCCCATCACTTGGCCCTTCACGCGCTGGGGGATGGACCTCCTCAGTCCTTCCCCCCAGCACCAGGGGGCTACAAGTATGTGGTGGTCGCAGTGGATTATTTCTCCAAGTGGGTGGAAGTTGAGCCCTTGGCCAGCATCACCTCCCGAGCGGTACAACGGTTTTTTGGAAGAACATCGTATGCCGCTTTGGGGTCCCTAATAAATCACCATCGACAATGGAACCCAATTCGACTCGGCATACTTTCGGGAGTTCTGCGAAGGCTTGGGGGCTACCCTCCACTTCGCCTCTGTGGTTCATTCCCAGAGCAATGGAGCCATCGAAAGGGTCAACGGTGTGATCCTACAGGGACTACACCGGCGGCTCAAGCAGACTGCCTCCAGGTGAGGCGCATGGGTGGAGGAGCTCCCGAGCATCCTCTGCTCCATGCGCACGACCCCGAGCCAGGCAACAGGGCGCACTACCTTTTCGCTCATGTACGGGAGTGAGGCAGTCCTCCCTTCGGAGATCGGTTTTCGATCGCTGCAGGTCGAATTCTTAGACAGAGCTACGACCGCAGTGTACCAAACCAACGAAGAAAATCAATGGCTGGAAGTCGACCTCGTCGAGGAAGAGCGCGACCGAGCGCTCCTCCACCATGCCATCTACGAGCGTGAAATGGCATGCGTGTACAACCAACACATCCGTGTGAGAGCTTTCCGCCTTGGGGACCTTGTCCTCAAGTGCGTGACTGACCCCCAAGCCGAGGGAAATCTTTCTCCCAAGTGGGAAGGCCCATACAGGATCAATACAATCTTGGGCTCGGGGGCTTATAAGCTCTCCAACCTTGAAGACTTGCTTCGCACACTAGGAACATAGACTTGCTTCGCAAGTTCTACATCTAGCCTCCGGGCTCACTCCCTCCCCCGTGGCGACTTCGCAGGGGGAGGCACTATACTCATTGTTCTCTCCCCCACCACAGCTTCACGGGGGGAGGCATTGTATTCACTATTCCCTCCCCCACCGCGATCCGTGGGGGAGGCGTTGTATTCATCTTCCTTAATACAAGTGGTTTTTTATTCAACTCTGGAATTTTTGCAGATTGTTGACTTACCGCGCCACCAAGGAGGATGCCCTCTCCCCACAGCCAATTCTGTCTAGCCTTGGCCTATGGTCCCACGAGACACACAGCCTGTGGATTCAGCCGCGCACGACTCGAAATCTAGGCGTAGGGCGCCTTCCTTCTCACACCTTATCCTCTCATTATTTTTCTGATCTCACACCACTCATGGCCTTCTGTGGCCCACCAGTTTCCTCTCGAGAAACCGGACCGACAACCATTGCAAGGAAAAGCTAATACCGGGAAAACTACTATGTTGCACCCGTCCCATACTGGGCAAGTGGTTGGTACGTTTTTCATGCCGCAAAGAAGTATAACACAAGCTTCTAATCCTTACATTCCTGTGACCAGTGCATTCCACAAACCCTGCACTCGTCAGTGCCACTGTCATTCCATACCAAACTCTGGCCACGGCTAGGGTTTTATTTCATGAATATACATATATACATATATATTAGTTATGGCTCACAGTTTGATCATTTTATAAAGAATCTCCTCATCTTTTATCGGCATACAGCCTAGTACTACCATGTTGCGCCCCGAAACTGGGACTACGACTACTCCCGTGGAGAACTAGCTCGCTGCAGCTAGTCCCATATGTACATACCTTTGACTTCCCAGGATAAGTCAAGTACAGGAGTATATTACATTGCAACAGAGTAACTTACAAAATATTTAAGCAGTGTGTCCTGCTGGCTTTAATATTACATAAAAAGATTACAATGCCTTCACGGCATAAGGTTTAGCAAAATATTAACTACACAACAGAAGATAGGTGACCCTCCCACAAAAGAAGTTGACGGCAGAACAACACACATCAGGGCACTGGAGGAACTGACTCTCCTCCTTCTGGATCCAGAAAGTTCTCCACGCCTTCATCTTGATCAAGGTACGCTCCTACTGAGTTGAATGTTGCAAGGGTGAGCACTTACATACTCAGCAAGTCATAGGTAAGAGTAGATACATATAGTAGTGATGATATGAACCTAGACTAGTCAAGAATTATGGGTGTTTGTAAAATAATCTTTTTCTTTCATATCTCATCTCATCTCATCTTATGGCAGCACTTCTCATAATATAGCATCACTATTCATGTTCACTAAATTATAGCACTACCGCGACACGTCGACACACGACAGCCCACGGAAGCACTCCTTATCATGACAACACATGTCATTTGGGTAATCTTGATTTAACAAATTTTATTTAATACTTGTGCCACACCTCGTGGATTTAATCCACCGCAACAGACTCCTATAAACCCGGGAGCTCGGAGTATTCGAATACGTTTTTAACTCTGCAGAGAGGTACCAATTTACCCACAAGATATTCCACTTTCAAGCCCTTCCTATCAAAATGATTGGACCCCTGGCTCACTTCATACTGTGAGTGGCAAGGTGGAGATAACAAGAACTTTTGTTATGTTTCACTCACAATTCACCCCTGACCCTATGGGTCTCCGCGAACCACAGTTGTGGCAGGTTGTACCCAAACCTCCACCCCTTTGCTTATTCCCATTACTGGGTCAGCGTGTAAGATCACCTTCAGTGATATGTGTGGGAGCCATTCTTCGTGCAAATCATGCATCACTACACATCTCATGCAGGGGTTTCATGTGCAATTCACATAAGTACTTGTTCAGGCCTGTCCCATACCAGGCTTGCGGTTAGTACGTTGTTCATGCCACTAGACGCACAACACAAGGTTCTAGTCCTTATATGCCAGTGACCAGATCATACCACAAACCTTGCACCTTCAGTGCTTGCTCATCCTTTGCAGTTAAGCACCTCCAGTGCTACCACCATTCCATGCCAAAATTCTGGTCATGGCTAGGGGTTTTATTTCATGAATATATATAAATACATAAATATATATTAGTTCATAGCTCAAAACTTGTTTATTTCACATTTCACAGGTAACCAGTCTAGTACTACCAATTCATAATTCAACCATTCTCAAACTTTCACATGTAATATTATCTATATTCAAGGTTAGGTTATAGCAACTCTTAAAATATAGGTTCAAGATGTTCAAAGATATGACTTGCCTTCTGCGTCGTAAGATACAGCAGTTGATAACGGGTCAACAACAAAATCCTCAAAGTCAACTTCTGGATCTGCTCGACGACAAACAAACATACAATGATTACTTATTATATTAAAATGTTTTATGACTTATATGCAGATATGCTTAATAAGAATATCTGAACGATATTGGAGATAATTTGGATTGCAAGCTAAACTGAGTCGAGATTCTAGGGTTTCAAGGAATCTGGGCTAAGAGTAGGTATTAGATAATCTTAGGGTTTCAAGGTTGCAACAAGGATATCAATTTTGTGGCTGGTTTGATCCAAACAGCGAATGTCAGCAGATTGACATTCGGATCAAGGCTCTGACATAGCTTTAAGAAAAGCTAGAGTGCTTATCTCAAGTTGTGGTAGTAGAAGAAAATGTAGATCACAACTCTACAAATTCAGTGGACAAAGTGGTTCTCAAATTGTACAACCAGAAGCTGGTAAACAAAGCCAATGCCACTAGCTGACAAGCTCTAGCATAAGGCTGACAATGTCAAAAACTAGGGCTAAGCATAAAATGTTGTTCAAGGGCTCAACTGGTGTGCTAACTTTGTCTAGGAGGTAGGCTTGAGTAACAGGAACAAAAGTCATAACAGGATCCACGGCTGAAGATGACTGGACAGCAAGAAATTCGGTGATGAACTGCGGTGAACTCACTGCACTGGAACAGTACTGGACACAAATCTTGGCAAAGCTGTAACTTTCAATCTAGGCCGATCTAGGTGTCGGGCTAGAAGACAAAAACTTTTCGGTGGTCAGCGCCGGAGAAGAAGGTCCTGGAATTGGGCATTTTTGATACAGGTCGATTGAACTCAATTCCTTGCTCGAGGAGTGATAGAGGGGTACAAGTAAGCTATTGGTAGCATCAATTTGATCGAAAAATCATCAGAGAAGCCTGGCGACGAGAGCCGGTGACTATTGAAGTTCAAATTTGGGAATAGTCTTGATTAGAGCTCAATTGATGATTCTAGGTTTACAGGCACACTCAAAATAGCTCTCTGATCAAATTAATCTACAGGTTCGAAGGCTAATTCGGGATAAATCAAGCTACATTGCAGGAACAGGGAAAATCAGGAATTCTGGTGATCGCCGGCGTTAGAGGTCACCGGTGAGCAATTAAATGATACCACACAGAGAGAATAATAAGGGGAACTTACTGGTGGCTTCAATTTGAAGATTGGTGCAGCAGGGCGTGCTGGCACCGTGAGCCTCCTCGACGGCTCGCTGGAGAAGAAAACGAAAACAGAAGAATCTGGGACTTGGCTGATTTCTGGTGAAGTGTGAATAAGCTGTTGAGTACAGGAGTGCTTAAATAGGCATGGCGAAGCTTGCGAAGAGGGGACAGCGAAGAGATTGGCGCCAAGGATTTGACTGGTTGGGCACAGAAGCAACAACGGTGAAGAAATAGCGATGAACGGTGATGTGACGGCACAACGGTTCTGTAGCTGATCACCTTGTCGTTTCATCGGGACTTAGCGTTAGCTGAAGCAAGCGGTGGTGACAACAACTGGCGCGGCACAAAAGCTACTGACAAAAGCTGTGATTGTTGCTACTGGTCGCGCACGGGGGCAGTGGCCGTTCCTCAACGTTGCCGCGGTGAAGGCTGAAGCGAGGACACGTACACACAGGCATGCACGGCCACAAGCGCAGGCGAAATCTTACCGGCGACGAGCAAACACGGCGCACAAGCACGGTGGGTTCTGGTCGAAAATCAGCTGTGAGCTCTGGTCGAATTTGGACTAATTTGCAATTTTGGATTTTGAGTTTTGGACTGATCTGTAAATTTGGGGATTTGGAAGATTTAAACTGAAATTGATTTCACTGATCTGGCAAACTATATTCAACAAAATATTTGGTAAAGATATTTGATAAAATCTGGCACATTTGAATAGTTTTTGATATAAACTGAAAATAGGGTATTTTAGGGTAATTGAAATCTGAGTTTCAATCGATTTCGAATTCTGGCATTTAGGATGAGATTTTGAAATCTGAACAGAAGGGAAAATTGTATCAAATAGCATTTAGAAGAGATTTGCTGAAGAAATTCTGAATTTGGAGTTAATCTGAAGATTTTAGCCTTTTTGGGTTTCCAGATATCAGATAAAGGACTAATTTGCGATATTTCTTGGACTAATTTGTGAAAAGAGTCTAGATCATAAAATATGGCTGCCAACTTTCTAGTTTAAGGTATTGGCATACCCATGATCATTATTTAAGAATAATCTGCTCTGAATAAGATCAAAATGTAGCTAAATCTGAGTTCAGAGTATTTAGGGTAATTAACTTAATTTTGTTTTCGAAAACAGAAGTTTTGACAAATCTGGGATTTAGAGATGGAATTGAATCTGGCTTCTGAAGACTTTTAGGTTTAGAGTAACTGATAGATCACATCTGAACAATCTGATCTTGATTCGGGGTTCACAGGTTAGATTTGGAGATTTTAGGGTTTGAGATAGATACTGATCTGGCTACTACTACAGTACATGCATGCATGCTTTTCATGAAAAAGGAAGTTTTCACCCCTAAACTCAGGGTGTTACATGCCATATCATACTTTTCTTAATTCATCACATGCAATACTGCTTATAGTCAAGGCAATATCTTAGCAATTCATAAAATATAAGTTCAAGATGTTCAATAATATGACTTGTCTTTCGTGTTGTAAGGTACAACAGTCGATGTCGGGTCTGACGAAATCTTCGTACTCAGGCTCTTGCTCTAATCAAAGATCAAACAAGCAAACAGGAATCACAACCCATTTTAAATACATTAATAATCTATATGCAACATGCAAAGGAGAGACACTCTCGGCGGTACTGGAACAGGTAAGTTTGAGAGCTGGATTTGAGTTAAACTTGGAGATTTATGGAATTAGGGTTGAGGACGAATGCTAGAGACTCTCGGGGTTTCAAGGCTACAATATGGACATCAAGTCTGCGGCTGTTTTGCTCAAAAACGACGAACGTCAAAAGGTCGACATTCGGTTCAGGGCTCTGACATAGCTTCAGAGAATACTAGAGAGCTTATCTGAAGGTGTGGTAGTTGAATAAAATGTAGAACATAGCTCTACAGGCTTAGGGGACAAAGTAGATTTTAGTTTGCATAACCAGAAGTGGTTAAACTGGCCCAATGCCACTGGCTGACAAGGGCTGGCATTGTCCCAAAATGGCATTGACAAGGTTTGGATAATTCCCAGTGGGAAAATTGGGTTTTGATCAAGGCATTGGGTACATAATTGAACAAGGAAACTATTTGACAACAAGGTTTTCTCAGGAAAGTTCAGAAGTTCAAGGATTTTGCAAAAACACCCCTGGAAACAGTGAACTGAATGTCTGTGCACCGTCAAGAACTAGGGCACAGCTGTGGAAGTGATTCAAGGCTTTAATTCCTTCGCCAACTATGTCTAGGAGATAGGCGAAGACAATAGGAATCCAATGGTCGTGGTTTCAGGAGCTAAGATGGGCGGACGGCGATGAACGGTGGCTAGAAACCAGGTGGCGACACGGCAAGACACAGGTATTGGACAGATCTTGGCATAGCTATATCTTGTGATTTTGCACAGAATCAAAGGTCGATGCAGTGAAGTAGAATTCTCAGGAGGCTAAGGCGAAGCTACAGGATAGAGTGACGACGATGGCTATGGCCGGCAGCGACGGGGCGGCACACTGGCGGCACGACAGAGAAGGGGTAAAACACCCAAACGGCATTTTAGTGCTGCGCTACTGGAAGTTGAAGCTACTAGAGCTAGCTGGGGCTATTTGGTACATCCTGGGGCACTGGAATCGACTGGAGGTTGAACGGCGGCGAGTGGCGGCGAACTGCGCTGGAGAAGAAAGTGCCTCCACGGTGACAAGGTGTTTGGATGATTCAATCTCAAAATTTAAAGCACAGTTGAGTCTCTAGGTTGGTCCAGATGGTGTGGCTCAGCAGGATTTGGCTGCGGCGGCGCCGGCGAGAATTTTGTCATCACGGTCGGAGAAGAAGAGTTTGTTGGGGGAAATCTCCACGCGGTCAAGTCCAGGCAAGTTCATGATTGCCCGGGGACAGTGGCCTCCGGTGCCTGCCCCGGGCGCCGCCTTCAAGGCGCCCGGGGCCGTGCCTCCGGGGCATGTCCCGGGCGCCGCCATTTGGCCGCCGGGACCGTGCCCCCCGGGCATGTCCCGGGCGCCGCCAGACGTCCGGGGATAGTGGCCTCCGGGCCTGCCCCGGGCGCCGCCATTTGGCCCCCGGGCATGTCCCGGGCGCCGCCACACGCCCGGGGATACCCGGGACCGTGCCCCCCGGGCATGTCCCGGGCGCCGCCATTTGGCCCCCGGGACCGTGTCCCCCGGGCATGTCCCGGGCGCCGCCATACGTCCGGGGATAGTGGCCTCCGGTGCCTGCCCCGGGCGCCGCCATTTGGCCCCCGGGACCGTGCCCCCCGGGCATGTCCCGGGCGCCGCCATTTGGCCCCCGGGACCGTGTCCCCCGGGCATGTCCCGGGCGCCGCCATACGTCCGGGGATAGTGGCCTCCGGTGCCTGCCCCGGGCGCCGCCATTTGGCCCCCTGGACCGTGTCCCCCGGGCATGTCCCGGGCGCCGCCACACGCCCGGGGATAGTGGCCTCCGGTGCCTGCCCCGGGCGCCGCCATTTGGCCCCCGGGACCGTACCCCCCGGGCATGTCCCGGGCGCCGCCATTTGGCCTCCGGGACCGTGCCCCCCGGGCATGTCCCGGGCGCCGCCATTTGGCCGCCGGGACCGTGCCCCCCGGGCATGTCCCGGGCGCCGCCATTTGGCCCCCGGGACCGTGTCCCCCGGGCATGTCCCGGGCGCCGCCATACGTCCGGGGATAGTGGCCTCCGGTGCCTGCCCCGGGCGCCGCCATTTGGCCCCCGGGACCGTGCCCCCCGGGCATGTCCCGGGCGCCGCCATTTGGCCCCCGGGACCGTGTCCCCCGGGCATGTCCCGGGCGCCGCCATACGTCCGGGGATAGTGGCCTCCGGTGCCTGCCCCGGGCGCCGCCATTTGGCCCCCGGGACCGTGTCCCCCGGGCATGTCCCGGGCGCCGCCACACGCCCGGGGATAGTGGCCTCCGGTGCCTGCCCCGGGCGCCGCCATTTGGCCCCCGGGACCGTACCCCCCGGGCATGTCCCGGGCGCCGCCATTTGGCCTCCGGGACCGTGCCCCCCGGGCATGTCCCGGGCGCCGCCATTTGGCCGCCGGGACCGTGCCCCCCGGGCATGTCCCGGGCGCCGCCATTTGGCCCCCGGGACCGTGCCCCCCGGGCACGTCCCGAGCGCCGCCACACGTCCGGGGATAGTGGCCTCCGGTGTCCGCCCCGGGCGCCGCCTTTTGGGCTCCCGGGACCCTGCTCTCCGGAAGAGGTCCCGGACGTCACCGCCCTCCTAAAAGGTAAAATCCCTGTTTGTTTATCACGTGCAGGTCACGCGAAGGACGCCTCGGGAATCAGCGACCACCTGTCAAGCATCCAAGACGTTTGACCGGGAAAAGGACGGTCCTATCCTTCAATCCGACGGTGGCTCCCGGGGTAGTTTAGGTTTTTTGCTTCTTTTTGGGGCTATAAATAGCCCTTGTACCCCTCTGTTGTAGAGGACGACATCGTTATTATTTGGAATAGCTAATCTCACAGACGTGCTCCGGAAGCCTCTCCCCCGGAGAGAGCTCCCCCAGCCGACTCCGGTCGGGAGCGCGTCGACAGGACTAGGGCCCCCACTGGGACCCGAACCTGTATAAATCCTCGTCTTTTCTTGTGTTTGTCCGGCGGGGGAGGACCGGTCGCCCGGTCAACCCGCGCTGCGTGATCTCCGCTAGGATCGTCTTCAAAACCTGCCGGGGTATTCTTAATACCACGACAGAGTTGAATTGGGAATTTCTATTTGGGAACTCTGGAGATCGATCCCTCACGGGGAGAGCAGTAGGTTGATGAGGGGAGTCCTCTGGTAAGGCCAATTTGGCCGGGTAATAGGTGATGCGGCCTGACGACGTGAGCCAGTTGCCGGCGGTGTATGAAGACAAGAAAAACTTCCATGCAAGCTCGAATTTGAAATCTAACAGTATGGGCTTGCTAAGAAGGAACTACTAATCATAAAGTTCTATTAAGAGGTGAGCTAATTCTGGCTAAATCAGGCTACAAAGCTAGAACAGGGCATAAGCAAATAACGACGATCACCAGCGATAGGAGCCACCAGAGTTCAATCAAAGGCTACAAAATGATGAGGTGAGCACTAGGTACTTACTGGTTGAATCAATTTGGAGATTGGTGGAGTACATTGTCCCGGCGTCGTGCTCCTCCTCGGCGGCTTGCCGGAGACGAAGAAGAAACGGGAGGAAGCGAGATTTGGCTGGTTCTGGTGAGAAGTGAAGAAGCAGCTGGATGAGGGCGAGCTTAAATAGCAGAAGATGGGAGCTCTCGAGACTTGGAGCAAATCGGGAGGATATCAAATTGACTGGCGACGGTGGCGACGTTCGAGACGATGTGCCGCGACCTCGACGGCTTTGTCAGCTGGCCTGCACGCTAGCTCCTAGCTGGTGCAGATGCGGAGGTAAAGACTGTCCTCGGCATGGCGACATCGTGGCACAAAGCTTCTGACATGGCTGCAGGCACGTCATGGCGCGAGACGAGACGACGCTGGTCGTAGCTGTTGGTGCTACTGCTGCTGCCACAGTGGCCGCACTGGCGCGGACACGCGTTGGCCAGGCTATGGCGGAGCTGGCGACGGTGGGGCTTCACCGGCGGTGAAGAATCACGGCGAAACGGGCACTAGTCGCTGGTTGAAGCTACGCTGGTCGAAGGCGGTGCTGCTGGTCGAAACAAGAGGCTGGACCCGATTGCAATTTCAGCTTTCTGATTTTGGACTAATCTGTAAAATCTGAGAATTTGAAGATTATGGCTAATTCTGACTTTACAGATCTGGCAAACTTTGTTCAATAGATGATTTGAGAGAAGATCTGATAAAATCTGGAGACTTTTGATCAAGCTTGCACTGAGGTGGAAACAGGGTAATTAGGGTATTTCAAATCTGGGTTTCTGTCGAGGTTGAAAATCTAAGATCTACGATACGATTTTGAGATCCTCACAGAAGGAGATTTTGTATTGAGTAGCATTTGGGAGGTATTCCCTGAATCAGATTAAGATTTGGAGCTGATTTGTGACTTTTAGCCTTTTAAGACTTCTGGGAAATCAGAAAAGGACTAATCTGCGATACAATTTGGACTGACTTGTGAAAAGGGCTTAAATGATGGAATCTGGTTGCCAACTTTTTGGATTAAGGTATTGGAATACCCATGATTACAATAAAAGAATAATCTGGTAAGATTAGGTTAAATCTGAATTCTGAAACTCAGGGTATTTAGGGTAATTAGGATATTCAATTAATTCTGTTTTCTAAAACAAATTGAAATTTTTTTTTTGAAGAAAATCCAATAGGCAAGAAACCTACTGTATAAAGTAATAATATATATGAAAGAAATTTCAGGTTACAAAAGAGAAAAACAAACAAACATTACAAAAGATCAACCCATCTAAGAATTTTTTCTCTAGTATCAACAGAGGAACGAGCAGCGATTAGTTTTAAATCTGAAATAAAGGCTTTCTTCCACTTGAAGAGACTCCCCATCTGTTGATTGAAAATTTTGGAATTTCTAATCTTCCAAATATTCCACGATTAACGAAGACATGATTACTTCCATGAGAAAATCTTTGAATGTCGGGTTGTCTTCCTTGAGTTTCCTAATCAAATTCGTCATGGCTGGATTAGACAAAGTTCCTCTCCATCTAATGCCAATAAGATTCCAGCATTGAATGGCAAAAGCACATTCAAAAAAGACATGGAAGTGAGATTCCAAAAAGCCATCAGAGCAGAGCTCACACTCATACGACGAAATCAGCAAGTTTCTTCTTCCTAATCTCTCTCTGGTATTAAGACATTCCCAAAGGAGAATCCAAATGAAGATTTTGATTTTAGGCATACACTTAGTCTTCCAACAGAGCTTGAAAATGGGATGAGGAATAGTACAACCCATCAACCTCTTATAAACTTTATTAGTCTTGAATGTATGCAGATTGCTTCCAAAGATAGACCAACAATCATTCAAAGTAACAAGATTCCTCGTATTATGCTGAAGCAACAAAAGACCCTGAAATTGGTTATAAGCTAGCTCCAAGAGAGGCAAATGGAAGATAGTTTCCAAGCTATTCAAATTCCAAAATTGTTGAGTAGTCAAGTTTCGAGAAGAGAAAGAAAACAATTCAGCTCATTTATGAGCCAAAATATCCGAAGTCCAAAGATCATTCCACAAGTCACAAGTATCCCCTATCCCAATCGAACAGAAAGAGATACCTTTGAAATAGATTAAAAGATGCAAAATGTCCTTCCACCAAAAGGAACCCACCAGATGCATCTCCGACAGAAGACAATTCGAATAATGTCGAGACCAAACTAATTGGACCCAAGGAGCAGGATTCCTGTTGAAAAACCTGAACAAAAACTTCAGCAGTAGAGCCAAGTTTTGGATTCGAAGATTTATGACTCCAAGTCCATCATTTGATTTAGGTCTACAGACTTTGTCCCAAGCAATCTGATAATGACTACCCGCACAATTCAAATTTCCCCTCCATCAAAAACCACTTCTAATTTTATCCATTCTGTCAAGAACAACTTGAGGAATTTTGAGCGTTGACATAGTAAACATAGGGTGAGAAGAAAGAATCGAGTTGATTAAGGTCAGTCTTCCTCCCAAAGTGTCGCGTCTGCCACGACTGTGACATCACCTGTGAGGGGCCCAGCTCGGTGCAGCTGGTCCCATAAACCACTTGACTTCCCAGGATGAGTCAATCACAGGATTACATTGCAGCAGCAAAATAGTACAATAGTCATAGTTGTATGGCCATCAGGCCTTAGTACAAAACGGGGTACAGTGCCTTACAAGGCACAAGGGTCTAACAAAATAACACATCTAGTCGGCGGGAGCTAGGCCCAAAAGCAATCCACAGGAAACAGAGGTTGACAGCAAGACAGCACCACATCAGGGCTCCGGAGGAAACTGCTCGTCATCTCCTGGGTCCGCAGCATCTTCAGGGTATCCTCCAAGGTCATAGAACGCTCCATCTATTGAGGAGTTGTTGCAAGGGTGAGTACTTACGTACTCAGCAAGTCATAGGGAAGGTAGAGATACATATATATATATATATATATATATATATATATATATATATATATATATATATATATATATGACATGAACCTATGCTATTGGGGAAAGAGCGAAAGGTTTTTCTCAAAATACAATTCTTTCTCAATTCTTATTCAACTTCTGATCGTACCCATGGCAGTAAATAAATCATATTGATGGTGATACATATATCCCATATCCAAGGCGATATAATCTCATATCACACTACTCTTATTCAAGTCTTTCAATCATATACTCATAGCAGTATTTCATAACTTAGGGCATAAACCACATGCCTCTTAATTATCATATGTTTGCTAGATTATGGTATTACCGCGACACGTCAACACATGACAGCCCACGGCAACGCCCCTTATCATGACAACACATGCCACTTGGGTAATCTTGAGCTAACAAATTTTAGTTTATAAAACAATACTTGTGTCACACCCCGTGGATTTAATCCACCGCGGCATACTCCTAAAACTCGGGAGCACGAAGTATTCGAATACATTTTTAAACTCTGTAGAGATGTACCTCTTTTTAAATCCACTTTTTCACTCGACTTCCAAGTCGGGCCAACTCCATGCGACTTATACGCATGTGACAAGGCCGAGATCACACAACGTTTTTGCAGTCTAGTATTAACAGTATCCCTGCCCGGTAAATGGACAATACCGTCCCAAGTACCGTTGTGGGTCCTCCCCACTGCCTTACTTCCTAGCCTGGGTCTATGTTCCCGCAGGACACATAACCTCTTTTGATTACAGTCGCGCACGACTTAATCTGGCATAGGGCGTCTTCCTTCTTTACACCTTATCCTCTCATAATTTTTCTGATCTCACATCACTCATGGACGAACTGCGTCCCACCAGTTTCCACGCGAGAAACCGGATCGACAAGCCATGCAGGGAACTGATAATACTAAGAAAGCTACTAGGTTGCGCTTGTCCCATACCAGGTAAGTGGTTGGTACGTTTTTCATGCCACTAGACGCATAACACAAGGTTCTAGTCCTTACATGCCAGTGACCAGATCATACCACAAACCATGCACCTTCAGTGCCTGCACATCCAGTGCAGCCAAGCACCTCCAGTGCTACCACCATTCCACACCAAAATACTGGTCACGGCTGAGGATTCTATTTCATGAATATAAATGTATATGTACATACTTTTATTAGTTCATGGCTTGCTATCTTAACAAGTTCACATTCTTCAAGTATTCAATCTATCACTGCCATAATATCATTGATCTCAACACATGCAATATTAATGAGATATCTACTCATGGAATAGCATAGCAATTCATAAAATATAGGTTCAATATGATCAAAGTATGACTTGCCTTCCGCGTCGTAAGTATCAGCAGTTGATGATGGTTCAGCAACAAGATCTTCAACCCCGGACTCTTGCTCTGAACAAGATCAAACAAGCAAACAGGCATTACAATCAATCCTATTCTTACTAATTCACTACATGCAAGGATGCAAGGAGAAAGTACTCTGGGAGAACAAGGTTTGGAAGCGATTAGAGTTAAACTACGGAAACTAGGGTTAAGATTAGTTGTTAAGGTTTACAAGGTTCCAAAATATCAGGGTAATATCAAGGTGGTGACTGGTTCGCCCAAAAACAGCGAATGTCTTTAGGTTGGCATTCGGTTCAAGGCATCGACATAAGGTCGATGGGTGATAGAGGGCTCAACTCAAGTTGTGACAGTAGAGAAAAGTGTAGATCACAACATCAGGAGTCTAAGGGACAAAGTTATTTCCAAAGTTCATGGCTGGAAGTGGGTGAAAAGGCTCAATGCCACTGGCTGACATAGCCTGGCATAGGGTTGACACGGCCAGAAACTAGGGTTAGCCATATCTTTTGACTCAGGGCTCCAAATGATGCACCACTTTGTCTGGTGGTTAGGCATTTGTAACAGGAACAAATGTCTCAACAGGATCTAGGGCAGGGGATGGCCGGAAAGTGATGAAAACCGTCGAAGAACACGGTGGCCGAGCTGTTCTCAACAGTTTCTGGACAAAACCTTGGCATGGCAATACTTCTTCATCTGGGCCGATCCAGGTGTCGAGCTAGAAGGCAAAAATACTCATGGGGTCGAGGCACATCTACTAGACAAGGTGGTTGGGGTTGAAACGGCCGGGAACAAAATCCGGCGACCGGAGCTAGGGAAGAAGACACCAAAATTGGGCATTTCTGTTCTAGGGCAAACGAACTCGAATCCTTGCTTGAGGATGGTCTCTGGGGCATAACAGAGCTAGGTGTGAAGTCAATTTAACTGGAAAATCACCACAAAAGCCTAACGGCGAGTTCCAGTGTGCATGCAAGGTGTAAACTTGAGGTTTTTCATATTTTAGCGAAATTGGTGATTCTGGTTGCTTAGATGTGTTCTAAACAGTCCACTGATCATGTTTGATTTCAGGCTCGAGAGCTAATTTGACTTAGTTAAGGATTAATTGCTCGCCGGAGTTGTCGGGGAAAAACAGCAATTCCCGGCGATGAGGTGCAATAGAACTCAATTGGCTGCTACTACACAGGTAAGTGGTTGAGAGTAACTCACTGGTAGCTTCCATTTGGAGTTCGGTGCAGTGGAGTGGCCTGGCACCGTGAGCCTCTTCTCGAGCTCGCCGAAGAAGACGAAGAGGATGACAAGGTTAGAGACTTGTGTGGTTCTGGCGTGTGTGTGGTTGAAGGAGATGGCCAGAGCAAGCTTAAATAGGCGAAGTGAGCAGCAACGGTTGAAAGTGCCTGGAGACTTGGAGCTGTGAATCGACGGCGAATTGACTGGCCGGGCGGGACAGCAGCGAGGTGACGCGCTCCAGCGTCCGTGCCGGCTTTTACAGTCTAGCACGCAGTCCTGGCTGATGCAACGGCGAATTGATGCATCCCTCGGGCATGCTTGCAACGTGGCGCAACTGCGCTGCCGTTGTCGGGCGCGCGCGAGGGAGAACGAAGGCGATGCTGGCGAGGTGAAGCTGTTCCACGGTGGCGAACACAATGCACACACGCGGCAAGGAAGCAATGGCGGAGGTGGCAGCGCTGGTGATCGCTGGCGATGGAGCTGCAGCAGCGGCAACGGCGACGACCAAAATTCCTGTGCTCGTGGTCGATCGAACGCCCTGGTCGTGCACAGTAGCCTGGTCGAACCAGGGAGTGATTTGCGATGATTTTTGGTTCGGCTTTGGACTAGATTGCAAATCTGGTCTTTGAGAGGTTTAATTTGAGATTTGATTTCATGGTTGAGATTAATATTTTTATTAATACTCATTTAGCTCAAATTTGGAGAAAGTTTGATAAGATTTGAGGGATTTCACCTATTTTCGAAAATAGGGTAAAATTAGGGTAAACTAAATCTGGATTTTGTCGATCTCGAATTCTAGTGATTGGAGAGAGATTTTGAAGTCTGGACAGCAGGGAAATTTGTATCAAATAGCATTTGGGAGGTGTTCCCTGAAGAAATTCTGGAGTTGGAATTGATTTGCAGATTTTAGCCTTTTCAGGCTTCCAGGTAAACAGAAAAGGACTTATTCGCAGTAAAATTTGGACTAAACTGCGAAAAGTGTTTAGATGAATTAATCTGGCTCCCAACTTTTTGAAGTGAGTTGAGGATGAACCTAGGAACATATTCCAGGGGTTACTTGAGTCTGGGTAAGGTTAAATCAAGATAATTCAATTATCTGGAAACTGGGTTCTTAGGGTAAATCTGAATTTTCCTGTTTTCGAAAACAGAGAGAGGCTTAGGTACTGAGAGTTAGGGTCAGAATTTGATCTGGCTCCTGAAGACTTTTATCTTCAGGGTAACTGGTAGGTTAAATCTGGATGGTCAGATCTTGATCTGGATCTAGAGAATAGATTTGGAGATTTTTAGGGTTTGGGAGAGATTAGAGTTCAGCTGATCTGGCTACTACTACAGAGATACATGCATGCAGGGTTTTTATGCAAAACTTTTCACCCCCAAAACTAGGGTGTTACAAGCCTACCCTCCTTAAAGAAATCTCGCCCCGAGATTTACCTAGAGAAGGGAAAAGGTAGGGATAAGCCTGCCGCAGATCATCCTCTTTCTCCCAAGTCGCTTCTTCCTTTGAGTGATCTTCCCATTGAACCTTGCAAAGCTTGATTTTCTTTCTTCTGAGTTGACGCTCATCACTAGCCAGTATTTGCAGTGGTTGAGTGAGATAGGTGAGATTCTTCTAAAGCGGAATTCCCTGGTGTTCTATCTGATCCGTTGGTTCCTTGAGGCACTTACGGAGTTGCGAGACATGAACCACGTCATGAATTTCTCCAAGATCTGATGGTAAATCCAGTTTGTAAGATACCTCTCCTTTCCTCTTAAGGACTTTGAATGGCCCAATGTACCTTGGGGACAGTTTTTCTCTCTGATGGAATCTTCTCATCCCTTTTAACGGTGTAACCTTGAGATAAACTGATTCGCCTGGTGCAAACGACAATTCCCTTCTTCGGTTGTCGGCATAGCTCTTCTGGCGTGACTGTGCTGCCTTTAATCGTTCTCTGATGAGCTTGACATGTGCTTCAGCTTCTTCGATGAGTTCGGGTCCAATGACTTGCCTTTCTCCTGGCTCGTCCCAATGTAATGGAGTTCTGCACTTGCGCCCATACAAAGCTTCAAAGGGTGCCATTTGCAGACTAGCTTGGTAACTGTTATTATAAGTAAACTCCACAAATGGTAAGCACTTTTCCCAAGAGGTTCCATAATCTAAGATGCAAGCTCTGAGAAGGTCTTCCAAGATTTGATTTACACGTTCAGTCTGTCCTCCTGTCTGTGGATGATATGCAGTGCTAAACTGCAATTGGGTTCCCAAAGCTTCGTGGAGTCGGTTCCAGAATTTGGATGTGAATTGTGTTCCTCGATCTGAAACGATCTTTTTCGGGATACCATGCAGTGTCACTATTCACTGCAGGTATAGCTCCGCTAATTTGTTACCATTATACGTTTTCTTGACTGGTATAAAATGAGCAACTTTCGTGAGTCTGTCCACAACGACCCATATGGAATCATATCCCCCTTGTGTTCTGGGAAGTCCTGTGATAAAATCCATACCAATCTCTTCCCATTTCCAGGTTGGCACCGGTAAGGGTTGCAGCTTTCCGGCTATCTTCTGATGATCGGCCTTAATCCTTTGGCAAGTGTCACATCTTGCGACATATTTGGCGATTTCCCTCTTCATCCCATTCCACCAGAATTGCGTCTTCAGATCCTTGTACATCTTGGTGTTTCCAGGGTGTAGTGAATATGGGGTTTTATGGGCTTCGAAAAGAATTAATTCCTTAAGGTCTGTATTTCGGGGCACACAAATCCTTCCCCGATACCACACAATTCCTTGATGATCTTCAATGAAATCCTGGGTTTTTCCTGATCTGATGCGGCTCTTGATCTTATGTATCTCCTCATCTTCTTTCTGAGCATCCTTAATCTGCTTTTGGAGTCGAGACTCCACAGTCAATGTAGCTAACATCCCAGATGGCACTATGGTTACTTCAAGATTCTGAAATTCCTGCCGTAAGCACGCGTTTTTGGGTGTAGCTCCTTGTAGGGTATAAGCCTTCCTGCTCAAGGCATCTGCCACTACGTTGGCTTTCCCTGGATGGTAGAGTATGCTGAGGTCGTAGTCCTTGATCAGCTCGAGCCATCGGCGCTGATGCATATTGAGCTCCGTCTGTGTGAAGATATACTTGAGGCTTTTATGATCTGTAAAGATCTCACACTTATGTCCAATGAGATAATGCCGCCATATCTTTAAAGCATGCACCACTGCCGCTAACTCCAAATCATGAGTCGGATAATTTTCCTCATGTGGTCTCCATTGACGTGAAGCATAAGCTACTACTCGACCTTGCTGCATTAACACACAGCCTATTCCTTGCTTTGAAGCATCACAGTAAACTACAAAATCTTCTTTGCTGTCCGGTAATGTGAGGACCGGTGTTGTTGTCAATTTCTGCTTCAGCTTCTGAAAACTTTCTTCACACTTGATGGTCCATTCAAAAGTAACATCCTTCTTTAGCAGGTTCGTGAGAGGTTTGGCTATTTGGGAAAATCCTTCAATGAATCTCCTATAATATCCTGCTAATCCCAAGAAACTTCTAATCTCTGAAACTGAGGTAGGTTGCTTCCACTCCTTGATTGCGGAGATTTTAGCTGAATCCACTGAAATTCCTTCTGCTGTCAACACATGTCCAAGAAATGAAATTCTTGACATCCAAAATTCACATTTGTCAAACTTGGCATAAAATTGCCTCTCTCGTAGCCTTCCCAAGACTAGGTGTAAATGTTGCTCATGTTCTTCCGTACTCTTGGAATATATCAGAATGTCATCTATGAATACTATGACAAACTTGTCAAGATAATCCATAAACGTACTGTTCATGATATTCATGAAAGCTGCCGGAGCATTGGTCAATCCAAAGGGCACTACTGTGAATTCATATAGCCCGTATCTTGTAGTGAAAGCAGTCTTCGGTATATCTTCCTTCTTGATCTTCAGCTGATGATATCCAGATTTTAAATCTATCTTGGAAAATACTTTGGCTTCTCGAAGTTGGTCGAACAAGTCATCAATTCTTGGTAATGGATACTTGTTCTTAATAGTGACTTCATTCAAAGCTCGGTAATCTACACACATCCGTAAAGTTCCGTCTTTCTTCCTTACAAACAAAACTGGGGCTCCCCATGGTGAAGCACTGGGTCGGATAAATCCTTTACCCTCCAGTTCCTCTAACTGCTTTTTCAACTCTTCTAAGTCCGTTACCGGCATCCTATATGGTCTCTTAGCTATAGGTGCCGCTCCTGGTTTAAGCTCAATGGTAAACTCTATCTCCCTGTCAGGTGGCATCCCTGGGAGTTCTTCTGGGAATACATCCGGGTATTCCTGTACTGTGGGCACTTGATCCAAGCATACTTCCTGAAGTGCATGGACTGATCCTTGCAGTTTTTCGACCGATGATCTTTCCGCATGGAATAGGACTTCCTTCCCTTGGTTACTAACAAGGCTTAGAGTCTTCTTCTCACAATCCACTAGACCTTTATGCTGAGATAACCAATCCATTCCTATTATAATGTCTAGGCCTTGCAGTTCTAGGACTAATAGGTTAGCCAAGAACTCTACCCCTTCTAATTCGAAGGTTATATGACGACAAGCTGAATATACAGGCAGCTTAGCTCCTGGGGTCTGTATAGCCATAGGGTACTCTAGAGGTACCATAGGTATTCCCACTTTAAATGCAAAATCTCCTGATATGAATGAGTTGGTAGCCCCAGGATCAAACAGTATTAAAGCAGATGCAGACTGGATCAAGAATCTACCTAGGAGAATGTCAGAGGCATTGTCTGCTTCTTGAAGGGAGGTGAAGTTCAGTCGGCCTCCTCGGCCTGCCATTTGTCTTCCTCCTCGCCCTCGTCCTCGGCCTGCTACATTTCCCCCTCTGTTGGGCAAACCTCCTCTGGGGCTCTGCAATGGTGGTGAAGCTGTGGTTCTAGGTGCCATCGCTTGTGTTCCAGCTTGCGATCTTGCTATCGCCATTGGGAGTTGGATCCACGGGCAACTGTCTTTGCGGTGTCCCATCTGTCCGCAATGATAGCATTGAGTCCTTGTCTGAGGGCAATCCCGTTGATAGTGTGCTCCTCTGCAGTTGGGGCATGTCGGCGTGAATGGTGGTCTTGACGCCGGGTAGGGCGGACGAAAATTTGGAGATGTTGGGGCCCTTCCCCTAGATGAACTGGCTGGCGGTCGCGACTGTTGTATCATCTTCCTCTTCCGGTTTTCTTCTCCGAGGCCTCGCTTTTCTTCTATCTTTAATACTCGATTCACCAGGGTCTGGAATTCTGTGAACTCATGGGAGGCAATCTGATACTGCAAATAGTGCTGAAGTCCCTCGGTGAAGCGTTCAATCTTCTTATCTTCCGTGTCGATGTCGTTGGACGCATACCGAGCTAGATGGTGGAATTGGTGCAGGTACTCAGTGACAGTTCGGTTCCCTTGAGTCAAGTTCCGGAATTCTCGGCGTTTGGCTGCCATGACGCCTGTAGGGATATGGAATTTTCGGAATTGGTCCTTAAATTCCGTCCAGGTGATGTTGTCTTTGTCCAAGTGTGCTTCTTGATAATTCATCCACCAAGCAGCTGCTGCTCCAGTGAGTTGGTGTGATCCGAATAACACCTTCTCTCGATCATTGCAATGAACAGTGTCCAGTTTCCTTTCGATGTCCCGCAGCCAGTCGTCTGCGACGATTGGGTCGGTCGCGCTTGCGAAGGTTGGCGGTCGCGTCTTCTGGAAGTCTGAGAGTCGAGTTCCGACGGCAGTACCTTCAGCAGTCCCTGGCATTTTCTGAATGACTTGAGCTAGCAACTGGGTATGTGCAGCCTGGGCTTCTTGGCGGCTCCTCTCCATTGAAAGAAGAATTTCCTGGAGACTTGGTGAGTCTTCTTGTGGTGGTAGTGAGCTCTGCGATCCTGGATGAGGTGTGGTTCCTCTTCGTGGTGTAACTGGGTCTTGGCCCTCTTGGTCATCTTGGGTCCTTCTCCTTGTGTGAACCATTCTGATCTTCTGAAGAGAGAAGCAGACAGGTCTAACTAACTAGAGAGAATTAGGGTACTAATGCAGAAATTAATGCGAAGCTGATTCATTAATGCACAAGTAGTTGATATAAAAGCGGCTAAACGCCTTAGTCTGATACAATCAAAATACAAGTAATGGTGATGATAACAACCAAAAGCATCACCAATCCTAGAGGATCTACCCTGGCCTGAGGATCTAAAAGAACAGGCAACTAACTGCTCCCACAGGGCTCAACCTCCTCTGGCTCCATCTCGTCGTCGGACTCCTCCAGAGTGACAAACCCGGGTGGTCCAGGCTCATGGAACAGTAGCACTGACCCACCGCCCTCTGCCTGGCGGGTGCTAGGGGTCACTACTACAGAAATGCTTTTCACTATCGGTTAAAAATCCACTCTACTATCGGTTCTCTTACCGATAGTGGTCGGCACGATAGTAGAGGGCAGCACACTTCTATCGGTTCAAAAACCGTTAGTAAAACATCTACAATCCCAACGTTCACTAATCGCTATCGACTATTTCTTCTATCGGCTCGGTTTTAAACCGATAGTATTGTATAAGTTTTTTCTATCGGCTCGTATAAAAACCGATAGTATTGTTTAGGCCTTTTGTATCGGCTAGGATCTAAACCGATAGTAATCTAAACATTTTTTTCTATCGGCTCTTATATAAACCGATAGTATTTTGTCGACACATTTAGTACTGGAAACTTTATTCTATCGGTTGTTATATATAAACCGATAGTATTGTGTGGACACAGTCAGTACTGGAAAATTTATTCTATCGGTTATATTATATAACCGATAGTATTTTGTAGACTCGTTTAGTACAGGAAACTGTATTCTATCGGTTTCTAAATATGAACCGATAGTATTGTGTGGACACAGTTAGTACTGGAAACTTTATTCTATCGGTTGTAGTATATAACCGATAGTAATATTAGTTTTTCCTATCGGTTATGTAGTGGCACGGTTAGTACTAAATATTTACAAATATACATACAGCAATACAGAGATACATACAGCAATATACATACAGCAATACAGAGATACATTGGATCATTCATAAATACACCAATATTCACATATTGAATTTGTTCACAAATACACTAATACAGTAATATACACATGCATTGGACAGACTGAATTTATGCACATATTGATCGAGTTTATTCACAAATACATCAATGAATCTATTCACATATATTCACATATATTCACAAATCAATGAATCAACACATTCAATATATATTCACAAATACAACAATCAACACAAGTCAGTTACTATCGATCGTTGATAGCCACTTCTTCCATGACATATTGAGCCCAAATTGTTCGCAGCTCCTTCAATTGAGGCAACTCATATTGCTCTTTCAACATGGTGCTCTGCATATATGCGTGTATGAAGTTGGGATCGTACGTCACATCTAATTAAAGTTCGACTTTGAGTCAGCAAAAATAGTTACCTTAGGGAATTGGGCAAAGTTTCTCCTGATCAGGTCATACATGAATCTCATGACATAGAAGCCACATTCCCACGATTGTGGCTGCTGATGGCACTGGAAAAATTACATATGCAAAGACATAAACCCACATTAACTCGAAAGAACTAATTAAGCTTAAATTAAAAGACTCATCATGAGTACTTCCATCCGTATTAATTACCTCATATTCTTTCCAAGAAATTGTTGTGCCCTTCGACGCGTCATGCCTCCCTCCAGCACTAGCATAATTTTTGAAAGCCCTATATTTAATTTAGCATTGTCGATTAATATCTTATCATTAATTAGCTAGTCAGAGAAAAATTTAAGACAACTATGTTACTTACGCGTCTATGTGCCATGTGAGTGTGAAAACATGCGCCACCTTGTCGCTCATCGAATCGAGGTAATAGACCTCATTCATCCATGGGAAAATGACGGCGAGGACCCAGTGGCCCCTACATTGCATATATAAGCAAACCGTTTCATACATATGTTAGGCGTAACATACAAGAATGAGTTAAATTAGTAGGAAATGCACTAACCTTTGGTGGTACGGCGCAAGGATGAACTCTCGGTCCTGCTGCGCTAGTAGTGCCCTTGATATGTATTCCTCCGCATGTGCTTGGTCGTGCTCTAGCATCGTGAGGCTTATTTTCTCTGGGTCGAGGAAACCCACCTTGTCACATGCCCTCATCGACGCCAGCCTATACATGCACCTGGATGCAAAGTAGACATTAGTAAGTAGTGCATACAAATAGTGATTAGATTTATGAAACGAACTATGATAACTTCAGACAACAGCACACTCACAGGACTCCAGTCCATATGATGGACATATCAAGCTCCCGCCAGTTGAGGAGGTCGAACAAATCCTCGTGGGCCACCGATATGCTCCCGGGCTCACGGTGAAAATGGGCTGGCCTGAAGTGAACCAAGAAGTTGATGTGGCGCCTAGACCGGGTCAGGTACCACTCGTGGAGACTTCTGGTTATTTGATCCATATTGCGCAGAAGGTACTCCGACACGAGTGGGGACCCGTTCTTGAACGTACCCGGCTGGCTTTGTTTGGCCTTGCCTTTGGCCTTGCCCTTGCCTTTGGGCGGGGAGCGAGTGTATACCTTCGAAGGTTGGGGTGTGGTGCCGTCGGCCTCATTTGATGGCGAAGGGTTTGAGGCCGTCGGAGGAGGCATGGGGGCCGAAGGAGTTCGCTCATGCGTTGTGGCGGGGCTGGTGTCCTCAGGAAGTGTGCTGGTATCCATCGTCCACTTTAAGTACAAACGCTTAAATTAGATTTTGAAAATTAAGTATATTAACTGAGTTGTAAGCTAGAATGGCTAGGGTTTACCTCTTGTAGTCTAACACCCTTCTTGGGCCACTGTATGTACGAGCCCAATGCCTCGCCAATTGTCCGCATTTCGTCCGTTGGGACGGGCAACGGAAAAGAGCTGTAGCCCGGGAGGGCCATGTCCACCTGTACCTTTGCGAATCCAGGCTCCAGAGGTACGCAGTGGATTCGGACATCCTCCCAAGACTGGTATACGACCCCGTTTGCAACCGCAACAGGTTTGTCGCCTATGTTGATCAATAGGGTACAGCTCTCCGGCTTCTGCAATTTGCAACAATTATAACAGGTTAGCGAAACAATTCTAACATAACGGGAGTGGCATCAGCCGAACTGCATATATAGCTCAAGAGTTGCAATACCTCGATCAGGTCCACCGGATCCACGTGAACCTTCGAGCCAACACTACTTGGCCTGGCAGCGTCGACCTCGGCAGCTGGATCTAAACCCTTGGACTGCACAACTCGGCTTAGGCGTTCATATTTCTCGTTCATTTGAGCGAACATGTCCGCGAATTGTGCAGTCACATCTGCCCGTATCTTCTGAGATAGCTCCACTTCCCTTTCGTTCCAGCTGCCAGGCTTCTTCGCCTTTTGCCCGGGGTCCGAGAAGCCTTCCTTCCATGGCACCACAGCCCCCACGGTTCGCGTCCGCCCTGGATGCTCCTTGTTCCCTAGAGCCCGGGTAAGGATGTCGTTCTCCCTATGGGGACTGAACAATCCCTCGGTCGCCTCCTTCGAGCAAGAGATCTGTTACATTGAAAGCTCTCCATTGTGAGGAAGAAATATATACAAAGTTGTGCGCACACTAGTGATCATAGTTAGCCAACTTACGAGTCGCTGCACGACCTCGACGTCCCTGGGGTTTGGGAACGCCATAGTCCCCGTGGCCGACACGGTCCCTCTGGCCAGCCACCAGCGCTTGCATCGCTGATCGCGGATCTCAGAGAGTGGTAGGTCAGGGGAGTCGACGAAATGCGACGCGTCGTCTTCACCCTTCTTCCACTGCTCCTCCTTCCCCGCATAGCCGCGAGAACCGAGCCGGTGTGGGTGGTCGTTCCTCCTCTGGATTGCCCTGTTCTTCTCGCTGAGGGCCTTCGTACCAGAAACAAGAAAATTAATGCACCACTGCTTACTGCATACAATGGTGTAACCAAGCAAAGGAACCATTCATACCTTGAACTCAGGAGTCCCCTTCTGTTGGGCGAATTGCTCCCATACCTCCTCCGTTATGAAGGGGTACTTCTCGCATGGAGATTCGCCTTTAGCGAGGAAGGTACTGACGAGGACGCTCTTGAAGGTTTTCCACGTGTTGTTCATGTCCTTCAAGCAAGCTATCTTGGGACCATCGTCCGGGATGTTCCACTTGGCCTGTTTCAAATGGTGCATATAAGTAGGACTTACCTAATCTCTAGGATAAACCAAGGGAATGTGATTACTCAAGAGTTTAGTGATTTTGATTAATTTTACCTTCACTTCCGCCCACAGCCTATCCCTCTCGTCGGCCTTGACGTCCTTCCAGCTCTGGACGGTGATCTTCACCCTTTCCTTCGCCAACAAGCCAACATAGGCAGCATAGTGCCCGGCGTTCTTCCCGATCGGTCTCCCGAACTGGTTGAACTCACAGGAAAGATCCGCGCGTTTGGCCAAACGACCCAACATCGTCGCGCCTCGCGCCTTCCTCTTGCGCTGGGACGAGGCAGCGCCATCTACGTTCGCCCTCGCCGAATCACTAGTATCAGCCGAGGAAGATGCCGACATGGCTTTACCTAAAATACCATAAACAAACCATCCAATTGATATGAAGAAAGGTACATGACAAAGTAATTCACAGAATATTCAGATGAGCAGTGCAAACTAACAAATACTATATTTCCTATCGGTTTTAAAAGGAAAACCGATAGTACTAAGGTCTATATTCAGGAAAATTTAAAAGATTAGCAGTGGAAACTATGCTAATCTCTCTGCTGGAAAATAAAGTCTGTTAAAATTTAAATGAACCTAAATTTGAGATGAAAATTAGAAAATGGGAAGTAATTCACAGAAAATTCAAATTAGCTGTGCAAACTATGATGGCACTACTATTTACTATCGGTTTTCCAAGTCAAACCGATAGTAATCAAGTCAGCATTAGGAAAAATTTCAAAAATTGCTCAGCAGGAACATAAAGTAATTGCTCAGCAGGAACATAAGGTATGTTAAAAAATAAATGAACCTAAATTTGAGATGAAAATTAGAAAATGGGAAGTAATTCACAGAAAATTCATATTAGCTGTGCAAACTATGATGGCACTACTATTTACTATCGGTTTTCCAAGTCAAACCGATAGTAATCAAGTCAGCATTAGGAAAAATTTCAAAAATTGCTCAGCAGGAACATAAGGTATGTTAAAAAATAAATGAACCTAAATTTGAGATGAAAATTAGAAAATGGGAAGTAATTCACAGAAAATTCATATTAGCTGTGCAAACTATGATGGCACTACTATTTACTATCGGTTTTCCAAGTCAAACCGATAGTAATCAAGTCAGCATTAGGAAAAATTTCCAAAATTGCTCAGCAGGAACATAAAGTAATTGCTCAGCAGGAACATAAGGTATGTTAAAAAATAAATGAACCTAAATTTGAGATGAAAATTAGAAAATGGGAAGTAATTCACAGAAAATTCATATTAGCTGTGCAAACTATGATGGCACTACTATTTACTATCGGTTTTCCAAGTCAAACCGATAGTAATCAAGTCTGAATTAGAAAAAATTTCCAAAATTGCTCAGCAGGAAAATAAAGTAATTGCTCAGCAGGAACATAAGGTATGTTAAAATATAAATGAACCAAAATTTCAGATGAAAATTAGAAATGGGATATAATTAACAGAAAAATCAGTTTATGGTATTTACTATCGGTTCTGAGTAAGAAACGGATAGTGAACTACACTGTATGACAAATTGCTATGATTTTCATCAATTCTGTCATTCTCATAGCTATCAAGTTTGTAGTTCATGAATTTTACTCTAGGTTTCTATTTGTAATCCATGGAACGGGATATGAACCATTGCATACAAAATTAAGCAATACACGCGAGCGATTTGGTCAAGAACACTTACAGTGGATCGTGGAGTGGCCGGAGGCGGTGGCGCAATGCAATACCGGAAGCGGTGGCGCGATGCAATGCCGGAGGCGGTGGAGAACCAGTGGCGCAGAGGAGCGAAGAAGTGAACGTCGGCGATTCTAGGGTTTTCCGCGCGAGTATTTTTCGATTTGGAATGTGATCAGTTGCACTGGAGGGAAAATCGTGCAGGTTATAACCTAATAAATAAATATTTACTATCGGTTCATCACCACAAAACCGATAATAAAAACATGTAAGTTAGGGTTTTCGTAAAACAGTGTAAATCACTATCGGTTGTGAACAGTAAACCGATAGTAAACTAAGTACAGGGGATCATAACACAGTGTAAATCACTATCGGTTGTGAACAGTAAACCGATAGTAAACTAAGTACAGGGGATCATAACACAGTGTAAATCACTATCGGTTGTGAACGATAAACCGATAGTATAGTTTAATTTCATATCGGTTTCACAGTTATAACCGATAGTAAAATACAATGCTATTGACCCTAAAGGATTTCCCTTAGAAGAATTACAGAGGATCTCAGTACATCATTTTGTATTGTATTTACTATCGGTTATGACAATAAACCGATAGTATATGTTAATTTCATATCGGTTTGGAGGTTGAAACCGATAGTATAATACTGTTAAATTGATCTAAAGGTATTTCCTGAGAACAAATACAGATGGGTCTCAGTACATCATTTTGCACTTGTAAAGACACCTGAAACCCCATGCAAATGGCTTGCAATAATTTTGAAATAAAATAACAATAAAGACCAATCATGGAATGAAAATTTGCAGTTTTCATATATATTTGTGAAAAGAATCAATTATTGCTCAAATCAAGTATATACTCCAATTGAAATGAAAATTTGCAGAAATGATTCTCAATGCATCACGTATGTTTTCCCAAAGAATTTTTGAAAATTGATTTGAACATTCTTCGATCCAAGTAATATACGTCACTTACATATTGCAAATTAGTCAAGAATGGTTGTCCACCCATAATACTTCTTCGTGGTCGTCTCGCAGGTAACTTGTTTCGTCAATATCTTCGGTAGGGACAGATTGAAGGATTCCATCTAAAAATGGAGGTAGTTCGTCGAACTGATCGTACTCTTCTTCATCCACAACGTCTTCGACCCCAACAATACGTCTCTTACTGTGAAGGACAACGTGCAACTTTGGGTTGGCCGGGTCAACGATGTAGAACACCTGTGTGGCTTGCTCAGCAAGTATAAATGGATCATCTTTGTGTGCGACTCTACTGAGATCGACTAGAGTAAACCCATAATTGTCGACTTTAACACCTCGAGGGATTTCGACCCATTGGCATCGAAACAGAGGAATCTTAAGTAATACATAATCGAGCTCCCATATTTCCTCAATAACACCGTAATATGAGTCGAGTGCTCTTACTGCCCTGGCATCCTCCGAAATAGCAAGTAGTGTCACTCCACTACATTGCATAGCACTCTTCTCGTCCTGAGTTTTTGTGTAAAATGAATAGCCGTTGATGTCATACCCCTGCCAAGTCCCTACAGTAAATCTAGGCCCTCTGGCCAACCATGTAACATCTTCATCTACATCGCCCTCAGAAGCTTGCAGGACTCTATTTTCGATCCACCCAGCAAACTTCCTATTATGTTCTCTGGTGACCCAAATCTTTGGCTTCGAGGGATTCTGTTTCCGTAACATTTCCTTGTGCTCGTGTATGTATGGCTCCACCCCCGTCATGTGCTGTAAGACCCAAAAATGGGCTTTTGCATACAGATCACTAGAGGGGACGACTGCTTTAAATCCAATCGTTCCAATGCCCTGAAGCCTACCCTCATGCCGAGACGTAGGAACGCCAATTGGGTCAACCCCGGCCATATAGTTGGTGCAAAATTCGATCACCTCCTCCGCGGCATAACCTTCAATAATACTGCCCTCAGGCCGATATCGATTCCTTACATATCCCTTCAAGATACCCATAAATCTCTCAAATGGATACATGTAGCGCAGGAATACGGGTCCACAAAACTTAATTTCTCTGACAAGGTGAACAATTAGATGGACCATAACATCAAAAAAGGATGGAGGGAAATACATCTCCAGCTGACAAAGAGTGGTAGTCACATCGCGTTGCAAATCGTCCAGTCCATCCATATCAATTACTTGCAAGGACACAGTTGCAGCAAATATTCAGATCCAAAAAATCTGACAAGTTCCACGAATGGAGCTAATTAACTTGCTAGGAGTACACGCTTACGTACCTTGCCAGATATTGTGTTGAAGAAATAACATAGCTTTGTAATTGTCTCTCTGACTTTGACTGGGAGAATACCTCTGATAGCAATGGGAAGCATTTGTGACATCAGTACATGACAATCATGGGACTTCATACCAACCAGTTTCAAGTCTTTCATGGACACAAGTTTTTTCAAGTTCGCAGAATACCCGCATGGAACTTTGACACCATGTAGGCACTGACAGAGTTCTGTTTTTTCTCTTTTTGACAAAGTATAGCAGGCCGGGGGGAGGTATGTCCGCTTTCCCTTCTCCAACGGTGCAAGCTCAGTCCTTATGCCCATGTCGAGCATGTCACGACGAACGTTGATGCCATCTTTCGTCTTTCCTGGAATGTTCAACAACAAACCAATCAAACTGTCACAAACATTTTTCTCTACGTGCATGACATCAATGCAATGTCGAACTTGTAAGTGCTCCCAATATGGCAGATCCCAAAGAATCGATCTCTTCTTCCAAACATTTTTTCTTGGAGGTTTAGAACATTTACCGAACTCAACTTTGATGTCCTTCACGCGCAAGTAAAGCTCCTTACCAGTCACAAACACTGGGGCTGATCCTTTCTCAGGCTTCCCATTGAATGACTTCCTCTTCTTACGGTAGGCGTGATGCATCGGAAGGAATCTGCGGTGACCCATGTACACTGTTTTTCTGCAGTTCGATAACCACATGCTTTCAGTTTCATCCAGGCAAATAGGACAAGCCTTGACTCCTTTCGTACTATACCCCGACAAATTTCCATAGGCCGGGAAATCATTTATGGTACAAAATATCATGGCCCGCAACATGAAATTCTCTCGCTTATGTGCATCCCACACCCGCACCCCTTCGCTCCACAATTTTTGTAAGTCCTCGACTAACGGTGATAGAAACACGTCAATATCATTCCCGGGTTGTCTGGGTCCTGAAATTAGTAACGACATCATGATGTACTTCCGCTTCATACATAACCAAGGAGGAAGATTGTAGATGCATAAAAGAACCGGCCAAGTGCTATGTCGACTGCTCATATTTCCGTGTGGATTCATACCATCCGTACTCAGCCCAAACCTTATATTCCTCACTTCGCCGCCAAACTCACCGAATGTTCTGTTAATGTTTCTCCATTGAATGGAATCAGCTGGATGTCTTAGTTTTCCGTCTTGTTTCCGACCTTCAACATGCCAACGCAAGTACTTCGCATCTTTCGGATTTGCAAACAGCCGTTTCAATCTGGGAATCACAGGCAAATACCACACAGTTTTGGCCGAAGGCCCTTTCTTTACCTCATCACATCCATTGTGATAAATTATGTCCCCATGCTTATACCGCGATGCACCGCATCTTGGACAAACATGCAAATCCTCGTACTCGTTACGGTACAGAACACAATCATTTGGGCATGCATGTATTCTTTCGATTTCCATTCCCAACGGACACAATAGTTTTTTGGCCTGGTAAACCGATCTTGGCAACTCATTTCCCTCTGGAAGCATGTCCGCTAACAGATCCAATAGCGCCGTGAAACTCTTATCGCTCCAACCGTTGCTTGCCTTCAAGTTATATAATCTCAACACAGAAGACAACTTTGTAAATGTTTCACATCCGGGGAACAAAGGCTTCTCAGAATCAACAATTAATTTCTGAAATTTAGCTAAATCGTTTTCGCTGTAGTCCTCTTCTACATCACGTAACATTTCATCTAAATTGTCGTCATCTACATGGACTTCCGAATGAACATTATCAATGTTTTGATCATGATCATCATTACTGCAATCCACTTCCGGGTGCTGCTGAGTGGTAGCGGTAGTGCTCGTTTCCTCAAGATCTTCACCATGCCATATCCAACGGGTATAGCGTGCGTTAAAACCACGACGAATCAAATGACTCCTAATCTGATCAGAGTTGCCGAACCTTTTTAAGTTCATACAATCTATACAAGGACAATGCATATCTTTCTCTCCCTTCTTCGCCTTCTCTTGCTCAGCAAATTTAATAAATCCATTCACACCCTCCAAATACTCAACAGTAGTACGTTTTATTCCATACATCCAATATTCTCGGTCCATCTACAATTATTTCACAAAATTGACAAATTCAAATAAATAATTAATGACTCAGGGCATGCATATATGAATGAAACATAATTAGCTAGGCCATATGTGTGTACATGCATGAGCTATTTAATTACATTAAATGGATTTGTATATATGAAACCCTAATTAACTTGATGCATGCATTAATTGGAAGAGCCAGCTAGCTAGCTGCTTAAATTCAGCAAGCTATAGCTAGCTAGCCAACCCAGCCTTCTAGCTAGCTTGGAGATACATGTATCTAGTTTAATGAATTGCAAGTAGAGAGAGAGAGGGAGAGTGTGAAAGAGTGATCGAGAGAGAGAGAGGTGATGAGAAGATGACAATACCGAGGGGGATGGAAATATGATCAACCTCTCAGCTAGCTTCTCCAGATCACTCTAGCTTGGAGTTGTGCGCGGTTGAAATGATTCCAACATGTAGAGCGCAGAGCAAGGGTCGACCTAATTAAGTTGTCCAATTTTACTATCGGTTCAACAACACTAACCGATAGTAAAATAAGGTCCCCACTGTCATAACCATTAGTGTATATGAAGTCATTTTACTATCGGTTTGTGTTGTTGAACCGATAGTACTATGTAGTATATTGTATCGGTTAGTACAGTAATAACCGATAGTAAAAAGTCAGTAATTTCACTATCAGTTACCCGAGAAAAACCGATAGTACTATTCAATATATTATATCGGTTAATACAGTACCAACCGATAGTATAAAGTGAGTAATTTTACTATCTGTTACGAACGAAAAACCGATAGTACTATTGTAATATATTATATCGGTTGGTACAGTAATAACCGATAGTAAAAAGTCAGTAATTTCACTATCAGTTAAAAATGGAAAACCGATAGTACTATTTAATATATTATATCGGTTTGTACAGTAATAACCGATAGTATAAAGTATTTGCATTTCACTAACATTGGATTAGTGTATAACCGATAGTAAAATGATGGTTTTCCGCCGCTGTCGTCCTATTCTATTGGATTTTTCCTAGATTGCTTACAACCGTTAGAAAATAAGGGTTAGTGGAATGCACTTCTGTAGTAGTGGGTAGAGAATGAGCGTCGGTACCCAGCTGCATTAGCAACCCTCCGAGGAATCAAGCTAGGTCCTGCACTGGGTCCAAAGGTACGAGCTGGGGAGACAACTGTCGGAGCAACCTCCTCAACTGTGCGGCGTCTCTGAGCTGCAGGCTGAGAAGTCAACGACGGGGAAGCGGTTCGGCCACGTTTCTTCTGCTCCTCCAACTCCTTGCGGAGCTCCTGATGCTCAGCAAGCAAGGTGGAGTAGCGCGAGTCGAGGGTCCTCAACAGGCCTACGGTGCCTGCCAGACACGGGTCCGGGTACTCCACGATGGGTGACAACCCAGAGGGAGAGGAAGGCACGTGACGGAAAGGTGACTCCTGGAGCCGACATGAGTACACCTGGCGTACCCGATGCACCGCCTCTCGAGCTGCGTCCTGGATAGCATCCAGTCGGCTTGCCCTGCTGGCCTCCACCCTGATCACCTGTCCCTCACGACTATCGAGAGCGTGCACCAGCACTTTGGCCTTGAAGCCATAGCGACGCCCCTCATAATAGTCCCAAATAGTCTCGCAGATCGGCCGCTCATCAATCCCTAGGAATTGAGCAATATGCCACAGCAATGTGGCCCATCCACCGAGACGCTCGATGTAGCTGAAACGCTCCTTGGCCATCCTGCCGAGAAATTTTGGAAGCAAAATAAGATTTTGAAATCAACATTTTTATAGGAGCAAGAACATCTTTTGCAAAATAAAATTTTTCAGAAATAATTGTTAAATAATTTACGAGGTCCTGGCGCTACCAAGCCCTAAGGGTACCGTCCTACAGTCAAGGTCTGTGCTGCTCTGATACCACTATTTTATGTCGCATCTGCCACGACTGTGACATCACCTGTGAGGGGCCCAGCTCGGTGCAGCTGGTCCCATAAACCACTTGACTTCCCAGGATGAGTCAATCACAGGATTACATTGCAGCAGCAAATAGTACAATAGTCATAGTTGTATGGCCATCAGGCCTTAGTACAAAACGGGGTACAGTGCCTTACAAGGCACAAGGGTCTAACAAAATAACACATCTAGTCGGCGGGAGCTAGGCCCAAAAGCAATCCACAGGAAACAGAGGTTGACAGCAAGACAGCACCACATCAGGGCTCCGGAGGAAACTGCTCGTCATCTCCTGGGTCCGCAGCATCTTCAGGGTATCCTCCAAGGTCGTAGAACGCTCCATCTATTGAGGAGTTGTTGCAAGGGTGAGTACTTACGTACTCAGCAAGTCATAGGGAAGGTAGAGATACATATATATATATATGACATGAACCTATGCTATTGGGGAAAGAGCGAAAGGTTTTTCTCAAAATACAATTCTTTCTCAATTCTTACTCAACTTCTGATCGTACCCATGGCAGTAAATAAATCATATTGATGGTGATACATATATCCCATATCCAAGGCGATATAATCTCATATCACACTACTCTTATTCAAGTCTTTCAATCATATACTCATAGCAGTATTTCATAACTTAGGGCATAAACCACATGCCTCTTAATTATCATATGTTTGCTAGATTATGGTATTACCGCGACACGTCAACACATGACAGCCCACGGCAACGCCCCTTATCATGACAACACATGCCACTTGGGTAATCTTGAGCTAACAAATTTTAGTTTATAAAACAATACTTGTGTCACACCCCGTGGATTTAATCCACCGCGGCATACTCCTAAAACTCGGGAGCACGAAGTATTCGAATACATTTTTAAACTCTGTAGAGATGTACCTCTTTTTAAATCCACTTTTTCACTCGACTTCCAAGTCGGGCCAACTCCATGCGACTTATACGCATGTGACAAGGCCGAGATCACACAACGTTTTTGCAGTCTAGTATTAACAGTATCCCTGCCCGGTAAATGGACAATACCGTCCCAAGTACCGTTGTGGGTCCTCCCCACTGCCTTACTTCCTAGCCTGGGTCTATGTTCCCGCAGGACACATAACCTCTTTTGATTACAGTCGCGCACGACTTAATCTGGCATAGGGCGTCTTCCTTCTTTACACCTTATCCTCTCATAATTTTTCTGATCTCACATCACTCATGGACGAACTGCGTCCCACCAGTTTCCACGCGAGAAACCGGATCGACAAGCCATGCAGGGAACTGATAATACTAAGAAAGCTACTAGGTTGCGCTTGTCCCATACCAGGTAAGTGGTTGGTACGTTTTTCATGCCACTAGACGCATAACACAAGGTTCTAGTCCTTACATGCCAGTGACCAGATCATACCACAAACCATGCACCTTCAGTGCCTGCACATCCAGTGCAGCCAAGCACCTCCAGTGCTACCACCATTCCACACCAAAATACTAGTCACGGCTGAGGATTCTATTTCATGAATATAAATGTATATGTACATACTTTTATTAGTTCATGGCTTGCTATCTTAACAAGTTCACATTCTTCAAGTATTCAATCTATCACTGCCATAATATCATTGATCTCAACACATGCAATATTAATGAGATATCTACTCATGGAATAGCATAGCAATTCATAAAATATAGGTTCAATATGATCAAAGTATGACTTGCCTTCCGCGTCGTAAGTATCAGCAGTTGATGATGGTTCAGCAACAAGATCTTCAACCCCGGACTCTTGCTCTGAACAAGATCAAACAAGCAAACAGGCATTACAATCAATCCTATTCTTACTAATTCACTACATGCAAGGATGCAAGGAGAAAGTACTCTGGGAGAACAAGGTTTGGAAGCGATTAGAGTTAAACTACGGAAACTAGGGTTAAGATTAGTTGTTAAGGTTTACAAGGTTCCAAAATATCAGGGTAATATCAAGGTGGTGACTGGTTCGCCCAAAAACAGCGAATGTCTTTAGGTTGGCATTCGGTTCAAGGCATCGACATAAGGTCGATGGGTGATAGAGGGCTCAACTCAAGTTGTGACAGTAGAGAAAAGTGTAGATCACAACATCAGGAGTCTAAGGGACAAAGTTATTTCCAAAGTTCATGGCTGGAAGTGGGTGAAAAGGCTCAATGCCACTGGCTGACATAGCCTGGCATAGGGTTGACACGGCCAGAAACTAGGGTTAGCCATATCTTTTGACTCAGGGCTCCAAATGATGCACCACTTTGTCTGGTGGTTAGGCATTTGTAACAGGAACAAATGTCTCAACAGGATCTAGGGCAGGGGATGGCTGGAAAGTGATGAAAACCGTCGAAGAACACGGTGGCCGAGCTGTTCTCAACAGTTTTTGGACAAAACCTTGGCATGGCAATACTTCTTCATCTGGGCCGATCCAGGTGTCGAGCTAGAAGGCAAAAATACTCATGGGGTCGAGGCACATCTACTAGACAAGGTGGTTGGGGTTGAAACGGCCGGGAACAAAATCCGGCGACCGGAGCTAGGGAAGAAGACACCAAAATTGGGCATTTCTGTTCTAGGGCAAACGAACTCGAATCCTTACTTGAGGATGGTCTCTGGGGCATAACAGAGCTAGGTGTGAAGTCAATTTAACTGGAAAATCACCACAAAAGCTTAACGGCGAGTTCCAGTGTGCATGCAAGGTGTAAACTTGGGGTTTTTCATATTTTAGCGAAATTGGTGATTCTGGTTGCTTAGATGTGTTCTAAACAGTCCACTGATCATGTTTGATTTCAGGCTCGAGAGCTAATTTGACTTAGTTAAGGATTAATTGCTCGCCGGAGTTGTCGGGGAAAAACAGCAATTCCCGGCGATGAGGTGCAATAGAACTCAATTGGCTGCTACTACACAGGTAAGTGGTTGAGAGTAACTCACTGGTAGCTTCAATTTGGAGTTCGGTGCAGTGGAGTGGCCTGGCACCGTGAGCCTCTTCTCGAGCTCGCCGAAGAAGACGAAGAGGATGACAAGGTTAGAGACTTGTGTGGTTCTGGGGTGTGTGTGGTTGAAGGAGATGGCCAGAGCAAGCTTAAATAGGTGAAGTGAGCAGCAACGGTTGAAAGTGCCTGGAGACTTGGAGCTGTGAATCGACGGCGAATTGACTGGCCGGGCGGGACAGCAGCGAGGTGACGCGCTCCAGCGGCCGTGCCGGCTTTTACAGTCTGGCGCGCAGTCCTGGCTGATGCAACGGCGAATTGATGCATCCCTCGGGCATGCTTGCAACGTGGCGCAACTGCGCTGCCGTTGTCGGGCGCGCGCGCGGGAGAACGAAGGCGATGCTGGTGAGGTGAAGCTGTTCCACGGTGGCGAACACAATGCACACACGCGGCAAGGAAGCAATGGCGGAGGTGGCAGCGCTGGTGATCGCTGGCGATGGAGCTGCAGCAGCGGCAACGGCGACGACCAAAATTCCTGTGCTCGTGGTCGATCGAACGCCCTGGTCGTGCACAGTAGCCTGGTCGAACCAGGGAGTGATTTGCGATGATTTTTGGTTCGGCTTTGGACTAGATTGCAAATCTGGTCTTTGAGAGGTTTAATTTGAGATTTGATTTCATGGTTGAGATTAATATTTTTATTAATACTCATTTAGCTCAAATTTGGAGAAAGTTTGATAAGATTTGAGGGATTTCACCTATTTTCGAAAATAGGGTAAAATTAGGGTAAACTAAATCTGGATTTTGTCGATCTCGAATTCTAGTGATTGGAGAGAGATTTTGAAGTCTGGACAGCAGGGAAATTTATATCAAATAGCATTTGGGAGGTGTTCCCTGAAGAAATTCTGGAGTTGGAATTGATTTGTAGATTTTAGCCTTTTCAGGCTTCCAGGTAAACAGAAAAGGACTTATTCGCAGTAAAATTTGGACTAAACTGCGAAAAGTGTTTAGATGAATTAATCTGGCTCCCAACTTTTTGAAGTGAGTTGAGGATGAACCTAGGAACATATTCCAGGGGTTACTTGAGTCTGGGTAAGGTTAAATCAAGATAATTCAATTATCTGGAAACTGGGGTACTTAGGGTAAATCTGAATTTTCCTGTTTTCGAAAACAGAGAGAGGCTTAGGTACTGAGAGTTAGGGTCAGAATTTGATCTGGCTCCTGAAGACTTTTATCTTCAGGGTAACTGGTAGGTTAAATCTAGATGGTCAGATCTTGATCTGGATCTAGAGAATAGATTTGGAGATTTTTAGGGTTTGGGAGAGATTAGAGTTCAGCTGATCTGGCTACTACTACAGAGATACATGCATGCAGGGTTTTTATGCAAAACTTTTCACCCCCAAAACTAGGGTGTTACACAAAGAAAGAAAGGAGAATTGCCAACCAGAATGCCTTCTTTCAAATCTTTCAATCAGCAGGTTGTAACATTCTACCTTTGGCTTGGATAAACTCAGGGGAAGACCCAAGTAAGTGAAAGGAAAAGAGCCCAGATTGAAAATTCTGGGAGTTAGAGATCGAATTTGATCTGGCTTTTGAAGGCTTTTATACTCAGGATAGATAGTATATTATATCTGGATAACCTGATCTTGATTTGGGTTTACAGAGAAAATTTTGAGATTTTGCGGCTTAGGATAGATTAGAGTTGAACTGATCTTGCTACTTCTAAAGAGACATATGCATGCATGATTTTCATGAAAAGAAATTTTCACCCCCAAAACCAGGGTGTTACACCCAGTGGGCTAATAAGGTGTCCTCGGGACAACAATGCCCGGGCACATACAAGATACAACCCACGGAAAACTACCCCAGCGGACAACCCCCTCCAGAGAGCAACTACGCCTAATAATCCCGGAGGCCTTTCGAGAGCTCCCAGGAAAGATCCTTGTGTCGACGATTCGGACTCGGGGTCCTTAGTTGAACTTATGCAGAATTTGTAGGTTGTGAGACCTTTCAGGGTGTTCCTCCGGGAAGGTATGATGAATCAACGATAACTAGAGCACAGAGAAGTTTATACAGGTTCGGGCCCTTGATGGTGGGAGTAATAGCCCTACGTCCTGTTGGGATTTCACTATGTGTAGTAGAAAGAGTTACAAAGTAATGGAAAAGATCTTCACAGGTGAAGATTTTTCCTATATATTTGTGCAAGACAATGCTAGAAAGGCTTAGGAAATCTAGCTAACTTAGACTACTGTCTTCTGATCCTTTGAGTGTTTTGATTACTTGATCTCTCGAAAGGGTGCCAAGGCATAACGGCATCGAACAGTTCCTCGGATGCAGTTTTGGCAACTGTCTTTAACCCCCACGCAAGTTTAACACGTGTTATTCATGAATAACCGCACATATTAACCTCCTGACGGTTGTCTCCATGAGTGGAAAGATCTTCGGGATACTTGGGATACCCTGTTGTAGGGACAGAACAATCCCGCGTCCCCTGGTTGAAGTGTTCTGACCGTGCGTTGCTTGTTGTTAACTGACCGCGCACCATCTGCAGTCTTCTGTTCGCATATGGCATACGAACTCCTGACCACGCACTGTCTATGGTCTGATCGCATAAAGCTTGCGACCACACGTCTGTGCTTTTCGGAGTAACTTGAGTTGGCATCAACAGACACCCGTCTGGTTCGAATCTATTCTGAACCAGTCGTGTATTTATTTGATCTAGCTCAAGTATCAATCCTCGTCAGCTATCCCCCAAATTTGAAGAGAACGAAGGGACATGTTTACTTCAAATTTCAAGACCTTCATCGGATACTTAACCCGACGCTTCAAATCCTCCACTTAGTGGTGCACTAAGTGTGGCGGTTGGTTCCCCGAGATGGACTCTGGGTAATATGTGACGGGTAATGATGGTGCCGTAGAAAGCGTTTTTTAACCCGAGGTAAAATCGTAAATGCTTAAAAACTTGAGGCGTTCGGAAACTGAACCGTCACCTAGGCGGCTATAAATACCGAAGCCTCTGGACTTCAAAACTTCACAACTTTTTTCCTGGCTAAGTTTTCTTTCAAAGCCATCTTCTCTTTTCTTCTATACACTTCTCGATGGCAGACCAAAATATCATCGAGATTGAGAGTGATGAAGAAGAAGTTTCACTTGAATTCGAGCAGGATTCACAGATGTCCAAAGATCTGTCTCCTTCAAGGAAGAAACCCAAGGTTGACGAGAGATCCTCCAGCAGAACAAAGGTGAAAGATGCATCATTGCTCTCTCTTCCTTTAGTTCCCATAGTTCTTCCTGTTCATGCACCTCGGCAGGTCGAACCTTCATCTCCACCTTTGGAGGCACGTTCTTCTCAGCTTTCTCCATTTCATCCCAATGATCCCCGTTTTTGTTTGGGTGGTCAATTTTCTGGTTGGCAAGCTGTACCTCTACAACTAGATGATCTTCAACTTGTGTTGGGGAAGCAATCTTCTGGTGGGAAGGTTGCACTTCCACCATCTGATGATCCTCGACCTTTATTGGGTGATCTACTTTCTGGGGGAAGTATTTCAACCTGTCACTTGCAAGGATTGGTAATTACTTCCATCTCCCTTTGCTTGTCGTTATAGTTAGTAAAACTAACATCTGCAAATGTAGGAGACAAAAATTGTTGGAGCTCCCAATGACCAACCTGCTGAAGTTCAACCTCCTCCCCTCGAACAAACTCTCCAAGGGGAAAAAGAGGCCTTGGAGAAGAAGACCGAAGAGATGTCTTCAGTAGTTCTGCATCTGGCAGAATGTTTTGAAAGATCCCGTGAAGAGGCGCACCAATTCCGCCTGGAGAGAGACTATGCTCGACAGTAGCGAGAACTCTCTGATTTAATTAGGGATAATAGTGCGTCTCTTGTTAGGGATGATGTAGATAGACTTAGAGTAGTTGCTAGTTCCCTTGGGGTCGTTAGTGTAGATCCTACTGACGACAACATGTCCCTAGGAGAACTTTGTAAGCTCCTCTCGAATCAGGTCGATGCTCTGGTCGCCGGTATCACTTTTGCACGTAAAGACTGTCAAAAATAATGATTTCTTTTACTTCATATCATACGGATATTCTTTATGACCCCTGTGTGAAAACATGGCCATAAGTAATGTCTTTACGACCATTCATACACAGATAAATTCCAGTACTGCGACCAGAAATGCATTTAAAATGTCACACCACGACCAGTACTGATACTGCGATCAGACCTGAAGCCACGATCAGAATCTGAAATTCGATCTAGAAGGTTACAGTGATCAGAACCGAAATTCGATCTGACCACCACTTCGACTAGAAATGGAATCCGATTAGAAACATGGTTCTAATAATACAGCAATCTGATCAAAAAACAACCGTATGCCCAGCAATTGAATCATAGAATATCTTTATGACCAACTCGTGAAAGTTTACAAAAAACATGAAGGAAAATGTCCTCCGAAAATCCTTTGTAAAACTTTTCACGTTTTTGTGCCCATTTTTAATCCTCAAATTTGAAACAAAGAAAACCTTTCATTTCAGATTTGGTGCGGGAAACGCATAACGGGTTTACTAGAGAAAAACATCCATTATGGGAAATGAATAGAATATTCAATATAACGTTACCCTCAATGGAACGTCTCCTCGGGCCTATAAAAGGAGCAGGTAGCTTCTTGAGGAAGCCACACACCCAGCCTCCAACCTTAGAACTTCCGCCGCTCAAAACCCTCGTTCCTCATCTTCCATCGCCCCCAAAGCCACTAGTTTTTCCCTCACAATCTCCTCCAAAAATGACGTCTTGGAGCCGATCAGTTCATCATACGGAGGAGAGTTTGATAGCGCTGGAGAAGGAAGAGATCCTTCCCCCAAGATTTCTGATCAACTGGTGACCCGCGGGGAAAGATCAAGAAACCTCAATCGTCGAAGAGGGCGAGTTGGTGGTTTTCGAAGAATACCTGAGGTGCGGGTTCCGATTCCCTGAGAGTCGGTTCCTGAAGGGGATCTTGGAGCACTATGGGTTGGAGTTGGTGAATCTCCACCCAAATGCTGTCCTGATCCTGGCGATCTTCCAGCACCTGTGCGAAGCCTTCGTCGGAGTGTATCCAAGTGTGGATCTCTTCCGACGCTTCTACTACTCGGCTTGGTCGAAGAGCACCAACGCCGCCGGATGCATTTATTTCTGGATAAGGGAGAAGAAAGAGTATCCCTTCCCACCCCTGCGAGACTCCGTGCACGGGTGGTACCAGAAATGATTCTACTGCACCCCTCCGTCCGAGAGTGGGTTGTGGTTTGTGAACTCGCGGCCAGAGAAGTCTAGCGAGTTGGATTCCCTCCCTGGTCTGAATGTAGAGCAGAAGAAGCAAGCCGAGGTAATTCTTCACTTAGTCCAGCAGGGACTAACAGCTCGCGATGTCATTCGTGACTTCGTGAAGAATCGGTTGAGCCCCAGCAGAAAGAGCTCATCCAGCTTGGGAGATACAGTCCATGGCGGACAGCACCTTGGACTATAACAATGGTATGTGACTTAGCCAACGAAGTCTTATACTTTTCTTTCATATTTGCTAACCAGTCTGCTAGTGACACAGTTTTGTCTTCGTCTGAAATCGAGAAGCGGACAAACTACCTCCTCAAGGCATATAGTGCCGAAGTGGAAGGAACCAAGGGATCGCCTCGCCCCCAAAGCTTGATCAATGTCGGCGATGACCTCAGACAAGAACGTCGAAAGGTACGTCATCTCTCGTTATGTTCTGTCTGCAAGTCATATGTGTGTCTTGTACTAACAAGGGCACTGGAATGACATAGCTTTTGGGGAAATTTGTCGAGGCTACGTATCCAAGTGAAAGCGTCGGTTTCCTGGGAAAGCCGACGATGAAGAGAGTGAAGAAAATCTCTTCAAGGCCCAGAGCGAAGGAACCTGCTCCCAAGAAATCCAAGGAACTTCTCGAGGAAGGCTCCTCGCATAGAACGGCCCTTACCACGAAGAAGACTGCGGTAAGATATCTTGTGCCTCCTGTTACCCCAGGTGCGAACTGGAATTACTTCTTCGTCGTACAGGGTGAAGGAAGCGAAGAGGAGGAAGACAACATTCCTCTGGTTCACCGGAAGAGGAAGGAGACTACTCCTCAAGTTGGTGAGGTATTGTCTCAGCCCGCAGCGGCGGCTAGGCGGGCCCCGCAGCCATTGAGAACCCTGTGGTCGCAGGTGAGACCTCTGCCCCTGAAGCCCTGGAGGCTTCAGGATCTGTAACATCTCCTCCCTTGGTGGAAGTGGCGACTGCGGTAAGATTTCTCTCATTCTTGAGTGTTACAATTTCATCTGTGTGCGCGTTTATCAAGCCACGCTTGTACAGGAATAAGAAATTCCTCCTACAACTCCTGTTAGTCCTAGGGAGGCGAGTACTCCGCTCCTGGTGACAGGGGCGGGAATAACAAAGCAAGATCCCACGACTACTCCCAATCTTATGGTCACGGATGAGATGCCAGCACTAGTGGTTCACGAGATATCCAGACCGTCGGATGCATCCTTGCCAACAGAGCAGGTTACCCCGGTAAGAATTCTTACAACTTAGACCTTCATCATTCCTCATGTGTGGGCTTACAGGTTGGTGCACACAGGGAGGAAAGGACAAAGTCTTGTTCACAAAGAGGAAGACCAGGACAGACTGCGATTGTCCTCTTTTCCTTGGGGAGCCATCTTCAAAATCCCAAAAGCTGATGGGATTCCAACTAAGGTAAGAATTCTTTTCTGTTTATGCAGGATTCGACCGTGGCAATCAACCGTGAAACTGACGGTTTCTTTTCTTGCTTAGGCGTAGAGATTCAACGCCAAATAATACAACAGCCTTGGCGAGGGTCAAAGTTCCCTCTGGCGCTGAAGTCTCTGGTGAAGAAAGTTCTATCCCCCCAGTCCAGGAAGTTGTCCGGGCCATTGCAGATGAGTTGGACACGGAGGCCCAATCGCAGGTATTTAAATCTGCGTCCCCGGCAAGAAGCGAGGCTCAGCAAGAACACTCATTTGCTGCTCCTGCCGGGGATAAGGCGAGTCCATCAACTCGACCTCCGGTCGTCCCGAAGAACAGGTCGTTCCGGGAATATACTGAGGTATGTTGAACACCCCTCATGGTATCCGAACTTTGCATAGGAATGCAGCTGATTTCCCTCCATTTTATAGGAACTGACGCGCATGGCGACCAGATCGACGACTATGGTGGATAGCATCGAGGCCATGCAAGAGGAAAAGGATCGCTTGCAGGAGTAAGGAAGATGTTCTTTGGTTTTCCTGATCATAGACCCGTCATAACAATCATCTCTTTTGTCACAGAGAGAATGCCTTCCTGATGAAGAGCCTTGCTGATAGGGAAAACCATGATCTCAGGGCGGCCACCACAATTTCATATCTAGAGGCCAAACTCAGCAAACTACGATCGCAGCTCTCATGTAAGTCAACTTCCGACCAGAGCGAATTACTTTTGTCGCTCGGATTACTTATAACGACCTCCTTACTGCAGCGCAAGTCGATCAAATAAGCCAGCTTGGTCAAGATAAAGAAGACCTCCAGGCCACCATCGACTCTGTCCGCAGGGAGAACAAAGACTTAAGCACGTCCCTCTCGACCTGCGGCAGGGCTCAATAAGACATCTTTGAAAAACTAAAGATGGTGGCCGGTCTACTAAGGGCTGGTGTGGTCGAAACCGCGGTGGACGACCTCAGCCTTAGTGACTGGTCCAAATTGGTCGCAGCCCAAGCGGAATCACTTCTCGAGTATCTTCCTGAAGATACTAGGCGACAACAAAAGGCGATCAAAACAAGAGTTCGATCAGCAGCCTCTGCCATTCTCTGCCGGTTCCGTCTCCACCATGGCCCAGACCTGGATCTAAACCCATTGGTAGGAGAGGTAGAGATCGAGAGTGAAGACCAACTTGAGGTTATCATGGAGGAAATTACACCTCTTGTAGATAAACTCTTGAACGAGCTTGGCATTATGTAAATCCTTATACCTGTACAAATACAGTTTATAGAATGCAATGCATGCATTTTTTGGTTTTGTTTCGAAAGAAAGCACTTCTTTTTGTTTCATACTGTAACCATATTCCCCAAGCCCCCGCCTGTGATTATATATACTGAAGACTTAGTATTATAAGCACAGGAAAAATATGGGTGTAACGACCAGGGATATTCGACCAGGCCAGCAATTACATTCGATGCAATGCCTAACCTTGTTGCAAACCGGCAGCCACTCTGATGACCAAGGACATGCCAGCAAGCCCCGTGTGCGTTGAGAAACGGCTTATTGACGAGTGTCTTATCTGGAAGTGGTCATGAGATCGGCCAGCGAATCTGATTAAGGCATTGTGGCGATATAACCACCGGCGACCAGCCCCTGAGCCAAAATTTGTAACACATGGGCATAAAAGGAAATATTCGACATATGAAACAACAAAAAAGCACTTATTTTATTAAACCATGCTAATTGAAGAGGAAAAAGGATTAGATACTTACACGTAAAACTTGCGTAGTTGATCGATGTTCAAGGTATTGGATAAGATTCGACCATCCTCCATCGCTAACCGAGCTGATCCTGGTCGCGGCACCGAAACAACAGTATAAGGGCCTTCCCACTTCGGGGAGAATTTGTTGCGATTGGATTGGTCTTGAATTTTACGTAAGACCAGATCGCCCACATGAAGACTACGTGGTCGCACCCTTTTGTTATGGTATTTGCGCAAAGCTTGCAAGTATACCGCGGACATGATCAAAGCACGATCACGCTTTTCTTCTAGGAGGATGAGATCTTGCGATCGCTGTTCGCCCTGATCAACTCGTTCGAATTGATCTGTCCGAACAGATCTAATACTAACTTCCATAGGTAATACAGCCTCAGCCCCATAGACCAGATGGAAGGGCGTCTCACCGGTGGCTCGACTGGAGGTAGTTCATAGTGCCCATAGAACGGTGTAGAGCTCACCTTCCCAAGCCCCCGAGCGAGTCTTAAGGTGATCAAAAACACGTTTCTTGATGCCTTGCAATATCTGCCCGTTGGCACGTTCCACGGCACCATTGCTCTGTGGATGAGCTACAGAAGCAAAGCACACCTTGGTTCTAATCTTATCGCAGTAATCCAGAAAAAGACCACTAGCGAACTGAGAACCGTTATCAGTAATGAGACGGTTTGGAACACCGAATCGAGCAACAATGTTCTTATGGAAGAACTTTGTGCTACAGCAGTGGTAATATTGTGTACCGGTTCGGCCTCAATCCACTTCGTAAATGTGTCAATGGCTACGAACAAGAACTTGTATCCATTGACCATTTGTGGCATAGGACCGACAATGTCCATCCCCCAGACCGCAAAAGGCCATGCAAGGGGAATGGTTTGCAACTCATAGGCAGGTTGGTGAACCTGTCTCGCATGGAACTGACAATGAGGACACGTTTTGACCATATTCTTGGCATCATCGAGTCTCGAAGGCTACTAGAATCCTTGTCGAAAAGCTTTTTCGACTAGTGTACGATATGACGCGTGCGCACCGCATACACCGTCATGAATTTCTCTCAAGAGGGATTTACCTTCCTCCTGAGATACGCAGCGCATGAATACTCCCTGAGTACCTTTTCTATACAAAACTCCTTCTATAAGTTTGTATAGACGCGCTTTTCAAATCAACCGATCACTTTCGGTTTCATCCTCAGGCAAGGTCCCATGTTCAAGATAGACTCTCAATGGATGAGTCCAATCCTGTTCCTGGCCAAGGTTGGTAACGCAGACTGTTACCGGATCATCCTCGACCGAAGTCATATTCGAATGATGTTCCAAGTGTTCAACGAACACTCTTGCCGGAGCGGATGTGTGTGAGGACCCAATTTTGGATAATTGGTCTACGAGAATGTTGTCCTTTCACGGGATGTATTGGACTTCGAAATGACTGAAGTGTTTTTCCAACCTCCTCACTTCCCCTAGGTAATGAGCCATTGTCTCATCGGAGGTGCTGTACTCCTTGTTTACCTGGTTTACGACCAGCTGTGAGTCTCCCCTCACCACTAATCGATGGACTCCGAGGAATTTTGCTACCCGGAGCCCTACAAGAAGACCTTCGTACTCTGCTGCATTATTGGTCGCAACAAAGTGTAGTTGAAAGATAAACTTAAGCTGTTGGCCCTGAGGTGTAACTAAGACCACTCCATCCCCCGAGTGTTGAAAACTACGAGAGCCATCGAAGTACATTGTCCAGTAATCGGGGCATTCCAATTCCTCGGGTATTCGTAGGGGTGGCTCAGGATTGGTCCATTTGACCACGAAGTCGGCCAAGACCTGAGACTTAACCACAGTGTGGGGCATGAAATGGATATTGAACGCACCGAGCTCGACAGCCCATTTGGCGATCCGACTAGATTTCTCCGGATTATAGACAATATCCCCCAATGGAAAAGATGAGGGTACTATGATCTTATGTTCTTGAAAGTAATGTCGTAGCTTACAGGAAGCCATTAGTAGTGCGTAAAGTATCTTCTGGACCTCAGGGTATCGCTCCTTTGGGCCATGAAGTACCTCGCTCACATAGTAGACGGGTCTGTGTATTCCTTCTCTATCCACAATCAGGGCAGCGTTGACCGCGTGCGGCATGGCCGCCAAATAGAGAAGTAATGGTTCTCCTTTGTCGGGAGACACCAAGACTGGTGGACTGGATAAATACGACTTCACCTCCTGAAATGCCTTTTCGGCCTCATCGGACCATGCAAAATTATGATGTTTGCACAAGGCCTTGAAGAAAGGTAGTCCCCTCTCGCCTAGTCGCGATATGAACCAGCTTAAAGCCACCATGCGACCTGCTAGGTGTTGAACATCCTTCATGGTCGAGGGAGACCTCATCTGTTCGATAGTCTTGATTTTTTCAGGATTGACTTCAATTCCTCTGGAACAAACAAGAAAACCCAAAAGTTTTCCTGAAGAAACCCCGAAAGAACATTTTTTCGGGTTTAATTTTATTCCAAAGTGATTCAAATTACAGAAGGTTTCAATGAGATCGTCTAAATGAGACAATCTTTTAGTACTTTTTACAACCAAGTCGTCTACATATGCTTCGAGATGACGCCCCATCTGGGAAAGAAAGGTCTTTTGCATCAAGTGCTGGTACGTGGAACCTGCGTTCTTGAGACCGAACGGCATTCTGACGTAGCAATAGGTGCCGAACGGGGTGATGAAGGCAGTCTTCTCTTCATCTTCTTCTGCCATGCTAATTTGATGATATCCTGAGTAAGCGCCCAGAAAACTCATCAGTTCACAACCCGCGGTTGAGTCGACAGCTAGTCGATGCGGGGAAGGGGAAAGTCGTCCTTCGGACAGGCACTGTTGAGGCTGGTGTAGTTGACGCACATGCGCCACTTACCATTTGACTTGCGGACCATGACCGGATTTGCAAGCCATTCCGGGTGATCGACCTCTCGAATAAACCTGGCCTTTAGGAGCTTATCCAACTCCTCTCGAATGGCTTCCTGCCGGTCAATAGCAAAATGCCTGAGCTTTTGCTTTATTGGTCGCTGTCCAAGTCGAATTGCTAACCTGTGCTCGATTACCTCCCTTGGGACAACGGGCATGTCGTCGGATGGTTTCCACGCAAACACATCTGTGTTAGCCCGGAGGAAAGTAATGAGCTCGAGTTCCTATTTGTCATCCAAGCTTGATCCAACTTGAATTGTCTTGGATGGATCATCTGGGTACAAAGGAACTAGTTTGAGTTTCTCATCTGGTCGAGGAGCAGCCTTGATCGCGTCAGCGGCGACTGTGGCGACCTGAGCGTCCCGGAGGGGAAGTTGGTCCACCATCTCCAAAGATATCCGGTCACACGTCAGTGCCACGTTGCGACTGCCTCGGATCGAGATGACACCTTTGGGGCCAGGCAACTTGCCGCACTGGTAAGCATAGTGCGTTGCCATCATGAACTTAGGAAGAGTTGGCCTACCAAAGATTGCATTATAAGCCGAATCACAATTAATCACATCAAAAGTAAGCAATTCTGTTCGGAAGTTATCCGGTTTTCCCAGCGTGAATGGGAGGACTACCTGTCCCAACGGCATCATGGAGGGACCAAGAATTATCCCATAAAACGGATGGATTATGGGCTTAATTTTCGAACGAGGAATTTGCATCTCGTCGAGCGGCTTGACCAATAGAATGTCCAAGGAGCTTCCTCCGTCAATCAGGACCCTTTCGACTCTCGCATTACTGATGATTGGGGTAATGACTAGAGGAAGCCTCAATGGTCGACTAAGCCCCGCAGGATAATCAGAGCGATCAAACGTCAAAGGTGTATCCGACCAACGGGGGTACTGAGGTTCACCAAGGGATGTCTCCGTTTGGTTAACCTCTCGATAAAAGGCCTTAAATTGCCTTTTGGAAACAAAAGAGGAGGAACCTCCAAAAATAACATTAACATGATTACGAGGTACCTGGTAAGACATCTCTTCGTCCCCATCGGTGTCTCTTAGCCCGCATGCTTGTTCCTTAGTTGGTAAGGTCGGCATCGGTCCAACCCCCTGGTATAAGTCTTCTAACTGCTTCAACCAACTCCTGCAGTTCTTGAGGTCGTGGCCTGCGGAGTTGTGGAGTGGACACCATTTCTTGCCTTCCTACGGGTTAGTCGACTTCTCTGGCTGGTCGGCACCACGACCACCAGAAGTAGTTTTATGTTTAAATGAAGGCTTGTTACCTTTGTTCGAAGGAGGCTTCTCTGTGACTGCGACCTCCCGGTATTGTCCAGAGCGATTCCTTTTCGACTTCTTCGATTTCCCGCCTGTTGAAGACTCCGGCTTCTTGCTTGAATCTTCCTTCCTAGCATCCTTAAGACCTGGTTGAGGTGGTAGGTCTCCTTTATCGACCATCCGGTTCCACTCGACAGCCTCGGCTGCGTCGGAATATCGATCAGCCATATCAAAGAGATCGGCCACTGATCGAGGCGGATGGATGAGCAAGTCTTCGGTGAATCTCCGATATTGAACGGCATGTTTGAATGCCCTAATAATGGAGCTATCGGATATGTTTGGGTTGGTATTCCTCACCCCGACAAATCTCTTGACAAACTGACAAAGAGTTTTGGTCGAAGTTTGCCGTAGTCGATGGAGGTCGTCCTCTTTACCTGGCTTCTGATAACAATTTTGGAAATTACTGAGGATAGCATCACACAGCATTTCCCAGTTATAGATCGAACCTTCGGGTTGGTTAAACAACCAGGTTCTGGCCGGTCCTTCGAGGACTGTTGGCAGGTAGTTGGCCATGACCCGGTCATCACCACCTGCCGCTTGGATGGCAGTAATGTAGATTTGGAGGAACTCGGATGGGTTCTGAGTTCCATCAAACCTTTCTATGGCTCCTGGTCTGAACTTGTCTGGCCAAACGACCGCACGAAGGCCGGGCGAGAAAGCTTTACAACCAACATAGGGACCGTGAACTGCCATGCACTCTTGATCGAATCGCGGGCAACCTCACGCAATGGAGAGGCCACGCGTGGCCCCAACCGAGAGTGGACAAGGACTCGATCCCTATCACTAGAATCCTACGCCCACCTAGACTTGTCCTGCCAGGATGGTACAGGTGGCGGGTGAATCCGTCGACCAGAACCAGAGTAAGAGTGCTCTCGGTTGTGGGAACGTGTCGCCGACTGGGAAGAAGCCGTAGGGGTCGCCTCAGATGCGACCTCATCCAACCTCTCCTCCAGGATTCTGGTGAAGGCCGGTTTCTGCGCATCCGTGACCGTAGGAGGAAAATTACCCATGACCTCCGCGATAGATCGGAGCCGGCCATGCGTACTTCTCCTAGGGGCACTAGGTGTCACCGTTTCTTCGTCCACCGGGAAACGCTCCGGAGGCAAAGAGGGTGTCTGGTCGTGTTTGCGACCACGCGATCGTCGGGAAGAACTCGGAGCAGCATCGTAACGAGCCTGCGCATCTTGAAGAGCCTCTAGGGCAGTTCTGTGTAGTTCGTTGTCTTGTTGCTCGAGATCTTGATCCTCTTTTTGTTTGCGTTCCTGTTCTTCCCTAGCGGCCTGTTGATCAGGAGTTTCTTCTGATAAGGCAGCGAACTGTCTAGAGAGAGAGGTTGCCGAGGGAGAAAACATCTCCATTTGTTCCGGTCAGACTCGAAATCAAAGAGACGATGGAGGTTATCAGGATCAAACCTCCCCGGGCTGATTTTTTGGTCGACATCATTCTTCCCCTCAGCAGGGTCGTATGATGGACTGGATCCAACCTCTAACGCATTAAGAACCTCAGTGGGTTCTGATTCTGCGTTGGTAGCCGCCTGGTCGATAGACATGACCTGAATGGTTGAATCAACCTCTGGGACGTCCTTGCCTGCAGTTTCCTCCATCGGGACAGGATCGCTAGGTGAAGGCATCGGAATGTGAGCATAATCCTCGAGATCGAAATCGTTCTCAGAATCATATGCTCCAGCCATGATTCAGCGAACCTCCAGATGGAAATTAGAACATGTTGAGAAAGGCCCCACGGTCGGCGCCAGCTGTCGACGATTCGGACTCGGGGTCCTTAGTCGAACGTATGCATAATTTGTAGGTTGTGAGACCTTTCAGGGTGTTCCTCCGTGAAGGTATGATGATCAATGATAACTAGAGCACAGAGAAGTTTATACAGGTTCGGGCCCTCGATGGTGGGAGTAATAGCCCTACGTCCTGTTGGGATTTCACTATGTGTAGTAGAAAGAGTTACAAAGTAATGGAAAAGATCTTCACAGGCGAAGATTTTTCCTATATATTTGTACAAGACAATGCTAGAAAGGCTTAGGAAATCTAGCTAACTTAGACTACTGTCTTCTGATCCTTTGAGTGTTTTGATTACTTGATCTCTCGATCTGATCATCTGATGCCTGTTTGATGCATTGGATACCCCTTTATACTGGTCGAAAGGGTGCCAAGGCATAACGGCATCGAACAGTTGCTCAGATGCAGTTTTGGCAACTGCCTTTAACCCCCACGCAAGTTTAACACGTGTTATTCATGGATAACCACACATATTAACCTCTTGACGGTTGTCTCCATGCGTGGAAGGATCTTCGGGATACTCGGGATATCCCTGTTGTAGGGACAGAACAATCCCGCGTCCCCTGGTCGAAGGTGTTCTGACCGCGCGTTGCTTGTTGTTACCTGACCGCGCACCATCTACAGTCTTCTATTCGCGTATGGCATACGAACTCCTGACCGCGCACCATCTGCAGTCTTCTGTTAGTGTATGGCATACGAACTCCTGACCGCGCACTGTCTATGGTCTGATCGCGTAAAGCTTGCGACCACACGTCTGTGCTTTTCAGAGTAACTTGAGTTCGCATCAACAGACACCAGTCTGGTTCGAATCTGTCCTAAACCAGTCGTGTATTTATTTGATCTAGCTCGGGTATCAATCCTCGTCACCTTGTACAAGCTTTGTATGCGCCGAAATGCCCTTCGAAGAAGATCCTTTGGCCAGTACTCGTAACCAGTTGAAGGGCGTATCTGGAGCGGCGGGACCTTTCGGGACCCCGGCTTCGGTGGAGACAACTCAGCGCAACAATTGTCGAAGTTGTCTAAGTGCCACTCCGGGAGCCACTGCAGCCGGATTGGCTCCCGGAGGGCGCCCCCCGCCGCGGAAGCATCAAGAATAGGCCCGGGCACTAGCTCGCCGGCTGCTCCCCCTGCGGCGAGACTTAGCAAAATGGGGGCCGCTTGGGCACTCCCCGGGCTACGTCTCTCGGAGGCCGCTCGGGCACTCTTCGGGCTACACCTCCCAGGGTGTGAAATCTGCCTGGGAGAAATATCTAGGGATACCTGCTTGCAAGCAGATGACACTTAGCAAAAATAGGTTTTCATTTCCATCAATTAATGAAATATTTACATGTTTCTGGGCTTCTTTTAAAGAAGCTACTAGGAGCAAAAAGCCTAACAAGAAAAATCTAATCTAACCAGGGGGGAGCTCATACTTGCCCATCCTTGTCCACCCCCGGGGGGGGGGGGTCCTTCGCAGCAGTGGTCGCCTCCTGTGCAGGGCGAGCGCTGCCCGGCTCCATCGTGCCGGTGATCCCGTCGAAGAGGGCCCCGGCAAACCCCTCGAGCTCCACCCGCTGGGCCTCAAAGAAGTGGGGGAAACTCCTGGGGACCAACTCCCCTATCACCCGGGCGCCGCCCCGCGGTACTCGACAAGAGCCGCCGCAAAGGCGATGACCAGGACAGCGAGGCCCCGCTCCCGAACGTCCGCCACCACCGATATGATGGAGACCTGTGTATCATGAAAATACCTGGCCTCCCTGATCGACGCCAGTGCCGGATCAGGATTCGCCCCCGACCTGAGCTCCACCCCAGCTCCTCCAGGGCGCAGTGAATCATCCAGCCCCAGAGACGACTGCCCCGGCGCTTGAGGCTTCAGCCTCCCAGGCAACCCCCCGCTCCGCCTGCAACTCCCTCCGGAGCTGAGAAGCGATGTCTTCGATGGCTGCAAGCCAAGCTTGGACAGCGGCGAGCTCCCCGAGCGCCTGCTCCTTCTTGGAGCGCTCAAAGGCTAGGTCCCCGAGCGCCTTCTCCTTTCAGGAGCACTCAGAGGTCGTCATCTCCTTGGCGGCCCGGAGGCGTGCGGTGAATCGCGCCCGGAGGCCTCGGGCCAATTCCACCGTTTGAAGGGGAAAACGATTAGAAACCGAAGGCAAAAGAGAAATAACGATTATGGGCGGTAACTTACCTTGAGTCCGGAGGAGATCACCACCTCGAAGTCTCCCGCGTCGCCCCCTGGGTCACTCCACCAGGAGACCTCTCCGCCCAGCAAGGCGCCATCCTCTAGGGTCCCGCCATCGGAGGAGCCGGATGTCAATAACATCGGTAGGGCTGGGACCCCAGGACGGATGAAGAGGCCCTTGCCCCTCCTCGGCGGAGGGGGAGACACCACCACTGGCCGCGCCACCGAGGAGCCTGCCTCCAGGGACAAGATCGAGGCCATCGGCAGGCCCCCCGGCATCCTAAATTGGACAGAGACCTCGCCCGGCGACAACGGCAGTTGGGTCCCCGCGGAACAAGGGGGCGGGAAAGGACTCAGAGCTTACATCTCCGAGTCGGAGTCCTGCCCTCCCCGGCTACAGCTGGCCCAGCTGAGCTGTCCGAGGTCCTAGAGGGACCCACCCCCAAGGGCGTACCCACCTCGTGGGGAGTGACTGGTGTCCTCACCGGGCCAGCACCTGGTGTGCTCACCGGCGTTGCGACCGGAGTCTCTGCGAGCGAAGCCCGAGGTGACGCCTGGGCTCCCACGAGTCTCCCCCAAGCCCGGGCCATTACGAGGATCTTTTGAGCCCAAGGCTTCGCGCGGCTGTTTTGCACCCAGAGGCTCTTCGAGGGACCCCCAGCCGCTTCTTCCCCCAATCGTACGAAGCGGGGTGGGGAGAGGCACCCTGGCAGGGAGCCTCAGCCCGAACGCCTCTGCCACGATGTTACGGGGAGAGCCCTTCCAGATGACACGCACAATCCGCTCGTGCTCGTCCCTACAGTATCACCCGAGGAGAATTACCGCTATCTAATGGGACTGGTCCTAGGAGCGGACTGCGAAAAAATGGGGGGTTAGAAAACGCCTTCCCTCGAAACAACGAGTCCGGGGACTTACGCTCCGCCACCGCCATCCAGGGCGGCCGATGCGCTGCAAACACCCCCTTCCCCGGCGGGTTGAAGGGCACCAGTCGGAGGAGTGCCATCTCCTCCGCGAGATCCCACTAGGACCTCTGGAACCGGGCCTCCGCCATCATGGTGAGGAGCTCCATCTCTCACTCGGTCTACTCGGGGGTTATCGGGCTGCCCGACCGACAGTACGAAGAAGGCTCCGAGGAATACGTTACCTCCAGGTCGCCTACCCGATGGTAAAACCACCGCCGGAGCCAATCCCCCCAGTGGTCCCGGGAGGCCTACACCAGGTACTCGTCGATGCGGCCCAGCATCAGTTGGACCATGATCAAGCTGAAGGCCCACTTGGGCCACCCTTCATGACCAGCGGGCCCATCGCTGAGGGCTCGTAGAAGTACCAGAGGAGCTGGAGGGTTGGCTCCTCCTTGGTGGCCGTCTCGCACAACCACACAAACAACCCCATTTGAAGGAGGGTGTTTGGGGTGAGGTGGTTGAGTGAGAGGTCGTACACCTACAGAAATTCCTAGAGCAAGGGGTGCACCGGGAGCCGGAGGCCCGCATCCACGAAGGCCTCGAAGGCCACCACCTCCCCCTCCTGGGGACTCAGCACCAGCTCCTCCGGCCCGAGGACCGTGATGTCCCCGGCCACGAAGAACTTTAGCTCCAAGAAGACCTCGAGGTCCCCGGAGGAGAACTCGGTGGCCCTGAGAAAGTCGGAGGTCACCTCCTCCGGGGGTAGCTTAGACGCTTTGGTGCGGCTCTTCTGTGCCATAAGGACGGAAGGAGCCCGATAGGCTGAGGGAGTCACTGGGTAATCAGGCTACCGAGAATTATCTACTGGGAAATCTAGCTACTGGGAATTAGCTACCAGAAAATCAGGTCACTGGGAAATCAAGCTACCAGGAAACTAGACTACTGGGAGAGCAAATACGTGGGATGAGGTGGAGTGTGCCATGTGTCCCCAGGCCCATCTGGGCCGTTGTTTTGAACCATCGTATGGATATCGAAGAGTTGCACGAAGATCGATGCGCCGAATGGCACGCACGTGAACCGAGGGTTCACGCGGGAAAATGGCCCGGGAGTCGAAGCGTTGTGCGCTGCCCGGGGTGTGTCCCGGAAGACGAAGCGTCATCCGGGGCCATGTCCTACGTATGCACTTCGAGGCCACTTCGTGTCGCTGACGGTCTGGGGGGGTGCTGTTGGGGGAAATCCTGAGCACTCATTGGTAAAGTTCCCAGAGGGTTCCCTTGCAAAATCCCCGAGGGCTCCCGAGGAATGTCCCGGATGCCTCCCGTGGAATATCCCAGAGGGCTGCCAGGGAAAGTCCCGGACGCTTCCCGTGGAATATCTCGGAGGGCCATCGAGGAACGTCCCGGACGCCTCCCGAAAAAAGCCACGGAGGGCCCCCATAGAAGACCACGGGAACCTCTCCGAGCCCCAAGCACCTCCCGTGGTAAAACCTAGACGCCTCCCATGAAATGTCACGGAGGCCTCCTGGGAAAAGTAACAGAGGGGCTCGGTAGAAGACCACGGACACCTCTCTGAGTCCCGGACGCCTCCCGTGAAATGTCAGGGAGGCCTCCTGGGAAAAGTCACGGAGGTCTCCCGTGCAAGGTCAGGTGTGGGTGATGTCAAGGGCGCCTCGGGAACTAGCGAGGACATTTGTCAACCATCCAAGCCCTTCGGCCGGTGAAATGGCGTCGATGCCCCTCAATCCGATGGCCGTAGCTAGGGCTTTTCTGTCTTTTTGCTTCTTTTGGGGCCTATATATACCCCCTTGTATCCCATTTGTCAATGGACTCAATTCATTTTAACACACACAAGAAACAGGCTCCCTTGGAGACCTCTCTCCCTGAGAGAGCACCTCCCCAATGGACTCACGTCCGAAGGGTGCCAACAGGACTAAGGCCCCCACCGGGACCCGAACCTGTATAAAAATCACCGTGTCAATATAAATCCTCGTGTCAATCTCTTTGATTGCCCAATAGGAGGTGACCCGTTACATGGTCAGCTCGCATCGCTTTACACGTGTTACACACATTCGAAAACCTGCCGGGGTATCAGCCCAAAAATCTGACTTTTCACCCCCCCGGGCATGCTCCAGCGCCGGCAGCCGTGGTTTCACCGCCGTTAGCCCAGCTCTGACCACTTCCCGCTTGTCCAGGTTTGTCTCTCGTGTGTGCCTCACTTCCTTGAGTTCTTTCCCCACTGGAGTCCAGCCGATTGGTCACAGGAGCTCCCTCCTCGCCGCTTGCATGTCTGTTACTGCCGGCCGCCGTTGTCGCCTCATCGCTCCGACCGAGCACTCTTTGTCCCACCCGCGTCACCGGCTTCGCCTCACTCCCAATCGTACTCCTGTTGAATATCAGCCCAAGCCTCGGCCCCTCGCCGGAGTTCCGCCATTGGCTATCCCTTCTTCCCCAACTCCGGTCGCCGTGGAGTTCTTGTTGTTCCCGGCCGCCATTCTTTGATCCCCCCTTGCTCCGCCCTCTCCAGTAGATATCCATCGCCTTCCCGAGCCATTCCGGCCATTTCGTCTCCTCCAGCGAGCTGCCGCCATCGCCGTGGCCGTGCCGTGCCACCTCGCCGTCGAGAGCCGCCGTGGCTGCTTCTCTACCCGTCGACCCTCACCAGCTTCTCTACCCGTCGAGTTTCAGCTCCAACTGAGGTCCAGTTCACCGCCGGCGTGCATGCGCCTGTGGCCGTGGCCAGTGTCAACCCTAGACACTGCTACAATGTTTCATGCATGTCCGAATGTCAGTGCCAGTGACATGTAGTGTCATTCTCAGCCCTAGGGTGCTCCGATTGAAAATCCGATCGTGTTGTTTTGTTCGCCTTGTCGTTTTCTTCCAAGATTTGTGTTTTGTTCTTCCATCAACTGTCCAGATCTCAGATCTGCTATGTTAAGCAGTGTTGTGCTCTCGTCTTGATCTTGTCGACTCCAGCGTAGAGGCTTCTAATCCAAGATCCGTCTACGCCATCAGATTCGTCTCAGTCCCAACCTTCCAGATCTGTAGTTTTCTTTCAGATCCAAGTCTCGGATCACATTTCTACCCCTTTTCCAGATTGATTTCTTTCCCGGTTTGCCCTAAAATCTCGCCAAAAGTGATTTTTCTTCGTCTGAGCTCCAAACCCAAATCTGTCCGAAGCGTCCTACCACTAAAAATCCCTGACACATATTTCCAGTTTGCCACCACTTCAGATTCCATCCCTAAAACCCTATTTCTTCACTCCTAGCCGTTTTCGAAAATGATCGCTTTCAGTTTTACCCTAAATACCCTATTTTCGGAATTCTAGCTTTTCAATCTTGATCGAATCTAATTCTTGGGCTACAGTATCTAGACTTATTAGGATTTAAGTCTTGCATTTTATAGTCTCATACTTATGCATGTTTGATTGATCGGTGTGCTTATCGCGTTCAGAAACCGCTCATTCGGAGATCGAGGAGCAACCAATTGAAGACGTTGCAGAAGATTTTGTCGCGGGAAATCAAGGCAAGTCACCCACCCCTTGATCATGTCTCTCCCAATATTTTGAAATGAAGTAGATTAACAGTTTTCCGAAGTATATGCATGCTTTATATTCAAATGAGAATTATGTTCGAAGAATGTGGATAGAGATGACCTAAATGATTGTGAAGCCCCCTTATGATTGAACCTTCATGCACCTTTGTCACCCTAGGATATATGCTTAGGATTGTGCTTATGCTTAATTACATGTGTTAAATGTTAAATGGTCAATTACATGATAAACATGGTTGAAAACCCCTTTGTCGTGGTATTGCGAATACCCCGGCATGTTTTGTGGACGATCCTAGCGAAGAAAACGCGACGCGGGTTGACCGGGTGACCTGTCCTCCCCCGTCGGACAAACACAACAAGTGACACGAGGGTTTATACAGGTTCGGGTCCCGGTGGGGGCCCTAGTCCTGTCGGCGTGCTCCCGACCGGAGTCGGCTAGGGAGGCTCTCTCGGGGAGAGGCTTCCGTAGCACACCTGTGAGTTTGGCTATTCTAACAATAATGAGCAAACTTTTTTTTACAACAAGGGGTACAAGGGCTATTTATAGCCCCAAAAGAAGCAAAAAGACTAAACTACCCCGGACGCTACCGTCGGATCGAGGCGTAGCAACGTCCTTCTCCCGGCCAGGTGCCTCGGATGCTTGACAGGTGGCCGCTGATTCCCGATGCGATTGCCACGTGACCCGCACGTGACACGGGACCAAGGACTCCTGTCCCCAGAAGGACGACGGCGCCCGGGACCGGCACCAGAGGCCAGGTCCCCGGGCGAGTGGCGGCGCCCGGGGCAGGCACCGGAGGCCAGGTCCCCAGGGCAAAAGGCGGCGCCCGGGACCGGGATTGAAGGCCACGTCCCTGGACGAAAGGCGGCACCCGGGGCAAGCATCGGAGGCCACGTCCCTGGACGAAAGGCGGTGCCCGGGGCAGGCACTGGAGGACAGGTCCCTGGGCCGAAGGCGGCGCCCGGGGCAGGCACCGGAGGCCACGTCCCCGGACGAAAGGCGGCGCCCGGGGCAGACACTGGAGGCCACGTCCCTGGGCGAAAGGTGGTGCCTGGGACCGGCACTGGAGGCCACGCCCCCGGGCGAAAGGCGGCGCCCGGGACCGGCACCGGAGACCAGGTCCCGGGGCCGAGCGAATGTGACGTAACTTACCTGGACTTAGTCTCGCGGAGATTCCCCCAACAGCAGCCCCCCATGCCCTCCGGAGATGATGCTCGAGTCCCCGGAGGGTATGGTATATGTTACCGGGAAAATCTCCGGACCAAGCTACCGGCGCCGCGACGTTTCGATTCTCGTGCCACGCGCTTATGACCGCGCCGTTTGGCCATAAATGCGCTCATGGTTCGAACCGGTGCCTCGATTTGTGTGCCCATCCCTTTGTTTCCCGCGCGCGGTTTGAATTCCAACGGCACAGATGTACCGCGAAGTGCCACGTGGCACCCATCTGGGCTACGCTTCACCTCTATAAATAGGGACTTGGGGGCCCCGGGGAGCTCATTCCAAACTTTCCAAACTCCAGCGCCCTTAGCTCTCCCGGTAGCCCCCTCCCGGTAGCTAGCTCCCGGAAGCTTAGTCTCCGGAACCTTTAGGTCCCTTCCGCTCCCGAAGCCTTAGCCACCGGAAAGAACTAGATGGTGCCTAAGGGCCGAGCGAAGACCACGGAGGTGCCCCCAGAGGAAGTCACTTCGGACTTCCTCTGGGCCTCCGAATTCACGGTCGGGGACTTAGAGTCCCTGGTCGACCGGGGAGTCATCGAAGACGGGGACGTCCGGGTCCCCGTGAAGAAGGACGGAGCCCCCCGCCCTAGGCCCGGAGAGGTTGTGGCCTTCGAGGCCTTCCTGGAGGCGGGGCTCCGGCTCCCGGTGCACCCGTTGCTCCGGGAGTTCTTGAAGGAGTACGGGGGTGGCTTTGAACCACCTCACGCCAAACGCCATCGTCCGGATGGGCCTATTTATATGGCTCTTCGAGACGGCGACTGGACGGGAGCCCACGCTGCGAGCCTTCCAGTACTTCTACGAGCTGGCGGCCAGGAGCTCCCACATGGTGAAGGGGGGACCCAAGTCCCCCTTTGGCTCGGTGATGGTGCAGATGCTACCATCCCGGGTAGCCGATTACCTGGTGGCGGCCTCCCGGGACCACTGGGGCGATTGGATACGGAGGTGGTTCTACCTCCGGGTCTGGGACGACGGGGTGGTGTACGCCCCGGAGGCCCCCACCTACAGCCGGTCGTCCGCTCCGAAGCCCCCAGTGTGGACGGACGAGGAGCTGGAGCTCCTCGGGAAGGTCATCGTCTCCCAGCGCACCCGCTCCATGCGGGACGCCGCCGAGGAGATGATGCTCTTGAGGATCTCCCCCTTCTCGCACGGGAGAAGGGGGATCAGGAAGTGCCCGGAGCAACGGCCCCTGGTGAAACCGGTGACCCGACGTAAGTCTTCGATTACCTGGTTCATCAGATTTACAAATTTTTCAAAATTTTTCTAACTCTTACCTTTCACAGTCCGGTCGTACCCGGTGGCACGGGAGAAGGCGGAGAACCTCCTGGGGAGGTACTTCGTCGATGAGCACGAGTGCATCGTGCGCGTCGTGGGGGAGGGCCCTCCCTGGAACCTGGTAGCCGAGGTCTTCGGTCTAAAGCTACAGGAGAGGAAGCCCCTCCCTACCCCCGGATCGCACAAGCGGGGGAAGGAAGCTGCCGGGGGCTCTGAGCCTAAGAAGGCCAAGGTTCAAAAAGCCCTCGGCCCATCGACAACGCCGGCGTCGACGCCGGCGAAGGCCCGGGACGAGACCCCCGGGACCGGGCTCGTCCGGGTGCCGGCCCGGATGGAAGCAACACCCCCTCCCCCGGAGAGCCCCGTTGAGGCTCGGGGGAAGGGACCGGCCGTGGGCGGGGCGGCATCCGATTCGGCGGACTACGCCCCCTCGCTGCCTTCCGTGGCGGCCCTCCCGGCGCCCCCGGCACCTTTGGAGCCGGAGAGGCCGGAGGTGAGGTTCACGGAGGCCTCGCCTCCACGGGTGGAGTGGCCAGTAGACGAGGGGGGCAGCCCCTCGGTCTATGAGGTCCCTCCGGAAGTGGAGGTCCCGGCGGCCCCGCAGCCCGGGAAGGGGAAAGGGCTGATGGTTCCTCCCCGGGGAGGGACCCCCTCCGAGAGCTCTTCAGCCACTTCCTCGGAGGCCACCTCCTCGGCGACAAAGACGCCGACCACCGCCACCCTGGCCCACATTATGCCGGGCGCTCAGGCCCGGGGGCCCCTCAACGGCCCCGATGGGACCGGCATCGGGTGGGAGACCCCCCTGCTTTCCGCGGGGGAGGTTGACCACTACGCGGAGGGCCTGCAGACCCGGAAGGTCTAGGCCTACGTCTCGGAGGGGACGCTCCGTGAGCGTTTTGGGGAGCTTCAGTCTATCCAAATCCAAGTACTTACCCGAACCGGTGGATGCTTTCTTTCGGCCCCCTAAACTCGAATTTTTTCTAACTCTTGAGTTTGTAGGGGGCGGCCATTACCTGGGGCCTTGAGCAGCGCATCAGCCGGCTGCTGAAGGACGCGGAGGAGAGGGCCGCGGCCTTCCTGGGGCAGCGGGATGAAGCCCTCCAGGAGCTGGCCCGGGTCTGGGCCCAAGTCCATGTCTCCAAGGCCGTCAACAATCGCCTCCGGCAGGAGGCCAAGGCGAAGGAGGAGGCCTTCCGAGAACTCGAAGGCTCGAGCGTCCGGGCAGTGATGGACGCAAGCCGCTCCGTCCGCTCGGCCCTCGAAGGCCTTGGCGTGAGCCTAGGCTCCGGGAGCAGCTCGGAGGTGCCCCCAGCCACACTCACGGAGGTTGTGCGTTTTCTTAATGCACAAGTGTCCGTGATCCCGGAGGCCGCAGATGCCCGGGCACGAGGCCGGGCAATCCCCGTGGTTGCAGCCGCGGCCGGGCTCGTGGAGCACCGGGGTGTGGGCACCTGGGCGATCGGGGGCCACATACCCCGGAGCTTCCCCGAGTTTTTCGAGCCCTTGCGCCGGGAGGTGGAGCAGCTCACCGGGGGCTTCTACGACCGGATCGTCCGGGTGAGGTTCCCGGTACCGGCGCCTCCAAGAGCGGATGCCCCGGCCCTGGCCCTGGCGGAAGCCCCCCGGGGGGAGGACGCCAATGAGTATGAGCCTCCCCCCGGGTCTTAGATAGGACCCTTTTTGCTTTCTTAGAATTTTGTTCACGGTAGCTTCTTAGAAGAAGCCCCGGACACCTGTAAAAAGACATTTTGAAATGCAATGGAAATTGAAAATTTTTCTAAGTCTTGAATGAATACATTGTTACCAGGATTCCCGGGAGGTTACTCCCGGGTGAAGGTCCAGAAGAGGTTCCTCGGGGGCGAGGCCTTTGAGCCCCGGCAGGTGCCCCCCGGGGGACGCCCAAGCCGCTTTGATCTTGCTAAGTCTCATCTCCGGGGAGCGCAGCGGGGACGCCGTTCGGGAGCCGATCCAATTGAGATGGCATCCAAAGTGGCACTTGGATAATTTCGACAATCATCGTGCCAAATTATCCCCTCCGCGTCCGGGGTCCCGGATGATCCCCCCTCTTCGGATACTTCGACCGGTGGGCTACGAGTATTGGCCCGAGGACGTGCTCCGGGAAGCTCAGCGCCGCATACGAGCGTTGTACCGGGACCTGGCCCGGGAGCTAGCGGAGGGCCTCCGGGACTATTAGGTGTAGGAACCTTAGGAGGTAGAGAATTTCCGGGTTATCGCCCGGGTTGTACCATTTCCAATGCCCACCGGAGGGGCAAGATGTCCTCTGGTTGAATGGTTAATAAAGCTGTGTTTGCTTCTTGTTGTTTTGAGAATCTTCTCTTGATAAGATAGAGCTAAGTTTGCTCGTTTTTCTTGGATGGTCTGGACGACTTCTTTTGATAAGAATGAGCTAAGTTTGCTCGTGGATGGTCCGGACGACACCCAGGGGTTCCTTATCCCCCCCGCCCACAGTGGGCCGGAGGGTAGCTCCACGCGCTGTGGGGGTGACAAAGCCCCCGGGGTGAAGATGAAGACCTGTGGCATAAGAATTTTTCCAAGTTAGAAAATTCCAAAACTAGGTTTCCGGGGATAAGCTCTCCGGGAGACAATCGTCCGGTCGCCGTGAGAACGGGGAGCCGGGAATAAGGTTTGCGGGGAAGAAACATTCGAGAAAACCCGACGAAATTTCCAGAGGTGAACTTTCCGAGAGACAATCGTCCAATCACCATGAGAACGGGGAGCCGGGAATAGGGTCTCTGGGAAAGAAATATCCAAGAAATCCGTAATTTTTTCGGGAGACAATCGTCCGGTCGCCGTGAGAATGGGGAGTCGAGAATAAGGTCTCCTGAGAAGAATATCCAAGAAATCTGTCCCGCTGGGGGGACCATCGACTCCCGGAGGAGGATGTGCCCGATGACGGGTCTGAGTATTTGGGTAGGGGACTAGTCTCCTAAAGTGACTCGTTACCACGGTCCCTGAGGACCGGGTTGCCGCTTACACCCTCAGTCCACGAGGGGTGATCGTAAGCCGCCCTGCAGGAGGGACTTGTTGGGTCATGAGAGCTCACTTCCTCACGGGGAGGGCATCCTCGCGGGGAGGGCATCGCCATTAGAGGCGGTAATGTAAAGGACCTGCAATGAGACAGTTGAAGAGAAGAATCTAGTTGTATTGATGATGAAACAAAATACAACGTCTCCCCCTGCGAAGTCGCGAAAGGGGAGGGAAAGGTAATTACAATGTCCCCCCTCCCCCTCCGGCGCAATCGCTTTGGGGGAGGGGACGGTGAGTACGAGGTCCCCCTTCCCCCTCCGGCGTAATCGCTCCGGGGGAGGGGACGGGCCTGTGTAGGCCAGACGTAAAACTTGCGAAGTAAACGCAAGTTCCACGTGTGCTTCAGCTCCTACTCTTGGAGGTTGGAGAGCTTGTAGGCCCCCGAGCCCAGGACCGTAGAGATCCTATAGGGGCCCTCCCATTTGGGGGAGAGCTTGCCATGGGCTTGGGGGTCTGTGACGCGCTTGATGAAAAGGCCCCCAAGGCGGAAGGCCCTCTCGGGCACGCGCTGGTTGTATGCGGGCGCCATCTCGCGCTCATAGATGGCGTGGCGGAGGAGCGCTCGGTCACGTTCCTCCTCCACGAGATCGATCTCCATTCGCTGGTTGGCCTCATTGGCTTGGTACGCTGCGGTCGTAGCTCTGTCTAGGAGCTCGAGTCATAGCGACCGGAAGCCAATCTCTGGGGGGCGGACTGCCTCGGCCCCGTAGACTAGGGAGAAGGGAGTATGTCCCGTCGCCCGGCTCGGGGTCATGCGCATGGAGCAGAGGATGCTAGGGAGCTCCTCTGCCCATGCACCCCGCTTAGAAGCGGCCTACTCGAGTCGCCAGCACAACCCCTGTAGGATCACGCCGTTGACCCTTTCGACAGCCCCATTGCTCCGAGGATGGGCCACTGAGGCGAAGTGGATGACGAGCCCCAGGCCTTCACAGAATTCCCGGAAATAAGCCGAGTTGAATTGGGTCCCGTTATCAATAGTGATTTCCCGGGGGACACCAAAACAACAAACGACGTTTTTCCAAAAAACCGCTAGACGGCCCGGGATGTGATGCTGGCCAAGGGTTCCGCCTCTACCCACTTTGTAAAGTAGTCGACCGCGACCACCGCATACTTGTATCCTCCGGGCGCTGGGGGGAAGGGTCCTAAGAGGTCCATCCCCCAGCACACGAAGGGCCAAGTGATGGGGATAGTCTGCAGCGCTACAGGGGGGAGGTTCGAACCCTTGGCCATCTTCTGGCAAGCCTCGCACGCGGAGACAAGGTCTTGCGCGTCGCGCATGACCGTGGGCCAGTAGAAGCCCTGCCGAAGAGCCTTGGCCGCGATGGCACGCGGGGCTAGGTGAGAGCCACAGCTCCCCGCGTGGATGTCTTCGAGAAGTTGGAGTCCCTCCGGCCGTGGGAGGCAGTGCAGGAGGGCAGAAGCCCCCTGCTTGTAGAGGTTCCCCTCCAGTAGGAGGTATGCCCGGGCTTTGGCCCGGAGGCGCTTGGCCTCGGTCTCGTTAGGAGGGTCCCCCTCCCCCTTGATGAAGGAGATGAGGGGGTCCATCCATGAAGGAGTCCGGGTGATCTCGGCGACCTTCAAGGAAATGCAGGTGGATGAGAAGCTCCTGCAACCAGCGGCAGGGCCTCTGCAAGGGTTTGTCCCGGGGAAGGCGATCCACCCCGTGGGCAAGGTGGATCTCCCGATCACCTTCGGCACCCCGGAGAACTACCGGACCGAGCTAGTCCGCTTCGACGTAGTGGACCTCCCCTCCTCCTACAATGTGATTATGGGGAGGACTACGATCAATCGGCTGGGGGCTGCCACCCACCAAAACTACCTGTGCATGAAGATCCCCGGGCCGCATGGCGTGATCAACGTCCGGGGGGACCAAGACATGGCCCGTGCTCTATACGAGTGAGCTGCTGCCACAATAGGAAGCGTCAACCTGATCAAGGCGCCCGGGGGGGAGGCTCCCCCCCCGGACGTAGGCATCGCTGCACCATCCCCTGGGAGGCCCCTTCTCAAGCCGCGTCAGGAAGGGGGCCTCCGGAAGGTCCCGCTGTCCCCAGGCAGCGAGGACAAAACTGTCCAAATCGGGGCAGAGCTCCCCCAAGACCATGCAGCGCAACTCGCAGCCTTTCTGCGCGAAAACTCCGATGTTTTTGCGTGGAAGCCTTCGGACATGCGGGGTGTCGCCCGGGAGGTTATTGAACACAAGCTCGCGGTAACCCCCGGTCACCCCCCTGTCAAGCAGAAGTTGAGAAAGCTCTCCCTCGAACGTCAAGAAGCCATCAAGACGGAGATAGCTCGGCTCCAAGAGGCGGGGTTCATCCGGGAGGTCTTGCACCCTGAGTGGCTCATAAACCCCGTCCTCGTCAAGAAATCAAGTGGCAAGTGGCGCATGTGCGTGGACTTCACCGACCTTAACCGCGCCTGCCCCAAAGACAACTTCCCGCTCCCGCGGATCGACCAGCTCGTTGACTCCACCGCGGGGTGCGAGCTGATGAGCTTCCTAGACGCCTACTCGGGATACCATCAAGTCCGGATGGCGGAGGGGGACGAGGAAAAGACGAGTTTTATAACTCCCCTCGGAACCTTCTGCTACCGCCACATGCCCTTCGGGCTCAAGAATGCGGGAGCCACCTTCCAGCGCCTGATGACGCTGGTCTTCAAAGATCAAGTCGGCCGCAAAGTCGAAGTCTACGTAGACGACGCGGTCGTCAAGAGTCCCCGTGCAGCCTCCCACATCGACGACCTCGCAGAGACCTTCTGCAACCTCCGCGCGTTCGGGCTCAAGCTCAACCCGGAGAAGTGCGCCTTCGGGGTGCGCGGGGGTAAGCTCCTGGGTTTCCTCGTGTCCCAGCGGGGCATTGAGGCAAACCCCGAGAAGATCCGGGCCTTCCTAGACATGCCCCCACCACGCTCCGTCAAAGATGTCCAGCGGCTCTCCGGCCGCCTGGCCGCGCTCAGTCGCTTCATCTCCCGTTCGGGGGAGCGGGGCCTCCAGTTCTTCAAGATCCTCCGAGGGCTCGAGGGGTTCCGCTGGACCCTCGAGGCCCAGGAAGCCTTCAACGACCTCAAGAAGTACCTCTCGAGCCCTCCAATGCTCGTGAGTCCGTCTCCGGAAGAGCCCTTGCTCCTCTACCTCGCCGCGACCCCCGTCGCCGTCAGCGCGGTTTTGGTGAAGGAGCAAGGGGGGCAGCAACGTCCCGTGTACTACGTGAGTGAGGCCCTCCAAGGGGCCAAGACTCGGTACACGGAGATGGAGAAGATTTGCTACGCCCTCCTCATGGCGTCCCGGAAGCTCCGGCACTACTTCCTGGGGCACCCCATCACTGTCCCGTCGTCCCTCCCCCTGGGGGAGGTGCTGCGGAATAAAGAAGCCACCGGTCGGATTGGGAAGTGGGGTGCCGAGCTTGCCCCCTTCTCCCTGTCCCTTACCGGCCGCTCCGCAATCAAGTCGCAGGTCCTCGCCGACTTCGTCGCAGAGTGGACTCCCGCCTCTGGGTCCGGGGACGAAGATCTCCCTGTGCCGCCCCGACGCAGTGACCACTGGACCCTGCTGTTCGACGGGTCGCTGTGTCTCGCCGGGGCTGGCGCGGGGGTAGTCCTCCGAAGCCCCGAGGGGAAGGAGCTCGAGTACGCCGCACGGCTCGAGTTCCCCGCAACCAACAACGTCGCCGAATACGAGGCTCTGCTCCTCGGGATGCGCCTTGCGCGCTCCCTGGGGATCCGACGCCTCCTAGTGAAGGGAGACTCTCAGCTTGTTGTCTGCCAAATGGACAAGTCTTACCTGTACCATGACGCAAATCTAAGTCTTTACTTGGAGGAAGTACGGAAGATGGAGAGGCACTTCGACGGCCTTGAGGCCCGGCATATCCCGTGAAGGGAGAATGACTGGGCTGATGCCTTGGCCCGGGCGGCAAGCGCCCGGGAAACGCTCCCCAAGGGGGCCTTCTTGGAAACAATCATGAAGCCCTCAGTGGCCTCCCCGGACGCAGGCCCCGAGCCTCCGGTCCCGGAAGTCGCCGAGATCGTCCGGCCGTCATCATGGATGGATCCCCTCCTCTGCTTCATCAAGGGGGAGGGGGACCCCTCCAACGAGACCGAGGCTAAGCGCCTCCGGGCCAAAGCCCGTGCATATCTCTTACTGGAGGGAAGGCTCTACAAGCGGGGGGCTTCAGCCCTCCTGCGCTGCCTCCCCCGGTCGGAGGGACTTCAACTCCTGGAAGACATTCACGCGGGGAGCTGTGGTTCTCACCTAGCCCCGCGTGCCATCGCCGCCAAGGCCCTTCGGCAGGGCTTCTACTGGCCTACAGTCATGCGCGACGCGCGAGACCTTGTCTCCGCGTGCGAAAAATGCCAGAAGATGGCCAAGGGCTCGAACCTCCCCCCTGTAGCGCTGTGGACTATCCCCATCACTTGGCCCTTCGTGCGCTGGGGGATGGACCTCTTAGGGCCCTTCCCCCTAGCGCCCGGAGGATACAAGTATGTGGTAGTCGCGGTCGACTACTTTACAAAGTGGGTTGAGGCGGAGCCCTTGGCTAGCATCACCTCCCGGGCCGTTCAGCGGTTTTTCTGGAAAAACGTCGTTTGTCGTTTTAGTGTCCCCCGGGAAATCACTGTGGACAATGGGACCCAATTCGACTCGGCTTATTTCCGGGAATTCTGCGAAGGCCTGGGGATCGTCATCCACTTCGCCTCAGTGGCCCATCCTCAAAGCAACGGGGCCGTCGAGAGAGTCAATGGCGTAATCCTACAGGGGTTACGCCGGAGACTCGAGCAAACCTCTTCCAAGCGGGGCGCGTGGGCAGAGGAGCTCCCTAGCATCCTCTGCTCGATGCGCACGACCCCGTCCCGGGCCACAGGGCGTGCTCCCTTCTCCCTGGTCTACGGGGCGGAGGCAGTCCTCCCCCCGGAGATCGGCTTGCGGTCGCTGCGGGTCGAGCTCCTGAACGGAGCCACGACCGCAGCCTACCGGGCCAACGAAGACAACCGGCGACTGGAAATCGACCTCGTGGAGGAGGAACGCGACCGAGCGCTCCTCCGCCACGCCATCTACGAGCGCGAGATGTCGCGCGCATACAACCAGCGCGTGCGCGAGAGAGCTTTCCGCCTTGGGGACCTTGTCCTCAAGCGCGTCACAGACCCCCAAGCCCAGGGTAAGCTCTCCCCCAAGTGGGAGGGCCCCTACAGGATCTCCGCTGTCCTAGGCTCGGGGGCCTACAAGCTCTCCAACCTTCAAGAGCAGGAGCTGAAGCACACCTGGAACTTGCGTTTACTTCGCAAGTTCTACGTCTAGCCTTACGGGCCTGTCCCCTCCCCCGGAGCGATCACGCCGGAGGGGGAGGAGGGACACTGTAGCTTCCTTTTCCCCCCCCCCCTTCGCGGTTTCGCAGGGAGGGGCTTTGTATATTTTGTTAATCAATGCATAGCCTTTGTTCTTCAACTGTCTCGTTGCAGGTTTTTCTCATTACCGCCCCTAGCGGCGATGCCCTCCCCGCGAGGATGCCCTCTCCGCGAGGATGCCCTCCCCGCAAGGATGCCCTCCCCGCGAGGAAGTGGGCCAGCCCCAACAAGTCCCTACAACGGAGCCTGCACTCCCGTAGGGCGGCTTACGATCAGCCCTCGTGGACTGAGGGTGTAAGCGGCAACCCGGTCGCGGTGGCCGTGGTAACGAGTCACTTTGGGAGACTAGTCCCCTGCCCAAACACTCAAGTCCCGTCTTCGGGCATTTCCTCCTCTGGGAGTCGACGTTATTCCCGGCTCCCCGTTCTCACGGCGACCGGAAGATCAGCCCCTTGCGGCTTGATTGGATCTATCTTCCTCCTCCGGGAGTCGACGTTATTCCCGGCTCCCCGTTCTCACGGCGACCGGAAGATCAGCCCCTTGCGGCTTGATTGGATCTATCTTCCTCCTCCGGGAGTCGACGTTATTCCCGGCTCCCCGTTCTCACGGCGACCGGAAGATCAGCCCTTGCGGCTTGATTGGATCTATCTTCCTCCTCCGGGAGTCGACGTTATTCCCGGCTCCCCGTTCTCACGGCGACCGGAAGATCTGCCCCTTGCGGCTTATTTGGATCCATCTTCCCCCTCCGGGAGTCGACGTTATTCCCGGCTCCCCGTTCTCACGGCGACCGGACGAGTGTCTCCCAGGAAGCTCGCCTCCGGAAATCCCATCGGGTTCTCTTGGACATTCCTTCCGCTTAAGGCCTTATTCCCGGCTCCCCGTTCTCATGGTGACCGGATGATTATCTCCCGGAAGGTCTTCTCCTTGAAAACCTCGCTTTAAAATTTTCTAACTTAGAAAATTTCCTATGCTACAGGTGTCTTCCTTCCCGGGGGCCTTGTTACCCCCACAGCGCGCGGAGCTATTCTCCGGCCCGCTATGGGCGGGGGGGGATAAGGAACCCCCGGGTGTCGACCGCACCACCCGCGAAGAAACTTAGCTCATCCTTGTTAACATGAGTCGTCCAGACCATCCAAGAAGAAGAAAATAAAGAGGCGCAATAAAAGGAAACAATGCGCTTTATTGATCAGCAAACCCGGAGGACATCTTCCCCCTCCGGTGGGTTTCGGAAATGATACAACCCGGGTCCTAACCCGGGGGATTTTCTACGAGCCTAAGGCCCCTACGCCTAAAGCTCCCGGAGGCGCTCCCTCAGCTCCCGGGCCAAGTCCTGGTACAGCGCCCGGATGCGACGCTGAGAGTCCCGAAGTACGTCTTCGGGCCAAAACTCGTACCCAGCCGGCGGAAGTATCCGGAGAGGAGGTATCATCTGGGCCTTCAGGCGTGGGGGAGTTAATTCAGCACGGCTATTGTTGAAATTGTCCAAGTGCCACTCCGGGCGCCACCTCAACCGGACAGGCTCCCGGGCAGTACCCCCCTCGCGTTCTCCGGAGACAAGGCTCAGCAAAATCAAAGCCGCTTGGGCGTCCCCCGGAGAGCCTCTCCCGGACTGTTGCCCGGGAGTAACCCCCCGGGAACCCTGGTAACATTTCATCGCAAAGACTTAGAAAATTTCAAATGTATTTCATTGCAAAATGTTTTTGTACAAGTGCCCGGGGCTTCTCCTAAGAAGCTACCGGAATCAAAATGTCTAACAAAAATAAAAGGGGTCCTAGCTAAAGACCCGGGGGAGGCTCATACTTTAGCATTGGGGTCCTCCCCCCTGGGAGCTTCCTCCGTGGCCGGGGCAGGGGCATCCGCGGCCGGAGGCGCCAGTGTCGGGAACCTCGTCCGGATGATCCGGTCGTAGAATCCCTCCGCCAGCAGCTCCACCTCCCAGCGCGTTGGCTCGAAGGCCTCTGGGAAGCTCCGGGGGATGCGCCCCCCGATCGCCCGGGCGCCAACCCCCCGATAGTCGACGAGCCCCGCGGCGGCCGCGATGACAGGGATCGCCCGGCCCCGTGCCCGGACGTCCGCAGCCTCCGGGATGGCGGAGACTTGTGCGTTAAGAAAACGCACAGCCTCCGCGAGGGTCGCCGGGGGCACCTCCGGGCCGCTCCCGGAGCCCAGGCTAACGCCAAGGCTTTCCAAGGCCGAGCGGACGGAGCGGCCCGCGTCCGACAGCGCCCGGACGCTGGAGCTCTCGAGCTCCCGGAGCGCCTTCTCCCTCACCTTGGCCTCCTCTCGGAGGCGGCAGTAGGCGCCCTCGAAAGGTGCACCTGGGCCCGGGCCCGGGACAGCTCATCAAGAGCTTCGTCCCGCTCCCGGAGGGCCGCCTCCCGCTGCTCCACGCAAGCCGCGGCCCGGCTCTCCGCCTCCTTGAGCAGCCGGGTGACCCGCTGCTCAAGGCCCCAGGTAACAGTCGCTACCTACAAAATACATAAAGAGTTAGAAAAATCTTAAGTGCAGGACAAATCATAAGAGCTCGGGCTACCTGGGCTCCGAGGGACTCGAGCCCCTCAAAACGCTCGTGGAGCGTTCCCCCCGTTACGAAGGCCTGCACCTTCCGGCTATGCAGGCCCTCCGCGCAGCGGGCCACCTCCCCGGCGGGAAGCAGATAAGTATCTTGCCCGGCGACGCTGTTGTGGCCGGGAGAGGGCCCCCGGGCCTCGGAGTCCGGGAGCACGGCCGTCGTCGCCGGCGTCTTCGTCGACGAAGTTTCCTCCGAGGACGATGAAGACGAGGATTGGGCGGGGATCTCCGCCCGGGGGGGATCATTGGGCCTTTCCCCGCCCCAGGCCGGAGGGCCCTCGGAGCCTCCTGCTCCGGGGGGACCTCGAAGACTGAGGGGCTCCCCCCTCCTCATCAACCGGCCAGAGGCACGGAGGCGCCGCCTCCGAAAACCTCACCTCTAGCCTCTCCGGCGCCAATGCCGCCGGGAGAGGCGAGAGGAGCGTCACGCGAATTGGCGACGGGGCGTAGTCCGCCGAATCGGACCCCGCCCCACCGACAACAACCTCCTTCCCCCGAGCCTCGACGGGGGCCTCCGGGGGCGGAGGCGTCGCCTCTGCCCGGGGCGCCGCCCGGGCATGTTCGGTTCCGGGAGCCGCGTCCCGGGCCCTCACCGGCGTCGTCGCTGGCGTCGTCGTCGGGGCGGGGGTCTTTTGCACCCGGGGCCTTTTGGGCTCCGAGCCCCCGGCCGCATCCTTCCCCCGCTTATGAGACCCGGGGGTGGGAAGGGGCTTCCTCTCCGGAAGCCTGAGCCCGTAGGCCTCGGCCACCAGGTTCCGGGGAGGCCCCTCCCCCACGAGGCGCACGATGCGCTCGTGTTCGTCGGCGAAGTACCTCCCCAGGAGGTGCTCCGCCTTGTCCCTCGCCGCCGGGTACGGGCGCACTGCAAGAGGTAAAAAGTTAGTCAATTTCTCATAAAAAACTGAAAGTACAAAAATGCAGGGGACTTATGCCGCGTCACCGGTTTCACCGGAGGCCGCTGCTCCGGGCCCATGCCGATCCCCCTTTCCCCGCGTGAGAAGGGGGAAAGCCGCAGGAGCGCCAGCTCCTCCGCGGCGTCCCGCATCGAGTGGGCCTTCTTGGTCAACACCACCTTCCCGAGGAGCTCGAACTCCTCGTCCGTCCACACCGGCGGCTTCGGTGCGGTTGACCGGCTGTAGGTGGGAGGCTCTGGGGCGTAGACCACCGCCTCGTCCCGGACCCGGAGGTAGAACCACCTCCGGAGCCAGTCCCCCCAGTGGTCCCGGGAGGCCGCCGCCGGGTAGTCCGCCACCCGGGAGGGCAGCATCTGGACCATCACCGAGCCGAAGGGGGACTTCGGTCCTCCCTTCACCAGGTGGGAGCTCCGCGCTGCCAGCTCGTAAAAGTACCGGAAGGCGCAGAGGGTGGGCTCCCGCCCGGTCGCCGTCTCGTACAGCCAGATGAAGAGACCCATCCGGACGAGGGCGTTGGGGGTGAGGTGGTTGAGAGCCACCCCGTACTCTTTTAGGAACTCCCGGAGCATCGGATGCACCGGGAGCCGGAGCCCCGCCTCGAGGAAGGCCTCGAAGGCCACGACCTCTCCGGGCCTGGGGCGGGGGGCTCCGTCCTTCTTCAGGGGGACCCGGATGTCCCCCTCTCCAACGATGCCCTTCTTGACCAGGGACTCCGCGTCCGAGACCGAGAACTCGGAGGCCCAGAGGAAATCCACGGGGATTTCCTCCGGGGGCACCTCCGTGGTCTTCGCTCGACCTTTGGGCGCTATTAGGTCAGTTCTTTCTTTTTTCGGTGGCTAACTTTTCAGGAGGTTGACTAAAGCTCCCGGACGCTCGCTACCGGAGGAAGTTACCGGAAATGCTACCGGGAGAGCGCTACCGGGAGAGCTGAAGCTGGAGTTGGAAAATTTGGAATGAGCTGCCGGGGCCCCCTAAGGCCCTATTTATAGAGGCTGGCCGTGATCTAGATGCGCGCCACGTGGCCCCCTCGGAGCAATCTGGACCACTGAAATTCAAACCGTGGGCGGGAAACGAAGGGACAGGCGCGTAAATCGAGACACCGGTTCAAACCACGAGTGCATTTATTGCAAAAACGGCGCGGCCATAAAGCACCTGGCACAGAAACCGAAGCGTCGCCGGGGGTCCGGTGATTTTCGTTCGGAGGTTTCGCCCGGAGATTTTCCCGGTACCGTAACCACTCCCTCCGGGGGCTCAAGCTTCATCCCCGGAGGGCATGGGGGGCTGCTGTTGGGGGAAATCTCCACGCGGTCAAGTCCGGGTAAGTTCATGATTGCCCGGGGACAGTGGCCTCCGGTGCCTGCCCCGGGCGCCGCCGTTTAGGCTCCCGGGACCGTGCCTCCGGGGTATGTCCCGGGCGCCGCCATTTGGCTCCCGGGACCTTGCCCCCCGGGTGAGTCCTGGGCGCCGCCCTTTGCCCGGGGACAGTGGCCTCCGGTGCCTGCCCCGGGCGCCGCCATTTGGCCCCCGGGACCGTGCCCCCCGGGCGGGTCCCGGGCGCAGCCATTTGCCCGGGGACAGTGGCCTCCGGTGCCTGCCCCGGGCGCCGCCATCTGGCCCCCGGGACCGTGCCCCCCGGGCGGCTCCCGGGCGCCGCCATTTGCCCGGGGACAGTGGCCTCTGGTGCCTGCCCCGGGCCCCGCCATTTGGCCCCCGGGATCGTGCCCCCCGGGTGGGTCCCGGGCGCCGCCATTTGCCCGGGGACAGTGGCCTCCGGTGCCTGCCCCGGGCGCCGCCGTTTAGCCTCCCGGGACCGTGCCTCCGGGGTATGTCCCGGGCGCCGCCTTTTGGCCCCCGGGACCGTGCCCCCCGGGCGGGTCCCGGGCGCCGCCATTTGCCCAGGGACAGTGGCCTCCGGTGCCTGCCCCGGGCGCCGCCATTTGGCCCCTGGGACCGTGCCCCCCGGGCGGGTCCCGGGCGCCGCCATTTGCCCGGGGACAGTGGCCTCCGGTGCCTGCCCCAGGCGCCGCCGTTTAGGCTCCCGGGACCGTGCCTCCGGGGTATGTCCTGGGCGCCGCCTTTTGGCCCCCGGAACCGTGCCCCCTGGGCGGGTCCCGGGCGCCGCCATTTGCCCGGGGACAGTGGCCTCCGGTGCCTGCCCCGGGCGCCGCCATTTGGCCCCCGGGACCGTGCCCCCCGGGTGGGTCCCAGGCGCCGCCATTTGCCCGGGGACAGTGGCCCCCGGTGCCTGCCCGGGCGCCGCCTTTTAGGTTCCCGGGACCCTGCTCTCCGGAAGGGGTCCCGGACGTCATCGCCCTCCTAAAAGGTAAAATCCCTGTTTGTTTATCACGTGCAGGTCACGCGACGGATGCCTCGGGAATCAGCGACCACCTGTCAAGCATCCAAGACGTTTGACCGGGAGAAGAACGGTCCTACCCTTCAATCCGACGGTGGCTGCCGGGGTAGTTTAGGTTTTTTGCTTCTTTTTGAGGCTATAAATAGCCCTTGTACCCCTCTGTTGTAAAGGATCAGCTCATTATTATTTGGAATAGCTAAACTTACAGACGTGCTCCGGAAGCCTCTCCCCCGGAGAGAGCCTCCCCAGCCGGCTCCGGTCGGGAGCGCGTCAACAGGACTAGGGCCCCCACCGGGACCCGAACTTGTATAAATCCACGTGTCAATTCTTGTGTTTGTCCGGCGGGGGAGGACCGGTCACCCGGTCAACCCGCGCTGCGTAATCTCCGCTAGGATCGTCTTCAAAACCTGTCGGGGTATTCTTAATACCACGACAGCGGATACAAACAACACATACAAACTATATAAGCATACAAGCACTAGAAAATAATACGTAAATACATCATGCATGCTCATGGCTTGAATGTCGAAGGGCTCACATTCGGCTCATGGCTTGACATATCCCTAAATTGGTTCTAGGACTATTTTCTGGAGATGTGACAGTAGAAAATATTGTAGAACATGGCTCAAAAGGCTTAGTGGACAAAGTGGGATTTCAATTGCTCAAATGTAACAGGTCTGAATCATCCAATGCCATTGGTGGACATGCACTAACATAGTGCTAGACATGGCCAGAAACTAGGGCATTGCATAACTTTTGACTCAGGACTCCATTGGTGCACAACTTTGTCTGGGTTTAGGCCTTGATAGCAGCTACAAAACTCTCAACAAGCTCAAGGGTAGAAAGTGGCCGGAAGGTGGCCAAATCCGGTGAGCAAACACGGTGGCCTGAACTACTGGACAGTAATCTTGGCATGATCATAACTTTTGATCTAGGCCGATTCAGGGTTCGCCAGTGGAGTAAATTGCTCAGGGGGTTGAGGCCTAGCTAGATGACAAGGTTTCATCGGCTGGTTTGGCCAGAAAATGAACTCCGGCGATCGGGGCCGAAGACGAAGGCACCGATTTGGGCGTTTTCATTCCAGGGCGTTTGAACTCAATTCCACGCTCGGGAAGCATCTAGGGGTCATCACGAAGCTACTGGTGTACTCAATTTTGCCAGAGAATGGCTGGAGAAGCACGGCGGCGTTCTCCGGTGAACTGCCGAGGCTCGAACTTGGGAATTCGACGCTCGGGGCAAAATTGGCGATTCCAAACTTGCAGGCTTGTTCCTCCTAGCTCACTGATCATTATTCTCTACTGGCACGAGGATCAATTTGGCTTGAATCACTCGGCATTAAGGGAATAGGGGATTACGGCTTTTCCGATGATTGCCGGCGTTGAGGCTCGCCGGGGGTCAATTAACGGCTGTGACACATACAGGGGGATAAGGGGATCTTACTGGTGGTGTCGGTTTGGATGGGGAAGCTGCGGGTGAAGCTGGCGCCGTGAGCTTCAAAAGTGGCTCGCCGGGGAAGAAGGTCTTCGCGGCGGCGCTGAAGAACTAGGTTACTCTCTGGTGGAAGAAGCTAAGGCTTGTAGTTGCGGGATGGTGTGAAGAGATGCTGGGCGAGGGGGGCTTTATATAGCCGCGGGGTTGAGCTCTTGGGAGTTGCAGCAATCGCCGAGAAGATACTCCCTGGCGCTGGAGCGGTCAGCGAGGCACATCGGGACACGGCGGGGCTCTGCCAGAGACGGAGGATCGCGCGAAATCAGGGCTTCGTCAGGACGACGGGATAGCGAGCTTCGGCATGGGCGCAACGTGGCGGTAAAGTCCTGACAATGTCAAGCACGCGCGCGAACGGTGAACCACGGTCTCCAGTCATCGCCACGGTGGCGTTTCCTTGGCGCGACGCGAGCACGTGCGGTACACGCTGGTTTCGACCGTTGGCGGCGGCGAATCTGGCCGACGGTGAAGGCTACGGTGGTTCACGGCAACGGCAACAGCTGCGGTCGAAAGTCCTCGTGGTCGTGGTCGTGCACACGGCTCTGGTCGTGGTCGAAGAAAGGGCCAGGGGCTTGTTTGCAAGGTTTTGGACTGATTTGCGAAGGTTTCGACTAAACTGCGGGGATTTTGGTTCGGGAATTTGGGCCTATTTGCAAATCTGAAGATCCGGAGGGCTGATTTGAATTTTGACTTTGCAGATGAGTGTTACTAAAGTACTTGGACTCATCCAGCAGGAAAAATGGTAAGATCCGACGAGATCTTAGGGTTTCGACAAAAATCGGAAACAGGGTAAAATAGGGTAATTAGGGTTTGACATTTTGCCGGGGCTGAAACTAGGGTTTCGGTTGAGATTCTTGAGTTCTTCCAGAAGGGAAAAACGTTTAGAAAAATGAAAGAAAGATAATCACTTGATCATATTTGAATTTGGAGATGATCTGAGACTTTTAGCCTTTTTGGGCTTTTTGAAAATTCTGAAAGGCCTAAACTGAAACACTTTTGGACTGAAATGTGAAAATGATCTGGGAGATGAAGTTTAGCTGCCAACTTTTTAGGTTAAGGTAGTAGCACACCTAAGATCAAGATAGGGTTGAGACATCAGGGATTCCAAAGAAGATATGCTGACTGGCAAGCAGAAAAGATAGCCAAAAACTGAGATGTTACAACCTACCTCCTTAGGAATAATCTCGTCCTCGAGATTCCGATGAGTCTGAGAACAGGTAGGGAAAATTCTGACGTAGTTCTTCTTCTCTTTCGCAAGTCGATTCTTCTTCGGTGTGGTTATTCCATTGGACTCTGCAGAATTTTATGGTCCTTGATTTTAATCTCCTTTCACTGACCTCTAACACCTTGACTGGGTATTCTTGATATGTCAGATTTGGTTGAACTTCTGTTTCTATGGGAGACACTTGCTCCGTTGGTTTTCTCAAGCATTTCCTTAGTTGGGATACGTGAAAAACATTATGGACTTCTGCTAATTCAGGCGGTAGCTCCAGTTTGTACGCTACTTCTCCTCATCTTTCCAAAATCTTGTATGGTCCCACGTATCTCGGGCTTAACTTTCCTTTCATCTGAAATCGTTGAACTCCTTTGTAGGGTGTTACTTTGAGATATACGTAATCACCTATCTCGAAGGATAGTTCTCTCCTTCTTCTGTCGGCGTAACTTTTCTGTCGAGACTGGGCCGTTTTCAATCTCTCTTGTATGATCTTCACATGTGCTGTGGCATCCTCCACTAATCGCGGTCCGAAAAATTGTTTTTGTCCCACTTCGGTCCAATATAGTGGCGTGCGGCACTTTCTTCCATAAAGCGCTTCATAAGGAGCCATTTGTAGACTCACTTGATAACTATTGTTGTAGGTGAATTCCGCGTACGGTAGAAATTGTTCCCAAGAATTTCCATAGTCTAAAGCACACGCTCTCAACATGTCTTCCAAAATCTGGTTCACTCTTTCCGTTTGGCCTCCAGTTTGCGGGTAGTAAGCTATACTGAACTTCAACTTCGTTCCCAGGGACTTCTGTAACTCTCCCCAAAATCTTGATACAAATTGTGCTCCTCTGTCTGAGACGATTGTTTTTGGCACTCCATGTAGCGTGACAATTCTGGTAAGATATAATTCTGCCAGATTTTTCGTTGTGTACTGCGTTCTCACAGGTAGAAAATGAGCCACTTTCGTCAATCTATCGACTATGACCCATATAGAATCATATCCTTGCTGGGTTCTTGGTAAACCAACTACGAAATCTATTCCAATCTCGTCCCATTTCCACTCCGGGGTTGGTAGGGGTTGCAGCGGTCCTGCAGGTTTCTGGTGTTCTGCTTTAACTCTTTGACAGGTGTCACAAGAAGCTATAAACTCGGCAATTTCCTTCTTCATTCCTTTCCACCAAAACCGATCCTTTAGATCTTGGTACATCTTTGTACTGCCTGGGTGAATAGAGTACGGGGTACAATGGGCTTCTTGCAGTATCATGTTCTTGATTTCCTTGTCTTCTGGAACACAGATTCGGTTATGATACCACAAAATTCCTTCCTCGTCCTCACGAAGGTCAACTGCATCTTCATATTTCATGTCCTCTTTCATCTTCTGAATACTCTGATCTACTTCTTGAGCTTTTCGGATTTGGTCCTTCAGCTCGCAATTCACTGTTAATGCGGTGACGGTTCCTTGTTGAACAAACTCTAAATTCAACTTTTCGAAATCTCTAAGCAATTGGGGTGGTATTCCTAATGTCTTCGCTTGATTGCAGTAGGATTTTCTGCTCAAGGCATCTGCTACTACATTTGCTTTTCCAGGGTGGTAATGTATTCCAAGGTCATAATCTTTAATCAGCTCTAGCCATCTTCGCTGTCTCATGTTCAAGTCTTGTTGGGTGAAGATGTATTTCAAACTCTTGTGGTCCGTGTAGATTTCACATCTATTTCCAAGTAGATAGTGTCGCCAAATTTTTAGCGCATGAACAACGGCGGCTAATTCCAAATCATGAGTTGGATAATTCTCCTCATGTGGTCGCAATTGTCTTCATGCATAAGCTACGACTCTCCCTTGTTGCATAAGGACACAGCCTAGTCCTTGCTTCGACGCATCGCAATAGACTTCAAAATCCTTTTTGTTATCTGGTAACGTAAGAACAGGTGCGGTTGTTAATATCTTCTTTAATTCCTCAAAGCTCTTTTCACATCCTTCTGTCCAGTCGAATGGAACATCTTTCTTTAGTAGCCTGGTGAGTGGCTTTGTAATCTTGGAGAATCCTTTGACAAATCTCCGGTAATATCCGGCTAATACTAGGAAACTTCTTACCTCAGTTACTGTTTCCGGTTGTTTCCATTCCATGATAGCCTGAATTTTTTATGCATCCATTGAGATTCCTTTGCCAGAGATAATGTGGCCTAAGAATGAGATTTCTTTTAACCAAAAGGCACACTTATCGAACTTGGTATACAGTCGATGTTCTACTAACTTTTCCAGCACCATCCTAAGATGTTGTGCGTGTTTTTCCTCTGACTCCGAAAAGATGAGAATGTCATCGACAAACACAATGACAAACTTGTCCAGAAATTCCATGAGAACCTTGTTCATCAAATTCATGAATACTGCTGGTGCATTCGTTAAACCAAATGGCACCACGGTAAACTCATGCAATCCATATCTCGTTATGAATGCAGTTTTTGGAATATCTTGTTCTCGAATCTTCAGTTGGTGGTATCCGGACCTCAGGTCAATCCTTGAAAATATCTTCGCTCCTCTTAGTTGATCAAAGAGATCATCGATCCTTGGTAAAGGATACTTGTTCTTGATCGTCATATCATTCAGTTTCCGGTAGTCGACACAGAGTCGTAGACTGCCGTCTTTCTTTTTAGCGAAATGTACAGGGGCTCCCCAAGGTAAGGAACTTGTTCTAACAAATCCCTTTCTTTCCAATTCTTCCACTTGCTTTCTTAACTCTTCTTGTTCTTCACTTGTCATACATGCAAGCTTTCTTGCGTAAGGGGCAGATTTGGGTTTTAATTCGATTGAGAATTCAATGTCCCGATCTGGCGGCATTCCAGGAAGCTCTTCAGGAAAAACTTTTGGATATTCATTTACTATTGGAACTCCTTCAAACTCAACTCCTTCCAAGCTGTTCAAACTACACACTCGGTTGTTCACCATTGATCTCTCTGCGTGGAATGTGACTTGTTTTCCTTCAGCATTCGTCAGGGTTATTGCTTTCTTTTCACAGTCCATCTGACCTTTATGCTTGGCTAACCAATCCATTCCAAGGATGACGTCTAATCCTTGAAGGTCCAAAACTAGCAAGTTTGCTAGGAATCCTAGATTGCCAATACTAAAGGCGATATTTCTACAAATAGAGTTGACAGGCATCCGAGCTCCAGGGGATTGAATTAAAATAGGGAACTCTAATGCAGATACTGGCAACTTATTTATGAGCACGAAAGGTCTTGACACAAATGAATGAGTAGCACCAGGGTCAAATAATGCAACTGAAAGTTCAGAGTGAATAAAGATCCTACCGATCACGACGTCTGATGCTTCTCCTGCTTCAACGGCAGATGCGTAGTTGAGTCTTCCGCGACCTGCAGCAGGTATTCCTCTCCCTCGGCCATTCTGGAATCTTCCTCCTCTAGAGGGCGGAGCATTTCTAGCGAAGCCTTGGGTTGGAACAGGGGGTCTTGCAGCTTGTGCTCAGGCAACATTGGATGGTAGGTGTTGTAGTGGACAGGTGTTCCTGCGATGTCCCTTTCTTCCACAATGAAAGCATTCTTCATTCTTCAGGGGACAATCCTTCAAGAAGTGGTTTCCTCTACATCCGGTACATTGTGCTATTGCAGTAGGCGCAGGCCTCTGGGGTCTTTGCGGTGGTCTGAAGGCTGGTCGGTAAGTAGGCATCAGTCTCCCTCGACTAGCACTTCCTTGGTAAGAGTTGGGCAAAGCCTTCCTCTTTCGGTCTTCTTCAATTACTCCCCTCTTCTCCTCCATCTTAAGCAGTCGGTTTATCAGGACGTGGAAGTCCGTAAAGTCATGAGATGATAGCTGGTATTGCAAGGAGTTTTGTAGTCCTTCGCAAAACTTGTCGATCTTCCTCTCCACTGTCGCAATATCTTCAGGGGCACACCTCGCCAGTTGAATGAATTCATGCAGGTACTGTTTGACGGTCCTGTTTCCTTGTCGCAGATTCACGAATTCTCGGCATTTTGCTTGAACAACGCCTTTTGGGACGTGGTATCTACGGAATTCCTACTTGAACTCATTCCAAGTGATCGAATCTCTATTGGAATGTACAGTCTGGTATTTTTCCCACCAAGCAGCAGCGGGTCCAGCTAGTTGATTTGATCCATACAGAAGCTTCTCTTCGTCACTGCACCTAACGGTGTTCAACTTCCTCTCCACGTCTCTCGCCAATCGTCGGCCACTATAGGGTCTTCTGTACTCGAAAAGGTCGGGGGCCGTGTTTTATGAAAGTCAGTTAACTTCGCACCCGTTGCGGATCCTTCAGCTTGTCCAGATGCGATGTGTTGCATCAACTGTCCCAAAATTTGGTTCTGCACAGTTGCTGACTCTTGTCGGTTTCGCTCCATCCATAGCAGTACATCATTGATGTCACCTCCTTGTGGCATTGTCGAAGATCCTGGTCTATCAGGGTTAGTGCGGCTTCTCGTTCCGGGTGTAGCCCTTGCATTGCTGGGATTTCCCTCTAGCTCTCCTTCTTGGGGTCTTGCACGTGTGTTAACCATCCTACTCAAACAGGAGGTTAAGAATAGAGACATTGATTCGGAAAGAATCATTCACAAAGATGCTAGCATAATGCTGGCATGTAACTCAAGAGATAAGAGTAAGGATATGCAAAATGACTTTTTCATAAATCAGCTTTTCAAAAGATACAAAGCTTCTAGCCTCATCGGCTTACAGAGCTCATCTAACATCGAGCATACATCAACCATACTAAAACAACTGCTACAACAAAAGGAAATCTAGCGTCTGCTGGGTTAGGCACAAAAGGTCGAATCGAAGGAAGTCTGCGGTCACTCCTCAGCACCATCAGAAGAATCACAAGGCTCTACCTCCTCAGGATCCTCCTCCTCATCGTCATCTGCATCCATCGGATCATCTTCCTTGTCGTCGTCGATGTTGACAATCTCCTTCCCTTTTCCCTCAGGGGTCTTCTCCTTCTTTGCAGTGTAGGGAAGCTCGATCGTCTGACCGTTGATGATTATGCCACGCGACGCAGGCGTGAAACCGCTGAGATACTCCTTTAAGTTTCCTACCCTCTTGCGAGCGGTGATCTTCAACTTTGGGCGACTCTTCTTGACTACTGACTCTGCAGCTTCGAGGTCCTTCTCTCCACTTGATTCAGCCAATTCTTGAATTTGTCTTTCCTTTTCTTGGAGACTCGCACGAGCCCTAATAAGCATGCCCTCAAGGTAGTGGCGGTCATCGCGAACACACTCGTAGTCTCGAAGTAGGCGGGTGTATCCGATCTCCGAAGCACGAACGACGTCTCGAGTCTTTGTCAGAATAGCGTCCTCCCGGTCGTTGGACGGAAGAACAACTCGGTGCTCTAACCCGGGGACCTGGTAAGGCACGAAACGGTAGGGGGAATCAGTAAGGTAGTCGCTGTACAACTGTCGGACGGTACCTACGGCACGACTGGCAGCGTCTAAGATAGCATCCTCTTCTTCTTCTCTGCGGGCTTGACGTCTTGCTGAGCCTCTCCCGTGCTCGGGTATCTCATAGACAATCACTGAAGCCAGACAACCAATCGGTCGTCCGTTGATCTCATCCTGCCAGACACAATATACTGGCCTCTGACTGTCCCGTGCTCCAAGAAATTGCAGCATCATCCACAGCAACAGTGCCCACGATCCAAGCTCGTCACCATGAAGGTATCTCCTGTCGGAAGCCATCTGAAGACAGAATGAAAGGCATCTATGAGTTTAAAGAGAAGTCTAATGCCTTTTTCTAAAAATCAAAAATAACATTTTTCTCAAGGAAAATAGGTTTTCGTAAACAAATTTTTGACAAAGAACTAGCGAACTTTTCTTCTAGGGACGCCAAAGTCTATCTAAGGGTTACGACCTACAGTCAAGCCTTTTTGCTCTAATACCAGATTCTGTGGGACCCTCATTTGAGGAATCCGGTGGCAACCGCCCAGGTGGATTGCACTCAGAAATAGCACATTGCAGCTCACAACAACAAGATGCATTATAAAAATGCGAGTAATTAAAAACAAGTGCTGATCACAAGGACCAACATTACAATAACTTAGCGCCAAAATGACGCATTTAGATGTTGATACAAATTAAGGAGTTTTCAACACAAAGGTCGGCACAAAATAAAACAACAATAATAAACAAAAGGACTTCATCAGTCTTCTTCTTCTGCAGCAGCGGTGTTCTACGGGCCTTCTCCACATCGGACTCCACCTGGGTACATAACCCTCTAACAAGCTGGGCCTTCCGTTTCTTCTTCTTGTTCCACATTGGGTTCAAGACTGTAAGATTCAGGGTCGATGAATCCTTCTTCTAAATTTGTTTGTAAAAGCAAGGGTGAGCACATTGTCCACATGGTGCTCAACAAGTCCCAAATAAGAATGCAAGTACAAATAGATGAGGGGGAAATTTCTCAAAGAACAGCTCTTTGGCTTCATATATGTATGTAGAATAGATTTTCGCACTTGGTTTTGAAGAAAAGATCTTTATTTTCGAAAGCGGTGCTTTTGAAACCCTAAGCTAAATTCTCAGAAGATGTTGTGTGTGGCGGTCTTCCATGAGTCACCACATTATTCAGATTTTGTGAAAACTTTCCAAAAGCTACTTGTGCTGCATCGACGTGAATAGAATCCACAGCGCGCAGACTCCATAACCTGGGAGCTCAGAGTATCCGATACTTTTTAAACTTTGCAAAGGTGTACCACCTTAATCCACCGATCATTCGGCTTTCAAGTCGGTACCTCTCCATGTGACTCTTACGCATGTGACAAGGCCGAGATGACACAACAGTTTACAGTCCTAGCATTAACTATTCCCTGCCCGGTAAATAGACAGTCAAGTCTCAAGTACCGTTGGGGGTCCTCCCCACTGCCTTACTTCCTAGCCTGGGTCTATGTTCTCGCAAGACACATAGCCTCTCTTGATTACAGTCGCGCACGACTTAATCTGGCATAGGGCGTCTTCCTTCTTTCCACCTTTTCCTCTCATAATTTTTTTGAACTCACATCACTCCTGGCTTTCTGCGGCCCACCAGCTCTCGCAAGAAACTGGATCGACAACCATTGCAGGGAAAAGCTAATACTAAAGAAAGCTACTAAGTTGTGCCCGTCCCATAACCGGGCAAGTGGTTGGTACATTTTTTATGCCGCATAGAAGCACAACACAAGGTTCTAGTCCTTATGAATCTCTAGTGAGGAGTCTTTCACATTCCCAGTGCGCACACAGCACCATCCAATCAAACCATCCTCACTATCGATTCCAATCACATTTTCTTTCACAAAAGGGGTTTTGAAAATACTTTTCTCATATGTGACCATTCAACATTTATCATATAATCTTGGGCATAGCATAGCCTAAGCATGATATTCTAGGGTGACAAGGGTGCATGGATATTCAATGTCAAAAAGGGCTTTATAGTTATTTAGGTCATATCTAATCATTTCATTGAAACATAGCTCTTATTTGAATCTAAGGCATACATATACTTGAAAACAGTTAACATACTTCATTTCAAAATATTAGGCTAGACATGATCAAGGGTTTGAGACTTGCCTTGCAGTGATGGGTCTAGCTGCTCAGATGAATCCTTGAAGATCTCCTCTGTTTCTTCAACGTCTGGTTCCACGGCGGATACAAACAACACATACACACTATATAAGCATACAAGCACTAGAAAATAATACGTAAATACATCATGCATGCAGGGGTAAGGGTTTGGACAAGGTCACTTGACATTGATCGAAGAGATGGGCTCAAAAGGACTTGAATGTCGAAGGGCTGACATTCGGCTCATGGCTTGACATATCCCTAAATTGGTTCTAGGTTTGTTGTCTGGAGATGTGACAGTAGAAAATATTGTAGAACATGGCTCAAAAGGCTTAGTGGACAAAGTGGCATTTCAATTGCTCAAATGTAACAGGTCTGAATCATCCAATGCCACTGGTGGACATGCACTGACATAGTGCTAGACATGGCCAGAAACTAGGGCATTGCATAACTTTTGACTCAGGACTCCAATTGGTGCACAACTTTGTGTAGGGTTTAGGCCTTGATAGCAGCTACAAAACTCTCAACAGGCTCAAGGGCAGAAAGTGGCCGGAAGGTGGCCAAATCCGGTGAGCAAACACGGTGGCCTGAACTACTGGACAGTAATCTTGGCATGATCATAACTTTTGATCTAGCCCGATTCAGGGTTCCGGCCAGAGGAGTAAATTGTTCAGGGGGTTGAGGCCTAGCTAGATGACAAGGTTTCATCAGCTGGTTTGGCGGGAAAACGAACTCCAGCGATCGGGGCCGAAGACGAAGGCACCGATTTGGGCGTTTTCGTTCCAAGGCGTTTGAACTCAATTCCACGCTCGGGAAGCATCTAGGGGTCATCACGAAGCTACTGGTGTACTCAATTTTGCCAGAGAATAGCGGGAGAAGCACGGCGGCGTTCTCCGGCGAACTACCGAGGCTCGAACTTGGGAATTCGACGCTCGGGGCAAAATTGGCGATTCCAAACTTGCAGGCTTGTTCCTCCTAGCTCACTGATCATTTGTAACACCCTGAGTTAGGGGTGAAATTTTCCTTTTTCTTAAATGGCATGCATGCATGTATCTGTAGTAATAGCCAGATCAGTATCTATCTCAAGCCCTAAAATCTCCAAAATCTATCCTGTGACCTCAAATCAAGATCAGATTGTTCAGATGTGATCTATCAGTTACTCTGAACTTAAAAGTCTTCAGAACCCAGATCCAATTCTATCTCTAACTCCCAGAATTATCAACTCCATTCTGTTTTCGAAAACAGAATATCCTATATTACCTAAATACCCTAAGTTTCAGAAATCCAGATTTAATCAAAATCTTGACCAAGTTCAGACCAGATTATTCCTGGAATATGATCATGGGTATGTCAATACCTTAATCCAAAAAGTTGACAGCCAGATTTCACCATCTAGACGCTTTTCACAAATCAGTCCAAAAGTTATTGCAAATTAGTCCTTATCTGATATCTGAAAGCCCAAAAAGGCTAAAACCTCCAGATAAACTCCAAACTCAAAATCTTTTCAGCAAATCTTTTCTAAATGCTATTTGTTACAAGTTTCTCTTCTGCGCAGATATCAAAACCAAACCCTAAATGCCAGAATTCGAAATCGACAAAACTCAAATCTTACTTTACCCTAAATTACCCTATTTTCAGTTTGTATCGAAAACTATTCAGATGTGCCAAACCTTATCAATTATCTTTGCCAAATATCCTGTTGAATATAATCTACCAGTTTAGTGAAATCAATTTCAGTCTAAACCTTCCAGGATTCCAGATTTACAATTTAGTCCAAAACTCAAAGATTTGAAATTGCAACTTAGCCCATTTCGACCAGGACAGCAGCAAGCATACGACCAGAAACCGCCGTGCCTGTGCGCCGTGGTTGCTCATCGCCGGTGAGGCTTCGCCGCACTTGTGACCGTGCATGCCAGTGCGCACGTCTCCTCGCTCCAGCCAGTGCCGTGGCAAGGTTGCTGCTGCGTCGACGACCAGTGCCTGCTCCCGCGCGCGATCAACGGCTTTTTGTCAGCAACTCCTCGCCACGTCGCCTTGCCGCGCCAGTGTTGTCGCCACCGCTTGCTACAAGCTTTGCCAGGTCCCGATGAGGTGACATTGTGATCAGCTGAAAGCTTGTCGCCGCCGCATCACCGCTCTTGCTGTTTCTTCACCGCTACTGCTCCAGCACGCAAACAATCTCATCACAGCAGCCAATCACTTCATTGTCCCCTTCGCCATCTTCGCCTGGCCTATTTAAACGCTCCTGTGTGCAGCAGCTTCTCCACACTTCACCAGAAATCAGCCAAGTCCTGGAATTCCTGTTTTTGTTTTCTTCTCCGGCGAGCCGTCGAGGAGGCTCACGGTGCCAGCTTCATCCGCTGCATCAATCTTCAAATTAAAGCCATCAGTGAGTTCCTCTACTCATCCTCTCTGTGTAGTACTGTTTAATTGCTCACCGGTGACCCCTAACGCCGGCGATCACCGGAATTGTCAATTGCCCTGTTCCTGTAATGTGGCTCAATCCAGTACAAATTAGCCTTCGATTCTGTAAACAAAATTGATCAGTGAGTTATTTCAAGCAAGCCTGTAAGCTTAGAATCCCCAATTAAACATCATTCGAAGCTTTTCCCTAAACCGAGCTTCACCAGAAACCGGTGATCGTCACCAGGCTTCTCCAGTGATCCTCCGGCCAATCTAATTTTACCAGAAGCTTCCTTATACCTCCTAGATACTCTCCAAGCAAGGAATTAAGTTCTTTTGGCCTGTAGCAGAAACCCCCAATTGGCAGTGCTTCTTCTCCGGCGCCGATGACCGGAAAAGTGTTCCCGGCCGTTTCAGCCCAAATCACCTTGTATTTTAGATGTGCCTTAGCCTCCTGAGCATTTTTGTCTTCTAGCCCGACACCTAAATCAGCCTAGATCAAAAGATATAGCTTTGCCAAGTTTTTGTCCAGAACTGCTCCAGTGCAGCCAGTTCATTTCAGTTCATCATCAAAATTCTTGCTTTCCAGCCATTTCTTGCCCTAGATCCTGTTGACTTAATTGTTCCTGTTATCAAAGCCTACCTCCTAGACAAAGTGGTGCATCATTTGGAGCTCCAGATCAAAAGTTATGCTAAGTCCTAGTTTTTGGCATTGTCAGCTCTATGCCAGAGCTTGTCAGCCAGTGGCATTGACCTTGTTTACCCACTTCTGTTTGTGCATTTTGAAAACCACTTTGTCCACTGAATTTGTAGAGTTGTGATCTACATTTTCTTCTATTACCACAACTTGAAATAAGCACTCTAGCTTTTCTTAAAGCTATGTCAAAGTCTTGATCCGAATGTCGATCTATTGACATTCGCTGTTTTGATTAAACCAGCCACAAAATTGTTATCCCTATTGTAATCCTGAAATCCTAATATTATCTAATCACCATCCTTAGCCCAAATTCCTTGAAACCCTAGAATCTCGACTCAGTTCAGTTTGCAGTTCAAATTATCTCCAGTATAGTTCAATCATGCTTGTTGAGCATTTCTGCATATAAGTCATAAAATATTTTAATATTATAAGTAATCTTTGTGTGTTTGTTTGTCGTCAAGCAGATACAGAAGCTGACTTTGAAGATTTTGCTGTTGACCCGTCATCAATTGCTGTATCTTACGACGCGGAAGGCAAGTCATATCCTTGGTCATCTTGAACCTATATTTTAAATGTTGCTAAAACATAACCTTGAATATAGGCAATATTGCATGTGAAAGATTGAGAATGGTTGATTTATGAATTGGCAGTACTAGACTGGTTATCTGTGAAATGTGAAATAAACAAGTTTTGAGCCATGAACTATTATATGTATGTATATACTTATATTCATGAAATAAACCCCTAGCCGTGACCAGAAAAATGGTGTGGAATGGCTGTAGCACTGGAGGTGCTAGACTACAAAGGATATGCAGGCACTGAAGGTGCAGGGTTGTGGATGGTCTGGTCACTGGCATATAAGGACTAGAACCTTGTGTTGTGCGTCTAGTGGCATGAACAACGTGCTAACCGCAAGCCTGGTATGGGACAGGCCTGAACAAGTAGTTATGTTTATCGCACATGAAACCCCTGCATGAGATGTGTAGTGATGCACGATAAACACGGAGCGCGGCTCCCACACATATCACTGAAGGTGATCAAGCACGCTGACCCAGTAATGGGAATAAGCAAAGGGGTGGAGGTTTGGATACAACCTGCCACAACTGTGTCTCGCTGAGAGCCACAGGGTCGGGGGTGAATTGTGAGTAAAACATAACAAAAGTTCTTGTTATTTACACCTTGCCGCTCGCAATATGAAGTGAGTCAGGGGTCCAATCATTTTGTTATGATAGGAAAGGCTTGAAAGTGGAATATCTTGCGGGTAAATTGGTACCTCTCTGCAGAGTTAAAAACGTATTCGAATACTCCGAGCTCCCGGGTTTATAGGAGTCTGCTGCGGTGGATTAAATCCACGGGGTGTGACACAAGTATTATTTTCTAAATAAAATATGTTTAATCAAGATTACCCAAATGACATGTGTTGTCATGATAAGGAGTGCTGCCGTGGGCTGTCGTGTGTCGACGTGTCGCGGTAGTGCTATAATCTAGTGAACATGATTGATGATGTTATATTATGAAAAGTGATGCCATGAGCTGAAATAAGATGGGATGAGAAAGAAAAAGATTATTTTACAAATATCCATAATTCTTGACTAGTCTAGGTTCATATCATCACTACTATATGTATCTACTCTTACCTATGACTTGCTGAGTACGTAAGTGCTCACCCTTGCAACATTCAACTCAATAGATGGAGCCTACCTTGATCAAGATGATGGCATGGAGTACTTCGTGGATCCAGAAGGAGGATAATCAGTTCCGCCAGAGCCCTGAAGTGTGTTGTTCTGCCGTCAACTTCTTTTGTGGGAGGGTCACCTATCTTCTGCTGTGTAGTTAAATATTTTGCTAAACCCTGAATGCCTTGTAGGCATTGTAATCCTCTTTATGTAATATTAAGGCCAGCAGGCCACACAGCTTAATATTTTGTTACTACTCTGTTGCAATGTAATATACTCCTGTGTTTGACTCATCCTGGGAAGTCAAAGGTTTGTGAGAATGGGACTAGCTGCAGCGAGCTAGGTCTCTACAGGAGTAGTCGTTGTCCCAGTTTCGGGGCGCGACATCATTATTCTCTACTGGCACGAGGATCAATTTGGCTTGAATCACTCGGCATTAGGGGAACAGGGGATTACGGCTTTTCCGGTGATTGCCGGCGTTGAGGCTCGCCGGGGGTCAATTAACGGCTATGACACATACAGGGGGTTAAGGGGATCTTACTGGTGGTGTGGGTTTGGAGGGGGAAGCTGCGGGCGAAGCTGGCGCCGTGAGCTTCAAAAGTGGCTCGCCGGGGAAGAAGGTCTTCGCGACGGCGCTGAAGAACTAGGTTACTCTCTGGTGGTAGAAGCTAAGGCTTGCAGTTGCGGGATGGTGTGAAGAGATGCTGGGCGAGGGGGGCTTTATATAGCCGCGGGGTTGAGCTCTCGGGAGATGCAGCAATAGCCGGGAAGATACTCCCTAGCGCTGGAGCGGTCAACGAGGCACATCGGGACACGATGGGGCTCTGCCAGAGACGGAGGATCGCGCGAAATCGGGGCTTCGTCAGGACGACGGGATAGTGAGCTTCGGCATGGGCGCAACGTGGCGGTAAAGTCCTGACAATGTCAGGCACGCGCGCGAACGGTGAACCACGGTCTCCGGTCATCGCCACGGTGGCGTTTCCTTGGCGCGACACGAGCACGTGCGGTACACGCTGGTTCCGACCATTGGCGGCGGCGAATCTGGCCGGCGGTGAAGGCTACGGTGGTTCACGGCAACGGCAACAGTTGCGGTCGAAAGTCGTCGTGGTCGTGGTCGTGCACACGGCTCTGGTCGTGGTCGAAGAAAGGGCCAGGGGCTTGTTTGCAAGGTTTTGGACTGATTTGCGAAGGTTTCGACTAAACTGCGAGGATTTTGGTTCGGGAACTTGGGCCTATTTGCAAATCTGAAGATCCAGAGGGCTGATTTGAATTTTGACTTTGCAGATGAGTGTTACTAAAGTATTTGGACTCATCCAGCAGGAAAAATGGTAAGATCCGACGAGATCTTAGGGTTTCGACAAAAATCAAAAACAGGGTAAAATAGGGTAATTAGGGTTTGACATTTTGCCGGGGCTGAAACTAGGGTTTCGGTTGAGATTCTTGAGTTCTTCCAGAAGGGAAAAACGTTTAGAAAAATGAAAGAAAGATAATCACTTGATTAGATTTGAATTTGGAGATGACCTGAGACTTTTAGCCTTTTTGGGCTTTTTGAAAATTCTGAAAGGACTAAACTGAAACACTTTTGTACTGAAATGTGAAAATGATCTGGGAGATGAAGTTTAGCTGCCAAGTTTTTAGGTTAAGGTAGTGGCACACCTAAGATCAAGATAGGGTTGAGACATCAGGGATTCCAAAGAAGATATCCTGACTCGCAAGCAGAAAAGATAGCCAAAAACTGGGATGTTACAGCTTCCACGCGAAAACGTTGGAGTTTTCGCGCAGGAAAGCCGCAAGTTGCGCTGCATGCTCCTCGGGGAGCTCCACCACAAGCTGGACGGTTTTTTCCCCATCGTCCGGGGACAGTAGGACCTTCCGGAGGCCCGCTTCCGGACGCGGCTTGGGGAGGGTCCTCCCGGGAGGTATCGCCGCGACGTCTGGTTCCGGGGGAGAGACCACCCCCCCGGGTGCCTTAATGACGTGGACGCTTTTGATTGTGGCGGCGGCGCGCTCTATACGCATTGTAGCAGGAGGGGAGGTCCACCACGTCGAATCGGACCATCTCGGTCCGGTAGTTCTCCAGGGTGCCAAACGTCATGGGGGGATCCACCTTCCCCACGGGGTGGATCGCCTTCCCCGGGACGAATCCTTGCAAGGGGCCCGCCACGGGCTGCAGAAGCTTCTCATCCACCTGCATCTCCCTGAAGGCCTTCAGGTAGAGGACGTCGGCGGAGCTTCCGCCGTCCACGAGGATGCGGGCCAGGTGGTAGTTGTAGATGGTGGCGGAGACGATGAGCGCGTCATCGTGGGGGAAGCGAACCCCACGCGCGTCTTCCGCCGTGAAGGTGAGGGGGACATCCGACCACTTGGGTGGCGGAGACGTGTGCAGCACTACCACTACCTTGACTTCGTGCGCGTACTCCTTACGCTGGCGCTTAGAGTCCCGCCCGGAGGCAGACCCTCCCACGATGACGTTGATACAACGTTGGGAAGTTTGGAAGGGGAGAGTTTATGATGGCTCCCCCTCCTGCGTCTGCCCCTACTGACCCCCCGCGGGAGCACGAAGGGCCGGTACAGCTGGCCGAGGGGGCAAGGAGGCCGAAGTCCTCCCCCCCCCCCCCCCCCCCCGCCCATGCTGGTCGAGGAAAGCCGCGAAGTGTTGCAGCAGCTGGTGGCACTCTCGGGTAGTGTGGGTACTGGACCCGTGGAAGGTGCACCACGGTCCTTCCCTGCCTCTCCCCGCGGGGCCTTCCCGACCGCGGGAAGACTGTCCTCCCCCATGGCCTTTCGGCTTGGGGAAGGGGCGGTTGCCCCTCGGGGGGTCGCGCGAGCCGCCTGCGCCCTCGAGGACAAAGGTGTCCCGAGGCCGTGGCCCTTTACGACCCCCCTGCCTGCGGCGTTTGAGGGGGTCCCTGGCCCCCCGATCAGTGGGGGCGGGGGCTCCCAAGGTCTTCTTCCAGAGGTCGTCCTCCTACGCCCAAGCGTACTTTTCGAGTACGTTGAAGAGCTCGTCGGCGGAGGAGGGGCAGCTCCAGGAGAGCCTCCGATGGAGCTCCCCCGGGAGGATCCCGCTTTTGCACGCTTCGATGACCGTAGAGTCGGGGACGTGAGCCACTTTGCTCTTCACTTGGGCGAAGCGCTTGAAGAAGCTCTGGATCGTCTCCCCCCTCCTCTGACGGACGGTGTACAGCTGCGAAGAGTCCAGGGGCGAACGTAGTTCCCCTGGAAGTTCGCGCAGAACTCACGCTTGAGCTGTGCGAAAGACTTGATGGAGCCGGCCTTCAAGTTGTAGAACCAGGACCGGGCGATCCCGGTGAGGTAGAGGGGGAAGACGTTGCACTACACCGTCTCGTCCCCCTCGGCCGCCGAGATGGCTGTGGAATATACCTACACAAATTCGTAAGGGTCGGCCTCACCATTGTAGTGCTCGATGTGCGGCGGGCGATAAGGCCGCGGCCACCAAATGCTCCGAAGTCTGCGGCATAGGGGCTGATTAGCCCCCTGCACTTCCCGGGGAGAGTCCCGGTCGCTGTCTCCTTTGATGGGGGACATGCCCTCGTTATCAGAGTCGGGAAGCGGTCCGAGAGATCCGCTGGAGTGGCGATGGTGACGCTTTTCTTCCGGACCGGGGCTGAGTTCCTGGACGTCTGGGCTCTCCCCCGGAGATGTTGGCTCCTCGGCGGGTCTCTTCCCCCGACCGGTGCGAGAGTGATGCTCTCCGCGCCCGCGGCTCAGGGGAAGTTCTTCCCCGCACTTGGCCGTATGCATTCGCTCGACCTCCTCCCGGGAGAAATGGGCCTGGTCTGACGGGGGCACCCTCGGGGCTGGAGGGAGCTCATGCACAGTAGCTGCTGGCCCGGAAGCTATCAGGGCCGACCGGGGGGAGCCCCCCGCGGAGATCCCCGGGTCCGGAAAGGGGGAAGCCCCTATATCATCCGGAACCGGGGAGGGGGCGCCCACGACGATGTTCGGAACCGAAGTGGAGGGAGCCCCCGTGGCGACGACCGGAACCGGAAAGGGGGAAGCCCCTGTAATATCCGGCACCGGCGAGGGGGGAGGCCCCGTGGAGACATCCGGAACCGGGGAGCTGATGCGGGGGGAGGTCCGCTGAGGCACGGGAGCTGCTCTGTCGACCGCCCCGGTGCGGTAAACACGACGTACGGGGCGGGACTAGCTCCCGGCACAGGGAAAACCCCTGGCATGTAATGGGCCCCTGGCCCCGGGAATGGGCCCGGAACGGGGTATCCCCCCGGTGCCATGAAGCGCCCCGGCACGAAGTAACCTCCCGGCACCGGGAAGGACCCGGGTGCCGAGAGGGGTCCGGACATATGACCCGCAGCGGGAGGGTACCCCCTGGTGGGGTCATACGGGGCGGCCGAACCTCTGGAGACTGGAGGGATCGCCGGGTGACCCATAAACGGGGGCATAGTCCCCCGGGTATGGGTACGGCGCATATGTGGGGGCCGGTGGCCGCACCAACACACGAAGCAGCTCATCCATAGAGAGCTGGGCGAGAAGCTGGACCTCCACTAATGCCTCGAGCAGGGCGTCCCGGGGAGCCGGGGGAGCAGTCGAGGGGAGACTGGTCCCGGCTGACGTTCCGCGTTCACCGGGAGCGACCCGGAGGTCGAACCACCTAAATTAAGAGGGAAGGTGGGAGGCGGTAGCTGGGTCTGGCCGCCTCCGGGTAGAAGCTCCGGGACAGTCGTGTCCCGGACGGGTGGTGCCCGGTCACTGGGACTGGCGTCACCGGGGAGGGCGCGAGCCCTCCTTCTTGGGGGAGCCATGGCGTCTTGTCACGAGTCCCCACAGACGGCGCCAACTGTCGTGGTATTGTGAATACCCCGGCAGGTTTTGTGGATGATCCTAGCGAAGAAAACGCGACGCGGGTTGACCGGGTGACCGGTCCTCCCCCGCCGGACAAACACAACAAGTGACACGAGGGTTTATACAGGTTCGGGTCCCAGTGGGGGCCCTAGTCCTATGGCGTGCTCCCGACCGGAGTCAGCTGGGGAGGCTCTCTCGGGGAGAGGCTTCCGGAGCACACCTGTGAGTTTGGCTATTCTAACAATAATGAGCAAACTTTTTTTTACGACAGGGGGTACAAGGGCTATTTAAAGCCCCAAAAGAAGCAAAAAGACTAAACTACCCCGGACGCTACGGTCGGATCGAGGGGTAGCAACGTCCTTCTCCCAGCCAGGTGCCTCAGATGCTTGACAGGTGGCCGCTGATTCCCAAGGCACTTGCCACGCAACCCGCACGTGACACGGGACCAAGGACTCCTATCCTCGGAAGGACGACGGCGCCCGGGACAGGCACCGAGGACCATATCCCCGGGCGAAAGGCGGCTCCCGGGACCGGCACCGGAGGCCAGGTCCCCGGCAAAAGGCGGCGCCCGGGACCGGGACCGGAGGCCACGTCCCCGGACGAAAGGCGGCGCCCGGGGCAGGCACCGGAGGCCACGTCCTCGGGCCAAAGGCGGCTCCTAGGACTGGCACCGGAGGCCACGCCCCCGGGTGAAAGGCGGCGCCAGGACCGGCACCGGAGGCCAGGTCCTCGGGCCGAAGGCGGCCCCCGGGGCAGGCACCGGAGGTCACGTCCCCGGACGAAAGGTGACGCCCGGGGCAGACACCGGAGGCCACGTCCCCGGGCCAAAGGCGGCGCCCGGGACTGGCACCAGAGGCCATGCCCCCGGTCGAAAGGCAGCGCCCGGGACCGGCACCAGAGGCCAGGTCCCTGGGCCGAAAGCGAATGTGACGCAACTTACCTGGACTTAGTCTCGCGGAGATTTCCCCCAACACCCTTTTTGTGAAAAGAAATGTGAAATAGGAATTGGTAGTGAAGATGGTTTGAATGGTTGGCTGCTGTGTGTGCAACGGGAATGTGGATGTCTCCTCATTATTGATTCATAAGGATGAGAACCTTGTGCTGTGTCTCTATGTGAATTAAAAATGTACCAACCACTTACCTGGTATGGGACAGGCGCAACATAGTAGCTTTCTTGGTATTAACAGTCCCCTGCATGGTTTGTCGGTCCAGTTTCTCGCATGGAAACTGGTGGGCTGTAGTTCGGCCATGAGTGATGTGAGATCAGAAAAATAATGAGAGGAAAAGGTGGATAGAAGGAAGTCGCCCTACACCTGGATTAAGTCGTGCGCGGCTGTAATCAGAGGTAATATGTCTTGTGAGGACACAGACCAAGGCTACGAAGTAAGGCAGTGGGAGGACGCACAACGGTACTTGAGACTTAACTGTCTATTTACCGGGCAGGGATATTGTTAATACTAGACTGCAAAATCGTTGTGTGATCTCGACCTTGTCACATGCGTATAAGCCGCATGGAGTTGATCCGACTTGAAAGTCGAGTGAACTAGTGAATTTAAAAATAGGTACACCTTTGAAAAGTGTAAAAGAAGTATAAGATACTCTGTACTTCCAGGTTCAGAAGTCTGTTCGTAGTTGACTTTATCCATGGGTTTCAACACAAGTAACTTTTGGAATGTTTTCATAATATGGGTTAATGAAAGTGGTGACTCATGGGAGACCACCACACATAACGTTTTCTAAAGTATAACTTAAGATTTCAAAGTATCACTTTTAAAGCTAAAAGCTCTTTTCTTCAACCCTGTTTGAGAATCTATATTATTCTTGTTGCATCTAGGCCTTTATGCCTAACCCTAATTTTGATGATTAATGAAAACAAAGTTTTTCAGACTAACTGTGCTTTTGAGATTTTTGATACAGAGCTTGTTCGGGAAAAACACGCAAGATGATCAAGATGAAACCGACATTAAATAGAAGCACAAGGTGCAAAAGAGCAAAGACGAGACGCAAACATGAAGATGCAAAGGACCTAAGGTAATATGAGATTTTATTTTTACTGATCTCGGCGTAAGGAGATTGATCGGTTTAGGAAAATTTGTTTTTAGTTTTAACCGAACTATAAAGAGGGGTTGCAAGTCCTCTCTAAATCTCAAACATGAACCGAGAAATTACTACGTCATTGCATTGCATCTTTTTGGTTGGATTTGATTTAATTTTGGTTTTGAAAGATTTGGATTTTCAGTTGAGTTTTTGATAGCATAAGATTTTTTAAATTTTTTAGAAAGATCTAGGAAGATCTGGCTTTTGATTCTGTTGACAAAAATATAGCCCTTAAAATTAACTTCAAACGAGCTATTAAACTCTCAATTTGGACTTATGGTTTTAAAGTTATGACTATTTTTATTCAGGCTGACTGTTAGTTTGAATGTCAGTTCAGTTTAACTGACAGTTGTCCAGAGAGTGTGTTTTTGAACTGAAATTTTTTTGTACTAGACTGACTGTCAGTATGCCCATGCTGACTGTCAGTTTGCATTTCGACCTCAGCTGATTTGATCTGAGTTTCTATTTGATCTAGTCGATGTTTTGGTCGAACTGACTGTCAGTTTGGGGTTTCAGTTTCCATATACGACCACAAACGGCTAGCTATTTTTTATCTGTAAATTTTGTCGGTCGTTGTGTATGTAACTGACTGTCAGTTTGGTGAACTGACTATAAGTTTGAGTTGCTGATTTTCAGCCCGAGCTCCAACGGTTCTTTTGATCCTTGATGCTATAAATAGAGGCTTTGAGTTCGTATTTTATACAACATTCAGTCCACTTCTCTCTTGTATACTTGTGCATTTTTTCTAGTTGAAAATCTTGATCTGTTGATCAAGTCGAGAGTTTTCAGATCCACCGAGTGCTTTCGTTCGTTTCATTTTGCATACTTAGAGTTTCTTGGTGATTGTTAGAGGTCTAGAGAAGACCTTGCTGCCTATTACTCTTGGTGAGCGCCCTCACCTAGATGGTTTGGAGGTATGGCCGTTGATCTCTCCGTTCGAAGATTGTTGGAGAGACTCGGCAAGGTTGTAAAAGGCATCGGTGCTCGCCTTTCCGGAGTGGACAAGGACAAACCATTAGTGGATAATAACCTTTGTGGATATTGGAACAAGACTCAATTTACTTGAGTGCTTCAACAAGGATTAGGGGATACTGGATGAGTCTCTGAGACCTCGGTAAAATCGATGTGTCTGTTCTCTCTATCTTCTCTCTTTAATATATTAAATTGCTTTTGGTTCTTCTCGTTGCAAAAACTTGTTTTTATTTGAAGTTTTTAAAGCCTCCTATTCACCCTCCTCTAGTCGGCATCCTTGATCCTACAATTCTTACATATATGAGAAAAAACCCTCATCTATTGAGAACCCCTCATCTATATATACTTGCATTTGTTAAGTGGTGATTTGCTAGGTACCCTGTACTCACCCATGACTGAATTACTTCATCAGAAGCTGAAGAACCAAGTGACTTGGGCTCTCATGAGTGCAAGCCTGAGCCCTTTTGAAGACTTCTTCGTGTGATCCAAGCTTCTAGGTGTCTCGTGCCCCCATCGAGCGACTGTGGGAGAAGATTAGAGTTCCGCTCCTTCCGCGCTTTGCTGAAAACTTGAAAGGTTATTTTGTACTTGGTTGTGCTACTTATGTAAGGCCCTAGTGCCATTGGCTGTGAACCTGTAATGTCTTGTGAACTATTTATGTATTCAGTTGGTTGTTGTGATACTCACTTCCTGGTCGCAGCGGCATCCTGGGAAGTTGCAACAGGGGAGCGCTATTTCGTATCGTAGTGTTCGGTACGGTGTAGCAGGCTCCCACAGGAAAAATGGTATCAGAGCACGGCTTGACCTCAAGACGTGACCCTAGATAGAAACGGCTACGTTAGTTACATGTTTTGGGGAAAAATCTAAATTCTTACAAGTAATTGCGAAAATCTATGTTGATAAAAAGAAATACTACTATTCTTATAATCTTCTTTCCTTACTTTCTTTTCTTATTGTTCGCTCTAGGTGATTTTTATACTATATGGTATGTTGCAAAGTTTTTGAAAAAGCGTTTCCGTTTCCATTTTGAAACAACATGTTGGACGTGTGGCTATGGAACGAAGATCAGAGGATGGACATCATTTCGAGGATTGGTGCTTCTACTGCTCAGTATCTACAATCAACCTTGCACCAGTTGAAGAGAATGCAGAAGATGACCAACCAAGATTAGGTTCAGAGTGAGATGGAGGTTTAGCTTGCCCTTTTAGCCAGCTAGTGCTGTTTTCTCTCTCTTTGTTCTTGCTGTTAGCGTGTCGTTTCCATTGGTTGCTTTGGGCAGGTCTCTACCAATTGCTTCCTTGGGAACTATTAAAGCTAAGCTATATGTGTATATCTATATGTGTGTGCTTAGTGTCTGCATATAGGTTGTTAGGTGTTTCTTCTCTTCCCTTTCCCTCTCTTTTCTATTCCCTTGCTGCAACCTCAGCCTCAGTTACCTTTGGTAGCGCCGTGAAAGCAAGATGAAAAACACAAGGAGTCACTCAAGGAGCAGTGGATGCGAGGCAGGTGCCCCATCACAAGGAAGAGTAGCAAGTGAAGAAGAACAGCAACCTTAGCCCCGTGTGGCAGAAGTCATGTTGTGGATGGAGAGGAGCAGACAAGAAGCTCAAGCTGCCCAGAATCAGATAGTGCAAGTCATGCAAGTTCAGATGTTGAAGGATAATCATAAAGTACGAGCTCAAATGCTAGAATCGATACTATGAAGGATGCCAGTAAAGTCAGCAAAGTATGTAAGGTAGTGAAACCTAATATATGCAGAGAGGAGTTCTCTGCTAAGCTGCTAGTTTTGGAACTACAAGGTTTAGATATCATACTTGGAATGTACTGGTTGTCAGAACGTAAAGGACAATTGGATTATGAGCGTAAGACCATTACCCTAACTAGTCCTAATGGTAAGGAAGTTTTGTTCCGTGTTGAGAGGATGTTAGTAGAGCGCCCAGCCCAAAATCTGCACAGTTTGCAGAAAGAGGTGAACCTGATTCCCGTAGTTGGAGAATACTTGAGTGTCTTTCCAAAAGAGTTAGCATTCCTGGTAAAATGCCCCAGATCGAGGTTTTGAACTCAATATAGAATTGAAGCCTGGGACGGCACCCATATCAAAAAGGACATATCGGATGTCAGTCAAGGAATTAGAGGAGCTTAAGAAGCAATTGGAGGAATTGGAGGCAAAAGATTTCATACAACCCAGCATATCACTATGGGGAGACCCAGTGTTGTTTGCAAGGAAGAAGGATGGAGGGCTTCACATGTGTGTGGATTACAGAGTACACTACAACACGGTAGGCCAGCGCAAGCTGTAAAACTGCTGGGAAAAACTTTTTTTCCCAGCAGTCCTGCAGATGAAAATATAATTTTGATTTTGCACCGATGTGTCAGCTAGGAAAAGTTATTATTTTTAGCAGATCTACTGCTAGGAATAAATAGTATATAGCAAGCTGTAGATCAGTTTGAGAAAAGATTTTTTTTAGCAGATCTACAGCTGAGAATATTTTTTCCGCTAGGAAAAACTTTTTTTATCAGCGGTTCTACAATTGAAAATATAATTTTTATTTTTCACCGATATGTCAGCTGGGAAAAATTATTATTTTTAGTAGATCTACCGCTAGGAATAAGTAATTTATATATTTTTGGCGTAAAATTGAAAATTTTCAGCAGAATAATAATAGATTTATTATTTTGGGAGGGAAATTTTCAGGGAAAAATATTTTCTGCTGATTTGTTGGTTTTGCGCCAAATATAAAATCTTCCTCTCCAGATTTATTAGTTACCTTCCCAGCTTCCCTCGATCGGTTCCCCCAATACAGCCTCCACCGAGAATTAAACCTCCCCAATGGTCTCCATCTCCAGCTCTCCGGCCGCCGAGAAAACTCCCCCAATCAAACCTCCTCCACCGACAAACCTCCCCCAATCCTCTCCATCTCCAGCTCTCTACGGATAAACCCCCCCAATCCAACCTCCTCCACCGAGAAACCGCCCCCAATCCTCTCCATCTCCAGCACTCCGCCGAGAAATCTCCCCAATCCAACCTCCTCCACCGAGAAACCACTCCCAATCTGCCAAGAAACCTCCCCAATCTTTGATCGGGTCTCCCACCATGCGTGAGGTGTCTCGCGGTGTGGCCCTCGAAATGCTAGCGACAAGGTGTGCGGTGAACGGCAGAGGTGGAGCGACAACGGTGAAGCAGGTGCGCAACAGAGGGGTGAGGCGCGAGGCACCAATCCGAGGTAAACAGAACTGTTCCAACACTTCTGGTTGCAGTGTTCTTTTCCTGGCTTTGCAATGTTGCATCCTGATGAACTCCAGATGCATGTTCTATCATTGTTGAAGACTGCCGGAATCTTCAGAAATAGACTTCTTAAATCTTGGAACACTAGCAACTATCAAGTATATCAAATGATATGATAGGAAATTATCCATTGTACTTAGACTCAGAGCATATTAAAGATCTAGCATTTTGTGCCTTGTGTGGAAGAGTTCAAGTTTATTCTCTTGTGATTGATTCAGACACCAACCAAGAAAATGCTGGCAACACTCAATTAGAAACTCCATTTCAGAACAAACACTTCATTAGAACTAGATCTTGATCAAGATAACTAGAACTGAAATGTTCGAAGGCATAGTTTTTAAGAAACAATTGAAATGTTTGAATGCACAATTTAAATATTTTTTACAACCACACATTTCACGAGTGGTGAAATACTAATTACAGACTAGCTCAATTTACATGAATAGGGTGTTTCGAAAGACTAGCTCAATTTGGTTTTGCAGAAAGATCATTCTAATTCGGTTGTGTTTTACTAGATTTACATCTGATCAACTCAGATAAACCCAGATGCTCATAGGACTTAGCTTGGACCGAACCCACCTTGATAGATTTGAGCTTTTTGGTAGGGTAGCCTAACCCGTAGTTTGCACATGTCTATCTCCAACTACCCTATGAGTCTGTTCACTCCCTCTTTTTTTTTATATTGAAGAGTAAATTGTATTTCAATTTCTTAAACTTCTGTGATATGAAAGTAAGGTATCAAGTACTACCATGTGACTAGGATTTATATAATTTTTTGTTATATACTAGCTCCATTGTAAAACTATAGGCATTATAGTTTGGAAGGGAGGGTGTAAGGATTGAAGTAGAGCTTGCATGAGCTGGATCTTGCATGAAGCTATCTACTAGCCTATACTAGATGCAAATTGGGGATGTATTATCCAATACCTGGTCTACATTTGACCATCCAATATTATTATGAACAACTTGCACGTTTAGAAATTAATCAATACATGAAGTGATTAGTTGTAATTTTGCCAGTTGGATCCATGCATATGGTAGTGAAGTAAACCACGACCTAAATAAATCTGCACATTTAGAAATTAATTGATTCATCCATCGGCTGATTGATCTATAAAATTAGTTGAGTTGACATTTGACGATATTGCATCGCGAACAAGAAGCTCGTAACAAGTACTAAGTAGGCAGTACTATTGATTTGACCTAACGCTAATTACAAGTGCATTAGAAGTAAAATATTATGAACAACTTGCACTTGCAATCTTACAAATTAACTGTATGTGAAGTGATTACCGGTTCAAAAATAGTGAAGTAAACCACGACTTAATGTTACAAATTAAGTTTAGTTGACAATGCAGCGTCAACCAAGAAGTGTGTATCATGTTACTGCCAAAAAAAACAAAAGAAAAATAAATTATGCTCTTAGCCCTTAAACTTGTATGATTGTATTATTTAGGTTTCCAAATTCAAAATTTAACTTACCAAATTAGGTCCCTAACTTTTCTTGTTAATTTAGCCAATAAAATTGTCTACATCATTCAATTTTTTTCATTTCATAGGTATTGAAATTAAATACAAATTTTACATTTTAATGTCTTTTTATATTCTTGAACTTGAGAACTTTCACATATGTAAATCGGAATATGAATTCAGCTTATAATTCTAGTGCCAAAAAAAAAACCAACCAACTGTACCAAAATGACAATTTTCAGTTTCAGATCTCGGATTTTTTTAGATTATATGCACTGAATTTACACCCCTAGATCTATCATTGTGTGGCATCATATTCTTTGTTATGTTAGTGAACACCTTTCTACTAATCTTTACCATGTTGTGAATCAGAGAGATTGGTCTGAATTCACTGACTAGAGTTGGATTCTCTTTTCTAGACATAGGAATGATGAGTGCTGAACTTGTTACTTCCAAATTTAGCCTGTGTTCATAGAAGTCATTGAAAAGGTTCATTAGATCTTCCAAATTAACTGTATGTGAAGTGATTACCGGTTCAAAAACAGTGAAGTAAACCATGACTTAATGTTACAAATTAAGTTTAGTTGACAATGCAGCGTCGACCAAGAAGTGTGTATCATGTTACTGCCAAAAAAAAACAAAAGAAAAATAAATTATGCTCTTAGCCCTTAAACTTGTATGATTGTATTATTTAGGTTTCCAAATTCAAAATTTAACTTACCAAATTAGGTCCCTAACTTTTCCTGTTAATTTAGCCAATAAAATTGTCTACATCATTCAATTTTTTTCATTTCATAGGTATTGAAATTAAATACAAATTTTACATTTTAATGTCTTTTTATATTCTTGAACTTGAGAACTTTCACATATGTAAATCGGAATCTGAATTCAGCTTATAATTCTAGTGCCAAAAAAAAAAACCAACCAACTATATCAAAATGACAATTTTCAGTTTTAGATCTCAGATTTTTTTAGATTATATGCACTGAATTTACACCCCTAGATCTATCATTGTGTGGCATCATATGCTTTATTATGTTAGTGAACACCTTTCTACTAATCTTTACCATGTTGTGAATTAGAGAGATTGGTCTGAATTCACTAACTAGAGTTGGATTCTCTTTTCTAGACATAGGAATGATGAATGCTGAACTTGTTACTTCCAAATTTAGCCTGTGTCCATAGAAGTCATTGAAAAGGTTCATCAGATCTTGCTTGAAAACTGGTAAAAAATGTTTATATAATTCATAGATGAATACATCTAGATCTAGATTCTTATTGGATGTTGCCTTGTTTTAACTGAATATTGATAATATTTCCTCATACATAAAAGACTTGGTTAATGAAGCTAGACTCTTATATGATATTAATGAAGCTCGGTTGATATGTGATTATGTCTCAAATAACTCATGCATTCTTGCTATCCTCAAATGGTTCCCTGTTCCAAACAATTGTTTAGTATTGATAAAAAGTAGCTTCCTTATCTTTATCCATGTGCGTAGTATCGAACCCCATGGACTCTATATGGATGCGGCTTTACCCAAACTTGTTTGGAAATATTTTTGAGGGGCGTTTGCAGCGAAAGTTGCTATAATGTAATGCTGCTGCATATCCTTGATATTATTTTCTTTACTGGGCGGTCATTTTTAATCTAGTAGCAGTTGTAAAACTGCCAGCAGTTACCATTGAAGTTTCTGAAACATATTATCATATTTTGTTCTCACGCTTTGCGATTGAAATTTCGTCTTTGTGTGGTGATATATTACTCCTGCATTTTGGTGATCTTTTGTGTGTATGTGTATTTAAATTTTAGTGACACCACGCCCTCACATTACAGAGAAGTAGTTTATGTTCCAAGAAAATTTCAGCATTTAAATTTTAGTGACACCACCCTAGCAGAACTTGAACATGAGGCAACGTCGATGGCTAGAGTTAATAAAGGACTATGGCCTAGGCATACATTACCAACCTGGTAAAGCTAATGTCGTTGCGGACGCCTTGAGCAGAAAGGTTTACAGCAGCACCACAGTTACACCAAAGTTAATGGAGGACTTGCATCGGCAAATGATTGAATCGGTAGATCAGGGTTTCGTGGCCATGTACATTGACAGTTATGCCTACATTGGAAGAAGAGATTAGAAAATCACAAGGAAGTGATGAAAGAATTCAGGAGATCAAAGAGAATTTGGAGATTGGAAAAGCAGTAGAATTTTGGGAAGATGAGCAAGGTACCATTTGGCATGATAAAAGGATATGTGCTCCAATGTTAAGGAGATCAAGCCACTAATTTTGAAAGAAGCTCATAACACTCCATATTCTATTCACCCCCGAAGTACCCGGATGTATCAAGACTTGAAGAATCAGTTTTGGTGGACTTGCATGAATAGAGATTACCGAGTGTGTGGCAAAGTGTGACACATGTCAGAGGATGAAGGCCGAGCATCAGAGACCAGCAGGATTGTTACAACCACTACCCACACCAGAATGGAAATGACAAGAAGTTGGAATGGACTTTATCATAGGACTTCCGAAGACCAAGAATGGATATGACTCCGTATGGATGATTGTGGATAGACTGACGAAATTAGCGCACTCCGCACCAGTGAAGACAACTTATGATGATGCCAAGTTGGCAGAAATCTATATGGCTAAGATAGTGATTCTACAAGGTATACCCAAGAGGATTGTATCGGATCGTGGAGCACAATTCACTTCAAGATTTTGGAAAAGTCTGCATGAAGCCCTAGGAACAAGGTTGAACTTCAACACAGCTTACCACCCTCAGACTGGAGGATAGATAAAACGAGTAAATCGATACTGGAGGATATGTTACGAACATGTGTGCTCGTATATGGAATTTCATGGGAGTTATGCCTGCCATACGCAGAGTTCACATACAATAATAGCTACCAGTCTAGTTTGCAGATGGCCCCATTTGAAGCTCTATATGGTTGCAAGTGCAGAACGCCCTTACATTGGTCAGAAGTTGGAGAAAGGAAACTAATCGGCCCAGAAATAGCTCAAGACGCAGAGGCTCATGTACGAATCATTAGGAAGAAGCTGAAGACTGCACAGTCAAGACAGAAGAGTTATGCTGACAACCGACGACGTGATTTATCTTTTGAGCCAGATGACCATGTGTATCTCAGAGTAACACCTCAGAAGAGTACTACCAGATTCCAGAAGAAGCAGAAACTGAACCCTAGATATATTGGACTGTACCGAGTAATAAGAAGAAGAGGAGAAGTGGCTTATCAGTTTGAGTTGCCACCAGAAATGCGAGGAATCCATGATGTTTTCCATGTTTTACAGTTGTGTAAAAGCCTGAGGAAACCGGAAGATCAGTCACAAACAGATGGCATCTCATTCAACCGGATCTGACTTACGAAGAGAAACCAGCCAGAATCTTAGAGATTGCAGAACGTCAGCTCAGGACCAGAGTGATCAAGTTCTGTCGAGTTCAATGGTGCAATCATTCAGAAAATGAATCAACTTGGGAAAAAGAGTAAGAATTGCAGCAAGCTTTTTCTTATCTTTTCTCTAACTCGTCCGAATCTCGAGGACGAGATTCTTTTTAAGGAGCATAGATTTTTAACAGCCCAAAAATCTGACTTTTCACCCCCCTTCTCAGATTTTCCCTCAGATTAATCCTTTCTAATTTCAGCTCATTTCGATTCCAATTTCAGCTTAATTCTTTTATTTCTTCTCTATCACCTATTACTATTCATCTGTCAATTCCCAAATCATCTTCCCCATCTTATCCTCATGCATGCATATTTAAAAATCCATCATATCATGATTTTATGCATAAAATGAAGTAAATTCCTCACATGAAATAACACATTTTTATTTAAAATTATGCATATAAGAATTGTTTTAATTTCCTAAATGCATAGAAAATTCATTAAAAATATTTATAATATTTTAATTGGCACAAGTAACTAGGAATTTCTGGTTCCCATGCATGTGCACTTTGCAATTCAGTCCCCACAGTTTTAAAAATTACAAACCAGCCCCTAGACATAACAAATGTGATATTTTATGTGCATTTACCCTTCTACCCTCACCCATTCCACCGCCAACATAGTATAAAGACTAAATTGCCCCTGCTAGATGCATTACAACTCAGAATTTTGCTTCTAGCACAAGCAACCTCTCCAATGCCACTCTATATAAGCAAGGACTTAGCCATTTTCAGCACATCCCAGCATTTTTACACTGACCCAGCAGTAGGCAGGTAGTTCAAGCACTTAGTCACACAATCATTTGGAATTTTTGCATTTGGAGCATTTTTCGCACATAAAATGTCGTTTGGAATCTTCTCTGCCGCTCAGCCGTAGTCCAGGGAGCGCTCCAGCGCCGGCAGCGTGGTTTTCACCGCCGTTAGCCCAGCTCCGGCCACTTCCCGCTTGTCCAGGTTTGTCTCTAGTGTGTGCCTTATTTCCTTGAGTTCTTTTCCCCACTGGAGTCCGGCCGATTGGTCACGGGACCTCCCTCCTCGCCGTTTGCATGTCTGTCACTGCCGGCCGCCGTTGTCGCCTCGTTGCTCCGGCCGAGCACTCTTTGACCCACCCGCGTCACCGGCTTCGCCTCACTCCCAATCGTACTCCTGTCGAATCTCAGCCCGAGCCGTGGCCCCTCGCCGGAGTTCCGCCGTCGGCTATCTCTTGTTCCCCAACTCCGGTCGCCGTGGAGTTCTTGTTGTTCCCGGCGCCATTCTTCGATCCCCCCCATGCTCCGCCCTCTGCAGCAGATCTCCATCGCCTTCCCGAGCCATTCCGGCCATTTCACCTCCTCCAGCGAGCTGCCGCCGTCGCCGTGGCCGTGCCGTGCCGTGCCGCCTCGCCGTGGAGAGCCGCCGTGGCTGCTTCTCCGGCCGATCCAACCTCACCATCGTGTTTCCCTTCGTGCCAGCTTCGCTACCCGTCGATTTTCAGCTCCAGCCGAGGTCCAGTTCACCGCCAGCGTGCATGCGCCCGTGGCCGTGGCCAGTGCCAACCCTAGACACTGCTACAGTGTTTCATGCATGTCCGAATGTCAGTGCCAGTGACATGCAGTGTCATTCTCAGCCCTAGGATGCTCCGATTGAAAATCCGACCGCGTCGTTTTGTTCACCTTGTCGTTTTTGTTCTTCCATCAGCTGTCCAGATCTCAAATCCGCTGTGTTAAGCAGTGTTGTGCTCTTGTCTTAATCTTGTCGACTCCAGCGTAGAGGCTTCTGATCCAAGATCAGTCCCAACCTTCCAAATCTGTAGTTTTCTTTCAGATCCAAGTCTCGGATCTCATTTCTACCCCTTTTCCAGATCGATTTCTTTCCCGATTTGCCCTAAAATCTCGCAAAAAGTGATTTTTCTTCGTCTGAGCTCCAAACCCAAATCCGTATGAAGCATCCTACCACAAAAATCCCTGAAACATATTTCCCTTTTGCCACCACTTCAGATTCCAGCTCTAAAACCCTGTTTCTTCACTCTTATTAGCCGTTTTCGAAAATGATCGCTTTCAGTTTTACCCTAAATACCCTACTTTCGGAATTCCAGTTTTTCAATCTTGATCGAATCTAATTCTTGGGCTACAGTATCTAGGCTTATTAGGATTTAAGTCTTGCATTTTATAGTTTCATACTTATGCATGTTTGATTGATCGGTGCCCTTATCGCATTTAGAAACCGCTCATCTGGAGATCGAGGAGCAACCGATTGAAGACGTTGCAGAAGATTTTGTTGCGGGAAATCAAGGCAAGTCACCCACCCCTTGATCATGTCTCTCCCAATATTTTGAAATGAAGTAGATTAACTGTTTTCCCAAGTATATGCATGCTTTATATTCAAATGAGAATTATGTTTGAAGAATGTGGATAGATATGACCTAAATGATTGTGAAGCCTTATGATTGAACCTTCATGCACCTTTGTCACCCTAGGATATATGCTTAGGATTGTGTTTATGCTTAATTACATGTGTTAAATGTTAAATGGTCAATTACATGATAAACATGGTTGAAAACCCCTTTTTGTGAAAAGAAATGTGAAATAGGAATTGGTAGTGAGGATGGTTTGAATGGTTGGCTGCTGTGTACGCAACGGGAATGTGGATGTCTCCTCACTATTGATTCATAAGGACGAGAACCTTGTGCTGTGTCTCTATGCGAATTGAAAATGTACCAACCACTTTCCTGGTATGGGACAGACGCAACCTAGTAGCTTTCTTGGTATTAACAGTCCCCTGCATGGTTTGTCGGTTCAGTTTCTCGCGTGGAAATTGGTGGGCCGCAGTTCGGCCGTGAGTGATGTGAGATCAAACAAATAATGAGAGGGAAACGTGGATAGAAGGAAGTCGCCCTACGCCTGGATTAAGTTGTACGCAACTGTGATCAGAGGTAATATGTCTTGCGAGGACACAGACCAAGGCTAGGAAGTAAGGCAGTGGGGAGGACCCACAACGGTACTTGAGACTTAACTGTCTATTTACCGAGCGGGGATACTGGTAATACTAGACTGCAAAACCGTTGTGTGATCTCGACCTTGTCACATGCGTATAAGCCGCATGGAGTTGATCCGACTTGAAAGTCGAGTGAACTAGTGGATTTAAAAAGAGGTACACCTTTGCAAAGTGTAAAAGAAGTATCAGATACTCTGTACTCCCAGGTTCAGGAGTCTATTCGTAGTGGACTTTATCCATGAGTTTCAGCACAAGTAACTTTTGGAATGTTTTCATAATATGGGTTAATGAAAGTGGTGACTCATCGGAGACCACCACACATAACGTTTTCTAAAGTATAACTTAAGATTTCAAGAATCGCTTTTAAAGCTAAAAGCTCTTTTCTTCAACCCTGTTTGAGAATCTATATTATTCTTACATATATGAGACAAAACCCTCATCTATTGAGAACCCCTCATCTATATATACTTGCATTTGTTAAGTGGTGATTTGCTAGGTACCCTGTACTTACCCATGACTGAATTACTTCATCAGAAGCTGAAGAACCCTGTGACTTGGGCTCTCATGAGTGTGAGCCTGAGCCCTTTTGAAGACTTCTTCCTGTGATCCAAGCTTCTAGGTGTCTCGTGCCCCCGTCGAGCGACTGTGGGAGAAGATTAGAGTTCCGCTCCTTCCGCGCTTTGCTGAAAACTTGAAAGGTTATTTTGTAGTTGGTTGTGCTACTTATGTACGGTCCTAGTGCCATTGGCTGTGAACCTGTAATGTCTTGTGAACTATTTGTGTATTCAACTGGTTGTTGTGATACTCACTTCCTGGTCGCAACTGCATCCTGGGAAGTTGCGATAGGGAAGCGCTGTTCTGTATCGTGGTGTTTGGTACGGAGTAGCGGGCTCCCACAGGCCATGGCTCCCCCAACAAGAACAGGGAGCTTTTCTTCTCCAATGACGCCGGTCCTAGCGGCTGTACGCCGCCTACCCAAGGGGTGGTCGTCGTGTCGCTTCCCCCTTGGGACCCCTGGTGGAAAGCAGCCACCAGACTCTTCGGAACCTCCTCTGGTGACGTTATGTCCCAAGAGGTAGACTTACGCCTCTGGGTTTGGATTTTCCTTCCACGGGGACTTGGTGTCCCAGGAGAGAACCTTACGCCTCTGGGCTTGGTTTTCTCTCCCCCCGGGAACCCCATGCCACGGGAGTGAATTTTTCACGCGGAGTTCGGTCTTCTCTTCCCCCATGGACTTAGTGTCCTGGCAGTGAAGTTATGCCTCTGGGCTTGGATTTCTCTTCTCTGGGGACATGGTGTCCCGGGAGGGAACTTTACGCCTCCAGGCTCGGTTTTCTCTCCCCAGAGGAACCCCATGCCCTGGGAGTGAATTTTTTTGCCCAGAGTTCAGTCTTCTCTTCCCCCGTGGACTTAGTGTTCTAGGAGTCAAGTTATGCCACCGGGCTTGGATTTCTCTTCACGGGGACTTGGTGTCCTGGGAGGGAACTTTACGCCTCCGGGCTCGATTTTCTCTTCCACGGGGAACCCCATGCCCTTGGAGTGAATTTTTCACCCGAAGTTCGGTCTTCTCTTCCCCCATGGACTTAGAATCCCGGGAGTGAAGTTACGCATCTGGGCTTGGATTTCTGTTCCCTGGGGACTTGGTGTCCCTGGAGGGAACCTTACGCCTCTGGCCTTAATTTGCTCTCCCCTGGGAACCCCATGACCGGGAGTGAATCTTTCACATGGAGTTCGGTCTTCTCTTCCCCCATGGATTTAGTGTCCCAGGAATCAAGTTACAGCTCCGGGCTTGGATTTCTGTTCCCTGGGGACTTGGTGTCCCTAGAGGGTACCTAACGCCTCTGGGCTTTGTTTTCTCTCCCCCGGGAACCCCATGACCCGGGAGTGAATATTTCACATGGAGTTTGGCATTCTCTTCGCCCATGGACTTAGTGTCTCGAGAGTGAAGTTACGCCTCTGGGCTTGGATTTCTCTTCCACGGGGACTTGGTATACCAGGAAAGAACCTTACACCTCTGGGCTCAGTTTTCTCTCCCCTTGGGAGCCGCTCGCCTCGGGACTGAATTTTTCACCTGGAGTTTAGTCTTCTCTTCCCACATGGACTTAGTGTCCCGGGAGTGAAGTTACGCCTCCTAGCTTGGATTTCTGTTCCCGGGGACTTGGTGTCCAGAAATGGAACCTTACGCCTCCGGGCTTGGTTTTCTCTCCCCCAGAAACCCCATGCCCCGGGAGTGAATTTTTCACTCTGTCGTGGTATTGCGAATGCCCCGGCAGGTTTTGTGAACGATCCTAGCGAAGGTTACGCGGCGCGGGTTGACCGGATGACCGGTCCTCCCCCGCCGGACAAGCACAAGAAATGACACGAGGATTTATACAGGTTCGGGTCCCGGTGGGGGCCCTAGTCCTGTCGACGCGCTCCTGACCGGAGTCGGCTGGGGAGGCTCTCTCCGGGGGAGAGGCTTCCGGAGCACGCCTGTGAGTGTAGCTATTCCAATAAAAGTGATCCGATCCTTTACAACAGAGGGGTAAAAGGGCTATTTATAGCCCCAAAAGAAGCAAAAAAGCCTAAACTACCTCGGAAGCCACCTTCGGATTGAAGGGTAGGACCGTCCTTCTCCCGGCCAAACGCCTTGGATGCTTGACAGGTGGTCGCTAATTCCCGAGGCGCTCCTCGCGTGACCTGCACATGACAAACAATTCGAGACTTTACCTTTAGAAGGGCGATGAGGCCCGGGGCGCGTCCCGGAGGCCAAGTTCCCGGTCCAAAGGCGGCTCCCGGGGGCCAAAAGGCGGCGCCCGGGACGGCGCCGGAGGCTAAGTCCCGGGAGCCAAAGCGCGACACTTCGATTGCCGTGCCCCGCGCTTAAGGCCGCGCCGTTTCGCCATAAATGCGCGCGCGGTTCGAATTGGCGCCTTGATTCACGCGCCCGTCCCTTCGTTTCCCGCGTGCAGTTTGAACTTCAAAGGTCCAGATTGCTCCGCGGGGTGCCATGTGGCGCGCATCTAGACCACGTCCCTCCCCTATAAATAGGGTCTTGGGGGGCCCGGAAGTTCATTCCAAACTTTCAACCTTAGCGATTTTTGCTCTCCCGGTAGCAGACGTCCGAAACTTTCAGTTGTAGCCTCCTGAAACGTTAGCCACCGGAAAAAAAAGAAAACCGAACCTGATGGCACCCAAGGCTCGAGCGAAGACCACAGAGGTGCCCCCGGAGGAAATCCCTCCGGATTTCCTCTGGGCGTCGGAGTTCTCGGCCGAGGACGCGGAGTCCCTGGTCGAGCGCGGCGTCGTCGCGGACAGGGACATCCGAGTCCCCGTGAAGAAAGACAGAGCCCCCCGCCCCAGGCCCGGAGAGGTCGTGGCCTTTGAGGCTTTCCTGGAGGCGGGGCTCCGGCTCCCGGTGCACCCCATGCTCCGGGAGTTTTTGAAGGAGTATGGGGTGGCGCTCAACCACCTCACCCCAAATGCGCTCGTCCGGATGGGCCTCTTCATCTGGCTCTACGAGACGGCGACCGGGCGGGAGCCCTCCCTTCGCGCCTTCCGGTACTTCTACGAACCGGCGGCACGGAGCTCCCACCTGGTGAAGGGGGGACCCAAGTCCCCCTTCGGCTCGGTGATGGTACAAATGCTGCCGTCCCGGGTGGCCGACTACCTGGCGGCGGCCTCTCGGGACCACTGGGGCGACTGGGTCCGGAGGTGGTTTTACCTCCAGGTCCGGGATGAGGCGGTGGTGTACGCCCCGGAGGCCCCCCACCTATAGCCGATCGTCCGCGCCGAAGCCTCCGGTGTGGACGGACGAGGAGTTCGAGCTCCTCGGCAGGGTGGTCCTCTCCAAGAAGACCCGCTCAATGCGGGACGCCGCCGAGGAGATGGCTCTCCTCCGGATCTCCCCCTTCTCGCGTGGGAAGAGGGGAGTCGGCGTGGGCCTGGAACAGCGGCCCCCGGTGAAGCCGGTGATGCGACGTAAGCTCCGGGAACCTGTTGCATTATACTTAAGAATTTTTGACTAACTCTTTACCTCTTGCAGTCCGACCGTACCCGGCGGCGCGGGCGAAGGCGGAGAACCTCCTCGGGAGGTACTTCACCGACGAGTACGAGCGCGTCGTGCGCCTTGTGGGGGAGGGCCCTCCCCGGAACTTGGTCGCTGCGGCCTACGGGCTAAAGCTGCCGGGGAGGAAGCCTCTTCCCACCCCCGGGTCGCACAAACGGGGGAAGGAAGCGGCCGGGAGCTTGGAGCCCAAGAAGGCCAGGGTCCAAAAGACCCCCGGCCCGTCGACGACGCCGGTGAAGGCCTGGGACACGACTCCCGGGACCGAGCACGCCCGGGCGGCGGCCTGGGAAGGCGCAACACCTCCTCCCCCGAAGGGCCCCGTCAAGGTCCGGGGGAAGGAGCAGGCCATTGGCGGGGCGGGGTCCGATTCGGCGGACTACGCCCCGTCGCCTCTCTCGGTGGCGGTCCTCCTGGCCCTCCCGGCATCCTTGGAGCCGGAGAGGCTGGAGGTGAGATTCGCGAAGGCCTCGCCTCCGCGGGTTTGGCCGGTGGACGAGGGGGGGAGCCCCTCGGTCTACGAGGTCCCTCCGGAGGAGGAGGCCCCGAGGACCTTCCGGCCCGGGGCGGGGAAAGGTCTGATGATCCCCCCCGGGCAGGGATCCCCGCCCAAAGGTCCTCGGCCACGTCTTCGGAGGAGACCTCGGCCACGAAGACGCCGGTGACGCCGGCCGCGTTGCCGGACTCACAGGTCCGGGGACCCCCCACCGGCCGCGACGCCGGCGCCGGGCGAGAGGCCCCTCTGCTTCCCGCGGGGGAAATCGCCCGCTACGCGGAGGGCCTGCACACCCGGAAGGTGCAGGGCTTCGTCGCGGAAGGGACGCTCCATGAGCGTTTCGAGGGGCTTCAGTCCCTCGGGGCCCAGGTAACTCGAGTCGATGACGTCTTCATTTGTTCCCTGCACTTGAGATTTTTCTAACTCTATGTTTTGTAGGTGGCAACTGTTACCTGGGGCCTTGAGCAGCGGGTCGCTCGGCTGCTTAAGTAAGCGGAGGGCCGGGCCGTGGCCTCTGTAGGGCAGCGTGAGGAGGCCCTCTGGGAACGCGATGAAGCCCTCGCGGAACTGTCCCGGGTCCGGGCCCAGGTTCACATTTCCGAGGCCGTCAACGGCCGCCTCTGGGAGGAGGCCAAGGCGAGGGAGGAGGCGCTCCGGGAGCTCGAGGGCTCGAGCGTCCGGGCGGTGGCGGACGCGGGCCGCTCCGTCCGGTCGGCCCTCGAGAGCCTTGGCGTAAGCCTAGGCTCCGGGAGCAAGGAGGTGCCACCGGCGACCCTCGTGGAGGCTGTGCATTTTCTCAACGCACAGGTCTCCGCCATTCCGGAGGCTGCCGACGCTCGGGTGTGGGGCCGGGCGTTCCCCATCATCGCTGCTGCTGCGGGGCTCATTGAGTTCCGGGGGGTCGGCGCCCGGGCAATCGGGGGCCGCATCCCCCGAAGCTTCCGGGACTCCTTCGAGCCCTCGCGCCGGGAGGTCGAGCAGCTTGCCTTAGGATTCTACCACCGGATCATCCGGGCGAGATTCCCGGCTCCGGCGCCTCCGGCGGGGGACGTCCCAGCCCCGGCCTCGGAAGAAGCCCCCCGGGGGGAGGACGCCAACGAAAAAGTATGAGCCTCCCCCCCGGGTCTTTAGATAGGACCCTTTACTTTCTTAGGACTTTTGATCCTGGTAGCTTCTTACAAGAAGCCCCGGACACTTGTAAAAAAGACATTTTGAATGCAATGGAATTAAAATTTTTTCTAAGTCTTTGAATTGAATGCGATGTTACCAGGGTTCCTGGGAGGTTACTCCCGAGCGAAGGTCCGGGTGGGGCACCCCGGGGGACGCCCAAGCGGCTTTAATCTTGCTAAGCCTTGTCTCCGGGAATCACGGCGGGAACAGCGTCCAGGAGCCGATCCGGTTGAGGTGGCATCTGGAGTGGCACTTGGGCAACTTTGACAATCATCGGGCCGAATTGTCCCCTCCGCGACCGGGGTTCCGGATGATACCTCCCCTCCGGATACTTCCACCGGCGGGATACGAGTTCTGGTCCGAAGATGTGCTCCGGGACGCTCGGCGCCGCGTGCGAGCATTGTACCGAGACTTGACCCGGGAGCTAGCGGAGAGCCTCCGAGAGTATTAGGCGTAGGAGCCTTAGGGCGTAGAGAATCCCCCGGGTTAGAACCCGAGTTGTATCGTTTCCGAAGCCCACCGGAGGGAGAAGATGTCCACCGGGTTTGACAATCAATAAAGCTGTGTTATTGCTTCTTCTTTATTGTCTTTTTATTTTTTCTTCTTGGATGGTCTGGACGACTCCTTTTCACAAGAATGAGCTAAGTTTGCTCGTGGGCGGTGCGGTCGACACCCGGGGGTTCCTTATCCCCCCCGCCCACAACGGGCCGGAGGATAGCTCCGCGCGCTGTGGGGGTAACAAGGCCCCCGGGATGGAAGTCACCTGTAGCAAAGGAATTTTTCTAAGTTAGAAAATTTTAAAACGAGGTTTCCAAGGAGAAGACCTTCCGGGAGACAATCGTCCGGTCGCCGTGAGAACGGGGAGCCGGGAATAAGGCCTCATGTGGAAGAAACGTCCAAGAAAACCCGATGAGATTTTCGGAGGCGAGCTTCCTAGGAGACAATCGTCCGGTCGCTGTGAGAACGGGGAGCCGGGAATAGGGTCTCCGGGGGAGAAATGTCCGAGAAATCCGTAACTTCTCCGGGAGACAGTCGTCCGGTCGCCGTGAAAACGGGGAGTCGGGAATAGGGTCTCTGAGAGGCATTCATCCGGTCGCCGTGAGAACGGGGAGCCGGGAATAAGGTCGTCGGGGACCAAATATCCAAGAATGCCATTAGACGTCCCACTGGGGAGAGCGTCTACTCCCGGAGGAGGAAGTGCCCGAAGACGGGTCTTGAGTGTTTGGGCACGGGACTAGTCTCCCAAAGTGACTCGTTACCGCGGCCACTGTGACCGGGTTGCCGCTTACACCCTCAGTCCACGAGGGTAATCGTAAGCTGCCCTACAGGAGGGACTTGTTGGGCCTGGCCCACTTCCTCGCGGAGAGGGCATCCTCGCGGGGAGGGCATCCTCACTGGGAGGGCGTCCTCGCGGGGAGGGCATCGCCGCTAGGGGCGGTAATAAGTAAAACCTGCAATGAGAGTTTGAAAAGCAAGACCTATGTATTGCCAATAAAATGAAGTACAGGGCCTCCCCATGCTAAAGTCGCGAAAGGGGTGGAAAATACAGTGTCCCTCCTCCCCCTCCGGCGTGAACGCTCCTGTGGAGGGGACAGGCCCGTAAGGCTAAACATAGAACTTGCGAAGTAAACACAAGTTCCACGTATGCTTCAGCTCTTGCTCCTGAAGGTTGGAGAGCTTGTAGGCCTCTGAGCCCAGGACCGCGGAGATCCTGTAGGGGCCCTCCCACTTGGGGGAGAGCTTACCCTGGGCCTGGGGGTCCGTCACGTGCTTGAGGACAAGGTCCCGAAGGCGGAAAGCCCTCTCGCGCACGCGCTGATTGTACCCGCGCGCCATCTCTTGCAGTAGATGGCGTGGCGGAGGAGCGCTCGATCGCGTTCCTCCTCCACGAGGTCGATTTCCAAGCGCTGGTTGGCCTCGTTGGCCTGGTACGCTGCGAGCGTGGCTCCCTCCAGGAGCTCGACCCGCAGTGACCGGAAGCCGATCTCCGGGGGGAGGACTGCCTCCGCCCCGTAGACCAGGGAGAAGGGAGTACGCCCCGTCGCTCGGGACGGGGTCGTGCGCATGGAGCAGAGGATGCTAGGGAGCTCCTCTGCCCATGCACCCCGCTTAGAAGCGGTTTGCTCGAGTCTTCGGCGCAACCCCTGTAGGATCACGCCGTTGACCCTCTCGACAGCCCCATTGCTCCGGGGATGGGCCACTGAGGCGAAGTGGATGACGAGCCCCAGGCCTTCGCAGAATTCCTGGAAATAAGCCGAGCCGAATTGGGTCCCGTTGTCCACGGTGATTTCCCGGGGGACACCAAAACGACATACGACGTTTTTCCAGAAAAACCACTGGACGGCCCGGGACGTGATGCTGGCCAAAGGCTCCGCCTCAACCCACTTTGTAAAATAGTCGACTGCGACTACCGCATACTTGTATCCTCCGGGCGCTGGGGGGAAGGGCCCTAAGAGGTCCATCCCCCAGCGCACGAAGGGCCAAGTGATGGGGATTGTCTGCAGCGCTATAGGGGGGAGGTTCGAGCCCTTGGCCATCTTCTGGCATGCCTCGCACGCGGAGACAAGGTATCGTGCGTCGCGCATGACCGTGGGCCAGTAGAAGCCCTGCCGGAGGGCCTTGGCCGCGATGGCACGCTGGGCTAGGTGAAAACCACAGCTCCCCGCGTGGATGTCTTCGAGAAGTTGAAGTCCCTCCGGCCGGGGGAGGCAGCGTAGGAGGGCGGAAGCCCCCCGCTTGTAGAGCCTCCCCTCCAGCAGGAGATATGCCCGGGATTTAGCCCGGAGGCGTTTAGCCTCGGTCTCACCGGGAGGAGAGTCCCCCTCCCCCTTGATGAAGGAGATGAGGGGGTCCATCCAAGATGGAGTCCGGACGATCTCGGCGACCTCCGGGACATGGGGCTCGTCGCCCGTGTCCGGGGATGCCACCGAGGGCTTCGTGATGATTTCCAGAAAAGCCCCCTTGGGGAGCGATTCCCGGGCGCTTGCCGCCCGGGCCAGGGCGTCGGCCCGGTCATTGTCCCTCTGCGGGATATGTCGGGCCTCGAGGCCATCGAAATGCCTCTCCACCTTCCGCACTTCCTGCAAATAAAGACTTAAGTTTGCGTCATGGCACAGGTTAGACTTGTCCATTTGGCAAACTACGAGCTGAGAATCTCCCTTGACTAGGAGGCGCCGGATCCCCAGGGAGCGCGTGAGGCGCATCCCGAGGAGCAAAGCCTCGTATTCGGCGACGTTGTTGGTTGCGGGGAACTCGAGCCGCGCGGCGTACTCGAGTTCCTTCCCCTCGGGGCTCCGGAGGACTACTCCTGCACCAGCCTCGGCGAGACACAGCGACCCATCGGACAAGAGGGTCCAATGATCACTGCGTCGGGGCGGCACAGGGAGATCTTCGTCCCCAGACCCAGAGGCGGGAGTCCACTCTGCAACGAAGTCGGCGAGGACCTGCGACTTGATGGCGGAGCGGCCGGTAAGGGACAGGGAGAAGGGGGCGAGCTCGGCCCCCTACTTCCCGATCCGGCCGGTGGCTTCCTTGTTCCGCAGTACCTCCCCTAGGGGGAGGGATGACGGGACGGTGATGGGGTGTCCCAGGAAGTAATGCCGAAGCTTCCGGGACGCCATGAGGAGGGCGTAGCAAATTTTCTCCATCTCCGTGTACCGAGTTTTGGCCCCTTGGAGGGCCTCGCTCACATAGTGCACGGGACGCTGTTGCCCCCCTTGCTCCTTCACCAAGACCGCGCTGACGGCAACGGGGGTCGCGGCGAGGTAGAGGAGCAAGGGCTCTTCCGGAGACGGACTCACGAGCATTGGAGGGCTCGTGAGGTACTTCTTGAGGTTGTCAAATGCCTCCTGGGCCTCAGGGGTCCAGTGGAACCCCTCGAGCCCTCAGAGGATCTTGAAGAACTGGAGGCCCCGCTCCCCCGACCGGGAGACGAAGCGGCTTAGCGCGGCTAGGCGGCCGGAGAGCCGCTGGACATCCTTGACGGAGCGCGGCGGGGGCATATCTAGGAAAGCCCGGATCTTCTCGGGGTTTGCCTCAATGCCCCGCTGGGACACGAGGAAACCTAGGAGCTTCCCCCCGCGCACCCCGAAGGCGCACTTCTCCAGGTTGAGTTTGAGCCCAAACGCGCGGAGGTTGCAGAAGGTTTTGGCCAGGTCGTCGATGTGGGAGGCTGTGCGGGGACTCTTGACGACCGCGTCGTCCACGTAGACTTCGACTTTGCGGCCAACTTGATCTTTGAAAACCAGCGTCATGAGGCGCTGGAAGGTCGCGCCCGCGTTCTTGAGCCCGAAGGGCATATGGACGTAGCAGAAGGTTCCGAGGGGAGTTATGAAACTCGTCTTTTCCTCGTCCCCTTCCGCCATCCGGACTTGATGGTAGGCCAAGTAGGCGTCTAGGAAGCTCATGAGCTCGCACCCCGCCGTGGAGTCGACGAGCTGATCAATCCGCGGAAGCGGGAAATTGTCTTTGGGATAGGCACGGTTAAGGTCGGTGAAATCCACGCACATCCGCCACCTGCCGGTTGATTTCTTGACGAGGACGGGGTTCACGAGCCACTCGGGGTGCAGGACCTCCCGAATGAACCCCGCCTGTCGGAGCCGGGTGATCTCCACCTTGATTGCCTCTTGGTGCTCGAGGGAGAGTTTCCGCAGCTTCTGTTTGACCGGGGGGTGACCGGGGGCCACTACGAGCTTGTGCTCAATGACCTCCCGGGCGACGCCCCGCATGTCCGAGGGCTTCCAAACAAAAACATCGGAGTTTTCGCGCAGGAAAGCCGCAAGTTGCGCTGCGTGCTCCTCGGGGAGCTCTGCCCCGACCCGGACAGTTTTGTCTTCGTCGCCCGGGGACAGCAGGACCTTCTGGAAGCCCCCTTCCGGACGCAGCTTGAGGAGGGGCCTCCCGGGCGGTGGCGCAGCGGCGTCTAGTTCCGGGGGAGAAGCCTCCCCCCCGGGCGTCTTTATGAGGTTGACGCTTCCGATTGTGGCCGCAGCGCGCTCGTATAGAGCACGGGCCATGTCTTGGTCTCCCCGGACATTGATCACACCATGCGGCCCGGGGATCTTCATGCAGAGGTAGTTTTGATGGGTGGCAGCCCCCAGCCGGTTAATTTTGGTCCTCCCCATTATCGCATTGTAGGAGGAGGGGAGGTCCACTACGTCGAAGCGGACCAGCTCGGTCCAGTAGTTCTCCGGGGTGCCGAACGTCATAGGAAGATCTACCTTGCCCACGGGGTGGATCGCCTTCCCCGGGACAAAACCTTGCAGGGGCCCGGCAGCGGGCTGCAGGAGCTTCTCATCCACCTGCATCTCTTTGAAGGCCTTGAAGACTAGGACGTCGGCGGAGCTCCCGCCGTCCACGAGAATGCGGGCCAGGTGGCAGTTGTGGATTGTCGCGGAGACAATGAGCGCGTCGTCGTGGGGGAAGCGAGCCCCTCACGCGTCTTGCGCCGTAAAGGTGAGGGGGACGTCCGACCACTTGGGTGGCGGGGACGCGTGTAGCACCCCCACAACCTTAACTTCACGCGCGTACTCCTTACGCTGGCGCTTGGAGTCCCGCCCAGAGGCAGACCCTCCCACGATGACGTTGATGCGGAGATGAGAGGTCTGGAAGGGGAGAGCTTCTGAAGGCTCCCCCTCCAGCGTCTGCTGCCCCCCCGAGGGAGCGGGAAGGGCCGGAACAGCTGGCCGAGGGGGCAAGGAGGCCGGAGTCCCCCCCCTGCCCGCACTGGTCGAGGAACGCCGCGAAGTGTTGCAGCAGCTGATGGCAATCTCGGGTAGCGTGGGTACTGGACCCGTGGAAGCTGCACCACGGTCCTTCCCGGCTCCTCCCCGCGGGGCCTTCCTGGCCACGCGAAGACTGTCCTCCCCCATGACCTTTCGGCCTAGGAAAGGGGCGACTGGCCCTCGGGGGTCGCGCGAGCCGCCTCCACCCTCGAGGACAAAGGTGTCCCGAGGCCGTGGCTCGCTACACCCCCCCCTGTCTGGGGCGTTTGGGGGCATCCCTGGCCCCCCGGTCGACGGGGGCGGGAGCCCCCTGGGTCTTCTTCCAGATGTCGTCTTCCTCCGCCCGAGCGTACTTTTCGAGTACGTTGAAGAGCTCGTCGGCGGAAGAGGGGCAGCTCCGGGAGAGCCTTCGGTGGAGCTCCCCCGGAAGGATGCCGCTTTTGCAGGCTTCGATGACCGTAGAGTGGGGGACGTGGGCCACTTTGCTCTTCACCTGAGCAAAGCCCTTGAAGAAGCTTCTGATGGTTTCCCCAGTCCTCTGCTGGACGGTGTACAGCTGCGAGGAGTCCAGGGGATGCACGTAGCTCCCCTTGAAGTTGGCACAGAACTCCCGCTTGAGCTGCGAGAAAGACTTGATGGAGCCCGCCTTCAGGTTGTAGAACCAGGAGCGGGCAATGCCGGAGAGGTAGAGGGGGAAGACGTTGCACTGTATCGTCTCATCCCCCCCGGCCGCGGAGATGGCTGTGGAGTAGACCTGCACAAACTCGTAAGGGTCTGCCTCACCGTTATAGTGCTCGATGTGCAGAGGGTGGTAGGGCCGCGGCCACCGGATGCTGCGAAGTCTTTGGCACAGGGGCTGGTTAGCCCCCTGCACCTCCCGGGGAGAGCCCCGGTCGCTGTCTTCTTTCACGGGATCTTCGGTGTCTGAGTCCGGAAGCGGTCCGAGAGGTCCGCCAGAGTGGCGGTGGCGACGCTTCTCCTCAAAGGCCGGGACTGAGTTCCCGGACGTCCGGTGCGAGAGCGAGGCTCCCCGCGCTCTGGTGAATGCATTCGCTCGACCTCCCCCCGGGCGAAACGGACCTGTCCCGCCGAGGGAGGGAGCTCATGCACTGTAGCTGCCGGCCCGGAGGCCTCAGGGGCCGGCTGGGGGAAGCCCCCTGCGACGACCCCCGGGACCGGGAAGGGGGGAGCCCCTGTATTACCCAGAACCGGGGAGGGGGCACCCACGGTGACGCTTGGAACCGAAGTGGAGGGGGCCCCAGTGGCAACGACCGGAACCGGAAAGGGGGAAGCCCCTGTAACATCCGGAAACGGCGAGGAGGGAGCCCCCGCGGCGACGTCCGGAACCAGGGAGCCCGTGCCGGGGGAAGTCCGCTGAAGCACGGGAGCTGCTCTGTCGACCGCCCCCGGCGCGATAAACGCGCCGCGGGGGGCGGGACTGGCTCCCGGTGTAGGGAAAACCCTCGGCATGAAGTGGCCTCCCGGCCCCGAGAATAGGCCTGGGACGGGGTAACCCCCTGGTGCCACGAGGGGCCCTGGCATGAAGTAGCCCCCCGGCACCGGGGGCGGGCCCGGGTGCCGGGAAGGGTTTGGACGTATATCCCGCGGGGGGAGGGAACCCCCCGGCAGGATCATACGGGGCGGACAGACCCCCGGAGACCAGAGGGGCCGCCGGGTAACCCGAGTACGGGTGCGACGCAAATGTGGGGGCCGGAGGCCGCGCCAATACGCTGAGCAGCTCATCCATTGAGCGCTGGGCGCGGAGCTGGCCCTCCACTAGAGCCTCGAGCAGGGCGTCCCGGGGAGCCGAGGGAGCCGTCAGGGGGAGACTGGTCCCGGCCGAGTGAAAAGGATCTAGGATATCGACTAGAGGGGGGTGAATAGGCGATTTTAGCAAATTACAATAAATCAAACAATTTGTAGTAAATGAGAGCAATTTAAGTAACACAAGATGAACAATGAACAATTTCAACACAAGGATATATCCCGTGGTCTCGGTGATTTGCTGATCACCCCTAATCCACGTTGAGGCAAACTCAAATCTCTAACCGCTCCTCTATCTAGTCAACCTTCTCTCGAGAAGTGACCTAGATCTTGAGCCGGACTAGTGTGATGAGTTATCCAAACCTCGATTTCACTAAGGATGCACTTTACCACTCCGGCAAGGCGTGCTCAACCTTTCACAAGACGTTTTGAAGCTTCTTCACAATCTTCCTTGAAGAGCTCTTCAAAACCTTTCTCCTAGCCGTCTAGGAGCCGGCAAACTCCAAGAGTAACAAGCCGGTGATGATCACTTTGCCTTCTTCTAGTGCCACACGATTGATTCAATGATCTAAATGCAATGCACTAGAAGATCTCAAATGCACACTCTCACAAATTTGAGAATTTGAAACCTAGAGTGTATGAAACTAGCTTAGGCTCTCAAGGATGATGACAATGCTCAAGATTATGCCAAAAGTTCTGAACAGGGCCGTGCATGGGAGTATATATACCCCCCACAATTAATATAGCCGTTACAAGCCGTTGGAAGAAAAAGATCACCTGGCGGTTAGACCGCAGGCACAAGCTCGGTCAGACCGCCGCAATTGCAACGGCATTAAACAGGCGTAATAAATGCTCAACTGCCCTTGTCAGGCACACATACGGTCAGACCGGATACTATTTCGGTCAGACCGTGAAACTGTCCAGAGACGACATAGTTTCTGGACACCTTATACGGTCAGGCCGATATATACGGATAGACCGGCCAAACGGTCAGACCGCAGTTCAAAAACACGGTCAGACCGATTTCGCGGTCAGACCGGTCTAACAAACGGTCAGACCGTAATAGCTCAAAACACCAGAAGGATAAAACAACAGGTTCCAGGAGTCTGACCTTGGTCTCTACTACGGACAGACCGGCCAAACGGTCAGACCGGCCTAACCAACGGTCAGACCGACTGAGACAGAAATGAGCTGAAATAAGCATTCTCAAGGATGTGACCTTCTAGCATGCAATGCAAGTTGATTTTATGTTTTTGTGGCACATAGATGAAGTATTTTGTGATACACCACATGCTCCTCTTAATAGTATGGCAACTATCCTAAAATCCGGTCAAAATTCTTCTCTAATCACCTTAGACCGGTAAAAATGGAAAAGATCCTATTTCGTACCTTTGCCCTTTTGATCAATGCCCTTTCTTCATCATGAGACTCTTTCTTTGCCTTTCATTAACCTGTCTTTTAAGTATCGTCTTGACGCAACTAGGCAGGTAACGTTAGTATAGCATTTGTAGTTGTCATTAATTATTAAAACACTCTATAGGGGCCTAGAAGCTACACCGAGGTCCCACGGTCACCGGGAACGACCTGGAGGTGGAAGCACCTAAGTTAAGAGGAAAGGAGGGAGGTGGTACTTGGGCCAGGTGGCCTCCGGAAGGGACTGCCGGGACAGTAGTGTCCCGGGCGGACGGCGCCGGGTCTCCGAGACCCTGGTCACCGGGAAGGGTGCGAGCCCTTGTTCTTGAGGGAGCCATGGCGTCTTGTCACGGGTCCCCACGGACGGCGCCAACTGTCGTGGTATTGCGAATGCCCCGGCAGGTTTTGTGAACGATCCTAGCGAAGGTTACGCGGCGCGGGTTGACTGGATGACCGGTCCTCCCCCACCGGACAAGCACAAGAAATGACACGAGGATTTATACAGGTTCGGGTCCCGGTGGGGGCCCTAGTCCTGTCGACGCGCTCCCGACCGGAGTCGGCTGGGGAGGCTCTCTCCGGGGGAGAGGCTTCCGGAGCACGCCTGTGAGTGTAGCTATTCCAATAAAAGTGATTCGATCCTTTACAACAGAGGGGTACAAGGGCTATTTATAGCCCCAAAAAGAAGCAAAAAAGCCTAAACTACCTCGGAAGCCACCGTCGGATTGAAGGGAAGGACCGTCCTTCTCCCAGCCTTGGATGCTTGACAGGTGGTCGCTAATTCCCGAGGCGCTCCTCGCGTGACCTGCACGTGACAAACAATTTAAGACTTTACGTTTAGAAGGGTGATGAGGCCCGGGGCGCGTCCCGGAGGCCAAGTCCCCGGTCCAAAGGCGGCGCCCGGGATGGCGCCGGAGGCTAAGTCCCGGGAGCCAAAGGGCGGCGCCCGGGGAGGGGCCGGAGGCCAAGTCCCCGGGCCAATGGCAGTGCCCAGGACGGCGCCGGAGGGCAAGTCCCGGGAGCCAAAAGGCGGCGCCCGAGGAGGGGCCAGAGGCCAGGTCCCCGGGCTAATGGCGGCGCCCGAGACGGCGCGGAGGCCAAGTCCCGGGAGCCAAAAGGCGGGGCCCAGGGAGGCCCTGGAGGCCACGTCCCCGGGCAAATGGCGGCGCCCGAGACGGCGCCGGAGGCCAAGTCCCGGGAGCAAAAAGGCGGCGCCCGGGGAGGCCCCGGAGGCCACGTCCCCTGGCAAACGTGACGCAACTTACCTGGAGTTAGTCTCGCGGAGATTTCCCCCGACACACTCAGAGTTCAGTCTTCTCTTCCCCCGTGGACTTATTGTCCTGGGAGTCAAGTTACGCCTCTGGGCTTGGATTTCTCTTCTTTGGCGACTTGGTGTCCCGGGAGGGAACTTTATGCCTCCGGGCTCGGTTTTCTCTCCCCCGAGGAACCCCATGCCCTGGGAGTGAATTTTTCACCCGGAGTTCGGTCTTCTCTTCCTCCGTGGACTTAGTGTCCTGGGATGAAGTTACACATCCAGGCTTGGATTTTTGTTCCCTAGGGACTTGGTGTCCCTGGAGGGAACCATACTCCTCCAGGCTTAGTTTTCTCTCCTCTGGGAACCCCATGACCCGGGAGTGAATCTTTCACATGGAGTTCGGTCTTCGCTTCTCCCATGGACTTAGTGTCCTGGGAGTGAAGTTACGCCTCTGAGCTGGATTTCTCTTCCACAGGGACTTGGTGCCCCGGGAAAGAACATTACACCTCTGGGCTTGGTTTTCTCTGCCCTCAGGAACCTCTCGCCTCGGGAGTGAATTTTTGCACCCGGAGTTTTGTTTTCTCTTCCCCCATGGACTTAGTGTCCCAGGATTGAAGTTACGCCTCTAGGCTTGGATTTCTCTTCCCCTGGGACTTGGTTTCCCGGGATGGAACTTTACGCCTCTTTGCTCGGTTTTCTCTCCCCCGAGGAACCCCATGCCCTGGGAGTGAATTTTTTCCCTGGAGTTTGGTCTTCTCTTCCCCCGTAGACTTACTGTCCCGGGAGGGAAGTTATGCCTCTGGGCACGGATTTCTCTTCCCAAGGGACTTGGTGTCCCGGGAGGGAACTTTATGCCTCTGGGGTCGGTTTTCTCTCCCTCCGGGAACCCCTCGCCTCGAGAGTGAATTTTTCACCCAGAGTTTAGTCTTCTCTTCCCCCATGGACTTAGTGTCCTGGGAGTGAAGTTCACCTCTGGGCTTGCATTTCTGTTCCCCAAGGACTTGGTGTCCCGAAAGGGAATCTTACACCTCCGGGCTTGGTTTTCTCTCCCCAAGGAACCCCATGCCCCGGGAGTGAATTTTTCACCCAGAGTTTAGTCTTCTCTTCCCCCGTGGACTTATTGTCCCAGCAGTGAAGTTACGCCTTTGGGCTTGGATTTCTCTTCGACAGGGACTTGCTGTCCCGGGAGGGAACTTTACTCCTCCAGGCTTGGTTTTCTCTCTGCTGGGGAACCCCATGCCCCGGGAGTGAATTTTTCAGTCGGAGTTCGGTCATCTCTTCCCTCATGGACTTAGTGTGCCAGGAGTGAAGTTACACCTCTTGGCATAGATTTCACTTCCATAGGGACTTGGTGTCCCAAGAGAGAACCTTACGCCTCCAGGTGTGGTTTTCTCTCCGCCAGGGAACCCCATGCCTCGGGAGTGAATTTTTCACCTAGAGTTTAGTCTTCTCTTCCCCCATGGACTTAGTGTCTCGGAGTGAAGTTACGCCTCTGGGATTGGTTTTCTCTTCCCTGGGGACTTGGTGTCCCAGGAGGGAACTTTACTCCTCCGGGCTCGGTTTTCTCTACGCCGGGGAACCCCATGGCCCGGGAGTGAATTTTTCACCCGAAGTTTGGTCTTTTCTTCCCCTGTGGACTTAGTGCTCCAGGAGTGAGGTTACGCCTCCGGGCTTGGATTTCCCTTCCTCGGGGACTTGGTGTCCCTGGATGGAACTGTCGCGCCCCCGCCTTGGGGACAACGACTACTCCCGTGGGGACCCAGCTCGCTGCAGCTGATCCCATACATGCATACCATTGACTTCCCAGGATAAGTCAAGCACATAAGTATATTTACATTACAGCAAAGTAACTTACAAAATATTGAAGCAGTGTGGCCTGCTGACCTTAATACAACTTAAAGATATTACAATGCCTTCGCGGCATACATGGTCTAGTTAAAGCAAAGTAACAACTACACGGCTGATGATAGGTGAACCCCCACAACAAGAAGTTGAAAGCAGAACAACACACATCAGGGCTTTGGCGGAACTAGCTCTCCTCCTTTTGGATCCAAGAAGTTCGCCTTCATCTTGACCATTGAACACTCCATCTTTTGGATGATAGGTTGCAAGGGTGAGTACTTACGTACTCAGCAAGTCATAGATAAAAGTATATACATATAGTAGTGATGATATGAACCTATGCTAATAAAGAAATGTGGATGGTTGTAAAATAGTCTTTTCCTCTATATCTCATGGCAGTATTTTTCATATCATAGCATCGCTATTCATGTTTCACTATTTATAGTACTACCGCGACACGTCGACACACGATAGCCCACGGCAATACCCCTTATCATGACAACACATGTCCTTTGGATAATCTTGACTTATCAAATTTTATTTAGAAAACATACTTGTGTCACACCCCGTGGATTTAATCCACCGCAGCAGACTCCTATAAACCCAGGAGCTCGGAGTATTCGAATACGTTTTTAACTCTACAGAGGGATACCAATTTACCCGCAAGATATTCCACTTTCATGCCCATCCTATCAATATGATTAGACCCTTCCTCACTGCATAATGTGAGTGGCAAGGTGGAGATAACAAGAACTTTTGTTATGTTTCACTCACAATTCACCCCTGACCCTGTGGTCGGACTACCAGACCTTCCACAGTTGTGGCGGGCTATACCCCCACCCCGAATGCTTCTTCCCATTACTGGGTCAGCGTGCAATCACATCTAGTGATATGTGTAGGAGCTGCACTCCGTGCCAATCGTGCACCACTTTCCATCTCATGCAGGGGTTTCATGTGCGATCCGCATACTTACTTGTTCAGGCCTGTCCCATACCAGGCTTGCGGTTAGTACATTTTTCATGCCACTAGACGCACAACACAAGGTTCTAGTCCTTATATGCCAGTGACCAGACCATCCACAGCCACGCACATCCAGTGCCATCACCATTCCATACCAAACTCTAGTCACGGCTAGGGTTTTATTTCATGAATATACATAAATACACATATATTAGTTCATGGCTCATTACTTGATCATTTCACATTTCACAGGCATCTAGCCTAGTACTGCCATTTCATATCTCAATCATTCTTTCACATGCAATACTACTTATATTCAAGGTTATGTTATAGCAACTCTTAAAATATAGGTTCAAGATGTTCAAGAATATGACTTGCCTTCCGCGTCGTAAAAATTAGCAGTTGATGTTGGGTTGACAGTGAAGTCCTCGAACTCAGCTTCTAGATCTGCTCGGTGACAAACAAACACACAATGATTAAAATGTTTTATGATCTATATGCAGATATGCTTTAAAAAGAATAACTGCACGATGCTGAAGTTGATTGAGATTGCAAGCTGAACTGAGTCGAGATTATAGGGTTTCAAGGAATCTGGGCTAAGATTGAGTACTGGATATTACTAGAGTCTCAAGACATCAATATTGACATTGAGTTCATAGCTGGTTTGCTCAAAAACGACGAATGTCAATAGATCGACATTCGGTTCATGGCCTCAGATGGATTTGGTTGGCTTTAGAAGGTTCTTCCCTAGATATGAAAGTTGGAGGAAATGTAGAACATGGTTCTACAAACTTAGTAGACAAAGTGGATTTCAATTTGCACAACCAGAAGTGATCAAATTGAGCTGATGCCACTGGCTGACATAGATTGACAAGGGCTGACAATGTCCAAGAATGGCATTGACATGTTTTAGAAGATTTCCAGTGGACAAAACAGATTTGGATCAAGGCGTTGGGTGCATAATTGAACAAGGCATCTATTTGACAATAAGGTTTTCACAAGAAAGTCCAGAAGTTGAAGGATTTATCAAAAATACCCTTGGACATAGTGAACTGAGTGTCTGTGCACTGTCAAGAACTACGGCTCAAGCAATTGATCGAATTACTCATGCGCTGCTTCACCAACTATGTCAAATGGGTAGGCAAGGTCAAGGCGAAGCTGATGGCGAAGTGAATTGAACAACAAAGGCAAAAAGATTAACTGAGATGGTACGAGAAGATGAGCACAAGGAAATACCAAAGAAGTTAGATGGAGAATTGGAGCTGAGGATCGCTCTGGCGACGTTCTTCTCCTCGGTGGCTCACTGGAGACGAAGAAGAAACAAGAAGGAAGTTGATTTAATGGCTAACGAAGCTTTGGAGATGATTGGTGAAGACAAAGCTGATCGAGGGCTGCTATTTATAAGCACAGGACGGGCAGTGAAAATTGTGCCAGTGAAGCGGCTGGTCGAAGCAAACAGCGGCAATGACAAGGCGGCGAGCAGGCGGCTCTGCAACTGTGTTTGGTCGGCTCGTTGGGACTTGGCGCTGGCCGGTGCAAAGTGAAGGCAACAATGCTGGCACAGCGTGGAAACGTGGCGCGAAGCTCCTGACAAAGCTGCTGCTGCAGTCAATGCTGGTTGCATGTGCACGGTTGCTTGTGGTCGCTGGTGCTGCCACGGCGACGGCTCTGGGGCGGACACGTGCGCGCATGCAAGCACAAAGGAATACACGCACAGGCGAAGGCCGGCGGCGAGAAAACACGGCGAAGCTGGTGCTGGTCGCTAGTCGTTGCTGTGGGATGGTCGAAACAAGGATTTGGACTTGATTGCAAAATATGGATTTTGGCTTTGGATTGATTTGTAAATTCTGAGATTTAGAGGATTAGAGCTGATTTGAACTTGACAAATCTGGCAAACTTTCTTCAACAGATAATTTGGCAAAGATATTTGCTAAAATCTGGCACATTTGAATAGTTTTCAGATAAAACGAAAATAGGGTAATTTAGGGTATTTAAAATCTGTACTTTATCAAAATTGATATTCTGGGATTTAGGATGAGATTTTGATATCCTCACAGAAGAAGAATTTGTATTGAATAGCATTTGGGAGGTGTTTCCTGAAACAGATTTGAATTTGGAGTTGATTTGCAACCTTAACCCTTTCAGGATTCTGGAAAGGACTGAACTACAATACTTCTTGGACTGATTTGTGAAAATGGTCTAGATGATAGGATTTGACTGCCAACTTTTTGGATTAAGGTATTGGCATACCCTTGATCATAATCCAAGAATAATCTAGTCTGGATTAGGTCAAGATGTGATTAAATCAGAGTTCAAAGTATTTAGGGTAGTTCGGATATTAAATTAATTTCTGTTTTTGAAAACAAAAAGGATTGACAAATCTGGAAGTTAGAGATCAAATTGGATCTGGTTTCTGAAGGCTTTTATTCTCAGGATAAATAGTAGGTCAAATCTAGAAAGGCATATCTTGATTTGGGTTCACAGGGAAGATTTTGAGATTTTGAGGCTTAAGATAGAATAAGTCTAGGCTGATTTTGCTGATGTTTGCGAGACATATGCATGCATGACTTTTTATGAAAAAGAATTTTCACCCCAAACCCAGGGTGTTACAGGAACTTTACGCCTCCAGGTTCTGTTTTCTCTCCCCCAGCAAACCCCATGCCCCGAGAGTGAATTTTTCACCCAGAGTTCGGTCTTCTCTTCCTCCGTGGACTTAGTGTCCCGGGAGTGAAGTTACACCTCTGGGCATGGATTTCTCTTCCACAAGGAGTTGGTGTCCCGGGAGAGAACCTTATGTCTCTGGGCTTGGTTTTCTCTCCCCCCGGGAACCCCATTTCTTGGGAGTGAATTTTTCACCCGGAGTTTGATCTTCTCTTCCCCCATGGACTTAGTGTCCCCAGAGTGAAGTTACGCCTCCGGGCTTGGATTTCTCTTCCCCGGGGACTTGGTGTCCCGGGAGGGAACTTTACGCCTCTAGGCTCGGTTTTCTCTCCCCCGGGGAACCCCATTCCCCGGGAGTGAATTTTCGCCCGGAGTTCAGTCTTCTCTTCCCCCGTGGACTTAGTGTTCTGGGAGTGAAGTTACACCTCCAGGCTTGGATTTCTCTTCCCCGGGGAGTTGGTGTCCTGGGAGGGAACTTTACACCTTCGGGCTCGGTTTTCTCTCCCCCAGGGAACCCCATGCCCTAGGAGTCAATTTTTCGCCCGGAGTTCAGTCTTCTCTTCCCCAGTAGACTTACGTCCCGGGAGGGATGTTATGCCTCCGGGCTTGGATTTCTCTTCCCCGGGGACTTGGAGTCACGGGAGGGAACTTTACGCCTCCGGGCTTGGTTTTCTCTCCCCCTGGGAAACCCCTCTCCTCGAGAGTGAATTTTTCACCCGCAGTTTAGTCTTCTCTTCCCCATGGACTTAGTGTACTGAGAGTGAAGTTACGCCTTCGGGCTTGAATTTCTGTTCCCCGGGGACTTGGTGTCCAGAAAGGGAACCTTACGCCTCCAGGTTTGGTTTTCTCTCCCCTGGGAGCTGTAACATCCCTGTTTTCGCTATCTTTTCTGCTCACGAGTCAGCATATCTTCTTTGGAATCCCTGATGTCTCAACCCTATCTTGATCTTAGGTATGCCACTACCTTAACTTAAAAAGTTGGCAGCTAAACTTCATCTCCCAGATCATTTTCACATTTCAGTCCAAAAGTGTTTCAGTTTAGTCCTTTTCAGAATTTTCAAAAAGCCCGAAAAGGCTAAAAGTCCCAGACCATCTCCAAATTCAAATTTGATCAAATGGTTGTCCCCCTTTTATTTTTCTGAATGTTTTTCCCTTCAGGAAGAACTCAAGAATCTCTGAGTTGAAATCGATCCCAGACATCCATCTCTTTCAAAAAGTTATAAGGGCTCTATAATAGACCCCCCACCTTCTATACATATAGATGGATAGATCAAGGAACGAAAGGCTTTCTTACTTACAAAAAAGTTGTTGACTTCAGATCCGTGAGCGCAGATGAGTTTGGACTGATCGACTAGGCACCACAAAAAGCATTCAGCAACGGCAAAATGTCAAACCCTAATTACCCTGTTTTCAATTTTTGTCGAAACCCTCAGATCTTATCGGATTTTGCCATTTTCCCTGTTGGATGAGTCCAAGTATTTTGGAAACACTCATCTGCAAAAGCAGAATGCAAATCAGCCCCTTAGATTTCCAAATTTGCAATCAAGTCCAAAATCCCGAGAAGAACCTTCGCATTTCAGTCCAAACCCTCACAAATCAGTCCTTTTGCCTCACGGTTTAGTCCCTAGCTTCTTTTCTTCGACCACGACCAGGAGGCCGCGTGCACGACCGCGACCAGAGGACATTCGACCGCGGTTGCTGCCGCCGTTCGCCGTGAACCACCGCAACCTTCACCGCCGGCCAGTTGTGCCTCTGTGAGACCCCCATTTGAGGATCACCTTGGTAACCGCCCAAGTAGGTTACACACAGCAGGATGTCACATGAGCTCCAAACCATTCAAGCATAGTAATATCATTAAACAAGTATCAGGCCAACATGGCCAATATTACATAGCCAAAGCACCGAAAATGGCGCTAAGTAGAGTTGCTAAGAAAATAACCAGTTTATCAGAACCAGAATCGGTATCCAAGTACCGAACACACAACATAAAGCACAAAGCAATGACAAACAGCTTGACTTCAATCAGCAGCGGAGTTGGAGGGACTTCTCCCACATCTGACTTGACTTGGTGCATGATCCTTCTAGAAAGTGGGCTCGTCCGGGGTGCTTCCATCTTCAACTGAGTACTCATAACTGAAGGAATCAGAATCCTCGAATCCCTCTTCTACAGTGGGATATAAATGCAAGGGTGAGCACTTGGTGCTCAGCAACACTCATTCCGGGGATTAATGCAATTGTATTTACATGAGGGTGAAACATATGATTCCGGAGTTTAAGTTTCATATGGATAGAGATATATAGATTTCCAAGTCATTTGTTCAGTAAAACAGTACTTTTGTCATGAAAATGATACTTTAAACATTAAACAGGTTTTCAATAAAACATTAGATGTAGTGGTCTCCCATGAGTCACTACTTTGTTAACCGCATTATGAAAACATTCCAAAACATTACTTGTGCTATAACCCATGGATAACTTCCACTACGAAAAGACTCTTGAACCTGGGAATACAGAGTATCTGATACTTCTTTTACACTTTGCAAAGGTGTACCTCTTTTTAAATCCACTGGTTCACTCGGCTTGCAAGTCGGATCAGCTCCATGTGACTTATACACATGTGACAAGGCCGAGATCACACAACGCTTTTGCAGTTTAGTATTAACAGTATCCCCGCCCGGTAAATAGACAGTTAAGTCTCAAGTACCGTTGTGGGTCTTCCCCACTGCCTTACTTCCTAGCCTCTGGTCTATGTTCCCGCAGGACAATAGCCTTGGTCTGTGTCTACGCAAGACATATGACCGTTTAAGATTACAACCGCTCACGGCTTAATCAGGTCTAGGGCGCCTTCCTTCTTTCCACCTTTTTCCTCTCATCATTTTTCTGAACTCACATCACTCATGGCCGAACTGTGGCCCACCAGTTTCCACGCGAGAAACCAGATCGACAAACCATGCAGGGAACTGCTAATACCAAAAAGCTACTAAGTTGTGCCTGTCCCATACCAGGCAAGTGGTTGGTACGTTTACAATTCGCATAGAGACACAGCACAAGGTTCTCGTCCTTATGAACCGATAGTGAGGAGCATTCACATTCCCTGGTGCGCACCGCACCCTCTCCATACAATCCAATCCTCACTACTGATCCCTTTTATCAGTTTTCTTGACAAAACGGTTTTCATGTAACTTCTCATACGTTTGACCATTTCAAGTTTAATGTGGATATTCAGTATATGAGTCCTAGGGTGACAAAAGCATATATACGAAGGTTCAATAACAAAAGGGGTTTCATGATTCATTAGGTAATATCTACTCATGTCATTCAAACATAACTTGTATCTCAAATAAGCATGCATAGTAAGAAACAGTGAATATACTTCATATGAAAATATTGGGTGAGACATGATCAAAGGAATGAGGCTTGCCTTGCAATGCTGGGTCTAAGTACTCAGACGGATCTTCAAAGACTTCCTCTGCTCCTTCAGCTTCTGACTCTGCGGCAATCAACCAACACACAAACACATACCATAAGCATACAGAAAATAGTTTCCATAGAAATTATTAAGTAAATAAGTCATGCATGCAGGGGAAAAGGTTAGGGCAAGGTCACAAGGGCTCTGGTCGAAGAAACGGCTAAAAAGGATTGAACGTCGAAGGGTCGACATTCGGTTCATGGCTTTGGCATAACTTTAAACTGATCTTAGGATGGTTTTCTGGAGACGTGATAGAAGGGAAAGATGTAGAACACAACTCCAGGAATCTAGGGGACAAAGTGACATTTCCATTGCTCAACCAGAGGGGTCAAACAAGGCTAATGCCAGTGGCTGACATGCACTGACATAGTGCTGGACATGGCCAGAAACTAGGGCATGGCTTAACTTTTGATCCAGGGCTCCAATTGATGCAACACTTTGTCTGGGAGGTAGGCATTACTAACAGGAACAAAATACTCAACAGGAATAAGGGCTGAAAGTGGCCGGAGAGCGGCCAAATCCGGTGATGAACTGCGGTGGCGACACGGCACAGACATTGATCTGGACAAACATTTGGCAAAGGCATAACTCACAATCTAGGCAGATCCAGGTGTCGAGCTAGTGGAAGAAAATGCTCAGGGAGCTGAGGCAAAGCTAAGGGACAAGGTTTCGGGGGCTAGATCGGCCGGGAAAGAATTCCGGCGACCGGCGCTGGAGAAGACGACACTGGGGATTAGGGGTTTTTGCTACAAGGCTCTTGAACTCGATTCCTTGCTCAGGGAGCTAAAGGGTGGAGTGTAGAAGCTACTGGTGCAGTCAATTTGGTCGGAGAATGACCGGAGAAGCTTGGCGCCGAGGACCGGCGAACGGCCGAGGTTCCAAAATGAGATTTCTTCGATTTGAGCTTAATTGGGGATTTGGATTCCACAGGCTTGCTAAGAAATGGCTAAGGATCAATTTCTACTACTGGGACGAGAGCTAATTCGGGATGAAATGGTTAGCATTGGGGAAACAGGGCAATTGGGCCTTTCCGGCGATCACCGGCGATGGGGATCGATCTGGTGCAATTGGCTGCTATTACACAGAGAGGGAGAAGGGAGGAACTCACTGGTGAACTTGGATCGAAGAGAGGGGCTGTGGAATGGGTTAGCACCGTGAGCTCACTCACTGGCTCGCCGGAGAAGAAGGTGAAAACGGTGAGAGCTCTGGAAAAATGGCTAAGTCCTGAGATGAGGCTTAAGCACAGCACTGGAGGGTTTAAATAGGTCCAAGGGCGGAGCTTGCGAGGGATAAAGCGACAGCGGTTGCTTGCGCCGGGGAGAAGCTTGTCGGGCGCAGGCGCAACGACGGCGACGGTGATGTGATGCGCTTCAGGCGGTGTTGCAGCCTTGCTGACCTTGTCGGTTGCATCGGAACTTCACCTGGAACGGCGCAGATGCGGAGGCAACAGCAAAGCTCCGGCGGTGACACGTACACGCATGCAATGCCACGGCAACGGGCATGCGCGCGCGAAAACGCTGCTGGAGCGCGGCCGTTTAACTGCTGGACATGGCGAAGCAACGGCGCTGGCACGTGCGCACGGGGTGGCACAGCAGCTCACGGGCACAAGCGAGAAGAAGCGGTGACCGGCGGCGAGCAAACACGGCGAGAACACGGCGCGGCAACGGCGACACGCGCTGGTCGTGGGCAACGACCAGGGGCTGGTCGAAAACAGCCGAAAAGAATAGAAGGGCTGATTTGCAATTTTCAGAACTTTGCTTCCAGGGACTGATCTGCAAATTTGGAGATCTGGAGGGCTGATCTGAAATCTGATTTCGCAGATAAGTTGTATAAAATTATTAGAACTTATCCGGCCAAAGTTTGGTATGATCGGGTAAGATCTGAAGGGTTTCGACAAAATTTGGGGAAAAGCAGTTTAGGGTAAAATTAGGGTAATTAGGGTTTTACGAATGGCAGGGGTCGAGACTCAGCTTTAGGATAAGATTTTGAAGGTGATCCCGAAGGGAAAAATGTTATGAACAACACTTAGAAGGGAATGGCTGAAGCAGATTAGGGTTTGGGGTCAAGATGTGGATTTTGGCTATTTTAGGGTTTGGCAAAACAGGGTGTTACAGCCTCCGCCAACGGCCAAGTCCCACGTGACCGCACGTGCTCGTGTCGCGCCATGGAACGCCACCGTGGCGATGACCGGAGACCGTAGCTTCACCGTTCGCGCACGTGCCTGCCATTGTCAGAACTTTACTGCCACATGGTTGCCATGCCGAAGCTCGCTATCCCGTCGTCCTGACGAAGTCCCGATTTCACGCGATACTCCATCTCTGGCAGAGCTCCCGCCGTGTCCCGATGTGCCTCACTGACCGCTCTAGCGCCAGAGAGCATCTCCTCGTCTATTGCTGCCGCTCCTGAGGACTCAACCCCGCCGCTATATAAAGCCCCTCTCGCCAGTGCTTCACTTCACACCAAAACTCACTAGAAATCCCGTAGCTTTAGCACCAGAGCTCGCCTTCGTCTTCTTCCCCGACGGGCCGCTTCTGGAGCTCACGGTGCCAACCTCGATCATTGCTTCCCACTCCAAACCAAGGCCACCAGTAAGCTTCCCTCATTCCCCTGTACGTTTCATAGCAGTTGATTGAACTCCGACGAGACCTAGTGCCGGCGATCGCCGAGATTGCCCGTTGCCCTGTTCCCCTAATGCCGAGTGATTCAAGCCAAATTGATCCTCGTGCTAGTAGAGAAAAGTGATCAGTAAGCTAGGAGGAGTAAGCCTGCAAGTTTGGAATCATCAATTTTGCCCCGAGCATCGAATCCCGAAATTCAAGCCTTGGTAGTTCGCCGGAGAACGCCGCCGTGCTTCTCCAGCCATTCCCTGGCAAATTGTGCACACCAGTAGCTTTGTGATGACCCCTAGATGCTTCCCGAGCGTGGAATTGAGTTCAAACGCCCTGGAACGAAAATGCCCAAATTAGTGCCTTCGTCTTCGGCTCTGATCACCGGATTTCATTTTTCGGCCGAACCAGCTGACGAAACCATGTCATCTAGCTAGGCCTCAACCCCCTGAGCATTTTACTCCACTGGCTCGAACCCTGAATCGGCCTGGATCAAAAGTTAAGATCATGCCAAGTTTTGTCCAGAACCATGTCTGTGCCGTGTCGCCACCATGGTTCATCGACTCCGTTCATCGCCGTCCGGCCACTTTCTGCCCTTGAACCTGTTGAGTGATTTGTTCCTGTTATCAAGGCCTAACCCCCAGACAAAGTTGTGCATCAATTGATGCCCTAGGTCAAAAGTTATGCAATGCCCTAGTTTCTAACCATGTCCAGCACTATGTCAGTGCATGTCCATCAGTGGCATTGGATGATTTAGACCTGTAAAATTTGAGTAATTGAAATGCCACTTTGTCCACTAAGCCTTTTGAACCATGTTCTACAATATTTTCTACTGTCACATCTCCAGAAGACAAACCTAGAACCAATTTAGGGCTATGCCAAGCCATGAGCCGAATGTCAGCCCTTCGACATTCAAGTCCTTTTGAGCCCATCTCTTCGATCAATATCAAGTGACCTTGTCCAAACCCTTACCCCTGCATACATGATATATTTACGCATTATTTTATAGTACTTGTGTGCATTATTTTCTAGTACTTGTGTGCTTATATAGCGTGTATGTGTTGTTTGTGTCCGCCGTGCAACCAGAGGTTGAAGGAACAGAATAGATCTTTGAGGACTCATCTAAGCAGTTAGACCCATCACTGCAAGGCAAGTCTCAAACCCTTGATCATGTCTAGCCTATTATTTTGAAATGAAGTATGTTAACTGTTTTCAAGTGTATGCATGCCTTAGATTCAAATAAGAGTTATGTTTCAATGAAACGATTAGATATGACCTAAATAACTGTAAAGCCCCTTTTGTGATTGATTATCCATGCACCCTTGTCACCCTAGAATATCATGCTTAGTCTATGCTATGCTCAAAATTATATGTTAAATGTTGAATGGTCACATGTGAGAAAAGCATATTCAAAACCCCTTTTTGTGAAAGAAAATGTGATTGGAATCGATAGGGAGGAGGGTTTGATTGGATGGTGCTGTGTGCGCACTGGGAATGTGAAAGACTCCTCACTAAAGATTCATAAGGACTAGAACCTTGTGTTGTGCTTTTATGCGGCATGAAAAACGTACCAACCACTTGCCCGGTTATGGGACGGGCGCAACTTAGTAGCTTTCTTTAGTATTAGCTTTTCCCTGCACTGGTTGCCGATCCGGTTTCTTGCGAGAGCTGGTAGGCCGCAGAAGGCCATGAGTGATGTGAGTTCAGAAAAATCATGAGAGGAAAAGGTGGAAAGAAGGAAGACGCCCTATGCCAGATTAAGTTGTGCGCGACTATAATCAAGAGAGGCTATGTGTCTTGCGAGAACATAGACCCAGGCTAGGAAGTAAGGCAGTGGGGAGGGCCCACGACGGTACTTGAGACTTGACTGTCTATTTACCGGGCAGGGAATAGTTAATGCTAGGACTGTAAACTGTTGTGTCATCTCGGCCTTGTCACATGCGTAAGAGTCGCATGGAGAGGTACCGACTTGAAAGCCGAATGATCGGTGGATTAAGGTGGTACACCTTTGCAAAGTTTAAAAAGTATCGGATACTCTAAGCTCCCAGGTTATGGAGTCTGCGCGCTGTGGATTCTATTCACGTCGATGGAGCACAAGTAGCTTTTGGAAAGTTTTTCACAAAATCTGAATAAAGTGGTGACTCATGGAAGACCGCCACACACAACATTTTCTGAAAATCTAGCTTAGGGTTTTAAAAGCATCGCTTTCGAAAATAAAGACCTTTTCTTCAAAGCTGTGTGCGAAAATCTATTTTATATACATATATAAAGCCAAAGAGCTATTCTTTGAGAAATTCCCCCTCATCTATATGTACATGCATTCTTACTTGGGACTTGTTGAGCACCATATGGACAACGTGCTCACCCTTGCTTTTACAAACAAATTTAGAAGAAGGATTCGTCGACCCTGAATCTTACGGTCTTGAACCCAATGTGGAACAAGAAGAAGAAACTGAAGACCCAGCTTGTTAGAGGGTTATGTACCAAAGTGGAGTCCGATGTGGAGAAGGCCCGTACAACACCGCTGCTGCTGAAGAAGAAGACTGATGAAGTCCTTTTGCTTATTATTGTTGCTCCATTTTGTGCCGACCTTTGTGTCGAAAACTGCTTAATTTGTATCAACATTTAAATGCATCATTTTGGCGCTAAGTTATTGTAATGTTGGTCCTTGTGATCAGCACTTGTTTTTAATTACTCGCATTTTTATATAATGCATCTTGTTGTTGTGAGCTGCAATGTGCCATTTCTGAGTGCAACCCACCTGGGTTGTTGCCACCGGATTCCTCAAATGAGGGTCCCACAGAATATGGTATCAGAGCAAAAGGCTCGACTATAGGTCGTAACCCTTAGATAGACTTTGGTGTCCCTAGAAGAAAAAGTTCGCTAGTTCTTTGTCAAAAATTTGTTTACGAAAACCTATTTTCCTTAAGAAAAATGTTATTTTCGATTTTTGGAAAAAGGCTTTAGACTTCTCTTTAAACTCATAGATGCCTTTTGTTCTGTCTTCAGATGGCTTCCGACAGGAGATACCTTCACGGAGACGAGCTTGGATCGTGGGCACTGTTGCTGTGGATGATGCTGCAATTTCTTGGAGCACGGGACAGTCAGAGGCCAGTTTACTGTGTCTGGCAGGATGAGATCAATGGACGACCCATTGGTTGTCGGGCTTCAGTGATTGTCTATGAGATACCCGAGCACGGGAGAGGCTCAGTAAGACGTCAAGCCCGCAGAGAAGAAGAAGAAGATGCTATCTTAGACGCTGCCCGTCGTGCCGTAGGTACCGTCCGGCAGTTGTACAGCGACTACCTTTCTGATTCGTCCTACCGCTTTGTGCCTTACCAGGTCCCCGGATCAGAGCACCGAGTTGTTCTTCCGTCCAGTGACCGAGAGGATGCTATTGACGAAGACCCGAGACGTCATTCGTGCTTCGGAGATCGGATACACCCGCCTACTTCGAGACTATGAGCGTGTTCGCGATGACCGCCACTACCTTGAGGGTATGTTTATTAGGGCTCGCGCAAGTCTCCAAGAGAAGGAGAGGCAATTCAAGAATTGGCCGAATCAAGTGGAGAGGACCTCGAAGCTGCAGAGTCAGTAGTCAAGAAGAGTTGCCCAAAGTTGAAGATCACCGCTCGCAAGAGAGTAGGAAACTTGAAGGAGTACCTCAGCAGTTTCACGCCTGCGTCGCGCGGCATAGTCATCAACGGTCGGACGATCGAGCTTCCCTGCACTACGGAGAAGGAGAAGACCCCTGAGGGAAAAGGGAAGGAGATTGTCAACATTGACGACGACAAGGAGGATGATCCGATGGATGCAGATGACGATGAGGAGGAGGATCCCGAGGAGGTAGAGCCTTGTGATTCTTCTGATGATGCTGAGGAGTGACTGCAGACTTCCTTCGATTCGACCTTTTGTGCCTAACCCAGCAGACGCTAGATTTCCTTTTGTTGTAAGCTGTTGTTTTAGTATGGTTGATGTATGCTGGATGTTAGATAAGCTCGGTAAGCCGACGAGGCTAGAAGCTTTGTATCTTTTGAAAAGCTGATTTATGAAAAAGTCATTTTGCATATCCTTACTCTTATCTCTTAAGTTAAATGCTAGCATTCTACTAGCACCTCTGTGAATGATTCTTTCCGAATCAATGTCTCTATTCTTAACCTCCTGTTTGAGTAGGATGGTTAACACACGTGCAAGACCCCAAGAAGGAGAGCTAGAGGGAAATCCTAGCAACGCAAGGGCTACACCCGGAACAAGAAGCCACACTAACCCTGATAGACCAGGATCTTCGACGATGCCACAAGGAGGTGACATCAATGATGTACTGCTATGGATGGAGCGAAACCGACAAGAGTCAGCAACTGCGCAGAACCAAATTTTGGGACAGTTGATGCAACACATCACATCTGGACAAGCTGAAGGATCCTTAACAGGTGCGAAGTTAACCGACTTTTAGAAAACACGCCCCCCGACCTTTTCGAGTATAGAAGACCCCATTGTGGCAGACGATTGGTTAAGAGACGTGGAAAGGAAGTTGAACACTGTTAGGTGCAGCGACGAAGAGAAGCTTCTGTATGGATCAAATCAACTAGCTGGACCCGCTGCTGCTTGGTGGGAAAATTACCAAACTGTACACTCCAACAGAGATTCGATCACTTGGAACGAGTTCAAGGAAGAATTCCGCAAGTACCACGTCCCAAAAGGCATTGTCCAAGCAAAACGCCGAGAGTTCGTGAATCTGCGACAAGGAAACAGGACCGTCAAACAGTACCTGCATGAATTCATTCAACTGGCAAGGTATGCCCCTGAAGATATTGCGACGGAGGAGAGGAAGATCGACAAATTTTGCGAAGGACTACAAAACTCCTTGCAATACCAGCTATCATCTCATGAGTTTACGGACTTCCACGTCCTGATAAACTGGCTGCTTAAGATGGAGGAGAAGAGGGGAGTGATTGAAGAAGACCGAAAAAGGAAGGCTTTGCCCAACTCATACCAAGGAAGTGCTAGTCGAGGGAGTCCGATGCCTACTTACCGGCCAGCCTTCAGACCGCCGCAAAGACCCCAGAGGCCTGTGCCTATTGCAATAGCACAATGTACCGGATGTAGAGGAAACCACTTTGTCGTGGTATTACGGATACCCCGGCAGGTTCGGATGTGCGCAGCACGAGTACAGCGGCGTGAGCAGACCGAGTTACTAGTCTCCTCCCGCCGGGCAACACAGAAAGTGACACAGGGGTTTATACAGGTTCGGGTCCCAGTGGGGGCCCTAGTCCTGTTGGCTCTCTCCGGACGCGAGTCCGCTGGGGAGGTGAGCTCTCGGGGAGAGGTCTCCAAGAGAACCGAATGTTCAGTTGATATAAATGAATTGGAATCCCTGAAAAAGGGTACAAGAGGGGTATATATAGCCCCCAAGAAATGCAAAAGACGAAAATGCCCTCGCTGCGACCGTTGGATGGAAGGGCGAAGACGTCCTTTGGCCTGATGGACGGCCTGGATGTTCGACACGTGGCGCCATGGGCTTCCTAGAGGCCCCACGGTCAGCAATAGCTCTTCATGAGCCCGGAGGCTCTCCGGGCCTCACCGGGTCTCACCGGGGTCCCGAAGACCCTCCGGATCTCACCGGCGTCCCGGAGACCCTCCGGATCTCACCGGGCGCCCGGTGACCCTCCGGATCTCACCGGGTCTCACCGGGTTTCACCGTGTCTCCGGAGACCCTCCGGATCCCACCGGGTCTCACCGTGGTCCCGGAGACCCTCCGGATATCACCAGGGTCCCGGAGACCCTCCGGATCTCACCAGGCGCCCGGTGACCCTCCGGATCTCACCGGGGGCCCAGTGACTCTCCGGGTCTCACCGGGTTTCACCGGGGACTCATTGGGACTTCGTGGGACCGCTGGGGATTCCCCCAACAGCAGTCCCCCAGGACCTCAGGGGCTCTTGGTGCCTCCGATGGGTATGTGAATCTCCAAACTGTGACGCTTTGTATTCCATGAAGTCCTTTACGCTCCCAGCGGCGCTTCGGCTTCCGAACCGTTCCTCCGCGGGACGCGTCTATCCGTGAACCGACGCATCGTTCCGATGCGCCCACGCCCGCGTCGGCTCGTTTTGCGCGTGACGGTTCAGCTCCGCGGCTCTGATGGCTTTGTGGACACGTGTCGGGCATCCGGGCCCCCCCCATCACCTATAAATAGGGGGGAGGGGCCCTCAATTTGAGCATGCCCACAAGCCCTCGAAATCCCATAGATTCCAGTTGTCTCCCGGTGATTTCCGGTGGTTTCCGGTGACCTCGTCCGGAAGCGCCCGGTAGTTTCCGGTGACTGTTGTCCGGAAGCGCCCGGTGGTTCCCGGTAATTCCCGGTAGTTTCCGGTAGTTCCCGGTAGTTTCCGGTGGTTTCTTCAAAAGTTCGTCCCTGATGGCGCCGAAGAGTCGCGCCAAGGTCTCCGAGCTGCCTGCGGAGGAGGTGACCTCTGATTTCCTCGGGGCCACCGAGTTCTCCTCGGGGGCCCTTGAGGCCTTCTTGGAGCGCGGCTACTTCCAGGCGGGAGATATCAGGATCCCCGGCCCGACGGAGCAGGTGCTGAGCCCCCAGGACGGGGAGGTGGTGGCTTTCGAGGCCTTCGTGGAGGCCGGCCTTCGGCTTCTAGTGCACCCGCTGCTACGCGACTTCCTGCAGGTATATGGCCTCGCGCTCAACCACCTCACCCCGAACACCCTTGTTCGGATGGGTTTGTTCATATGGTTGTGCGAGACAACCGCCGTGACGCCCACCATGCGGCTCCTACGGTACTTCTACGAGCCGGCGGCGAGGGGCCCGGTGGTGAGGAGGGGTGACCCCAGGTAGGCCTTCGGCTCTATCATGATCCAGCTGACTCGAGGACGTGTCGACGAGTACCTGATGCTGGCCTCCCGGGACCACTGGGGGGACTGGCTCCGGCATTGGTTCTACCTTCGGGTAGGAGACCCGGGGGTGACCTACTCTCGGGAGCCATCGATGTACTCGCGATCTAGTGGCCCGGTGGCTCCCGAGTGGACTATGGCGGAGATGAGTCTCCTCTCCGCGATGGCGGAGGCTCGATCCCAGCGGTCCATGCGGGATCTCACGGAGGAGATGGCCCTCCTCCGAGTGGCACCGTTCCACACCCGTCGAGGGAGGGGAATGTCGCCGGCGCATAGACCACCCAGAATGGCGGTGGCGGACCGTAAGTATTCGGACTCTTTCTCCCCGCTGGGGGATTCTTCCTAACATTTGCTTCATCTTTTTGCTCTTGCAGTTAGGTCCTATGGTCTGGCCAAGGAAGTCGCGGCAACCCTCGTCGGCCGATACTACGAGGACGAGCAAGAGAGGGTGCTGCGCGTCATCGGGGAGGGCCCTCCCCGAAACATTGTCGCGGAGGCATTCGGGTTGAGGCTCCCAGCCCGGGCCCCTCTGCCTACCCCTGCTTCACGCAAGCGGGGGAAGGAGGTCGCCGGCGGACCTTCGAAGTGGTCTCGTCCGTCTGGCAGCCCCACGGGGTACCGAGCCCGGAGTCCCGCGAGGCCCCGGTCTTCTCCTCCTCCTCCCGCGAAGGACTTTGCGGCAGCGGCTGCTGGGCCATCTGGTGCAGCTCCCGACACCTCGGGCGGGCCGGATCCCATGGGCGGTGTCCTGGTCGGAGAGGGTCAGGGCTCAGACTCGGAGATGTATGCCCCGAGTCCTTCGCCGCCTCCGGCCCCCATGGGGACTCGGCCGCAGCACTCATCTAGTGAGGTCTCCGTCCGGTTTCGGATGCCGGGCGGCCTGCCGATGGCCTCGATTCTGGCCCCGGAGATAGGTTCGTCGGCGGTTCGGCCTGCGACGGCGGCGCTCCCTATACCCGGGAGGGGTAAGGGCCTGTTCGTCCTCCCCGGGGTTCCGGCGCCGCCGGATCAGGCTTCCGACTCCTCCGACGGTGGGACTTCGGAGGGTGCTCTGCCCGGTGGGGAGGCCTCCCAAGGGAGCGACCCGGGGGGCGACGAGGGCGACGTCAACGCGGTCATCGCCTCTGGGCTTCGGGTAAGTTACTTGAGTCTCATGCTCCTCCGTTAGTTGCGTTCTGATTACGGTTTCTATGTAGACGGTCGCCCTAGCTCGGGGCTTCAGGGCCCGGCTCACCACGCGCCTCCGTGCCACCGAGGACATAGCGGCCTTCGAGCACGCCGAGAAGGAGAAGGCGCTTAGGGACGCAGCCTCGGAACGCTCTGAGAAGGAGCGGGCACTCGGGGAACTTGCCGCGGTGCAGGCTCGACTCGCCGCCGCTGAGGATATGGCTTCTCGGCTACGGAGGGAGCTGCAGGTGGAGCGAGAGGCCGCAGCCTCGGGCGTCCAGGCCATGGTCGCGGGGGGCAGAGCGATCCGCACTACCCGCAAGGAGCTCGGGATCGAGCTCGGTCGGGGGGCAGGCCCTGACACGGCTCCGACGTCGGTCGGGGAGGCCGCGCACTTTCATGGTGCGCAGGTCGCCTTGATCCCGGTTGCTGCGGAGGTGCGGGCGCGTGGGCTCGCCGTCCCGGTGATAGCTTTGGCGGCGGCCCTCGTCGAGCACCGCGGGGAGGGCGCCTGAGTCATCGGGGATCTGGTCCCCCAGAGCTTCCCCGCCTTCTTCGACCCTCGGCGGCCTGAGCTGGAGCGGTCCGCCGAGGTTCTCTTCGACCGGATCACCGGCGCCATGGAATCGGGCGGCCGGCGCCCAGGTCAGGGCGCGTCAGCCAGCACGAACGTCCCCCCGGGGGGGAACAAGGACGGGCAAGTATGAGCTTCCCCCCCCCCCCCGGTTAGATTAGGCTTCTCTTTTTTAGGTCTCTTTTGCTCCGGACGGCTTCCTTAGAGAGAGCCCCGGGAACTTGTAAATACCTTTTAACTAGAATAAAGTAGTTCTTTCGTTAAATGTGTTCCACTTGTCGGCAGGTATCTTTAGACGTCGCTTTTCCAGGGCTTTCTTGCCCTGAAGACCATCTTTTGGAGAGTGTTCGGGGGTCGCCCGGGGGGTCTAGCCCAGGTGGTGCCCGGGCGGCCTCGATTTTACTAAGTCTGGGAGCCGGGGGAGCATCCTTCGGGCTAGACTCCGAGCCCGTTCATGCCGACTTCGCGAAGGAAGGTGCCTCCAGGGAGCCGGCCCTTCTGCGTTGGCTCCCGGAGTGGCACTTGGGAAACTTCGACGATTGTCGCGCCGAGTTGTCTCCACCGAGGTCGGGGGTTCTAAAAGTCCCCCCGCTCAGGATACTCCCCCCGGCCGGCTACGAATGTTGGCCGGAGGATCTCCTTCGGCGGGCTCTTCGGCGTATGAGGAGTTTGTACAAGGATCTCTCCCGGGAGATCTCAGAAGGTCTCCGGGATTATTAGCTGTAGTTGCTTGTTGGGGATCGTTCTTCGAGGCATTTTCCTGCGGGAGCCTAACTCCCCGGGCCATACTCGCACGCCCGGGTTTCACCCGGGGGGCGCTTTCGTCCTACTGGGGGGGTTTGTTCCCTAGTGTGAGGTTGTATCAATTAAGACGTAGATTTGTTTATTCGTCGTGCCTTTGCTTCAGAAACTTCGAAGCCTTTCGCGTAAAGCCGTTGTTTTTCTGTTCGGGTCCAGGGTTTTCCTCCTCCCCCCCCCCACAGCGGGGTGCAGCTCAGCTCCGCGCGCTGTGGGTAAGGAGTGAAGGGGCCCGGACTGCACCGGGTGATTAGTTTGTGTAGTCCCTCATCGGGTCCCGGGGGTTGGCGGGGGTGTCCACCGAAAACCTTCGCGGTTCCCCGGCGGGAGTCCGGAGGGCTTATGGATGGTGCGCGACCGAGGAGGGACTATGTTTTGAGAGAGCAAATTCCGAAAGCTGAGTTCTCCATCTGCCGCAGAAGGCAACGTATATTCCCTTAGGAGGGTTCCGTAACCCGGTAGCGGGTGTAGAGTGTTCGAGGGGGGACTAATCTCTCGAAGTGACTCGTTACCGCAGTTTGTGAAAACTGGGTTGCCGCTTACCCCCTCAGTCCACGAGGGGTTACTGTAAGCCGCCCAATGGGAGCTGTGCTCCCGTCGTAGGGACTTTAGGCTGTGGTAGGCCACTTCCTCACGGAGAGGGCATTTTTATAGAGGAGACGTCTCCTTTTAGGCGGAAGAAAAACTCCTGTAAAAGAATTCCAGCGGTGAAGTAGAAAAAAGCCATTCAATTTAATGAAGACATAAAAATTCCAGAGTTAAGCACAAAATCCACTTGTATTAACGTGCGATGAGATACAACGCCTCCCCCCACGAAAGCGCGGCCGGGGAGGGAATTGAGTACATAAGCCTCCCCCCGCGGAAGCGCGGCGGAGGAGTTGCGAGCCTGGAGGCTAAACATAAAACTTGCGGAGCAAGGTTATGTTCCAGGTGTGCGTCAGCTCCTGGTCTTCAAGCGTGGAGAGCTTGTAGGCTCCCGAGCCCAGGACCGCGGAGATCCTGTACGGGCCCTCCCACTTGGGGGATAGTTTGCCCTGGGCTTGGGGGTCTGTCACGCGCTTGAGGACCAAATCCCCAAGGCGGAAGGCCCTTTCGCGCACGCGCTGGGTGTACGCGCATGCCATCTCGCGCTCGTAGATGGCGTGGTGGAGAAGCGCTCGGTCGCGTTCTTCTTCGACGAGGTCGACCTCCAACCGTTGGTTATCCTCGTTGGTTTGATGCGCTGCGGTCGTAGCTCCGTCAAGGAGCTCGACCCGCAGCGACCGAAAACCAATCTCCGAGGGGAGAACTGCTTCGGCCCGGTAGACGAGCGAAAAAGGCGTGCGCCCTGTCACTCGGCTAGGGGTCGTGCGCATGGAGCAGAGGATGCCTGGAAGCTCTTCTGCCCACGCGCCTCGTCTAGAGGTGGTCTGTTCAAGCCGTCGGCGTAGGCCTTGCAGGATCATGCCGTTGACTCTTTCAACGGCTCCGTTGCTTTGGGGATGAGCCACGAAGGCAAAATGGAGGGTAGTGCCCAAGCCTTCGCAGAATTCCCGGAAATATGCCGAGTCGAATTGGGTCCCATTGTCGACGGTGATTTCTTGGGGGACCCCGAAGCGACATACAACATTTTTCCAGAAAAAACATTGCACTGCCCGGGAAGTGATGCTGGCCAAGGGCTCAGCCTCCACCCACCTGGAAAAGTAATCCACGGAGACCACCGCGTACTTGTAGCCCCCGGGTGCTGGGGGGAAGGGACCAAGGAGATCCATCCCCCAGAGCATGAATGGCCAAGTAACAGGGATGGTTTGCAATATTGCGGAGGGGAGGCTGGTGCCCTTCGCCATCTTCTGGCAGGCCTCGCACGCGCAGATTAGATCCCGTGCGTCGCGGACCAACGTGGGCCAGTAAAACCTTGGCGAAGGGCCTTTGCCGCGACCGCCCGCGGAGCCAAGTGGGATCCGCAGTTCCCCGAGTGTATGTCCTCGAGGAGCTGGAGTCCGTCGGCCCGCGGGAGGCAGCGAAGAAGGGCGGAAGCCCCCTGCTTGTAGAGCTTTCCGTCTAGCAGAACATATGCCCTGGCCTTGGCACAGAGACACTTGGCGTCAGCGTCACCGGAAGGTTCCCCCTCGTCCCTTATGCAGGAGATGAGGGGATCCATCCATGATGCAGTCTGAGTGATCTCGGACACCTCCGGGACGCAAACCCCCGGGTTTGCGTCCGGAAGGGTTATAGAGGGCGTCGTGATGATTTCCAGAAAAGTGCCCTTGGGGAGAGGTTCTCGGGCGCTGGCTGCCCGGGCCAATGCGTCGGCCCTGGTGTTATCCCGTCGGGGGATGTATCGGGCCTCCAAACCTTCAAAGTGTCTTTCCATCTTTCGCACTTCCCCCAGGTATAGACTCAGGTTCGCGTCTTGGCACAAGTAGGACTTGTCCATTTGGTTGACCACCAGCTGGAAGTCTCCTTTCACCAGGAGGCGGCGGATTCCCAGGGAGCGCGCGAGGTGCAATCCCAGGAGCAAGGCCTCGTACTCGGCGACATTGTTGGTAGCCGGGAACTCGAGCCTGGCGGCGTACTCCAGCATCTTCCCTTCGGGACTCCGAAGAACCACCCCCGCACCGGCCCCGGCAAGGCACAAGGAGCCATAGAACATGAGTGTCCAATGGTCCAGGCACCGGGGTGGGGCGAGGGGAGCCCCTCCGTCTATCTCAGTGGTCGGGGTCCATTCCGCCACGAAGTCAGCGAGGACTTGGGACTTGATGGCGGAGCGGCCCGTGAAGGTGAGGGAGAAAGGAGCGAGCTCGGCTCCCCACTTGCCAATTCGGCCGGTGGCCTCCTTGTTTCTCACCACTTCCCCCAGCGGGAGGGATGACGGGACCGTGATTGGGTGCCCGAGGAAGTAGTGGCGGAGCTTCCGCGACACCATGAGGAGGGCATAGCACAGCTTTTCCACTTCAGTGTACCGCGTCTTAGCCCCCTGAAGGGCCTCGCTAACATAGTATACAGGGCACTGTTTCCCGTCTTGCTCTCTCACGAGCACCGCGCTCACTGCGACTGGGGTCACAGCAAGGTAGAGTTGTAAAAGTTACTTCGGGGATGGGCTCACGAGCATCGGAGGGCTCGCGAGGTACTTCTTCAACGCGTCGAACGCCGTCTGGGCCTCGGGGGTCCATCTGAACCCCCCGAGGTCCCGGAGGACTTTGAAGAACTGGAGTCTGCGTTCTCCTGACCGCGAGACGAAATGACCCAACCAGGCCAGGCGGCCTGCGAGCCTCTGCACGTCTTTGATGGAACGCGGGGGAGGCATGTCCAGCAGGGCCCGAATTTTTTCGGGATTCGCCTCAATGCCCCGCTGGGACACCAAGAAGCCAAGCAGCCTCCCGCCGCGTATGCCAAACGCTCATTTTTTCGGGTTGAGTTTCAACCCATACTTGTGGAGGCTGCGGAAGGCCTCCGCCAAGTCGTCGATGTGCGCGGCCGTGCGAAGGCTTTTGACGATCGCATCGTCAACGTAGACCTCGACATTGCGGCCGATTTGGTCCTTCAGTACCAGCGTCATGAGACGCTGGAAGGTTGCCCCGGCGTTTTTCGACCCGAAGGGCATGTGGAGATAGCAGAAGGTGCCGAGGGGAGTTATAAAACTAGTCTTTTCCTCGTCCTCTGCAGCCATCCGAACCTGATGGTATCCCGAATATGCATCAAGGAAACTCATCAGTTCGCACCCCGCGGTCCAATCGACCAGTTGGTCTATCCGCGGGAGTGGGTAGTTATCTTTTGGGCAAGCGCGGTTGAGATCGGTGAAATCTACGCACATCCTCCACTTGCCACTTGACTTCTTTACGAGGACGGGGTTTGCCAACCATTCGGGATGGAGGACTTCTCGCACGAACCCCGCCTCTAGAAGCTTGGAGACCTCTACCTTGATGGAGTCTTGGCGCTCGAGGGATAACTTCCTCAACTTCTGCTTGACTGGGGAGCGGCCAGGGATCACAGCGAGCTTATGCTCAATGATGTCCCGAGCGACGCCCTGCATGTCCGAGGGTTCCCACGCGAAAACATCTGAGTTTTCGCGAAGGAAAAACGCGAGCTACTCGGCGTGTTCCTCGGTGAGGTCTGCTCCGATCCTCACGGTTCTCTCTTCATCTCCCGCGGACAGTTGGACCTGCCGAAGGTCTCCCTCGGGGCGCGGCCTCGGGAGTGGCCTCCCCGAGGGAACGGCTGGGGCAGTATGATGTTCGGGGGGGGGGGGGGCGCTCCCCCCGGGATCTTGATCACGTTGATATTTCCGACGGCGGCGGTGGCGTGCTCGTAGAGAGCGCGGGCCATGTTCTGGTCGCCTCGAACGGTGATCGCACCGTGAGGCCCAGGGATTTTCACGCAGAGATAATTCTGGAGAATTGCTGCCCCCAGATGGTTGATCGTGGTCCTCCCCATAATAGCGTTGTATGAAGAGGGGAGGTCCACCACATCGAACCGGACCATCTCTGTCCGGTAGTTTTCCGGGGTGCCGAAGGTCATTGGTAAATCGACCTTCCCCACCGGGTGGATGGTCTTCCTGGGAACGAAGCCTTGTGACGGCCCGAGTGTGGGCTGCAGCAGCTTCTCGTCTACTTGCATCTCCCTGAACGCCTTCAGGTATAAGACATCGGCGGAGCTTCCACCGTCGACGAGGATGCGTGCTAGTTGGCAGTTGTAGACTATAGCCAAGACGATGAGCGCGTCGTCGTGCGGGAAGCGAACCCCGCGCGCGTCTTCCTCTGTGAAGGTGAGGGGGACGTCTGACCATTTCGGTGGCGGAGACGTGTGCAGCACCCCCACCACCTTCACCTCCCGTGCGTACTCCTTGCGCTGGCGTTTGGAGTCTCGTCTCGAGGCAGATCCCCCGGTGATGACGTTTATACGTCTTTGGGAGGTTTGAAAGGGGAGCTCCTGGGCCGAGCTCCCTTCTTGCATTTGTCTCCGCTGCTCGCCCGCAGGAGCGGGGAGCGCTGGCAGAGGCGCCGAGGGAGGCAAGGAGGCAGGGCCCCCTCCCCCCGGGCCGGTCTGGTCGAGAAAAGCCGTGAAGTGCTGTAGAAGCTGATTGCATTCTCGAGTAGCGTGGGTACTCGATTTGTTGAAGGTGCACCACACATTGGCTGTGCCCTCCTTGCTCTCTTTGGGACGGCTCTCGTGCCCGCGGGAGGATTGTCCTCCGTAGCCCCTTGACTTAGGAGGGGCACGACTGCCTTTGGCGCTGTCGGGCGAGCCGCCTCCGCCCTCGAGGACGAAAGCGTCCCGAGGCCGTGGCTCGCGACGATCACTTCTTCGGGGACGTTTGCTGGAGGGGTCCCTGGCCTCCCGGTCGGCGGGGGCAGGAGCCCCCTGGTTCTTCTTCCAAATATCGTCCTCCTCCGCACGGGCGTACTTCTCAAGTACGGTCAAGAGTTCATCGGCGGAGGTTGGGCAGCTCCAAGAGAGCCTCCCATGGAGCTCCCCGGGGAGTATCCCGCTCTTGCATGCTTCGATGACCGTCGAGTCAGGGACGTGGGCCACTTTGCTCTTCACCTGAGCGAAACGCTTAAAGAAGCTGCGGATAGTCTCCCCCGTCCTCTGCCGGACGGTGTAGAGCTGGGATGAGTCTAAGGGCCGCACATAGTTGCCTTGGAAGTTCGCGCAAAATTCGCGCTTCAGCTGCACGAAGGACTTGATGGATCCAGCTTTCAGGTTGTAGAACCATGAGCGTGCGATGCCCGTGAGGTAGAGGGGGAAGACATTGCATTGCACCGTCTCGTCCCCCCCGGCCACCGAGATGGCCGTGGAGTACACCTGCACAAACTCGTAAGGATCGGCCTCACCGTTGTAATGCTCGGTGTGCGGTGGGCGGTAAGGCCGCGGCCAGCGTATGCAGCGGAGACGATTGCATAGCGGTTGGTTGGTCCCCTCAACTTCCTTGGGGGATCCACGGTCGCCGTCTTCTCTTGCCGGGGACGCGTGCTCATTGTCGGAGTCTGGGAGGGGTGGCAGCGGTCCGCCGGTGTGACCGTGTCATCTCTTTTCCTCCAGATTGGTTGAGCTAACCTCTTGGGCGTCGAGGCATTCCGAAGGGATGGCAGTAGCTTCCTTGAACGGTCTCTTCCCCCGGGCGATTTGGGAGCGCGTCTCCGCGCGCCCGCGGGTTCGGGGGAGTCCTGACTGATGGCGGGAGGTGATCTCTCCGGACTTGGCGGTACGCATTCGCTCGACCTCCTCCCTTGTGAAGCGGGTCTGATCCGCTGGGGGCGCCCGCAGGGGCGGCCCCGGAGAGGGAGGGAGCTGATGCACATTTGCCACCATCCCAGTGGACGCGGCCGGCGCGCGAACCGGGCCATGCGCCAGGTCCGCAATCGGTACGGCGGCGGGAGCAATCGCAGTTCGAGTTCCCGGGGCGCCCGTAGGGGTGGGCGTTGCACCGGTCCCGGGCGTTGGCCCGCGGAGGCTGCCGGGCTCGGGCGCCGGAGTTGTCCCTGGCGCGGCGGTAGCCGCTCGAGGGGGTTCTGGACCCGGGGCCGGGCGACTCCCAGAGGCAGGGGAGGTCTCGGAGACGAGTTGACCCCCCGGCGCAGGAAGTGTCCTCGGGATCGGATACGGCCCGGGCGCGCCTCCGGGAACGGGGAGCATCCCCGGCCTGGTAAAGGCGGGGTGCCCCATGAAGAATTGAAGCGGTGCCCCCATAAACGGATACGGAGGCGGGAAGACGGGAGCCGGGGGCCGCGCCAGGACGCGCAGCAGCTCCTCCAGGGTGTGTTGGGTACGGAGCTGGCCCTGGATCAAAGCCCCCAGCATAGAATCTCCGGAGACCGGAACGGAGAATTGGGGCGCACTAGGCCCCGGAAGCTCGGTTGCGGTCGCTGGGTCGGAAATGGGGACCCCTAGGCCGGAGGCCGCGGGTGGAGGAAGCGGGTCCTCCCCCCGCACGGCCCCGGGCGTCAGGGCCGCGGAGGTCTCATCTCGCTGAGGCGGAGCCGGGTTGCTAGGACCAGCACCCTCGGGAGATGAGAGGGCTTGAGCTCTGGTCGTTGCGGGAGCCATGGCGATTCGTCGCGACGTCCCCACGGACGGCGCCAACTGTCGTGGTATTACAGATACCCCGGCAGGTTTGGACGTGCGCAGCACGAGTACAGCGGCGCTAGCAGACCGAGTTACTGGTCTCCTCCCGCCGGGCAACATAGAAAGTGACACAGGGGTTTATACAGGTTCGGGTCCCAGTGGGGGCCCTAGTCCTGTTGGCTCTCTCCGGACGCGAGTCCGCTGGGGAGGTGAGCTCTCGGGGAGAGGTCTCCAAGAGAACCGAATGTTCAGTTGATATAAATGAATTGGAATCCCTGAAAAAGGGTACAAGAGGGGTATATATAGCCCCCAAGAAATGCAAAAGACGAAAATGCCCTCGCTGCGACCGTTGGATGGAAGGGCGAAGACGTCCTTTGGCCTGATGGACGGCCTGGATGTTCGACACGTGGCGCCACAGGCTTCCTAGAGGCCACACGGTCAGCAACAGCTCTTCATGAGCCCGGAGGCTCTCCGGGCCTCTCCGGGTCTCACCGGGGTCCCGGAGACCCTCCGGATCTCACCGGGGGCCCGATGACTCTCTGGGTCTCACCGGGTCTCACCGGGTTTCACCGTGTCTCCGAAGACCCTCCGGATCTCACCGGGTCTCACCAGGGTCCCGGAGACCCTCCGGATCTCACCGGGGTCCCAGAGACCCGCCGGATCTCACCGGGCGCCCGGTGACCCTCCGGATCTCACCGGGGGCCCGATGACTCTCCGGGTCTCACCGGGTTTCACCGGGGACTCCTTGGGACTTCGTGGGACCGCTGGGGATTCCCCCAACACACTTCTTGAAGGATTGTCCCCTGAAGAATGAAGAATGCTTTCATTGTGGAAGAAAGGGACATCGCAGGAACACTTGTCCACTACAACACTTACCATCCAATGTTGCACGAGCACAACCTGCAAGACCCCCTGTTCCAACCCAAGGCTTCGCCAGAAATGCTCCACCCTCTAGAGGAGGAAGATTCCAGAATGGCCGAGGGAGAGGAATGCCTGCTGCAGGTCGCGGAAGACTCAACTACGCATCTGTCGTTGAAGCGGGAGAAGCATCAGATGTTGTGATCGGTAGGATCTTCATTCACTCTGAACTTTCAGTTGCATTATTTGACCTTGGTGCTACTCATTCATATGTGTCAAGACCTTTCGTGCTCAGAAATAAGTTGCCAGTATCTGCATTAGAGTTCCCTATTTTAATTCAATCCCCTGGATCTCGGATGCCTGTCAACTCTATCTGTAGAAATATCGCCTTTAGTATTGGCAATCTAGGATTCCTAGCAAACCTGCTAGTTTTGGACCTTCAAGGATTAGATGTCATCCTTGGAATGGATTGGTTAGCCAAGCATAAAGGTCAGATGGACTGTGAAAAGAAAGCAATAACCCTGACGAATACTGAAGGAAAACAAGTCACATTCCACGCAAAGAGATCAATGGTGAACAACAGAGTGTGTAATTTGAACAGCTTAGAAGGAGTTGAGTTTGAAGGAGTTCCAATAGTAAATGAATATCCAGAAGTTTTTCCTGAAGAGCTCCCTGGAATGCCACCAGATTGGGACATTAAATTCTCAATCGAATTAAAACCCGGATCTGCCCCTTATGCAAGAAAGCTTGCACGTATGACAAGTGAAGAACAAGAAGAGTTAAGAAAGCAAGTGGAAGAATTGGAAGGAAAGGGATTTGTTAGAACAAGTTCCTCACCTTGGGGAGCCCCTGTGCTTTTCGCTAAAAAGAAAGACGGCAGTCTAAGACTTTGTGTCGACTACCGAAAACTGAACGACATGACGATCAAGAACAAGTATCCTTTACCAAGGATCGATGATCTCTTTGATCAATTAAGAGGAGCGAAGGTGTTTTCAAGGATCGACCTAAGGTCCGGATACCACCAGCTGAAAATTCGAGAACAAGATATTCCAAAAACTGCATTCATAACGAGATATGGATTGCATGAGTTTACCGTGGTGCCATTTGGTTTAACGAATGCACCAGCAGTATTCATGAATTTGATGGACAAGGTTCTCATGGAATTTCTGGACAAGTTTGTCATTGTGTTTGTCAACGACATTCTCATCTTTTCGGAGTCAGAGGGAAAACACGCACAACATCTCAGGATGGTGCTGGAAAAGTTAGTAGAACATCGACTGTATGCCAAGTTCGATAAGTGTGCCTTTTGGTTAAAAAAAATCTCATTCTTAGGCCACATTATCTTTGGCAAAGTAATCTCAATGGAGCCATCAAAAATTCAGGCTATCATGGAATGGAAACAACCGGAAACAGTAACTGAGGTAAGAAGTTTCCTAGGATTAGCCGGATATTACCGGAGATTTGTCAAAGGATTCTCCAAGATTACAAAGCCACTCACCAGACTACTAAAGAAAGATGTTCCATTCGACTGGACAGAAGGATGTTAAAAGAGCTTTGAGGAATTAAAGAAGATATTAACAACCGCACCTGTCCTTACGTTACCAGATAACAAAAAGGATTTTGAAGTCTATTGCGATGCGTCGAAGCAAGGACTAGGCTGTGTCTTTATGCAAGAAGGAAGAGTCGTAGCTTATGCATCAAGACAATTGCGACCACATGAGGAGAATTATCCAACTCATGATTTGGAATTAACCGCCGTTGTTCATGCGCTAAAGATTTGGCGACACTATCTACTTGGAAATAGATGTGAAATCTACACGGACCACAAGAGTTTGAAATACATCTTCACCCAACAAGACTTGAACATGAGATAGCGAAGATGGCTAGAGCTGATTAAAGATTATGACCTTGGAATACATTACCACCCTGGAAAAGCAAATGTAGTAGCAGATGCCTTGAGCAGAAAATCCTACTTCAATCAAGCGAAGACATTAGGAATACCAACCCAATTGCTTAGAGACTTCGAGAAGTTGAATTTAGAGTTTGTTGAACAAGGAACCGTCACCGCATTAACAGTAAAATGTGAGCTAAAGGACCAAATCCGAAAAGCTCAAGAAGTAGATCTGAGTATTCAGAAGATGAAAGAGGACATAAAATACGGAGATGCAATTGACCTTCGTGAGGACGAGGAAGGAATTTTGTGGTGTCATAATCGAATCTGCGTTCCAGAGGACAAGGAAATCAAGAACATGATACTGCAAGAAGCCCATTGTACCCCATACTCTATTCACCCAGGCAGTACAAAGATGTACCAAGATCTAAAGGATCGGTTTTGGTGGAAAGGAATGAAGAAGGAAATTGCCGAGTTTATAGCTTCTTGTGACACCTGTCAAAGAGTGAAAGCAGAACACCAGAAACCTGCAGGACCGCTGCAACCCCTACCAACCCCGGAGTGGAAATGGGATGAAATTGGAATGGATTTCGTAGTTGGTTTACCAAGAACCCAGCAAGGATACAATTCTATATGGGTTATAGTCGATAGATTGACGAAAGTAGCTCATTTTCTACCTGTAAGGACGCAGTACACAAAGAAAAAGCTGGCAGAACTATATCTTACCAGGATTGTCACGCTACATGGAGTACCAAAAACAATCGTCTCAGACAGAGGAGCACAATTTGTATCAAGATTTTGGGGAGAGTTACAGAAGTCCCTGGGAACGAAGTTGAAGTGCAGTACAGCTTACCACCCGCAAACTGGAGGTCAAACAGAAAGGGTGAACCAGATTTTGGAAGACATGTTGAGAGCGTGTGCTTTAGACTATGGGAATTCTTGGGAACAATTTCTACCGTACACAGAATTGACCTACAACAATAGTTATCAAGTGAGTCTACAAATGGCTCCTTATGAAGCGCTTTATGGAAGAAAGTGCCGCACGCCACTATATTGGACCGAAGTGGGACAGAAACAATGTTTCGGACCACAATTAGTGGAGGATGCCACAGCCCACGTAAAGATCATGCAAGAGAGATTGAAAACGGCCCAGTCTCGACAGAAAAGTTACGCCGACAGAAGAAGGAGAGAACTATCCTTCGAGATAGGTGATTACATATATCTCAAAGTAACACCCTACAAAGGAGTTCGACGATTTCAAATGAAGGGAAAGTTAAGCCCGAGATACGTGGGACCATACAAGATTTTGGAAAGAAGAGGAGAAGTAGTGTAACATCCTGAGTTTTGGGGTGAAAAGTTTCTTTCTTAAAAATCATGCATGCATATGTCTCTGCTAGATCAACCAAATCAGCCTCAGCTTTATTCTGTTCTAGCCCTAAAATCTCCAAATCTATCCTGTGACCCCAAGTCAAGATCTGACTTTCCAGATTTGATCTATCAGTTGTCCTAAACCTAAAAGCCTTCAGATCCCAGATTCAATTCCATCTCTAACTTCCAGATTTTTCAACTCCTTTCTGTTTTCGAAAACAGAATATCTGTTACCCTAAGTTTCAGAAATCCAGATTTAATCACAATCTTAGCCAAGTTCAGACCAGATTATTCTTGGATTATGATCAAGGGTATGCCAATACCTTAATCCAAAAAGTTGGCAGCCAGATTTTACCATCTAAACCTTTTTCGCAAATCAGTCCAAGAGTATCGCAGATCAGTCCTTTTTTCATATTTTCCAAAAGCCTAAAAAGGCAAAATATTGCAAATCATCTCCAAATTCAAATCTGATTCAGGGAACACCTCCCAAATGCTTTTCAACACAAATTCTTCTTTTATGAGTATCTCAAAATCAAACCCTAAATCCCAGAATTCGAAATCAATTGAAATTCAGATTTCAATTACCCTAAAATACCCTATTTTCAGTTCATATCAAAAATCATCCGAACATCTCAAATTTTATCTTCAATCTGTGTCAAATCATTTGTTGAATCAAGTCTACCAGATCAGTGCAATCAAAATCAGATCAAACCTTCCAAATCATCAGATTTACAGATCAGTCCAAATCAAGAATTGGAAATTGCAATCAGGCCCTAATTCGACCAGGGCAGTAGCCAGTGCATGACCAGAAGCCTCGCCGTGGTTTCTTTGCGCCGTGTTTGCTCGCCGCCGGCCAAGTTTCGCCGCGCTTGTGACCGTGCATGCTTGTGCGCACGTGTCCGTGTCCTAGCCTTCGCCGTGGCAGCGCCGTTGAACAGCTTGCTCCCGTGCGCAACCGATGTCAGCAACTCTTCGCCACGTTGCTGTGCTTTGCCAGCCCTTGTCGCCACTGTTTTGCACTGCCCGACACCATTGCGTCCCGATGAAGCAACAGTTTCATCAACCGTTCCATCGCCTGTGCGCCATCGCTTCACCGACACTGTTGACGCGCCTGCGCCCAGCCAGTCAAGTCCCCGGCGCCAATTTCCTTGCTGCTACCTCCTTGCAAGGTCCGCCTCTGGCCTATATAAGCAACCCCATACCTTGTAACAGCATCACTTCACCAGGACTTAGCCAAATTTCCAAATCTCCTCGCCGTCGTCTTCTTCTCCGGCGAGTCCAGATTGAGGCCTCACGGTGCCAGCACGCCCTGCTGCACCTCTCACCGAATTAACAGCACCAGAAGGTATAGCTCATCTCCCTCATCGTGCTGTACCATCTAATTGAGTTATCTTGCATCCAATCGCCGGTGATCGCCGGAAATCTCAATTGCCCTGTTCCGGCAATGCAGGCCAAATTACTTCGAATCAGCTCTCGATCCTGTGAAGAAAGATGATCAGTGAGCCATTTCTAGCAAGCCTGTGCATCAAGATCTCCAGATTGAGCTTCAATCGAAGCTTTCCCCAATTTGGAACTTCACCCGTTGCCGGCGATCGTCGCCAGGCTTCTCCGGCCATCCTCCGGCCAAATTGATTGTGCAGATAGCTTTCTCTTACCCTTCTATCACTCCTCAAGCTTGGAATCGAGTTCTTTCGGCCTGTATCAAAAAGCCCCAAATCTCATGTCTTCTTCTCCGGCACAGTTCACCGGAAATCCTTTCCCGGCCGTTTCAGCTTCTTAAACTTTGTCATTCAGGTGTGCCTCAACCTCCTAAGCATATTTGTCTTCTAGCCCGATCTCTGAAACTACCCAGAATTCAAGTTATAGCCATGCCAAGATTTTTGTCCAGTGGCTTCACTGTGCCGTGTCGCCACCACACTTCTCCTTTGAATTTCATCATCTTCCAGCCATTTTCAGCTTTGGATCCTGTTGAATGATTTGTTCCTGTTATCAATGCCTACCTCCCAGACAAAGTGGTGCATCATTTGGAGCTCTAGATCAAAAGATATGGCAAGCCCTAGTTTCTGGCCATGTCAAGATCAATGCCAGACTATGTCAGTCAGTGGCATTAGCCCTTTTCACTTCCTTCCAGATGTGCATTTTGGGCATAACTTTGTCTCTTAGATTCCTGAGGTTGTGATCAGCATTTTCTTCTTCTATCACAACTTGATTTGAGCCCTTGAATTATATTTGCTGCTAAACCCTAGCTTTTGACACTATCTCAGTGCATGCCAGCCAATGGCATTGGCCTTGTTTACCCACTTCTGATTGTGCATTTTGAAAGCCACTTTGTCCACTGAATTTGTAGAGTTATGATCTACATTTTCTTCTACTGTCATAACTTGAGATAAGCTCTCTAGCTTTCCTTGAAGTTATGTCAGAATCTTGATCCGAATGTCAATCTGCTGACATTCGCTGTTTTAGATCAAACCAGCCACAAAACTGATGTTCTTATTGCAGCCTTGAGATCCTAAGAGCATCTAACATCCATCCTTAGCCAATTCCTTGAAACCCTAGATCTTGACTCAGTTCAGCTTGCAATCTCAATTATCTCCAGTATTGTTTAGTCACTCTTGTAAAGCATATCTGCATATAGATCCTAAATCATTTTAATATATTAAGTAATATTTGTGTGTACTGTTTGTTTGTCGTCGAGCAGATCCAGAAGCTAAGTTTGAGGACTTCACCGTTGATCCGTCATCAACTGCTGTTTCTTACGACGCGGAAGGCAAGTCATATTCTTGGTCATCTTGAACCTATATTTTAAACGTTACTAAAACATAACCTTGAATATAGATAATACTTCATGAGAAAGATTGAGAATGGTTGATTTATGGATTGGCAGTACTAGACTGGTTATCTGTGTAATGTGAAATAAACAAGTTTTGAGCCATGAACTATTATATGTATTTATATACTTATATTCATAAAATAAAACCCCTAGCTGTGACCAGAAAAATGGTATGGAATGGTGGTAGCACTGGAGGTGCCAGACTGCAAAGGAATGCAGGCACTGAAGGTGCAGGGTTGTGGATGGTCTGGTCACTGGCATATAAGGACTAGAACCTTGTGTTGTGCGTCTAGTGGCATGAACAACGTGCTAACCGCAAGCCTGGTATGGGACAGGCCTGAACAAGTACTTATGTGGATCGCACATGAAACCCCTGCATGAGTTGTGTTGTGATGATTGACATAAGGGACGGTTCCCACACTATCACTGAAGGTGATCTGGAATTTGACCCAGCAATGGGGAAATGAGTAAGGGTGGGGGTATAGCCCGCCACAACTGTGTTTCGCGAGAGATCCACAGGGTCAGGGGTGAATTGTGAGTAAAACATAACAAAAGTTCTTGTTATTTCCACCTTGCCGCTCACAATATGAAGTGAGTCAGGAGTCCAATCATTTTGTTATGATAGGAAAGGTTTGAAAGTGGAATATCTTGCGGGTAAATTGGTACCTCTCTGCAGAGTTAAAAACGTATTCGAATACTCCGAGCTCCCGGGTTTTGTAGGAGTCTGCTGCGGTGGATTAAATCCACGGGGTGTGACCCAAGTACTATTTCCTAAATAAAATGTGTTAAATCAAGATTACCCAAATGACATGTGTTGTCATGATAAGGAGTGCTGCCGTGGGCTGTTGTGTGTCGACGTGTCGCGGTAGTGCTATAATCGAGTGAACATGATTGATGATGTTATATTATGAAAAGTGCTGCCATGAGCTGAAATAAGATGAGATGAGAAAGAAAAAGATAATTTTATAAACATCCATAATTCTTGACTAGTCTAGGTTCATATCATCACTACTATATGTATCTACTCTTACCTATGACTTGCTGAGTACGTAAGTACTCACCCTTGCAACCTACAAATCAGTAGATGGAGCGTTCAATGATCAAGATGAAGGCATGAAGAACTTCTTGGATTCAGAAGGAGGAGCGTCACTCCCGTCATTGCCCTGATGTGTGTTGTTCTGCCGTCCACTTCTCTTTGTGGGTGGGTCACCTATCTTCTGCTGTGTAGTTGTTATTTTGCTAAACCATGTATGCCGTGAAGGCATTGTAATTTTCTTATGTAATATCAAGGCCAGCAGGCCACACTGCTTAGCTATTTTGTAAGTTACTCTGTGGCAATGTGATATACTCCTGTGCTTGACTTATCCTGGGAAGTCAAGGGTATGTGTATGCTATGCATATATGAGTCTAGCTGCAGCGAGCTAGGTCTCTACAGGAGTAGTCGTAGTCCCAGTTTCGGGGCACGACAAAAAGTTGGTATCAGAGCAACATGAGAACTTGACTGTAGGACGACACCTTTAGGGATTGGCCGTGCCAGGAAGACGTAATTTATTTAGAAAACTACTTGTTGAAAATTTTATTTTGATAAAAATAATGAGCTTTGTAGCTCTTGAAAACTTTTATTTCAAAATTTTATTTGGATTTTCTAAAATTCGGTAAGATTGTGAGAGTGCGTTCTATTGATTCAGAGTGTCTTAGGGGTTGGTGTAGATAGAGCTAGTGATGCTCTTGATAGCTTTGTGATTCGCTGTTGCTTTTGCAATGGTTAACTTGTGTATTATGGCTAGTAGCCTAAGTATTTCATGCACTAAAGTAGTTTGCATTATTTTCTGCATTGTTGTCTTAGTTGGCCCTAGATAGTTAGATCAGCCCAAACTTCTTTTTCAGAGCTACCATGGTTGATACAAGAGGAAGATCTCGAAGCAGTGGAGAAGACAGAGAACAGACTCCTCAGGAAGAAGATATTATGACAAGAAACCCTTTGTTTCAGCAAGAACCTCAGAGTTCCAATCCTCCACAGAAGGAAAATATAGAGGGAGAGGATCGGAAGAGAAGAATGCCTCAACAAGTGCAACCACAACTAAACTCAACTAAAAGGAGAATTCCTACTGCCTCTAGTTTTCAACCATCATACCAGACTCCCAGACCAATAAGAATGATGTGCCCCAATTGCAAAGGAAACCACCTTCAGAAGAGCTGTCCTCACGCGAGTGTCCAATGTTTTCATTGCGGACAGCGTGGGCATCGCAAGGAATTCTGTCTTTGGATTCAACTCCCTAGTTCCATAGCCAGATCTCAGGCAGAAATGCAGTCAATAGCACCTAGAACATCACCACTGCAGAATCCCAAGAGAAACCTACAAAGAAGAGGAGCCATGTTTACCAGAAGCAAAGGAAACCCTTATATGAACATTCAATGCTATCACTGTTGGCAGCATGGACATCGTAGAGAATTTTGTCCTTGGACTCAACTTCCACCATCCATTGCCAGGATACAGGCAGGAACACAACCAGATGCACCCAGAGTACCGATGTCACAACCACAGAAGTTTAGAGGAACTCCACCAGGAAGAGGAGGAAACCTGGCCAACCGAGGAAGAGGAAGAAATGGAGCACCAACAGCAATTCTAGAAGGAAAGTTAAACTACATCCGAAAAGCAGGAAACACCACCGACATCCTTCGAGGTAGATTTTGACTCAGTTTGCATCTACCTTAATACTATTTGATTCTGGTACTGCAAGTTCATGTTAAGAGCAATTACATCTGAAGTTGAAATGCATATACAGCAAGTATCTTTAGAATACCCCATATCAGATTATAAAAGTTCAGTGGGAAATCATTCAGAACAAGAAACTACTTGGAAGAAGGAAGAGAATTTTCAGTGAAACCTATCTCTATTCTTATCTTTTCTTTCTTAGGTAAATTTCGGGGCGAGATTTCTTTAAGGAGGGTAGATCTGTAACATCCTGAGTTTTGGGGTGAAAAGTTTCTTTCTTAAAAATCATGCATGCATATGTCTCTTCTAGATCAACCAAATCAGCCTCAGCTTTATTCTGTTCTAGCCCTAAAATCTCCAAATCTATCCTGTGACCCCAAGTCAAGATCTGACTTTCCAGATTTGATCTATCAGTTGTCCTAAACCTAAAAGCCTTCAGATCCCAGATTCAATTCCATCTCTAACTTCCAGATTTTTCAACTCCTTTCTGTTTTCGAAAACAGAATATCTTTTACCCTAAGTTTCAGAAATCCAGATTTAATCACAATCTTAGCCAAGTTCAGACCAGATTATTCTTGGATTATGATCAAGGGTATGCCAATACCTTAATCCAAAAAGTTGGCAGCCAGATTTTACCATCTGAACCTTTTTCGCAAATCAGTCCAAGAGTATCGCAGATCAGTCCTTTTTCCAGATTTTCCAAAAGCCTAAAAAGGCAAAATGTTGCAAATCATCTCCAAATTCAAATCTGATTTAGGGAACACCTCCCAAATGCTTTTCAACACAAATTCTTCTTTTATGAGTATCTCAAAATCAAACCCTAAATCCCAGAATTCGAAATCAATTGAAATTCAGATTTCAATTACCCTAAAATACCCTATTTTCAGTTCATATCAAAAATCATCCGAACATCTGAAATTTTATCTTCAATCTGTGCCAAATCATCTGTTGAATCAAGTCTACCAGATCAGTGCAATCAAAATCAGATCAAACCTTCCAAATCATCAGATTTACAGATCAGTCCAAATCAAGAATTGGAAATTGCAATCAGGCCCTAATTCGACCAAGGCAGTAGCCAGTGCACGACCAGAAGCCTCGCCGTGGTTTCTTTGTGCCGTGTTTGCTCGCCGCCGGCCAAGTTTCGCCGCGCTTGTGACCGTGCATGCTTGTGCGCACGTGTCCGTGTCCTAGCCTTCGCCGTGGCAGCGCCGTTGAACAGCTTGCTCCCATGCGCGACCAATGTCAGCAACTCTTCGCCACGTTGCTGTGCTTTGCCAGCCCTTGTCGCCACTGTTTTGCACCGCCCGACAGCATTGCGTCCCGATGAAGCAACAGTTTCATCAACCGTTCCATCGCCTGTGCGCCATCGCTTCACCGTCACTATTGACGCGCCTGCGCCCGGCCAGTCAAGTCCCCGGCGGCAATTTCCTTACTGCTACCTCCTTGCAAGCTCCGCCTCTGGCCTATATAAGCAACCCCATACCTTGTAACAGCTTCACTTCACCAGGACTTAGCCAAATTTCCAAATCTCCTCGCCGTTGTCTTCTTCTCCGGCGAGTCCAGATTGAGGCCTCACGGTGCCAGCACGCCCTGCTGCACCTCTCACCGAATTAACAGCACCAGAAGGTATAGCTCATCTCCCTCATCGTGCTGTACCATCTAATTGAGTTATCTTGCATCCAGTCACCGGTGATCGCCGGAAATCTCGATTGCCCTGTTCCGGCAATGCAGGCAAATTACTTCGAATCAGCTCTCGATCCTGTGAAGAAAGATGATCAGTGAGCCATTTCCAGCAAGCCTGTGCATCAAGATCTCCAGATTGAGCTTCAATCGAAGCTTTCCCCAATTTTGAACTTCACCCATGTAACACCCTGGTTTTGGGGGTGAAAAGTTTTTGCATAAAATCCTGCATGCAAGTATCTCTGTAGTTGTAGCCAGATCAGCTGAACCCTAATCTCTCTCAAACCCTAAAAATATCCAAATGTATTCTCTAGATCCAGATCAAGATCTGACCATCCAGATTTAACCTACCAGTTATTCTGAAGATAAAAGTCTTCAGGAGCCAGATTGAATTCTAACCCTAACTCCCAGTATCTAAAGCTCTTTCTGTTTTCGAAAACAGGAAATTCAGATTTACCCTAAGTACCCTAGATTCCAGATAACTGGGTTATCATGATCTAACCCTATCCAGACTCAAGTATCTTTTGGAATATGTTCCTAGATGCATCCTCAACTTGCTCCAAAAAGCTGGAAACCAGATTGTTTCATCTAAGTACTTTTCGCAGTTTAGTCCAAATTTTACTGCGAATAAGTCCTTTCTCTGTTTACCTGGAAGCCTGAAAAGGTCAAAATTCACAAACCAACTCCAACTCCAGAATTTCTTCAGGGAACACCTCCCAAATACTATTTGATACAGATTCCCCTTCTGATCAGACTTCCAAATCTCACCCTAATTACCAGAATTCGAGATCGACAAAATCCAGATCTATTTTACCCTATTTTCGAAAATAGGTGAAATCCCTCAAACCTTATCAAATTTTCTCCAGATTTGAGCTAAATGAGTATTAATAGAAATATTATACTCATCCATGAAATCAAATTCCAAATTAAACCTCTTTAAAACCAGATTTACAAATTAGTCCAGATTTCAACTAAAACTCTCACAATTATACCCCTGGTTCGACCAGATCTTGCTGTTCACGACCAAATGGGCTATTTCGACTTCGACAAAAGCAGTGCAATCGACCAGCTACTGTTGCTTCGACCTCGAGCTGCTGTCTTTGCTTCGACCATGACCTGGGACAGCGCACGAGCACGGGAGCTTCGACCTCGAGCACGCCCTGTTGCACTGCTACAGTAGCCCGTAGTCGTGGAAGCCAGCCTGTGGTCGCCATCTTCGCCAGCTGAACAGTGCCACGTGTGCGAGCACTGTTGGCTACTGTGGATCTTCCCCGGCGCAACTCACAGCCATTGTTTTCTCCCGTTTGCACGCCACCAGCAACGGTCGACGCAGGAGCTTTGCGCCACGTGGAGAACTCGCCGCGGCCAACAATCAACTTGCCCTCACATCACCTATAAAGCGTTCACGGCCACTGAACCAAGTCACCTCGACGCCAGCTCGCCGTGAAGTCGCAATCCAGTCTTTTCCTTGCCGGCTACAACACCTCGAGCACTTCTAGCCGTTGCAACACCTCCGAATCCTCTATAAATAGTCCCTGGTCTCAGTGAAACACCACACACCCACCAGAAACACCCCAGTTCTCAAACTCGCCGTCTTCTTCTTCTTCTCCGGTGAGCAGCAAAGGGAGCTTCGGTGCCAAGCTTCTCCACTGCTTCCTTCTTCGATCCAGCACCCCCAGTGAGCTTCCCTCATCTCCCTCATGCTTCTCGAGCTTGGAATTTAGTTTAAATGCTTTCTGTCACCGACAATCGCCGTGTTTCATCTAGAACTCCGGTGAGCAATTAAACTCTAACTAAATCGAATTAGCTCTCGAGACAGTGATCAAACATGCTCAATAGATCATTCTTATCATCCCTAAGCAACCAGAATCATCAATTTTGCTAAAATCTGGAAAACCCCAAATTGGAACTTTGCTTGTGAACTGAGCTTACTGTTTAAGCTTTTCTGGTGCATCTCTAGCCAATCTAACTTCACCAGTATGTTTCTAATGCCCTAGAGATCATGTACAAGCAAGGAATTGAGTTCATTTGCCCTAAATCGAAAACCCCCAATTTTCATGTCACCTTCTTCTGCTCCAGTCGCCGGCCGTCGATTCCGGCCAATCCAGCCCTAGCCACTTTGCCATCTAGATGTTTTGGACCATTCTGAGCAACTTTGTCTTCTATCACGACTTCTAATTCGGCCTAGATTGTGAGATATAGCTATGCCCTAGTTACTGCACTGTTTATGTTGCATGTGCTCCAGGCCAGTCAACTTCTTTTCCGGTTTTCATCACTTTCCGGCCATCTCCTGCCCTAGATCCTGTTGAGACATTTGTTTCTGTTACAAATGCCTAACTACCAGACAAAGTGGTGCATCATTTGGAGCCCTAGATCAAAAGTTATGGCAAACCCTAGTTTCTGGCCATGTCAACTCTATGTCAAACTATGCCAGTCAGTGGCATTAGCCCTGTTCACCCACCTCTGGTCATGAAAAACAGAAAATACCTTGTCAAACAGTTGCCTCACTACCTTGTGCATCATATGCTTGAATCAAAACCCATTTTGGCCACTGGGAACTATCCAAACCATGTCAATGCCATTCTTCGGCATTGTCAGCCCTTGTCAGCCTATGTCAGCCAATGGCATTGGGCCAGTTTGACCCCTTCTGGGTATGCAAACTGAACATAACTTTGTCCCTTAGACTCCTGATGTTGTGATCTACATTTTATTCTACTGTCACAACTTGAGTTGAGCCCTCTATCATCCATCGACCCTATGTCGATGCCTTGAACCGAATGTCGACCTAAAGACGTTCGCTGTTTTGAGCGAACCAGCCGCAGCCTTGATATTATTCTGATATTTTGGAACCTTTGGAACCTTCTAAACCTTTGACAACTAATCTTGACCCTAGTGTCCATAGTTTAACCCTAATCGCTTCCCAGAATCCAAATCTTGTGTCGCCGAGACACTTTCACCTTGCATTATCGCATATAGTGGAATAGTAAGAGTAGGATTGATTGTAATGCCTGTTTGCTTGTTTGATCCTTGTTCATTGCAAGAGTCCGAGTTCGAAGACTTCGTCGCTGACCCGACATCAACTGCTGTTTCTTACGACGCGGAAGGCAAGTCATATTCTTGAACATCTTGAACCTATATTTTATGAATTGCTAGAATATACCTTGATTATAAAATAATGAGAAAGATTGAGAATAGTTGAATTATGAAATGGCAGCATCAGGCTGATGCCTGTGAATTGTGAATTGATCAAATAATGAGCCATGAACTAATATATTATATATATATTTATATTCATGAAATAAAACCCCTAGCCGTGACCAGTATTTTGGTATGGAATGGTGAAAGCACTGGAGGTGCTTGGTCGCACAGGATGTGCCAGCACTGGAAGTGCATGGATTGTGGTATGAGCTGGTCACTGGCATATAAGGACTAGAACCTTGTGTTGTGCGTCTAGTGGCATGATTAACGTGCCGACCACAAGCCTGGTATGGGACAGGCCTGAACAAGTAGTATGTGGATCACACATGAAACCCCTATATGACAAACTCACGATTAAACACGGGGTGCGCTCCAACACATATCACAGGGTGTGATCATGCACGCTGACCCTGAGGGGAAGATGCCAATTAGTGGGGGTTGTGTAACCCTGCCACAACTGTGGTTTGCGTGAAGAAAACCACGGGGTCTGGGGTGAATTGTGTGTGAAACATGGCAAAAGTTCTTGTTATCTCCACCTTGCCGCTCACAGTATGAAGTGAGTTAGGGGTCCAATCCTTGTGATAGGAAGGGCATGAAAGTGGATATTCTTGCGGGTAAATTGGTACCCCTCTGCAGAGTCAAAAATGTATTCGAATACTTCGTGCTCCCGAGTTTTAGGAGTATGCCGCGGTGGATTAAATCCACGGGGTGTGACACAAGTATTGTTTTATAAATTCAAATTTGTTAAGTCAAGATTACCCAAATGAGATGTGTTGTCATGATAAGGGGTGCTGCCGAGGGCTGTCATGTGTTGACGTGTCGCGGTAGTACCATAATTTAGTGATCATATAATAGCTAAGAGGCATGTGGATTGTGCCCTAAGTATATGAAATGCTTCCATGAGCATGAGATTTCAAAAGCCTGGAAGAAAAGTATTTTTGGAAAAACCCTCTCACCTCTTTTCCCTCAATAGCATAGGATCATGTCATCTCTACTATACGTATCTCTACTCTTACCTATGACTTGCTGAGTACGTAAGTGCTCACCCTTGCAACTTATCAACAATAGATGGAGTGCTTCATGACTAAGACGAAGGCTTGGAAGATTTCACGGATCCAGAAGGAGAGCCAATTCTGCCAGAGCCTTGATGTGTGTTGTTCTGCTGTCACTTCTTACGATTCGAATACTCCGAGCTCCCGGGTTTTATAGGAGTCTGCTGCGGTGGATTAAATCCACGGGGTGTGACACAAGTACTATTTCCTAAATAAAATGTGTTAAATCAAGATTACCCAAATGACATGTGTTGTCATGATAAGGAGTGCTGCCGTGGGCTGTTGTGTGTCGACGTGTCGCGGTAGTGCTATAATCTAGTGAACATGATTGGTGATGTTATATTATGAAAAGTGCTGCCATGAGCTGAAATAAGATGAGATGAGAAAGAAAAAGATTATTTTATAAACATCCATAATTCTTGACTAGTCTAGGTTCATATCATCACTACTATATGTATCTACTCTTACCTATGACTTGCTGAGTACGTAAGTGCTCACCCTTGCAACCTACAAATCAGTAGATGGAGCGTTCAATGATCAAGATGAAGGCATGGAGAACTTCTTGGATTCAGAAGGAGGAGCGTCACTCCCGTCATTGCCCTGATGTGTGTTGTTCTGCCGTCCACTTCTCTTTGTGGGTGGGTCACCTATCTTCTGCTGTGTAGTTGTTATTTTGCTAAACCATGTATGCCGTGAAGGCATTGTAATTTTCTTATGTAATATCAAGGCCAGCAGGCCACACTGCTTAACTATTTTGTAAGTTACTCTGTTGCAATGTGGTATACTCCTGTGCTTGACTTATCCGGGGAAGTCAAGGGTATGTGTATGCTATGCATATATGAGTCTAGCTGCAACGAGCTAGGTCTCTACAGGAGTAGTCGTAGTCCCAGTTTCGGGGCGCGACAAGTAGCATACAAACTAGAGCTACCACCTGAATTAGCAGGAGTCCATGGTGTCTTTCACGTATCCCAACTAAGGAAATGCCTGAGAAAACCAACGGAACAAGTGTCTCCCACAGAAACAGAGGTTCAACCAGATCTGACATGTCAGGAATACCCAGTCAAGGTGTTAGAGGTCAGTGAAAGGAGATTAAAATCAAGGACCATAAAATTCTGCAGAGTCCAATGGAATAACCACACCGAAGAAGAATCAACTTGGGAAAGAGAAGAAGAGCTGCGTCAGAATTTTCCCTACCTGTTCTCAGACTGTTCGGAATCTCGAGGACGAGATTATTCCTAAGGAGGGTAGGCTGTAACATCCCTGTTTTCGCTATCTTTTCTGCTCACGAGTCAGCATATCTTCTTTGGAATCCCTAATGTCTCAACCCTATCTTGATCTTAGGTATGCCACTACCTTAACTTAAAAAGTTGGCAACTAAAGTTCATCTCCCAGATCATTTTCACATTTCAGTTCAAAAGTGTTTCAGTTTAGTCCTTTTCAGAATTTTCAAAAAGCCCGAAAAGGCTAAAAGTCCCAGACCATCTCCAAATTCAAATTTGATCAAATGGTTGTTCCCCTTTTATTTTTCTGAACGTTTTTCCCTTCAGGAAGAACTCAAGAATCTCAACCGAAACCCTAGTTTCAGCAACGGCAAAATGTCAAACCCTAATTACCCTATTTTACCCTATTTTCAATTTTTGTCGAAACCCTCAGATCTTATTGGATTTTGCCATTTTCCCTATTGGATGAGTCCAAGTATTTTGGAAACACTCATCTGCAAAATCAGAATGCAAATCAGCCCCTTAGATTTCCAAATTTGCAATCAAGTCCAAAATCCCGAGAAGAACCTTCGCATTTCAGTCCAAACCCTCACAAATCAGTCCTTTTGCCTCACGGTTTAGTCCCTGGCTTCTTTTCTTCGACCACGACCAGGAGGCCGCGTGCACGACCGCGACCAGAGGACATTCGACCGCGGTTGCTGCCGCCGTTCGCCGTGAACCACCGCAACCTTCACCGCCGGCCAGTTGTGCCTCTGCCAACGGCCAAGTCCCACGTGACCGCACGTGCTCGCGTCGCGCCAAGGAACGCCACCGTGGCGATGACCGGAGACCGTACCTTCACCATTCGCGCGCGTGCCTGCCATTGTCAGAACTTTACTGCCACACGGTTGCCATGCCGAAGCTCGCTATCCCATCGTCCTGACGAAGTCTCGATTTCGCGCGATACTCCATCTCTGGCAGAGCTCCCGCCGTGTCCCGATGTGCCTTGCTGATCGCTCCAGTGCCAGAGAGCATCTCCCGTCGATTGCTGCCGCTCCCGAGGACTCAACCCCACCGCTATATAAAGCCCCTCTCACCAGTGCTTCACTTCACACCAAAACTTACTTGAAATCCCGTAGCTTTAGCACCAGAGCTCACCTTCGTCTTCTTCCCCGACAAGCCGCTTCTGGAGCTCACGGTGCCAGCCTCGATCGTTGCTTCCCACTCCAAACCAAGGCCACCAGTAAGCTTCCCTCATTCCCCTGTACGTTTCATAGCAGTTGATTGAACTCTGACGAGACCTAGCGCCAGTGATCGTCGAGATTGCCCGTTGCCCTGTTCCCCTAATGCCGAGTGATTGAAGCCAAATTGATCCTCGTGCTAGAAGAGAAAAGTGATCAGTAAGCTAGGAGGAGTAAGCCTGCAAGTTTGGAATCATCAATTTTGCCCCGAGCATCGAATCCCCAAATTCGAGCCTCGGTAGTTCGCCGGAGAACGCCGCCGTGCTTCTCCAGCCATTCCCTGGCAAAATTGAGCACACCAGTAGCTTTGTGATGACCCCTAGATGCTTCCCGAGCGTGGAATTGAGTTCAAACGCCCTGGAACGAAAATGCCCAAATTAGTGCCTTCGTCTTCGGCTCCGATCACCGGAGTTCATTTTTTGCCAAACCAGCTGATGAAACCATGTCATCTAGCTAGGCCTCAACCCCCTGAGCATTTTACTCCACTGGCTCGAACCCTGAATCGGCCTGGATCAAAAGTTATGATCATGCAAAGTTTTGTCCAGAACCATGTCTGTGTCGTGTCGCTACCGTGGTTCATCGACGCCGTTCATCACCGTCCGGCCACTTTCTGCCCTTGAACCTGTTGAGTGATTTGTTCTTGTTATCAAGGCCTAACCCCCAGACAAAGTTGTGCATCAATTGATGCCCTAGGTCAAAAGTTATGCAATGCCCTAGTTTCTGACCATGTCCAGCACTATGTCAGTGCATGTGCATCAGTGGCATTGGATGATTTAGACCTGTTAAATTTGAGCAATTGAAATGCCACTTTGTCCACTAAGCCTTTTGAACCATGTTCTACAATATTTTCTACTGTCACATCTCTAGAAGACAAACCTAGAACCAATTTAGGGCTATGCCAAGCCATGAGCCGAATGTCAGCCCTTCGACATTCAAGTCCTTTTGAGCCCATCTCTTCGATCAATATCAAGTGACCTTGTCCAAACCCTTACCCCTGCATACATGATATATTTACGCATTATTTTCTAGTACTTGTGTGCTTATATAGCGTGTATGTGTTGTTTGTGTCCGCCGTGCAACCAGAGGTTGAAGGAACAGAAGAGATCTTCGAGGACTCATCTGAGCAGCTAGACCCATCACTGCAAGACAAGTCTCAAACCCTTGATCATGTCTAGCCTATTATTTTTGAAATGAAGTATGTTAACTGTTTTCAAGTATATGCATGCCTTAGATTCAAATAAGAGTTATGTTTCAATGAAACGATTAGATATGACCTAAATAATTGTAAAGCCCCTTTTGTGATTGATTATCCATGCACCCTTGTCACCCTAGAATATCATGCTTAGGCTATGCTATGCTCAAAATTATATGTTAAATGTTGAATGGTCACATGTGAGAAAAGCATATTTAAAACCCCTTTTTGTGAAAGAAAACGTGATTGGAATCGATAGGGAGGAGGGTTTGATTGGATGGTGCTGTGTGCGCATTGGGAATGTGAAAGACTCCTCACTAAAGATTCATAAGGACTAGAACCTTGTGTTGTGCTTCTATGCGGCATGAAAAACGTACCAACCACTTGCCCGGTTATGGGACGGGCGCAACTTAGTAGCTTTCTTTAGTATTAGCTTTTCCCTGCACTGGTTGTCGATCCGGTTTCTTGCGAGAGCTGGTGGGCCGCAGAAGGCCATGAGTGATGTGAGTTCAGAAAAATCATGAGAGGAAAAGGTGGAAAGAAGGAAGACGCCCTATGCCAGATTAAGTCGTGCGCGACTGTAATCAGGAGAGGCTATGTGTCTTGCGAGAACATAGACCTAGGCTAGGAAGTAAGGAAGTGGGGAGGACCCACAATGGTACTTGAGACTTGACTGTCTATTTACCGGGCAGGGAATAGTTAATGCTAGGACTGTAAACTGTTGTGTCATCTCGGCCTTGTCACATGCGTAAGAGTCGCATGGAGAGGTACCGACTTGAAAGCCGAATGATCGGTGGATTAAGGTGGTACACCTTTGCAAAGTTTAAAAAGTATCGGATACTCTGAGCTCCCAGGTTATGGAGTCTGCGCGCTATGGATTCTATTCACGTCGATGCAGCACAAGTAGCTTTTGGAAAGTTTTTCACAAAATCTGAATAAAGTGGTGACTCATGGAAGACCGCCACACACAACATTTTCTGAAAATCTAGCTTAGGGTTTTAAAAGCATCGCTTTCGAAAATAAAGACCTTTTCTTCAAAGCTGTGTGCGAAAATCTATTTTATATACATATATAAAGCCAAAGAGCTATTCTTTGAGAAATTCCCCCTCATCTATATGTACATGCATTCTTACTTGGGACTTGTTGAGCACCATGTGGACAACGTGCTCACCCTTGCTTTTGCAAACAAATTTAGAAGAATGATTCGTCGACCCTGAATCTTACGGTCTTGAACCCAATGTGGAACAAGAAGAAGAAACTGAAGACCCAGCTTGTTACAGGGTTATGTACCAAAGTGGAGTCCGATGTGGAGAAGGCCCGTACAACACCGCTACTGCTGAAGAAGAAGACTGATGAAGTCCTTTTGCTTATATTGTTGCTCCATTTTGTGCCGACCTTGGTGTCGAAAACTCCTTAATTTGTATCAACATTTAAATGCGTCATTTTGGCGCTAAGTTATTGTAATGTTGGTCCTTGTGATCAGCACTTGTTTTTAATTACTCGCATTTTTATATAATGCATCTTGTTGTTGTGAGCTGCAATGTGCCATTTCTGAGTGCAACCCACCTGGGCGGTTGCCACCGAATTCCTCAAATGAGGGTCCCACAGGAGCCCCATGCTCTGGGAGTGTATTTTTCACCAGGAGTTCAATCTTCTCTTCTCCTGTGGACTTAGTGTCCCGGGAAATAGGTTTCACCTCTAGGCTTGGATTTCTCTTCCATGGGGACTTGGTGTCCTGGGAGGGAACTTTACGCTTCCAGGCTTGGTTTTCTCTCACCTGGGGAACCCCATGCCCCGGAAGTGAATTTTTCACCCAGAGTTCGGTCTTCTCCTCCCCCATGGACTTAGTGTCCCGAGAGTGAAGTTATAGCTCCGGCATGGATTTCTCTTCCACAGGGAGTTGGTGTCCCGAGAGAGAACCTTACGTCTCAGGGCTTGGTTTTCTCTCCCCCCGGGAACCCGATTTCTTGGGAGTGAATTTTTCACCCGGAGTTCGGTCTTCTCTTCCTCCATGGGCTTAGTGTCCTGGGAGTTAAGTTACGCCTTCGGGCTCGGATTTCTCTTCCCTGGGGACTTGGTGTCTAGAGAGGGAACGTTACACCTCCAGGCTCAGTTTTCTCTCCCCCCGAGAACCACATGCCATGGGAGTGAATTTTTTGTCCAGAGTTCGGTCTTCTGTTCCCCTGTGGACTTAGTGTTCTGGGAGTGAAGTGACACCACCGAGCTTGGATTTCTGTTCCTCGGGGACTTGGTGTCCCGGGAGGGAACTTTACGCCTTCGGGCTTGGTTTTCTCTCCCCCAGGGAACCCCATGCCCTGGGAGTCAATTTTTTACCCAGAGTTCGGTATTCTCTTCCCCCATGGACTTAGTGTCCCGAGAGTGAAGTTACACATCCGGGCTTGGATTTCTATTCAAAAGGGACTTGGTGTCCCTGGAGTAAACCTTACGCCTCTGGGCTTAGTTTTCTCTCCCCCGGGAACCCCATGACCCGGGTGTGAATCTTTCACCTGGAGTTCGGTCTTCTCTTCCCCCGTGAACTTAGTGTACCGGGAGTGAAGTTACGCCTCCGGGCTTGGATTTCTCTTCCACGGGGACTTGGTGTCTCGGGAGAGAACCTTACGCCCCCGGGCTTGGTTTTCTATTCCCTGAGAAACCCTCACCTCAGGAGTGAATTTTTCACCCAGAGTTTAGTCTTCTCTTCCCCCATGGACTTAGTGTCCCACGATTGAAGTTACGCCTCCGGGCTTGGATTTCTCTTCCACTCGGACTTGGTGTCCCGGGATGGAACTTTACGCCTCTGTGCTCTGATTTCTCTCCCCCGGGGAACACCATACCCCGGGAGTGAATTTTTCACCTGGAGTTCGTTCTTCTCTTCCCCCATGGACTTAGTGTGCCAGGAGTGAAGTTACCCCTCTGGGCTTGGATTTCTCTTGCCCAGGGACTTGGTGTCCTGGGAGGGAACTTTATGCCTCTGGGCTGGGTTTTCTGTCCCCCAGGAAACACCTTGCATCAGGAGTGAATTTTTCACCCAGAGTTTAGTCTTCTTTTCCCCTATTGACGTAGTGTCCCAGGATTGAAGTTACGCCTCCGGGCTTGGATTTCTCTTCCCCGGGGACTTGGTGTCCCGGGATGGAACTTTACGCCTCCGTGCTCGGTTTTCTCTCCCCCGGGGACCCCATGCCCCGGGAGTGAATTTTTCACTCGGAGTTCAGTCTTCTCTTTGCCCGTAGACTTATGTCCCGGGAGTGAAGTTATGCGTCCGGGCTTGGATTTCTCTTCCACGGGGACTTGGTGTCCCGGGAGGGAACTTTACGCCTCCGGGCTCAGTTTTCCATCACCCTGGGAACCCCTCGCCTCGGGAGTGAATTTTTCACCCGGAGTTTAGTCTTCTCTTCCCCCATGGACTTGGTGTTCCGGGAGTGAAGTTACACCTCTGGGCTTGGATTTCTCTTCCCCAGGGACTTGGTGTCCCGGAGGGGAACCTTAAGCCTTCGGGCTTGGTTTTCTCTCCCCTGGGAACCCCATGCCAAGGGAGTGAATTTTTCACCCGGAGTTCGGTCTTTTCTTCCCCCGTGGACTTAGTGTCCCGGGAGTGTAGTCACGCTTTCCGGCTTGGATTTCTCTTCCCCTGGGACTTTGTGTCCCAGGAGGGAACCTTACGCTTACGGGCTTAGTTTTCTCTCTCCTCGGGAACCCCATGCCTGTGGGACCCTCATTTGAGGAATCTGGTGGCAACCGCCCAGGTGGGTTGCACTCAGAAAAGGTACATTGCAGCTCACAACAACAAGATGCATTATAAAAATGAGCTACTTTCGTCAATCTATCGACTATAACCCATATAGAATTGTATCCTTGCTGGGTTCTTGGTAAACCAACTACAAAATCCATTCCAATCTCGTCCCATTTCCACTCCGGGGTTGGTAGGGGTTGCAGCGGTCCTGCAGGTTTCTGGTGTTCTGCTTTCACTCTTTGACAGGTGTCACAAGAAGCTATAAACTCGGCAATTTCCTTTTTCATTCCCTTCCACCAAAACTGATCCTTTAGATCTTGGTACATCTTTGTACTGCCCAGGTGAATAGAGTATGGGGTACAATGGGCTTCTTGCAGTATCATGTTCTTGATTTCCTTGTCTTCTGGGATACAGATTCGGTTATGATACCACAAAATTCCTTCCTCGTCTTCACGAAGGTCAATTGCATCTTCGTGTTTCATGTCCTCTTTCATCTTTTGAATACCCTGATCTACTTCCTGAGCCCTTCGGATTTGGTCCTTCAGCTCGTAATTCATTGTTAACGTGGCGACGGTTCCTTGTTCAACAAACTCTAAATTCAACTTCTCGAAGTCTCTAAGCAATTGGGGTGGCATTCCTAATGTCTTCTCTTGATTGTAGTAGGATTTTTTGCTCAAGGCATCTGCTACTACATTTGCTTTTCCAGGGTGGTAGTGTATTCCAAGGTCATAATCTTTAATCAGCTCTAGCCATCTTCGTTGTCTCATGTTCAAGTCTTGTTGGGTGAAGATGTATTTCAAACTCTTGTGGTCCGTGTAGATTTCACATCTATTTCCAAGTAGATAGTGTCGCCAAATCTTTAGCGCATGAACAACGGCGGCTAATTCCAAATCATGAGTTGGATAATTCTCCTCATGTGGTCGCAATTGTCTCGATGCGTAAGCTACGACTCTCCCTTCTTGCATAAGGACACAGCCTAGTCCTTGCTTTGATGCATCGCAGTAGACTTCAAAATCCTTTTTGTTATCTGGTAACGTAAGGACAGGTGCGGTTGTCAATATCTTCTTCAACTCCTCAAAGCTCTTTTCACATCCTCCTGTCCAATCGAATGGAACATCTTTCTTTAGTAATCTGGTGAGTGGCTTTGTAATCTTGGAGAATCCTTTGACAAATCTCCGGTAATATCCGGCTAATCCTAGGAAACTTCTTACTTCAGTCACTGTCTCTGGTTGTTTCCATTCCATGATAGCCTGAATTTTTGATGGATCCATTGAGATTCCTTTGCCAGAGATAATGTGGCCTAAGAATGAGATTTCTTTTAACCAAAAGGCACACTTATCGAATTTGGCATACAGTCGATGTTCTACTAACTTTTCCAACACCATCCTAAGATGTTGTGCGTGTTCCTCCTCTGACTCCGAAAAGATGAGAATGTCATGGACAAACACAATGAAAAACTTGTCCAGAAATTCCATGAGAACCTTGTTCATTAAATTCATGAACACTGCTGGTGCATTCGTTAAACCAAATGGCACCACGGTAAACTCATGCAATCCATATCTCGTTATGAATGCAGTTTTTGGAGTGTCTTGTTCTCGAATCTTCAGTTGGTGGTATCCGGACCTCAGGTCGATCCTTGAAAATATCTTTGCTCCTCTTAGTTGGTCAAAGCGATCATCGATCCTTGGCAAAGGGTACTTGTTCTTGATCGTCATATCATTCAGTTTCCGGTAGTCGACACAAAGTCGTAGACTGCCGTCTTTCTTTTTAGCGAAAAGTACAGGGGCTCCCCAAGGTGAGGAACTTGTTCTAACAAATCCCTTTCTCTCCAATTCTTCCACTTGCCTTCTTAATTCTTCTTGTTCTTCACTTGTCATACGTGCAAGCTTTCTTGCGTAAGGGGCAGATCCGGGCTTTAATTCGATTGAGAACTCAATGTCCCGGTCTGGTGGCATTCCAGGAAGCTCTTCAGGAAAAACCTCTGGGTATTCGTTTACCATTGGAACTCCTTCGAACTCAACTCCTTCTAAGCTGTTCAAACTACACACTCGGTTGTTCACCATTGATCTCTCTGCGTGGAATGTGACTTGTTTTCCTTCAGCATTCGTCAGGGTTATTGCTTTCTTTTCACAGTCCATCTGACCTTTATGCTTGGCTAACCAATCCATTCCAAGGATGACATCTAATCCTTGAAGGTCCAAAACTAGCAGGTTTGCTAGGAATCCTAGATTGCCAATACTAAATGTGACATTTCTACAAATAGAGTTGACAGGCATTCGAGCTCCAGGGGATTGAATTAGAATAGGGAACTCTAATGCGGATACTGGCAACTTATTTCTGAGCACGAAAGGTCTTGACACAAATGAATGAGTAGCACCAGGGTCAAATAATGCAACTGAAAGTTCAGAGTGAATAAAGATCCTACCGATCACGACGTCTGATGCTTCTCCTGCTTCAACGGCAGATGCGTAGTTGAGTCTTCCGCGACCTGCAGCAGGCATTCCTCTTCCTCGGCCATTCTGGAACCTTCCTCCTCTGGAGGGTGGAGAATTTCTGGCGAAGCCTTGGGTTGGAACAGGGGGTCTTGCAGCTTGTGCTCGGGCAACATTTGATGGTAGGTATTGTAGCAGACAGGTGTTCCTACGATGTCCCTTTCTTCCACAGTGAAAGCACTCTTCATTCTTCAGGGGACAATCCTTCAAGAAGTGGTTTCCTCTACATCCGGTGCATTGTGCTATTGCAGTTGGCGCAGGCCTTTGGGGTCTTTGAGGCGGTCTGAAGGCGGGTCGGTAAGTAGGCATTGGTCTCCCTCGACTAGCACTTCCTTGGTAAGAGTTGGGCAAAGCCTTTCTCTTTCGGTCTTCTTCAATTATTCCCCTTTTCTCCTCCATCTTAAGCAGCCGGTTTATCAGGACGTGGAAGTCTGTGAATTCATGAGATGATAGCTGGTATTGCAAGGAGTTTTGTAGTCCTTCACAAAACCTGTCGATCTTCCTTTCCTCTGTCGCAATATCTTCATGGGCATACCTTGCCAGCTGAATAAATTCATGCAGGTACTGTTTCACGGTCTTGCTTCCTTGTCGCAGATTCACAAACTCTCGGCGCTTTGCTTGGACAACGCCTTTTGGGACGTGGTATCTACAAAATTCCTCTTTGAACTCGTTCCAGGTGATCGAATCTCTATTAGTGTGCACAGTCTGGTAATTGTCCCACCAAGCAGCAGCGGGTCCAGCTAATTGATTTGATCCATACAGAAGCTTCTCTTCGTCGCTGCACCTAACAGTATTCAATTTCCTTTCCACGTCTCTCAGCCAATCATCTGCTACTATAGGGTCTTCTGTACTCGAAAAGGTTGGGGGCCGTGTTTTCTGAAAGTCAGTTAACTTTGCACCCGTTGCGGATCCTTCAGCTTGTCCAGATGCGATATGTTGCATCAACTGTCCCAAAATTTGGTTCTGTATAGTAGCTGATTCCTATCGGTTTTGCTCCATCCATAGCAGTACATCATTGATGTTGCCTCCTTGTGGCATCGTCGAAGATCCTGGTCTATCTGGGTTGGTGCGGCTCCTCGCTCCGGGTGTAGCCCTTGCATTGCTAGGGTTTCCCTCTAGCTCTCCTTCCTGGGGTCTTGCTCGCGTGTTAACCATCCTACTCAAACAGGAGGTTAAGAATAGAGACATTGATTCGGAAAGAATCATTTACACAGGTGCTAGCAGAATGCTGGCATTAACTCAAGAAGTAAGAATAAGGGTATGCAAAATGACCTTTTCATTAATCAGCTTTTCAAAAGATACAAAGCTTCTAGCCTCATCGGCTTACAGAGCTCATCTAACATCCAGCATACATCAACCATACTAAAATAACTACTACAACAAAAGAAATCTAGCGTCTGCTGGGTTAGGCACAAAAGGTCGAATCGAAGGAAGTCTGCAGTCACTCCTCAGCATCATCAGAAGAATCACAAGGCTCTACCTCCTCGAGGTCCTCCTCATCGTCATCTGCATCCATCGGATCATCTTCCTTGTCGTCGTTGATGTTGACAATCTCCTTCCCTTTTCCCTCAGGGGTCTTCTCCTTCTTTGCAGTGCAGGGAAGCTCGATCGTCTGATCGTTGATGACTATGCCACGCGACGCAGGCATGAAACCGCTGAGATACTCCTTCAAATTTCCTACCTTCTTGCGGGTGGTGATCTTCAGCTTTGGGCGACTCTTCTTGACTACTGACTCTGCAGCTTCGAGGTCCTTCTCTCCACTTGATTCAGCCAATTCTTGAATTTGTCTTTCCTTTTCTTGGAGACTCGCACGAGCCCTAATAAGCATGCCCTCAAGGTAGTGGCGATCATCGCGAACACGCTCGTAGTCTCGAAGTAGGCGGGTGTATCCGATCTCCGAAGCACGAACGACGTCTCGAGTCTTCGTCAAAATAGCGTTCTCCTGGTCGCTGGACGGAAGAACAACTCGGTACTCTGATCTGGGGACCTGGTAAGGTACGAAGCGGTAGGGGGAATCAGAAAGGTAGTCGCTGTACATCTGCCGGACAGAACCTACAGCATGACGGGCAGCGTCTAAGATAGCATCTTCTTCTTCCTCTCTGCGGGCTTGACGTCTTACTGAGCCTCTCCCGTGCTCGGGTATCTCATAGACAATCACTGAAGCCCGACAACCAATGGGTCGTCCGTTGATCTCATCTTGCCAGACACAATATACCGGCCTCTGACTGTCCCGTGCTCCAAGAAATTGCAGCATCATCCACAGCAACAGTGCCCACGATCCGAGCTCGTCTCCGTGAAGGTATCTCCTGTCGGAAGCCATCTGAAGACAGAACGAACGGCATCTATGAGTTTAAATCGAAGTCTAAAACCTTTTTCCAAAAATCGAAAATAACATTTTTCTTAAGGAAAATAGGTTTTCGTAAACAAATTTTTGACAAAGAACTAGTGAAATTTTCTTCTAGGGACGCCAAAGTCTATCTAAGGGTTACGACCTACAGTCGAGCCTTTTGCTATGATACCAGATTCTGTGGGACCCTCATTTGAGGAATCCGGTGGCAACCGCCCAGGTGGGTTGCACTCAGAAAAGGTACATTGCAGCTCACAACAACAAGATCCATTATATAAAAATTCGATTAATTAAAAACAAGTGCTGATCACAAGGACCAACATTACAATAACTTAGCGCCAAAATGACGCATTTAAATGTTGATACAAATTAGGGAGTTTTCGACACAAAGGTCGGCACAAAATGAAACAACAATAATAAGCAAAAGGACTTCATCAGTCTTCTTCTTCTGTAGCAGCGGTGTACGGGCCTTCTCCACATCTGACTCCACCTTGGTGCATAAACCTCTATCAAGCTTGGTCTTCAGTTTCTTCTTCTTGTTCCACATTGGGTTCAAGACCGTAAGATTCAGGGTCGACGAATCCTTCTTCTAAATTCGTTTGTAAAAGCAAGGGTGAGCACCTTGTCCACATGGTGCTCAACAAGTCCCAAATAAGAATGCAAGCATATATAGATGAGGGGGAAATTTCTCACAGAATAGCTCTTGGCTTTGTACATGTATATAGGATAGATTTTCACACTTGGTTTTTGGAGAAAAGACCTTTATTTTCAAAAGCGGTGCTTTTAAAACCCTAAGCTAAATTCTCAGAAAATGTTGTGTGTGGCGGTCTTTCATGAGTCACCACTTTATTCTGATTTTGTGAAAACTTTCCAAAAGCTACTTGTGCTGCATCGACGTGAATAGAATCCACAGCGCGCAGACTCCATAACCTGGGAGCTCAGAGTATCCGATACTTTTTAAACTTTGCAAAGGTGTACCACCTTCATCCACCGATCATTCGGCTTTCAAGTCGGTACCTCTCCATGCGACTCTTACGCATGTGACAAGGCCGAGATGACACAACAATTTACAGTCCTAGCATTAACTATTTCCCTGCCCGGTAAATAGACAGTTAAGTCTCAAGTACCGTTGTGGGTCCTCCCCACTGCCTTACTTCCTAGCCTGGGTCTATGTTCTCGCAAGACACATAGCCTCTCTTGATTACCGCCGCGCACGACTTAATCTGGCTTAGGGCGTCTTCCTTCTTTCCACCTTTTCCTCTCATGATTTTTCTAAACTCACATCACTCATGGCCTTCTGCGGCCCACCAGTTCTCGCAAGACACTGGATCGACAACCATTGCAGGGAAAAGCTAATACTAAAGAAAGCTACTAAGTTGCGCCCGTCCCATAAACAGGCAAGTGGTTGGTACGTTTTTCATGCCGCATAGAAGCACAACACAAGGTTCTAGTCCTTATGAATCTCTAGTGAGGAGTCTTTCACATTCCCAGTGCGCACACAGCACCATCCTATAAAACCATCCTCACTATCGATTCCAATCACATTTTCTTTCACAAAAGGGTTTTGAATATACTTTTCTCATATGTGACCATTCAACATTTATCATATTATCTTGAGCATAGTATAGCCTAAGCATGATATTCTAGGGTGACAAGGGTGCAGGAATATTCAATGTCAAAAGGGGCTTTACAATCATTTAGGTCATATCTATTCACTTTATTGAAACATAGTTCTTATTTGAATCTAAGGCATGCATATACTTAAAAACAGTTAACTTACTTCATTTCAAAATAATAGGCTAGACGTGATCAAGGGTTTGAGACTTGCCTTGCAGTGATGGGTCTAGCTGCTCAGATGAATCCTCGAAGATCTCCTCGGTTCCTTCAACGTCTGGTTCCACGGCGGATGCAAACAACACATACACACTATATAAGCATACAAGTACTAGAAAATAATACGTAAATACATCATGCATGCAGGGGTAAGGGTTTGGACAAGGTCACTTGACATTGATCGAAGAGATGGGCTCAAAAGGACTTGAATGTCGAAGGGCTGACATTCGGCTCATGGCTTGACATAGCCCTAAATTGGTTCTAGGTCTGTTTTCTGGAGATGTGGCAATAGGAAATATTCTAGAGCATGGTTCAAAAGGCTTAGTGGACAAAGTGGCATTTCAATTGCTCAAATTTAACAAGTCTAAATCATCTAATGCCACTGGTGGACATGCACTGACATAGTGCTAGACATGGCCAGAAACTAGGGCATTGGATAACTTTTGACTCAGGACTCCAATTGATGCACAACTTTGTCTGGGGTTTAGGCATTGATAACAGCTACAAAACTCTCAACAGGCTCAAGGGAAGAAAGTGGCCGGAAGGTGGCCAAATCCGGTGAGAAAACACGGTGGTCTGGACATGAACTGAACCACTGAACATCAATCTTGGCATGATCATAACTTTTGATCCAGATCGATTCAGGATTCGAGCTAGTAGACAATATTGCTCAGGGTACTGAGATCTATCTAAGGGACAAAGTGTCCGGGGCTAGATCGGCCGGGGAGAAATTCCGGTGACCGGCGCTGGAGAAGACGACTCCTAAATTGGGCGTTTTTGATTTAAAGAGTTCGAAGTCGATTCATTGCTCAGGGAGTGAGAGGGTGAGGTGAGGGGGCTATTTGTAGGGTTAATTCGGCCGGAGAATGGCCGGAGAAGCTTGGCGACGAGGACCAGTTCACTGGTGGCGCGCAAACTACAGAAAGGTTATGATCGTTGCTCAATTTTGAAATCTAAGTTTGTAGGCTTGCTCAAAGGGGTGTATTGAACAATTTTCATCACTGGCACGAGGATTAATTCGGATTGAATCGGCCAGCATTGAGGAAACAGGGCATTTGGGATTTTCCGACGATCGCCGGCGTTATGGTTCGCCGGGGGCCAATTAGATGCTATGGTACGAAGAGAGGGATGAAGGGAGCTTACTGGTGGCGTTGGTTTGGAGAAAGAAGCTTCGGGCGAAGCTGGCGCCGTGAGCTTCAGGAACTGCTCGCCGGGGAAGAAGATCTTCTCGGCGGCGCTGGAGAACTTAGCTGCTCTCTGGTGGTGGAGGCTAAGGTGTTCAACTGCGGTGGTGTGTGAAGAAACGCTGGGCAAGGGGGCTTTATATAGCCGCGGGATTGAGCTCTCGGGAGCTGCAGCAATCGCCGGGGAGATTTTCCTTCTGGCGCTGGGGCGGTCATCGAGGTACTTTAGGACACGGCGGGGCTCTGCCAAAGGCGGAGCATCGCGCGAAATCGGGTTTCGTCAGGAAGGCGAGATGATGATCTCTGGGATGGCAGCCATGTGGCGTGGAGCTCCTGACAACAGCAGGCACGCGCGCGCGGGGAAGAACACAGCACAGCGCGGTGAACTGCTTCCACGGTGGCGATACAGCTGTGTGCGGTGAAGGCTACGTGGCTATGAAGGTGGCAGCGCGAGGAACTTCGCCGGCGGCGAGTTCAACGGCGAGGCAAAATGGCGGGGTGCTGGTCAAACGAGCGCTGGTTGCGGTCATGCACGCGGTCTGCTGGTCGTTGTCGAAGAAAAGGCCAGGGGCTTGTTTGCAAGGTTTTGGACTGATTTGCGAAGATTTGGACTAATCTGCGAGGGTCTTGGCTCGGGAATTTGGGCCTATTTGCAATTCTGAAGAACTGAAGGGCTGATTTGAATTCTGACTTTGCAGATGAGTGCTACTAAATGTCTTAGACTCATCCAGCAGGAAAAATGGTAAAATCCGATAAGATCTGGTGGTTTTGGCAAAAATCGAAAACAGGGTAATTAGGGTAAACAGGGTAATTAGGGTTTGAAACTTTTGTCGAGGCTGAAACTAGGGTTTCGGTCGAGATTTTGGAATTCTTCCAGAAGGGAAAAATGTTCAGAAAAATGAAAGAAAGGTAGTCACTTGATCAGATCTGGATTTGGAGATGATCTGGGACTTTTAGCCTTTTTGGGTTTTCTAAAAGGACTAAACTAAAGCACTTTTGGACTGAAATGTAAAAACGATCTGGGAGATGAAGTTTAGCTGCCAACTTTTTAGGTTAAGGTAGTGGCATACCTAAGATCAAGATAGGGTTGAGACAACAGGGATTCCAAAGAAGATATGCTGACTCGCAAGCAGAAAAGATAGCCAAAAATAGGGATGTTACAATGCCCCAGGAGGGAATTTTTCACCTTGAGTTCGTTCTTCTCTTCTCCCGTGGATTTATTGTCCCTGGAGTGAAGTTACCATCCGGGCTTGGATTTCTGTTCCCTGGGACTTGGTGTCCCTGGAGGGAACATTACACCTCCGGGCTTAGTTTTCTCTCCCCCGGGAACCCCATCACCCGGGAGTGAATCTTTCACCTGGAGTTCAGATTTCTCTTCCCCCATGGACTTAGTGTCCCGGGAGTGAAGTTACGCCTCCGGGCTTGGATTTCTCTTCCACGGGGACTTGCTATCCCACGAGAGAACTTATGCCTCCGGGTTTGGTTCTCTCTCCCCCGGGAACCCTTCGCCTCGGGAGTGAATTTTTCACCCGGAGTTTAGTCTTCTTTTCCCCATGGACTTGGTGTCCCAGGATTGAAGTTACGCCTCTGGGCTTGGATTTCTCTTCCCCGAGGAGTTGGTGTCCCGGGATGGAACTTTATGCCTCCATGCTCTGTTTTCTCTCCCCTGGCGAACCCCATGCCCCGGGAGTGAATTTTTCACGCAGAGTTTGGTCTTTTCTTCCCCCGTGGACTTAGTGTTCCGAGAGTGAAGTTACGCCTCCGGGCTTGGATTTCCCTTCCCCGGGGACTTGGTGTCCCGGGAGGCAATTTTACGCCTCCGGGCTAGGTTTTCTCTCCTTCATGCAACCCCACGCCCTGGGAGTGAATTTTTCACCTGGAGTTTGGTCTTCTCTTCTCCCATGGACTTAGTATCCCGGGAGTGAAGTTACACATCCGGGCTTGGATTTCTCTTCCCTGGGGAGTTGGTGTCCCTGGAGGGAACCTTATGCCTCCGAGATTAGTTTTCTCTCCATCGGGAACCCCATGACCCGGGAGTGAATCCTTCACCTAGAGTTCAGTCTTCTCTTCCCCTGTGGAAGTAGTGTCCTGGGAGTGAAGTTACGACTCTGGGATTAGATTTCTCTTGCACGGGGACTTGGTGTCCCGGGAAAGTACCTTAGCCTCGGGGCTTGATTTTCTCTCCCCCCGGGAACCCCTCTCCTCGGGAGTGAATTTTTCACCCGGAGTTTAGTCTTCTCTTACCCCATGGACTTAGTGTCGCTGGATTGAATTTACACCTCTGGGCTTGGATTTCTCTTCCCCGGGGACTTGGTGTCCCGGAATGGAACTTTAAGCCTCCATGCTCGGTTTTCTCTCCCCCGAGGAACCCCATGCCCCGAGAGTGAATTTTTCGCTCGGTGTTCAGTCTTCTCTTTCCCCCATAGACTTAGTGTTCCCGGAGTGAAGTTACGCCTCCAGGCTTGGATTTCTCTTCCCCGGGGACTTGGTGTCCCACGAGGGAACTTTACGCCTCCCGGCTCGGTTTTCTCTCCCCCTCAGGAACCCCTCGCCTCGGGAGTGAATTTTTTACCCGGAGTTTAGTCTTCACTTCCACCATGGAGTTAGTGTCTCGGGAGTGAAGTTACGCCTTCGGGTTTGGAGTTCTGTTCCCTGTGGACTTGGTGTCCAGGAAGGGAACCTTACGCCTCCATTCTTGGTTTTCTCTCCCCAGGGAACCCTATGCTCCGAGAGTGAATTTTTCACCTGGAGTTCAGTTTTCTCTTCTCCCATGGACTTAGTGTCCCGGGAGTGTAGTTACGTTTCTGGGCTTAGATTTCTCTTCCCCGGGGACTTGGTGTCTCGGGATGGAACTTTACGCCTCTATGCTTGGTTTTCTCTCCCCTGGGGAACCCCATGCCCGGGGAATGAATTTTTTGCTCGGAGTTCGATCCTCTCTTTCCCTTAGAATTAGCGTCCCGGGAGTGAAGTTACGCCTCTGGGCTTGGATTTCTCTTCCCTGGGGACTTGGTCTCTTGGGAGGGAACTTTACGCCTCTGGGCTCAGTTTTCTCTCCCACCGAGAACCCCTCGCCTCGGGAGTGAATTTTTCACCCGGAGTTTAGTCTTCTCTTCCCCCATGGACTTAGTGTCCCAGGAGTGAAGTTATGCCTCCGGGCTTGGATTTCTGTTCCCCGGGGACTTGGTGTCCCGGAAGGGAACCTTCCGTCTCTGGGCTTGGTTTTTTCTCCCCCGGGAACCCCATGCCCCGGAACTGAATTTTTCACCTGGAGTTTAGTCTTCTATTCTCCTGTGGACTTAGTGTCCTGGGAGTGAAGTTACGCCTCTTGGCTTGGATTTCTCTTCCACGGGGACATGGTGTCCCAGGAGGAAACTTTATGCCTCGGTGCTCTGTTTTCTATCCCCTGGGGAACCCCATGCCCTGGGAGTCAATCTTTCACACGGAGTTCGGTCTTCTCTTCCCCCGTGGACTTAGTGTCTCGGGAGAGAACCTTAGGCCTCCGAGCATGGTTTTCTCTTCCCCCGTGGACTTAGTGTCTCGGGAGTGAAGTTACGCCTCCGGGCTTGGATTTCTCTTCCCCGGGGACTTCGTGTCCCGGGATGCAACTTTACACCTCCGTGCTCTATTTTCTCTCCCCCGGGGAACCCCATGCCCCGGGAGTGAATTTTTTGCACGGAGTTCAGTCTACTCTTCCCCCGGGGACTTAGTGTTCCAGGAGTGAAGTTACGCCTCTGGGCTTGGATTTCTCTTCCCCGGGGACTTGGTGTCCCGAGAGGGAACTTTACGCCTATGGGCTCGATTTTCTCTCCCACATGGAACCCCATGCCCTGGGAGTGAATTTTTCACCCAAGTTCGGTCTTCTCTTCCCCCATGGACTTAGTGTCCCGGGAGTGAAGTTACACCTCCGGGCTTGGATTTTTGTTCCCTGTGGACTTGGTGTCCCTAGAGGGAACCATACACCTCTGAGCTTAGTTTTCTCTCCCCTGGGAACCTCATGACCCAGGAGTGAATCTTTCACTTAGAGTTTGGTCTTCTCTTCCCTTCCCTCGTGGACTTAGTGTCCCGGGTGTGAAGTTATGCCTCCTGGCTTGAATTTCACTTCCATGGGGACTTGGTGTCCCGGGAGAGAACCTTACGCCTCCGAGCTTGGTTTTCTCTCCCCCCGGGATCCCCTCGCCTCAGGAGTTAATTTTTCAACCGGAGTTTAGTCTTTTCTTCCCCCATGGACTTAGTGTCCTAGGATTGAAGTTACGCCTCCAGGCTTGGATTTCTCTTCTTTGGCACTTGGTGTCTCGGGATGCAACTTTACGCCTCTGTGCTCTGTTTTCTCACCTGCTGGGAACCCCATGCCCCGGGAGTGAATTTTTCGCCCGGAGTTCAGTCTTTTCTTTCCCCATAGACTTAATGTCCTGGGAGTGAAGTTACGCCATCGGGCTTGGATTTCTCTTCCCCAAGGACTTGGTGTCCCGGGAAGGAACTTTACGCCTCTGGACTTGGTTTTTCTCCCCCCCGGGATGCCCTTGCCTCGGGAGTGAATTTTCCACCCGAAGTTTAGTGTTGTCTTCCCCCATGGACTTAGTTTACCGGGAGTGAAGTTACGCCTCTAGGCTTGGTTTTCTCTCCCCAGGAACCTCATGCCCCGGGAGTGAATTTTTCACCCGGAGTTCGGTCTTCTCTTCCCCCGTGGACTTAGTATCCTGGGAGTGAAGTTATGCCTCCGGGCTTGGATTTCTCTTCTCCGCGGAGTTGGTATCCTGGGAGGGAACTTTATGCCTTTGGGCTTAGTTTTCTTTCCCCCGGGGAACCCCATGCGCCTGGAGTGAATTTTTCACCTGGATTTCGGTCTGCTCTTCCCCCGTAGACTTAGTGTTCCAGGAGTGAAGTTATGCCTCTGGGCTTGGATTTCTCTTCCCCGGGGACTTGGTGTCCCGGGAGGGAACTTTACACTTCCTGGCTTGGTTTTCTCTCCCCTGTGGAACCCCATGCCCTGGGAGGGAATTTTTCACCCGGAGTTCGGTCTTCTCTTCCCCGATGGACTTAGTGTCCCTGGAGTGAAGTTATGTATCTGGGCTTCGATTTCTGTTCCCTGGGGACTTGGTGTCCCTGGAGGGAACCTTACTCCTTTGGGCTTAGTTTTCTCTCCCCCGGGAATCCCATGACCGGGAGTGCATCTTTCACCTGGAGTTAGGTGTTCTCTTCCCCCGTGGACTTAGTGTCCCAGGAGTGAAGTTACACCTCCGGGCTTGGATTTCACTTCCACGGGGACTTGGTGTCCCGGGAGAGAACCTTATGCCTCCATGCTTGGTTTTGCTCTCCCTCCGGGCTTGGTTTTGCTCACTCTGAGTGAAAAATTCACTCTCGAGGCAAGGGGTTCCCGGGGACTTGGTGTCCCGGGATGGAACTTTACTCCTCCATGCTCTGTTTTCTCTCCCCCGGGGAACCCCATGCCCCGGGAGTGAATTTTTCACCCAGAGTTCGGTCTTCTCTTCCCCCGTAGACTTAGAGTCCTGGGAGTGAAGTTACACTTCTGGGCTTGGATTTCTCTTCCCCAGGGACTTGGTGTCCTGGAAGGGAACTTTATGCCTTCGGGCTCAGTTTTCTCTCCCCCCCCCCCCCCCCGAGCCCCTCACCTCAGGAGTGAATTTTTCACCCAAAGTTTAGTCTTCTCTTGCCCCATGGACTTAGTGTCCCGGGAGTGAAGTTACACCTCCGGGCTTGGATTTCCATTTCCTGGAGTTTAGTCTTCACAGAATTTATCGATCTTCCTTTCTTCTGTTGCAATATCTTCTGGGGCGTATCTTGCTAATTGAATGAACTCGTGTAAATACTGCTTGACAGATTTGCTTCCTTGCTTTAGGTTCAAGAACTCTCGGCATTTTGCTTCAACATCTCCTTTCAGAACATGGTACTTGCGAAATTGTTCCTTGAATTCATTCCATGTGATTGAATCTCGGTTGGGGTGTATAGTCTGATAATTTTCCCACCAAGCGGCAACAGGTCCAGCTAGTTGATGCGGCCCATATAGGAGTTTCTCTTCACTGCACCTAACTGTATTCAGCTTCCTTTCCATGTCTCTTAACCAATCGTCTGCTACAATGGGGTCTTCGGTACTTGAGAAAGTTGGAGGACGTGTCTTCTGAAAATCAGTCAATCTCACACCAATTGCTGATCCTTCGGTTTGTCCAGATGGTAAATATTGCATTAACTGCCCTAAGATCTGATTTTGTACAGCCATTGCTTCCTGTCTATTTCGTTCCATCCAGATCAGCACGTCACTGATGTTGCCCCCTTGCGGCATAGAAGATGATCCTGGCTGATCCTGATTTGTACGGGCTCTGCTTCTAGGTGTGGCTCTCATATCTTCATATCTGTGACTCTTCGGGCTCTCCTCCTTGAGATCTTCGTCAGGTGTTAACCATTCTGATCCAACAGGAGGTCAAGGACACAACAACTGATTCAGAAAGAGTCACAAATAGGGTACAAGAATGATATTGATATTAATCCACGAGACAAGCATGGAAAAGTGCAAGATGCTTTTCATAAACTAACTTTTATAAGATACATAGTTTTGCCTCATCGGCTTACAGGGTCAACTAACAACCAACATACAACAACCACAGCAATCTAGAGCACTACTACACAAAAGATCTAACGATAGCTAGGGTTAGGCACAAAGGTTAGGCCAGGGAAAGTCTGGGATCACACATCAGCATTGGAAGAACCACAAGGCTCTACCTCTTCTGGGTCCTCCTCCTGATCTTCATCCATGTCCATAGGGTCTAACTCCATGTCATCATCATCATCTTCAGACGAAGTGTCACTGTTGCACTCGACGACTTCCTTTCCTTTTCCGGCAGGGGTCTCTTTCCTTCCTTCAGCATTGGGATGCTCAGGCGCACAGGAGTTGATGACGATACCACACGACTCAGGTGTGAAACCGCCAAGGTAATCTTTCGGCCTTCCCACACTTTTGCTGGCTGTAACCCTCACTCTTGGATAGCTTCTCTTGTTAGCAGATTCTGAGGCTTCGGGATCTCGTCCTCTACTTGGACCAACTAGTTCTTGAATCCGTTTTTCCTTCTCTTGCAGGTTTGCACAGGTCTTTGCAAGCATGCCTTCAAGATAATGGCAATCATCACGAGCACACTCATGCTCATGAAGCAAGTGGGTATATCCAGTCTCCAAGGCCAGAACTACGTCTTGGGTCTTCATCAGAATGGCATTTCCTCGGTCACTGGATGGATGAACGACTCGACGCTCTGACCTAGGGATCTGATAAGGCACGAAGCAAAAAAGGGAATCCAAGAGGAAATCACTGTACAACTGCCAAATGGTGCCTACGGCGCGATGAGCAGTAGCAAGGATGGCATCTTCTTCTTCTGCTCTGCAGGCTTCATGTCTCACTTAGGCCTTTCCATGCTCTAGGATCTCGTAGACTATCACTGAGGCACGAAAGCCGTATGGTCGACCGTCCACTTCTTCCTGTTGAATGCAATAAACCGGTCTTTGGCTGTCCAGCGCTCTAAGGAATTTCAGCATCATCCACAGAAGTAGTGCCCACGAACCAAGCTCGTCACCATGGATGAACTTCTTGCAGAAAGCCATCTGAGGAGATAGAACGCGAAAGCTCCTAGAAGTTAAAATAATATTTAAAGCTTTTTCAAATAATCAAAAGGACTTACATAATATACTTTTCTTAAACAAATTAGATTTTCGTAATTAGATTTAGTCAAATAGACTAGCGATTTTCTGCTCTATGGACGCCAATCCACTAGTATAGAAATGCAGTCTACTAACCCCTAGCTTCTATCGGTTATTAGCGATTTAGTAGAAAACCGTTAGAAAAGGTGCCTCGCGGTCATAAAAGGCATAAGGGAGGTATTTTTCCTATCGGTTTGTAAGAAACTTACTGTTAGAAGAAGCAAAATGATTTAGTCTAGCGGTGATGAACATATTTACCGTTAGAAGAGATGCATAAGTACTGACGGGAGGATGTTGTGTACCGTTAGAACTGGTCGACTTCTACAAATAGTTTTATTCTATCGGTACATTATTTATATACCGTTAGAATATATGACAAATTCCTATCGGTAGCCTGTTGTGAACCGATAGAATAGTTCATCTGCTACAAATAGTTTTATTCTATCTGTACTGTATGTTTATACGGTTAGAATATATCACAAATTCCTTAGAACTGTTCGTCTTCAAATAGTTTTATTCTATCGGTAATGTATGTTTATACCGTTAGAAGATAGCACAAATATCTTAGAACTGTTCGCCTTCTACAACTAGTCTTATTCTATCGGTAATGTATGTCTATACCGACAGAATATGCACAAAAATTCCTATCGGTAGGATGTAGTGTGCCGATAGAACTGTTCTCCTTCTACAAATAGTTTTATTCTATCAGTAATGTATGTTTATACCAATAGAATATCTCCAAAAATTCCTATCGGTAGGATGTAGTGTGCTAATAGAACCGTTCGCCTTCTACAAATAGTTTTATTCTATCGGTAATGTATGTTTATACCGTTAGAAGAGATCTCAAATTACTAACGGTAGGCGATTGTGTACCGATAGAACTGATCTAGTACTATAAATACCCGGGTGTGTCTCTTTCATTCATACAATTCATCGGGTGCTCGTAGCCCTAACCCGTAAGCTCCATGGACGGCCGGCGCACCTCTACCGGTGACCGCTGCACCTCCGCACCTCCATCGACGCCCACTAGATTTCGGCATGGCAAGCAAGGTACGTAAAATTTTGGCAATATTGTTAGATTATTCTAATCCGATTATGGCAATTATTCTGCAATTTTTGTATCCTTCATTTTGATGTGTCTTCTTTTCAATATGATTATGTACGGTGTCTTGTTCCTGTTTTTTATTAAAACAACTAAATAATATCACTGTGGGACAGATAATGTTCAATTGCTTGCTGATCTTATCAAATGAAGAAAATTATCATGATATATTTGCAATACAAACGCTATCTAACATAGTGAAATGGCAATAAGAGTATAAATGTAATATCTTCATCTCTCAGTAAGTTGCTCAATGCCAACTTGGACTTAGTAATAATTGAAATTGAAAGATCATGAAATGAAAATGAAATTGAAAGATCATGAAATTGAAATTGAAATTGAAAGATCATGAAATGAAAATGAAATTGAAAGATCATGAAATTGAAATTGAAATTGAAAGATCATGAAATTAAAATTGAAATTGAAGTTGAAATTGAAAGATCATTAATGTCAAGATATTTACAAATATCATGAGATACACAAATATCTTGATCTTCTCTGTAGGTTGTTCAATGCCAATAACATAGTCAAATGCCAACTAGCTTGTTCAATGATCAAGTGCATGTAAAAAGTTCATTAAATAATTAATATATGTATATTGGCAAGGTAATTTCTTCTGATGAAATAGACTAGAAATGTAATATCTTGATCTCCAGTTGCAAGTTGATGTTACTATGATGAAGCACAACCTAACCTTCAGTTGGTAGTCTTTCTCAGATAGGGAGTCATGTAGGAAACAGTAAACAATCTTAATTTTCTCTAGAATGCCTATTTATGATCTGTGCAGGTCCTTGGATGATGCTCATGAGGGGCAATGTATTTCACGGTTCGTCATCGCAGTACGCCGCCTACGTTGGCTTGTTGGAGAAAGAAACGGTGAAGATCACCATCGAGAGCTGGAAAGAAACGGTGAAGATCACCGTCGAGAGCTGGAAGGATGTGAAGGGCGAGATCTTGGTTGGCTCAGTCGAGATCCTTAAGCCCGGCGTGTTTCTCAAATCATGACCTATAGAAAGCATCTTACATTTGTATCGGTGTTTCAGCCATTTTTTGCATGCACCAGCTTGTGGCCAGATGCTTACTTGCTTGGAGAAGAAGAATTGTTGTCATTTGCACAGCCATTCTATACCATCATTACACAGAACAAAATCTTGCAAGGTAGGTTCTTTTTGTTAATGGAGTTGAGTTGAGTTGAGTTGAGTTGAGTTGATCGAGTCTGAGTCTGAGGAAATCACCAATACAAATGTAACTCGACGGTAGTTCCAGCTCCTTGGGCGTCTTTGAATTGAACTCCTATGGTTAAGTCCAGTGTGGTTCAGACATTTGCTGTTTTGGATGAATAGATTTGTGATGTATCAAGTCTAACTTGTAGTCGGTAGTTGAATTGTCGCAACTTGCAAAGGTTCTCTTTTATGTAAAATGTATGGGCCACTGGGTCCTCGTGACGATATGTTGTTAATTTCAGACATGATTTTTCTAATATACATCGAATGTGTGAATTGTTGTATTTGTATATTGTTGTATATTTGTGTATCATGTATTGCTATTTGGGACATGAACTTGAATGTGTACATGGGAGTATTTGTCACTAGTACAGAAAAGCTTTCTTCTATCGGTAAAAAACACCCTTCTACTATCGGTTTTTGCACCGATAGAGATAGACACGATAGAACAAGACAGAACATTTTCTATCGGTAAATAACCGATAGAAGAACTTCACTATTCTATCGGCATCTTATGAATCTACCGATAGAAAACCCGTCTTAGTCTTACGTCTAGCGGCAGGGAAAGTACCACTATTCTAACGGTTAATTACAAGATTACCGACAGAAAAAAGCATACTATTCTATCGGCAACTTAGGAGTGTACCGATAGAAAACTCGTCGCTAGCGGTTAGAAAAGTACCACTATTCTAACGGTTAATTACAAGATTACCAACAGAAAAAAGCATACTATTCTATCGGCATCTTAGGAGTGTACTGATAGAAAACTCGTCGTTAGCGGTTGGAAAAGTACCACTATTCTAACGGTTAATTACAAGTTTACCGACAAAAAAAAGCTTAGTACTCTCTCGGATATGTATGAGTTCACCGGCAGGAAAGGTCACACTCTTCTAACAGTTAATTTTGATTGCACCGATAGAAAAAACTACAGTAGTCTCTCGGTTGTGGATGAATTACCGATAGAGCATTCAAATGTACAGTACTTTATTTGCATTCACAATACAGTACATTCACATATACAGTACAGATGCAATACAGTATAGATTGGATACACAATACAGTACAGATGCAAGGTAAATTCACAGAACAGATTGACACATTAGACAGTTATTCACATTTATTCACATATGTATGGACAAATGCAAATTGCAATCCAATGTGGACAGTTATTCACATATATATATATCTATTCACATGTATATAAACAGTCTATGCAGAGTACACGAAAAGGAGAAAATTGTCATGCTGGATGTTTGGGTGCTACTTCCTCCATGACATATTGTGCCCAGATTTGTCGAAGATCTATAATCTTTGCATTTTCATATTGGTCTTTCGACATGGCGATCTGCAAGCATGTGTGAATACTGAGTAACTAACTTCCTAATTTAGAACGTGACACCCATTTTTGAAATTTGAGTTAGCTATCGATGCTTACCTGGGGGAATCGGGCAAAGTTTGTCTGCACTAGGTCGTACATGTAGCGCAGCACATAAAACCCACATTCCCACGATTGCGGCTGCTGATGGCACTGAGATAATTGCATATGCGAAGACATGTTAGCTATTGTTTCCATAAACTAATTAAGCATAAACAAAAAGTCTCGTGAGTACCTCATATTCTTTCCAAGCTAGTAGGGAGCCCTGCGGTGCGGCATGCCTCCCTCCAACGGACACATATTTATCAAAATTCCTGCATTTCAGTTAGTATTGCTGGTTAATGTATTATCATTAGCTAGTGAGGTCAAAATTTAAATCAAACATATAAGTTACTTACGCCTCCATATTCCCCTTGACCACATATTCCATCGATAATCTGTCACGCATCGAATCGAGGTAGTACACCTCGTTCCTCAGCGGACAGATCACGATGAGGATCCAGTGGCTCCTGCATTGTATGTAAAAGAGGACCGCTAGCTAAAAGTATATCTCAGGTGTAACATACAAGATTGAGTTAAATTAGTACGAAATGCACTAACCTTTGGTGGTACGGCACTAGAATGAACTCCCTGTCCTGCTGCGCCATCAGCGCGCTGGATATGTACTGCTCAACGTGCGCGGCGTCGTGCTCTAGCATTGTGAGGCTTATTTTCTCTGGGTCGAGGAAACCCACCTTGTCACACACAGCCTCCGATGCTAGCCTGTACATGCACCTGCATGCAAAGGACGACATTAATATTTCACAGAAAGTTATACATTTCAAATGAACTGTAACATTAATGCAGAGTTAGCAAACAGAGTTAGAAAACAGCAATACATAGCATCAGCAAACTCACAGGACTCCAGTCCGTATGATGGACATATCGAGCTCCCGCCAGTTGTAGAGGTCGAACAGATCCTCGTGTGCCACGGATATAGTCCCGGGCTCACGGTGGAACTGCCCAGGCCTGTAGGGAACTAAGAAGTTTAGTTTGCGCCGAGCTCGATGTAGGTACCACTCGTGGAGGGCTCTGGTTGATCGATCCAATTTGCGCAAAGCAACCTCCGACGTGAGTGGGAACCCATTCTTGAACCTCTCCGGATGTACCTGTCGCCCTTTGCCCTTGCCTTTTGCCGGGGATTGAGCGCATACCTTCGAAGGCAAGGGCGAGGTGATGGCGGCTTTCTTCGGAGGTGAAGGCGTGGATGCGCTGGGTGGGGTCGAGGCCGTCTTTGATGTGTCTAGGTTCGCACGAGATCGGGCCTCATGCCCCGAGCTGGGGGCGCAGTCCCCTGGTAGCCCGACGGGAGGCCACTTCAATTAATGAGCACGTATGTTAGATTTTGCAAGTTGAGTGTACTGAGTAGGATGTAATCTAAAATGTGTAAGATTTACCGGTTGTATTAGAACACACTTCTTGGGCCACTGTACGTAGGAGCCCACTGCCTCAGCAAGTGTCTGCAGTTCCTCTGTTGGGACTGGCAACGGAGAATAGTTGTAGCCCGGCATGGCCATGTCCACCTGTACCTTTGCGAACCCCAACCACAGAGGTACACAGTGGACCCAGACATCCGGCCCAGACGGATATACGAAGCCGTGTCCAACCACTTCCTGCCCGGCACCTACGTGATTCTATAGGATGCAGCCCTCCGGCTTCTGCAAATTTGTAACAATTAAAACAGGTTAGCGAAACAACTCTAACAGAATGGGAGTGGCATCAACTTAAGTGCACAGATGAAGGCTTGTAGTACCTCAAGTAGATCCACTGGATCCTCGAGGACCTTCGAAGCGCAACTGCTTATCCGACCCCACAGGGTACCGTCGTCCTGGGGATCCGCATCTGCACTCTTGGCCAGCAATGCTTCTCTCAACCGTGCAAACTCTTCCCTAATTTGTGCGACCTCAGACTGCACCTCAGCCCGTATCTCCGCCCGTACCTCAGCCCGTATCTCAGCCCGTATCTTATCGGAGAGCTCGGCTTCCTTTTCCTTCCAGGAGCGGGCCTTCTTCCTCGGTGGAGCCGGATCTGCGAAACCGGCCTTCCACGACACAATCGCTCCCACGGCCCGTGTCCGCCCGGGATGCTCCTTATTTCCTAGAGCCCGGGTGAGGATGTCGTTCTCCCTCTGCGGGGTAAACAATCCCTCCACTGCCTCATTCTCAAAAGAGATCTGTTACATTTAAAGGTACCTTGTGAGACAAATTGCCTTATATACACTTGTGCGCACACAGTTTACGAGGTTAGCCAACTTACCATTCGCCTCACAACGTCGGCGTCCCCAGGGGTTGCGAACTGCACAGACCCCGTGGACGACACGAACCCCCTCCCCCTCCACCATCGCTTGCACCTCTCATCCCGGATCTCGGAGAGCGGCAACTCGGGGGTGTCGATGACAGGGTTTTGCTCGTCTTCCTTCTTCCACTGCTCCTCCTTCCCCGCATAGCCCCGGGATCCGAGCCGATGCGGGTGGTCATTCCTCTTCTGGATCGCCCTATTCTTCTCGCTAAGGGCCTTGAACTCCTCAGTCCCCTTCTGCTTGGTGAATTCCTCCCATACCTCCTCCGATATGAACGGGTACTTCTCACAAGGAGATTTTCCCGTAGCGAGGAAGTTACTGATGAGCTAGCTCTTAAAGGTTTTCCATGTTCCGTTCATGTCCTTCAAGCAGGCCGTCCTAGGTGTATCATCGGGGATGTTTCACTTAGCCTGTTTTCAAAAAATGCATACAATTAATTAATCACTAATTAGTTAAACTTTAGTATAAGCCAAGAGAACGTGATTACGAAAGAGTTCAGTGATTTCAGTTAATTTAACCTTCACTTCCGCCCACAACCTATCCCTCTCGTCTGCAGTCACGTCCTTCCAGCTCTGGACGGTGATCTTCACCCTTTCTTTCGCCAACAGCCCAACGTAGGCCGCGTACTTCCCAGCATTCTTTCCAATCGGCCTCCCAAATTGGTTGAACTCACAAGAAAGATCCGTGCGTTTGGCCAAACGGCCCAACGTCGTCGCGCCTCGCCCCACCCTCTTGCGCTGGGATGTAACAACTGCATCTTCAGTTACGTTGGGGTTGGCCCCAGTCGAACCAATAGTACCATCGGATGAAGACGACGACATGTCTTCCCCTACAAAACCATCAACAAACCATATGGCAATTAATTCGCCTTGGAGCTCTATAACTCAGCCCAGGACTGGAGACTAATTAGGGCGGCAAAAGGGAAAATAATACAAAAAGAAAGACATGCATAAATTACTTCCTGAACTGTTCAGAAATATTTTCTATCAGTAAACGCATGAGCTGCCGATAGACCATAGCCACAGAAGACAATTTTTCTATCTGCAAACCCGTGAGATACCGATAGAACATAACAATGTTCTCTCTATATGGAATTTTGTTGACAAGCCACCATTCACTGTCATCACATACATTCTCGATGATTTGCTATACTAATATTCATGGGCCAGCATTATTATTTCACACGTAAATATGCACACAAGCATCTAAGTGCCACTGTGCATAATCTGACAAACCTAATGCTAATGGAATATAAAGATATCTAAGTGCCACTGTGCATAATCTTTAGCCTGTATGCAAGTCATCAGGACTTCACATCTATTAGGTTGGGAAAAGTCATGTATAGCCATTTAAAACATATACATCGAAGACCCATCCACATTGCCATATATTCATACCAAGTGAGTAAAAATTCCCAACCAAACTAGTACATTGCATGGCTCATGTCCTTCCAGATCCAAATTAAGTTTTACTACTTGTGCAGAAATATTTTCTATCGGTAAACACATGAGCTGCCGATAGAATATGTGTAAGAACACCTCCAACACATAATGTGCATTATATGGCAGTTGGATACAATTGATCACACATACAGCAGTATAGATAAGTTAAAATCTCAAAACAGGTTCATTACAGCACTGGAACATATTATGCAAACCCTAATTTAAATCAACATTGCCTGCAGAATGTACATAATCCCACACAATAGGGAACCCTAGTGTAATTGCAAAACTCGAAGAATTAGTACGTACAAAACATTAGGATCAAATAAGGAAGATGCTGGAAATAGAACGACGAATTAGGGTATTTACGGCGATCAGTTGTGGTGATGGAGAGGCGGTGTACAATGCAGCGGCCGCCGGCGAAGGACGAAAATAAGAATTGGTGGCAGTGGCGAACCAGTATCCAGCCGGCGATCGTCGTGTGGGAGAGGGGAACTGAGTGGTCACGGCGGAGGTTGTGGTTTTCTTCACTCTCGAAGAGACGCAGTGCTCTAAGTTGGAACTGTTCGACTGGAGGGAAACTCAAGGGCCATGTACGAGTAATAAAGCAGTGGATGACCTTTTCTATCGGTACAAGAAAATAATACCGATAGAACAAGTAAATTTCCCGGAAAAATATTTGAAGTAGTGGATGCATTTTTCTATCAGTATAAACAATAAAATACCGTGAGACCAATTTTCCCCAGAAAATTTTTTTAATTAAGTGCCAGAGATTATAGTATTGGTTTGCATTTTTCTATCAGTACAACCAAATAATACCGATAGAATTATGTATGTTTCTATCGGTACAACAAAATAATACCGATAGAAAAAGTAATTTTCCCGGAAAAATATTTGAAGTAGTAGGTGCCTTTTTCTATCGGTGTAAACAATAAAATCCCGTGAGACTAATTTTCCCCAGAAAAATTTTATAATTAAGTGCCTGAGATTATAGTATTGTGTGCCATTTTCTATCGGTAAAAACAACAAAATACCATCAGAGTAATGAAAAGGTACACACAATTTAACATCAAACAGACCGTGCTTGAAAGCTGCAGCATGGTAAAGAAAGAGGGAAGATAGCCGGAAAATTGGAAAATTGACATAAAAAGAAATTGTTCATTCATTGTTCTTTTATCACTTATAAAAAAAATAAAACCCAAAATGGTAGGTCAAGGGGTGGTCTTAGCCCTGGCTGCATGTAGAATAGAGTCAGTTTGACTTGCAGCCAGGACGCAGGACTCCTCTAGCGACAAGCTGTCCCTAGGATCAACTACTACCGCGTCGAGAAGACCTGCGACCTCCCTCAACTTCGCGATGGTATCCTTCATTGTCAAACCGCAGCCAGCGATGGTCATATCCACAGCTTTCTTCTCCTCGCGAAGACGCCTCGTCCTCGCCCTAGCATTGTCACCATCCGTCTTCATGCGCTGAATGCGAGGTACTTATATAATTTCCAAGGCGATGCATGGCGACACGGTTGAGAATTCGAAGCGCCAGAGTATTTTTCTATCGGTACGAACAACAAAAAACCGTCAGACAACAAAATACCATGAACTAACGAATTTATTCTAACGGTACAATGTAATAATAGCGATAGAATAAGAAAAATTTTCGCAGAGAAACTTTTGAAGTACCTGAGACACATTAAAGTAGTGAATGTCCTTTTCTATCGGTATAAATAACAAAATACCGTCAGAAAAATTGATTTTTGGAGAGCTTAATTTGAAGAAGCAAGAGGTTGCAATGAGATTTTTGCAAGTGCTATTTGAAGGGAAGAATTAAGTACTTACAGGATAAAGGTACTGTACATGTTAGAACTCATGCTGTGGAGTAAAATTAACTAATTGAGATATATTAATGCTGTGAACTAGCTTATCATTAAGTTCTAAGGAAAAATGTACTGCCTGATGTATTAATGATAAGTTCCTCACCTTGCTGCAGAACTTGTGGGCTATTTGCTTGGCATTTATCCCTGAAATAGAAAATAATCATTAATGGTTCTCAACCCATAATCCTTCTTCATGATCATCTCACAGATACGTTGTTTCGTCGATATCTTCAGTAGGGATAGATTGAATGTCCTCTAAAAATGGAGGTATTTCATCGAATTGGTTATACTCCTCTTCATCGACAACGTCTTCGACCCCAACAATACGTCTCTTGCTGTGGAGGACAACATGCAAGTTCGGATTGGCCAGGTCAACGATGTAGAATACCTGTGTGGCTTGCTTTGCAAGTATGAATGGATCGTCTTGGTGTCCGACTCTACCAAGATCGACGAGAGTAAATCCGTAACTGTCAACTTGAACACCTCGAGGGATTTCGACCCATTGACATCGAAACAGGGGAATCTTAAGTAATCCGTAATCGAGCTCCCATATTTCGTCAATAGCACCGTAATATGAGTTCAGCCCTTACTGACCTGGCATCCTCAGAAATAGCAAACAGTGTCACTCCGCTACATTGCATGCTACTCTTTGCGTCTTGAGCTCTTGTGTAAAATGAATACCCATTGATGTCGTACTCCTGCCAAGTCCCTACAGTGAATCTTGGGCCTCAAGCCAACCATGTCACAGTTTCACTTATGGAGCCCTCAGCAGCTCGCGTGACTCTTTCTTGGATCCACCCAGCAAATTTCCTGTTATGTTCTCTGGCGACCCAAACGTCTGACTTCAAAGGATTATGTGACCGTAACATTACCTTGTGCTCGTGTATGTATGGCTCAACCTCTGTCATGTGTTGTAAGAGCCAAAAATGTGATTTTGCGTACACATCACGAGCGGGGACGATAGCTTTGAATCCAATCGTTCCGATGCCCTGAAGCCTACCCTCGTGTCGGGACCTAGGAACGCCAATTGGGTCAACCCCGGCCATGTAATCTGTGCAAAATTCAATCACCTCCTCGGCGGCATAACCTTCCATGATACTCCCCTCCGGTCGACGACGAGTCCTTACGTATCCCTTCAATACACCCATAAATCTCTCAAATGGATACATGTAGCGCAGGCACACGGGTCCACAAAACTTAATTTCTCTGATAAGGTGAACAATCAGATGGACCATAACATCAAAAAAGGATGGAGGGAAATACATCTCGAGCTGACAAAGAGTTGTAACCACATCACGTTGCAAAGCATCCAGTCCATCCGGATCAATTACCTACGAGGACACAGTTGCGCCAAATATTCATATCAGGAAAATCTTCTAATTAAGCTCCAGAAATGGAGGTAATGAACTTATAGTAGGAGTGCACGTACTTACCTTTCAAGATATTGCGTTGAAGAAATAACATAGGTTTGTGATTGTCTCTCTGACTTTAACTGGGAGAATGCCTCTGATAGCAATGGGAAGCATCTGTGACATCAAGACATGACAATCGTGGGACTTCATGCCAACCAGTCTTAGGTCCTTCATAGACACAAGTTTTTTCAAGTTCACGGAGTACCCACATGAAACTTTAACACCGTGCAGGCACCGACAGAGTTCTGTTTTTTCGCTCTTGGACAACGTATAGCAGGCCGAGGGGAGGTATGTACGCTTTCCATTCTCTAAAGGTGCAAGCTCAGTCCTTATCCCCATTTCCACCATGTCACGACGAGCTTTCGCACCATCCTTCGTCTTTCCCGGAATGTTCAACAACAAACCAATCAAACTGTCACAGACATTTTTCTCTACATGCATGACGTCAACGCAATGTCGTACTTGTAAGTGCTCCCAGTACGGTAGATCCCAGAGAATCGATCTCTTCTTCCAAACATTTTTTTCTCGAGGTTTACAATGCTTACCGAACTCAGCTTTGATGTCCTTCACGCGCGAGTAAATCTCCTTACCGGTCAGAAACACTAGAGCTGATCCCTTCTTAGGCTTCCCATTAAATGATTTCCTCTTCTTACGGTACATGTGATGCACTGGAAGAAACCTGCGGTGACCCATGTACACTATTTTCCGGCAGTTTCGCTACCACATGCTCTCAGTTTCATCTAGGCAAATAGGGCAAGCCTTGGCTCCTTTCGTACTATACCCCGACAAATTGCCGTAGGCCGGAAAATCATTTATGGTGCAAAATATCAGGGCCCGCAAGATGAAATTCTCTTTATTGTATGCATCCCACACCTTCACCCCCTCACTCCACAATTTCTGTAAGTCCTTGATTAAAGGCGCTAGAAACACGTCAATATCATTTCCGGGTTGTCTGGGTCCTGAGATTAGTAACGCCATCATGATGTACTTGCGCTTCATGCATAACCAAGGAGGAAGATTGTAGATGCATAAAAGAACCGGCCAAGTGCTGTGCCGACTGCTCATATTACCATGTGGGTTCATACCATATGTACTCAGCCCGAACCTTATATTCCTGAGTTCGCCGCCGAACTCAGCAAATGTTCTGTTGATGTTTCTCCATTGAATAGAATCAGCTGGGTGTCTCAGTTTTTCGTCTTGTTTTCGGGCTTCAGCATGCCAACGCAAGTGCTTCGCGACTTTCGGATTTGCAAACAGCCACTTCAATCTAGGTATCACAGGCAAGTACCACACAGCTTTCGCCGGAGGTCCTTTCTTTACCTCGTGACGTTCACTGTCAATCCGGTCCCTACGCGTATACCTCGATGCGCCGCATGTTGGACAAACATGAAAACTGGAGTACTCGTTACGGTACAACACACAATCATTTGGGCATGCGTGTATTCTTTCGATTTCCATTCCCAACGGGCACAACAGTTTTTTGGCTTGGTAAGTAGATCTTGGCAACTCATTTCCCTCTGGAAGCATGTCCGCTAGAAGATCTAATAGTGCCGTGAAACTCTTATCACTCCAACCGTTGCCTGCCTTCAAGTTATATAATCTCAGCACAGAAGACAGTTTTGTAAATGTTGCACATCCAGGGAACAGAGGCTTCTCAGAGTCAGCAATCAGTTTCTCAAATTCACAGAAGTCGTTTCCGTTGTAATCTTCCTCTACATCACGTAACATCTCATCTAGATTGTCATCATCATCATCTACGTGCACATCGGAATGAACATTATCAAAATTCGGATGATCATCGATATTATTGCAATCCGCATCCGAGTCCTGCTGATTGGTAGTAGTGGTGCGTGTTTCCTCAAGATCTTCGCCATGCCATATCCAACGGGTGTATCGCGCGTTAAAACCACGACGAATCAAATGACTCTTAATTTGATCAGAGTTGCTAAACCTCTTCAAGTTCATACAATCTGTACAAGGACAGAGCATATTTTTCTCTCCCTTCCTCTCCTTTTGTTGCTCAGCAAATTTAATAAACTCATTCACACCATCCAAATATTTAAGAGTAGTACGTTTTATTCCATACATCCAATATTTCCTGTCCATCTACAATTAACAAAATTTAACGAGTCAGCAATGCATGAAACCTGCCCGATTAAGTTACGTATATGTACATGTACAGCCTCTTACAACAGATACATGTGTTGAACCCTAGCCTGACGAAATTAACACTAATTAACCTAGCTAACTACACAATACAAGCTAGTTAGCTCCTAAAACATGACGCATTTCCAGCTACCAAGCTCCCAAGCTTAGAGCTACAAACTTGGAACTACACAATACAGCTAGCTTGTAAGTAGAGAGGGAGGGAGATCTAGAGGGAGAGAGAGATAAGTGCCGACAATTAAGCATACCTTAAAGAGAGGGGCGCAATCAACTTCCCTCCAGCCTGCGCTGATCATCCTAGCAGTGTAGCTGCGAGCGTGGAACTTTCATCACAAACAGAGGGACACAGAGTGTAACAGAACAAATTAAAGAGCAGCTCAGCAATGGTCGAGTGAGGTTTTCCTTATAATGGACCTTTTTCTAACGGTAAATACATGAAATAACCGTTAGACCAACTAAGGTAATTCGCCGCTCACATATTCTATCGGTAAAAACACACATATACCGTTAGAGAATGTCCATTACTGAGCAAGTACAGGTCTTGTTCTATCGGTAAATATGTGTATTGACCGTTAGATGATGCATGACACTTTATGTACGTGAGTTTTTCTATCGGTAAATATGTGTATTAACCGTTAGATGATGCTTGACACACGAACAAGAGTTTTTGTATCGGTAAATATGTGTATTTACCGTTAGATGATGCATGACTGAGCAAATATGTGATTTCTACCGGTAAATATGTGTACTTACCGTTAGAGGAGGTACTTGTACCAAACTGGGACACACATCACACCAGTTCTCACATCCAAGGAATCATATCAATGTAACATCAAACAGATCTTACATCAAACGGATCTTAACTAGAAGATAAAGCAATATTTCAAGAAATGCTAATTTGTGGATTAACTAGGAGACACAAAAATACTTTTCTTAGGTACTTGGGACTTCATCTTGCCAAAGAAATTACACATGCTAGTTCACAAATTCAGGTACAAACATACACATGCCAGTTCACAAATTCAAGTGCATGTCTGAAACAGCAGTACAAATACACACATACCTACCAATACAATTAAATACACAAATACTCCCTACACATTCAAGTTCATGTCCCAATTAGCAATACATGATACACAAATATACAACAATATACAAATACAACAATTCACACATTCGATGTATATTAGAAAAGCCACGTATGAAATTAACAACAGATCACGACGAGGACCCAGTGGCCCATACATTTTACATAAAAGAGAACCTTTGCAGGTTGTGACAATGCAACTACCGACTACAAGTTAGACCTGATACATCACAAATCCATTCATCCAAAACATCAAATGTCTGAACCACATTGGACTTAACCATAGGAGTTCAGTTCGAAGATGCCCGAGGAGCTGGAACTGCCATCGAGTTTCATTTGTATTGGTGATTTCCTCGGACTCAAACTCGATCAACTCAACTCAACTCAACTCAACTCAACTCAACTCCATTAACAAAAAGAACCTACCTTCCAAGATGTTGTTCTGTGTAGTGATGGTGTAGAATGGCTGTGCAAATGACAACAATTCTTCTTCTCCAAGCAGGTTAGCATCTGGCCACAAGCTGGTGCATGCAAAAAATGTAAGATGCTTTCTATAGGTCCTGATTTGAGAAACACGCCGGGCTTAAGGATCTTCTCGACCGAGCCAACCAAGATCTCACCCTTCACGCCCTTCCAGCTCTCGACGGTGATCTTCACCGTTTCTTTCGCCAACAAGCCAACGTAGGCAGCGTACTGCGATGAAGAACCCTGAAATACGTTGCCCCTCATGAGCATCATCCAAGGACCTGCACAGATCATAATCATATTGAAAAGAAGACACATCAAAATGAAGGATACAAAAATTGCAGAATAATTGCCATAATCGGATTAGAATAATCTAACAATATTGCCAAAATTTTACGTACCTTGCTTGGGATGCCGAAGTCTAGAGGGCGTCGATGGAGGTGCGGAGGTGCAGTGGTCACCTGTAGAGGTGCGCCGGCCGTCCATTGAGCTTACGGGTTAGGACTACAAACGCCAGATGAACTGTGAGAATGAGAGAGACACACCCGTCTATTTATAGTACTAGATAAGTTCTATCGGTACAAAAACCGCATACTGTTAGTAATTTTGTATATCTTCTAACGGTATACAAATAAATTACCGATAGAATCAAAACATCTGTAGAAGGCGAATGGTTCTATCGGCACAATACATATTACCGATAGGAATTTTTGTACATACTCTGTCGGTATATACGTACATTGCCGATAGAATAATAGTAGTTGTAGAAGGCGAACAGTTCTAAAATATTTTTGCTATATTCTAACGGAATAAACATTCAATACCGATAGAATAAAACTATTTGACAACGAACAGTTCAAAGCAATTTTTGATATATTCTAACGGTACAATAATCCATCACCGATAGAATAAAAATATTTGTAGAAGGCGAACGGTTCTATCGGCACACTACATATTGCCGATAGGAAATTTTGTACATACTCTGTCGGTATACGCATACATGACCGATAGAATAAGTCTAGTTGTAGAAGTCGACCAGTCCTATCGGCGCACAACATTCTCCCGTCAGTACTTATGCATATCTTCTAACGGCAAATATGTTCATCACCGCTAGAGTAAATCATACTGCTTCTTCTATCGGTAAGTTTCTTATAAACCGAGAGGGAAAATACACCCGTTCGGCTTTTATGACCGCGAGGCACATTTTCTATCGGTTTTCTGCTATATCGCTAATAACCGATAGAAGATAGGGGTTAGTAGACTGCATTTCTGTACTAGTGTGTATTTAATTGTATTGGTAGGTAGGTGTGTATTTGTACTGCTGTTTCAGACATGCACTTGAATTTGTGAACTGGCATGTGTATGTTTGTACCTAAATTGCTGTGTCATACATGAATCAACTTGCTTTTGTTTTCAGCCATTAACTAGAATGAGTTTAAATAGTACTCATTTTTTATGTTTCCTCTTGCATTTTCTTAAGGGAATGGAGGCAAACCAAGATCTCATCTATGTAGAGATGTTGGGGGAATCCCAGGGGCCCCACGAAGTCCCAAGGAGTCCCCAGTGAAACCCGGAGAGCCACCGGGCCCTCGGTGAGATCCGGGGGGTCACCGGGCCCCCGGTGAGACCCAGAGGGTCACCGGGCGCCCGGTAAGATCCGGAGGGTCACCGGAACGCCGGTGAGACCCGGAGAGTCACCGGGCCCCTGGTGAGATCCAGAGGGTCACCGGGCGCCCGGTGAGATCCGGAGGGTCACCGGAACCCCGGTGAGACCCGGAGAGCCGCCGGGCCCCCGGTGAGACCCGGAGGGTCACCAGGCGCCCGGTGAGATCCGGAGGGTCACCAGGCGCCCGGTGAGATCCGGAGGCTCACCGGAATCCCGGTAAGACCCGAAGAGCCTCCGGGCTCCTGAAGAGCGGCTGCTGACCGTGGGGCCTCTAGGAAGTCAGCGGCGCCACGTGTCAAGCATCCGGGCCATCCCGCTGGCCAAAGGACGTCTTCGCCCTTCCATCCAACGGTCGCAGCAAGGGCTTTTTGGTCTTTTGTATTTCTTAGGGGCTATATATACCCCTCTTGTACCTCTTTTCAGGGGATTCGAATTCATTTATATTAACGCAATATTGGGCTCTCTCAGAGACCACTCCCCGAGAGCTCACCTTCCCAGCGGACTCGCGTCCGGAGAGAGCCAACAGGACTAGGGCCCCCACTGGGACCCGAACCTGTATAAACCCCCGTGACAATTTTTGTGTTGCCCGGCGGGAGAAGACCAGTAACTCGGTCTGCTCGCGCCGTTGTACTCTTGCCGTGCACATCCTAACCTGCCGAGGTATCCGCAATACCACGACAGTTGGCGCCGACCGTGGGGACCTCACGACGAATCGCCATGGCTCCCGCAACAACCAGAGCTCAAGCCCTCTCATCTCCCGAGAGCGCTGGTCCCAGCAACCCGGCTCCGCCTCCGCGAGATGAGGCCTCCGCGGCCCTGCCCCCGGGGGCGCGCGGGGGGAAGACCCGCTTCCTCCGCCCGCGGCCTCCGGCCAAAGGGTCCCCGTTTCTGACCCGGCGACCGCAACCGAGCTTGCGGGGCCGAGTGCGCCCCAACTCCCCGTTCCGGTCTCCGGAGATTCTGTGCTGGGGGCTTTGATCCAGGGCCAGCTTCGCACCCAGCACACCCTGGAGGAGCTGCTGTGTGTCTTGGCACGACCCCCGGCTCCCGTCTAACCCCCTCCATATCAGTTTATGGGGGCACCGCCCCAATTCTTCATGGGGCACCCCGCCTTTGCCGGGCCCGGGATGTTCCCCGTTCCCGGAGGCATGCCCGAGCCGTATCCGGTCCCGGGGATGCTCCCCACGCCAGGGGGTCAACTTGTCTCCAAGCCCTCCCCCGCCTCGGGGAGTCGCCCGGCCCCGGGTCCGGAACCCCCGCGAGCGGCTACCGGCACGCCGGGGATAACCTCCGCGCCCGAGCCTGAGAACCTTCGGGGGCCGACGCCTGGAGCCGGTGCAGCGCCCGCTCCCGCAGACGCCCCGGGGACTCGAACCGCAACTACTCCCGCCGCCGCACCGAGCGCGGACCCGGCGCATGGCCCGGTCCGCGCGCCGGCAGCGTCCACCGGGACGATGGCAAATGCGCATCAGCTCCCTCCCCCTCCGGGGCCGCCCCTGCGGGCGCCCCCAGCGGATCAGACCCGCTTCACAAGGGAGGAGGTCGAGCGAATGCGTACCGCCAAGTCCGGGGAAACCACCTCCCGCCATCGGTCAGGACTCCCCCGAACCCGTGGGCGCGCGGAGACGCGCTCCCAACTTGCCCGGGGGAAGAGACCGTTCAAGAAAGCTGCTACCCTCCCCGCAGAATACCTCGATGCCCAAGAGGTCAGCTCAACCAATCCGGAGGAAAAGAGGCGATACCGTCACACAGGGGGACCGCTGCCACCCCTTCCAGATTCCGACAATGAGAATGCGTCCCCGGCAAGAGAAGACGGCGACCATGGATCCCCTAAGGAAGTTGAGGGGACCAACCAACCGCTGTGCAGTCGCCTCCGCCGCATCCTCTGGCCGCGGCCTTACCGCCCACCGCACATCGAGCACTACAACGGTGAGGCCGATCCTTACGAGTTTGTGCAGGTGTACTCAACGGCCATCTCGGCGGCTGGAGGGGATGAGACAGTGCAGTGCAATGTCTTTCCCCTCTACCTCACGGGCATCTCACGCTCATGGTTCTACAACCTTAAAGCTGGATCCATCAAGTCCTTCGTGCAGCTGAAGCGCGAATTTTGCGCGAACTTCCAGGGCAACTATGTGCGGCCCTTAGACTCGTCCCAGCTCTACACCATCCGGCAAAGAACGGGGGAGACTATCGGCGGCTTCTTTAAGCGCTTCGCTCAGGTGAAGAGCAAAGTGGCGCATGTTCCTGACTCCACGGTCATCGAAGCATGCAAGAGCGGGATACTCCCCGGGGAGCTCCACCGGAGGCTCTCCCGAAGCTGCCCCACCTCCGCCGACGAACTCTTCACCGTACTTGAGAAGTACGCCCGCGCAGAGGAGGACGATCTTTGGAAGAAGAACCAGGGGGCTCCAACCCCCGCCCACCGGGAGGCCAGAGACCCCCCCAACAAACATCCCCGAAGAAACGATCGCCGCGAGCCACGGCCTCGGGACGCTTTCGTCCTCGAGGGCGGAGGCGGCTCGCGCGACAGCGGCAAAGGCAGTCGTGCCACTCCTAAGTCAAAAGGCTACGGGGGAGGGAAATCATCCCGCGGGCACGAGAGCCGCCCCAAGGAGAGCAAGGAGGGCACAGCCAACGTGTGGTGCACCTTCCACAGGTCGAGTACCCACGCTACTCGAGAATGCCATCAGCTTCTACAACACTTCGTGGCCTTTCTCGACCAGCGCGGCCAGGGGGGAGGGGGCCCTGCCTCCTTACCTCCCTCGACGGCTTTGACAGCGCTCCCTGCTCCTGCGGGCGAGCAGCAAAGGCAGACGCAAGAAGGGAGCTCAGCCCAGGAGCTCCCCTTCCAAACCTCCCAAAGACGTATAAACATCATTACGGGGGGATCTGCCTCGAGACGGGACTCCAAGCGTCAGCGCAAGGAGTACGCGCGAGAGGTGAAGGTGGTGGGGGTGCTGCATACGTCTCCGCCACCGAAATGGTCAGACGTCCCCCTCACCTTCACAGCAGAAGACGCGCGCGGGGTTCGCTTCCCGCACGACGACGCGCTCATCGTCTCGGCTACAGTCTACAACTACCAACTAGCGCGCATTCTCGTCTATGGTGGAAGCTCCGCCGATGTTTTACACCTGAAGGCGTTCAGGGAGATGCAAGTCGACGAGAAGCTGCTGCAGCCCGCACTCAGGCCATTACAAGGCTTCGTTCCCGGGAAAACCATCCACCCGGTGGGGAAGGTCGACCTACCGATGACCTTCGGCACCCCGGAAAACTACCGGACGGAGATGGTCCGGTTCGATGTGGTGGACCTCCCCTCTTCATACAACGCTATTATGGGGAGGACCACGATCAACCATCTGGGGGCGGCGATTCACCAGAACTATCTCTGCGTGAAGATCCCTGGGCCTCACTGTGCGATCACCGTTCGAGGCGACCAGAACGTGGCCCGCGCTCTTTACGAGCACGCCACCGCTGCCATCGGAAGCATCAACGTGATCAAGACTCCGGGGGGAGGGTCCCCCCGGAAACTCATACTGCCCCGGCCGTTCCCTCCGGGAGGCCACTCCCCGAGGGAGACCTCCGGAAAGTCCAACTGTACGCAGGAGATGAAGAGAGAACCATAAGGATCGGAGCAGACCTCACCGAGGAACACGCCGAGCAGCTCGCGGCTTTCCTTCGCGAAAACACAGACGTTTTCGCGTGGGAGCCCTCGGACATGCAGGGCGTCGCCCGGGACATCATTGAGCATAAGCTCGCTGACGACGATTGACACCCAGGTCACTTCTAATAAACTTTTGGTTCAAGACAGGTTCGAACCAGACATGTATCTGGCGATGCGAACTCAAGCTATTCTGAGGGGCATCACCGTGAGGTCGCAAGCTTTACGCGATCAGGTCGCGGGTTTCGTGCGATCAGGCCGACAGCCTTGTGCGGTCAGAAGTTCGTATGCTATACGCGGACTGGATATCCGGGATGCTGCGCGGTCAGCCCACATTCCGCGGTCAGAACGCTCTCGACCAGGGTGCTTGGAGTTTATTCGGTTATCCTTATATCAGGATATTCCAAGCATCCTGAGAATTCCTCCACGTTGAAGACCAACCGTCAGAGGTTATTATATGCGGTTATTCATGATTAACACATGATAATAACCTCCGTGGAAGTTAACAGCGGTTCTCCAGAAACCGCATCCAACCGTTTGATGCAGTTTTCTTCATTTGGCACCCTTTCAACCAGTATAAAAAGGTGGCAAAGTACATCAAATGGGGATCCAAGACATTTGGAAGAACAAGTCCCCTGATACAAGTGAGATACAAGATATCTCGACCACTCAAACAGCCAAGCCTACGGCTTAGATTAGACAATACTTACAAATCTCCTATAGCTCTTTTTTGTATACTTATATAGGGAAAACTTTCGCCTGTGAAGGTTTCTCCCCGCTAGTTTGTAAAGTTTTATCACATCTAGTGAAATCCTAACAGGACGTAGGGCTTTTACTCCCACCATCGAGGGCCCGAACCTGTATAAATCTCTCTGTGCTCCTGTTCACCATTGTTCTACATACCTTCCCGGAGGGTCATCTTGAAAGGTATCACAATTACAAATCTTGCATAAGTTCGGCTGAGGACCCCGAGTCCGAATCGTCGACAGCTGGCGCCCACCGTGGGGCCTTTCTCAAGGCGTCCTAATTGGAATCCGGAGGTTCGCTGAAATATGGCTGGAGCATATGATTCCGAGAACGACTTCGATGTCGAGGATTATGCCCATATACCAATGCCTTCTCCAAGTGATCCTGTTCCGATGGAGGAGGTCGAAGGCCAGAATCTTCCACAGGTTGAATCATCTCTTCATGTCATGTCAATCGACCAGGGAGCAACTAGCGCAAGGTCAGAACCCACAGAGGTTCTTAATGTGCTACGTGATGAATCCGGCCCGTCATACGACCCTGCTGAGGGAAAATATGATGATGACCCGGGAATTAGCCCAGGAAGGTTCGACCCTGATAACCTTCACCGTCTCTTTGATTTCGAGTCCGACTCGGAACAAACCGAGATGTTTTCCCCATCGGCAACCTCTCTTCCTAGGCAGTTTGCTGCGCTGTCGGAAGAAACTCCCGATCAACAGGCTGCCAGGGAAGAACAAGATCGCAAACAAAAGGACGATCAAGATCTCGAGCAACAAAACAACGAATTGCGCAGAACTGCCCTAGAGGCTCTTCAAGATGCGCAGGCTCGTTACAATGCTGCCCCGAGTTCTTCTCGACGGTCGTGTGGTCGTAGACGTGACCAGACTCCTTCTTTACCACCGGAGCGTTTCCCAGTGGACGAAGAAACGATAACACCTGGTGCACCTAGGAGAAGTACCCATGGTCGACTGCGATCTATCGCGGAAGTCATGCGCAATTTTCCTCCTACGGTCACGGATGCGCAGAAACCGGCCTTTTTCAGGATCCTGGCGGAAAGACTGGACGAGGTTGCATCCGAGGCGACCCCAACAGCCTCTTCCCGCTCGGTAACACATTCCCGTGAACGGGATGGTCCTCATTCTGGCTCTGGCCGGCGGAGTTACCCGCCGCCCGTACCGTCCCGACAGGACAAATATCGGCGAATGTAGGATTCTCGTAGTAGGGATCGAGTTCCTGTTCACTCTCGTTTGGGACCACGAGTAACCTCGCCATTGCGTGAGGTTGCTCGAGACCCAACCGAGAGTCATAGGGCGGTCCACGGTCCTTATGTTGGTTGCAAAGCTTTTTCGCCTGGCCTACGAGCAGTCGTTTGGCCCGATAAGTTTCGACCAGGGGCCATTGAGAGGTTTGATGGAACTCAGAACCCATCCGAGTTCCTTCAGATCTATATTACTGCCATCCAAGCAGCGGGAGGCGATGACAAGGTCATGGCCAACTACCTGCCAACAGTCCTCGCAGGACCGGCTAGAACCTGGTTGTTTAATCAGCCTGAGGGTTCCATCTACAATTGGGAAATGCTATGCGATGCCATCCTCAGCAATTTCCAAAATTGTTACCAAAAGCCGGGTAAGGAGGACGACTTGCATAGGCTGCGGCAAATTTCAACCGAAACACTTCGGCAGTTTGTCAAGAGGTTTGTCGGGGTGAGGAATACCATCCCGAACATATCTGATGGCTCCGTGATCAGGGCATTTAAGCATGCCGTTCGATACCGGAGATTCACTGAAGACTTGCTTATCGACCCTCCTCGATCAGTGGCCGATCTGTTCGACATGGCTGATCGATATTCCGATGCAGCCGAAGTGGTCGAATGGAACCGAATGGTCGATAAGGGAGACCTACCACCCCAACCAGGCTTCAAGGACGCCAGGAAAGAAGATTCAAGCAAAAAGCCGGAGTCTTCATCGGGTGGGAAGTCAAAGAAGTCGAAGAGGAACCGCTCTGGACAGTACCGCACGGTCGCAGTCGCAGAGAAGCCACCTTCGAACAAAGGTAATAAGTCTTCATTTAAAAGTAAAACTGCCCCTGGTGGTCGGGATTCCGACCAGCCAGAAAAATCAACTAATCCGCAGGAGGGCAAGAAGTGGTGTCCACTCCACAACTCCGCAGGCCACGACCTCAAAAACTGCAGGAGTTGGTTGAAACAACTGGACGATTTCTACCAAGGAGTTGGGCCAATGCCAACCTTACCGCCTAAAAAGCAGGCGTACGGGATTAGAGACGTCGACGGAGACGAAGAAATGGCTTACCAGGTACCTCAAAATCATGTTAATGTCATTTTCGGAGGTTCTTCCTCTTTCGTTTCCAAAAGGCAGTTTAAAACCTTTTGCCGAGAGGTTAACCAAACGGAGACATCCCTTGGTGAACCTCAATACCCCCGTTGGTTGGATATGCCTTTGACGTTCGATCGCGCTGACTGTCCTGCGGGGCTAACCCGACCATTTAGGCTACCTCTGGTCATCACCCCAATCATCAGTAACACGAGAGTCGAAAGGGTCCTGATTGATGGGGGAAGTTCCCTTGATCGTTTATTGGTTAAGGCACTCGACGAGATGCAAATTCCTCGTTCGAAGATCAAGCCCATAATCCATCCGTTTTATGGGATAATCCCAGGCCCCTCCATGATGCCATTGGGACAAGTCGTCCTCCCGGTCACCCTAGGAGAACCAGACAACTTCCGGACAGAATTGATTACTTTTGATGTAATCGATTGTGACTCAGCTTATAATGCAATCTTTGGCAGGCCGACTCTTGCTAAGTTCATGATGGCAACGCACTATGCTTATCAGTGCGGGAAATTGCCTGGCCCCAAAGGTGTCATCTCGATCCGAGGCAGTCGCAACGTGGCACTCACGTGCGATCGGCTATCTTTGGAGATGGTCGATCAACTTCCCCTCCGGGACGCTCAGGTCGCCACCGTTGCCGCCGATGCGATCAAGGCTGCTCCTCGACCAGATGAAAAACTCAAACAAGTTCCTCTGTACCCAGATGACCCATCCAAGACAATTCGGGTTGGGTCAGCCCTGGATGATAAATAGGAACTCGACCTCATTGCTTTCCTCCGGGCTAACGCAGACGTGTTTGCGTGGAAACCGTCCGACATGCCCGGTGTCCCAAGGGAAGTAATTGAGCACAGGTTAGCAATTTGACCTGGACAACGACCAATAAAGCAAAAGCTCAGGCGTTTTGCCACTGACTGACAGGAAGCCATCCGAGAAGAGTTAGACAAACTCTTACAAGGCGGGTTTATCCGCGAAGTGGATCACCCGGACTGGCTCACCAATCCGGTCATGGTCCGCAAGTCAAATGGCAAGTGGCGCATGTGTGTCGATTACACTAGCCTCAACGCTGCCTGTCCGAAGGATGACTTTCCCCTTCCCCGCATCGACCAGCTGGTCGACTCAACTGCGGGTTGCGAACTGATGAGTTTTCTGGACGCTTACTCAGGATATCATCAAATTAGCATGGCAGAAGACGATGAAGAGAAAACTGCCTTCATCACCCCGTTCGGCACATACTGCTACGTCAGAATGCCGTTCGGTCTCAAGAACGTAGGTTCCACGTACCAGCGCTTGATGCAAAAGACCTTTCTTTCCCAGATAGGGCGTAATCTCGAAGCATATGTAGACGATTTGGTTGTAAAAAGTACCAAGAGATTGTCTCATTTGGACGATCTCGCTGAAACCTTCTGTAATTTGAATCGCTTTGGAATAAAATTAAACCCAGAGAAATGCTCTTTTGGGGTTTCTTCAGGAAAACTTCTTGGTTTCCTTGTGTGTTCCAGGGGCATTGAAGTTAATCCTGAGAAAATCAGGGCTATTGAACAAATGAGGTCGCCCTCGACCATGAAGGATGTTCAACGCCTGGCTGGTCGCATGGCGGCTTTAAGTCGCTTCATATCGCGATTAGGCGAAAGGGGATTGTCTTTCTTCAAAGCCTTGCGGAAGCATCATAACTTTACATGGTCGGATGAGGCCGAAAAAGCATTCCAGGACGTAAAAGCATATCTATCCAGTCCGCTAGTATTGGTGTCTCCCGACAAAGGAGAACCGTTGCTTCTTTACTTGGCGGCCACACCACACGCGGTCAGCGCCGTTCTGATCGCGGATAAGGAAGGAATACATAGACCCGTCTACTATGTGAGCGAAGTACTTCATGGTCCTAAGGAGCGCTACCCGGAGGTCCAGAAGATACTTTACGCGCTACTGATGGCTTCCCGTAAGCTACGACATTACTTTCAAGCACACAAGATCACAGTACCCTCCTCTTTTCCTTTGGGGGATATTGTCCGAAATCCAGAGAAATCTGGTCGAATCGCCAAATGGGCGGTCGAACTCGGTGCCTTCGAGATCCATTTCACCCCCCGCACGGCGGTTAAGTCTCAGGTTTTGGCCGACTTTGTGGTCGAATGGACCAATCCTGAGCCACCCGTGCAGTTGGCAGAGGAACTGGAGTGCCCCGATTATTGGACAATGTACTTTCACGGCTCCCGTAGTTTTCAACACTCGGGGGCTGGAGTGGTCTTAGTTACGCCCCAGGGCGAACAGCTTAAGTATGTCATTCAACTACACTTTGTTGCAACCAACAATGCAGCAGAGTATGAAGGTCTTCTTGCAGGGCTCCGGGCAGCAAAATTCCTCGGAGTCCGTCGATTAGCGGTGAGGGGAGACTCACAGCTGGTCGTAAACCAGGTAAACAAGGAGTACAGCACCTCCGATGAGACAATGGCTCATTACCTGGGGGAAGTGAGGAGATTGGAAAAACACTTCAGTCATTTCGAAGTCCAATACATCCCTCGAAAGGACAATATTCTCGCAGACCAATTATCCAAAATTGGGTCCTCACGCTCATCCGCTCCGGCAGGAGTGTTCATTGAACACTTGGGCCATCCTTCGATCATGACTTCGGTCGAGGATGATCCGGTAATAGCCTTCGTTACCAACCTCGGTCAGGAACAAGATTGGGCTCATCCATTGAGGGTCTATCTTGAACATGGGACCCTACCCGAGGACGAAACCGAAAGTGATCGGTTAATTCGAAAAGCGCGTCTGTACAAACTCATAGATGGGATTTTGTACATAAAGGGTACTCAAGGAGTATTCATGCGTTGTATATCTCAGGAGGAAGGAAAATCCCTCTTGAGAGAAATACATGATGGTATATGCGGTGCGCACTCGTCATATCGGACACTGGTCGGAAAGGCTTTCCAACAAGGATTCTACTGGCCTTCGGCACTTGATGATGCCAAGTATATGGTCAAGACGTGTCCCCAGTGTCAGTTCCACGCAAGGCAAGTTCATCAACTTGCCTATACGTTGCAAACCATTCCTCTTGCATGGCCATTCGCGGTTTGGGGGATGGATATCGTCGGTCCTATGCCACAAGCGGTCAATGGGCACAAGTTTCTGTTCGTAGCCATTGACACATTTACGAAGTGGATTGAGGCCAAACCAGTACGAAATATTACTGCATCAGCCGCACAAAAGTTCTTCCATAGGAACATTGTGGCACGATTTGGTGTTCCAAACCGTCTCATCACAGACAATGGTTCTCAGTTCGCCAGCGGTCTTTTCCTGGACTACTGCGATCAGGTTGGGACCAAGGTGTGCTTTGCTTCTGTGGCCCATCCACAAAGCAATGGTGCCGTAGAACGAGCCAATGGGCAAATACTGCAAGGCATTAGAAAGCGCGTCTTTGATCGCCTTAAGACCCGCTCGGGGGCTTGGGCAGATGAGCTCTATACCGTTCTATGGGCATTACGAACTACTTCTAGTCGCGCCACCGGTGAGACGCCCTTCCATTTGTTCTATGGGGCCGAGGCGGTATTGCCTATGGAAGTAAGTATTGGTTCTATTCGGACAGATCAGTTCGAACAGATTAATCAGTCCGAACAACGGGCGCAAGATCTCATCCTCTTAGAAGAACGGCGTGATCGCACCCTGGTTAAGTCCGCGGCATACTTGCAAGCTTTACGCAGGTATCACAGTAAAAAAGTGCGACCACGTGATCTCAACGTGGGCGACTTGGTTTTACGAAAAATTCAAGACCAGTCTAATCGCAACAAATTCTCCCCAAAATGGTAAGGTCCTTATACTGTTGTCTCAGTGCCGCGGACAGGATCGGCGCGGTTAGCTATGGAGGATGGTCGGATTTTGTCCAATACTTGGAACATCGATCAACTTCGCAAGTTTTACGTGTAAGTATTCCAATCACTTTTTTACTGTTCAATTAGCATCTTTTGCCAAAACAAAATATTGTTTTGCTTTCATACAATGAGTTTTTCTCTTTAAGCCCGTATCATATGCATTCGACCTGGGGGCTGATCGCCGACGGTCAGATCATTACAACAATCTAATCGGATTCGCTGGTCGATCTCATGACCACTTACAGATAAGTCACTCCTAAATAAGCCGTTTCTCAACGCATACGGGGCTATCTGGTAAGTCCTTGGTCATCTGAGTGGCTACTAGTTCGCAATAAGATTAGACGTTACATTGATCCTGATCGTTGGTTTAAAACGCACACCCCTGGTCGTTACGCTTATGTTTTCTCCTCTGCTTATAACACCAAGGCTTTAGTATTCATAAGCAGAGGCGGGGGCTAGGGGGGATGTGCTTATAGTATGGAATTCATAATATAAAAAATGCAAAATATATATTTCCTGTCAAAAATGATTTTCTACATACATTTGCATTATACACAATTGTCTAAATACAAAAATAAGGATCATTCGATCCCCAACTCAGTCAGGAGCCTATCTACTAGGGGCTTGACCTCCTCTATGACTGCATCGAGAAGCTCTTCACTCTCGACCTCAACCGGACCCACCAGTGCACTCAGATCTGCATCTGGGCCATGGTGAAGTCGAACCCGGCTGAGTACGGCTACTGCGGCTAATCGAACCCTAGTTCTGATCACCTCTTCACATCGCCGTGTATCTCCAGGAAGATACTCAAGCAGTGAATCCGCTTGGGCAGTAAGCAGCGATGTCCAGTCACTTATGCTGAGGTTGTCTTGCTTCGGTTCTACCACATCGGTCTTCAAAAGATCAGCCACGGCCTTCAGTTTTTTGAAGATCAGAAGGCTCAGCTCTTTGATTGCCCAATCGGTGTGGCGAATCGAGGATTCAAGAATCCCCTTGTCCCGACTGAGCTGCGTAATTCGACCAGATTGCGCTGTACAGAGAGAGGAGATTATTTGCATATTATGGATTCAAGTCTTCTTAATCAGGAATTGGCTTACCAGCATTCTCTGATCGAAGTTTGTTGAGTTCAATTTCTTGTTTCTTAAACATTGAGACTGAACTGGCCACCTCTTTCTTCAAAAATGTAACCTCTCTGCAGCAAAATCAAGGCAATCACAACCAAAATGCACCCATTCTAACCAAAGGGTATTGGTACTCACCTGCGCAAGCTGTCGCGTTCTTTTTGAATGGCTTCTGTGCTGGCCATCACAACATGCGAATGGCTTATTAGCCAGGATAATCCCTGTGGTGCCAAGGAAGAAGATCAAATGTGTCCTAAGTACAATTCAGGTACTAGAGTGGAGGTTTATTATACCTTCATAAACTTTTGTAAGACAGCATCATTCATTTCAGCGGGGATCCTCGCTAGAGCCCCAGATGCGCTTACCACAGGGACAGTTGGTGGGAGTGCCGGCTGGGCGCTACCCCCAGTAGTCATCGGTTGTGACTAGGTCCCTGCATTTATTCCTTCCCCTGCGGTCTGGACGACTTCCTGGACCACAGGGGTGGAGCGTTCTTCGTTGGAAGCTCCTGAACCAGCTGCGACTTCAACCCCTCCGGAGGCAGTTGAAGAGCTGGGCGCCGTCTTCCTTTGCCTGACAAGAAAGACAATTTGAGCAGTTGTTGTTTAAGATTATTGCCAATTCAAGGTTCTTACCTTATTTGAAATCCCATTCGCTCCTGGGATTTCTGGGAAGGTTCCCCTTGGGAAGAAGGACCATCATCGGTTCTTGCCCTCCTCATAGCAAACAAGGTAGCTCCCCCCTGGATATGTTCAGCTATGAGCATATTTCTAAGGAAAAGATAGAGACAAAAAGCAAGGTCTTTACCTGGGCTACCATACTGGCTGGTGGGGCTACATCCGAAGGCCTTGGCAACTCCTGGGTCGCTGGAGACACCACTACCGGCCTTTGCTCCACTACCTCCCCCTCTGTCTGCAGAGGAGGAGGATTTTCCCCCCTGGGACTCGCAGTAGTCACAGGGAGAAGCTCTTGTCCCTGTATGAACACTGATTTGTCAAACATACAAAAGGAATCTTAAAAAGAATGACAGAAAGGAATCCTTACCGTGGTCGTCCTTTCGACCAGAGGAACAGAGACAACCGGTCCTGAAGTCTCGGGGGCTTCAGGAATTGGGTGGTCACCCGCGACCACAAGATTTTCGGTGGTCGCAGGATCTGCCACGACCACCTCTTCGGTAGTAGTGGTCTCTGCGGGGCAGCTTGGGGCATCGCCGGATGGAAGATCCGCGATCTTCCTCCTCCGAAGGATCAGAGGAGCGTCATCCTCTTCCTCCTCGCTCCCCTCTCCCTGTACGACGAAGAAGTGATTCCAATCTGCGCCTGGTAAAACAGAAGGGATGTGATATCTTACTGCCGTCTTTCTCGCGGTAGGAGGAACTCTCCGTGAAGACCCCTCCCCGGGATTCGGTCTGGCCTTCTTGGAGGCAGGACTCTTAGTCCTGGGTCTTTGGGAGACCTTCTTCACGTTCTTTACCATTGGCTTCCCAAGAGAGCCAACGTTCTCACTTGGGAAAGTCGTCTCAGCAAATCTTCCTAGGAGCTGATTCACATTTTCAATGGAAATGTTTAACGCTGGACATGCATAAGATCTAAAAAATGGAGGCCAGATAGAGAATGTACCTTTCGGCGCTCCTGTTTAAGGTCGTCGCCGGCGTGAATCAAACTCTGTGGACGCGGCGATCCCTTAGGGCCCTCTACATCGGCGTTGTAGGCCCTAAGGAGGGAGTTGGTCCGCCTTTCAATTTAGGATGAAGGCAGGACTGTTCCCAAATTCAAGTCAGAATTTGCACAATTCAAGAATGGGAAACCAACCGTTTTCACTTAGTGCGCCACTAAGCGGGAAAAAATTGAAGAGCCGGGTTAAAAATCCAATGCACGGTTTTTAAATTCGAAATAAACACGTCTCTTCATTTTCTTCGAATTTGGGGGCTAGTTGACGAGGATTGACACCCACGTCACTTCTAATAAACTTTTGGTTCAAGACAGGTTCGAACCAGACATGTATCTGGCGATGCGAACTCAAGCTATTCTGAGGGGCATCACCGTGAGGTCGCAAGCTTTACGCGATCAGGTCGCGGGTTTCGTGCGATCAGGTCGACAGCCTTGTGCGGTCAGAAGTTCGTATGCTATACACGGACTGGATATCCGGGATGTTGCGCGGTTAGCCCACATTCCGCGGTTAGAACGCTCTCGACCAGGGTGCTTGGAGTTTATTCGGTTATCCTTATATCAGGATATTCCAAGCATCCCGAGAATTCCTCCACGTTGAAGACCAACCGTCAGAGGTTATTATATGCGGTTATTCATGATTAACACGTGATAATAACCTCCGTGGAAGTTAACAGCGGTTCTCCAGAAACCGCATCCAACCGTTTGATGCAGTTTTCTTCATTTGGCACCCTTTCAACCAGTATAAAAAGGTGGCAAAGTACATCAAATGGGGATCCAAGACATTTGGAAGAACAAGACCCCTGATACAAGTGAGATACAAGATATCTCGACCACTCAAACAGCCAAGCCTACGGCTTAGATTAGACAATACTTACAAATCTCCTATAGCTCTTTTTTGTATACTTATATAGGGAAAACTTTCGCCTGTGAAGGTTTCTCCCCGCTAGTTTGTAAAGTTTTATCACATCTAGTGAAATCCTAACAGGACGTAGGGCTTTTACTCCCACCATCGAGGGCCCGAACCTGTATAAATCTCTCTGTGCTCCTGTTCACCATTGTTCTACATACCTTCCCGGAGGGTCATCTTGAAAGGTCTCACAATTACAAATCTTGCATAAGTTCGGCTGAGGACCCCGAGTCCAAATCGTCGACACTCGCAGTGATCCCCGGCCGCTCCCCGGTCAAGCAAATGTTGAGGAAGCTATCCCTCGAGCTCCAAGACGCCATCAAGGTAGAGGTCTCCAAGCTTCTAGAGGCGGGGTTTGTGCGGGAAGTCCTCCATCCCGAATGGTTGGCAAACCCCATCCTCGTAAAGAAGTCAAGTGGCAAGTGGAGGATGTGCGTGGACTTCACCGATCTAAACCGCGCTTGCCCAAAAGATAACTACCCACTCCCGCGGATCGACCAACTGGTCGATTCGACCGCGGGATGCGAACTGATGAGTTTCCTCGATGCATATTCGGGGTACCATCAGGTTCGGATGGCTGCAGAGGACGAGGAAAAGATGAGTTTTATAACTCCCCTCGGCACCTTCTGCTATCTCCACATGCCCTTCGGGTTGAAAAACGCCGGGGCAACCTTCCAGCGTCTTATGATGCTGGTCCTAAAGGACCAAATCGGCCGCAACGTCGAGGTCTACGTTGACGACGCGGTCGTCAAAAGCCTTCGCGCAGCCGCACACATTGACGACCTGGCGGAGACCTTCCGCAGCCTCCGCAAGTACGGGTTGAAACTCAACCCGGAAAAATGCGCCTTTGGCGTACGCGGCGGGAGGCTGCTTGGCTTCTTGGTGTCCCAGCGGGGCATTGAGGCGAACCCCGAAAAAATTCGGGCCCTGCTGGACATGCCTCCCCCGCGTTCCGTCAAAGACGTGCAGAGGCTTGCAGGCCGCCTGGCCGCGTTGGGTCGTTTCGTCTCGCGGTCAGGAGAACGCGGACTCCAGTTCTCCAAAATCCTCCAGGATCTCGAGGGCTTCAGATGGACCCCCGAGGCCCAGACGGCATTCGACGCGCTGAAGAAGTACCTCGCGAGCCCTCCGATGCTCGTGAGCCCATCCCCGGAGGAACCTTTACTACTCTACCTCGCGGCGACCCCAGTCGCAGTAAGCGCGGTGCTCGTGAGAGAGCAAGATGAGCAGCAACGCCCTGTGTACTACGTTAGCGAGGCCCTTCAAGGAGCTAAGACGCGGTACACTGAAGTGGAGAAGCTGTGCTATGCCCTCCTTATGGCGTCGCGGAAGCTCCGCCACTACTTCCTCGGGCACCCAATCACGGTCCCGTCATCTCTCCCACTGGGGGAAGTGGTGAGAAACAAGGAGGCCACCGGCCGAATTGGCAAGTGGGGGGCTGAGCTCGCTCCTTTGTCCCTCACCTTCACGGGCCGCTCCGCCATCAAGTCGCAAGTCCTCGCTGACTTCGTGGCGGAATGGACCCCGACCGCTGAGACGGACGGAGGGACTCCCCTCGCCACCCCCCGGTGCCAGGACCATTGGACACTCATGTTCGATGGCTCCTTGTGCCTCGCCGGGGCCGGCGCGGGGGTGGTTCTTCGGAGTCCCGAAGGGAAGATGCTGGAGTACGCTGTCAGGCTCGAGTTCTCGGCTACGAACAACATCGCCGAGTACGAGGCCTTGCTCCTAGGATTGCGCCTCGCGCGCTCCCTGGGAATCCGCCGCCTCCTGGTGAAAGGAGACTCCCAACTGGTGGTCAACCAAATGGACAGGTCTTACTTGTGCCACGACGCGAACCTGAGTCTATACTTGGGGGAACTGCGGAAGATGGAAAGACACTTCGAAGGCTTGGAGGCCCGATACATCCCCCGACGGGATAACACCCGAGCTGACGCGTTGGCCCGGGCAGCCAGTGCCCGGGAACCTCTTCCCATGGGTGCTTTCCTGGAAATCATCACAAGGCCCTCGATAACCCTTCCAGACGTGAACCCTGAGGTTCGCGTCCCGGAGGTTTCCGAGATCACTCGGACTGCATCGTGGATGGATCCCCTCATCTCCTGCATAAGGGACGAGGGGGAACCTTCCGGTGACGCTGAGGTGAAGCGCCTCCGCGCCAAGGCCAGGGCGTACGTTCTGCTGGATGGGAAGCTCTACAAGCAGGGGGCTTCCGCCCTCCTTCGCTACCTCCCGCGGGCGGAAGGACTCCAGCTCCTCAAGGACATACACTCGGGGAGTTGCGGATCCCACTTGGCTCCGCGGGCGGTCGCGGCGAAGGCCCTTCGCCAAGGGTTTTACTGGCCCACGTTGGCCCACGACGCACGGGATCTAATCTCCGCGTGCGAGGCCTGCCAGAAGATGGCGAAGGCCACCAGGCTCCCCTCCGCAATATTGCAAACCATACCCGTTACTTGGCCCTTCGCGCGCTGGGGGATGGATCACCTTGGTCCCTTCCCCCCAGCACCCGGGGGCTACAAATACGCGGTGGTCGCCGTGGATTACTTTTCCAAGTGGGTGGAGGCTGAGCCCTTGGCCAGCATCACTTCCCGGGCGGTGCAACATATTTTCTGGAAAAATGTTGTATGTCGCTTCGGGGTCCCCCAAGAAATCACCGTCGACAATGGGACCCAGTTCGACTCGGCATATTTCCGGGAATTCTGCGAAGGCTTAGGCACTACCCTCCATTTTGCCTCCGTGGCTCATCCCCAAAGCAACGGAGCCGTCGAAAGGGTCAACGGCATGATCCTACAAGGCCTGCGCCGACGGCTTGAACAGACCGCCTCCAGGCGAGGCGCATGGGCAGAAGAGCTTCCAAGCATCCTCTGCTCCATGCGCACGACCCCTAGCCGAGCGACAGGGCGCACGCCTTTCTCGCTCATCTACGGGGCCGAAGCAGTTCTCCCCTCGGAGATCAGTTTTCGATCGCTGCGGTTCGAGCTCCTGGACGGAGCTACGACCGCGGCACATCAAACCAACAAGGATAATCAGCGGTTGGAGGTCGACCTCGTCGAAGAAGAACGCGACTGAGCGCTCCTTCACCACACCATCTACGAGCGTGAGATGGCACGCGCATACAACCTGGTCCTCAAGCGCGTGACAGACCCCCAAGCCCAAGGCAAACTATCCCCCAAGTGGGAGGGCCCATACAGGATCTCCGCGGTCCTGGGCTCCGGAGCCTACAAACTCTCCACACTTGAAGTCCAGGAGCTGACGCACACTTGGAACATAACCTTGCTTCGCAAGTTTTATGTTTAGCCTCCGGGCTCGCCACCTCCTCCGCCGCGCTTCCGCAGGGGGAGGCTTATGTACTCACAGTTCCCTCCCCGGCCGCGCTTTCGCGGGGGGAAGCGTTGTATCTCACCCTCTATTAATACAAAGGGATTTTTTGATCAACCATGGGATTTTCATGTCTCCGTTAAATTGAATGGCTTTTTTCTACTTCACCATTGGAATTCTTTTACCGGAGTTTTTTCTTCCGCCTAAATGGCGACGTCTCCTCTATAAAAATTTCCTCCCCGTGAGGATGCCCTCTCCGTGAGGAAGTGGGCTACCACAGCCTAAAGTCCCTACAACAGGAGCACAGCTCCCATAGGGCGGCTTACAGTAACCCTCGTGGACTGAGGGGGTAAGCGGCAACCCAGTTCTCACGAACTGCGGTAACGAGTCACTTCGAGAGATTAGTCCCCCCTCGAACACTCTACACCCGCTACCGGGTCATGAACCCTTCTAAGGGAACATCCTTTGCCTCCCGCGGCGGACGGAAAACTCGCTTTCAGAGTTTATCATCTCAAAAAGATAGACCGACCACTTTCTCGGTTGCGCACCACCGCTAGCCCCCGGGACTCCCGACGAGGGGCTACGCAAATTACGCACCCAGTGCAGTCCGGGTCCTTTCACTCGTTACCCACAGCGCGCGGAGCTGTGCTGCACCCCACTGTGGTGGGGGGGGGAACCCCGGACCCAGACAGAAAAACAACGGCTTCACGCGGAAGGCTTCGAAGTTTCTGAGACAAAGACGTGGCAAATAAACAAGTCTATGGCTTTATTGATACAACATCACACTGGGGGACAACCCCCCTGGTAGGACGGAAGCGCCCCCCGGGTGAGACCCGGGCGCACAAGCATGGCCCGGGGAGTTAGGTTCCCGCGGGAAGATGCTCTGAAGAACGATCCCCGAGAAGCAACTACACCTAATAATCCCAGAGACCCTCAGAGATCTCCCAGGAAAGATCCTTGCATAGACTTCTCATACATCGAAGAGCACGCCGAAGGAGACCCTCCGGCCAGCACTCGTAGCCAGCCGGGGGGAGTATCTTGAGCGGGGGGACCTTTAGGGCCCCCGACCTCGGTGGAGATAACTCGGCGCGACAATCGTCGAAGTTTCCTAAGTGCCACTCCGGGAGCCAACGCAGCAACGCCGGCTCCTCGGAGGCACCTCCCTTCGCGGAGTTAGCATGAGCGGGTTCGGAGACTAGCCCGCCGGATGCTCCCCCGGCCGCCAGACTTAGTAAAATCGAGGCCGCCCGGGCGCTACCCGGGCTAGACCCCCCGGCGACCCTCGAGCACTCTCCAAAAGATGTTCCTCAGGGCAAGAAGGCCCCGGGAAAGCGATGTCTAAGGATACCTGTCGGCAAGTTGAACACACTTAGCAAAAGCACTACTTTATTCCAGTTGAAAGACATTTACAAGTTCCCGGGGCTCTCTCTAGAGAAGCCACCCGGAGCAAAAAAGACCTAAAAAGAGAAGCCTAATCTAACCGGGGGGGAGGAGCTCATACTTGCCCGTCCTTGTCCCCCCCGGGGGCACATCCGCGCTGGCTGACGCGTCCTGACCCGAGCACCACTCCAGCTCAGCCCACCGAGGGTCGAAGAAGGCGGGGAAGCTCCAGGGGACAAGCTCCCCGATGACCCCGGTGCCCTCTCCGCGGTGCTCAACGAGGGCCGCCGCCAGGGCAATCACCGGGAAGGCGAGACCTCGTGCCCGAGCCTCCGCAGCGGCCGGGATCAGGGCAACCTACGCACCATGGAAGTGCGCGGCCTCCCCGACCGACGCCGGCGCCGGGTCGGAGCCTGCACCCCGCCCGAGCTCGATCCTGAGCTACTCGAGGGTAGAGCGGATTGCCCTACCTCCCGCGACCACGGCCTGGACGCCCGAAGCTGCGGCCTCTCGCTCCGCCTGCAGCTCCCTCCGGAGCCGAGAGGCCGTGTCCTCGACGGCGGCGAGCCGAGCCTGCACGGCGGTGAGCTCCCTGAGCGCCTTCTCCTTCCTGGCGCACTCAAAGGCCACTATGTCCTCGGCAGCCCGGAGACGAGTGGCGAGCCGAGACCTGAAGCCCCGTGCCAATGCAACCGTCTGCGCGAAAACAATGATCAGAACACGAAAGACGGACGACCATGAAATTCAAGTAACCTACCCGAAGTCCGGAGGCGATCACCGCGTCGACGTCACCCTCGTCGCCCCCCGGGTCGCTCCCGCGGGAGGCCTCCCCACCATGCAGAGCCCCCTCCTCTGGAGTCCCATCGTCGAAGGAGCCGGAGGCCTGATCCGGCGGAGGCGCCGGAACCCCAGGGCGGACGAACAGGCCCTTACCCCTCCGGGGTACAGGGAGCGCCGCCGTCGTGGACTGAACCGCCGAGGAGCCCGTCTCCGGGGGCAGGATCGAGGCCATCGGCAGGCCGCCCGGCATCTGAAACTGGACGGAGACCTCGTTGGGCGAGGGCTGCAGCCGGGTTCCCGCGGGTGCTGGAGGCGGCAAAGGACTCGGAGCATACATCTCCGAGTCCGAGCCTGGCCCTCTCCGGCTGGGACGCCGCCCATGGGATCCGGCCCGCCCGGGGTGCCGGGGGCTGCACCCGATGCCCCAGCAACCGCCGCCGCAGAGTCCCTCGTGGGAGAAGGTGGAGGGGAAGACCAGGGCCTCGCGGGACTCCTCCGGGTTCAGGACCCCGCGGGGCTGCCAGACAGACGAGACCGCTTCGAGGGTCCGCCGGCGACCTCCTTCCCCCGCTTGCGCGAAGCGGGGGTAGGCAGAGGCACCCGGGCTGGGTGCCTCAGCCCGAACGCCTCCGCGACGACGTTTCGGGGAGGACCCTCCCCGATAACGCGCACCACCCTCTCATGCTCATCCTCGTAGTACCGGCCAACGAGGGTCGCCGCGACCTCCTTGGCCCGACCATAGGACCTAACTGCAAGAGTAACAAATAAAGCAAGAGTTAGGAAGAATCCCCCAGCAGGGAGAAAGAGTCCGGATACTTACGGTTCGCCACCGCCATCCGGGGTGGCCTGTGCGCCGCCGACATCCCCCCCCTCGACGGGTGTGGAACGGCGCCACTCGGAGGAGGGCCATCTCCGCCACGGTCCACTCGGGAGCCACCGGGCCACTGGACCGCGAGTACGTCGACGGCTCCCGAGAGTAAGTCACCCCCGGGTCTCCCACCCGGAGGTAGAACCAATGCCGGAGCCAGTCCCCCCAGTGATCCCGGGAGGCTAGCACCGGGTACTCGTCGACGCGGCCCGGGGTCAGCTGGATCATGATGGAGCCAAAGGCCGACCTAGGGCCGCCCCTCCTCACCACCGGGCCCCTCGCCGCTGGCTCGTAGAAGTACCGCAGGAGCCGCATGGTGAGCTCCGTCACGGTGGTCGTCTCGCACAACCAGATAAACAAGCCCATCCGAACGAGGGTGTTCGGAGTGAGGTGGTTGAGCGAGAGGCCATATACCTGCAGGAACTCGCGTAGTATTCGGCGTTTCTTTTCGGACGAATCACCGGAAACTACCGGGCGCTTCCGGACAAGATCACCGGATACTACCGGAAATCACCGGAAACTACCGGGAGACAACTGCAATTTGTGGGATTTTGAGGGCTTGTGGGCATGCTCAAACTAAGGCCCCCCCCTATTTATAGGTGGTGGAGGGGGGCCCGGATGCCCGACATGTGTCCACGAAACCCTTGCTACGACCGTTGGATGGAAGAGCTAAACCATCGCACGCAAAACGAGGTGACGCGAAGGTGGGCGCATCGAAATGATGCGTCGGTTCGCGGATAGACGCGTCCCACGGAGGAACATGTCGGAAGTTGAAACACCGCCAGGGGCGTAAGGGACTTCATGGAATACGGAGCGTCATCGTCGGGAGCTTCACATACCCATCGGAGGCACCAAGTGCCCCCGAGGGCCTGGGGGGCTGCTGTTGGGGGAATCCCCAGGGGCCCCACGAAGTCCCAAGGAGTCCCCGGTGAAACCCGGAGAGCCACCGGGCCCTCGGTGAGACCCGGGGGGTCACCGGGCCCCCAGTGCCCGGAGGGTCACCGGGCGCCCGGTGAGATCCGGAGGGTCACCGGAACGCCGGTGAGACCCGGAGAGCCACCGGGCCCCCAGTGAGACCCGGAGGGTCACCAGGCGCCTGGTGAGATCCGGAGGGTCACCGCAACCCCGGTGAGACCCGGAGAGCCACCGGGCCCTCGGTGAGATCCGGAAGGTCACCGGGCGCCCGGTGAGATCCGGAGGCTCACCGGAATCCCGGTGAGACCCGAAGAGCCTCCGGGCTCCTAAAGAGCGGCTGCTGACCGTGGGGCCTCTAGGAAGTCAGCGGTGGCACGTGTCAAGCATCCGGGCCGTCCCGCTGGCCAAAGGACGTCATCGCCCTTCCATCCAACGGTTGCAGCAAGGGCTTGTCGGTCTTTTGTATTTCTTAGGGGCTATATATACCCCTCTTGTACCTCTTTTCAGGGGATTCGTATTCATTTATATTAACGCAATATCCGGCTCTCTCGGAGACCTCTCCCTGAGAGCTCACCTTCCCAGCGGACTCACGTCCGGAGAGAGCCAACAGGACTAGGGCCCCCACTGGGACCCGGACCTGTATAAACCCCCGTGTCAGTTTCTGTGTTGCCCGGCGGGAGAAGACCAGTAACTCGGTCTGCTCGCGCCGTTGTACTCGTGCCGTGCACATCCTAACCTACCGAGGTATCCGCAATACCACGACAAGAGATTTATAATTTCTTTGGCAAGATGAAGTACCAAGTACCTAAGAAAAGTATTTTTGTGTCTCCTTGTTAATCTACAAAGCATCTCTTGAAATATTTCTTTATCTTCTAGTTAAGATCTGTTTGATGTTACATTGTGTTTAGATATGATTCTTTGGATGTGAGAACTGGTGTCATGTGTGTCATGCATTACCCAGTTTGGTTTTGTTTCAGCCATGTACCAGTACATCTTCTAACAGTAAATACACATATTTAACGATAGAACAACATATGTACACTCAACTTGAATGTGAGAACTGGTGCCTTAGGCATGCACTTGAATGTGAGGACTGGTGTGCATCTGTGCACTTAGATTGCTGTGTCATGCATTACCCAGTTTGGTTTTGTTTCAACCATGTACTAGTACCTCTTCTAACGGTAAATACACATATTTACCGATAGAACAACACATGTATTTGCTGTGTCATGCATTACCCAGTTTGGTTTTGTTTCAGCCATGTACCAGTACCTCTTCTAACGGTAAATACACATATTTACAGATAGAACAACACATGTATTTGCTTATGTGCCTCTCAGGCATGCACTTGAATGTGAGGACTGGTGTGCATCTGTGCACTTAGATTGCTGTGTCATTCATTACCTAGTTTGGTTTTGTTTCAGCCATGTACAGTACCTCTTCTAATGGTAAGTACACATATTTATCGATAGAACAACACCTATACCTGTTCAGCAATGCACCAGTACCTGTTCTAACGGTATATGTGTGTTTGTACCTATAGAACATGTGAGTACAAAATTACCCGCACTTAGTCTAACGGGCATTTCATGTATTTACCGTTAGAAATAGGTCCAGTATAAGTAAGTAAAACCCCACTCGACCATTGCTGAGCTGTTGTTTTGTTTTGTTGCACTCTGTGTCCCTCTGTTTGTGATGAAAGTTCCACGCTCACAGCTACACTGTTAGGGTGATTAGGGCAAGCTGGATGGAAGTTGATTGCACCCCTCTCTTTAAGGTAAGCTTAATTGTCATCACTTATCTCTCTCTCCCTCTAGATCTCCCTCCCTCTCTACTTGCAAGCTAGCTGTATTGTGTAGTTCCAAGTTTGTAGCTCCAAGCTTGGGAGCTAGCTAGCTGGAAATGCTTCATGTTTTAGGAGCTCACTAGCTTGTATTGTGTAGTTAGCTAGGTTAATTAGTGTTAATTTCATCAGGCTAGGGTTTAACACATCAGTTGTAAGAGGCTGTACATGTACATATACATAACTTAATCGGGCAGGTTTCATGCATGGCTGACTCGTTAAATTTTGTTAATTGTAGATGGACAAGAAATATTAGATGTATGGAATAAAACGTACTACTCTTGAATATTTGGATGGTGTGAATGAGTTTATTAAATTTGCTGAGCAACAAAAGGCGAGAAAGGGAGAGAAAGATATGCTTTGTCCTTGTACAGATTATATGAACTTGAAGAGGTTTAGCAACTCTGATCAAATTAAGAGTCATTTGATTCGTCGTGGTTTTAATGCGCGATACACCCGTTGGATATGGCATGGCGAAGATCTTGAGGAAACAAGCACCACTACTACCAATCAGCAGGACTTGGATGTGGATTGCAATCATATCGATGATCATCCGAATTTTGATAATATTCATTCCGATGTGCACGTAGATGATGATGACAATCTAGATGAGATGTTACGTGATGTAGAGGAAGATTACAACAAAAATGACTTCTGTGAATTTGAGAAACTGATTGTTGACTCTGAGAAGCCTCTGTTCCCTGGATGTGCAAAATTTACAAAATTGTCTTCTGTGCTGAGATTATATAACTTGAAGGCACGCAACGGTTGGAGTAATAAGAGTTTCACGGCACTATTAGATCTTCTAGCGGACATGCTTCCAGAGGAAAATGAGTTGCCAAGATCTACTTACCAAGCCAAAAAACTGTTGTGTCCGTTGGGAATGGAAATCGAAAGAATACACGCATGCCCAAATGATTGTGTGTTGTACCGTAACGAGTACTCCAGTTTGCATGTTTGTCCAAGATGCGGCGCATCTAGGTATACGCGTAGGGACCGGATTGACAGTGAACGTCACGAGGTAAAGAAAGGACCTCCGGTGAAAACTGTGTGGTACTTGCCTGTGATACCTAGATTGAAGCGGCTATTTGCAAATCCGAAAGTCGCGAAGCACTTGCGTTGGCATGCTAAAGGCCGGAAACAAGATGGAAAATTGAGACACCCAACTGATTCTATTCAATGGAGAAACATCAACAGAACATTTGCTGAGTTCGGCGGCGAAGTTAGGAATATAAGGTTCAGGCTGAGTACAGATGGTATGAACCCACATGGTAATATGAGCAGTCGGCATAGCACTTGGCTAGTTCTTTTATGCATCTACAATCTTCCTCCTTGGTTATGCATGAAGCGCAAGTACATCATGATGGCGTTACTAATCTCAGGACCCAGACAACCCAAAAATGATATTGACGTGTTTTTAGCGCCTTTAATCGAGGACTTACAGAAATTGTGGAGCGAGGGGGTGCAGGTGTGGGATGCATACAAGAAAGAGAATTTCATCTTGCGGGCCTTGATATTTTGCACCATAAATGATTTTCCGGTCTACAGCAATTTGTCGGGGTATAGTACGAAAGGAGCCAAGGCCCTATTTGCCTAGATGAAACTAAGAGCATGTGGTTGCGAAACTGCCAGAAAACAGTGTACATGGGTCACCACAGGTTTCTTCCGGTGCATCACACGTACCGTAAGAAGAGGAAATCATTTAACGGGAAGCCTAAGAAGTCCTCAGCTCCAGTGTTTCTGACCAGTAAGGAGATTTACTCGCGCGTGAAGGACATCAAAGTTGAGTTCGGTAAGTCTTCTAAACCTCGAGAAAAAAATGTTTGGAAGAAGAGATCGATTCTTTGGGATCTACCGTACTGGGAGCACTTACATGTTCGACATTGCATTGATGTCATGCATGTAGAGAAAAATATCTGTGACAGTTTGATTGGTTTGTTGTTGAACATTCCGGGAAAGACAAAGGATGGTGTGAAAGCTCATCGTGAGATGGTGGAAATGGGGATAAGGACTGAGCTTGCACCTTTGGAGAAGGGAAAGCGTACATAGCTCCCCCCGGCCTGCTATACGTTGTCCAAAATCGAAAAAACAGAACTCTGTCGGTGCCTGCACGGCGTTAAAGTTCCATGTGGGTATTCCGCAAACTTGAAAAAACTTGTGTCCATGAAGGACCTAAAACTGGTTGGCACGAAGTCCTATGACTGTCATGTGCTGATGTCACAAATGCTTCCCATTGCTATCAGAGGTATTCTCCCAGTTAAAGTCAGAGAGACAATCACAAACCTATGTTATTTCTTCAACACAATATCTTGCAAGGTAAGTACGTGCACTCGTACTATAAGTTAATTAGATCCATTTGTGGAGCTTAATTAGAAGATTTTTCTGATATGAATATTTGGCGCAACTGTGTCCTCGTAGTTAATTGATCCAGATGGACTGGATGCTTTGCAACGCAACGTGGTTACAACTCTTTGTCAGCTCGAGATGTATTTCCCTCCATCCTTTTTAGATGTTATGGTCCATCTGATTGTTCACCTTATCAGAGAAATTAAGTTTTGTGGACCCGTGTGCTTGCGCTACATGTATCCATTTGAGAGATTTATGGGTGTATTGAAGGGATACGTAAGGACTCGTCGTTGACCTGAGAGGAGTATCATGTAAGGTTATGCCACCGAGGAGGTGATTGAATTTTGTAGAGATTATATGGCCAGGGTTGACCCAATTAGCGTTCCTAGGTCCCGACACGAGGGTAGGCTTCAGGGTATCAGAATGATTGGATTCAAAGCTATCGTCCCCGCCTGTGATGTGTATGCAAAATCACATTTTTGGGTCTTAGAACACATGACGGAGGTCGAGCCATACATACACGAGCACAAGGTAATGTTACGATCACAGAATCCTTCGAATTCAGAGATTTGGGTCACCAGAGAACATAACAGAAAATTTGCTGGGTGGATCCAAGAAAGAGTCACGCGAGCTGTCGAGGGCTCCATAAGTGAAACTGTGACATGGTTGGCTAGAGGCCCAAGATTCACTGTAAGGACTTGGCAGGGGTACGACATCAATGGGTATTCATTTTACACAAGAGCTCAAGACGCCAAGAGTAGCACGCAATGGAGCAGAGTCACACTATTTGCTATTTCTGAGGATGCCAGGTCAGTAAGGGCGCTGAACTCATATTACAGTGCTATTGATGAAATATGGGAGCTCGATTACGGATTATTTAAGATTCCCTTGTTTCGATGCCGATGGGTCGAAATCCCTCAAGGGGTTAAAGTTGACAGTTACAGGTTTACTCTCGTCGATCTTGATAGAGTCGGACACCAAGATGATCCATTGATACTTGCAAAGCAAGCCACACAGGTATTCTACATCGTTGACCCGGCCAATCCAAACTTGCACGTTGTCCTCCACAGCAAGAGACTTATTGTTGGGGTCGAAGACGTTGTCGACGAAGAGGAGTATAACCAATTCAACGAAATACCTCCATTTTTAGAGGACATTCAATCTATCCCTACTGAAGATATCGATGAAACAACTTATCTGTGAGATGATCACGAAGAAGGATTATGGGTTGAGAACCATTGATGATTATTTTCTATTTCAGGAAAAAATGCCAAGCAAATAGCCCACAAGTTGTGCATCAAGGTGAGGAACTTATCATTAATACATCAGGCAATACATTTTTCTTTAGAACTTAACGATAAGCTAGTTCACAGCATTAATATATCTCAATTTTACTCCACATCATGAATTCTAACATGTACAGTATCTTTATCTTGTAAGAACTTAATTCTTCCCTTCAAATTTTCTTGCCAAAATCTCATTGCAGCCTCTTACTTCTTCAAAAATTAAGCTCTTCAAAAATCCCATTCCCTGAAACATCATTTTTCAATGCCCTCCCCACTTCAAATATTACTCTGGCAAAAATTTACTTGTTCTATAGGTATTATTTTTTTATACCATTAGAATAAAACCATTAGTCTGATGGTATTTTGTTGTTTGTACTGATAGAAAAGGGCATCCATACTTCAAATATTACCCTGGGAAAAATTTACTTGTTCTATCGGTATTTTTTTTTTGTACCGTTAGAATAAATCCATTGGTCTGATGGTATTTTGTTGTTTGTACCGATAGAAAAGGGCATCCACTACTTTATTACATATGGCCCTTGAGTTTCCCTCCAGTCGAACCGTTCCAACTTATAGCACTGCGTCTCTTCGAGCGCAAAAACCACAACCTCCGCAGTGACCACTTACTTCCTCACCCCCACACGACGATCACCGCCCGGATACTGGTTCGCCACTGCCACCGGTCAATATTTTTGTCCTTCGCCGGCCGCCGCTGTGTTCTACACTGCCCTCCATCACCACAACTGATCGTCGTAAAATACCCTAATTCGTCGTTCTTTTTCCAGCATCTTACTTATTTGATCTTAGTGTTTTGTACGTACTAATTCTTCAAGTTTTCGAATTAAACTAGGGTTCCCTATTGTGTTGGATTATGTAAATTCCGCAGGCAATGTTGATTTAAATTAGGGTTGACATAATATGTTCCAGTGTTGTAATGAACCTATTTTGAGATTTTAACTTATCTATACTGCTGTATGTGTGATCAATTGTATCCAACTGCCATGTAATGCACTTTATATGTTGGAGGTATTCTTACACATCTTCTATCGGTATCTCCTGTATTTGCCGATAGAAAAAATTGTTATGTTCTATCGGCAGCTCATGTGTTTACCGATAGAAAAGATTGTTATGTGTGAAATAATAATGCTGGCCCATGAATATTAGTATAGCAAATCATGGGGAATGTTGACTTAAACCAAGATTATGTGATGCCAGTGAATGGTGGCTTATCAACAATATTCCATAACACAGAGAACATTGTTATGTTCTATTGGTATCTCGTATCTTTGCCGATAGAAAACATTGTTATGGTCTATCGGTATCTCATGGGTTTACCGATAGAAAACATTGCTGAACACTTCAGCAATTAATTTTTGCATGTCTTTTAGTACTATTTTCTTCGGACATCCCTTTTGCAGTCCTAATTAGTCTCCAATCCTGAACTGAGTTATGGAACTCCAAGAAGAATTAATTGTCATATGTTGCCTGCTTCCTATATGAAAATGTGTAGATGAAAATGCTCAGAAATAGAATCTTATCTTCTATTGGTAGTTTTTGTGTTTACCGATAGAAAAATATTTAAAATAGGTCCTTTTGCTTTGTAAAATGATTTGGTTTGTGTTTCCATTAAATTTTTGATGGTTTGTTGAAGGTTTTGTAGGGAAAGACATGTCATCGTCTTCATCGGATGGTACTAGTGGTTCGACTAGGGCCAACCCCAACGTAACTGAAGATGCAGCTGGTTCATCCCAGCGCAAGAGGGTGGGGCGAGGCGCGACGACGTTGGGCCATTTGGCCAAATGCACAGATCTTTCTTGTGAGTTCAACCAACTTGGGAGGCCAATCGGAAAGAATGTTGGGAAGTACACGGCCTACGTTGGGCTGTTGGCGAAAGAAAGGGTGAAGATCACCATCCAGAGCTGGAAGGACGTGACGGCGGACGAGAGGGATAGGTTGTGGGCGGAAGTGAAGGTTAAATTAACTGAAATCGCTGAACTCTTCGTAATCACATTCTCTTGGCTTATACTAAAGTTTAACTAACTCGTGATTAATTGTATGCATTGTTTGAAAACAAGCTAAGTGGAACATCCCCGACGATAAACCTAGGACGGCCTGCTTGAAGGACATGAACGAAACATGGAAAACCTTTAAGAGCTGGCTCGTCAATAACTTCCTCGCTGCGGGGAAATCTCCTTGCGAGAAGTACCCCTTCATATCGTAGGAGGTATGGGAGGAATTCACCAAGCAGAAGGGGACCGAGGAGTTCAAGGCCCTTAGCCAGAAGAATAAGGCAATTTAGAAGAGGAACGACCACCCGCATCGGCTCGGATCCCGGGGCTATGCGAGGAAGGAGGAGCAGTGGAAGAAGGAAGACGAGCAAAATTCTGTCATCGACTCCCTTGAGTTGCCACTCTCCGAGATCCGAGATGCGAGGTGCAAGCGATGGTGGAGGGGGAGAGTGTCCGTGTCGTCCACGGGGTCTGTGCAGTTCATAAACCCTGGGGACGCCGACGTTGTGAGGCGAATGGTAAGTTGGCTAACCTCGTAAACTGTGTGCGCACAAGTGTATATATGTATTTGTCTCACAAGGTACCTTTAAATGTAACAGATCTCTTTTGAGAAGGAGGCAATGGAGGGATTGTTTACCCCGCAGAGGGAGAACGACATCCTCACCCGAGCTCTAGGAAATAAGGAGCATCCCGGGCGGACATGGACCGTGGGAGCCATTGTGTCGTGGAAGGCCGGTTTCGCAGATCCGGCTCCATTGAGCAAGAAGGCCCACTACTGGAAGGAAAAGGAAGCGAAGCTCTCTGATAAGATAAGGGCTGAGGTACGGGCTGAGATACGGGCTGAGGTGCAGTCTGAGGTCGCACAAATGAGGGAAGACTTTGCACAGTTAAGAGAAGCATTGCTGGCCAAGAGTGCAGTTGCTCTTTGAAGGTCCTCGCGGATCCAGTGGATCTACTTGAGGTGTTGCAAGCCTTCATCTGTGCACTTAAGTTGATGCCACTCCCATTCTGTTAGAGTTGTTTCGCTAACCTATTTTAATTATTACAAATTTGCAGAAGTCGGAGAGCTGCATCCTACTGACTCACCTAGGCGACGGGCAGGAAGTGGTTGCACACGGCTTCGTATATCCGTCTGGGTAGGATATCCGAATCCACTGCCTACCTCTGCGGTTGGGGTTCGCAAAGGTACAGGTGGACATGGCCATGCCGGGCTACAACGATTCTCCATTGCCAGTCCCAACAGAGGAAATGCAGACACTTGCTGAGGCAGTGGGCTCCTACGTACAGTGGCCCAAGAAGTGTGTTCTAATACAACAGGTAAGTCCTAACATATGTGCTCATTAATTGAAGTGGCCTGCCGGCGTGCTACCAGGGGACTACGCCCCTAGCTCGGGGCATGAGGCCGGATCTCGTGTGAACCTGAACACAGCAAAGACAGCCTTGACCCCAGCCAGCGCATCCAGGCCTTCACCTCGGAAGAAAGCCGCCATCACCTTGCCCTTGCCTTCGAAGGTACGCGCTCAGTCCCCGGCAAAAGGCAAGGGCAAAGGCAAGGGCAAAGGGCGAAAGGGACAACCGGAGAGGTTCAGGAACGGGTTCCCACTCGTGTCGGAGGCAGCTTTGTGGAAATTGGATCGATCAACCAGAGACCTCCACGAGTGGTACCTACACCGAGCTCTGCACAATCTGAACTTCTTAGTTCCCTACAGGCCTGGGCAGTTCCACCGTGAGCCCGGGAGTATATCCGTGGCACATGAGGATCTGTTCGACCTCTACAACTGGCGGGAGCTCGATATGTCCATCATACGGATTGGAGTCCTGTGTGTTTGCTGATCCTATGTATTGCTGTTTTCTAACTCTGTTTGCTAACTCTGCATTGTTGTAGTTCATTTGAAATGTAGTAACATTCTGTGCAATACTAATGTCGTCCTTTGCATGCAGGTGCATGTACAGGCTAGCATCGGAGGCTGCGTGTGACAAGGTGGGTTTCCTCGGCCCAGAGAAAATAAGCCTCACGATGCTAGAGCACGACACCACGCACGCTGAGCACTACATATCCAAGGCGCTGATGGCGTAGTTGGACAGGGAGTTCATTCTGGTGCCGTACTACCAAAGGTTAGTGCATCTTGTACTAATTTAACTCAATCTTGTATGCTATACCTCAGATATACTTTGAGCTAGCGGTCCTCTTTTATGTACAATGTAGGGGCCACTGGATCCTCATCATGATCTGTCCGTCGAGGAACGAGGTGTACTACCTCGATTCGATGCGTGACAGATTATCGAATGAATATGTGGTCAAGGGGAATATGGAGGCATAAGTAACATATATGTTTGATTTAAATTTTGACCTCACTAGCTAATGATAATACATTAACTGGCAATGCTAACTGAAATGCAGGGCTTTTGAGAAATATGTGTCCGCTGGAGGGAGGCATGCCGCACCACAGGGCTCCCTACTAGGTTGGAAAGAATATGAGGTACTCACGAGAATTTTGTTTATGCTTAAGTAGTTTATGGAAACAATAGCTAACATGTCTTCGCATATGCAATTATCTCAGTGCCATCAGCAGCCGCAATCATGGGAATGCGGGTTTTATGTGCTACGCTACATGTACAACCTAGTGCAGACAAACTTTGCCCAATTCCCCCAGGTAAGCATCAATAGCTAACTCAAATTTGAAAATTGGGTGTCACGTTCAAAATTAGGAAGTTAGTTACTCAGTATTCACACATGCTTGCAGATCGCCATGTCCAAAGACCAATATGAAAATGCAAAGATTAGAGATCTCCAACAAATCTAGGCTCAATATGTTATGGAGGAAGTTGCGCCCAACCAACCGCCATGACAAGCTTTTCGCTCACTTGTTGTCAATTTTCTCTTTTTCGTGTATTCTGTGCATAGATTGTTTATATATAGTCTTATTGGTTAGTATTTGTCCATATTGGATTGCAATTTATATTGGTTCATATATATGTGAATAAATATGAATAACTGTCTAATGTGTCAATCTGTTCAATGTATATGTGAATTTACCCTTCTTTGCATCTGTACTGTATTGTGTATCCAATCTATACTGTATTGCATCTGTACTGTATATGTTAATGTACTGTATCGTGAATGTAAAGAATGTACTGTATATGTGAATGTACTGTATAGCATCTATACTGTATTTCTATCAGTAAATTCATTCACAACCGAGAGAGTACTATCATTTTTTCTATCGGTAAACTCATCACAACCGAGAGAGTACTATGGTTTTTTCTATCAGTACACTCGTAATTAACCGTTAGAAGAGTGTAACTTTTCCTGCCGGTAAACACATACACAATCGAGAGAGTACTATCATTTTTTCCATCGGTACACTCGTAATTAACCGTTAGAAGAGTGTAACTTTTCCTGCCGGTAAACTTATACACAACCGAGAGAGTACTATCCTTTTTTCTATCGGTAAACTCTTTCAACACCGAGAGAGTACTAAGGTTTTTTTCTATCGGTACACTAGTAATTAACCGTTAGGAGAGTGTAACTTTTCCTGCCGGTAAACTCATACACAACCGAGAGAGTACTATCCTTTTTCTATCGTTAAACTCTTTCACAACCGTCAGACTAGAACGGTTTTTCTACCGGTTGTCGCCTAAAATGCCATCAGAATAGTGCACTTCTTCTATCGGTTATTTACCGTTAGAAAATGACCTGTCTTGTTCTATCGTGTCTATCTCTAACGGTACAAAAACCGATAGTAGAAGGGTATTTTTTTACCGATAGAAGAAAGCTTTTCTAAGGGTCACGACCAACAGTCGAGCCTTTTGCTCTGATACCAGCTTCTGAGGGACCCTCATTTGAGGAATCCGATGGCAACCGCCTAGGTGAGTTGCACTCAGAAAGGTACATAACAAGCTCACCACAACAGAAATTACATTAAACTGCAGTACAGATAATTAAACAGGTACAAGGTCACGAGGACCAATATTACAGTATCATAACACCAAGGATGACGCTAATTAGAGTTGATACAAAAATAACAAGTTTTTCAATTGAAGAGTTGGTATCAAGGTACCGAACACACAGGTCAGCAACCAAGATCTTCACTTCTGTCGGCAGCGACGTAGGAAGGGCTTCCACCATATCTGACTCCACTCAGCGCATGACCCTTCTAGAAGGCTGAATCATCTGGAACGCTTCCCTCCTCTTCTTGGTACTCGAAACCAAAGGAATCAGGATCAATGATTCCTTTTTCTCGGTTTGTGTGTAAAGGCAAGGGTGAGCATGTTTTCACACGATGCTCAACAAGTCTCTTTTTAATTAACGCAAATACATAGATGAAGGAGTTTTCATGGAATGGGGCCTTTATTTTATAGATGAAGGAGTTTTAAAAAGTATCGGATACTCTGAGCTCCCAGGTTATGGAGTCTGCTCGCGGTGGATTCTATCCACGTCGTTTCAGAACAAGTAGTATTTGAAAGATTTTCATAATATTGGTAATAAATGTGGTGACTCATGAAAGACCGCCACACATAACATTTTCTAAAGTATAGTTTAAGATTTTCAAAGTCTCGCTTTTGAAAGTGAAACCCTTCTTCAAAACTTTAGAGTAAAACAAGTCCCTTTTTAATTAATGCAAATACATAGATGAAGGAGTTTTGCAGTCTAGTATTAACAATATCCCTACCCGGTAAATAGACACTTAAGTCCAAGATACCGTTGTGGGTCCTCCCCACTTCCAATTCTACCTAGCCTCGGTCTATGTTCCCGCGAGACACATAGTTGTGGATTCAGCCGCGCACGACTCAGAATCCAAGCGTAGGGTGACTTAGTTCTTACATGTGATCCTCTCATTGCCTCACACCGCTCGTGGCCCTCTGTGGCCCACCAGTTTCCCACGAGAAACCAGACTGACAAACTGCAACACCCTGGTTTTGGGGGTGAAAATTTCCTTTTCATGAAAATCATGCATGCATATATCTCTTTAGGAGTAGCAAGATCCTTCAATTTTAATCTATCCTAAGCCCCAAAAATCTCAAAATTTTCTCTGTAGACCCAAATCAAGATCAGATTATCCAAATATGATCTACTATCTATCCTGAGTATGAAAGCCTTCAGAAGCCAGATCAAATTTGATCCCTAACTCCCAGAATTATCAACTCCTCTCTGTTTTCAAAAACATAATTAATTTAATTATCCTAAGTACTCTCAAAATCATAAAGTTGATTCGATCACATCTTGATCTGATCTAGACCCAATTATTCTTGGATTATGATCAAGGGTATGCCAATACCTTAATCCAAAAAGTTGGCAGCCAAATTCCATCATCTAGACAATTTTCGCAAATCAGTCCAAAAAGTATCACAGATTAGTCCTTTTCTGATTTTTCCAAAAGCCTGAGAAGGATAAAAGCTACAAATCAGCCCCAAATCTTAATCTAATTCAGGGAATACCTCCCAAATTCTATTCAATACAAAATCTCCTTCTGTGAGGATCTCAAAATCATATCCTAGATCTCAGATTTTCAACATCAACAAAACCTAGATTCTAATTACCCTAATTACCCAGTTTGCGTTTTCGTTCAAATTTGATCAAAAGTTTCCAGATTTTATCAGATTTTCTCCCAAATCATTTTTTAAATAAAGTTTGCCAGATTTGTGAAGTCAAATTCAGCCCTAACCACCTAAATCCCAGAATTTACAATTCAATCCAGCCAAAAATCAGAAATTGCAATCGAGTCTAGCCTATTTGTTTCGACCAGCGCTGCCCTTCGACCAAGTCCAGTGCTCCAGAATGTAGCTACTAGCTCTAGCTAGCCCCAGACACTTCAACCACAAGAATCGCAGCTCAAAACCCAAATTGGGTATTTTACCCCTTTCTTTGACCAGCGTGCCACCCGCTCGCCGCCGGCCCCTCCCATCGTCGCTACTTTGTCTAGTAGATCCGCCTTAACCTCCTGAGTATATCACTCCACTGCATCGCCCTTCGATGCTGTGCAAAATCGCAAGTTATCTCTGTGCCAAAATCCTGTCCAGTAGCTGTACCTTGTCGTGTCGCCACCCTATTTCTTCGCCACCGTCTGTCCACCCAAGTGATCGAAACCACCCTCGTTGTGTTCCTGTTGCTTTCACCTACCTCCTAGACATAATTGGTGAAGCAATCAAAGCCCCAAATCACTTCAGTAGCTATGCCCTAGTTCCAGTTCATGTCTGCCTTTGTCAGCAGTCTGTGTCAGCTCTATGTCAGCCAGTGGCATTGGCCCAGTTCGACCCCTTTTGTATGTGCAAATCAGAATCCACTTTGTCTACCAAGTTCGTGATATCGTGTTCTACATTTTCTTCAATTGTCGTATCGCGAGAAAACTCCATCTTGACCTATTTTCAACTATGTCGTCCCAGACGAATGCCATATGTCGACGTTCAAACGTCACCGTGTTCGCATTCAATATAAAATTTGACTTCATCCTAGTGTTTCAACCCCTCAACTAGACCCTAGAAAATGACAGTACACTAGCACTCAGTTCTTTTCTTTGGTGCCAGGGTTCTTTTGCAAAATTCTTTGATTTCTTGGACATTTCTATAAAAGCCAATTTGTCAAATAGTTGCCTTATTCCATTGTGCACCTAATTCCTTAACCCAAACTTGTTGCGGCAACTAAAAATCTTCTAAGCCATGTCTATTCCATTCCTTGACATTATTGGGCTGCGAACCAAATGTCGACCTGCTGACATTCGCTGTTTTTGAGCAAACCAGCCGCGAACTCAATGTCAACATTGATGCCCTGAAACCCTAAGAGCCTCTAACATCCATCCTTAGCCCAGATGCTATAGATTTTAGAGTTTCGACCCAGTTCCAGCTTCCAAGTCTTGTCTAATTCAGCATCGCCGAGATCATTTCTTTTAGAGCATATCTGCATGTAGATTTTAAAGCATTTAAATATAGTTAGTGATCTTTGTGTGTTTGTTTGTTGATGAGTAGATCTAGAGTCAGAGTTCGAAGACTTCATCGCCGACCCGACACTGACTGCTGATTCTTACGACGCGGAAGGCAAGTCATATTCTTGAACATCTTGAACCTATATTTTATGAATTGTTAAGATATTACCTTAATTATAAAGTAAGTATTGCATGTGATGAGAAAAGAATGTTGTGGCAATACTAGATTGGATGCCTGTTAAATGTTAAATTATATGGTAGTGAGCCATAACTAATATATATATATATATATATATATGTATATATGTATTTTCATGAAATAAAACCCCTAGCGGTGACCAAAATTTGGTATGGAATGGTGGTAGCATTGGATGTGCAGGGTTGTGGTATGATCTGGCCACTGGCATATAAGGACTAAAACCTTGTGTTGTGCTTCTAGTGGCATGAAAAACGTGCTAATCGCAAGCCTGGTATGGAACAGGCCTGAACAAGTAGTATGCGGATCGCACATGAAACCCCTGCATGAGATGGAAAGTTTGTGCACGATTTGACACGGAGTGCGGCTCCAACACATATCATTGGATGTGATGCACATTGACCCAGTAATGGGACGATGCAGTTCGGGGTGGGGGTATAGCCTGCCACAACTGTGGTTTGTGAAACCACAGGGTCAAGGGTGAATTGTGTGTGAACCATGACAAAAGTTCTTGTTATCTCCACCTTGCCACTCATAGTATGCAGTGAGGAAAGGGTCTAATCATCTTGATAGGATGGGCATGGAAGTGGAATATCTTTGGGTAAATTAGTACCCCCTCTGCAGAGTTAAAAACATATTTGAATACTCCGAGCTCCCAAGTTTATAGGAGTCTGCTGTGGTGGATTAAATCCACGTCGATGTGACACAACTATATTTTCTAAATAAAATTTGATAAGTCAAGATTACCCAAATGACATGTGTTGTCATGATAAGGGGTGTTGCCGTGGGTTGTCGTGTGTCGATGTGTCGCGGTAGTGCTATAAATAGTGAACATGAATAGCAATGCTATATTATGAAAAGTTCTGCCATAAGCATAAGTTGTGAAAAGTAAAAGTATTTTGCAATATTTTTCCCTCTTTCCCTACTAACATAGGTTCATATCATCACTACTATATGTATTCTTACCCTATGACTTGCTGAGTATGAAAGTGCTCACCCTTGCAATCTAATAGATGGAGTGCTCCAAGATCAAGACGAATGTTTGGAGAATTTTGGGGATCTAGAAGGAGGAGAGCAAGTTCCACCGGAGCCCTGAAAAGTGTTGTTCTGTTGTCAACTTCTTGCTGTGGGGATTCGCTTAGCTTCCACCGCATAGTTGTTATTTTGTTTTAATTAGACCATTTGTGCCGTGAAGGCATTGTAATACCTTTGATGTATTAAGGCCAGCAGGCCATACTGCTTATGTTATTTTGTAAGTAACTCTGCTACAATGAACTCCCGCGCTAGACTTATCCTGGGAAGTCAATGGTATGTATGTATGAGGCTAGCCGCAGCGAGGTGGGTCTCCACGGGAGTAGTCGTGGTCCCCTTGGTGGGGCACGACACAAACCATGCAGGGAACGGCTAATACCAAGAAAGCTACTAAGTTGTGCCTGTCCCATACTAGGCAAGTGGTTAGTACGTTTTTCATGCCGCATAGAAGCACAACACAAGGTTCTTGTCCTTATGAACTACCAGTGAGGAGACATTCACATTCCTGATGCGCACACAGCACCAACCATTCAAACCATTCTCACTATCGATTCTAATCACATTTTCTTTCACAAAAGAGGTTTTTAGCACATTTTTCATACACATGACCATTTAGCACTTAACGCATACATTTAAGCATAAGCATAACCTAAGCATGATATCCTAGGGTAACAAAGGTGCATGAGATATACAATCATGAGGGGCTTTACAAGGAATTAGGTCATATCTATTCATATTCTTCCAACATAGCACTTAATTTAAAGATAAAGCAAGCATATAGTTAAACATCAATTAACCTAATTTATTTTGACATACTGGGAGAGACATGGTCAAGGGGATAGAGACTTGCCTTGCAATGCGGGTTCTGACTGCTTTGCTGGGTCTTCAAAGACTTCTTCTGATCCTTCTGCTTCTGGCTCTGCTCTCTTACACAAACAACGAAACTATAGAGCACACGAGCAATACAAAAAATACTTGCTATAGGAAAATTATAAACATGTATGCAAGCAAAGTGATCTGGTCGAAGATGATACAGCGGGGGATAACATACTAGGGTTTGGCTCACAAGATTTCATTCAGACACGACGAATGTCAGGCTGACATTCAGTTAACGGCCTGACAATGTGTAAGAATGGCATAGAGTTGATCTGGAGCTTCCAAAAGGTCAAAATGAGTTCAAAATTGGAGTATTAGGTGCCAAACACAGTGAGGCAACTAATTCACAAATTGGTTTAACAGAAAAGTCCAAAAAAAAATTTGCAGCTAAGTCCCTGGCACAGAGAAAAATGAGTGCCAGTCTATTGCAGTGCACTAAGGCTTGCGCGTCTGGACAATCCACGCATGAGTTGTTTCGCTAACCTTGTCAAACGTGTAGGCGAGATCAAGATGAGAGTGCTGGTGAAGTGAATTGGACAGAGGTGGCTTGATGGCGGCTAACGGCGAAGTTTAAATCGTCGGCCACTAGAATCAAAGATGGCCTACGGTGGCAGGGAACTAGGGCTGATGTGTAACACCCCAGATTTCTGCTACTCTTTTTTTTGTCAATCAGACTATCTCTATCAACTTCCTCGGAGATCTCGACCGTGTCTCAGATTAAACCCTAGATTTTCACCAAGTCTTAGCCTGATCTAAATCTTTACTTCAGGATTGTGATCTAAGGTATGCCAATACCTTAATCCAAAAAGTTGGCAGCAAAACTCTATAGTTTAGACCTTTTTCACAAATCAGCCCAAAAGTATCACAGATTGGTCCTTTTTAGATTTTCCAGAAGCCCGAAAAGGCTAAAAGCCACAAATCAACACCAAATCTTGATAAGTGTGCCTTTTGGTTGAAGGAAATCTTTTTTCTAGGCCACATTATCTCTGGTGAAGGAATATTTATGGATCTGTCAAAGATTCAAGCTATCATGGAGTGGAAGCAGCCAGAAACTGTGACTGTAAGAACTTTCTTAGGGTTAGCTGGTTATTACCGAAGGTTTGTTGAATGATTTTCCAAGATTACTAAACCACTCACCCAACTGCTAAAGAAGAACGTCCCTTTCTACTGGACCAAGGACTGTGGAAAGAGTTTTGAGGAACTGAAGAAGATATTAACAATCGCGCCTGTTCTCATATTGCCAGATAATAAGAAGAACTTCGAAGTTTACTGTGATGCATCAAAGCAAGGACTAGGTTGCGTTCTTATACAATAAGGAAGAGCTGTGGCATATGCGTCAAGACAGTTGCGACCGCATGAAGAGAACTACCCAACCCATGATTTGGAATTAGCCGTTGTTATTCATGCGTTGAAGATTTGGTGACACTACCTATTGGGAAATAGATGTGAGATCTATACCGACCATAAGAGCTTGAAGTATATCTTCACACAACTGGATTTGAATATGAGACAACGAAGCTGGTTAGAGCTTATCAAAGATTATGACCTTGGGACACACTACCACCTCGGCAAAGCAAATGTAGTAGCAGATACCTTGAGCAGAAAGTCCTACTGCAACCAAGCAAAGAGTCTAGGAATACCACCTCAATTACTCAGAGATTTTGAGAAACTACACTTGGAATTCGTTGAGCAAGGGACTATTGCCGCTTTGAAGGTAGAATGGGAGCTGAAGGATCAAATTCAAAAGGCTCAAGTAATGGATCCAAATGTCCAAAAGTTGAGGGAAGACATGAAGTATGGAAGTGCAATCAATTTTAGTGAGGATGAGCAAGGAATTTTATGGTATCATGATTGAATCTGTGTTCCAGACAGCAAAGAAATCAAAGATGCAATATTACATGAAGCTCACCATACTCCTTACTCAATCCACCCAGGCAGTACAAAGATGTACAAAGATTTGAAGAACCAATTTTGGTGGAATGGAATGAAGAAAGAAGTTGCTGAGTTTGTAGCATCATGCGACACTTGTCAGAGAGTGAAAGCAGAACATCAGAAGCCTGCAGACCATTACAACCTCTACCAACCCGTGAATGGAAATGGGATGAGATTGGAATGGATTTCATAACTGGATTGCCAAGAACCCAAAAAGGTTATGATTCCATATGGGTCATAGTGGATAGACTAACGAAAGTAGCTCACTTTCTACTAATGAAGACCCAATACACAACCAGACAGCTAGCAGAGCCATATCTTACTAGAATTGTCGTTCTGCATGGAGTACCAAAGGCAATTGTCTTTGATAGAGGTGCACAATTCAAAAATTCTGGGAAGAATTGCAAGAGGCCTTAGGTACAGAATTGAAGTTCAGTACCACTTACCACCCACAAACTGGAGGCCAAAGTAAGAGGGTAAATCAAATTCTGGAAGACATGTTAAGAGCATGTGCCTTAGACTATGGAAATTCTTGGGAACGATCCCTGCCATATGCTGAATTCACTTACAACAATAACTATCAAGCAAGTTTGCAGATGGCACCCAATGAAGCGCTCTACGGAAGAAAATGCTACACACCTTTATACTGGACCAAAGTGGGTCAAAAACAATTTTTAGGACCGCAGCTAGTAGAAGAGGCCAGTGCTCATGCAAAGATTGTGTAGGAAAGATTGAAGGCAGCTCAGTCTCGACAGAAGAGCTACGCTAACAATAGGAGAAGAGAGTTATCTTTCGAGGAAGGTGATTATGTGTACCTCAAAGTGACACCCTACAAAGGAGTTCATAGATTCCAAATGAAAGGAAAATTGAGTCTGAGATATGTTGAACCATACAAGATTTTGGAAAAGCAAGGAGAGGTAACATACAAGCTGCAACTGCCACCTGAACTAGCAGGAATTCACGACGTTTTTCACGTATCTCAATTGAGGAAATTCCTAAACATACCAACAGAACAGATATCTCGTATAGAAACTGAAGTTCAACCAGACCTATCGTATCTAGAATTCCCTGGCAAGATATTAGAGGTCAGTGAGAGGAGATGGAAGTCAAGAACCATCCGATTCTACAGAGTTCAATGGAATAATCACACAGAGGAAGAATCGACATGGGAAAGAGAAGAAGTGCTGCGTCAAGACTTTCCCTACCTGTTTTCAAGCCAGTCAGAATCTCGAGGACGAGATTATTCTTAAGGAGGGTAGGTTGAAACACCCCAGATTTCTGCTACTCTTTTGTTTGTCAGGCAGAGTATCTCTATCAACTTCCTCGGACATCTCGACCGTGTCTCAGATTAAACCCCAGATTTTTCCCAAGTCTTAGCCTAATCTAAATCTTTACATCAAGATTGTGATCCAGGGTATGCCAATACCTTAATCCAAAAAGTTGGTAGCAAAACTCTATCATTTAGACCTTTTTCACAAATCAACCCAAAAGTATCGCAGATTGGTCCTTTTTAGATTTTCCAGAAGCCCGAAAAGGCTAAAAGACACAAATCAACACCAAATCTTGATTTGATTCAGGGAACATCTCCCATTCACTATTCTGAGCAAAATCTCCTTCAGCGAGAATTTCAAAATATCATCCTAAGTCCCAGTTTTCAGCCTCACCAGATATCCAAACCCTAATTACCCTATTTTCGTTTCGGCTCAAAACCTAATCAAAACTCCAAATTCTGTTAATTATCACTCCTAAACTATCTATTGAGTTTAGTATGCCAATTTGATGAAATCAATCTCAGCTTAATCCAAGCCTTTTACCAGATTTAGAAATCAGTCCTAAAACCAAGTTTCTGAAATTGCAATTCAGCCCTAATCTCTTTTTCAGCCCCTTTTCGACCAGAGCCCCAGTAGCTGTTTCGACCAGGACTCGGCCAGTGTTTTGACCAAAGTTTTGTCGTGCTTCTTCGTCGTGCGTGTGTCTGTTTGATCGTGCTCGTGCGCTTGTGTTCGCACTAGATCCGGCCGCCGTTGCAGCTCTTCGACCAATAGTCGCTTCAGCGCGCGCGCCCGCGGGAAGATTTGAGTTTGCATGCGTGTACGTGTCGCTGCTGGGACAACATCAGCACCTCCGCCTCTATACCGACCTGGACCAAGTTCCAACGACACCGACCGTTGCTGGCAAAGTTAGTTAGCCGCCTGCACTCCGTCGCGTCATCGTCGCCACTGTTTCTCCCGTGCCCGGCTAGTCACGTCCCCTGCACGAGTTCCGTTGCTGTTTTCCCTCTCAAGCTCCGTCCCTCACCTATTTAAACCCCCAGCAACCTGCTCCATTCCTGTCCAACCAAGTTAGCTTATTTCCTCACCTTCTTCTCCTTTCTTCTTATTCCCCGGTGAGCCGCCGAAGAGGCAAATGTCAGCAGAGCTTTTTGCAGCCCCAAACTCCAAATTGACTGTACTAGTATGTCTCTAGTACTCACCTCTTCGTCCCCTCGTAGCCATTTCGACTCCGACGAACCTCATCACTGGTGATCACCGAAAAAGCCCAGATACCCTGTTCCTGCAATTAAACTCTCTCCAGCCATTTTCCTAACCCCTTTTAGTGGAACAAATCAATCCTTTGGAGATCATAAGCAAGCATGTTTAGCCAAATTTTGAAATTAACCCGGTTTGAAGAGTTTCACGATTCTTCATGCGCCGCCATGAACACCTCACGTCGCCAGCCTGCTCCATCTTATCTGCGGCCAAATTGGCTACAAATTCTTGTTCCTTGTGTCCCGTAGATGGTGTAGCCGATCCCAATTGTACAGCATTGCTGTGTCTCAACGGCGTGCCTTTTACCGTCGTCCCTGAGCCCGGCGTCAACGCCGGCAAGCTTCAAAACTCAATTGCAACCCAATTCCTCTCTCCAGCACAATCAATGTGACCCCAGTAACAAAACCCCTCGATCAATTTCAAGATTCATCAGCCCTAGTTCCCTGCCACCGTAGCCCATCTTTGATTCTAGCGGCCGATGATTTAAACTTTGCCGTTTGCCGCCCTCAAGCCACCTCTGTCCAATTCAGTTCACCAGCAGTCTCATCTTGATCTAGCCTACACGTTTGACAAGGTTAGCAAAGTAGCACATGCGTGGATTGTCCAGATGCGCAAGCCCTAGTGCGCTGTAGTACACTAGAACTTGTTTTTCTCTGTGTCAGGGGCTTAGCTACAACTTCTTTGTTTTCCTAGACTTTTCTGTTAAAACCAACTTGTCAATTAGTTGCCTTACTGTGTTTGGCACCTAATACTCCAATTTTAAACTCTTTTTGACCTTTTGGAAGCACCAAATCAACGCTATGCCATTCTTAGACATTGTCAGCCCGTGAACCGAATGTCAGCCTGCAGACATTCGTCGCATCTGAACCAAATCTTATGATCCAAACCCTAGTATCTTATCCCCCGCTGCTTCGTCTTAGTCCAGATCATTTTGCTTGCATACATGTTTATACTTTTCCTATAGCAAGTATTTTCTGTATTGCTTATGTGCTGTATTGTTTCGTTGTTTGCGTGCAAGAGCAGAGCCAGAAGCGGAAGGATCGGAAGAAGTATTTGAAGACCCAACAGAGCAGTTAGAACCCGCATTGCAAGGCAAGTCTCTATCCCCTTGACCATGTTTCTCCGAGTACTTTAAAACAAATTAGGTTAATTGTTGTTTTCATTATATGCATGCTTTATCTTCAAATTAAATGCTATATTGGAAGAATATGAATAGATTTGACCTAATTTCTTGCAAAGCCCCTCATGATCGTATATCTCATGTACCTTTGTCGCCCTAGGATATTATGCTTAAGTTATGCTTATGCTTAAAAGTATGCGTTAAGTGCTAAATGGTCATGTGTATGAAAAATGTCCTTAAAACCTCTTTTGTGAAAGAAAATGTGATTAGAATCGATAGTGAGGATGGTTTGAATGGTTGGTACTGTGTGCACATTGGGAATGTGAATGTCTCCTCACTAACGGTTCATATGGACAAGAACCATGTGTTGTACTTCTATGCGGCATGAAAAACGTACTAAGTACTTGCCTGGTATGGGATAGGCACAACTTAGTAGCTTTCTTGGTATTAGCCGTTCCCTGCATGGTTTGTCGATTCGGTTTCTCGTGGGAAACTGGTGGGCCACAGAGGGCCACGAGCAGTGTGAGGCAATGAGAGGATCAGGTGTAAGAAGGAAGTCGCGCTACGCAGGTTATGCGTCTCGCGGGACCATAAACCAAGGCTAGGTAGAATGGGCAGTGGGGAGGACCCACAACTGTATCTTAGACTTAACTGTCTATTTACTAGGCAGGGATATTGCTAATACTAGACTGCAAAACTGTTGTGTGATCTCGGCCTTGTCACATGCGTAAAAGTCGCATAGAAAGGTACTGACTTGAAAGCTGAGTAAAGAAGTGGATTAAAAGTGGTACACCTTTGCAAAGTTTTAAAAAGTATCAGATACTCTGAGCTCCCAGGTTATGGAGTTTGCTCACGGTGGATTCTATCCACGTCGTTTCAGCACAAGTAGTACTTGGAAGATTTTTATAATATTGGTAATAAAAATGGAGACTCATGATAGACAGCCACACATAACGTTTTCTAAATTATAGTTTAAGATTTTCAAAGTCTCGCTTTTGAATGTAAAACTCTTCTTCAAAACTTTAGAGTAAAACCTGTTCTACTCTTATCTATAAAACAAAGGCCCATTCCTTGAAAACCCCTTCATCTATTTATTTGCATTCATTAACACGAGACTTGTTGAGCATCGTGTGGAAAACGTGCTCACCCTGGCCTTTACACAAAAACCCAGAAGAAGGATTCATTGATCCCGATTCCTTTGGTTTCGAGTACCAAGAAGAAGAAGGAAGCACTCCTAATGATTCAACCTTCTAGAAGGGTCATGCGCCGAGTGGAGTCAGATGTTGTGCAAGCCCTTCCAGAACAGGTGCCAATGGAAGTGAAGATCTTTGTTGTTGCTTTCTGTGTTGTTGTTTGTATTCGGTACCTTGATACCGACTCTTCAATTGAGAAACTTATTATTTTTGTATCAACTCTAATTAGCGTCATCCTTGTCGTTATGATACTGTAATATTGGTCCTCGTGACCTTGTACCTGTTTAATTATCTGTACTGCAGTTTAATGTAATTCCTGCTGTTGTGAGCTTGTGATGTACCTTTTGGAGTGCAACTCACCTGGGCGGTTGCCACCGGATTCCTCAAATGAGGGTCCCACATGATGAATCTTGAAATTGATCGAGGGGTTTTGTTACTGGGGTCACACTGATCATGCTGGAGAGAAGAATTGGGTTGCAACTGAGTTTTGAAGCTTGCCAGCGTTAACGCCGGGCTCGGGGACGACGAAAAAAGGGGCACCGTTGATACACGGCAATGCTGGACAATTGGGCTTGGCTACACCATCTACGGGACACAAGGAACGAGAATTTGTAGCCAATTTGGCCCGAGATAAGATGGAGCGGGCCGACGACGTGAGGTATTCACGGCGGCACGCGAAGAATCGGGGAACTCTTTGAACTGGGTTAGTTTTAAAATGTGGCTAAACAGGCTTGCTTATGATCTCCAGAGGATTGATTTGTTCCACTAAAAGGGGTTAAGAAAATGGCTAGAGAGAGTATAATTGCAGGAACAGGGTATCTGGGCTTTTTCGGTGATCACCGGCGATGAGGTTCACCGGAGTCGAATTGACTGCTAGGGGACGAAGAGGTGAGTACTAGAGACATACCAGTACAGTCAATTTGGAGTTTGGGGTTGTCAATTGCTCTGGCGAGGTTTGCCTCTTCGGCGGCTCGCCGGGGAAGAAGAAGAAAGGAGAAGAAGGCGAGGAAAAAAAAGCTAACTCGGTTGCACAACAATGGAACAAGTTGCTGGGGGGTTTAAATAGTAGGAGGCGACGAAGCTGTCCCGGCAACGACACGTACATGCATGCAAACTCTAATCTTCCCACGGGCGCAGGCGCTGATGCTGCTGCTGGTCGAAGGGCTGCCACGGCGGCTGGATCTGGCGTGAACACACGCACGGGCAGCGACGGACGCTGCCGGCAGGGAAGAAACACGGGGAAGAAGCACAGCGAAGCGCTGGTCAAAACGCTGGCCAAGTCCTGGTCTAAATAGCTGCTGGGGCTCTGGTCGAAAAGGGGCTGAAAAAGAGACTAGGGCTGAATTGCAATTTCAGAAACTTGGTTTAGGATTGATTTGCAAATCTGGTAAAAGGCTTGGATTAAGCTGAGATTGATTTCATCAAATTGGCATACTAAACTCAACAAATAGTTTAGCAGCGACAATTAACAGAGTTTGGAGTTTTGATTAGGTTTTGAGCTGAAACGAAAACATGGTAATTAGGGTTTGGATATCTGGTGATGCTGAAAACTGGGACTTATGATGATATTTTGAAATTCTTGCAGAAGGAGATTTTTCTCAGAATAGTGAATGGGAGATATTCCCTTAATCAGATTAAGATTTGGAGTTAATTTGTGTCTTTTAGCCTTTTCGGGCTTCTGGAAAATCTAAACAGGACCAATCTACGATACTTTTGGGCTGATTTGTGAAAAAGGTCTAAACGATAGTAAGGTATTGGCATACCCTGGATCACAATCCTGAAGTAAAGATTTAAACCAGGCTAAGATTTGGGGAAAATCTGGGGTTTAATCTGAGACACGGTCAAGATGTCCGAGGAAGTTGATAGAGATACTCTGACTGACAAAGAAGAGAGTAGTGGAAATCTGGGGTGTTACAGAGGACTTTGTCCCGGGAGAAGGTTTTCTCCCGTCTGGGGGCTCCGCAACCCCTGAACACGGCTCTACTCTCCCCGGGGGTCATAGAGCAAGGAAAGGGTGTCGACCAAATTAAGAAAGAAGGAAAGGCACAAAGCGCTGCTACTTCATTGATGGGAAAAGATCGGGAGATAGCCTCCCCAGGTAAGCAAAGCCACACTCCCGGGAGACTGACCCAGAGGACAACACACCCCCCCCCCCCAGTGAGAAAAGAAAGGGGAGGCTAGTACTCAACTCCCCAGGACATGGTTTTCCCCTTCCCTAGGTGACGCTATGTCTCAGGAGTGGAAGTTTACGCCTGGAGACCCCAGATCTCTCGGGTGCAGGTATCCTCTCCCATGGTGACGTTATGTCCCGGGAGAGGATTTTTTGTCCGGGGGCTCCAAGTCTTGCGGGCGCAGTTTTTTCTTCCAATGGTGACTCCATGTCCCAGGAGCGAAGTTTACGCCCGGTGACCCCCGGTCTTCTAGCTGCGGTGTTCCTCTCCCCCGGCAATGTTATGTCCCTAGAGAGGATGTTTCCGTCCGTGGGCTCCAAGTCCCTGGGACATGATTTTCTTTCCCCTCGGTGATGTTATGTACCGGGAGAGGATTTTTCCATCCCGGCGCTCCAAGTCCTTTGGGCATGCTTTTCTTCCCAGTCATGGTTTTTTCCCTCCCCCGGACATGTTGTGTCCCGAGAGAGAAGCTTACGCCTGGAAACCCCAGTCTCCCGGGCGTGGGTATCGTCTCCCCAGGCAACATTAAGTCTCGGGAGAGGATTCTTTTATTTGGGGGCTCCACGTCCCCCGGGCTGGGTTTTCTCTCCCCAACGGTAACTTTATGTCCCAGGTCCCGATCCTTTCCCTCGGAGACCTCCGTTATCCCGGACATGAAAGGGTTTTCCACCCCGGTGATGCTATGTCCCGAGCGTGAGCCATTTCCCCTAAAGACCCCCGGGGGAGGGTACAAACTGGGTCACCACTTACTAGGAATTTCTTCAAAAACTTACACAAGACGATAACAAAACAACGTGAAATTCACCAAAGGGAGCTAAGGGTTTGTGATGAAACCCCCCGAACACGACTCGTATATTTATAAATGAAAGGAAGCCCTCGGATGGCTGCCATGCATCATCCTGGAGGATCTGGACCGTTGAATTCGAAGCGTCACACGAAAGTCAAAGTGTCTAAATTCCAGGGGAGCATTGTCCCAGAGGCGAAGGTGTCAAAACTATACGAGTGGTGTTTCGCTCCCCGGGATGAAAAACTGTTGCTGGAAGCAAACCGACGTTCCCACAGGCATTGAAGACATACCCTCCGGCACCATGACATGTCCCTAGGGGCATGGGCGGCTGCTGATGGGGGAATATCCCGCTCCTCTGGGTCACGACCTCCCAGTGAGAGCCTCGGGGTTTGGGCCCCGGGTCCCTAGGAAGGTCTCCGGCCTCTGGGCCCCAAGGATCCGAGTGGTCCCAGACAAGGGCCTCCCTCCTCCAGATCCGAGATAGGGCCTCCCGTCACCGGGTCTGGATCCCGACATGGGCCTCCCTCCTTCGGACCCGGGATAGGGGCCTCCCGTCCCCGGGTCCCGGACCTCCATCCCCGAGACCCAGACAAGGCCTCCCATCATCGGGTCCCAGACCCCGTACTCGGGTCTCGGATAAGGGCCTCCTGTCCCCGGGTCCCTGGTCCCGTCTCGAGTCCCGAACTAGGCCTACTTCAGATCCGGGATAGGGGCCTTACGTCTCTGGGTCCCGGACCTATCCCTAGGACCCGAATGTAACACCCTGGGTTTGGGGTGAGAATTCTTTTTCATAAAAGACATGCATGCATATGTCTCTTCAAGATCAGTCAAATTAGCCTAGTCTTATTCTATCCTAAGCCCTAAAATCTCAAAATCTTCCCTGTGAACCCAAATCAAGATCTGACTTTCCAGATATGACCTACTACTTATCCTGAGAATAAAAGCCTTCAGAAGCCAGATCCAATCGATCTCTAACTCCCAGATTTGTCAACCCTTTCTATTTTTTAAAACAAAATTTAATTAAATATCCTAATTACCCTAAATACCCTGAACTCCGATTTAACCAAATCTTGACCTAATCCAAACCAAATTATTCTTGGACTATGATCAAGGGTATGTCAATACCTTAATCCAAAAAGTTGGCAGCCAAATTCCACCAATAAGACCATTTTCACAAATCAATCCATAAAGTATCGCAGATTAGTCCTTTTCACATTTTCCAAAAGCCTGAAAAGGCTAAATGATGCGAATCAACTCCAAATCCTAATCTGATTCAAGGAATAACTCCCAAATGCTAATCAATACAAAATCTCCTTCTGCGAGAGTTTCAAAATCTCATTCGAGGTATCCAATTTCGACAAAACTCCAATTACAAGTACCCTAATTACCCTGTTTTCGTTTCAGTTCAAATTCTACTAAAAACCCTGAATTTTGTCTTATGTCTCTGCCGAACTATTTGTTAAATCGATCAAGTTATTTTAGCAAAATCCAAATCAGCCCTACTATCTAATTCACAGAATTTCCATTTCAGTCCAAATACTTTTCAGTATTTACGTTTCAGTCCATATTTCAATTATCCTCAGCCGGCACGCTGTTGCTTCGAGCCTCGCCGTGATTTCTTCGCCGCCGGCCAAGCTCTGCCCTCGCTTGTGCCCATGTGTGATTGTGCCTGAATGCGCACACGTGTCCGCTCCAGGGCCATCGCCGTGGTAGCACCAACGACCAATGCAACAGCAACGCGCGCGACAACGGGAAAGTTTGAATCTACACGCGTGCACGTATCATTGCTAGGCCAGCTTCGTCACCTTCACCTCTGCTCCGGGCAACACCAAGTTCCAATGCCTTTGCCACCGACCACCTGACGCAGTTGCAGAGCCGCTATCGCCATCTCGTTGTTGCTGCCGTTGACGCTTCACCGGCGCGAGTTCCACAGTCTCTAGCCTCGCTAAGTCCATCCTGTGCCTATTTAAGCTCGCCCATGACCAGATTTATCTTCACCATTGTTCTCCAGAGCTCACTTAGCCACTAAGTCGTTGTCTTCTCCATTTCTTCTTCTTCTTCGGCGAGCCGCTGAGGAGGAGAACGACGCCAGAGCAATACACATCACCAAACTTCAAATTGCTTCAACCAGTGAGTGTCTCTCTCTCACCTCATCTAGCTGAAGCTTCTAATTGAACTCCGGTGGACCTCAACGCCGGTGATCGCCGGGATTCTAAATTGCCCTATTCCGGCAATTGATCACATTCCCGTCCAAATTAGCTTTCTTGTTAGTAGAATAAAATGGTCAATGCAGTATCCTTAGCAAGCCCGTTCAATTAGATTACAATTGAAGCTCGAATTGGAGCATCCCTGTTCTTCACGCACCACTGACGACCAGCTCACGTCGTCGGCCCGCACCGTCTCTTCTCCGGCGAAATTGGCAACTCAAGTAGCTTTCCTTTGCTTCTCTCTTGCTCCCATTGCGAGGAATTGAACTCCAAAGCTCTATAATAGAAAAGCCCAATTTCTTCTTCTTCTTCTCCGGCCGCGTCATCGAACTCCTCGCCGGCGCCGCCCCAATCAGATTCCCCTTAACCTCACCAACTGGACCAACCTGGGAACCTAACCGTGCTCTTGATTTTGTGATTAAATCATCCAATCGCCATATCGCCGTTGAGGCAGTTTCTTCTCCGGCGCAGCTTGCCGCCACTCCCCGTCGACCAGCCTCCAACCTAGTCTAGTGCACCAGATTGTGGCTAACAGCTCTAGTTATCCTCAAGCACTTTAATCTCCAGAGTCGCAGCTCGAAAACACGATTTGGGTATTTTACCCCTTGCTGCCGTGCCGCCAGCGTGCCGTCCGGTCGCCGCCAGCCACTCCCATCGTCACCACTTTGTCTTGTAGATTCGCCTCAACCTCTTGAGCATATCACTCCACTGCATTGCCTTTCGATTCTGTGCAAAATCACGAGTTGTCCCTATGCCAAGATCTTGTCCAATAGCTATACCTTGCTGTGTTGCCACTGTGTTTCTTCGCCACCGTTCGCCGTCGTCCGTCCACTCCAGTGATCGAAACCACCTCCATTGTGTTCCTATTGTTTTCCCCTACCTTCTAGACATACTTGGCGAAGCAATCAAAGCCCTAAAGCACTCCAGTAGCTATGCCCTAGTTTCAGTTCATGTCAACCTGTGTCAGTTCCATGTCAGCCAATGGCATTAGCTCAGTTTGACCACTTTTGTATGTGCAAATTGAAATCTACTTTTTCTACCAAGTTTGTAGAATCATGTTCTACATTTTCTTCAACTACCATATATTGAGAAAAGCTCTCTAAGGCCAACCAAAGCCATGTCAGGCCGTGAACAGAATGTCGACCTGCTGACATTCGCTATATTTGAGCAAACTAGCCATGAACCGATTATCAAATCTTATGTCTTGAAACCCTAATGACCTCTAGTACTCAATCTTAGCCAGATTCTTTGAAACTCTAGGGTTTCAAGTCAGTTTAGCCTATAGTCTCGATCAACTTCAACATCGTTTAGTTATTCTTTTAAATCATATCTGCATATAGATCATAAAACATTTTAATATAATTAGTAATCATTTTGTGTTTGATTTATTGCTGAGTAGATCCAGAGGCAGAATTCGAGGACTTCACTGTCGACCCGACACCAACTGTTGATTCTTACAACGCGGAAGGCAAGCCATATTCTTGAACATCTTGAACCTATATTTTATGAGTTGGTATGATATGACCTTGAATATAAGAAGTATTGCATGTGAAAGAATGGTCGAGATATGATTTGGCAGTACTAGGCTGGATGCTTGTGAAATGTGAAATGATCAAGTAATGAGCCATAAACTAATACATGTGTATTTATGTATATTCATGAAATAAAACCCTAGCCGTGACCAGAGTTTGGTGTGGAATGGTGGTGGCACTAGATGTGCAGGCACTGGATGTGCGTAGGTGTGGATGGTCTGGTCACTGGCATATAAGGACTAGAATCTTGTGTTGTTCATCTAGTGGCATGAAAAACGTACAATCGCAAGCCTGGTATGGGACAGGCCTGAACAAGTAAGTATGCCGATCGCACATGAAACCCCTACATGAGATGGAAAGTGATGCACGATTGGCACGGAGTGCGGCTCCTACACATATCACTAGATGTGATGATGCACGCTGACCCAATAATGGGGAGATGCAGTCGGGGTGGGGGTATAGCCCGCCACAACTGTGGTTTGTCCAATCACAGGGTCAGGGGTGAATTGTGAGTGAAACATAACAAAAGTTCTTGTTATCTCCACCTTGCTACTTACATTATGCAGTGAGGAAGGGTCTAATCATCTTGATAGGATGGGCATGAAAGTGGAATATCTTGCGGGTAAATTGGTACCCCTCTGCAGAGTTAAAAACGTATTTGAATACTCCGAGCTCCTGGGTTTATAGGAGTCTGCTGCAGTGGATTAAATCCACGGGGTGTGGCACAAGTATGTTTTCTAAATAAAATTTGATAAGTCAAGATTACCCAAATGACATGTGTTGTCATGATAAGGGGTGCTGCCGTGGGCTGTCGTGTGTCGACGTGTCGCGGTAGTACTTTAAATAGTGGAACATGAATAACAATGCTATGCTATGAAAAGTGCTTCCATGAGATGAGATATAAAGGAAAAGACTATTTTACAACCATCCACACTTCTTTACTAGCATAGGTTCATATCATCACTACTATATGTATATACTCTTACCTATGACTTATTGAGTACGTAAGTACTCACCCTTGCAACCTATCATCAAATAGATGAAGTTCTCTGTGATCAAGATGAAGGCTTGGAGAACTTCTTGGATCTAGAAGGAGACCAGTTCCACCAGAGCCCTGATGTGTGTTGTTCTGCTGTCAACTTCTTGCTGTGGGGATTCACCTAGCTTCCGCCGTGTAGTTGTTATTTTGCTTTAGCTAGACCATGTGTGCTGTGAAGGCATTGTAACATCTTTGTGTTGTACTAAGGCCAGCAGGCCATACTACTCAAAATATTTTGCAAGTTACTCTACTGCAATGTACTCCTGTTCTTGACTTATCCTGGGAAGTCAAGAGTATGTATGTATGGGACCAGCTGCAGCAAACTAGGTTTCCACGGGAGTAATGGTAAACCCCAAGGTGGGCCTTACCCACAGGGGGACGCCACATCGGGCAAGGCCTCCCTGTCCCCGGGTCCCAGGTCTAGTCTAGGACAAGGACCTCCCTCCTCCGGATCCGGGATAGGGGCCTCCCATCCCCGGGTCTCAGACCTCCGTCCCCGGGACCCAGACAAGGCCTCCCATCACCTGGTCCTGGGCAAGGCCTCCCTCCGGATCCGGGATAGGGAACTCCCGTCCCCAGGACCCGGCAAGGCCTCCTGTCACCGGGTAAATGATCCCGTCTCCAGTCCTGGGCAAGGCCTCCCATCGGACCTAGGATAGGGTCCTCCCATCCCCGGGTCCCGAACAAGGGCCCCTCAGGTCCGGACAAGGGCCTCTCTCCCCCGGATCCAGGATAAGGGCCTCCCATCCCCGGGTGCCAGACAAGGACCGGGAACCAGGCCTCTCATCTCTACGTCCCGGACCTCTGTCCCGGGTCCCGGACAAGGGTTCCCTGGGTCCAACACAAGGACCTCCCTCCTTCGGATCCAGGATAGGGACCTCCCATCCCCGAGTCCCAGACAAGGGTGTCCCTCCTCTGGATCTGGGATAGGGGCCCATCTCCGGGTCCTAAACAAGCGCCTCCCATCCTTTGGTCCCATCCATGGGTTCTTGACAGGAGCCCCCCTCCCCGTTCCCAAGTCTCGGACAGGGCCCCCCATCCCCAGGTCCGAGACAAGGACCCTCACGTCCCCTGGCGATCCTCCAGGACTAGAGCCTCGCCTTCCCCGGATGGCTCCCCGGGACAGGGGCCTCCCATCCCCAGGCCCGGGACAGGGGGCACTGAATTTGATGCAGCCACATGTCCAAGATCCCCGATTCATGCCCTGCGAAAAGACCGCAACGCCCTTGATCCAGCAGTCACAACTAGGAATTTTTAGTCATTTTGCGTCTTTTGGAGCCTATATATACCCCCTTGTATCCCTCTTGTAACCTAACTCCATTCATTTGTATTCAATCCACTAAAAGCAATAGATGTGCTTAGGAGTCTTCTCCCCGCGAGAGAGCCTCCCCAGACGACTTGCGTCGGGGGCACATTGACAGGACTAGGGTCTAAACCGAGGCCCGAATCTATATAAATCCTTGTGTCAATCTCTGTGATTGCCCGACGGGAGGTGACCCATCACACGGTCAGCTCACGTCGCTGTACACGTGTTACACACGTCCGAAAACCTACCGGGGTATTTTCAATACCACGACAACATCCAACGGCAATATGGTTAGACATATTCCACCATACCCAGTATTTAAGCCTATTCGACCACTACCGCCACGTTGGATATCTTCAGCCTCCTTAATTAATTTATGATAATCATCAAGGACTTAAAGGTGCAAATATAAACAAGCATAATTGCACATTATGGCAGGAGCACGTTTGCCTCCTAGCGACCCTTCAATCCCGTAACCGATAACCGATGACGAGCTATAAAAAGGAGGATCGCTAGGAGAGAAGGGAGATCGAAAAAGATCCAAGACACAAGACCTAAGAGATAGAAATAGTAGATTGTGATACACAGTGTAAGAAAAGATAGGATATTGTTCTTAGTTCATCTAAGAACACCTCTTATTCTCCCCTTGTAAACCTTGGTATTCATAAGGAAATACCAACAGGAGTAGGGCTATTACTCATCATCAGAGGGCCCGAATATGTATAAATTCTTTTCTTCCTTAGACATAGATACCCTGATTTACCTGAGTATCACTTTAGATCGGCTTCAAATTTCATCATCTAAATTTATGTAAGTTCGACTAAGGACCAGAGTCTCCATCATTGACAGTTAGATGGAGCACACATGCATTTCTAGTTTTGTATGTAGATGACATACTATTGATCGGAAATGACATTCCTATGCTAGAATCTGTTAAGTCTTCTTTGAGAAATAGTTTCTCCATGAAAGACTTGGGAGAAGCAGCATACATATTGGGTATTAAGATCTATAGAGATAGATCTAAAAAGCTAATTGGATTAATCCAAAGTACATACATTGACAAGGTGTTCAATCGATTCAACATGAAAGACTCCAAGAGAGGTTTTACCCATGTCACATGACATTAGTCTTAGCAAGAGTCAATGTCCTATGAAATCTGATGAGCAAGACCGAATGAGAAAGATTTCATACGCTTCGACTATTGGTTCTACATGTATGCCATGCTTTGTACACACCCAGATGTTTCTTATGCTCTAAGTTCTACAATCCGATACCAATCGAATCTGGGTGAGAGTCATTGGATAGATGTTAAAAACTTCCTAAATTACTTGAGAAGAACTAAGGATGTGTTCCTAATTTATGAAGGTGAGGAAGAGCTCATTGTGAATGGTTACAATTATGCTAGCTTCCAAACCGATAAGGATGATTACCGATCGCAATATGGGTTTGCGTTCTGCCTCAATGGAGGAGCTATGAGCTGGAAGAGTTCTAAGCAAGAGATGGTCACTGATTCTACAACAGAAACTGAGTACATAGCTGCTTCTGAAGCAGGAAAGGAAGTAGTTTGGATAAGAAAGTTCATCTCCGAACTTGTTGTGGTTCCTAGCATTGTTAGTGTGGTGGATCTCTATTGTGATAATAGTGGAGACATCACTCAAGCTAAGAAACCAAGGTCACATCAAAAGTCCAAACATATACATCGATGATATCACCTTATACGAGAGTTCATCAATAGAGGTGATGTGAAAATATGCAAAGTGAATCCAGACTTAAATGTGGCAGATCCTTTGATAAAGCCTCTCCCACAACCAAAGCATGAGGCGCACACTAGAGCAGTGGGTATTTGATATCTATATGATAGACTCTAGTACAAGTGGGAGATTGATAGATTTATGCCCTAGAGGCAATCATGGAGATGGTTGTATTGATAAGTGCTAAATAGGTAGCATTTTTACACTAGGATTAGTACTGAAAAAGTGCAAAATCATGCTTAAAACTCCTTTAACATGACTTTTTATGCGTAATTTTTTATTATTTTTACAAATTGCTTTCACGGTTGTCTTCACCATGTTCAAGGACCAAACCTACCAACTTTGAGAAGATTGTGGCCACATTTGGACCCAATTTGACCAAGAAAACCAAAACTGGAAGCAAAAAGGTCTTGGTCGAGTATTCTTCGGACAGAAGACCTGGCCGAACACATTTTGGCGGGAAAATACCTTATCTATACACGGTTGGGCGAAAAAGAGACCTGTTGAAATATGTGACGACAAAAAAGGAGTTGTACTCGAAGACAATTTCTCGAAAAGACTTCCGGTCGAATACGAGCACATGGTCAAAAAGAGTCCTGATCGACCAAGACAACAGCTTGGCAGTTTGTGTGCGACATGTGTTTTGCCGGGATTGCGCCATGTGTCCTAGTCATGTTCGACTCAGTTTTGGTCAAAACATGAGTTTGGTCACGAATATGTCACGTGTCTTGGTCGTGTTCGACTCGGTTTCTTTGGCTTTTATTGGTCGAATTTGGTCGAATTTGACCAGGAATGGACGAATTTGGTTGGTTTTAGCTAGATTTGGTCGGTTTTAGTCATATTTGATCGAAACTGGTCAAATCTGGTTGGTTTTAACTTAGATTTATCTGTTCTCGCGCCATTTGAAGCTAGACTTCGTCGCATGCATGTCAAGGAGTTGTTTTTGGGCACATTAACCCATGTACTATAAATAAAGAAGCTTTTGACTCAAATTAAACATGCTTTCACAGGCTTTCATAGGCGATTTATAGGTAGTTTTGAGTAGTTTTTCTTAGTAGAGTCCCCTTCTCTATTTTCCTACTTTTGTAAGCCGGCAAGAATGACAACTTCAATTCTCAATCAATCAAGTAATTTTTTATTTAATTCTTATTATTATTTCTGCATTCTTATGGCGTTTTGCGAGTAGATCCCTTCTATGGTTAGGGATGACATAATCCGGAAGGTGTGATTCTTCCTCGTTCTTGATCTCAAGTTTTGGAGTTATTTCCTCATATTTTCTTCCTCTAAACCCTAAATTCTCATTTCAGCAACAGACGTAACAGTTGAGCCAAGAGTTCAGGGGAGTTCTTGAGTCCTTAGCGTTTTGACGCGGGATCTTGAACATGAGAGAGGCTATCGCCAAATGTAATAGTGGAAGTGATCCTTTGACCGTTGTACCAGCGATCGTACTGACCACTTAATCTGTCTTGGAAAACAATTGAAATTAACTTGCAATTCTCGGATCTTGCATAGAATTATGTCGGATAGTTATGGAACTCCAAAAACCCTAGATATTCATTCCTGCTTACTTACCCTAGATTTCTTATTTGCTCTTTACTGCTTTTAAACCCTAGATTGATAGTTTTAGTAGTAGAATTAGTTGTAGAAAAACAAACCCACAACTTGTTTAGACTTAATCAGTGATCTATTAAGTTAGAAATACGAATACACTTGTTCCTCGTGGATTCGACCCTCAAGTGCTCAATATTCAACTGTTCACTTGCGGTTATTACACAATCACGCCGTTTTAGGTGTGATACCAACCTAGACCGTCTCGCAAGAGAACGAAGACGATGCATTAAGGCAAGTATTCTATATCGTTCTTTCCACAGGGACTAGAGAAACAATATGTGAAGAACTAAACTAAATCGAATGACAAAAGAAAATAAACTAGACGAAGGAAAGAAGGAGAAAATGTCAGAAGAATAATAGAGAAAGAAAGAGGTGGATATCTCGCGACTCGCCATTAGTGTTTAAAATTGTACAATTACCGTAAGTATGTGCAATGTTTAAGATAATCGAGAAGAGGCCTAATGGAAGAAAGCATATATGCCAATCGATTAATAATCACTGCACAAATCGATGAAACAATAGTACAAAAACAAACACTAACACTTCAACAAGCCTCAACACAAAGCACGCAACAGATGAAACAGATGAACAAGAATTGAAGGTAAATTGGAATCGGTCTTCAATTACCCCAATCCTCTCTCTTTATCAATTGAATTTTACATAATACAATTTAGTGCAAAAAGAACTTCAACTCAAGAATTATTGGAATTTAGCTCTACGACTTGAGGTTCCAAATTCAGGTCATGACCACCTTAGTTCTTACCTCACAAGCAGATTTTTCAGCAACTAAGGCATTAAGAAACAAATATTGGAGAGAACAAGATATACAAGGAACTCCTAGAACCGATCAAATTAAATCACCAAAGCAACCTGCAGCTAGCGAATGCAGTCAACTGACAAACAGAGCAACATAGCAACATGAAGGTCAACTGGATTGAACAACAAGCGACAAGCATTTCAATTCATCACAGGGGACAAAAGAGATATCAAGTTCACTGGGTAATTGAAGTGATCACTCAACACAGAATTTTAGAGATAGAATTGTAATCATATGATGCCTGAATGAACAACCAAGTTTAAAGCAATTCATTTGAATTGAGAATTCTCTAATTAGATATGAAATAAGACATTCAATCCTTCACATTTACAAACAAGAAAATCTCATACAAACATCCAATTCATCAGAATTCAAGAACTGAGGAGAGTGAGAAAAGTTGGACCAAAGATGTGGCTTGCTGGAGCTGCTCTGGTGGAGCGGTCGTCGAGGCGTGGTCGAGAAGTGTCGAGGATGCTCGAGGTCGTCGTGGTTGAGTGAGGTTGACACTGCGGCCGTTGTCGAAGTGGACACCGGAGTAGGAGCTCGCTGCCAAGCTTGGGGAAGATGGCCTCAGCTCCAATCGGCAACGTCACCGATGGAGGCCGTGGAAAGCTTGAGCTACTGGAGGTTGCCGGAGTCGAATGCTGTTGTGGTGGAAGTAGCTGTGCCGGCGCAACGTGTCAAGCTCGGGCTTCACCGGAGCTATAGTTGGTGGAGGTCTCTGTCGCCGGCCCACGGCACGTGGCCAGCGGCCTGTCACGCAAGTGGTGCGGCGCGAAATGGCGCGGAGACGACTTCGACGGAGCACGAGCTCGCCGAGGGAGGTGGCGGTGAGGGATCGGTGAGGGCGGATCCGGTGGATCGACCAGGCGGCGGCGCTGTAGCTGTGCTGTGGCGATGCGCCAACGTCGGGAGATGGCGGATTCGGCGAGGTTGAGCGACGGCGGGATGGAGGCATAGCGCGGCGCTGGAGCAGAGGTGGCGCGGCGCTGGATCGAGATCGGGGACGGCCCCGATCGGCGAGTGAGGCGTGGATCCGGGAGCGGGAGAGGTGGTGGCGAAGGTGAACAGCGGCGGTGGTGTGAGGTGGCGAGATCGGGGACGGCTGTGGCGGCGGGAGGCAAATCCGGCAGCGGAGGAGATCGGAAGAGGCACGGCGAGCGCAGGAAGCGCGGATTGCACGCGGGAGGCAGCGGCTTAGTGAGGGCGGCGCGCACGGGGCGGAGGCGGCCTGGATCCAGCGGCGGATCTGGATGCAGCACGTGGCGGAGGCGGTGGCTTGGCGAGGGAGGTGCTAAAAGGAGGCGGCGCCGATGACGTAGAAGAAGAGGAGAGGGAGGGAGCAGCGCGACGGCGCGGGCTGGTGAAGCAGCGTGGTTGAGGAAAAGGAGAACGGCAGAGATCTAAAAGAGGAGAGAGAGAAAAGTGTCCACCGGCTGCGTAGGGCTGGTCGCCGTCAGCGTGGTGTTAAGAGGTCTCAATCGTGAGGGGAGACAGAAGAAGAAGATAACAAAGTAAAAATCAGGCTCCAGGCTCCAAAACAAACCATGGCCAACGGCTGTGTTTAGAGAAGAAAGATCATTTTGCAATTAGGCCCTCAGATTTTTAGAAAATCACTAATTGGGTCCAGTGTCTAGGGTTTTGGGATTTTTTGTGTCTTGGTTATTTTGCCGGCAGGGTTCTAAGTTTTTAAAAATTGCAAACTAGCCCTTGGCTGCTAGGTTTAGGAATTTTGGACCGCTGGAGACTCTGATTTCGGCATAGTCAGTTCCTACGCGTCCGTGGAAACGCATGGTTCTATCCGGAATCGATTGAGGGTTTGGTATAGTCAAAGAGACACGCTCCATCAGCTGAAATCCACCCAAATCACATTGATATGCAATAAAATCATAAAACAAATAATACAGTCGATTTGATGATAAAGATATGTATGATTAATGCAAATGCCGTCTTGTGACTAAATGTGCATGATCGGGGGTTAAAGATATGAAAAATATGCACAAATATGACAATTATCAATGTGAGATCAAGTTTTTTGGTGCCGTTGCTGAGAAACAACGGTAATTCATCTTTTTAAATTAATTTTTGCTGATATAAGTCAGTCTCACTTCTCAATCTTACTTCTATTTTTCTTTTTCTTATTTTTTTTGCACCACAACCTTTCAGGGAAGAAGTGTAAATCTGGATAGCTTGGACAAACCTATCAAAACTACGCGCCAACTTCGGTACGAGGCAAGGTAGGTAAGATTGGAGGAAAACTCACAAACTTTTGAAGACATTAAAGAACAACTAACAATGGAGGACCAGAAGAGACTCAAGGATTATGCAATCCTATTCAACATGGGGTTGCAATCAGGTATTCTTAGACTACCGATTGAATCAAATAATTTTGAAATAAAACATGTGCTTTTAAATTTGATTCAACAAAATCAGTTTGGCGATCTTCCCGCTGAAGATCCATCATTACATCTACACATGTTTTTTGAGCAATGTGATACTTTCAAGATTCATGGAGTAACACATGATGCACTTCTTTTGAGGCTCTTTCCTTTCTCGCTTCGTGAGAAGGCGAGGGCATAGCTATACAATGTTCCTCTTGTGTTGATCACTACTTGGGACGAACTCTCACGAGCTTTTCTTAGTAAGTTTTTCCCTCTTGCTAAAACAGTTCATATATGCAACCAGATTGCATCTTTTTCTCAGCAGGTAGGTGAATCACTTTACGATGCTTGGGAACAGTACAAGGACTTGTTGATCAAATGTCCGCATCACGGACTAGACAAGTGGCTTGTCGTTCAAACGTTTTATAGCGAATTGAATTACAATGCGCGGATGGCTGTAGACACCGCAGCCGGCGGCGCACTAATGAACAAAAGTGTAGACGAAGCATACGACCTCATCGAAGCTATTACTCAAAACTACACTCAATGGGGAATCGAATGAGCTACTCAACAAACTCTCACCAACAACATGGCTGTAAGTGTAATGTCACAATTAGCCGAACATGTAGCACTTCTAACTGATAAACTTGCTATTCTTGGATCAACTGCTACTACATCTGTTAATGCGATTACACCTATATGTGAATTGTGCGGTGTGCAAGGCCACTATGACCACAAATACTAATTTAACCCATCCATGGAGCAAGCAAATGCTTTTTAGGGTATGCAAAAATGGCAAGGTAATGCTTTTCCTAACTCGTATAACTCTGGATGATGCAACAATCAAAATATTGCATGGTCAGGACAAAATCAGCAACCTCAACACCAATAACCAAATTTTGGCCAGCAGCAACTACATCAACATGTTGGGGGAAATCTCCGGCCCAAAAGTCTCCCTCGTCCCGGGCCCCGCCACCCGGTGACCACGGTCCCGGTGAGCGAAGCCCTGCGAACAGGTGTCTCCCTTGTCCCGGTCCTGGTGAGCGAAGCCCCGGTAATAGGAGTCCCCCTGTGTCTCGGGCGCCGCCACGTGACCACGGTCCCAGTGAGCAGGGCCCCGGCCACAGGGGCCTCCCCCGCCTCGGGCACCGCCACCCGGTGATAGGCGTCTCCCTAGTCTCGGGCGCCGCCAACCGGTGACCACTGTCCCGATGACCAGGGCCCGGGGAAAAGGTCTTCCCTCAGGAACTACCGAGGACACTTGTCAAGCATCCAGGCCCTTAAACCAGGGAATTGACGTCGATGCCCTTCGATTCGATGACGGCAGATAGGGTAGTTTAGTAATTTGCATCTTTTGGAGTCTATATATATCCTTGTACACCCTCTTGTAGAAGAGGATGGATTCATTTTTAGCTCAATATAAATAAAGCAATAGGCATCCCTTGGAGACCTCTCCCCACGAGAGAACCTCCCCAGCGGACTTGCATCCGGGGGGTGTCGACAGGACTAGGGTCCCCACTGGGACTTGAACCTGTATAAATCCTTGTGTCACTCTCTGTGCTTGCCCGACGGGAGGTGACCGATCACGCGGTCAGCTCGCGTCGTTGTTCGTTCGCTAGGATCTTTCGTAAAACCTGCCGGAGTATTAGTAATACCACGACAGTTGGCGCCGTCTGTGGGGATCCGTGACGAATCACCATGGCTCCCCCAAGAATGAGAGCTCAAGCCTGCTCCCTCTCCGGTGGTGCCGGTACCAGCGACTCGACACCACCTCCGCGAGATGATGCTGTCACGACCTTACCATCTAGGGACGCCCGAGGAGAGGAACCATCTTCTCCTCCTGTAGTCTCCGGTAGGAGGGCTCCCATTTCCAACCTGGTGACCAAGACCACGCTTGTAGGGCCTAGCGCCTCCAACTCTCCGTCCCGGTCTCAGGAGATCCCCTGGTGGGGGCCTTGGTCGGGGGCCAACTACATGCCCAGCACACCCTAGAGGAGCTATTGCGCGCCTTAGCGCGGCCCCCCGGCTCCTGTCTACCCGCCCCCATAACCGTTTGTGGGGGCACCACCTCCATTCTTCATGGGGCACCATGCAGCCTTTACCATGCCGGGAATGTTTCCCACACCTGGGGGCTTGCCCCCGCCCGGAGCTTTCCCCGCACTGGAAATCTTTCCCATCCCGGGGGGCTATTTGGCACCAAACTCAGAACCCCTACAGGCGGCTGCCATTGCGCCGGGAACCCTCCCCGCAACTGGGGTCCCCCCATGCTAGGAGCCTTCCCCGCGCCCGCGGCCACCCATGTGTTGGGGGGCATTCCCGGGGCAACGCCCGAGACCACAGCGGCGCAGGAGCCGGGAGTCGCCCAAGAAGCTCTCGTCACCGCCCCGGACGCCCACCCAGCTCTGGGCCCGTCCCGCTTGCCGGTGGTGTCCTCCAGGCCGGTGACCCACGCGCATCAGCCCCCTCCCCCGAGACCGCCCTTAAGGGCTCCCTCGGCGGATTAGACCCGTTTCACCCGGGTGGAGGTTGAGCGAATGCGTACTGCGAAATCTGGGGTGGCTCCCTCCCGCTACCAATCGGGACTCCTCCTGGCTCGTGGTCACGATGAGCTACGCTCCCGCCCCAACCGGGGGAAGTGGCCGATTGAGGAGGCTACTGCCACCTCAAGAGGGTACTTGGAAATTCAGGAGGTTAGCTCGACTAACTCCGAGGAGAAGAGGTGCTACCGTCGTGCCAGTGGACCACTAGGACCCCTCCCCGATTCCGACAACGAGCGCGCATCCCCCGTTAATGGAGACAGCAACCGGGATCCCCCTGGGAGGTCGAGGGGGCCAACCAGCCACTGTGTCGCCGCCTCTATTGCATCCACTGGCAGCGACCCTACTGCCCACAGCACATCGAACATTACAACGGTGAGGTCGACCCTTACGAATTCGTGCAGGTGTACTCCATGGCCATTTCAGTGGCTGAGGGGGATGAGATGGTGCAGTGCAATGTCTTCCCCCTCTATCTCACTGGAATCGCCCACTACTGGTTTTACAACCTGAGGGCTAGTTCCATCAAGTCCTTCGCACAGCTCAAGCGCTGTTCTGCACGTACTTCCAGGGGAACTATGTGTGCCGCCTAGACTCCTCTCAGCTCCACACTATCTGACAGAGGACGGGGGAGACCATCCGCAGCTTCTTCAAGCGCTTTGCTCATATCAAGAGAAAGTGGCGCACGTCCTTGACTTCACAGTCATCGAGGCGTGCAAGAGCGGAATCCTCCCCGGGGAGCTCCATCAGAGGCTCTCTCGGAGCAGCCCGCCCCTCCTCCGCCGACGAGCTCTTCACCGTCCTCAAGAAGTATGCTCGGGCAGAGGAGGACGACCTCTGAAGAAGAACCAAGGGGCCCCTGCCCATGTCGATCGGGAGGCCAGGGACCCCCTGAACAAGCGTCCCAATACGACCAACCACAATGAGCCACGGCCTCGAGACACCTTTGTCCTCGAGGGCGAAGGCGGCTTACGCAATGGCCACAAGAGCAACTGCCCCTTCCCCAAGCCGAAAGGCCATGGGGGGAGGACAGTCATCCCGAGGCCGTGAAGGCCCCGCGACGGAAGGCAAGGAGAGAACAACCATCATGTGGTGTTCCTTCCACAAGTCCAATACCCACGCTGCCCGGGAATGCCACCAGCTTCTCCAACACTTCACCGCATTCCTCGACCAGCGTGGGCAGGGGGGAGTGAGCCCTACCTCCTTGCCCCCTCCGCCGGCTTTGTTGACTCTCCCTGCTCCTTCGGGAGAGCAATAGAGACAGGCACAGGAGGGGGGCTCAGCCGAAGAGCTCCCCTTCCAAACCTCCCAAAGGCATGTAAATTTCATTACGGGGGAGTTTGCCTCGGGGCGAGACTCTGAGTGCCAGCGCAAGGAGTACGCGTGTTAGGTAAAAGTTGTGGGGGTGCTACACAAATCCCGGCCACCAAAGTGGTCGGACATCCCCCTCACCTTTACAACAGAAGACGCGCGCGGGGTTCGCTTCCCCCATGACGACGCGCTCATCGTCTCCGCCACCGTCTACAACTGCCAGTTGGCGCGTATCCTCGTCGATGGTGGAAGTTCCGCCGACATCCTATAGCTGAAGGCATTCAGAGAAATGTAGGTCGACGAGAAGCTGCAGTAGCCCACAGCTAGGCCTTAGTAGGGCTTCGTCCTCGGGAAGACCATCTACCCAGTGGGGAAGGTTGATCTCCCCATGACCTTCGGCGACCTAGACAACTATCGAACGAAATGGTCCGGCTCGACGTAGTGGACCTCCCCTCTTCGTATAATGCGATTATGGGGAGGACCACAATCAACCGCCTGGGGGCGACGATACACCGGAGCTATCTCTGTGTGAATATTCCTAGGCCTGCTCCCCTAGAGCATCGTCCCTCCCGGCGCCAAAGGCGGCAACCCTATCCTCGGCCTCCTTGAGCACCTCCTCGAAATGCTCCTCGACCCTCCGGGAGACGGCCGCCCCCTGTGGACTCAAGAGTTAAACGTGCACGATGCGCAAAGTGAATGGCACAAGAAAAAGGCCCCAGACACTAAGGGAGTGGACTCACCTGGAGGTGGAGAGATATCAGCTACGAACAACGCTCTCGGAGGGTCCCCTGCCGGACGTAGGCCCGGACCATTGGGGTTTGGACGCTCGCGGCAAACCTCTGGGACTCACCAAAGGATAGCAAGGGGGTCTCCTCCCGATGGTTCTGGACCCGTCCCCGCTGGCGGGCCCCCTCCTTTTGTCCCCGAGGGTGATGTAGACCAGCTCGCCCCCGTCACAACCCCCCACCGGGGACTCATCGTCCAAAGAGTTGGACGTCAGTTCCCCCCCACGGGTTGTAGGATTCTCGACTTTTCGGAATTCTTGATTATTGTCAGAAATTTTTCGACCGGGAATTTTTTGACCAGCTCCCCATTCTCATGGCGACCGAGGGAAATTTTTACCGATCTCCGAAAATTTTTGACTGGAGGAAATTCTTACCGGTCCCCCGGAACTTTTCGACCAGGAATTTTTAGGCCGGCTCCCCGTTCTCATGGCTACTGGCAGAAATTCTTACCGGCCTTCGGAAATTTTTTAATCGGGAATTTATCAACCGGTTCCCCGTTCTCATGGCAACTGGGGGAAATTTTTACCGATATCCAGAAATTTTCGACCGGGGGAAATTCTTACCAGTCCCCCAAAACTTTTCGACAAGGAATTTTTTGGCCAGCTCCCGTTCTCACGTCGACCTGGGGAAATTCTTACTGGCCTTCGGAGATTTTCGGTCTGGAGAATTCATGATCGCACTTCAGGACTTTCGACCGGGGGCTATGTAACCCCGACAGTTATCGACGTCCGGGCCTGTTCGTTCTTTATCCACAGCACATGGAGCCAAGCTGCACCCCATTGTGGGGGGGGGGATAGTCAGGGACCGGGGGTGATAGGACAGGAGGTAATGGCTTTTGGAAAAATTTTGAATGTTTCAAAGAATTTAGAAGACATCACAAAGAGGCAAGTTCAAACTTCATTAATACAACATTGGACCGGGGGACAACCCCCCCGGTAGGCTAAAGTGTCCCCGGGACAACAACGCCCGGGCAGACATAAGATACAACCCGGGGAGTTAGGCTCCCACCGGAAAACTTCTCCGGAGGACAACCCCTTCCGGTGGGAAGCTACACCTAGTAATCCCGGAGGCCCTCCTTAAGCTCCCGAGAAAGGTCCTTGTACAGGCATGTAACCCTTCGATAGGTGCTCCGGAGAAGGTCCTCCGGCCAATATTCATACCCAGCCGGAGGGCGTATCTGAAGCGGTGGGATCCTCCGAGAGCCCAGCTTTGGAGGAGACAGCTCGGCGCGACAGTTGTCAAAATTGTCCAAGTGCCACTCTGGGAGCCACCGCAACCGAATCGGCTCCCTGGCAGCACTCTCTCGGAAACCGGCGTGTCCCCCGACGGCAAGGCTTAATAGGGTTGTAGCCACTTGGGCCTCCCCTAGGCTACGCCACCCGGGGATCGAAAACTCCTCCTCGGGAGTGAGCTCCTGAGCCACTGGGGAATCCCCCAGGCCACACCGCCCGAGGCTCGAAAACTCCCTCTCGGGAGTAACTCCCCCGGGACGCCTGCTTACAATGAGACAAAGGACTTAGCAAAAACAATCTTTTCATTTCATTGAGTGAAAGGATTTACAATTTCTCCGGGGCTTCCTCTAAGAAGCAACCGGGAGCAAAACAAAAAAACCTACAAAGCAACAAGCCTAACTAAAAGGCTGGGGGGAGCTCATACTTGCCCATTTTTTGTCCCCCGGGGGGGAACCTCTGCCGCCATTGGCGTCGTCGCCGGCGGCGTTATGTCCAGGTCCATCGCCCCAGAGACCTGGTCAAAGAGAACCCCAGCCAACTCCTCGAGCCCCTGTCGCCGGGCTTCGAAGTAGCCGGGGAAGGTGCAAGGAAGCAGCCCCCTAATGACCCAGGCGCCCACTCTACGGTGCTCCACGATAGCGATCGCAGGGACGGCGAGGCCCCGGGCCCTGACATCAATGGCCACATGGATCATAGAGACCTGCGTATCATGGAAATACACAGCTGACGAGGATTGACACCCGGGTCACTTCTAATAAACTTCTGGTTCAAGACAGGTTCGAACCTGACATGTATCTGGTGATGCGAACTCAAGCTATTCTGAAGGGCATCACCACGAGGTCGCAAGCTTTACGCGATCAGGTCGCAGCTTTACGCGGTCAGACCGTAAGCCCTGCGCGGTCAGAAGTTCGTAGGCTATACGCGAACTACACATTCGGGATATTGCGCGGTCAACCAATATCCCGCGGTCAGAACATCTGCCGATCAGGATACTTGGGATCCATCTATTCGGTTGCCCATACAACAGGATATTCTGAGTATCCCGAAGATTCCTACACGTGGAGGATCAACCGTCAGGAGGTTAACACGTACAGTTATCCATGAATAACACGTGTTTAACCTACGTGGAGGTTAAGAGCAGTTCCAAAAACCGCATCCAACCGTCCGTGCAACCGATTGATGCAGTTTCCTTCACATGGCACCCTTTCAAACAGTATAAAAGGATGGCATGGAGCATCAATCAAGAGAGAGAGATCATCCGAAACATCAACCGAGGGATCGGAAGATCAAGAAACCCAAAATCATCCAAGTTAGCCAAGTCTACGGCACACCTCATATAGCATTTTAATAAGCTTTCTTTGGCTTATCTTTGTACACTCTTACAGGAAAAAATCCTCGCCTGTGAGGACTTTTTCCTCCATTTGTAAACCTTTTACCACACTTAGTGAAATCTCAATAGGACGTAGGGCTTTTACTCCCACCATCGAGGGCCCGAACCTGTCTAAACTCTCTGTGCTCCTGTTCACCATTGTTCAGCATACCTTCCCGAAGGGTCATCTTGAAAGGTCTCACAATTACAAATTTTGCATAAGTTCGGCTGAGGACTCCGAGTCCGAATCGTCGACAGCTGGCGCCCACCGTGGGGCCTTTCTCAAGGCGTTCTAATTGAAATTCGGAGGTTCGCCGAAACATGGCTGGAGCATATGATTCCGAGAACGATTTCGATCTCGAGGATTATGCCAATATACCCATGCCTTCTCCAAGCGATCCTGTTCCGATGGAAGAGGTCGAAGGCCAGAATCTTCCACAGGTTGAATCATCTCCCCAAGTCATGTTAATCGACCAGGAGGTAACTGGCACAAGGTCAGAACCCGTAGAGGTTCTTAATGTGCTAGGCGATGAATCCGGCCCGTCATACGATCCCGCTGAGGGAAAATATGATGGTGACGCTGAAGTTAGCCCAGGAAGGTTCGACCCTGATAACCTCCACCGTCTCTTTGATTTCGAGTCCGACTTGGAACAAACCGAGATGTTCTCCCCATCGGTGACCTCTCTCCCCAGGCAGTTTGCTGCGTTGTCGGAAGAAACTCCCGATCAACAGGCTGCCAGGGAAGAATAAGATCGCAAACAGAAGGAGGAGCAAGATCTCGAGCAACAGAACAATGAACTACGCAGAACTGCCCTAGAGGCTCTTCAAGATGCGCAGGCTCGTTACGATGCTGCCCCGAGTTCTTCTCGACGGTCGCGTGGTCGTAGACGTGACCAGACTCCTTCCTTACCACCGGAGCATTTCCCAGTGGACGAAGAAACAGTAACACCTGGTGCCCCTAGGAGAAGTACCCATGGTCGACTGCGATCTATCGCGGAGGTCATGCGTAATTTTCCTCCTACGGTCACGGATGCGCAGAGACCGGCCTTTTTCAGGATCCTGGCGGAAAGACTGGACGAGGTTGCATCCGAGGCGACCCCAACAGCTTCTTCCCGCTCAGTGACACATCCCCGTGAACGAGATGGTCCTCATTTTGGCTCTGGCCGACGGAGTTACCCGCCACCTTTACCGTCCCGACAGGACAAATATCGGCGAATGCAGGACTCTCGTAGTAGGGATCGAGTTCCCGTTCACTCTCGTTTGGGACCCCGAGTAACCTCGCCATTAAGTGAGTTTGCTCGAAACCCGACCGAAAGTCGCAGGACGGTTCACGGTCCTTACGTTGGTTGCAAAGCTTTCTCGCCTGGCCTACGAGCAGTCGTTTGGCCCGATAAGTTTCGACCAGGGGCCATTGAGAGGTTTGATGGAACTCAAAACCCATCTGAGTTCCTTCAGATCTATATTACTGCCATCCAAGCAGCAGGAGGCGATGACAAGGTCATGGCCAACTACCTGCCAACAGTCCTCGTAGGACCGGCTAGAACCTGGTTGTTCAATCAGCCTGAGGGTTCTATCTATAATTGGGAAATGCTATGCGATGCCATCCTCAGCAATTTCCAAAACTGTTACCAAAAGCCGGGTAAGGTGGACGACTTGCATAGACTGCGGCAAACTTCGACCGAAACGCTTCGGCAGTTTGTCAAGAGGTTTGTCGGGGTAAGAAATATCATCCCGAACATATCTGATGGCTCCGTAATCAGGGCATTTAAGCATGCCGTTTGATACCGGAGATTCACTGAAGACTTGCTCATCCACCCTCCTCGATCAGTGGCCGATCTGTTCGATATGGCTGATCGATACTCCGATGCAGCCGAGGCAGTCGAATGGAACCGAATGGTTGACAAGGGGGACCTACCGCCCCAACCAGGCTTCAAGGACGCCAAGAAAGAAGATTCAAGCAAAAAGCCGGAGTCTTCACCGGGTGGGAAGTCAAAAAAGTCGAAGAGGAACCGCTCTGGACAGTACCGTGAGGTCGCGGTCGCGGAGAAACCACCTTCGACCAAAGGTAATAAGTCTTCTTTTAAAAGCAAAACTGCTTCTGGTGGCCGGGATTCCGACCAGCCAGAAAAATCAACTAATCCGCAGGAAGGCAAAAGGTGGTGTCCACTCCACAATTCCGCAGGCCACGATCTCAAAAACTGCAGGAGTTGGTTCAAACAGCTGGATGATTTCTACCAAGGAGCTGGGCCAATGCCAACCTTACCGCCTAAAGAGCAGGCGTGCGGGGTTAGAGACGTCGATGGAGACGAAGAAATGGCTTACCATGTACCTCAAAATCATGTTAATGTCATTTTCGGAGGTTCCTCCTCTTTCGTTTCCAAAAGGCAGTTTAAAACCTTTTGCCGAGAGGTTAACCAAATGGAGACATCCCTTGGTGAACCTCAATATCCCCGTTGGTCGGATATACCTTTGACGTTCGATCGCGCTGACTGTCCTGTGGGGCTAACTCGACCATTGAGGCTACCTCTGGTTATTACCCCAATCATCAGTAACGCGAGAGTCGAAAGGGTCCTGATTGACGGGGGAAGTTCCCTTGATCTTTTATTGGTCAAGACACTCGACGAGATACAAATTCCTCGTTCGAAGATCAAGCCCATAATCCATCCGTTTTATGGGATAATCCCAGGCCCCTCGATGATGCCATTGGGACAAGTGGTCCTCCCGGTCACTCTGGGAGAACCAGATAATTTCCGAACAGAATTGGTTACTTTCGATGTAATCGATTGTGATTCAGCTTATAATGCAATCTTTGGCAGGCCGACTCTTGCTAAGTTCATGATGGCAACGCACTATGCTTATCAGTGCGGGAAATTGCCTGGCCCCAAAGGTGTCATTTCGGTCCGAGGTAGTCGCAACGTGGCGCTCACATGCGACCGGCTATCTTTGGAGATGGTCGATCAACTTCCCCTCCGGGACGCTCAGGTCGCCACTGTCGCCACCGATGCGATCAGGGCTGCTCCTCGACCAGATGAGAAACTCAAACAAGTTCCCTTGTACCCAGATGACCCATCCAAGACAATTCGGGTTGGGTCAGCCCTGGATGACAAATAGGAACTCGACCTCATTACTTTCCTCCGGGCTAACGCAGATGTGTTTGCGTGGAAACCGTCCGACATGCCCGGTGTCCCAAGGGAAGTAATTGAGCACAGGTTAGCAATTCGACCTGGACAACGGCCAATAAAGCAAAAGCTCAGGCATTTTGCCACCGACCGACAGGAAGCCATCCGAGAAGAGTTAGACAAACTCTTACAAGCCGGGTTTATCCGCGAAGTGAATCACCCGGACTGGCTCGCCAATCCGGTCATGGTCCGCAAGTCAAATGGCAAGTGGCGCATGTGCGTCGACTATACTAGCCTCAACAGTGCCTGTCCGAAGGACGACTTTCCCCTTCCTCGCATCGACCAGCTGGTTGACTCCACTGCGGGTTGCAAACTGATGAGTTTTCTGGATGCCTACTCAGGATATCATCAAATTAGCATGGCAGAAGACGATGAAGAGAAAACTGCCTTCATCACCCCGTTCGGCACATACTGCTACATCAGAATGTCGTTCGGTCTCAAGAACGCTGATTCCACGTACCAGCGCTTGATGCAAAAGACCTTTCTTTCCCAGATAGGGCGTAATCTCGAAGCATATGTAGACGACTTGGTTGTAAAGAGCACCAAAAGATTGTCTCATTTGGACGATCTTGCTGAAATCTTCTGTAACTTGAATCGCTTTGGAATAAACTTGAACCCAGAGAAATGTTCTTTCGGGGTTTCTTCAGGAAAGCTTCTTGGTTTTCTTGTGTGTTCCAGGGGCATTGAGGTTAATCCTGAGAAAATCAGAGCTATCGAACAAATGAGGTCGCCCTCGACCATGAAGGATGTTCAACGCCTGGCTGGTCGCATGGCGGCTTTAAGTCGCTTTATATCGCGATTAGGCGATGGGGACTACCTTTCTTTAAAGCCTTGCGGAAACATCATAACTTCACGTGGTCCGACGAGGCCGAAAAAGCGTTTAAGGAGGTAAAAACATATCTGTCCAGTCCGCCAGTATTGGTGTCTCCTGAAACGGAAGAGCCATTACTTCTGTATTTGGCGGCCACCCCACACGCGGTCAGCGCAGTTCTGATCGTGGAAAGGGAAGGAGTGCACAGACCCGTCTACTATGTGAGCGAAGTACTTCATGGTCCTAAGGAGCGCTACCCTGAGGTCCAGAAGATACTTTACGCACTATTGATGGCTTCCCGTAAGCTACGACATTACTTTCAAGCACACAAGATCACAGTACCCTCCTCTTTTTCTTTAGGGGATATTGTCCGAAATCCAGAAAAATCTGGTCGAATCGCCAAATGGGCGGTCGAATTCGGTGCCTTCGAAATCCTTTTCACCCCTCGCACGGCGGTTAAGTCTCAGGTTTTGGCCGACTTTGTGGTCGAATGGACCAACCCTGAGCCACCCGTGCAGTTGGCGAAGGAACTGGAGTGCCCCGATTATTGGACAATGTACTTTGACGGCTCCCGTAGTTTTCAACACTCGGGGGCTGGAGTGGTCTTAGTTACGCCTCAGGGCGAACAGCTTAAGTATGTTATTCAACTACACTTTGTTGCCACCAACAATGCAGCAGAGTATGAAGGTCTTCTTGCAGGGCTCCGGGCAGCAAAATTCCTCGGAGTCCGTCGATTAGTGGTGAGGGGGGAGTCACAACTGGTCGTAAACCAGGTAAACAAGGAGTACAGCACCTCGGATGAGACAATGGCTCATTACCTGGGGGAAGTGAGGAGATTGGAAAAACACTTCAGTCACTTCGAAGTCCAATACATCCCGCGAAAGGACAACATTCTCGCAGACCAATTATCCAAAATTGGATCCTCACGCTCATCCGCTCCGGCAGGAGTGTTCATTGAACACTTGGACCATCCTTCGATCATGACTTCGGTCGAGGATGATCCGGCAATAGCCTTCGTTGCCAACCTCGGTCAGGAACAAGATTGGACTCATCCATTGAGGGTCTATCTTGAACATGGGACCCTACCCGAGGACGAAACCAAAAGCGATCGATTAATTCGAAAGGCGCGTCTGTACAAACTCATAGATGGGGTTATGTACAGAAAGGGTACTCAAGGAGTATTCATGCGCTGCATATCTCAGGAGGAAGGAAAATCCCTCCTGAAAGAAATACATGACGGTGTATGCGGTGCACACGCGTCATACTGAACACTGGTCGGAAAAGTTTTTCGACAGGGATTCTACTGGCCTTCGGCACTCGATGATGCCAAGTTTATGGTCAAGATGTGCCCACAGTGTCAGTTTCATGCAAGACAGGTTCATCAACCTGCTTATGCATTGCAAACTATTCCTCTCGCATGGCCCTTCGCGATCTGGGGGGTGGACATCGTCGGTCCTATGCCACAAGCGGTCAATGGGTACAAGTTTCTGTTCGTAGCCATTGACACGTTCACAAAGTGGATTGAGGCTGAACCAGTACGAAGTATTACTGCATCAGCTGCACAAAAGTTCTTTCACAAGAACATTGTGGCACGATTTGGTGTTCCAAACCGTCTCATCACAGACAACGGTTCTCAATTCGCTAGCGGTCTCTTCCTAGACTACTGCGATCAGATGGGGACTAAGGTGTGCTTTGCTTCCGTGGCACATCCACAAAGCAATGGTGTCGTAGAACGGGCCAATGGGCAAGTGTTGCAAGGCATCAAAAAACGTGTTTTTGATCGCCTCAAGACCCGCTCGGGGGCTTGGGCAGACGAGCTCTATACTGTTCTATGGGCACTACGGACTACCTCTAGTCGAGCCACCGGTGAGACACCCTTCCATTTGGTCTATGGGGCCGAGGCTGTGTTGCCTATGGAAGTCAGTATTGGATCTGTTCGCACGAATCAATTCGAACAGGTCAACCAATCCGAACAGCGATCGCAAGATCTCATCCTCCTGGAAGAACGGCGTGATCGCGCCCTGATCAAGTCCGCGGTATACTTGCAGGCTCTACGCTAGTATCACAGTAAAAAAGTGCGACCACGTGATCTCAACGTAGGCGACTTGGTTTTACGAAAAATTCAAGACCAGTCTAACCGCAATAAACTCTCCCCAAAGTGGGAAGGACCATACACTGTCGTCTCAGTGCCGCGGCCAGGGTCTGCGCGGTTAGCCATGGAGGATGGTCGGATTTTGTCCAATACTTGGAACATCGATCAACTTCGCAAGTTTTACGTGTAAGTATTCCAATCACTTTTTCCCTGTTCAATTAGCATCTTTTCATAAAAAGCATGTCTTGTTTTCATACAATAAGTGTTTTCTTTAAGCCCAAATTATACAAATTCGATCTGGGGCTGATCGCCGGCGGTTAGGTTACTACAACATTTTTTAACCGGATTCGCTGGTCGATCTCATGATCACTTCCAGATAAGTCGCTCCTAAATAAGCCGTTTCTCAACGCACACGGGACTATCTGGCAAGTCTTCGGTCATCTGGGTGGCTACCAGTTTGCAATAAGGTTAAAATGTTATTTTAATCTTGACCATCGGCTTGAAGTGCATATCCCTGGTCATCATACTTATTTTTTCCCCTCTGCTTAAAATACTAAGGCTCCAGTATTCACAAAACAGAGGCGGGGGCTAGAGGAGTATACTTATAGTATGAAACTTATGATGTGAATATGCACTTTCTTTTGAAAAAATAGTTTTACATACATGGCATTGTAATTACAATTGTTGGGTTACAAAATATAAGGATCATTCGATCCTCAGCTCAGCCAAGAGTTTGTCAACGAAGGGCTTAACTTCTTCAATAACGGCGTCAAGCAGTTCTTCACTCTCGACCTCAACCGGTCCCACCAGCGCGCTCAGATTCGCATCTGGGCCATGGTGAAGTCGAACCCGGCTGAGTACGGCAGAAGCGGCTGATCGGACTCTCGTCCTGATTATCTCTTCACGTCGCCGTAAATCTCCAGGGAGATATTCGAGCAGTGATTCTGCTTGAGTTGTGAGCAGTGATGCCCAATCGCTGACACTTGGGTCGTCCTTCCTCAACTCTACCATGTTGGTATTCAAAAGGCTGGCCACGGCCTTCAGTTTTTCGAAGACCAGTAGGCTCAACTCTTTGACCGCTCGGTCGGTATGGTTGAGCGAAGACTCGAGAATCATCTTGTCCTGGCCGAGCTGTGTAATGCGACCTGCTTGCGCTGTACAGAGAAAAGAGGTTATTAACAAGAAACGGCTTTAAGTCTTCTCAAGTTGAGAATCGACTTACCAGCATTCTCAGACTGAAGTTTATTGATTTCAGTCCGTAGTTTCTTGAACTCTGTAACTGAGTTCAGCCTCATCTTGGCTAACTCTTTCTTCAAGAATGTAACCTCTCTGCAGCAAAATCAAGTCAGTCACAAATAAAGCCTACTTATATTAACAGAAGAGTGACGATCCTCACTTGCGCAAGCCGTCACGATCTTTTTGAACAGCCGCCATGCTAGCCATTGCAGCATGCGACTGACTCGTCACCCATGACAAGCCCTGTGATACAAAGCAAGAGAGTTAAGTATGCTCTAAAGGCGATTCAAGCGCCGAAACAGGGGTGATCATACCTTCATAAACTTATTTAAAGCGGCATCATCCATGCTAGCAGGAATCCTTGCTAGCGCGCCGGAAGTGCCTGCGACAGGGACAGTTGATGGGAGTGCCGGCCGGATGCCACCCCCAGAGACTACTGGTTGTGACCCGATCCCTGTACTTGTTTCACCTCCCGCGGTCCGGACAACTTCCTGAACCGCGGGAGCAGAGCGCTCTTCATTAGAGGCTCCCTCATCAGCCCTAATTTCAACCTCCCCAGTGGCGGTTGAAGGGTTAGGCGCTGTCTTCTTTTGCCTAACAGGAAGAATGGGTCAGGCAACTTTTATTTAAGATTACTGTCAAGTAAGAGCTCTTACCTTATTTGAAATCCCATTCGTTCCTGGGACTTCTGGGAAAATTTCCCTGGCGAAGGAGAGCCGTCTCCGGTTCTCGCCTTCCTTATGGTAAACAAGGCAGCACCCCCCTAGAAATGTCATGTTACAAGCATATTCTTAGGGAACAGGTAAAAACACATAGGTCTTTACCTGGGCCACCGGACTAACTGGTGGGGCGACATCCGAAGGCCTTGGCGATTCCTGAGTTGCTGGAACCGTCACAGCCGGCCTTTGTTCGTCTACCTCCTCCTCTGCCTGCGGAGGAGGAGGATTTTCCTCTCTGGAATCCCCAGTGGTCCCAGGGGGAAGCTCTCCTCTCTGTATGTACATTAACTTATCAAATGTGCAGAAAGAGCCATAGAGGGAATGATCGAAAAGATTCTTTACCTTAGTCGTCCCTTCGACCAGGGAAGCAGAGATGATTGACCCTGAAACCTCGGGGGCTTCAGGAATTGGAAGGTCACCCGCGACCACAAGATCCTCGGTGGTCGCAGGGTCAGCCACGGCCACCTCTTCGACAGCTGTGGTCTCTGCGGGGTAGCTTGGGGCATTGCTGGATGGAAGATCCGCGATCTTCCTCCTTCGAAGGATCAGAGGAACGTCATCCTCTTCCTCCTCGCTCCCCTCTCCCTGTACGACGAAGAAGTGATTCCATGTCGCGCCTGAAAAAGTAGCAGGAATGCGATATCTTACCGCAGTCTTTCTTGCGGGACGAGGAACGCTTCGTGAAGACCCCTCCCCAGGGTTCAGCTTGGTCTTCTTAGGGGCAGGACTCTTTGTCCTGGGTCTCTGAGAGACCTTCTTCACGTTCCTCGCCGTCGGCTTCTTCAGAGAGCCGACATTGTCACTTGGGAATGTCGCATCCGCAAACCTCCCTAGGAGCTATTCTCATTCCAATGAGATTGATTAGTGCTGGACATACATGAGACCTGCAAAACAGAGGCCAAGTGGAAAGTGTACCTTTCGGCGCTCCTGTTTAAGGTCGTCGCCGGCATGAATCAAGCTTTGGGGGCGAGGCGATCCCTTGGGGCCCTCTACCTCGGCGTTGTACGCCCTGAGGAGGTAGTTAGTCCGCCTCTCAATCTCGGCTGAGGGCAGGACTGTTCCCAGATACGAGTTAAATTGATACATTTCAAAAATGACATAAAAGGATTTCAATGTCAGAAATGAATACCTTCGTTATAGTCCAGGGTAGTGTCCGCCATGGACTTGATCTCCCAAGCCGGATGAGCCCTTTCACGCAGGGGGCTCACCCGGTTCTTCACAAAGTCTCGGATGACGTCACGTGCCGTCAACCCATGTTCGACTAAGTGAAGGATCACCTCGGCATGCTTCATGAACTCCGCGTTCATCGCCGGGAGAGTATCCAACTCGCTCGGCTTCTCTGGCCGCGAGTTCTCAAACCACAACCCGCTCTCGGTCAGCGGGGTGCAGTAAAACCATTTCTGGTGCCACCCGTGCACTGAGTCTCGTAGGGGTGGGGAGGGATACTCCTTTTTATCCCTCAGCCGGAAGTAGATGCATCCGGCGGCGTTGGTGCTCTTCGACCACGCTGAAAAGTAGAATCGTCGGAAAAGATCCACGCTGGGATATATTCCGACGAAGGCTTCACAGAGATGCTGGAATACTGCAAGGATCAGCATCGCGTTGGGGTGGAGGTTGATCAGTTCCCACCCGTAATGTTCAAGGACATCCTTAAGGAACCGACTCTCAGGGAATCGGAACCCGCAACGCAAATACTCCTCAAAAACCACCAACTCGCCTTCTTGGACAGTTGGGGTTTCTTGGTCCTTCTCCGCAGGTCGCCAGTTAATGAGCAGCCGCGGAGAAAGGATCTCCTCCTTCTCTAGCGCCATCAGGCTCTCCTCAGAATGATGAATGGATCTGCTCCAGGACGCCATCTTTGGTGTAGAATCAAAGGGGAAGCTGGCGATTTGGGGAAGATGAAGGCTGAAGAAAATGAGGGTATTGAGCGGCGGGAATAATGAGGGTTTTTAGCTGTGTGGCTTCTTTGAGAAGACATCTGCTCTTTTTATAGACCCAAGGCGACGCATTAATGAGTAAACGGCTCATTTCAAACGTTCCATGCAATGCTTTATTCATTTCCCATAATGGATACTGTCTCTGATGGACCCGATAAAGTACTCAGGCGTCAGATCTGAAACAAAAAGACTTCTTTGTTTTGGAAACTGAAAGTGTAAAAGGACTGAAAAATTTTCAGTACTTTTCAGAGGACGTTTTTCCTTTTTTATACTTTGAACATTTTTTTCGAAAAAATCATGTAACTCAATTTTTGACGAGGATTGACACCCGGGTCACTTCTAATAAACTTCTGGTTCAAGACAGGTTCGAACCTGACATGTATCTGGTGATGCGAACTCAAGCTATTCTGAAGGGCATCACCACGAGGTCCCAAGCTTTACGCGATCAGGTCGCAGCTTTACGCGGTCAGACCGTAAGCCCTGCGCGGTCAAAAGTTCGTAGGCTATACGCGAACTACACATTCGGGATATTGCGCGGTCAACCAATATCCCGCGGTCAGAACATCTGCCGATCAGGATACTTGGGATCCATCTATTCGGTTGCCCATACAACAGGATATTCTGAGTATCCCGAAGATTCCTACACGTGGAGGATCAACCGTCAGGTGGTTAACACGTACAGTTATCCATGAATAACACGTGTTTAACCTACGTGGAGGTTAAGAGCAGTTCCAAAAACCGCATCCAACCGTCCGTGCAACCGATTGATGCAGTTTCCTTCACATGGCACCCTTTCAAACAGTATAAAAGGATGGCATGGAGCATCAATCAAGAGAGAGAGATCATCCGAAACATCAACCGAGGGATCGGAAGATCAAGAAACCCAAAATCATCCAAGTTAGCCAAGTCTACGGCACACCTCATATAGCATTTTAATAAGCTTTCTTTGGCTTATCTTTGTACACTCTTACAGGAAAAAATCCTTGCCTGTGAGGACTTTTTCCTCCATTTGTAAACCTTTTACCACACTTAGTGAAATCTCAACAGGACGTAGGGCTTTTACTCCCACCATCGAGGGCCCGAACCTGTCTAAACTCTCTGTGCTTCTGTTCACCATTGTTCAGCATACCTTCCCGAATGGTCATCTTGAAAGGTCTCACAATTACAAATTTTGCATAAGTTCGGCTGAGGACTCCGAGTCCGAATCGTCGACAACAGCCTCTTAGACCGACAATGGTACCGGGTCGGGGCTGTGCCCCGATCCAAGCTCAACCCCGAGCCCCTCGAGGGCCGAGTGGATCATCCTCGCTCCAGTGATCACCGCGATGGCTCCCGAGGTCTCCACCTCCCGGAGAGCTTGCCTCTCCGCCCGCAACTCCCTCTGGAGCTGGGAGGCAGCGTCTTCGATGGCGGCGAGCCGCGCCCAGGTCGCCTCCAGATCCCCGAGTGCATGGTCCTTCTCGGACCGCTCGGCGAGCGCGACCTCCTTGGCCACCGCCAAGTCCTCGAGCGCCTTCTCCTTTTTGGTGCGCTCGGAGGCTAGGGCCTCCTCGGCCACCCAGAGGCACTCGGAGACCCAAGCTTCGAACTCCCAGACCAACGTGACGGCCTAAAGCGAAGAAAGGATTAGACGATCCACAAAGATCAAGTGAAGAGCCCGCACGATCGGAACTTACCTAGAGTCCGGAGGAGATGATCTCCTCGTAGCCTCCCCTCGGCGTGTCTCGGGGAGACCCCCACCGAGGGACTTCCCCGCCCGTCGCGCTGACGTCCTCTGAGCCCCTACTGCTAGAGGAGTTGGGTGACAGGTCCATCATGGGGCCCAGGACTCCGGGGCTGATGAAGAGCCCCTTGCCTTTCCCGGGTGGGAGGGGCACCGAAACCTTGGGGGAGGGGCTTCCGGGGCGGTGAAAGATGCCATCGGGGGGGTCCCCCCGGGGTCTTGAATCGAACAGAAACCCTCCCACATGGTACTTGCGGGCGGGCCTCCGGAGATGCAAGCGGGGGAGAAGGGCTCGGAGCGTACATCTCTGAGTCTGACCCCTGTCCTTCCCCGGCCACCACTTCCCTGGGACGGTCGGTGCCCAGGGAGATGGGACAGGGTGATGACGAAGCCGAGCCGCATGTTGGCCCAGGATGTCCCGCTTCCGGAGACACCGCCGCCGGAGGTGTTGCCGACGAAGTGGCCGACGCCCTCACTGGGGTCTTTGCAGGCGTCTTTGCCGGCGTCTTCGCCGCAGTCTTTACCGGCGTCTTTGCCGGCGTCTTGGTGGAAGTCCCAGCCGGAGAGCCCGGGGCCTGCGCCAGGGCTCTTCGCGCGAGTGCGCTTCAGAAGCCCCCCGATTGCCTCCTTCCTCCTCTTGTGAGAGCTAGGGGTGGGAAGGGGCACCCGGATGCGGAGCTAAAGCCTGAAGGCCTCCGCTATGAGATTTCGGGGAGCAACCCTCCCCGATGACTCGCACGATCCACTCGTGCTCGTCCTCGTAATATCTGTCGAGGAGGAGGACCGCTGTAACACCCTAGTTTTGGGGGTGAAAATTTTTGCATGAAAACCCTGCATGCATGTATCTCTGTAGTAGTAGCCAGATCAGCTGAACTCTAATCTCTCCCAAACCCTAAAAATCTCCAAATCTATTCTCTAGATCCAGATCAAGATCTGACCATCCAGATTTAACCTACAAATTACCCTGAAGATAAAAGTCTTCAGGAGCCAGATCAAATTCTGACCCTAACTCTGAGTACCTAAGCCTCTCTCTGTTTTCGAAAACAGGAAAATTCAGATTTACCCTAAGTACCCCAGTTTCCAGATGATTGAATTGTTCTGATTTAACCTTATCCAGACTCAAGTAGCCCTTGGAATATGTTCCTAGGTTCATCCTCAACTCACTCCAAAAAGTTGGGAGCCAAATTAATTCATCTAAACACTTTTCGCAGTTTAGTCCAAATTTTACTGCGAATAAGTCCTTTTCTGTCTACCTGGAAGCCTGAAAAGGCTAAAATCCACGAATCAATCCCAACTCCAGAATTTCTTCAGGAAACACCTTCTAAATACTATTTGATACAGATCTCCCTTTTGATCAGACTTCAAAATCTCTCTCCAATCACCAGAATTAGAGATCGACAAAATCAAGACCTATTGTACCCTAATTTTACCCTATTTTCGAAAATAGGTGAAATCCCTCAAATCTTATCAAATTTTCTCTAAATTTGAGTTGGATGAGTACTAATAGAAATGTTATACTCAGCCATGAAATCAATCCTCAAATTAACCATCTCTAAGACAGAAATTGCAAATCAGTCCAGATTTCAAATAAGAATCCTTACAATTTGGTCCCTGGTTCGACCAGAGACACTGTGCACGACCAGCAGCTGTGCACAACCGCGACCACCGCGCTGCCACGCCAGGAACTTCGTCGCCGGTGAAGCCCCATGGTCGCCACCCTTGCCACTGCGTTCCTGCCACGTGTGCGCACGTCGTTCGCCACCGTGGAGCCACCGCGGCCGCACCAGCATCTCCAATTTTGCCCGCGCGCGCACGCCATCGCTGCAGCCACTGCAGAAGATCGGTGCCACGTTGCAAGCATGCCGGAGGAGCCCGTCAGTTCGCCGTTGCATCACCCGGGACAGCGCACGCCAGCCTGCAAAGCCGGCACGGCCGCTGGAGCGCGTCACTTCGCTGCTGTCCCGCCCGGCCGATCAATTCGCCGTCGATTCACAGCTCCAAGTCTCCAGGCATTTTCCAGCCGTTGCAGCCTCCCCAAATCGCCTATAAATAACCCTCAGGACTTAGCCAACTTCACCAGATAGCAAAGCACCAGAAACCGCCACACTCCACCGTGTCTTCTTCTTCTTCGGCGAGCTCGAGAAGAGGCTCACGGTGCCAAGCCTCTACACTGCTTCCTCCTCGATTCCAGCTACTCCAGTAAGCTCCTCTTACCTCCCTCATCATACTCGAGCATGTAATTGACTTCAAACCTCTCCAGTCGCCGGCAATTTCCGTTTCTCTCCAGCAACTCCGGCGAGCAATTAAGCTCTATCCAGAACGATTTAGCTCTCGAGCCTGTGATCAATATTGCTTAGTGAACTTATCTAAGCATCCCTAAGCAACCAGAATCGAAGAATTTGCTAAAATATGAAAAACCCCAAATTGGAACCTTGCTTGTGGACTGAGCTTGCTGTTTAAGCTTTTCTGGTGCATCTCTAGTCAATCTAACTTCACCAGTAGCACTCTTATGCCCCAGAGACCCTCCTCAAGCAAGGAATTAAGTTTATTTGCCCTAGATCAGAAATGCCCAAATCAGGCTTGAGTTAATCTTTTCTCCAGCCAATATCTCCTAAATCCAGCCAATCCAGCCATAGAAACCTTGCCATCTAGATGTTTTGGACCATTCTGAGCAACTTTGTCTTCTATCACGACTTCTAATTCGGCCTAGATTGTGAGATATAGCTATGCCCTAGTTTACTGTACTGTTCACACTACATGTGCTCCAGGCCAGCCAGCTTCTTCGCCGGTTTTCATCACTTTCCGGCCATCTCCTGCCCTAGATCCTGTTGAGACATTTGTTCCTGTTACAAATGCCTAACCACCAGACAAAGTGGTGCATCATTTGGAGCCCTGAGTCAAAAGATATGCTTAACCCTAGTTTCTGGCCGTGTCAAGACTATGCCAGGCTATGTCAGCCAGTGGCATTGAGCCTTTTCACCCACTTCCAGCCATGCACTTTGGAAATAACTTTGTCCCTTAGACTCCTGATGTTGTGATCTACACTTTTCTCTACTGTCACAACTTGAGATGAGCCCTCTATCACCCATCGACCTTATGTCGATGCCTCGAACCGAATGCCAACCTAAAGACGTTCGCTGTTTTTGGGGCGAACCAGTCACCACCTTGATATTACCCTGATATTTTGGAACCTTGTAAACCTTAAACAGCTAATTTTAACCCTGGTTTCCATAATTAAACCCACATCGCTTTCAAACCTTGAATCACCAGAATATTTTCTCCTTGCATCTTTGCATGTAGTGAATTAGTAAGAATAGGATTGATTGTAATGCCTGTTTGCTTGTTTGATCTTGTTCAGAGCAAGAGTCCGGGGTTGAAGATCTTGTCGCTGAACCGTCATCGACTGCTGATACTTACGACGCGGAAGGCAAGTCATACTTTGATCATATTGAAACCCATATTTTATGAATTGCTATGCTATTCCATGAATAGATATTTCATTAATATTGCACATGTTGAGATCAATGATATTATGGCAGTGGTAGATTGAATACTTGAGAAATGTGAACTTGATAGCAAGCCACGAACTAATAAAAGTATAAACATGTACATTTATATTCATGAAATAGAACCCCTAGCCGTGACCAGTATTTTGGTATGGAATGGTGGTAGCACTGGAGGTGCTTGGCTGCACTGAATGTGCAGGCACTGAAGGTGCATGGTTGTGGTATGATCTGGTCACTGGCATGTAAGGACTAGAACCTTGTGTTATGCGTCTAGTGGCATGAAAAACGTACCAACCACTTACCTGGTATGGGACAGGCGCAACCTAGTAGCTTTCTTAGTATTATCAGTTCCCTGCATGGCTTGTCGATCCGGTTTCTCGCGTGGAAACTGGTGGGACGCAGTTCGTCCATGAGTGATGTGAGATCAGAAAAATTATGAGAGGATAAGGTGTAAAGAAGGAAGACGCCCTACGCCAGATTAAGTCGTGCGCGACTGTAATCAAAAGAGGTTATGTGTCCTGCGGGAACATAGACCCAGGCTAGGAAGTAAGGCAGTGGGGAGGACCCACAACGGTACTTGGGATGGTGTTGTCCATTTACCGGGCAGGGATACTGTTAATACTAGACTGCAAAAACGTTGTGTGATCTCGGCCTTGTCACATGCGTATAAGTCGCATGGAGTTGGCCCGACTTGGAAGTCGAGTGAAAAAGTGGATTTAAAAAGAGGTACATCTCTGCAGAGTTTAAAAATGTATTCGAATACTTCGTACTCCCGAGTTTTAGGAGTATGCTGCGGTGGATTAAATCCATGGGGTGTGACACAAGTATTGTTTTATAAACTAAAATTTGTTAGCTCAAGATTACCCAAGTGGCATGTGTTGTCATGATAAGGGGCGTTGCCGTGGGCTGTCATGTGTTGACGTGTCGCGGTAATACCATAATCTAGCAAACATATGATAATTAAGAGGCATGTGGTTTATGCCCTAAGTTATGAAATACTGCTAAGAGTATATGATTGAAAGACTTGAATAAGAGTAGTATGATATGAGGATATATCGCCTTGGATATGGGATATATGTATCACCATCAATATGATTTATTTACTGCCATGAGTATGATCAGAAGTTGAGTAAGATTTGAGAAAGAGATGTATTTTGGGAAAAATCTTTCACTCTTTCCCCAATAGCATAGGTTCATGTCATATATATGAATATGTATCTCTACCTTCCCTATGACTTGCTGAGTACGTAAGTACTCACCCTTGCAACAACTCATCAATAGATGGAGCGTTCTACGACCTTGGAGGATACCCTGAAGATGCTGCGGACCCAGGAGATGACGAGCAGTTTCCTCCGGAGCCCTGATGTGGTGCTGTCTTGCTGTCAACCTCTGTTTCCTGTGGATTGCTTTTGGGCCTAGCTTCCGCCGACTAGATGTGTTATTTTGTTAGACCCTTGTGCCTTGTACGGCACGGTATCTCGTTTTGTACTAAGGCCTGATGGCCATACAATTATGACTGTTGTACTATTTTGCTGCTGCAATGTAATCCTGTGATTGACTCATCCTGGGAAGTCAAGTGGTTTATGGGACCAGCTGCACCGAGCTGGGCCCCTCACAGGTGATGTCATAGTCGTGGCAGACGTGACAACCGCCACCTCCCGGGAGCGGTCGTAGGACCGGACTGCAAAAGGAAAGAAAGAAGTTAGCCGAGTTTCTCCCCCCGGGGATTAAGTCCGGAAACTTACGTTGCACCACCGTCGACCGGGGTGGGCGGTGAATCCCGTCCCCCAGCGCAGGCTGAACGCCACCACCCGGAGGAGTGCTATGTCCTCCGCAAGGTCCCTCATGGACCTCCGGAGCCGGGCCTCCGCCATCTAGGTCAGGAGGTCCATCTCCTCCTCAGACCACTCGGGGGCCACCAGGCTGCCCACCCGACTGTAGGTCGATGGCTTCGGGGAATCAAGATCAACGAATCCCTCTTTTGAATTTGTATGCAAAGGCAGGGATGAGCATGTTTTTACACGATGCTCAGCAAGTCTCGTTATGAGAATGCAGGTATATAGATGAGGGGTTCTCAAGAAATGAGGTCTTTGTTTTATAGATAAGAATAGAATAGATTTTCACTCTAAAGTTATAAAGAAAGACTTTTAGTTTCAAAAGCAATACTTTGAAATCTTAAGTTATACTTTAGAAATCGTTATGTGTGGCGGTCTTCCATGAGTCACCACTTTTATTAACCCACATTATGAAAACATTCCAAATATTACTTGTGTTGAACCACATAGATAAAAATCCACTATGATAAGACTCCATGACCTGGGAGTACAGGGTATCCGATATCTTTTACACTTTGCAAAGCTGTACCTCTTTTTAAATCCACTTCTTCACTTGGCTTTTAAGTCGGATCAGCTCCATGTGACTTTTACGCATGTGACAAGGCCAAGATCACACAACAATTTTGCAGTCTAGTATTAACAGTATCCATGCCCGATAAATAGACAATTAAGTCTAAAATACCATTGTGGGTCCTCCCCACTGCCTTTCTTCCTAGTCTTGGCCTATGTCCTCACAAGACATATGACCTATGGTTGCAGCCGCACACGACTCAATCTAGGCTTAGGGCGATTCCTTCTTTACTCCTTATCCTCTCATTATTTTTCCAATCTCACACCACTCACGGCCATCTGCGGCCCACCAGTTTGCACGCGAGAAACTGGACCGACATACCATGCAGGAACTGCTAATACCAAGAAAGCTATTAAGTTGTGCCTGTCCCATACCAGACAAGTGGTTGATACGTTTTCATGTTGCATAGAAGCACAACACAAGGTTCTTGTCCTTATGAATCAATAGTGAGGAGACATTCACATACCCGATGCGCACACAACAGCCAACCAATCAAACCATCCTCACTATCAATTCCTATTTCACATATTCTTTCGGAAAAAGGGTTTCCAAACATGTTTATCATATGATTGACCATTTAACACTCAACACATGTATTTAAGTATAAGCATAACCTAAGCATAATCTCCTAGGGTGACAAGGGTGCATGAGAATACAAGCATGAGGGGTTTCACAAAGATTTAGGTCATATCTATCCACATTCTTCCAATATAATTCTTATTTGAATATAAAGCATGCATATACTTGGAAAACCGTTAATCTAATTCATTTTCAAATTATTTGGAGAGACAAGATCAAGGGGTGGAGACTTGCCTTGCAACAAGGGGTCTAACTGCTCTGCCGGGTCTTCAAAGATTGCTTCCAATCCTTCCACTTCTGGCTTTGCTCTCGCAACAACAAAACAACACGACACATCGCAATACATAAGCATACAGAAAATACTTGCTATGGGAAAATAATAAGTAAAGTATAAGCATGTATGCAAACTAAATGATCTGGTCGAAGATACTTGAGCTTGATTTAGAGGATTTGGTTCAGAGGCATTGAATGTCTAAAGGCTGACATTCGGATCATGGTCTGACATTTCCTGAGAATGGCATAGAGATAATCTGGAGCTTCTAAAAGATCAAGCTGAGTTCAAAATGGAGTATTAGGTGCCAAACACAGTAAGGCATCTAATGGACAAATTGATTTTGACATAAAAGTCCAGGAAAACAAAGAATTTGCAGCTAGGTCCTTGGCACAGGGAAAACAAGTGCCAGCACATTGCAGCAAACTAGGGCACGCGCGTCTGGACAAATTACGCATGCGCTGCTTATCTAAGTTTGCCAAACACGCAGGCGGGATCAAGGTGAAGCTACTGGCAAGGTTAATTGAACTAAGGTGGCTTGATGGCGGCGAACGACAAGATACAAATTGTCAGCCACTGGAGACAAAGACGTGCTACGACGACAGAGAATTGGGGCTGAATATTCTAGAAATTGTCTGAGGGGTTTTGATCCTAGGGTGACCCTGATTGTGCTGGAGCGAGGAATTAAGTTATGGTGGTGATTTGGGGCTCATCAACGTTGACGCCGGACTCGGGAACGACGGTAAAAGAGGCGCCATTGATACACGGCAATGCAGGTCGATTGAATTGGGCTACACCATCTAAAGGACAAAGGAAAGGTATAGGAGTCAATTTGGTCGGAGGTTGGACGAGGCGTGACGGTGCCGTGGACCATCATAGCAGCACGCGAAGAAAAGGAATAACTCTCGACACAGCATCAATTTGAAAACTGGTTAAATGGGCTTGCTTAGAATCGGCTAAGGGTTGATTTTCTCTACAAAAAGGAGTATTAAAACTGGCTGGAGGGAGTTTAATTTTAGGAACAGGGCAGTTTGAGATTTTTGGCGATCGCCGGCGATGGGGTTCGCCGGAGGTCAAATGGATTCTATGACACAGAGAGATAGGCACTGGGAACTCACAGGTGTGATCAGTTTTGAGTGTGGGGCTGAGAGTTTCTCTGGCGACGTTTGTGTCAACGATGGCTCACTGGGGAAGAAAAAGAAAGTGGAAGAAGGCAATGAAAATTGGCTAAGTCAAAAACACAGTAAAGAGACAAGTTGCTGGAGGGTTTAAATAGGCGAAGAACGGAGTTCACAAGGGAGAAATCAGCACGTGATTTGCACCAGGGACGTGATCGGCCGGGCGTAGAAGGAACAGCGGCAAATGGTGACGTGATGGCGAGCAGGCGGCACACCAGCTTTACCAGTGGCGGTCAGGGCGTTGGAACTTGCTCTAATCCGTCGCAGATGCGGAGGCGACGAAGCAGCTCTGGCGGTGACACATACGCGCACGCAAAACAAACTTCCACAAGCGCGCGCTGAAGCTGTTGCTGCTGGTCGAAACACTGCCACGGCGAAGGATTTGGCGCGAACACAAGTGGAATTGCAGGCACGGGCGACCACGAGCACATGCGACGTCACATCTTGGCTGGCGGTGAGGAGACACGGCGAAGATATGGTCGAACGACGCTAGAGTCTTGGTCGAAACAGTAGCCGGGGATCTGGTCAAAAACTGCTGGCGGCTCTGTTGCAAAGGGCTGGAAAAGAGACTTAGGACTGATTTGCAAATACATAAACTTGATTTTTGGACTAAACTGTAAATCTAGAGATTTAATAAGATTGAGCTGAGAAGAATTTCACCGGGGTGGCTTGCTAAACTCAACAAATAGTTTAGCAGCAACAAAAGGAAAATTCTGGAGTTTTGATCAAGTTTTCAATTAAAATGAAAACAGAGTATTTAGGGTAATTAAGGCTTGGATTCTAGCGAGGCTGAAATCTAGGGTTTAGGATGAGATTTTGGAATCCTCGTAAAAGGGAAACTTGCTCAGAATAGTAAATGGAAGATATTCCCTGAATCAGATACAGATTTGGAGATAATCTGTGGCTTTTAGCCTTTTCGGGCTTCTAGAAAATCTGAAAAGGGCTAATCTGTGATACATTGGGCTGATTTGCGAAAGAGGGTTTAAACAATGGAGTTTTGCTATCAACTTCTGGGGTTAGGGTATTGGCATTCCTTGGATTATAATTCTGAGACAACGGACATGGATTGGGTCAAGATTTAGGGAAAACAGGGATGTTACAAAAAATCCCGGACGTTCACCGGGCAAAATCCCGGACGTCCACTGGGAAAAGTCCTAGAGGACTACCGGGGAAAATCCCAGACGTTCACCGGGAGAAGTCACAGGGGCCTCTCGTGCGAGGTCGTGTGAGGTCACGTGCAAGTGACATCAAGAGCGTCTTGGGAACTAGCGAGGACACTTGTCAAGCATCGAAGCCCTTGGGCCGGTGAAATGGCGTCAACGCCCCTCGATCCAACGGTTGTAGCTAGGGTTTTTTAGTCTTTTTGCTTCTTTTTGGGCCTATATATACCCCCTTGTATCTCATTTGTGATAATTCCAATTCATTTTTACACACTCAAAAACAATAGGCTCCCTTGGAGACCTCTCTCCTCGAGAGAGCATCTCCCCAGCGGACTCACATCCGGAGGGTGCCGACAGGACTAGGGCCCCCACCGGGACCCAAACCTGTATAAAAATCACCGTGTCAATTGTTGTGTTACTCGGTGGGGGGTGACCGGTCACTCGGTCAGCTCGTGTCGTCGTTCCCGTGTCAAGTCTTACCGTAAAACCTGCCGGTGGTATATATTATACCACGACAAAGCGAAATCGAGGAAATACCATTACCACTAGCAAAGGATGACGACAAGGAAGCCGAACCAAAAGAAAAGCAAAGTGGAGAAAATCAGGTAACACATATTTATAATCCAACTCCACCTATCCTGGGAAGGTACGTAAAAGTGAAACTCGATAAGCAATTTGAAAAATTTGTGGAAATCTTGAAAAAACTTAATGTGACTGTCCCTTTTACTAATTTAGTAACTCAAATGCCTTCTTATGGAAAATTCTTGAAAGACATTCTAACTAAGAAGAGGGATTTGAGTGAATTTCAAACTGTTGTTTTGACCGAGAATTGCAGTGCTTTAATTTAGAACAGGATGCAGGCAAAGCTACGGGATCAAGAGAGCTTTTCCATCCCTTGCAACATAGGTACGGTACACATAAATGGAGCTCTTTGCGACCTAGGTGCAAGCGTTAGTGTGATGCCTCTCACCATTGCAGAACGTTTGAGGATGGGTGCGATCAAACCTACCCGCATGGTTCTACAACTTGCCAATTGACCGGTGAAGCATCTAGAAGGAATCCTGGAAGATGTGCCTCTTCAAGTCGATAAATTTTATCTTCCAGTTGATTTTGTCGTTCTCGATATGGATGAAGATGTTGCTATACCTGTTATATTGGGATGATCAATGCTCCAAACAGCAAGTGCCCTCATTGATTTTCGTGAGGGACGAATTACCTTTCACATAGGGGAGAAGAAAATTTTATTTAAAATGTTTAAACTTGTTGACTGCACTATGTATAAAGACAAAATTTGTAGCATGGATGATCTAGAAGAAGTCCTAGAAGAGGAGTCACCACTTCAACTCACTTTTGGAGATGGAACAAATGAGATATTCAAAAATGAAAAAATGGACAGTAGAGAAGAAAACGAACAAAACGAAGATGAACCAACAAAAGAACCATCCAAAGAGGACATCTCGGATTCCGACGTCATAGGTAAGGAAAAGATAAGTAAACCTACACTTAAAACACTTATTTCCTCACCGAAATATGTGTTCTTGGATGATGGTGAGATACAACCTATCATTGTTAATGCAAACTTGACCAATTCGTAACTAGGAAAATTGATTTCTTTACTTCGTGTGCATCGCAATGCTCTTGGTTATTCAATTGATGATATCAAAGGGATTAGCCCTAAAATTTGCATGCATAGGATCTCTCTAGTTATTGAAACTAAAACCTCCGTTGAGCGTCAACGTAGACTAAACCCAAACTTGGAGGAAACTGCTAAAGCTGAAATTTCTAAACTATTAGATGCAGGTATATTTATCCTATTTTTGATAGTAATTGGGTTAATCATGTTCATGTGGTTCCAAAGAAAGGAGGTATGACTATGGTTAAGAATGCTAACAATGTGTTGATTCCTCCTAGACTTGTTATCGGATGGTGCATGTGCATTGGTTATCATAAATTGAATAGCGCCACTAGGAAGAATCACTTTCCATTACCTTTCATTGATCAAATGTTGGAAAGGTTGGCCAAACATGCATATTTTTGTTTTCTTGACGGGTATTCAGGGTTCTTTCAAATCCCAATTCATCCCAATTATCAAGATAAGACGACATTTACATGTCCTTTCGGTACTTTTGCCTACCGGCGAGTGCCATTTGGGTTATGTAACGCACCTGCAAAGATGTATGATGGCTATCTTTTCAGATTTAATCGAAGAAATAACAGAAGTCTTTATGGATGATTTTAGCATTTATGGTTCCTCTTTTGATACCTGTCTACAAAATCTTTCTTGAGTCCTATGCAGGTGCGAAGAAGTTAACCTTGTGCTAAATTGGGAAAAGTGCCAATTCATGGTTCAAGAAGGCGTGGTACTTGGCCACGTGATTTCTAAACGAGGAATTGAAGTCAACAAGGCAAAAATCAATGTCATAGCAAGTCTTCCACCACCAATGAACGTGAAGGGCATACGCAGTTTCTTGGGACATGCAGAAACCAAGCCACGACTTGCACGATGGATCCTACTACTACAAGAATTTGATTTGGAGATCAAAGATAAGAAAGGTGCTGAGAACATCGTCTGATCAGATTGACACCCAGACTAGGTGTTGGACTAGATCCACTCTCATACCAACTTGATCCGTTTGAGATCTAGCCTTGGTTTTTGCACTAGGCTCACCCAAATGCTAATATGCGGAATTATGGGATCTTACTCAGAATTACCGAAACCCAAAGGTTGATCGAGACACAATTCAAAAGATAGCACGCTCTTTATTTCATAGAGGGATCTTTATACATTGAACCTTTGGACGCACTCACCTACGTCGATGAACTATGCGTCTAAGACTTAAAAAAGTTCAATGACTATTTGATGGTATTCGATGATCTAAACTAGACCTATTAGAAAGTATTTATAGTCCAATCGTATGAATACATATCAGACTCAATAACCTAAACGTATCAGACTCAGACAACTAACTAAACCTGAACAGATAGGACTCAGTTATATATATTTGGATTGGACTACAACTTCTAACCAGATATCGAATCCATTACGTACTCGACCTTGCACCCCAGGCTGCGACCTCGCGGCTACGACCTCGGATGGACAAATCGGGTAGCGTTGCGACCATGGCGGCGCTGAGGCCTGAAGATCCTCCCGGATCATGACTCCCCTATTGAGAAGGAGCCAACTCCCATTGTGACCTCTTGATCAAACGAAAGATGTGGAAATTGAGATTGGCCTTCGTCTCTGGTGTACCACTTTGCCGCACGTACCCGTTGACCTTTCCGACCAATTCAAAAAGTCTCTTTTGTGCCACTTGGGGTGGTAGTCACCTTCTTCTCCAGGATCACATCTTTGTATAGAGGTTATCTCGTTGATAGACCAAGTCTTTAATATATGGTCCTATGGTATCTGGCTCATCATCTAGAATTGAAGGCTCGAAGAGTTTGAGGTGCCCAACATTGACAACCGAGTAAATATCCATGTATGGAGGTAACTCGAACTGACAAGCATTATTACCAACTTTCCATAAAATCCGAAAAGGACCATAACAGATAGGCTTAAGCTTTTTACCTTCCACTTTAAGTCTCTCCTTACTCAAATGTAGCCATACCATATCACCTTCTTGGAATTGAGCATCAACTCAATGCCGATCATGTTGCACCTTGTACTTGAGTTGAGCTTTCAGCAAGTTCTGTTCAATCTCACCATGGAGACGTTGAATACCTTCTAGGAACTTTTGTGCTTGATCTTGATCAGATGCTTCCTTGTTGTTCTGCGCTGAGGTAGGGATCACAAAATCCATATCGAATGGACTTTGTGGTAGAAATCCCAAACATAGCTCAAAAGGCGACTTTCTAGTAGAACCATACACCGCTCGATTAAAAGCAAACTGCAGGTACTATATGCTTTCATCCTCAGTCTTCGGATGCTTAGAGTTATATCCTCTCAAGAGATGAACAACTGTTTCGTTTACCACCTTGGTTTGACCATCAATTTGAGGATGAAAAGCAGTACTCCTCTTTAACTTTGTGTCCATCATCGTCCAGAGCGATCGTCAAAAGTGACCAAGGAACCGGGTATCATGATCAGACACAATAGAAGTCGGCAGTCCGAAATGTGTCCAAACGTGCTGAAAGAATACTCGAGTTGCTTCTTCTCCATGATAATCTTTTGACAAGGTATGAGAATAATCATTCTGGAGAACCGATCAACGATCACAAAGAGATAGTCGTTGCCACGTCGGGTCTTAGGCAATCCTCCCAAGAAATCCATGGATATGCTTTCCCATGGTCGTGATGGGACTGGCAAAGGAGTGTACAAACCTAATTTTTGGTTTGCCGGTTTTGAGATGCTGCAGACACCACAATCTCAAATAAAATTAGCCACATCCTGCTGCATTCACGACCAGAACACATGTCGGTAAATATTTTGCAAAGTCTTCGTAACCCCAAAGTGACCAGCAACCTTCGATGTATGCGCTTCTCACAACCATTGGATTTGAGATGCTCCACGAGGTATACAAAGCAGATTAGCTTTGTACAAGAGTCCTTCTCGACGAATGACTCTGTAGGTTTCCCTATTTTGAGCTCAGCCAGTGCTAATAAAAAATCACGATCTCCACTGTACATTGTGGCATAGTCATTTTGACATGAAGGCTCGATCTGCATAAACACTGATAAGCAAAGGGTCGTAACTGGTGGTCGCGATAACATGTCAGCCAGTTTGTTGTGTATGCCCTTCTTGTACTTAATCACGAGATTGAACTGTTGTAGATACGACATCCACTTCATATGTTGAGCTTGTTGTAGCTTCAACTGAGTTTGCAAATATTGCAAAGGTTGGTGGTCAGTGTGGACAACAGTCTCTTTACCTAAAAGGTAACACCGCCAATGTTTTACTACCTGATGCAGTGCACACAACTCTTTGTCATAGGCTGGGTAGTTCTTCTGAGCTCTTTGGAATAACTCAGAGTGATATGCTACTGGCCGACGTTCTTGCATGAGCACTGCGCCCATGGCATAACCTGAGGCGTCAGTTTCTAGCTCGAATGGCTTCTATAGATTTGGTAAAGCTAGAACAAGAGCTTCACTGATATTCCTCTTCAACAAGAGAAATGTGTTTTCATGTTTCCCTGTCCACTCGAACTTTTGGTCGATCCTGGTTAATGCATGCAACGGAGAAGCCACAATCGAGAAGTGTCGGATGAACTTACGAAGGTATTGGCATGCTCCCACAAAACTACACACTTCGATAACTATTCGTGGTCTAGGCCGCTCTCGAATCACTTTTACCTTATCCAGGTCGATTTGCAACATACCATTGCCGACCAGGAATCCTTGGTATAGTAGAGTTTGCTGGCCGAACTCGCACTTCTTATGATTGAGGCGAAGTCAATGTTGCCGAAGCTATTCGAACACCTTTTCGACATGAATGAGGTGCTCGTCCCATGAACGACTATAGACCAATATGTCTTCGACGTAAACGATCACAAAGTCATCGATGAACTGTCGCAATACGTCATTCATAAGACACATGAAAGTCGCCGGGGCATTGCAGTGGCCAAACGGCATGACCAGCCATTCGAAAAGAGACCTTGTCGCATTTTGAACGCGGTTTTCCGGATCATCATCAACGACTCTTCACTGACACCACCGAGGTTCACATCAATGACCCCGTACCTGATGAGCACCTTTACTTGATTCAACAAGAACCACGGTATGATAATTATGCAAATTATTTATTTAACCATGAACTTCCTCCAGGGTTGACGAGTAGACAACAAAAGCGCTTCCTCCATGACATCTGACGCTACTACTGGGATGATCCAAACCTTTTAAAAAAGGGCTTACAACATCTTTCCACGATGCATGCCCGACCATGAGTTCCAATGTGTTCTCGAACATTGTCATTCATCTCCATGTGGTGGACACATTGGAGCTTCTAAAACAGCAGCTAAGGTATTGTAATCAAGTTTGTTTTGGCCTTCCTTATTTAAAGATGCTTACGACCTTGTGCAAAAATGCGATCGTTGCCAACGTTCTGGAAATTTGAGTAAAAGACATGAAATGCCCTTAACAAACATTCTTGAAATTGAGCTTTTTGATGTATGGGGAGTAGATTATATGGGACATTTTCCATCTTCTATGGGCAACTCCTACATCTTAGTTGCGGTTGATTATGTTTCAAAGTGGGTAGAGGCTATTGCTACACCAACAAATGAATCAAAACATGTGATCAAGCATTTCAAAACAATCATCTTTCCCCAATTTGGTATACCGCAAGCAGTAATTAGTGATGGCGGTGCGCATTTCACTAATTACCAATTTCAGAAATTGTTGATGAAATATGGGGTTATACATAAATTTGCTCTTGCATATCACCCTCAAACAAGTGGCCAAGTTGAAGTCTCAAACAGAGAAATCAAGACAATCTTGCAGAAGGTGGTGGCACCGTCTCGTATGGATTGGGCTCTCAAACTTCCCAATGTTCTTTGGGCATATCGCATTGCATTCAAAACTCCGCTAGGCATGATGCCTTACAAAATTGTATTTGGTAAGATTGCCATTTGCCTGTTGAATTGTCACACAGGGCATTATGGGTGTTAAAAGTACTCAATTGGGACTTTGACAAGGTGGAGCGAAGGCGAATCCTTGAATTGCATGAATTAGAAGAGCTTTAGAACAACTCCTACGAAAGTGCTTTGATCTATAAAGACAACACGAAGAAGTGGCACTGATCCGGGAGGATCTTCAAGTCCTGATCACATACGGTTTCACGTCCTTAACTGTGATCGGAAAGGTTTCGCGACCATGGATTGGTCCTCTGTTCGGAATTGTAATCCGATCCAAATATATATAACTAAGCCTATCCGTTTAGGATTAGTTAGTTATATGAGTCTAATACGTTTAGGTTACTCAGTCTGATACGTACTCATACGATTGGACTATAAATACCTTGTATTAGGTCTAGTTTAGATCATCAAAGAGTCATCGAGCTTATTTAAGTCTTAGACACTTATAATTCATTAACGTAGACAAGTCTGCCTAACGTTCGACGGGTAAAGCCCTCTTTGAAATAAAGAGTTGTGCAATTACTTGAACTGTGTCTTTCGATCAACCTTTGGGTTTCGGTATTTCTGAGTAAGATCCCATTATTCCACATATTAGAATCTGGGCGAGCCTACTGTGAAAACCAAGGCTAGGTCTCAAACGGATCAGGCATGACAAACAGATCATCAATCGTGAGTTCAAACCAGGTGATTTGATTTTACTATTTAATACACCGTTGAAACTGTTCCCAGGAAAATTGAAATAGTGATGGAGTGGGCCATACGTGATAGAAAAAGTCTTCCCATATGGTGCTGTAGCACTTCAAGCACAAGACGACACCACTTCCAGGTAAACATGCACCGTGTCAAGTTATAAAATGTGGGAGACCAGGTAAGTACGTTGAACTCGGTAAATTCTTTCAATTCTATACATTTTTGAATGGCCGAGAATGTTTCATCGAACAAGACGTTAAATCAACGCTAGCGAGAGGCAACCCAGTATACTAACTTTTAGTTCTTTCTTTTATGAACACAGCGGCGTGAAAATCACTTGATTCCGACATCGTTTGACCACCCAAAACCTATTTTTCATAGACTAGGGCTAACTCTTTTGAAAAACAAATAATAAAATTTTTTCCAAAACAGGCCGAATCGACCTCGACTACAGGCACGACCTGTGGTGGCATTAGTTTGGTAAATTTCACAAAAAACTTGGTTTTCTTTTTACCTGAGCCGACCACTACCTCAGGCATGACCAGTGCCGTGTTCGGGTCGAAATATTCCAAAAAATTAAGTTTTTCCAAACTTCCCGAGATGGGCACGACCAGTGCCACTACCAATGCCAGCCTCGGGTCGATTTTTGAAGAAATTTGTAGTTTTTCCAAAACCTCCCGAGATGAGCACAACTAGTGGCATGACCCATGCTAGTTTCGGGTTGAAAATTTTTCAAAAAAAAAACTTTCCTTTTTGACCGAAACGACCACAACCAGTGGCACGTCCCGTGTCTTGGTCGAGCACGACATGTGCTCATGTTCGTGTTGCTGTCGGTGTGACCAACTGGTCCAAAGCGGGATTTACCCAAACCGAGCACGATCCAGAGCACACCCCGTGCCCGTGGTCGTGCCAGGCTCAGTTTCCCTTGTTCTACGACCGAAAGTGTAGTTTTTGTGTTTTCTTTGCGTTTTTCTTCTCCTAAACCTTCACAACTCTCACCTACCACCCTATATAAGACCACCTATCTTGTCCAAACAGCCACACCTCCATTATTTAGCCCAAAGCTCCTCAAAAACCTATGCAAACCTAGCCTTGCAACTCCAAATCCAACCGTTAAAACTTCGATTCGACTGCGGATTCCAGCTCCTCGCGCCTTGACACCCCCAGATCTGAAGTTTTCTATGGCAATGATGACTCCCCGACGCAAAATCAAGAAAGTTATGAAGCACAAGTGAGGTGTGTCTCCTCAAACTTTCTCTGATCCTGATTTTCCACACATTTACTTTACAAACCCTAATCATCTTGCTCGTTTCACGCACTTAAATTAAAGAAGAGGCCCTTATAGTCTACTTGATTTTTGGGTGTTCATGCCATTAGATCTCTTGGAATAGAAGATGATGTTTTACACCTATTGCATAATGTGGGTTGGGACACGCTTGGAGGAGTTCCGGTTTTGACATTTCACGAAGTCGTTTGGGAGATTCTAGCCTCCTTCGAACAAACCACTACACGTGTTCCTTCCAATCAAACTGAACGTGTAAGATTTAGGTTTGCAAATGTGGATTATGACCTTTCAATTGCTGAGTTTGCAAATCTTTTAGGGTTAAAACTTGAGGGAACTTTTCATGCTTCTATTATTTGCACCCCTGGTAAAATTTGGAGTGATATAGCCAAGGAAGGGCAACATCTTTTTCGACCTGATAAATCAAAGGTCGCCAAAATTTGCAATCTCGCCTTTCACTATTTACAGCATCTCATCGCCGGGACAATTTTGGGCCATGATAGTAATCAAGACAAAGTTTTAGAAACCGAGGTCGAATTTTTGTGGGCAATGTTAGGCAAAATTCATATTTCATCAACAGCCTATTTTGCCCCTTCTCCTTGAAAGTGTTGGCAAGGATTTACACAAAACTTCCCCCATAGTCTTAGATGGCTTAATCACTCACATAGCATCCAACTTAGGGTTCAATGCTATTGATAATCAAGAATCTGTGCCGGCAGCCACCCTAGACTTGCATGCATTGTTTTCAATGAGATTTTGTAGGAGGGAAGAAAACTCTTTTCGTTGGATTATTAATGGAATTCCCTCTAGCCTTTTGCCCGATATTTCTCGGACTTGTTTATCTAATGAGAAAAATTGGAGAATGCTTCCATCTAGCTCATCTGATCCTAATTCCTCACGCATTACTAAGTCTAACCAACCGGCAGCGACTAATTTTGCCACTCTACATGCTTCCATAGAATCCTTGTGCACTAGTCTCTTTGACTTTAGATCAGAATTTGCAAAATACAGGGCTATGATGGATTCCAGGATGGATCACCTCATAGGCCGCGTAGATCGCCTCTACAACTATCATGTACACGCAGGCCACATCCGACAGGACGGCACATTGCTAGGTGCATGTACCCACTACAGGGACCATCTCCACACCCACAGACTTTCCCCACAACTCTATCCGCCACCTACCTATCCATCCTATACATCACCACATTTCTACCATTCTCCTCCACCGGCTTCCGACGAGTAATCTCTAGGGTACGCAAGTATTTCTTTTTTTCCTTTTCTTTTCTGTTTCTTTTTGTTTTGTTTTCAAGTTTTCACTTGCGACACCTTGGACTACACCATTGGAGCTACATGGACCACAACATCCTCTTTCACCACGGCATCCTCCACAACATCTACCTCCAGGAACCACCATCAAAAACGGTAATTTGTATCTCTCTTCATACATTGAGGACAATGTTTGATTTAGCTTGGGGGGTGTGCACTTAACCATTTGCTTAGTCTTCAGCTAATCATCATTCCACCACATCCCATCATAAACTGAAAGAAAAGATATTTATCACTTGGAATGCCTAGTTTTGAAGATGATCTTTAATCAATTAGATGATTATTCCATCACATCTTTCCATATGATCCATTAAACTTAGCTCTCTTAAAAATTTCAATTGCTTATGTTTAGCTTTTATCTTAAATTGACAATTAAAGCTTGAACTTGTCTTTTAAATTGTTATTGACTTCTTCCAAATTGAAGGTTTCTAATAAACTACTATCTAAAATTAAGTCTCTTATGTCACTTTTTATGCCTAGATTGCTAATTACCCTACTCTTTAAAAATAAGAAAAACATGTAAGAGTAAAGTATAATCGACCCACTTGGGGGAGGCGGTGGTGAGTCGTCGACCAGCTGGGGAATGGAAAATTTACTTAACTTATGCACACAAAAAAATTATATTTTCAATAAAATGGTTGCTTAAGATGCGGCTTTGTCTAGTCTCGTGCAACAAATATGCGACCCGCTGGGGGGAGGAGGTGGTGCATTGTTGACCAATTGGTGAAGGGAAGGTATACAGAGCATTGAGATTGCTTACAGGGTTCGGGAAACCAACAAAACTGCCTTTCTGTAAATGCACTTAAGTAAGCATCTTCAGCTATGTCTTCTCTAGCCGCGACGGAATGATCCAGTAAAAACATTCTGGCCAAGAGCACACAAAAGTTGAAGAAGAAAAATAAAAATAACAAAATAGAAATAAAAGTGTTTTAATTTCTCTCTAAAAAGGGCACTCTAGTAAACTTTGTATAAATTGTAGCATAACGAATGTTTTCTTTAGCTATGATTTATTCTAAATCCTATATGAAAGAAGTTGCCAAGATGATTTAATTGATTAAGCTCTCTCTTTTCTACGGTTGAAATTGGATAATCTGAATATTTGCATTTGGATAGTTTAAATTGCTTAGATCAATTACCTCATATGAATAGATGTGATGTGAATTACCGGAAGTTGTTTATTGAGAATCAAATAAACCAAGGCATCCCAATATTTGAAAAAATCATTCACATCCTTTGCTTGAGGACAAGAAACTAGCTTGGGGGAATTTGATAAGTGTTACATTGGTAGCAATTTTACCCTAGGTTTAGTATTGAAAACATGAAAAATCATGCTAAAACTCCTTTGATGCGACATTTTATGTGTAATTTTTCATTATTTTTACAAATTGCTTTCACGGTTGTGTTAATCATGTTTTAGGGATCAAACCTGCCAAATTTGAGAGGATTTCGAACACATTTGGATCTAATTAGACCAAGTAAACCAAAACTAGAAGCAAAAAGGTTCTGGTTGAGTATTCTTCGGACAAAAGACTTGGTCGAACACGTTTTGGTGGAAAAGTACCTTATCCATACATTGCTGGACGAAAAATAGACCTGTTCGAACATGTGACGACAAAAAAAGGAGTTGTACTCGAAGACAGCTGCTCGAAAAGACTCCCGGTCGAATACAAGCACGTGGTCGAAAAAAGTCCTGATCGACCAAAACAACAGCTTGGCAGTTTGTATGCGACACATGTTTTGCCAGGATTGTGCTACGTGTCCTGGTTGTGTCCACTCGGTTTTGGTTACAACACGTGTTTGGCCACGAACACGCCACATGTCCTAGTTGTGTTTGACTCGGTTTTTTGGCTTTTACTGGTGGAATTTGGTCGATTTTAATCAATGTTGACCGGGATTGATCGGATTTGATCAATTTGGTCGGGTTTGACCAGGATTGGTCGGATTTGATCAGTTTTGATCGGGTTTGACCAGGATTGGTCGGATTTGGTCAGTTGTCAGATTTTATCGATTTTAGTCATATTTGATCACAATTGGTCAAATTTGGTCAGTTTTGAAGCCAGACTTCGTCGTCTGCACGTCAAGGAGTTGTTTTTGGGGATGTTAACCCATGTACTATAAATAGAGAAGCTTTTGGCTCAAATTAAACATGCTTTCACAGGCTTTCATAGGTGATTTTTAGGTAGTTTTGAGTAGTTTCTTAGTAGAGCCCCCTTCTCTATTTTCCTACTTTTGTAAGCCGGCAAGAACAATAACGTCAATTCTTAAGCGATCAAGTAAGTTTTTATTTAATTATTATTATTATTTCTGCATTCTTATGGCTTTTTGCGAGTAGAACCCTTCCAGGGTAAGCGATGACCTAATCTGGCAGGCGTGATTCTTCGTCGGTCTTGATCTCAAGTTTTAGAGTTATTTGCTCATGTTTTCTTCTTCTAAACCCTAAATTCTTGTTTTGGCAATAGACGTAACAATTGAGCCTTATCAAGAATTTAGGGGAGTTCTTGAGTCCTTATCCCTTTGACGTAGGATTTTGAACAGGAGAGAGGCTCTTGCCAAACGTAACAGTGGAAGCGATCCTTTGACCGTTGTACCAACGACCATACTGGCAACTTAATCTGTCTTAGAAAACAATTGAAATTAACTTGTAATTCTCAGACCTTGGATAGAATTATGTCGGATGGTTATGGAACTCCCGAAACCCTAGATTTTCATTCCTACTTACAAACACTAGATTTCATATTTGCTCCTTATTGCTTTAAAACCCTAGATTGATAGCTTTAGTTGTAGAATTAGCTGTAGAAAAACACACCCACAACTCGTTTAGACTTAGTCAGTGATCCATTAAGCTAGAAAGACAAATACGCTTGTTTCTCGTGGAATTCGACCCTCGAGTGCTCAACGTTCAACCGTTTACTTGCAGTTATTACACAATCAGGCTGTATTAGGTGTGATCATGTATCATGACATGTTTATGAATTCTTATTGTATTCTCAGAATAAAGTATCACTTTTATTGATCTACAAGTATGTGACTTGTTCGTGAAACTCTTTATAATGATATATGAATTGTCTCAATTTTCGGCATTACATGGAATAATAATGCAAGATTAGTCAGCACGATTATTGACTGATAGTCAAGTTTCATGGACCATGGATATGAGATATCAAGTCAATGTTGTGGACACATGTTGGAGAACATGTTGATCGGATTGACCCAACTTGAGACACTGTTGTGATTTTATGTGTCATCGGTTTGTTTCTAACAGTTATTTTGGTTTATCTTTAGACCTGAGATCATCATGATTTCATGCATGCATAGTTGTCTACCTTGGTGCCATCAACCATTGCTCTTAACCGAGTAGTTATAAATGTGACATACAGATATGTTATGAACAATGTGGTTGAAAGTAAATGGTTGGGATGGAATTTGCCCCTCTCATATCTTGAGAGAGATATCTCTAGGCCCCTTCATGTAATTGGACTAAGAAAGTGCATGGTCATGCTGAATATAGTTGAGAGTCAACTATGGATAAAGGTTAGTCCTATTAGAGGAAATCTCTGTCTTGCCCCCGGGGGCCTAATTCGAGCCGGACGCTGCTCCTGGGCGAGAGGCCTCATGTCCCGGGCACCGCCACCCGGTGACAGCTGTCTCAGTGGCATGCGCCCTGGGGACAGGAGTCCCCAGTCCCTGGAGGTGCCACCCGGTGACAACTGTCCCGAGCGCCGCCACCCAGTCACAGCCGTCCGAGTGGCAGGTGCCCCGGTAACAGGTGTCCCCCGTCTCAGGCGCGGCCACCTGGTGACAGCCGTCCCAATGGCAAGCGCCCTGGGGATAGGCGTCTCCCGTCCCGAGCATTGCCGCCAAGTGACAACCATCCCGGGCGCTGCCACCAGGTGACAACCATCCCCGCGCCGCCATCCGATGACAGCTGTCTGAATGACAGGTGCCCCGGTGACAAGTGTCCCCCGTCTCGAGCGTCGCCACCTGGTGATAGCCGTCCCGGTGGCATGTGCCCTGGGGACAAGCGTCCCCCGTCCCGAGTGCCGCCGCCCGGTGACAACCGTCTCGGGTGCCGCCACCCTGTGACAACTGTCCCGGGCGCCGCCACCTGATGATAGCCATCACAGTGACAGGTGCCTCAAGGACAGGTGTCCCTCGTCTCGGGCACCGCCACCCGGTGACGGCCATCCCAATGGCAGGCATCTCAGAGGCAAGGCTCCCTCGGGAATTGAAGACTGCACGTGTCGAGCATCCAGGCGCCCTAGTCCATAGAAAGACCGTTGCGTCCCCGATCCGACGATTGAGGCTAGGGTGTTTTGGTCATTTTTGCATCTTTTGGGGTCTATATATATACCCTTGTACCCCTCTCTTGTGAGCTAAGTCTCTCATTCTCAATCGATATACTAAGAGAATAGGCGCGTCTAGGAGCACTCTCCCCGTGAGAGGGCCTCCCCAGCCAACTCGTGTCGGAGGCGCGTCGATAGTACAAGGGTTCCCACTGGGACCTGAGCCTATATAAATCTTTCGTGTCAATCTCCATGCTTGTGCGATGGGAGGTGGCCAGTCGCATGGTCAGCTCGTGTCGCTATACATGTGTTACGCACGTCCAAAAACCTGCCGGGGTATTTTTAATCCCACCACCATTGGCGCCGTCTGTGGGGATACATGACGATTCACCTTGGCTCCCCCAAGAATGAGAGCTCGTACGCTCCCCCCTCCGGTGATGCCAATCCCAGTGATCCAGTGCCACCCACGCAAGATGTCGTCATGGTGCCACCATTCGGGGAGGCCCAGAGTGAGGTGCCTCCTCCCACCTTCCCTGGGGGTGGGACCTTAGCACCGAGCGCTGTTACCATGACTCTGTTGGCGGGGACAAGTTCCGCCCGACAGTTCTCCTGGTTCCCGGAAACCCATTGCTCGAGGCCTTGGTCGAGGGCTAGCTCCGCGCACAACGCACCTTGGAGGAGCTGTTGCGCTCTTAGCGCGGCCCCCGGTTCCCGCTTATCCACCCCCGTTCCACTTCATGGGGGCACCACCACCGTTTTTTATGGGGCACCCAGCATCCAGAGCTCTCCCCTTCCCGGGTGGCCCTCCGGCGTCTGAAGCTCTCCCCTTCCCGGGAGGTTACCCCGCGCCGGTAGGCTGGCCTGTGCTGGCTGTCGCTGTCACACCCGGAATTTTCCCTACACTAGGGGCTCTCCCCGTGCAAGTGATCGCCCACATGTTTAGGGATGGTGCCGAGCCAACGGCTACCGTCGCACCAGGGGCCCTCCTGGTGCCGAGTCTGACCCTCTCCTCGGGGTCTCGCTCCGTGTCGACCCCCGTCGCCGTCTCGGACGCATGCCCGGTCCCAGACCTGGTTTGCATGCTGGTGACATCCACCGGGCTGACGGCCCACACGCGTCAGCTCCCTCCCCCCTGGGAACGCCCCCAAGGGCTCCCCCCTAGGAACGCCCCCAAGGGCTCCCAGGGCGGACCAGACCCACTTCACCTGGTATGAGGTAGAGCGCTTGCGTGCAGTAGGTGCTGAGAAAAATTCCGCCGCCGCCGATCGGAGCCACCGCCGCAGCGAAAGCTACGCCCGATCCCTGGCTCTTGGGCAGACCGGGGCAAGAGGCTGGCTCAGGAAGACCCCGTCGCTTCGTGGGGGGACCCCGTAATTCAAGAGGTCAGCTCGACCAACCCAGAAGAGAAGAGGAGTTACCGCCGGGCGGGTAGCCCTCTGGGCCCTCTGCCCGACTCCGACAACGAGTGCCCCTCCCCTGTCAAGGGGGATGATGACCGGGGGTCTCCCCGGGAAGTTGAGGGGGCTAACCAACCGCTGTGTCGCCGCCTCCAGTGCTTCCGGTGGCCACGGCCATATCGTCTGCCGCACATCGAGCACTACAACGGTGAGGCCGATCCTTACAAATTTGTGTAGGTGTACTCTACAGCCATCTCGACGGTTGGGGGGGACGAGACAGTATAGTGCAACATCTTCCCCCTCTACCTCTTGGGGATCACCCGGTCATGGTTTTATAACCTAAAGGCCGGGTCGATCAAGTCCTTCACGCAACTCAAAAGTGAGTTTTGCACAAACTTCCAGGGGAGCTACATAAGCCTCCTGGATTCATCACAACTCTACACTGTCAAACAGAAGACGGGGGAGGCCATCCGGAGCTTTTCCAAGCGCTTCGCGTAGGTAAAAAGCAATGTGGCTCACGTCCCCAACTCGACGGTCATCGAAGCCTGCAAGAGCGGGCTCCTCCCCGGGGAGCTCCACTGGAGGCTCTCCCGGAGTTGCCCCAACTCGGCGGACAAGCTCTTCAATGTGCTCGAGAAATACGCTCGAGCTGAGGAAGATGACCTCTGGAAGAAAAACCAGGGGGCACCTACATCCACCGAACTGGAGGCCAACAACCCCTCCAAGCACCCTAAGAGGGGCAATCGCAACTAGCCATGGCCTCGGGACACTTTTGTCCTCGAGGGCGGAGGCGGCTCGTGCGAAGCCAATAAGGGCAATCGTCCCTTCCCTGGGCCAAAAGGCAACGGGGAGAGTCAGTCCTCCCGTAACCGGGAGGGCCCGAGACACGGCGGCAAGGAGGGCATAGCCAACCTATGGTGTGCCTTCCACAAGTCTACTACCCACACCACTTGGGAGTGCAACCAACTTCTGCAGCACTTCACCGCATTGCTCGACCAGCGTGGGCAGGGGGAGGGAGCCCTGCCTCCTTGTCCCCTCCGCCAGCAGTGGCGGCTCTCCCGCTCCCTTAGGGGAGCAGCAGAGACAGGCACAGAAAAGGGGCTCAGCCAAGGAGCTACCTTTCCAAACTTCCCAGAGACGTGTAAACGTCATCACGGGAGGATCCGCCTCGGGGTGGGACTCCAAGCGCCAGCGCAAGGAGTACGCGTGGGAAGTAAAGGTTGTGGAGATGCTGAACACATCCCGACCACCAAAGTGGTCGAACGTCCCCCTCACCTTTACAGTGGAAGATGCGTGCGGGGTTCGCTTCCCCCACGACGACGCGCTCATCGTCTCCACTACCGTCTTCAATTGCCAATTGGCGCGCATCCTCATCGATGGCAGAAGCGCCATTGACATCTTGTACTTGAAAGCATTCAGGGAAATGCAGGTGGATGAAAAGCTGCTGCAACCCACAGCCGGGCGTTTGCAAGGCTTCGTCCCGGGGAAGACTATCTACCCGGTGGGGAAGGTCGACCTTCCCATGACCTTCGGCACCCCGGACAACTACCAGACGGAGAAGGTCCGGTTCAACGTAGTGGATCTACCCTCTTCGTACAATGCGACTGTCCCCAGAGGACAGGGAAAAGGTCGTCAAGATCATGGCAGACCTCCTCGAGGAGCACTGGAGCAATTCATAGCATTCCTCCGCAAAAATTCTGACATCTTCACATGGAAGCCTGCAGACATATGGGATGTCACTCAAGATGTTATCGAGAACAAGCTCGCTGTAACACTCGGCCACCCCCTAGTAAAGCAGAAATTGAGGAAGCTCTCCCTCGAGCACCAAGAAGCCATCAAGGCCGAGATCACCAGGCTCCAAGAGGCGAAGTTCGTTAGGGATGTTTTGCACCCCGAGTGGCTGGCGAACACCGTCCTCGTAAAAAAGTAAAGCGGCAAGTGGAGGATGTGTGTGGACTTCACCGACCTCAACCAGGATTGCCTGAAGGACAACTTCCCGCTCCCACAGATCGACCA